>OX392450.1:12113010-14517503 GCA_947623535.1 Coelioxys conoideus | reverse complement strand
GGAAATAAAACATGGTTTTTGCACCTGGCGACGCAGGTGGCGTTTCAGCGTACTAATAATGTTGATTGACTTATTGTCCATGGTGTGGCGCGTATATCTTCTATTTTTGTCGTTCGAGTATGACTACCTGAGTGTGTTTTTCAATTTCACAAGGGAACATATTCAACACGAACACTCCAATTTTTATGAAACTTATGTGAAAGATAGTTCTCAAAAAAATATTTGACACATTTTTTTTATCGGCCATCGTTCACATTGAAGGGGTGATAACAGCCCTCAAAGTTAAGGGCTGAAAGTATATTTTTGGGAATATCATTGGAACTAAATATAATGGAAAGCTTTTTTTTTAAATTGTGAGTCTTCAAATAGGGAATTATTCTGCAAAAGAAAATTTAAAAAGATCTCATTTGTTTAAAAAATATGTTGAAAATTTATAGTTTTTGTTTAATTTTTGTTACTAAATGTTAATCTATTTCGTTGCAACTTTGTGTGTGTAAACTATGGACTAAAATAGGGGATATGTCTTTTTGGAATTTTTCGTTTTTAGCCAGGATTATTATTTACATAATTTTAAATCTCATCCTATGAAGAGGAGCAATTGGGCATGGTTTGTTAAAAATATAATTATTTTTACAATCTTTTACAGTATTTTCAAATATTATGAACCTCTTTATATGCTGTTATTTGATTCGTGAATAACTATTGGAAGTACTGCAGATATGAATGTGACACGGAGTAGTTCTAACAGCCAGAAATATTGGCTTATATGGCCAGTACTACACTTTGTAATTTTGCGACTGTAAAACCTCAAAATACAATATTTGGAATTTTTGAAACCTTTCAGTTTTTTAAGAAATTGAAGGCAGAGTATTCTTCGTTTTAAGCTTATGGTAGCTCTGCTAAAAGTAGATTACGTGTATTAGAGAATGTAAGTTACCAAATGCTTTCCTTCTGACAGCGAATAATGTTACTGAAAATTATGCGAATGATAAACATTATAAGCTTAAAACGACAAACAGTTTCCCTTCAGTTTCTTAAAAATTCCAAAGGTTTCAAAACTTCCAAATATTGTATTTTGAGGTTTTACAGTCGTAAAATTACAAAAGTAGTATGGCCATATAAGCCAATACTTCTGGCTGCGATGACAACACCAAGTCACATTCATATCTGTGGTACTTCCAATAGTCATTGAAGAATCAACTAACAGCATATAAAGAGGTTCATAATATTTGAAAATATTGTAAAAGATTGTAAAAATAATGATATTTTTAACAAACCATGCCCAATTGCTCCTCTTCATAGGATGAGATTTAAAATTATGTAAATAATAATCCTCGCTAAAAACGAAAAATTCCAAAAAGACATATCCCCTATTTTAGTCCATAGTTTACACACACAAAGTTGCAACGAAATAGATTAACATTTAGTAACAAAAAGTAAACAAAAACTATAAATTTTCAATATATTTTTTAAACAAATGAGGTTTATTAAAATTTACTTTTACAGAATAATTCCCTATTTGAAGACACACAATTAAAAAAAAAAGCTTTCCATTATCTCCTTTAGTTCCAGAGATATTCCCAAAAATATACTTTCAACCTTTAACTTTGAGGGCTGTCATGCCCTCTTCAATGTGAACGATGTCCAATAAAAAAAAATATGTGTCAAATGTTTTTTTGAGAACTATCTTTCACATAAGTTTCATCAAAATCGGAGTGTTCGTGTTGGATATGTTCCTCTGTTAGTATTACTTCAGTATTATTTATTTCTATTGCACTGATAATAAATGCGTACCATATCCGTCTTCTCGTCTACCGAATAAGAATACATTGCCATCTACAATATTTAGGAAATAATACTGAAATTGACTTGTTATAGTGGAAATTAAAAGTAAACACACTGGCAGCGATTGACAACTTCATTTGATTCGTATCAATAAGGAATATTTGTAAACACATTGGTACACAATATTCCAATTGTTTCTTCCAGTTCTGACCTTGCATGACATTGAAGGTCATTGTGTAGCATATGAATGAATTCGTCTTGGCACATGCTTTTATATGATATGAAAAAATATATGGCATTTCATTTAAAAAAATAGAAGGTCACCTTGGTTTCTCCAAAAATAATGTGAATACAACAAAAATGCATATATTTTGTTGTGCATAAAAAATAGTAGCACATTTTCCTCTTTCGCTTTTTTAACAGTTATTATTTAAAAATAAAATGCTGGCTGGTAATAGCCTGAACACCCTGTATACTCACCTGTAGCAAAAGTACAAACTAAAACTTTTATTAGCATACTGTTATCAAGAAGGTTTAGAAATAGGTCAATTAGATATATAAACAGTGTTTCTTAATAGCAGAATAACATCTGAAATATATGTATGTATGTCAGCCAACAGGATATGAAGATGGCACAAATAGAGTATGAAAGTTAGAAAAAGCTCTGTGTGGATTAAAAGAGAGCCTTGGAGCATGGTACAAATGTTTTGATAATTTTCTAAAAATTGTTGGTTTTAAGAAAAGCAATTTGGATTATTGTTTGTACACACTAGGGGATAAGAAAAATACTGTATATTTGAAAATGTTGGTTGACGACTTGTTAATTTGTAGTATAAACAAAATAAGGATTAAGCGGGTAAAGGATCTCTTGTCAGCGAAGTTTCGAATGCAAGATTTAGGGGAAACAAAGAACTGTTTAGGAATAAACATAGAATACAATGTTTATAAACATAAAATGGAACTACGCCAAAAGAAATATATGGACTCACAAAAATATGACTTACAAAAGAGCAAATTACATAGTACACCTATGAAAATAAATTTGAAAGTCGATAAAAGTGATGAATGCGAAAAGGATATACATACCTTATAGAAGTCTAATAAGAGCCATATTATATATAAGCTCAGGTATGCGACTTGACATAAGTTACAGTGTGAATTATCTGAGCAGGTTTCAAAACTGTTAGACTTATAAGTATGCTTTGCAAATACTGAAATATTTGCATTTTACAAAGGACTTAAAAGTGAAGTACGAAAGGAATGTGTTGAATTAGCAATAAAAAAAAGGAAGTTCATTTTTTGTTCAGTTGGCAATACTGCCTTTTCATATATATTCTTCAGGTTGGTGCAATCCACCGGAGCGGTCAAGAGGAATCTTTTTTTTTTTTAAATTCGGCAAAAGCCCTTTCGATTGCAATGTCGCGTACGCAGCCACGCGTGTATTTGTATTAAGATATTAAATAAATTCTCCCTATCCTCGATATGTATTTTCTATCAGAATGAAAATTGTGAAGTATTATATTGTCATGTAGTCGATTGGGTAAGTGATAATATAGATCGAAAGTCAACACCACGGTATACATATAATTAGATTGTTTGGAAACACAGTGCATTGGAAGTTAATGTTGCATTGTCGGAAGCGGTAAGTAAATTGAAATTTATAAGAGAGTTAGTTAAAACTTTTAATGGAAAGTTGTCAAAACCGATAAAATTGTATAAAGGTAATTCCGGAGCGATAAACTTAACAATGTATGGAAATCTGACACAAAATTAAAAACAGAGAAGTCCATTATCATTAAATGAACGAACAGATAAAAGAAGATATTAATCAGATACTTAAAATTAACTCTGATGACAATATTGCGGACATATTCACGAAGGCACTAGGAAGAGAGAAGTTTGAGAAATTTAGATATTTAATGAATCTGCACTGAAATACTGTACTATATATATAAGGAGACGTGTTGGGATTCGTGGATGAGTAATTCATTTATATTGAATATTATGTGTGTGGAGAGGTGCTGCCCTCTAAGGTGGATGTAGGGCCCCAAGCGTGTTTCTGTACTGTTTTATTATAAAAGGGAAGTTCATGGAAGATGCACGTGTTACGAAATGTGATAAGTAGTTATATGTTAATATAGTTGTCTGTTGTGAATAAATATGTATACGAAAAGTTGTTCCTTGCATTTATAATTAACCAAACACTTTTAACACAATATCGATACAAAGTCATTGAAATATCCTAACAAAGATAAGCAAATAATGAATATTTTGTCTTTTAATTATTGAACGAAAGCTATGGAGCACAGTGAGCCACTTGTCTTTTCAAATTGTACGATAGATCATCTTGATGATTCTAGCGTATTTCTTATTTTCTTTTATAATTTTTAAATTAAAAAAATTTGGAATAGCATTTTTATAATACGATTAAAATATATCTCCAGCAAATGTTTACTAATACGGTGTATGTTAGTAATTTTGGTAGTATTTAAATATTATTGTTTATAATTAGTTACTGTTTAAAGAAATTGTACAATATAATGACACAACCACCCGAAAATGCGCCTGTTTCGATTTATGTACGTACGCCATCCTTAATCAATTCCAAAAGGAAAAAATGTATCAATTTGCAGACATGATCACATTTTAATACTTCTTTACGGGGCGAAGTGCACATATGATGTTTAATTCGTTAGCGTTTATCTCTAAATATAACAACATTGTTTTTTAAACTTCCAATGCGTGGCATCTTTGACAAGACGTATTTTTAGATAATTAATAACAATATGTTCTCCTGTCTATCTTCGATTAAATGATTAGAACTCGGAGCACCCGAGAAATGAGCGTATCGCTGAACAAATGTTTAACGCATTGTTTGGCACACGCACTTGCACACAGTCTCGAGTTCTCGTCCATATTTTGCACATGGAATTTAAATTACGCAAACAGCGTTTCTTAGGTCTATTACTGATATTATCCCTTCCACGCTAAGTAGATTGGTTTTACTTCCCAAACACTTTAGCATTGTTTTACATGCTCGTCCTTTACTTCGCTTTGATTACCTACGGATAAATGATCATCCACTGAATGAATTACATGAGAATGGGCTACAAAACCGTCACGGTTAATCTAGATATATTGTCGTATAGATCGGAAACCAGCGTTCTCTTCAATAATACATGTTTCGTAAGCAACTCGATTTTATCAATATGTATGATGCCTCGAAAATAACAGAAACAAAGTGGTCAACGTTCGTCCTCCGAACGGAAGGCCGTACAGGACGTAATAATTAAAATTTGCTTTTAGAGTCTCCTTCACGTTCGTTTCCGAATATTGACAGTGTCCCCTTAATGTTCCTTAAATACAGTTATTTTTACAACATAGAAGAATTTTACGTCATACCATATTAGTTTGTAATTTTACTTAAAGAATTGTTGTATAAATACATCTTACAAGACGTACATGTCATCAGTGACCTGGTATTCGACGTTCAAACATTGAACAATGGTAAGTGTACACAAACATCTTGTAATAGGATTGAACTAATATATATATATATATATATATATATATATAAATTGATGTTTGTGCTTTATAATTTAAAACCGCAAGAATATTTTATACCTAATTCCTTTAAATCCAAATCGAGGGTTAAATTCTCAAATGTATATCATGAATCAGATTTTCAAAGAATCTAAATTTTTACGCAAATTGTTTATTTATTTATGCACGCTTAAAAATAATATTTCAATAACGATCATTTAATATCATTTAATGTCGACACATACTACAAACACTTTATGTCGATACCACAAGATTATGTGAGGACTGCGGTGTTCCCGATCATTTTCTTTTACTCGACCCTTCGTTTAACTACATATTTACAGGACTAGAATCTTATTTAAAATATCGTAAATGTGCTCGACTACCATTTCGACGTTTTTGAAAAGTTTGGATGAATCTTCGATGCAAACTCAAATATCAATACATGGTTTTACAGATGCATGCGACGATGTACGATGTGATGAAAATAAATTGAATGATCGAAATTCATAAGATCTATATGTATATAGTCACGGTTATCGAGCACCGAGTGATTTATGAATATAACATACACTTATCTTAGCTCTAAATTCTTAAAGACTATGTAATTAGCGTGTAATTAGCGCCCACAATATAATTTGCTACTTAAGATCGTCGTTCAGTGAGTTCGTTTCCATATTATCCACCAATCACTTATCCATGCTACATCATCGAGAGCGTATTCAATGAATCCTAAGTGTCCTTTTCTTGATTAATTTCATCGGTGTATTTTGACGATCGTCAAGATAAGTGTCCAGTTGACATTAAAATTCATATGAGGATTTGTTGGAAGTATTTCTCGCAAGTGGGCAATGTACCTATGAATTACCATCAAAGAGCGCCAATTTTCAGAGTGCGAACACATCGTAATTTACTCGCAAACGAATACATCGTAACAATAAAATCGAAGAAATGTTCTCGAAATATGAACCGCACTGAAATTCTGATAATCGTTGTAAGTTGATACCCTCAAAACCACTACGCATCTGAGTATAAATTCAAACGAATACACACTACATAGTCCAAATTGAGAGTAATGTACAAAGTAGCGAATATGTAAATAAAGAAAATTTATATACATGATTTAATTTCTTGTGTAATTATATCAAATGTGAAAAAATATGCACATTGTAGATGCGTCATCAAGTATATTTGAATGATACAAAATGCTATAATAAATGCTAGTTTGTTAAGCGATGTTTATTCAATTAGTTTTCGAAAAACTGTTGCACAATCTCAATTTTCTACAAGAACAGAAATAAGGAACTATTATTATTAACAGTCATTTTAGATATTACTTTTGATATTACTTGTTGAACTTTGCTACTTAAAAAACAAACACTTCGTGCAATTTTAAATCATTTAAACTTTGAAATATATTAAACAGAATATTTGTTGTTCCAATACTATACAAGCCGTTAGAATAAAAACAACGCCCGGACCAACCATTGAAGCCGACGAATTTCTGAAAGTAATTATTTCAAATCGTTTTATAAATTGGAATTATATTTTTCAATTTATTTAGTCTAAAAAAATGAGTTACACATTTATGAACCATTTATAAACAAAAGAAAGTTACCATGATTATACTTTATTAAAAAACGCCTTTACAGAACGCTAAAACTGTATAAAACCGAATATATAAAGAAACAATGAGTTTGTTATGCAGTAAGTAAAATAAATATTAAGACACCTGGTTCTTGTTAAATAACTCTACACGAAGAAGAGGAATACCGTTACGAAATATTATATTCGATAGCTTATTACAAATGAAGAAAACGTATATTAACAAAAATGTTAAAAACTTATCAATGAAAAAATAAATGAATGGAAACAGAAATTTCATGGTCAATTCGGTATTTGCACGTCAGCGTTACTATTATTAATGAGCGCACAAAACGTCATTGATAAGTTCTTAGCTAAACGAAAATAGTAGAAATGTAATCAGGATAATAGAAATGTAAACAAAAAAGAAGTCGACGGCAGATTACAAAAAAAGTCAGCAAACAATTGTTCACAAGTGCTCAATCTGTAACTAATAAAATAGCTGCAACTTCTAGTAAAGTTGTGTGTGCTTAAACCGTAAGAAATCTTCCCCATAATGTTGGTCTGTGTGGAAGAACGGCAAGGAAAAAGCCGTTCATAAATGAGAGAAATAGGTTGAAACACTTAGAGTTCGCAAAATCGTACGGAGACAAGCTGTTGGAGTTTTGGAAAAATCTCGTTTTTTCGAGCGAAAGTAAATACAATCCTTTCGGATAAGATGAACAAAAATTTGTATGGCGACGACCTAATACGGAATGGCAATAGGAGAATTTGCAGATCACAGTGAAACACGGTGGCGGACATGTCATGGTTTGGAGCTGTATTGTATCGAACGGAGTTAGGAACATCGTTTTCATTGAAAACACAATGAATGCTCCGGCAGACATTAATATATTGCGTGCTAATTTATCATAATGTGCATAAAAATTAAACATCAGTATCAATTCTAGCAAGATAATGACCCAAAGCATACTACCAAAAAAACAAAGGAATGGGTCACTGTATAATGTTCGCGAAGAATTAGAAACATCTCATCAATCACCCGATATAAGTCTTGTTGAAAATTTATGGCATATACCGGATTTACAATTAAGAAAATCGAAGATTTCCAGCAAAGAACATGTGAAGAAATGAACGGTAACAAATCTAAGCAGAAATTACCAGAACCCAATTGAATTAATGTCAAGAAGATTGTCGGCGGTCAGAGATGTTAAGGCATGTACACAAAATATTAAAATTTTTGTTACACATTTTATCCTTAACTTATTGATGGAAGCGATCATTTTTTCAGATTGTTATTAACATACGTTCTCATTTGTAATCAGCTATCGAATAAAGTATTTTGTAACCACATTCCCCTTCTTTGTGTAGAGTTATTTAATAAAAACCGGATGTGCAAACACTTATTTTACCCACTGTCATATGGGTAAAAATGGTCACCAAAGATCTTAATTTGATGTGCCCGATATATAGATCTACAAACTAATATCCTCGTATAAACATATTAAATACATGTTTACTTCCATTCGTTATAATAATCTTCTAAACAATTAGATATTTTAAACTAACAGTAAGAATGATCCTAATAGATGTCAAATTTAAATGCTGTTAAGATATTATGGAATGATACGGAAGGAACAGCTGAACAAAATAAACTGTCCATTTTAAATAAATTGTATTATAATGCCATTCCAAATGCGTAGGCCACAATTTTTGTTAAACAATGTAAGCATTAATCGGTTTTGGGTCTTATTTAAGTATTAGAGTACTTAAACAAAGTCGTAAACAAATATTAAATATAATTTTACGTATAATAAATTTCAGTCCATTGTGTATCAACTTTGTTGTACATTAATATTAGTATACTGTATATACTGTTTTATGTATTTCCTCGTTCAGAAGATGAACATATTCTTCCCATGTATCTGATTGTATTTTAAAAATAATCAATAAAAATGATTTGATGCTTCTACTTTCTTAGTCTATGAGAACTGTACATTGAAATGCTATATTGGATCAAAATAGGAATATAATCTCTATTTGTTTATCTAATTGAACCGAAGAAAAAGTATTTCCCTATTTATATGTTCGCCATTGCACATATTAAATAAAATCTTAACGATAGTAAATGGTCTCCCAGAAGAATCTTGCCTACTATAAGTTATTTCCACAGCCAGACTCCGAAATCACTCTCTGAAAATTAACACCCTCAAGACTATTCCGGAAACTATGAAAGATAAAAATATATCTTAGATTACAAAGTTGTATGAATTGTAGTATATAATAATACGATCAACATTGTTTCCTAAAAAATGCAAAAGTTAACAAACTAATGACGATAGCTGCCCTTACATTAAAATGTATATCCTTGACAACAATAAAAAAATGACGTGCAATCAACTGTGAATTTATATGAACCTGTCGTGCTTTAAAGATACAGATTCTACACACAGGACCTAAAATATTGTCGTTGGTAGTTCAAGTATTATGTACAGTCGGGCGTATTGCGTATGATAGTAGAGACTGCGATGCGTATTAATCAATTCGATAGTAATCTGATATTGATAAAAAGGCCATTATGCTATGAATTCAGGCATTTTCCAATCGTGAAGCTCATTTACGTGCCAGTCCAGTTTTTCAAGACAAAGCAAATAATCTTGGAATTACGAGTGTACAATAAAAACTACTTAACACTCTCAATCTCTTTTTCTAAATTTCTTTTTTATTTATAAAAGTGTTTCGTTTAAAAGATTCAGTGCTGGATTTTAGTCGTTGTATACCTTTTGTAAAAGTACATAGATCACGATTGAATTGAAGTCCGCCCCGATGGATAGAATATCGAGGTCTCAAGCTTTATTTTAAGTATATTATATGAATTTTGCGATCGTGCATTCAATTTCTTATATACGGTTGTATAATCACAACATTTGGAAGCAAGACATTATAATCTTCTTTCATTAATGGTTTTAATATTCTTTGAATAACTAAAACCATAATAATATCAAAATGATATTCTGTAATATTTTGTGAAATTTAAATGTATAAACAATATTCAATAGCATTTATAAAAGTGTGGAAAGAAGAATTTCAAGTGAAAATATCTGGATAATAAGTTCTAGCAAAATTTTCCAAGTGCGAAAATTCTTTATGTTACTATTACAGGTTCACATACACAAGGGCAAGCATGTAACACTAACTGGCAAATTATTTCAAATGGGTTTATACACAAATGTCATAGCTAAGTACATTCTGCTGAACAACAGAATCAGTTGAAACTCGTCTAAAACGATAAGGTACGGAGGTACAGTATCGGTCTTTTAACCTGAAGAAGTTTTATTTCTTCCTTAATTTTCCTAAGTCTGTTTTTGTCTTCGGTTCCCTCGAGATTGTTTAGTATTTTCAATAAATTGCAATGTAATTTAGACAAAATTTGTGTAATTGCCATTTACAGGCTGTGACTTCATAATTCTTACAGTTCAGTGAAATAAATGTTAACGGTCTACTGTAACATTTAATTTTGTTGTACTTCATAAAAAATTTTGAACTAGTAATGGTCGTAGTTTTTAAAAATATTTTCCGCTGACGCATGTATTATATTTCGCAATAGATAAGTAAACGTACAGTAAAGTCCCTCTCAGTGCAATGCTTGGTTGTCCCACACAGTGCAAAACGTCTCTTCCTGCGCTTATGCGTGCGTTATTGCTGCGCCTATGTTCGCCTCGCTTGAACCAGCCTAGCTCGACATTCCAATCGTTTGCCGCCTTAGTGGCGATTTGTTCTTTTGGCCGCGGCGTGGAAAGGACAACCGCCGAGTATCAAATTTCGCTTCCACTGGCCCACTCAGTGTAAAAGTTTGATTCGGGCCACGTTCGTGAGCCGAACGTGGATAGCGATACAAAAACAGAGAGGGACTGAGCTTCGAGACGTTCGACAAACATGAAAGACTCCTGCATGCTCTGTCTTTTAAATTCAAAAATCAAAATTCTTTATTTTTGGATTTTCGTGAATGCAACTTTTACCATCATATTCGTCTCGTTTTTCTTATTAAAATGATACCAAACACGATATAATTACCATCATAATTACCTGTGTAACAAGCCATAAAAGTTTCGGTTCCTTAGAATCTAAGGAATTCGTATCTCTGCCGTAAATGTAACGTCCGAAACTTTTATGGCTTGTTGCACAGGTAATTGTGATCGTAATTATATCGCGTTTCGTATCATTTTAATCAGAAAAACGAGACGAATACGATGGTAAAAGTTTCATGAAAAAATAATAGGAAATAAGAAAATTGCAATCTTTTTCTTTGCTTGCATTAGTATATATGTTTTTCACCTATATTCGATCCTCGTCGTTTCGGTAACCGATCGTATTTAACGCTTGACTGATTCCGAGATGTCACGTAGTCAACGGTTGTTCGAAAACACACACCGAATTCTCACTTTGCAACGTATCCCTCTTAATCCAATTCCCGTACTGCAAACACTGTTGGAACATCGTCGGACATTTAAATGTCTCACCGTCTTATACTATGTGTATGCATTTCACTTGTTAGATTGGCGAGCCAACGACCGTTTGTTTTTTTCGGCCGCCGGCAAAGGACAGCCGCCGTGCATCAAATTTCGCTTCCACTATTCTCACAGTACAAAGTTTCGATTCCGGCCTCCATTGCACTGTGAGAGGATTTACTGTACACATTTAAATATTCATAAACGTATCGAGTATATCCAGATGAAAGATTTCAAATAACATGCCAAACTTAATTGTTTGGGTTACAATGTATGTATCGTATGATTTCATTACTATGATGCCTCAATTCTCCCCTCTGGTTCAATAATAATTAGAGTATTCCTTGCGGATGAAACATTAACACTTTAACGGCCGCATGTCTACGCAGTCAAACGTCGCCAGGGGCCGGCAATATTTTTAAAGAATTAATTTAAAGAAAGTTTATTAAATTCGTGAAAAAATTAATATAAAACAAAAACAACAACAAGTGTGTAGTAGTAGCTTTGCACATAACAATAAAACTAATAGAAAACACGCGATACTAGCGCTTGCGCGGTAGCTTAGCATACGACACCAATGTAGAGCCGCCGACATTTGGTCCATAATTTACGTGGTTCACCACAATGAAAAAATCTAACATTAAAAATAGGCAATAAAGCGATAATTACATCAAATCAAATACGTAGCGATGAAATACGAAGCCAATAGCAATATCCACGCTTGTTTACATTCATAAATTATCAAACAGAGAGTGTGGTACTGGCCAACAACCGGCGGCGGTAGCATCACACACGTGTTGTGTGAGGGGCCATTAAAGTGTTAATATGGCGTAGTATCTTATGACTTTATAACAATACAGCTCTAATTATAAGTGAGGGTCTTCTCGTAAGTCTCATAAAAAGTTTGTTGATAACAAAAATTAGAATATTCGTTTGAGCGAATCTATAATATTGACTGATTGTCGTGTTTAAAATTCTGTAGCGGAACGAGTGTATTTAAGCTATGACGTTTGTTTCTCCTGGCGAAAATCCAACTTGATAGCATCACAGTTAATAAAAAGGGATCAAAGTGAAATATGTTTTGACCGCTTCCAAGAATTTGATGCACTATATTATGCCAAAATACCATACATTCAATTGACATTTCTTAGCTACGACTGATTTCGTTCGAAAGGCTGTTCAGTTACTAGAAATTGTGAAAGGAACGTTTCTTTTTTAAATTCAATTTATTAAAACTAGTGCCGTGAAACTTACTATAGCAATAAGAGAAAGTTCAACGCACCCATCAAAAATGATTATGTAATATTTTGTTTAATATTTTGTATAAAATTATTATGATTTTATACAAAACTACAGAAAAGTTGAATGGAATAAATAGTTATATTTTTTATAACGTATATGGTACGTTAATTATTTGCCTTCGTACTCATTAATTCTGTAATATTATAAACATTATAATTCATTATTATTACCGCGCATTGAAAGTAACAGTGTCGACCAGTGGTAGTTCATGCGACCTGAACAGAAATTCATGTGGAGTCAGCGCTGCACCAAATATATTAATTCTTTGGCACAGGATTTTAGAGAATAAAATGGACCTATGAGGCACAGAAATTTTATCGCGTTGTAAATTAAACAATCTGGTGTATTTTTATTAACAACGGAATCACATAATATGAAAACGTAAAAAAATAATAATTTAATCCCATTTGTTGTTATAGACTGGAACTCAAATATCCCCACCGTGCCACATGAGTTCTTCAATGGTACGCATTCCGAGGTGGGTCTAAAAATGTCCCACCATGCATTACTACGCATCCAAAAGCTGTGACATTTTCACCGCATATTTTTAAGTAATCCGAATTATCTGTTTAAAGAACTGTCGGATTGCTGGTGCAAGATAAGAAATTGGCTAGAGAAACTTCGATGCAATAAAAGGGAAACGTACTATCGGCAACCTAAGAATTAGCTACGTAGAGATTCTTAGAGGCAAGGAAATCCACTCTACCTACTACCTCCAACTTGAACTTGTCTAGTATGATGTATCGGCGTAACGTATAGACAAATAATAATAATAAGAAGAATAATAATAACAATTACATAGCGCAGTTCGGGCAATCTCACTTGCTCTGCAGATGTTTGCGAGCTGTTATTGACTTTATATTGACTTTGACCCTAATTAGTGTTTATGGTCTCTTGAGTCGTTCACACCGCCGAAAATGCGTGTGAATTTAAGTGTGTTTCCCGTTCTAATTAATTGGATCTGCATCCTTTTTATATTGCAATTGCATGACGGCTCTTAGGCTGTCGGCAGTATTAACTCACACTTATACCACATTTAATTCTCCCAGGCCGGCACGCAAGTTACAAATATTAGGTTGCTATGTAAATCCTGCCTCGACTTCGATCGCAGTCACAGTTTATCAGTGTTATCACTTCCAAAAAAAATTTCAATATGCACAATAACAAAAACAGATTTAGGTTAAAAAAAAACTCAAGAACAAGGAAACTCTCAAGTTGACGAGTTTCGAAAAATGTTAATACTTGCTATACATATACACTTTCGTAGAATCATTCATTGTTATCAGAAATAGGGCATGCATATATGCATTTTTTATTTGAGGTGATTATCTCATATACAATATATATTGATTAGCATAGATTTTACGAAGTTTTGTATATAACAGATGTAAGTTAGAAATAAGCAAAGAAATTAAATATAAATGAAAAATTATTTTTCGTAAGTGTGTCTTACTACACTTTTTATAAGTACTTTAGGAAATCAATGTTTAAGTAAAAGTATCAACAATTTTTAAAATCCGTTACTCTGGGATAAACAGCTCCTGATAAGCTCTTTTGATGTAAGGTATGTTTGAAAACTCACGCGGGTGCATGGAAAGTATGAAATTTCGGAAATATGACTATTTTTGTCTTTCGATACTTTGATGTTTATAATAATTCTGGAAACTATCTAGCATAGCTAATAACGTAGTTAATATAAAAAATTATTTTAATTCGACAACACTACAATAAATACATATAAATGATTACATTAATCGGTAAAAATATAGACTGATTTATGTCAATTTAACTGCAAAGCATCTTCACGAAGGTTCATTTAGTTATACATCTAGGTATTGTACAAATTGTTACCAAACCGTTTATCGGACAATGTTACTAACTGTATCCTTCTTCGTACCAAACATATGTATATGTTACAGTGAAACTCCGAAATCTGGAGAATGTCGACTTTCACTGGTGAATGTCAACATTCACGTAGTCGTTTGGTGTATGTCCGAAATATTTGCTAAATACCCTTATTTCTGACTTACACCGGTAAATGTCGACATTCACCATGCACTAACTGTCGACATACACCGGTGAGGGTCCGAATGTACAAGAATGTAATGAAATATTCGATCTTCCACCGACGTATTTGGCATGTGTTGACATTCACCGGTGAATGTCGACATTCTCCAATTTCGGTCTTTCACGGTAACATATATAAACCGTTTGGCTCCGACAGGAAAAACGAAAATATTGTGAGATAATGTTACAAATAAGAGACATTCTTTAAATGAAAAGCAAACAGAACTTATACAGCAACCTGATATTAATAACTCACATTTTAATAAGCAGATGCATTCAATATAATTTTGAAGCTCTATTCTACTTAAGTTTCTGGTATGTCACTCGACACAATTCATTCATCATACGTGGTGAACTGAAAGTAAAGTACTGCAAGGTTTTCATGTAAGGTGACTTAAATTCTATCTAGAAAGCCATTACTATTTCGACCAATTTTCAAGCAGTCATCAGGCAGTCACATCAATCGGTACGGCTATACGGTTCAATAACTCAATATTACTCGATACTCCTTGTTATGTTGCTACTCATTTGCACGAATAAGAAAAATGCGCACCAATTTCTAAATTTATGCATATTTTTTTAAGCGTTTATCATTCCTGAACAGTAACATTACCGCCCGTGACAATCTTGTATAAAATAATGTTAAGGGACAAAGAACGAAGATCACAAGTGGGTAGTCAAATATTTTTGTGTTTATATTACCATTTATATCAATATTATAATTTTGTAATAAATTACGCCCTGAACTACATGCAGAACACCTCATGACTAGGCCTATTTAAGCTCTATGCAGAATAATACGTGGAAATTGTTCTTATTAAAAGAAAAGAATTATATTTTTTATTTCCATTATAATTTTCGGAATTGTTGGATTGATCCATTTCTAAATTGTCGAAATAAACATTGAAATAATAAGCGATACTAAACTATATTACGAAATCTATCACGTTTTTAATTATATTGCTTGATATAAAATACAAATATTATTGCAGATGTATATGTATAATTATTATATAAAATTACGTCTAGATAACAAGCATTGTGATAATAGATGGTTTCTATGGATCAATACAAAATACTACAGATAACATAACTTCACAAACGCTATAATATGTTGCGATTTCGAAGCATTCGAATGATAATTCAATAACTGTTACTTGTTTTCTATTCCACAAATAAAATGTTTAAAAGTTCTGCGCTTCTCTAAAATAGTTTCTGATCTTTGGTCCACCCTATCTAATATACTTTGATTAAAAGATGTAATCGTTTGTATGATTGTGGCTACAAATGTGAGACTATTACGCTATTACCAGTCAAATTTGCATTGCTTTCACTAACCAACTTTTCATCTTCGACCAGTATTCGATCAGCTTCTTCAATAATTAGCGGATGTACAGAAATCGAAAGAAAAATGTCATCTTTGATACGCCTGCAAGGAAACAACTAGAATCTACTCTCCTGGATAGCAAAATCGTGTTTCTTCCTTATATAAAATTGAGTGACGCAAGTCTACTATCATATTACTACTTTTAAGTAAGAACTCGGAAATGGTGCATTACTTGACTCGTTGCAAATATTTTTCAGCTTATATAACACGTTCCACTTTTTGCAAAAGTTAGGTTTGAAAAAATTATTAGCAAAGTTTGTACGATCCTGCACTCTATCAGCGTGATACACTTTTGGCTTCGCTTCCCTTCTATAACAGGCCTACAACAACAGAATAACAGCACCAAGTAGAATGAAGAAAGAAATTCACCCTATAAAATAATCTAGGAACAAATTGGTCATGATTCCTTAACGACGAAAGCTTGACGAATTGTTTTCTGTCCTTGCCATTGTATCAACGGTGTCAACGTTTTCGCCAATTTGGATTCGTAAAACGGAATCGTTAGTTGAATGTTCAGCAATAGCACGAATTAATTCATCTCAAGTGATACGTGGGTCGGTACATGAATTTCGTTTAATCAGGACACGAGCAGCCATGGATTATGATATTGTTTAACCCTGTTTAGTGACATAATACATATGCCAGAAGCGGATATCCATGGTAATTATACGTGATTATCGCTCCCTTGAAGTCACAGCAAAATAAAGTTTTTTTTTCAGGAGCCACATTTGTTCGAAAAAAGTTCGACAACGCTCGAAAACCGATTAATCAAGGTCAGTTATTAATCTGGCAGTCGTTAATCGATCACTCTGCCATATAATCGCGCTTCTTCTATGCCGTTATGTTTTCTTTTGTTGTTTAACTTTTCGTGAATTCCTAAATCGGGGGTGGCTCTTTGTCGCATCGATGTACAAAACCGTGCTGCTGTTGGGGTCATCCACTCGAATGCTCAGGAAGTAGTATGCTGACCGATTTGCGATTTCCAGATCCATTGATAAGATTGTTCGCGTTGCTAATATTACTGACGTTGATGAGATTAGTAGGATTGCTAATGTTGTCTGTTACGAGGGAGGATGATGAACGATGCGAGGGTGCTACCACTCGTACTTCTGGCCTTGGAGAAGCTTCTTTTAACGGGCTATCCATGTTTACTAGATCCTCAGGATTTGCTAACGTGGCTGTCCTGCAAATATAAGCATTCGGAGATTATTTTCTTGTTCATGCTTTCGGTATCCAAATTTTATAAAAAATTGCGTACAGTTTGACATCGATCATAATGTAAAAAGATGACCTATAAAAGTTGTACAGAGTGTTCCACGCAACTGAAACTGGTTGTACCTCCTAAACGGCTGGGAATAGAAACAGATGTTATAAATAAAAATTAAATGGTATCAGGCTGTGAATAATGTGCATCTAATTTTGTGCACTTATGTGCACCGGTGTATTAGAAAACGGCATCTGTACTTATGTTTTGAATAAAACCCTATGTCAGGCCTGGGCAACCTCTTCCCCGCCGTCGCTATGTTACTCCCACTACTCATTTGCCGATTCCCCCACAACTAACCATACCATGCTTTACCTTACACGGCTCATACGACTGCAAATATATGCACATATACATACTATGAGGACTGTGTGCTTGCTCGAGTTTAATGGTGGGATGCGCTGAGAAGTAAGGAGGTAACCGCATGTGGCTCACGATCCTCACGTTGCCCAGGCCTGTCCTATGTTCTTGAACGCATCAATCGATACAGTATCTTGTGCTTTGTATAAAGGTATTTTTTAAAAGTTCTCTGAATCATTTCGGTCACTCGACAAGTATTCTGGAATATCTGTATCATGTTTCATTATAGTGTCTGGAAACATGAATCGGCTTTAATACTAGTCACTGTAAGATTACAATTTCTATCAGTAACTGTTTACTATCAGTGTGCGTTCAACTGGCGATCCAGGGTTTTGAAGTTATGACATTTACGAATAGTGAAGTAGTTAATATGTTCATTTTGTTCAGCAAACGCAACAAAAATGGTATATAGCTTACAAGACAGTATCGAGAGACACATCTTAATTGGCCACAATTCTCTCGTTCGTATTTTTACAAACTTGAATCCAATTTACGCCAGTATGACTCCTTCCACAAACCAAAACAAGACGTACCGAAACCAGTCGTTGAAAGTGAACGTAGTGTACAATAATAGCAGTGTTGCTGAACGTCGAATTAAATACACATGTACCCGTAAAAGATCTGGTTAGAGAATGTGGAATTTCCAAATCTTCGATTCAACGTATTTTGAGAATACGTAACTTTTATTCCTATCGGTTTTCCATTGAACGAACATTGCGGCCTGGGAACGAAGTCCGAATAATGAACTACTGCCGATATTTTTTGTGGCATATTAAGAAAAATGAAAATTTTGTGTTTCAAATTCTATAGACAGACGAGGCGATATTTACAAACAATGGGATGTTCAATCGACCTAATGATCATATATACAGTGGGTGAAAAAAGTATTGGCACACCCAGTTTTCTTCGAATATTTTTAAATTATAAAGTGATCCAATGACGTTAACTATGCTTATTAATGCCTTTTGATATACATGAATAGTATGTTCACTGAGAATTCTCAATTATTTGTTATAAGAAAATAAACTGAATAAAAGTATTGGCACACGTATGGTTTTACTATAAGAATAAGGTTTACTTGCTTTCTTACGCGACAGATATTCCGTTCTAGAAACGGAAACACAAACATTGTTGTTGCGTCCTTATATTGGGGACATTTCAAATCTATTGTTATTTTGTACAAAAGGAAAAATCCGATGACCATTTAACGATCTGTAGGTAAACTGTGAACAGCGGAAATTTTATTATAGGAACACTTTGTAAAACACGGCACCCCTAACAGCGAAATTTCTAATCTACCTGACAACGGTCAAGGGTCTAAGCTATAAACCCTCTACGTCACTAGTTTCTGGGTTTTCCAAAAACTACTGACGTCAGAGTTAGGCGGTCACTCAAGACCCCACACCAATACTTTCAAACCAATCAGATGATTTCCTATGTTTCCGCCTCCAACTTCCTTTCCGCGAATCCTAGACTACACCCCCATCATACTAACCTATACGAGTTTACCTACAAGACATTTTTGCACCTCTAAGACAGAACTCAACCAACCTACAAACAGATAAAACCTAATATTCAAAGAGAACATATCTAACTTTCAAACCTAGTAATAATCTTCCGAGTAAGATTGAACCAAATATATATAAGTTAGTTTAACCGAGTATTTATATTATCAGAACTTAGACAATAAACTCCAAGTTCAAACCAACACTATATATAACCTACAATCATTTCACTCGCGAAATCAACAATCGCGATTTACCCGCAACTAAAGGGTAATACCTATCGTGCCGCCTTCAAAAATCTAAAAACGAAGAGCACGACACAACAATTGTTATGAATTCCTTCTCTCAATAACTGAATCAGTTTGTGTTCACTCTTTGGACAATGATCATGTCTACGATGAAGAGCGAGTTGCCCTTGTGTTTAAATGAAATTATTTCATTGTATAAAAGTGGTAAAAGTTACCGAAAAATTGGAAATTCATTAAATATAAGTTTCTCGACTGTGAGAAATATAACAAAATTTAAGGAAACTGGTAGTGTCGAGAAAAAACTCGATCAGGTCGTCCGAAAGTACTTACAGTCAGAGAGCGGAGAAACATTGTTAAAGAAGCAATACAAAATCCTTTTGTTAGTGTTAACAAATTAACCGTTGACATCGTAGCATATTCGGGAAAAGAAGTGAGTGCCTAAAGATTGCGAAATGTTCTACATTCTCCGGAAATTTATGGTCGAGCAGCGAGAAAAAAGCCGTTCATTAATAAGAAGAATAGGGAAAAGCGGCTCGGATTTGCAAAAATATATATAAATAAGACAATGGAATTTTGGAAGACGGTTATTTTCTCGGATGAGAACGAATTTAACCTCTTCGGCTCTGATGGAAGAAGATTTGTATGGAGAAAACCAAACACCGAAGTAAATCAAAAGAATATTATACCTACAGTAAAACACGGCAGAGGTCACGTTATGCTATGGGACTGTATGTCATACCATGGGGTAGGAAATTTGGTTTTCATTTATAGTAATATGAATGCAGACGTCTATATCGACGTGTTGCGAAGTAATTTAATAACGAATGCAACAATAATGGGCATAGAGGGAAACTTTGTTTTCGAACAAGACCCAAAACACACTGCAAGGAAAACAAGAGAATGGTAGTTGTATAATGTACAAGAATGGTCTAACATTTCATCAGAAATTACACAAAACTTGTCGAATCGATGCCTAATCGATTAGCAGCCGTAATGAAGGCCAAAAGTGTGCACACCAAAAATTAGGTAAGTTCAATATTCTTCATATTGTTTATTATTGTGCTTTCCTCAACAACATCACACGTGTGCCAATACTTTTTTGACTATGGAATTTTTTTTTTCAGTTTACGTTCTTATAACAAATAATTGAGAACTCTCAGTGAACATGCTACACATGTATATCACAAGGCAATAATAAACAAAGTTAACATCATTGGATAACTTATAATTCAAAGATATTCGAAGAAAACTGGGTGTGCCACTACTTTTTTGACTCACTGTACATGGCCCGCTGAAAATCCACACTTTAGGAGAAACAGTAACAATTAAATATGGTACATTGTAAATGTGTCGTATGGAATTATTGACAAATGGATTATGCGATCAAACGTTTTTAACGTACCATTGCCCAGTCAAAGGTACCTTAACTTTCTAGTATCTGACCTACAGTTTTTTTACACGATACAGAAATTCCTCTAAGGGAACCGCAAAATAGAACTTATGGAACGAAATTATGGCCACCGCGATCACCGGACGTCATACACCCCGAGTTCTTGTTATGGGGGCATGTAAAAGATAAGGCGTATTCACATTCCGGTACTAATGTTGAGGATCATAAGCAACGTATTCGGCACGAAATATCAAAAATTATGGAAATGGACATAAATAATCTGTTGCGCAATATGGGGAAATTGGTTGGTAAATGCTTCGATTCTAATGAAGGTCTATTCGAACACTTGTAACGGAAGTACTGCGAAACACTTGCCGATTGATCGAAATAATTTAGAAAATTTGTAACTGCGATAACTTCCTAACGAATAAATCTAGGGCATAAGTTAATACCTTCATGTAGAGTACAAGATACTCTACCGATTGGTGCATTCAAAAACATAGATTTCTATTTAAAACATAAGTGCATAAAATTAGTTGCGCATTATGCACAGCCAGATACTATTTAATTTTTACTTATAATATCTCCTTCCATTCATAGTCGTTAGGTGATACAGTCTGTTTGAATTGCGTGGGACACATGTTATAGAAGCTGAAAAGAAAATTAACAGTCTAACTGATAACATTAAGATACAATATTTTTGTCTGTAAGGAAATGTGTATAGAATATGAACTGAATAAAATTTAGTCAAAGCAGTATTATATTGAGGTTAGGTAAATCTAAGATGGTAAATACTACTGATCGCGGTACAGTGAAGTTTCTTTAACCGAACGCGATTCAGGCCTCGATGCAATCAGTTACAATGACAGCTGGTCGATTATGAGGATTAAACTGACGAAAACAGAAACGTCCTGCAGCAATTCTAATTGATATGATCGTAGTTCAGGACCGCGTATTTGTGTGCTGCGTTGTGTTATACTATGCACATATGTATGTATATGTAGGACACGTTCGATCATGATATTAACACAGTCACTCCTTTCAATACATTCTGCTCCAAGGCCTCTACGAGCCCTCCTTACGCATTTGCTCAAACATATCCTATTTCAATAGTACCGCTCCTCAATCACGCCGCTCTCAATCATACCACGTTTCAGTCTTGCCGCCACGCCGCTCATTGACGGCAGGGTCTCAATCGCGTCGCTCAGTCGCACACGTACCGACTCATCCGTCCAGCATACAGGGTGTACCAAAAATGGTGAAGGAGCCGGAAATGGAAGGTAAGCGGGGTCATTCGGAACAACTTTTTCATTTGCAAGAATGTCGGATGAGGCTTCATTTTTAAATTATTAAGGAAAAACACCGACTAATCAGAGCGCCAGAATCGCGCGTGCTCAGGGGCGTCGTGTAGGCTCGAGTAACAGTGACCGTCGCCGTGAACAAACATTTGGGCATCGCGATGGTAGTAGAAGGCTATTAGGTGAAAGCCGGTTAACTAGAAAAATCGGAATAATTGTTGAATTATTCTTCATTCATGAATAATAAATAAACTAATTCGTCTTTATTCACGAAGTCAGAATAAATCAAAGTTATAACGATACTCTAGTTCGTCATCGCAAAGAAATAATAGATAAAATATCGAAAATTACACTCGATAAATATTATCATGATAAAAAAGGACAAACTCTCATTCTGGAAAAAATACATTTTTCCATTCCGAAACAGAATGACCTTTTTCATTCACCAAAGAATTGTTTAAATCGAATAACTAATAAATGTAATAAGTCCTGCGTACGTTCAATGAAAAAATGTACAAACAATTTGAATACGACTTACCCATTGATTCAAAAATAATCCTGTTTCGATGCAAATGAATTTTCGTCATCAGAAAGATTCTTACAGTTGAAAAAATTATTTTCATCGCACAGAAACTCGCAATCCACTTCACTGTGACTCTTCATTATGACCTGCCATTATCACTTTTCCCTCTCACTTTTCACTAAGTAAACGATATCAGTCCGACACGAACTAAAGCCACCGAACGATTTTTCAGAAATAATTTCCACTGCACTCCACTCTCGTCTCTTGAAGACGAGAAGCTGGCGATCACGACTGGAAACACTATTTCGACTACAATATGTCGATCGCCGCGTGCCGGCCACAACGTTCAAAAGAGCATCGTTGCTTGGCAATGGTTGGCAGCTTTTATTTACGCTTTGTGATCGAAAACAAAACCGAGAGCCGCGGCACGTACAAATGCTGCCTCTTTACCGGTAATTTGATATAATATCAATGTCCTAATATCAATTCTCTACAAAAAGAAAATAAAGTGTCCAAATTTTCAAATTTGGAAATTTGCAATTTTTTTTAACAACAATTTTCTCAAAAACTGTAGGACATTGAGAGACAGAGATTTCATATTCGTATTCAGCTCGAAAAAATCTATAAGAATATCATAGTGGTGGTTGTGAAATAAAAAAAAAATAAAAATTTGTTGTACAGTGTAATTGATATTATAAAACACTGTGATATATCTGGTACAATATTATTAAAAAAAATAAACATTGTTAAAATAATCCACCAGGTTTGATGAACACAAATTTGTGAAACCAGGTACATCCATCCGTCATTGTACGAACAGCTGATGTTATAACTGAGGCAATCAACTCTCGATTTATTCCACAGTAATTTTTTGATGGTCGCATAACATAAGAATGACCGGCAAATGCACCGAACGCGTGAACGATTATTCAGGAATATTTTTAACGACACTTTATTTTCTTTTTGTAGAGAATTGGTATTAAGACATTGATATTATATCAAATTACCGGTAAAGAGGCAGCATTTGTACGAGCCACGGCTCTCGGTTTCGTTTTCGATCACAAAGCGTAAATAAAAGCTGCCAACCATTGCCAAGCAACGATGCTCTTTTGAACGTTGTGGCCGGCACGCGGCGATCGTCACATTGTAGTCGAAATAGTGTTTCCAGTCGTGATCGCCAGCTTCTCGTCTTCAAGACAATGCAGTGGAAATTATTTCTGAAAAATCGTTCGGTGGCTTTAGTTCGTGTCGGACTGATATCGTTTACTTAGTGAAAAGTGAGAGGGAAAAGTGATAATGACAGGTCATAATGAAGAGTCACAGTGAAGTGGATTGCGAGTTTCTGTGCGATGAAAATAATTTTTTCAACTGTAAGAATCTTTCTGATGACGAAAATTCATTTGCATCGAAACAGGATTATTTTTGAATCAATGAGTAAGTCGTATTCAAATTGTTTGTACATTTTTTCATTGTACGTACGCAGGACTTATTACATTTATTAGTTATTCGATTTAAACAATTCTTTGGTGAATGAAAAAGGTCATTCTGTTTCGGAATGGAAAAATGTATTTTTTCCAGAATGAGAGTTTGTCCTTTTTTATCATGATAATATTTATCGAGTGTAATTTTCGATATTTTATCTATTATTTCTTTGCGATGACGAACTAGAGTATCGTTATAACTTTGATTTATTCCGACTTCGTGAATAAAGACGAATTAGTTTATTTATTATTCATGAATGAAGAATAATTCAACAATTATTCCGATTTTTCTAGTTAACCGGCTTTCACCTAATAGCCTTCTACTACCATCGCGATGCCCAAATGTTTGTTCACGGCGACGGTCACTGTTACTCGAGCCTACACGACGCCCCTGAGCACGCGCGATTCTGGCGCTCTGATTAGTCGGTGTTTTTCCTTAATAATTTAAAAATGAAGCCTCATCCGACATTCTTGCAAATGAAAAAGTTGTTCCGAATGACCCCGCTTACCTTCCATTTCCGGCTCCTTCACCATTTTTGGTACACCTAGTATATACAGATTTATACTGTAATTGCATTAACCCTTTGCGGTCCAATGTCGAGCTATGCTCGACATCGCGTTTCTCTTGGCTCGTAGAAAGAATTCAGATAAGTAGATTGGTTTGAAGATGTTTTCATTTCTTTGCCACTTACAATAAATTAAAAATATGTTTGTTACGCACCCTGCATAATTGCAGTACATTTTATTGTAAACCCACTTCTTGATCTATTTTCTAAATTAATAAAGGAGCTGTAGGTAAAAGAAGGCACGGTCCGTAAAGGGTTAATCGTAATCACTGGCACGATGTCTCTTTGTTCCCTTTGCATCTCGACATCCATTTCACGAACTGGTGGGAATACCTGGTAATCGATTCTCAAGAAAATTTTGCGACCAACTAATACGATTGCACTGTATACTTATTATTTATCTCTGTATACAACTATAGAGCTGAGTTGTCTATGTAGAGTATTATATTTTCTGTTACGCCATCCGTGAAACATTTATGACATGCGCAGTACACTATAGTCATTTAAAGCAAAAAAGATGAAGCTACAACTTCACAGAATGAACCTGTAGGGGGCAAAAGGTACAACTGAAGGATGTGGTCGAAGATGATCGAAATCAAATTTTATTTGTGATGTGGAATTGATACCGTATCAAATATTAAAATTTTATATTTCGTCTGGGTATGAGAACTGGTAAAGGTCGAAATGAAAGAGATGTTCTTTTTTTCATTTTTCAAGTTGAAAATTTATACTATAAAATATAGAAAACTTAGAAAAAAGTTGAAGAAAAATGATGCTGTATTGAAAAGTTTCGGATACGTGTTAAAATTTTTTAAATTAATTCATACTATCGACGCTATTAGTGTACATTTATATCTAATTTTCTGGTTAAATTTTCTTTGTTGAAGATGTTGAATAATTAACAGAGTATTTGCTTCCAACAACGGAACGAATATTTATTATAATAATACACGAGTGAAAAACAGAAAAACTTAGTACAAGTGTTCAGTCCTGATCGCGCTGTAAACTCAGTGACTGTTCTTATTAAGTGCTGGTACCGAACTAACTGCCCGGGTCGTGGTGAAGAAGACTTTTTAACCAGTTAACTGTGGCGATCCCTTTGCAAAGCGCGCACCAGTGTGTGTTGAGTAAGTAACAGTGTAAGTGGCGCTGTTGAAATATTGAGTCAAAAAGAAGACTTTATTTTCGAAAATGAGCAACTTTATTACTGATATTCACACAGTCACTTAATATGAATATATATTTATTCTTAAGGAACGGAAAACTTAGAAAAAAAATCAAGTATTTATAGAAAACCAGCAAGAAAAAAAGAAGTGAAATAGCGCGCGCATGAGATTTTTCCAGGAATCACCGCAGATAGAGAATCTAATTTTTTTTTGGTTTTGATAGATCAAGATGAAAATCGAAATAATCAGAGATCCAGTGTTACTGCACTGTTTACGAGCTGGCTCTCAGGAAGTTATGAATCCAACTCAAATTATTTATAATTTTTATTTGTTTGTTTCATTTCGTCTTGACCTCTAAACATTTTAAACTTATTAAAATTTACGAATATAATTTAGTTTTCGCCAAAATTACAATTTAAATATCAAATTGTAACAAAATTTTACGCATGACGGATATAGTCGCCACGACATAAAATTCTATCACATCTCCATGGCGGATATAGTCGTCAAACACACTTAACTGGTTAAAGGAAGATAAGGGGAACTTTAGCCACGCACCCCCCAGAAGAGAAACTTGCGCTTTCTGAACGGTCAACTACGACCGCGGCGCAGGATTCGTGCTGACCGCTTTTTATTGCCCTTCGTTATACCTAAACGTCGTTCAACGCAATTCTTTGCTTTCGAAGGAATATATACAAAATTATTTCAGAATATTACTCGAGATTTATGAAAAAATCCAACAGAAGAAATCACAAACATGTTTTCTTCATCGCAGGAACCTTCTTTATGTCCAGTACATGTGTAGAGATTACAAAAAAAAAACTATATAGATCGTTCTAATTACAAATTGCGGTGCTTATATCCTACAATATTCAAGAGATTTTCGATAATGTCTGTGACTGCTACAACCTTTTTGTCCGTTAACCCGAATCTCATTTAGTTTGATTTTGTTTATATTGTCTGGTAATTTGTAACTGAAAATCCTACCCAATAGTAATTTTATTTTTGAATCATCTAATATAATCATAAATTGCAAATTTTTACAGGAAACATAAAAAAATTATGTATATCTAACAGAATACGAAAAACGTAATGAAATATTAATCAACTAATAAAGTATTCGGAAATACAGACATGTACCTTTGTTATGTGTATAAAACTAATGAGAAAATTGCGGAAATGCGAAAAATTACAAATGAAAAATACGTCCAAATAAAAAAGGACCGTTTTTAAAATTTGATAATGGAAAAATTTAACAATTGTCGTCTCTTTAAACGCAAAAATAATACAAGTTGAAGAATTGAAGAATTACAGCTTTTGAAGAATAATTAAATATCACAAATTATGGATGTAAGGAAAGACGATCAATATCACAATCTTCTTTTTTTTTATACAACTACTGCCAAAAACCCTGGAATTGGTGCATGGAGAGAATATACCAGGCGTTCTGAGCACGACCACACTAATTCGCCGGAAAAAAAGATGGACGCATCGACTCCCACGGTATTTTCGGCAGCAGAATCTATTGCTTCGCGCAGTCACATACACCAGTTGACCGAAAAACGAAAAACGAAAAACGAACAATCGGCAGTCGGCTATCGTCAATCGGCGTCAAATTTGGAGGGTTCGCGGAGGGAATAGGCCGAGCGACCGCGTACGTTTTATGTTTTAATGCAACCTCCTACGCGCCAATTTCAGATTGTTGGCAGCAATTTATTTAGAATTAATCCACTATTTGGATTATACACATATGTGGTGCATGTATAGACCTTAACGAAACCGGCAGCATTGTGCTACTCCGTGTCAATCGCTTAATTCCGAACATTACAACTACTGGTGTCTTGTAATATTGGGTTGTCTAACTCAGTGAAAAAATGATAAGTACATGAATTTTTTCAGAATATTCATAATAATAAACAATTTTATGTCGCATGCATTTGAAATTAAGCACATAAACTTTGTTTTTCGATTACCAAAAATGTTACTTCGCACATCTCATGCGCTAAAATCTTCGTTTGTATTCTTCAATTGAGATGTTTATGCATATATCAAAGGTTGTTATATATTACAGAATTTGTGTTAAAATAAAAATACAAAAAATGATTCACATCGTGTATATACTTAATCCAGACCACGAATAACCTTCACAATAAGTCATTGTATTCGTCTTGAAATACTCCATCAGAATGTAAATAAAGAATATACCTTTCCATTTAAAAAAATAGAGACGACCTTCATATCTCTTTGACGCCTCCACCTATCAAAAAAGTACTAACATCAGATGATCCCCTCGATACCAAATAATTTTGGCCTGATGCATTTTTTCCTGCCACCAATGGCAGCAAAGTAATTCAGGTTGCCAGTTTTAAGTGCCTTATCCTGCAGGTATACACAACTCTTTGTACAGACAGTCATATTTATGTCAATATTTAAAAACTAACAAAAATATAACAACTTTTGTTATTGTGTATAAAAATGGCGATCGTCAGACTTGGTAGAAAGCAGCAAATAGATGAAATGTACCCACCTATGTTGTGGAGGTGGCGTAGGCGTTCTTGATAGTGGAAAACTGGCTACTTCTCTCGTGACTGACAGTGACCGAATTGATCCAAATGTTTGGTCCGGCGATAAATTAGTACCGACACTTTGTACCATCCCACTACTAAAACAAACCAATTTATCAGTATAAGTTAAGTTTGCTAAATAAAATTAGTTAAATAAAATGATAATTCCTTTCGTTGTATCAATTTGTGCAATTAATGCTTAAGCAAATAACTGAATGTGTCTTACAAGGAAAGGCATGGAAGTGTCCCCCTCCGATTTTGATGAAACTTCGTACGTTTGTTAAGCAGGCAAAAATAACGGACACGTATTTTTTTTTATCGGCTGAGACGCGAGTTTAAGGGGTGAAACGACCCCTTAAAGTTTCGACCCCCTTGAGCTATCTCGAAAACCGTACGTGATACATTAAAACTGCTAATGGGAAAGTTGTATGGTTTTTTACGAATAATAACAGGATATTAACAAATTCGGCGAAATATAATTTGTTTATAACAACAAAATTTTTCATAACCTTATTTTGCAACTTATGTAAATTTGCATAATGGCAAAAAGTGAAGAGAATTTTATTCCAAATCCAGTGATATATGTATATACAGGGTGTCTCGTAATAAGTGTAAGACCCGTAAAGAGGTTGTAGGGGAGGTGATTCTAAGTAACTTTTTCCCTTGAAAAAATCAGGTCTAGGCTCTCGTTTTCGAGTTATTAAGGAAAACTACCGACCAATCAAAACGCGCGAATAGCGCCCGCTCAGCCGCGAGAGCGAAGCCCCGAACATAAGGCCGATCTCGGACGCGAACAAACAAGTTAGTATCGTGCTATGTTACGTCAAAGTTAAATCACACATCAAATTGTCTTATCCCTTATTCAGTAAAAATGAATAACTGAACATTATTATTCCCAATTTCCCAATTCCCCAAATTCCCAAATTCCCACATTCCCACATTCCCAATTCCCCAAAACTTCAAATTTCCAAATTCCCAGTCTCCCAAATTTTCAATTCCTCAAATTCCCAATTTCCCAAATTCTCAATTCCCCAAATTTCCAATTCCCCAAACTGCCAATTCCCCAAATTCCCAAATTCCCAATTTCCAATTTTCCCAACTTCCACAAATCGCACATAAAATTGTCTTATCCCTTATTCAGCAAAAATGAATAACTGGACATTATTATGTGTGATTTAACTTTGACGTAACATAGCACGATACTAACTTGGTTGTTCGCGTTCGCGATCAGCCGTATTTTCGGACTTTCGCTCTCGCAGCTGAGTGGGCGCTATTCGCGCGTTTTGATTGGTCGGTAGTTTTCCTTAATAACTCGAAAACGAGAGCCTACACCCCATTTTTGCAAAGGAAAAAGTTACTTAGAATCACCTCCCCTACAACCCCTTAACGGGTCTTACACTTATTACAAGACACCCTGTATATGCGAAATTGCCTCCTACAGTTTCCGAGATTTTTATTATCTATGGGCCATTTCACGCCGAATCGATCACTTTTCGACGTCACCATCTGCGATTTTGTTTTAATCAAAATATGTTATAGTCTATGTGAAAGTAGGAGGGGAGGGGGGTTAAGTCATCAGTTTGCCGATTTTAAATTTGTTTAAAAATTACAAGCCTTCAAAATTTGCAATTTTTGTCTATTTTTGCGAAAATAGGCATCACTTACGAATTTTTTTCTCAAAAACTACTCGTCCGATTGAGCTAAATTTTTTTGGATTTATTCATAAAGGATTGGGCTACTATAAAATATTTTTTCTAAATTGAACAATTTGTTATATAATATGAAAAAATTTAAACAAAAAAAATATATTATATTCCCTCCAGCTTCCCCTTTCAAATGAGCCTTTCAGAATAATGGATGGTCGAAAATTAATGTCACAATAAGCTGGAAAACGACGCGGTGTACCTCCGTTTCAGGTAAGCGAGTCGTGCAATCCGCGTTCACTGGTCTGGGTCAAGCCTGGTACACGACTAAATGACTCTGATTTTACTTGGAAAAGTATATTAGTAACCATTCTTTGCCAATGACATATTTTTTAATTATAACTTAATTTATAAATATTAATTCCCACATTTATTGTTCATGCTCTACGAAAAAGGCATAATTGCTCAATGGAAACTGCGGTAAAGGGGAATAAATTGCTAACGTAGATTAACAATAACAATAACAAAATAGTTTATTCAACCGTAAAAATTCGTGTCGGGGAAATCGATAATTCGTAGCTCTGTTCGAGTCGAGGTCGAGTTTTTGAATGCCCTTTTTTTCGTTGCCTCTTGAGTCTACCCCCGCAAACCGGGGGAAAACTCAAGGGGAGAAATTGCGAGGCGAAGTCGTTGAAAAAGGGCCTCGTATGGTCGGCGAAAGTTTTATCGTTTTCGGTACCTGGAGAATGTCCGGGCCCCGAAAACATCGATTGTAGCGAGGGAAAATTTTCCGCTGCTCGCTACAAAACCGTGACAAGATTGTGGTTTCCTTCCATCGGGAAGGGATAAGGATGGGTTATACTCAAAATTATCGAGCGGACGATTGTGTGGGTAGACTTAGAAATTGTGAGAAAACATAAAATTACAACTATTTCATTACGCTAAATACAGGTCCATCAATATCATACGGGCAATAGTCTTACGTAGTACTTCTTTATTTGTTAATAAATAAATCTTCTTCCAATGCGACTTTAAACAATCAGAATGTTCAATATATATTATTTTGTGTTACATAACTAAATGCCACATTCAACCAATTACACATTCTTTTTATTCATCATCATCATTTTGCACAGTGAACGAGGATTGCACGATTCGCTTACCTGAAACGGAGGTACACCGCTTCGTTTTTCAGCTTATTGTGACATTAATTTTCGACCATCCATTATTCTGAAGGGCTCATTTTAAAGGGGAAGCTTCAGGGAATATAATCTATTTTTTTCAGATTTTACTCAGGTATCATTTTTATTGAAAAACGTAAAAAAAGAATTTGTTTAAATTTGTTCATATTATATAACACATTGTCCAATTTAAAAAAAATATTTTATAGTAGCCCAATCCTTTATGAATAAAACAAAAAAAATTTAGCTCAATTGGACGAGTAGTTTTTGAGAAAAAAATTCGTAAGTGATGCCTATTTTCGCAAAAATAGGCAAAAGTTGCTAATTTTGAAGGCTTGTAATTTTTAAACAAATTCGAAATCGGCAAAATGATGACTTAAAGCTCCCCTACTTTTACATAGGCTATAACATATTTTGATTAAAACAAAATCGCAGATGGTGACGTCAAAAAGTAATTGATTCGGTCGTGGAATGACCCATAGATAATAAAAATCTCGGGAACTGTAGGAGGCGATTTCTCATATATATATATATATATATATATATATATATATATATATATATATATATATATATATATATATATATATATCAATGGATTTGGAATAAAATTCTCTTCACTTTTTGTCATAATGCAAATTTGCATAAGTCGCAAAATAAGGTTATGAAAAATTTATTTGTTATGGAGAAATTATATTTCGCCGAATTTGTTAATATCCTGTTATTATTCGTAAAAAACCATACAACTTTCCCATTAGCAGTTTTAAAGTATCTCATACGGTTTTCGAGATAGCACAAGGGGGTCGACACTTTAAGGGGTCGTTTCACCCCTTAAATTCGCGTCTCAGCCGATAAAAAAAAAAGTGTTCGTTATTTTTGCCTGCTTAACAAACGTACGAAGTTTCATCGAAATCGGAGGGGCACACTTCCATGCCTTTCCTTGTTAGTGAAGAATCATTCTCAAGTATGATATCGTGTTACAAATAACACTCTCGTTTGTAAAGCTTAAACAACAATATGATGATAAAGATTTACGTAAAAAGGACACATAGATATATGTATATACTCGCATGCCACAATTATGATGCAATAAATGATATGAATATATAAATGAATTATAATAAATGATAATGGTTATGCAATAAAATAAGTTTGCTGGAATCACTGAATTACAATATGTACAATATACATATGTATATGTATAATTTCGATACACTAATGTTCAGAACGTACAATACTTTCACTACGCACGTAAAATCTTTAGATGTATTATGAACTAGAATAAATTAATAATTTTAAACAATCATTTTCAATGTGCTCAGAATATAATGTTGTCACAGAGCATGAAGATTTATCGACAGTGGATTATAGAAATTTTTGCAAATGTGTATTCCAGGTATATTTTGGAAAAACAGGAATATGTTATATGATATAAGTTGTTACCATTAGACGATTAGACCAACAATTCAATATCAATTTGTATATGTATGTCACCTTCGGTTTTGTTAATAGAAAAGCACCAAATGAGACAGTAATATTCATTTAGAATAAGAATAAGTAATGAAATAAATAACCAAAAAATAAACTATGATTTAAAATATCAGAGATAAGATAAAAATCAAAGACAGCTTGACATTACTATTCGTGTTTCTGACGCACACGTTGTCCATAGAGCATATATTTTAAATAAAAAATAAAATCAATCACGGCGATTTAACCAAAAAATACTTGTTTTTAAGATATATAAAGCTTAATAATTGAATATTAAGTATCAACATAAGATACGTTATAATTTTTTGTTAAAACGTTTGTACTTGGGATTATTGGCAATCTCGACAACTAAGATCAGTGGACTGTATTAGAATGATTGGACGTAACTTCGAACAACTAAAATAATAATTATATTTTATTAACAGTTGGTTGATTGAGTGTATACAAATTAAAGTACAACTAAGATGTACAAAATTAGAATGCGATAAGTAAATGTCTAATGTTGAATGTATACTGAATGAAAATGCAAGAACGAATGTATACTGTATGAAAATCTAAAGTCGAATGAATCTCCGAAGCCTTTTACGATCCAAGAAAGCTTGGAGTGGGCATTGTTGTATCCCGTTTGCAACAAGAGTTGCACATAGCGACGATATTCAGGTCATTATGAAACAACTGCGGAGTGAACATCGTCAGCTCCGATTAGTAGGACACCATCGTCAGCACCAAAAGTACGTCGAACCTCATCAAAACCAATTGTGAATAATATAAAAGGCGATACACTGCCAAGGCGCAGGGTTCGTAAGATATTGTGTTACACGCTTGTCAAATAACGTCTTTTCTTGTTTATACTCGTCAGCCGGTGAAGTCCAGTTCTTTAACGCTCCCGAACCATATCCTACATACAACAGTGTACCTCGAGGGGGCACAACAGCGTGTAAATTTTGGGAAAAGCGACGGAAAAACTATATCTATTTTCTGGTTGGCTAACCAAATTAGTGTGGACATGGAAGTCTGGAGAGGGACAGAGGCGTTGCCAAAATGTCCGTAACGAATTCTAAATTTAAGGAATACCTCAACATGTATAGAAAATACGAATCAAAAACTCTAGTACTAAGGTGAAGGACTCTGAAAACCAGATGGGACTAAACAAGACACTAAAATCTCTCGACGAAATGTAACGATTCCCTGTGTTCCATCGCACGTGGAACACAAAACGCGAGGATTTCCAAAGGGAGTTTATGACGGTTCTTCTACGAAAAGCTATTTTTGAGATACACATTTTTTGCTGTACCGTAATATTCATTTACCTTTTTTCGACAACAGAGATTATATTTTAACTTTCGTTTCGTTCTCAATATTTCGTGCTCATGTCATAAACTCGACTTTTCTCAAATGGTCATCTAGCGATCCGCGAACCTAACAGGACTTGGCCTTCGAGGGCCTACCTGGCGGGAAGGTCCCAAACGCGGTCGGTCTTTGGGAGTCCTCTCGTTCACGGCGGTATCGCTCCCACCCTCTTCCTAAAAAGGCGCGTCCAGGGCGCAAATGAGATTGGACACTACCGTAAAGAATCATGTTGATTGAGAAATTAACGCTACGAACGAAAACCAATCGGCATGCTTTAACCACTTCCGATCTTTCGAGGAAGTGCGGGCGACAACGAGTCGTCAGAAATCAATCATACGCCGAAAGACATCAATGGCTCATCAAATAGATCAAATCGATACTTCAAATGCTTCGGAAGTAGAGATAAAAGCAAAACGTCAAACGCTTCGGACGTCTTAACATTCAAACACAATGTCAATCGTATCGGACGTAAACGTCGAATAACGAGAAGTCTATCGTTTCGGACTTCTATCGTCTTCGTGATTTTTAACATATTTCATTGTATCGAAGATTAACGTAATTTATAACTGGACAAACGTGAAACAGTTATTTCAAAGTTAATTATGCGAGATAGCAATCGTCTCGTCTGGTCAGACGTCACACGCGGACGAAAGAGATTTTTCACCCTGGGTCTTATTATTGCTACGGAACGACAATCCTCTTGACTTTCTAGAAACTAAAGTGTTCGAAGGGACGAAAAACGATGTCTATTGTATTGACGAAACTTTGGGTGGTCGCCTAATCTTCTGGATGCTTCTTATAATACTACGACTTAACAACGTTTTAAACTGGATTGTCTTCTCTATAAGAACTTAATTCTTGTTTGTTGTGTCAACTGCGCGGATTCGGGTACTCTACACTTGTGTGGATTTAGCCACAATTTAATGAGTCTGAATCTCGTTGAAATGATAGTTCATGTTTTGTAGTGTTCGATCGCGATATTGGTACAAGTGTTTTTATTTGTTAGTTATAAGTGTTCGTGCTGTAATCGGATTGTCGATTCGTGTTTTAAGTTGTTTCGCGTTCGTGTTTTAAGTGTTCTATTCGTGATGTTAATTTCGTTCTAAGTTCGTGTTTTATTTTATTCTACTATTCGTGTTATAATTTGTTCTTATTTCATGTTCTATTTGATTCTGTTGTTTGTCGTAAGAATCACCCTCGACGTCACCTCCAATTTAATGGTTTAGTAGGGGATGAGTTGTTTCATTGGTTGCTATTTTTCTAAGTTGCCGCCCTCGTACGAGTAATGGTCAACCCTGGAAGTGGCCGCGACTGAGGGGATTAACGTGCGAAAGATGTCGCGTGTTTTAGGAAAAAACCCGTAGCAGGTTATAAGCTGGAGAAACACTCTGACCCTAAGTACGATGGTTGAAATTAACAGAGTCGAGGATTAGCATACTGGACCCAAAGTAATTAACTTGGGTTGTCGTCGCGAAAGTATTTTTTCTAAAGAAAGTTGGTCAATGGTTTCATAAATTTATTGCTGTTACAGGTCGGTTCGGTTTTCATTGGATAATGCCGTACAAAATAGAAATTCCGAACCTGGATTAGTACGAGGTGTCTTCGAGATCTTGTGTAGTTATTAGAAATGTAAAACTGATGCATCACACTTCGAAGGGATGCAACATTGTTATTGCTGGTTAACGATTGTAACTAGTTTTACTATGAATTGCGATCTATACACCCAATGCCACACAGGACCGTTTTCTGGTAGGGATGTTTCTTGTTCGCTACATGTACAATCGCCAGTGTTGCTATCGACAAAATCTAGTGTTCATTGAATAAAAATGCATGATAAATGATTGGATTTACAAGAGATAACAGTAGAAAATATACCAGTCATGTTAGTTTCACTCGAACAATGAATACATTGTTTAAGATAGTCGGCACAATCTCCTCGCGTTAATCCTATTGAAATGTTATGAATCGATGTGGACAATTACATACAACGAACACTGAAAAATGTGGAAATTAAGAAGTATTGTAGTAAAAAGGAGTTTGAAAGTCCATATCCGTGAAGAGACACGGGTCAGACCACGCCGAATCGATCACCTTTTGACCTCGCCATCGACGATTTTGTTTTAATCAAAATATGTTATAGTCTATGTGAAATTGGGGGGAGGTTAAGTCATCATTTTGCCGATTTCGAATTTGCTTAAAAATTACAAGACTTCAAAGTTTGTGTTAGTCTATATTATACATATATGACACAAGCATATCTACCCTTTTTATATGTTTTTATATGCAGTTGCATTCATGTAGCGACTAACTACGCGCTACTGCAAAGGAAGCTACCGTTTGCCTTTCTTTTGTTCATTTCTCATAAATTACTTGATAGTAATTACTTCTCATAATTACTCGATCACTTATGAATTTTTTTTCTCAAAAACTACTTGTCCGATTGAGCTAAATATTTTTTGTTTTATTCATAAACAATTGGGCCACTATAAAATATTTTGTCTAAATTGGTTAATTTGTCATATAATATGAAAAAATTTAATCAAATTCCTTTTTTATGTTTTGCAAAAAAATTATACCTGATTAAAATTTGAAAAAAAATATATTATAGTCCCTGAAGCTTCCCCTTTAAAATGAGCCCTTCAGAATAATGGAGGGTCGAAAATTATTGTCACAATAAGCTGGAAAACGACGCGGTGTGCCTCCGTTTCAGGTAAGTGAATCGTGCAATCCGCGTTCACTGGTCTCGGTCAAGCCTGGTAAGTACACGACTAAATGACCCTGATTTTACTTGGAAAAGTATATTAGTAACCATTATTGACCAATGACACATTTTTTTTTATTCATCATCATCATTTTGAAATATACCCAACTCTTTTTTTACACCGTCTTTTTATACACGATTTTGAAATAACGCGGTTCACCAATAAGAATAAATACACTTTTTTACACGAATTTTTTGTTCTAGCACGAATCCCTAAACATTTTTTTTAGGGACTTTATAACTTTATAAACTTTATAACAACAAAAAAACCAACAGATGCCGTTAATAACGAACGAAATTCTTCATTTGAATCAAACCCGGCAGTTGATTTTTATTCCTAATTTCAATTTGAATTTTTATATGTTTTGTACTTATGGATTGAATTTTCACTGTACACTAATTTTAATTTTTTTTTTAATAAAAATGATTTGTTTTTGTTTTATAAATACATATGTAATATGGATTTCATTCTTTTGCACGGTTTTTTGGGAACACATTTAGAGTTTTTTCATCTTACACGATTTTTTAAAGTTGTGGAACATATCCCCAAATTTACCATATGTCGCATGTATTTTTTTATACGATTTTTTTTTTCGCGTTTTTACCGTGTATCTACCGTGTAAAAAAAGAGTTGGGTGTAGTTGTCATTTTATGTTTTCTTATAATTTCTAAGTCTACCCACACAATGATCCGCTCGATAATTTCGATTATAACCCCTCCTTATCCCTTCCCGATGGAAGGAAACCACAATCTTCTCACGGTTTCCATTGAGCAATGACGCCTTTTTTGTAGAGCATACAAAATAAGTCAACAATAAATGAGGGAATTAATATTTATAAATGAAGTTATGATTAAAAAATGTGTCATTGGTCAATAATGGTTACTAATATACTTTTCCAAGTAAAATCAGGGTCATTTAGTCGCGTACCAGGCTTGACCGGGACCAGTGAACGCGGATTGCACGGCTCGCTTACCTGAAACGGAGGTACACCGCGTCGTTTTCCAGCTTATTGTGACAATAATTTCTGACCCTCTATTATTCTGAAGGGCTCATTTTAAAGGGGAAGCTACAGGGAATATAATATATTTTTTTCAGATTTTAATCAGGTATAATTTTTATTGCAAAACATAAAAAAGGAATTTGATTAAATTTTTTCATATTATATGACAAATTAACCAATTTAGAAAAAATATTTTATAGTGGCCCAATCCTTTATAAATAAAACAAAAAAAATTTAGCTCAATCGCACAAGTAGTTTTTGAGAAAGAAATTCGTAAGTGATGTCTATTTTCACAAAAATAGGCAATAACTACAAACTTTGAAGGCTTGTAATTTTTAAACAAATTCGAAATCGGCAAGATGATGACTTAAACCCCCTCCCCCCTAATTTCACATAGACTAAAACATATTTTGATTAAAACAAAATCGCAGATGGTGACGTCAAAAAGTGATCGATTCGGCGTGGAATGACTCTTATTTAAGATGCCATTACTGACAATTAGAAATAGGGTTACGGTTAGGACGGAGCACTGGGGGACTTCATTATCCAATATTTTTGTGGAGGACAGGATGTTGTTGACTCTTACTCGGATTGTTCTGATAGACAGAAAGTTTTTAATGAAGTTAAAAATGTTTCCTTTCAAACCCTGTTCATAGAATACGGAATCTCCAAACTATATCATACGCCTTTTCTATATCAACGCCTACAGCGTTTGTATGTTTGTTGACAAACACGTAAAGTACTATCGTCTCTAGGTTAATATGGTGATCGTAAGTTGAGTGAAGTTACTGAAAACCGCTTTGGTGTTTAGAGATTCGCGAGTTGGCTTCTAGGAACCACCTGAAGCTTAGGTTGACGATTTTTTCCATTAGCTTGCACATTATATTAGTTAAGACAATTGGCCGGTAGTTATTTGCGTCTAGTGGATTTTATCCAGATTTTAGAATAGGAACGATTATAGCTCCTCTCCATCTGGAGGGAAAGATGTTGCGTGTCCAAATAAAAAAAATTGATAGCACGTATTCAAGTGCAACGTCAGGGAAATTGGTTAGGAAGCTGTTTGTGATTTTTTAAGGACCGGGCCTGGTATTTTTGTACATGTTTAGGATATATCGAAGCTCGTTGAGTTGTAACGGAACATTTAGAGGAGATAGATCTTTTGTGTTTTGCACTACTTTTGAGGTTTGTGGTGAGTTGGTGTCCGTTTCTTGTTTGTAGGTTTGAAACTCTTTCGTGCAGTTGCTGTCGCTAGAATTATTTTAAAATGTTGTTGCTAACTATTCAGAAATTTCGTTTGGATTAGTGGTAGTTGAGTTATCTTCTTTGGTCATAACCTGCCATAGCAGGTTACAACAATCCCTTACAACAAGGGCGTAAGTATTATTTCCAAATAAATAGGTGAGTTTTACTTTACTATTTCTATACTCTCCTCGTAAATTTAATGTACACTTGATCTTAATTCGTTTATTCGTTATGTGATTTAACTTTGACGTAACATAGCACGATACTAACTTGCTTGTTCGCGTCTGCGGTCGGCCGTATAACTTCGCCCTCGTATCTGAGTGCGCACTATTCTTGTGCTCTTATTGGTCGGTGTTTTTCTTTAATAACTCAAAAACGAGAGCGTGGATCCAATTTTTGCAAAGGAAAAAGTTACTTAGAATCACATCCCCTACAACCTTCTCACGGGTCTTACACTTATTACGAGACTCCCTGTATAAAGAAATCACACACTGTTAAGGACAACAATGCCTTTACATTTAGAATAGATTTTAAAATTTCTGTATAACAATTAGCCGTAAGACCATCGTCCCATCGGAGGGTTCGAGGACCGTTCCGTGGCAGCTATAAACTCAGGAAGCCATAAAGACCCGCACATCATCCACGTAGTTTTTCTAGACATTGTTCGCATTTGATCGCCAGATTAATATTTTTACCTTTCGAGCCCGTTATTTTAAGCATGCCTAGTCAAAGTCAGCGCGCTTCTTGATCTTTATTACCTGCCACGGTCCAGGAGTAAAACTAGGAATATTTGCAAGTGGAGGGGCTCGAGTAGGGCGTAAACCGTCCTTCCCTTCCACAATTTTGTACATTTTTACGTAGCCAATTAGAAGGATTCATCCCCGTCAAGTTATCCGACCAAGATGATATCGAATAGATCGCATAGAATAAGTTTTCAGAGTTAGTTAGTGAGTCAGTATAGAAGTTAGTTATAGCAGAATGGTATAACAAGTCGTAGAACATAGAACATAATATAAAAGCTGGACTTGTATAGCATCATAGTGCAAAAAAATAGATAGTTTGTATAGTCTCCAAGTATTGGAATGGTCCTTCGAGTACTAGCTATAGTATAGATCAGGGCTTCTTCAACTTTTGTCATTCACGACCCCATTTATGATTGCGAGTTTCTTGACGACCCCATACAAATATAAAAGAAAAATAAATTAATATTTTTTGATGATTTATTTATTAGGTAACAATATACATATACATATGAAAATATATATAATGGTATAAAATGGTATATATTATATATAAATATTTGACATTAAAATCTCTCGCGACCGCAGAATTTTGCTACGCCACTCCAAATGTGGTCGCGACCCATAGTTTAAGAAGCCCTTGTATAGATAAATAAAAAACTTAGTCGGCACGCCACGTGCAATATTCGACAAGGCTCGAACGAATTTATTTCAACCACGAGCGTCAACACATACTAAAGTACTAAGGGAATGCTCGAAGTTGCTTATACCTTCTATGTTTCGTATTTATATTGTACGGGTATTGTTTTTATAGTTACTTAAAATACAATATGTTTATTTGAATGTTTCTTCTTAACACAATTTTACTTAATTCTCTGCAAACTGATTAATGTTACCATTTCGTGACCCATATGGGCGAAAGTAACAACGACTGTAATTATGGAAAAATGGCATGGTTCTTTGATTACTTATGACGGCGAAGCTACATTGATAGATCCATAAACATACTTAATTGTTGCATAATTCTAGTTTCTGTATCTTTAAAAGGTGATTAGCGAATAAGTTGAACCTAGAAAAACGTTATTTTTATTCATATTTTCCCCTCGTAGTTTCCATACCGCGATATTTTGTTGTTAGATGTCGATACTGTTTGAACAGTAGTTCAAACTACTGCTATCCATTACTGTTCAAGAGACTACGAAATCCAGTCAGCTGGGATGTGTACACCAAGTCTTAACAGCTCCATATTGCTCTGTCAGTTGTGGTTACCGCAGCATAAACCAATGCATTGTACATGTTACGGGTAACATCCGCAGGATGTACAAATTCGACACTGTCCGAGCAGTTCCAGTATGGCATACCATTACTTGGCAAAGTTTGTAGAAATGGTTGACATGACCCGCTTTAATATTAGCAAAGTTGACAATGCTCGTTATTAAATGACCGGTATTAACAATTACTGTATCGTTGCAAACTGTGTCCGGTTAAAAGTGGGCGTTGTGAACAGACGAGAAATCAATACGGGTATAGTTGCAGTAGATTGTTCGTGTTTCACTTATTACATAAAATTATTTCGTAAGAATTATAAAATATTGATTAAAATACTTGAAGTTAATGAAAGTTAGACAAATAACTCCTACCATTAGTCATCATAAAATATTATTTAACACAAATACATACATTTTCGGAATATACATATAATATTTCAGTAGATTAACCATTTATTTGAACACCATAATAAATCTGGTACTCGAATTGTATATAATCATCGCTTTCTTTTGTATTTGCGAGTTGTTGTAATATTTTTGTATACAATATGTTCAGTATAATATGTCCCACTGAAATGCACCTTACTAAAATATATCACTACACCGCCGTTTAAAAAAGGAATACATAAGCGATGGTGTAGGCACATTGTAGCAAAGTACAATATAGTAAATACATTGGTACATTTAAAAAAGAAACAAAATAATAATGCAGAGAATATATCGTTGCAAACTTCATTGGCAAAGGTCTTTGAAAAGCAAGTTAATTCTACAGTCAATATATTCTAATGGGTTGTATTCCATTAAATATTTCGAAATTTGTGCTAATTAATTTCTTTAGAAAATAAATATCAATTTCTAGAGTAAAAAACTAACAACCGGTTCGTCAAAGTGTCTCATCACTTTACTATTTTCCCTTTTATGGAAGATTATAGAAATGATCGAAAAAAATTCGAATACATTCTTTTTTTCTTTAAGAAAAGTCTACGACTTTCGCGCCATGAATACCCCTATTCCTTAAGCATTGGAAGTAACATCACACTGTGCTGTCACACCAGTGGTAAAAGTTTTGACTAATTGAATGAAAACTTACCGTCATAAACTTATGTAGAATGTCGTCAAAGATTACTGCCTGCGTGAGCCATTTATTTTAAAAATGAGATAAGCCGCTTTTGGAAAAATTAAGGGTAATGATAACAATGGATAAAACTCGTATAGCAAATATAATTTAAATTTCACAAACTGGTATTTTATTTGCGCCAATACGACGTCTACCACATATCAAAACGAGATGCGTCGAAACCGGTTATTAAAGATGAAAATGGTGTGATATCAGAAATGAATCTAGACGTATCCGTTTGAGATCTAGCTAAAGTATGTGGAATTTCCAAATCTTCGCATCAACGCATTCTAAGAACAAAACTTTGCGGCGTAGGATAAAATCTGTTTTAGTATAACGTGATGAATAGAGGATAAGTGCACTAAAGTAGCGGTGAATAAAATATATTTTAGATAAAACAAACTGTTCTGGCGCATTCATAGAATCGTAAAGCCATTGGGCTTATTTTTAACTTTAGAAAATTCACGAATAATCAACAACTGCCTTTTGCTACTCTTTACAACGTGCAATTTACATTCTTAAATATTTTTAATTTAGCATGATTTTCGAGAGCCAGCGCGGTTTATTATTTTATGAGTGTCGGACCGATGGGTGACAATCGACGTCGTACTTTTTACTTTAAGTCACTCAGGTAAAGAGTGACCACTCGATGAGCATTTGGTAAGGGCGGTTCTTGTCCATTTCCCTTCAATTTTCTAGAACCAATGAACATACTTTAATTTTAACTTGGTCGTTTGTCCACCCCCAGCAGCACGCCAAACGAGAGAACATTATTTTTTCTCCTCAGTAGATTTTCAATAACGCTTAAAGAGTACACATCAATTTTATAATTATCTTTTAAAGTCCGTTGTCAGTTTTCGAGGTGTTATTATTTTTTCTTAAGTGCTAAATCAAGTCTTAGTTTTAATAAAACACAATCATTTTATCCTCGTCAGTTGTTTTGTTATTTTTGTCTTTCGAGTGGACTCACTGATTCCACAAACTAACTACTTCATGGTTCATTAAGTTGAATCCCGAAGAACAACAATTCACCACAAACAATAACAAATACTATTGACTAATGCTATTACAAAAATTGGAAGATTAATGCGCGTGTTATTCTGACGAGTGTTGGCTACGTTCTGGGCACGATTTTCTGGGCGTTTTTTCACGGTGGAGAAAACCTATGTGTTTAGAAAGCAGCCCTAGCGAGCAAAACAAGGACTCACGCGCAAACGTCCGAAGAGGCCAGGCTCCTAAAGGACTTTAAACCTCCCAAGAAAATGTATAGCCTTAACCGCTACACTATCTCCTTACCAGCGATTAACGCAATAAACGGAGTAAAAATATTGGGAAGAAACAAAAAGGTAATACCTACACACTATTAGTGATAAATATTTACATCATATGAATATTGTATAAAACTTATCTTATATTTGTATTAAAATATATATAAAAAATATAATATTTACATATAGGCTTATTTATACAAGGTGTCTCGTAATATGTGTAAGACCCGTAAAGGGGTTGTAGGGGAAGTGATTCTAAGTAACTTTTTCCTTTGGAAAAATGGGGTCTAGGCTCTCGTTTTCGAGTTATTAAGGAAAAACTCCGACCAATCAGAGCGCGCGAATATGTTAGCTCCCGCTCAGCCACGAGAGTGAAGCTCGAGCATACGGCCGATCGCGGACGCCAACAAACAAATTAGTATCGTGCTATATTACGTCAAAGTTAAATCACACATAAAATTGCCTTATCTCTTGTTCAGTAAAAATGAATAACTGAACATTATTATTCCCAAAATCCCAATTCCCCAAATCTCCAAATTCCCAAATTCCTAGTCCCTCAAATTCTCAATTCCCCAAATTCCCAATTCCCCAAACTCCCAATGCCCCAAATTTTCAATTCTCCAAATTCTCAATTGTCCAAATTCCCAATTCCCCGAATTCCCAATGCCCCAAATTCTCAATTCTCCAAATTCCCAATTCCCAACTTCCCCAAATTGTCTTATCCCTTATTCAGTAAAAATGAATAACTGAACATTATTATGTATGATCGGAGCTTTGCTCTCGCGGCTCAGCGGGCGCTATTCGCGCGCTCTGATTGGTCGGTGTTTTTCCTTAATAACTCGAAAACGAGTGCCTAGACTCCATTTTCGCAAAGGAAAAGGTTACTTAGAATCACCTCCCCTACAACCCCTTTACGGTTCTTACACTTATTACGAGGCACCCTGTATAATAATATATTAGAAAGAAAATATATGGTTAACCACATTTGAACTCGTAATCAAATCAGTTTACTTTAATTACTTTAATCAAATCCCGGTTTGTAACCGCTCGGAAAAACCAATACGTCTGCCAGTCCGCGTTTTAAAATTGTTGTCTCCTGTCTTACATTGTCGGTGTCTGATCGTCATAATTGTATGTCAATGCGTGAGTCACCGGTCGTACACAATGTGCTATTATCAGGTATACGATAGGTATCATCACAAGCTAGACTAAAAGCAGGTTTTAATCTATCAATGAAAACTTTAGTTTCCTTTCTATTAATGCCGATAACGAAATTTTTGTCACCACGTTGAATAACCGTAAATGGTCCATCATAAGAAGGTTATAACGGTCCTTTGGATGTCGTGTCGCAGAAACATTAGAACATGTAGGTAGTTCCTTCAGAATAAATGTGTTTTACGTACCATGGCAAACGATGACTGATAGTCTAAGTTGACTCAGATATTTCCGTAATTGAATAACATACATAATCGAAATATCCCTCATTTCTGCAAGATATAAAAAATTCGCAAGGCAATCGTATAAGTGCGCCATAAGGCAGTTCAACTGGTGTCGCCCTTAAATCCTCCTTAAGAGTTGGCCGAAGACCGAGTAGGGTAATTGTAGAACCTCTGCCCTGTTCTCGGTAGCATGGGATTTATCATAATAACTGTTTTAAGCGGGGAGACACATTTAGAGCCGCTAAATTTGCTGTATTTCCGCGATTTTTTTTGGACAGGAAGAAGTAATGGTATACTTTTGAAACATTGACATTTACTAACACGTATATCGAGGTACAAAAACATATTTTTTTTAACCTCGAATTTTTCAAAATGGCTGACTTATTGATACGATAATCCAACAGATTCGCGCGGAGGTGGTCAATTGGCGGGACGTCTAGCTCCTGTTGTATCCGTGCGATACTCATGAAACTAAGATAACTTATTATTTACACCCGTAGTTTCTAGATGAACCTAAAAGTAAGTCGAAAGCTTGAAAATTGGAAAAGTTATACGCTTTTGAAAACAAATTTCGTATTTTTACGGTTTTTTTCACTACATTTTGTATATTTTTTGCAATAAAAAAACACTTTTTCCACCATCTGTTAGGTTCATCGACAAATTATTAGTATGATGAAGCTATGGTCAAAATTTCAGAAGGATTCGTTGAATAGTTTTTGAGTTATCTTTCCAGCCAATTTTGAAAATCATGTTTCGAGAAGAACGCGTTTAAAGTTTTGATGCGTGAAAACTGTATGATATTAACACCTTTCCGTCTAATCAGCTATTCCACAACGATATAATAGGCCTTCAGCTTCCTTGAAAAATTCAGTTTCATGCATCATTTGTTCTCTTCGTGGTTTTTGAGCTTCCTTGGTGGATAAGGAGCTGTGTCGCTGATGACAAACCAGCCGACGCACATTCAATTCGTTGGCGTATTTTTTACACTACCTTTCTGTCATTAGATGCAGCTTTACAATTACTTGTAGAAGTGCTGCGTATTCTTCATTAAATATTGCAACAGCAATTATAGCTGCTATTTCCACTGTTTTGAATCCAGGGTGTAGGTGTCTAAGAGTGAGTCATCAAATTGTAGCATTGAAATTTTCATTTGAATTTTGAGTGTGATCGCCTCAATATCGTTTTAATAAATTTTCTTTCAACAAGAAAGTTTGTGAAAATGGTATAAAATTCTATCAATTGGTAGTCGTGCAAAAGAGTCCACGGAATACCTCCCGATTTGGCAATGAAGATCTTCCTGGCATTGTACTTGCACTCGTACTTGCATGTTCTTCACTTTCTTTGGAAAATTGATTACCTTGAAACTTCGTCTTACACCTTTTCCATGCTCGATCTGACGTGCTTTTCCCACATTTCAAATATTTTATGTAAATATGTAGTTAAATATTAGCATACACAGAGTATTAAAAAATAAAAACTGGCTGCCCCCCAGAAAAATCCCGTATATGATAGAAGTGGCCATTGAAAGTTACAAATTTTAAATGCTCTTTCAAAAAAAGTTCATTTATATTGTCAGCAACGCCAAAATTGTATTCATTAGACAATAAATTCGTCTCGGTCCCATCATATACTACCTACGATGCCATACCACCTCGGTGATTCTGAAGAGGCGAGTCACTTTCAAAGGCTACAGCTTCAAAATTAATTCGAATTTCTTTTTGAAATTTTGGGATTATATTCTAGAGATATTAAGGTAATAATTTATGCAAAAAAAAAATTTTGAATTTTTTGAAAGTTCTAAATGTATCTCCCCCCTTAAGTTGACGGAGTAACCCCTCTACCATTCCATTTGCTTGCGGATGTTTGTAAATGAATTACACCGATTAAACGCGAAAGTTCTTTAAATAAATTTGATGCAAAATGGCATTCTTGATCAGTTATTATTCTCAACGGTACAGCAAAACGAGCAATCCAAATATTAATGAAAGGTCTCGCGGTAGTTTCAGCATCAATCGCTGCAATTGGTACTACTTCCAGACAACAAGAAAAAAGGTCTATACACGCTAGGCAGTATTTATTACCGCGAGACATTGGTAACGGCCTTACAATGTCCAGACGGACGTGGTCAAATCTATGTTTTGTGATTTTCGCATGCTGATAGGAAATGCAGAGTATAGCCCATTCACGACAAGCTCTATTTATTGTTGGCCAAACGAACCGTTCTGCCAGCACTTTTTGGGTTGGTTTCTAGAAAATGAGGCACCCTCCAATCGAGCTGATTTTTATACCATAAATAGCCCTCGACATGGCCGTTCCAATGGTGGCTATCCCAACACTCTTAACCCCCCCCCCCCCTTGAAGCGAAAAACTGAAATGGGTCAAAATTTACTTTCTGCATCGATCTCAGCGGGTTTATCATTTATACAGTAAATGTTCTCACAGTGCAGTGCTCGGTTGTCCCTCACAGTGCAAAACGTCTCTTCCTGCGCCTATGCGTGCGTCATTGCTGCGCCTACCTCCGCGACAAAATGATAGGACACCCCTAGATTTTTCGTGTTTTTCAAATTCAGTGATGTTTATAAACAATTATTTAGGAGTCGGTGAGGGAGGATGAAAGAGAGTCTTTATTTCGGACGGAGCGATAACTTGTTTTATTTTTCAAGCGAAGTGTTTCGCGCGGTGGCCTCTATGTAACTAACTTTTTCGCTCTCTATGTTTTTCTAAAAACGCGTACGACACCCCTTGGTGGGGGGTTGTCTTCCAAACGAGAAATTTGGCAATGCAGCGGGATTCCTGATGACCACTTACCTTACTCCTGCACGGTCAGGGGCCGCCAGGCCCGGAACCGTGGTCCCTTCGAAATCCCCGATTTATGACGCCGTACGTAGCTATTGAGACCGTTGACGAAAAACTACAAAACATACCTAAAGGAAAATCTAACGGTATCCTCAAAAATAGCTTTTTCGACCGTATACGTCGCAAACCGTGCTGGCCTTTTACGCTTACAATGATCGCTTAAAATCACGGAGCCAGCCGCTACAATTTAATATATGCACCTATAACTAGTACTTCCAGTTTTGTTACATTTGGAAAAATTGGCTATTATTTATGTTGTTTTCGAGGAATTATATTCGTTTGTTGCAGAACAGGTGCGACAAAATTATAGGACATGTTAAAGAAAAATAATACAATTTGATTCGAAAATGGAGGATTTTATTAAAATTTCAATAAATTTTAAAAGAAATTTATTTCAATAAATAAAGGAAATTTCATTTCCTTTTCTTTTTATTACTTCTAATAGTCTTTTCAATAAACTTTTATATATCTTTATTATAAAATTTTTAGAAATTGATTTCCATCCTTCCTCTATAGCAGTTTTTAATTCTTGTACGGAATTAAATTGTTTTCCACCACGATGTACCTGCCGACTTAATTCCCCCCATACATTTTCAATAATATTTAGATCTGGTGACCTTTCTGGTCACCATAAAACTTCAATATTGTTCGTGTCAAAATATGTGTTGACAATTTTAGCTGTATGCCCGGCTGCATTGTCGTGTTGAAATATAAATTTTTTACCACTTATGCGTTTTGCATGAGTCGTGATTTCCTCATTTACTAGATTGACGTAATCTCTACATTTTTGCATCTACAAATCGTATAGATGTATTTCCTCTGTACCCAATCGCACCCCACGCTATAACTCCGCCACCCTTCATTTGTCGACTCATTTGATATTGCTGATCTTTACTGAGGCCATGAAAATAATACGACCAGCCATCAGGTGCATCAAAAGTGAATCTTTTCTCGTCCGAAAATATAACTCTTTTCCACGTTTTCTTCCATCTTAAGGGGTTAGACCACTCTAGGATTTTTAAAAAATCGAAAATGTTTTTTTTCGCTTAAAAGGTGCCTTGAGGTCTTAAGAATAAGGTACAATATCATTTATAGTCGAGAGAATTTTATAAGTGTCTTTATTTAAAATCGGAGGAAAATCTTTTCCGGCCGTAGAGGTATTCCCACCGATCAGCGTTCCAGTCAACCAGCTCCTGAACCGCCATTTTGTTTTCAATTGCTTCATAAAAATTTAGTTTAACACTTCGATGTATAGGTAATAAAGACCCGTAAACATATTTTTCATCTTTCTTATAGTTTGTCCGGAAAAAATTCCTGAAATTAGGTAACTTTTTAGCGCTCTAGAGTGGTCTAACCCCTTAAGTGTTCTCGAGCAAATTGCATTATGTTGTCAATGGGTTTCTTTGTTAAAGGTGGTTTTCTCTGAAATTTTCGTCTTTGAATAATTTTAGATCTTTGTAAAAAAGGTTCAACATTTCGCACATTTGTAAATATGTCTGCTTCGTGTGCAATTTGAGGTGCTGTCAACGTTGAATTTGATGCTATTTTTAAAATTGACCGCGCTCCGCGATCACTTATGACACGTCGGCGACTTGTCGCTTTCTTTTTGCCATAACTTTCGCGATTTTTTAATAAATTATGAATAACATTTCGACTTCTATCTATTAATTTTGAAATTTTCGAAATACTTATGCCTTCTTTTCTTAAATGTAAGATGATTTTTATCTGTGTTTTTTCCCCACGTTTTCCACGTCCCATTTTTGTGATTATCAACACTGTTCCTTACTAACTATTGCAATTAATTATTTAATAGACTTACGGCTAAAGCACAGTAATTATTCACAACGTTATATCAAATAAATATGTCAATTGTTCGTAAAATACTGACATAAACATGAAACGTGTCCTATCATTTTGTCGCACTTGTTTTAAAATAAGTGAATATAATTCCTCAAAAACAATGTAAACAATGATGAATTTTTCATACGTTACCAAACTAGAGGTACTATTTATAGACGCATACAATAAATGTTTGTAAACATCACTGATTTTGAGAAACACGGAAAATCTTGGGGTGTCCTATCATTTTGTCGCGGAGTGTATGTTCGCCTCGCTCGAACCAGCCTCACTCGACATTTAAATGCTTCGCCGTCTTAGTGGCGGTTTGTTTTTTTGACCACGACGAGGAAAGAACACCCGCCGCGTATCAAATTTCGCTTCCACTGTTCTTCACAGTGCACAATTTCGATTTCGGCCTACGCTGCACTGTGAGGGCATTTACTGTATCTCTCCTTTTCCATAATTAGGTTTGATCAGGTTATATTTTTTATGGGAAGGGGCGCAGCCGATACCTTTAAATTTTAGGCTATATTCCTTGCCTGGTGAGTGTACATACATGTTTGAATTGCGCTCGCGTAGACCCATATACAAAGTAAACAGTGTTTACGCTATTATTTTCTTAGATACTATCCGTTCAATAATCCCCACATGTGTTTTCAAAGCACCTAAAACAGTTCGTCCTAAATGGGTTTGTGGTTATCGTCGTCGCTGAGGGGTGGGGGAGGGGAACCGAAACCAATACAGGGAATGCTAGTTGCAATTTATTCACTTTTGGAAATATTGGCAGTAAAGCGTGTTATTTTTTTTAAATATTTCGGAAAATAAAGAGTCCGACTGTCGCCTGAATAACAAAAAGTTGTCCAGAATGATGACTTTGGAGGTGGTTCGCTTAATCTAGATATTTACCTTATTTTTTTCTCTGCGTACAGCGCACAGTTATTCAGCTGCTTTCAAATATTTAAACGAAAGTTATGGAACGAAATGGATCGGTACACAAGAACCAATCTCATTGCCACCAGGATCGCTATATTTTGAGGAATATTTAAAAAGCAGTATACGTTCCCGCCCTTCTATTACCAGTTGAATACTTTCAGCATTGCGATTGGTATGAAATATCAGAGATTCATAAAAAAGAAATCCACACAATTTTTAGACAACGTTAAGGAGCTGAAACGAAAGTGCTAAGACCGCAACTCTGCAAAAATCGTTGCTTTTAAAACATTTCCAAACCCCTCCAAAACATTTGTGTTAATTTATAATAATTATTTCAGCATATTAACTAATAGATCGAAACAATTCAGATAATTAGTGGCCATTACAACTGTCTAACGATTGAAGTTCAAAATCCAAAATCGAACGAATAAATAAGTGTTTTTACCGTTGCTCCTTAAAAAAGGAAGTATTTCATACAGAAGTTGGAAATATCTAACAAACTGGTGTATTTTACAATTTATTATTTTAGATAAAAGTTCCGTTTAGTTCCTTTTTTGTGTGTGTAAATAAAAACGTTAAATATTGTTTTCTTATCAATTTCCTTTAGTTTTTCCTACACTGTTGATATGTTTGATAATACTATAATACATGATTTCAATAATGTTCTGAATAATATTTCAGAGCTTCCTAAATAAAAAGGTTTAAAACAAGAATATAAAGCAATCAATAATTCTTCGGATACTACAAACTCCTGTATCAGATACTGTAGTGTTTGAAATATCTTACGAAATATTACTCTGTCAATGTTATATACAAATGCTTTTTTTGGATAAAGTATGATATGGATCGAACACAGTAATGAAAAATTTTTTTAGAGAAATGATGGTAGGAGAGTGATCTCGATATACGAAGTTTTATCTGTGGCTGTTCATTAACGTCACGTCGGCGAGAATTGAAATGTTAACACTATTTCTACCACGATTTTGTGTATACCTATTTCAACCAAAAGGTGTCTTTTGACGCCTTTTAAATACAAATCATTGCCGAAACTGGTTGGATATTCAAATTATGAGTTAAACGCAGATAATTTGAGGAATATATTTATTGATACACTGATGTGTATTTATTGGAGATCATTTAACTCATCAAGCTACAAAATATTAGGGTCACATAAGTTTCTTCCTTTTTGTAATATGACACAAAATGGGATAGAGGGATAGAGAAGGTTGATACAGCTGAACAATTAATGCAACGAATCAACTTTAAACTATAAATATTGTGCATGAATGTCTATCAAAAAAGGAAATAACTTATGGGACACTCTAATATACAGTCAATGCAGTGATGTATATTAAAATGCAACAAGGGAAATTAACTGGAGAAAAATGATATAGCTGAATTAATTGTAAAAGTAAAGAAATTAATTGTGGAGAAACGATTCAACATAGAGAATAATTTTGTTAAAATTTGAAAGGTGTCTTTTGACACCTCTTGGTAGAAATAGTGTTAATAATAGCAGTGCCAATCACATCATATCGAAACAATATAAATTCTTCGTGCGGCGACTAACTTTTATTTAATGCAAACTATATTTCTCTTATAAATAATTCATAATTTTTTTTGCTTCTCTTAATATATGAAAAAAGAATACATGGATGAATATCCAATGGTAGACAACCATCCTGTAAAGAGATGGTAAATCCGTTTATCGATTCTCGCTGGCGCAAGTATAACAATAATCAACATATAATCGCTCACGGCGTCAAATTCGATACAGAAACCATAAATGTGATCAAATACATTAGCAGTCAGTATACAGAAGCATATCTTAATAAAAGAGTGCCATTAAAGTTGCGATTCAACGTGAGTAGAATCGAAAAAGGATCCCATGATTTAAAGAAGCTGCAGACATCTGAGAATTTATTGAACGGGATTCAAAAACATTACCATTCCATGGTAATACAACGATGTTTCAGTTTTCAATAATACGTTTTATTCCGTCCGACTTCTCTTTCCGCTTCTGCTTCAAAACTCGAATACAAAATGTGTCATCCCGTCCTTCTCTGCTCGGTTTATGGGGAATGAATCCCCATATTTGGAAAAACACAACGTTGAACGCCAGAGTCAGAATAACCAGGCTTCACATGGTCCTGTTACGATCCTGATCGCGACACTCCAACTTTCGCTTTTACCTGGATTTATGACGGGGTTGTCGGAAGTGATTACGGTTACCGACACGCCGACCATAAAGGTCATAATCACAATTTATATGTTTGCAAGCTATAAGCTTAGAAACCAGATCGATGGTTTAAAGTAATATCTAGCAGACAATAGGCTGTCGGATAAGGACCGTTTAATCGAAAAAGGATAAGAACTTTGTTCAAGGTAAGAACTTATCATCAAATACTAGACGCGATAAAATACATACAGTTATAGATGAAACGATTTTGGAGGCCAGCCTAAGTATAAATATACGGTCTATCACAGAATTTACTACGGAGAAATCAAGCATGGAAACGTAGTAACATGAGTATACTTCGACTGAAATAATACCTGATTGAATCACCAGAAATATTATGAGTCACATAGAGCAAAAGATTATATTAAAGTGTTGAAACGTTATAAGTGTCTGAAATTAAGCCACGAAGAAAAAAACTATTCATATCGTTGTTTTAGTCATATCTTCTAAATAATAACAGAATAGAATACAATAAAGAAGCAAAAATAAAATATTTGAATCGCAAGAAATACGAATATGTAGAATTAGATGTTTCATTTTAATAAGAATGAATGCTGAAGTAAAATGGAGTATCGCATTTAATGTACATGTATGGTAGATACATATATACGCTGTACGCTAATTAATTAGGCCTCTAATAATATTAGGCGAGTTCTATATAATCAGCTATTTAAGTATATTCATGTAGTATGCGTCAGCTCAAACTTTCCGTGTTTTAAGCGAAAGTCAATCGTACGCGTGCCTTTCGCATAAGTTGCGCGTTCGTTAGTTCAATGTCAGGTGCTAGACAACGAAATGGGATATGTATGCATGTGTGAATAACATTAAATGAGAATGCATTAAGATAGCGTATACTGAAGCAGTATATGAGCAGACATTTTACTTTACAGATTATTGTGCCTCGCGTGCGACTAAAAAACTAGAGACTGGTATTAGTTTGAAAATTAACTGAACTTCAGACTGACACCTGTAATACTCGATCCAAAAGTAAACTGGACACGAATCGGGATATGATAAGGACGATAAGTCCATATTACTCCGCTTTTTATATCGGAAAATTTGAAGAAAAAGATTTGTGTGGATAAAGGAACTATTCATTACGCGAAGTTTGAACTAGTAGATAGTTTGTACTAGAACATACTAATCCTAGAACAACTTCAAAAGGAAATCTCGAAAATCATAGAACTAATCTCGTGGAATGGTAGTAATTGTGCGCTACGTGACTTTTCGTGAGAAAGATTTATACTTTGTAGTGTAGTATTCCGGAAAAAATGTGGACTCCGGGACTCGAATCCAGACCCCCCAGATTACGAGTCGTCGACGCTACGCACTGAACCACTAGCGTCCACGCCAATAGGTCGTTTCAAGGCGCTTCTTAGCGTTTGGGTGTTAAAGCCTCCCAACCACCGATCGCTAACCGGGTACTATCCAACTCTTTTTTATAACTAACTGATTAAAACGCCTACAGTTCGGCCGATCCTGGCATGACATTTGTCCTCGAATGTTCATCGCAGTATCCAACTAATCCGTAAACTCGTACACAGTGTTGACCGGCCTAAACCAAAGATGGGTGATCGCGTTCTTCTAATGACGTACCAACCTAAATTGCACGGTCCAACACTTGCACGTAAAATCTTCAACTAATAAGTACGTTTCTGTCTTCATCTGCCTTGTACGATCGGTCAGGTTTGTTTCGGTGTTCTTCTGTTGTCGGCCCTTTATCCCACTTCTGAGCTGTAGTATTTCGGAAAAACTGCGGATTCCGGGACTCGAACACGGACCCCTCAAATTACGAGTCGTCGACGCTACGCACTGAGCCACTGGAATCCGCGCCATTAGGTTCTTTTAGGGCGCTTCTTAACGTTCGGGCGTGAAAGGTTCTCCACCACCGATCCTTAACCGTGTACTATCCAACCCTTTTTCATAACTAATTAATTAAAACATCTACAGCAGTAATCTCGAACTCTCCAGAAACGTTCCAACCTTGAACGTTTAACTTTGAAGAGAAACTAAAGAGTGTTATATTATAGTAACTAGTAAATACAATTAGCGAGAAGCGTTAATAAGAAGCGACAATGACGTAAGATAAGTTTACTGATCCGACTGTGACATCAGCTGTTGTTACGTTACGTGTTATTTGTTCGAACGGTGAGGATCGGTAAAATGACTTAGTGAGCGATTTGTTTTGACCAAAGAAGTTTTATTATAGAGCAATAAGAAAGTCTAATTTAAATTGCTTGCACATTTTTATAATTTAATATAAAGATGAACTGTTAGTTGGTGAACTGAAATTTCTTTTTGTTCAATACAGAAGTTACTTCTCGAAAAGCGAACATCATATAATTTGTTTTAACGTATTATTACCGAAATTGAACACATCGTTCCACTGAATTTTTCTGAAAGAATTGTTATCGTTCAACTATTTGTTGTAAATCAGTTACAAAATTCAATATGCTGTGGAAAAAAAAGATTGTCAGGAACATTTTTTTGTACGTACAAGGCAATGAACGCACGTTCATCTGTAACTTCCATAAGATCAACCGTCTATTTCTAACTGATGGCGATAATTGAACATTGCTACATTAAAGTTGAATCATGCGTGTGTGACACACAGTATATATCTCGAGAGTTTCGTGTGATTGCGAACGTGTTAAGTATCTTGCAGCAGAAGAATACAGAATATCTGTTAACGCCACCATTAGACATTAGGTATGTATATTATAGAATTTATACTTTTTCGGCCCGTAGCAGCAATAATACCCATGGAGTTATTACACTCCATCGAGTATTTTGATTATAGTTTATTGCTAATCAGATGTGGTCAGCAGAATCCTCAATTTTAGCGATAGAATCTTTTCTTTGCAGTTTCCTATACTTGTCGAAGCATAGCTTGGCTTTATTACTTGTTACTGTCACTTTTCCAGGAAAATTCAAATCCTTTGATACGTCACTCGGACCTCTACCTTTACAACTTGTATAGCCAATAAGATTTAAGAACCGTTTCCCTCACCCTTAGTATGCAGAAATTGCACATTTACAAAAGCATTGGTAACTCGTAGAAATGGAGTTAATAACAATAACTCTCTCACAAGGCAACAGTAACAGACACTCTCTCTCACAAAACACTAGTAATACAATTTCTCTTGCAACACACTTGCAACACTCGGACCATTCCACCCCGAATCGATCACCTTTTGACCTCACCATCTGCGATTTTGTTTTAATCAAAATATGTTATAGTCCATGTCAATTTGGGGGGGGGGGCTTAAGTCATCATTTTTCTGATTTTGAATTTGTTAGGAAATTACAAGCTTACAATGTTTGCAGTTTTTGCCCGTATCTTCGAAAATAGACTTCACTTACGAATTTTTTTCTCAGAAACTCCTCGTCCAATTGAGCATATTATAAAATATTTGGGCTATTATAAAATATTTTTTTCTGACTTCGTCATTTGGATATATACATAATAGAAAAAAATGTTAACTCTTTTTTAATCTTTTGTTTGCGTTTTCTTCCATGAGGGGCGTAAAGGGTTAAAATTAAAAAGAAAATATGGTCATATTCTCTGATGCCTACCATTTAAAATGAGCCCTTCAGAACGATGAAGCCCCGAAAATTGACTCCACAATAAACTGCAAAATGACGCGGTGTACCTCGGTTTTAGATAACCCAGTCGTGCGTTCCGCGTTTATGATCGGTTGTTTTATACCAATGGTGCCAAAGCAATACAGAAAGACCTGGTACACAGGACTAAATGACCCTGTGTATACCTCGAAGAGTATATTAGTAACCACTCTTGGCCAATGACACATTTTTTCATCGTAACTTCATTTGTAGATATTAGTTCCTACATTTATTGTTCATGCTCTACAAAAAAGGCGTCATTGCTCGATGGAAACCACGAGAAGGTGGTGGTTTTCTTCCATCGGGAAGGGATAAGGAGTTAGGAATTGCAAGAAAAAATAAAATGACAACTATTTCATTACACTAAACACAGATCCATCAATATCACACGAGCAAGTCTTACATAGTATTTTTTTCTTTGTTAATGGTGTAAACCCGTGAAAACCTCTAGTGCCTGTTATGGATAATTCTGTTGCAAAGCGAGCTTGTAAACAGTCGGCATGTTCAGTATATTCATTTTGTTTTACATAATTAAATGCTATATTTGAAAATGATGATTCTACCCATTCAAATAAATCTTTTAGCGTATGGATTTGATTTTCTAGTGGTCTTTGTAGACTAGTACGCATTACAGGTATTTTAATTGTTCCTCCAATACCATCACATGGCACCTTACCATGCAAAATGAGAATTTGTTCTGCAAGGCGGTCTATGAAGTCGGCAGTAGAACATTTAAATGTATTCAAAGCAGATCTGTCGGTATTGGTCCAACTTTTAATAGTTATGTCTGTTATATAATAGTCGTCAACAAAATTTTCAAACTCTGAACGAATAGTATTAAACCCAGGGCAAGAATTGCATGTCCGAAAGTGACATGCTGGAGTTGGTATCTTAGGCATAATAGATTAAAAAATTAATTTATAGTGTGTTGTAACGATCGAATCTATGTCACATGCCGTTACTACAGTTTTTATAGCAATCAACATTCATTTGACATTTTGGTGTATTACGCAAACACAAACGGGATGTGTTTCAATGGCACCAGTTAAAACACATTCCTTCGATCGCAAATTTGCAAACGAACTAAATCCTACTTTATAGGAAGAATATTTCTCCTTAAGAGAAGTACAAATTTCATTAAGATTACTTAATGCTACTCTTTTTTGAAAATGTTGTCTATATCCATTTCGTTTTATTGAAATATCGTCTTTTCTTCCTGGTATTACTCATATTACTCATACTTACTCATAGGTCACTACGGTAGACATTTTCTACTAATGACTTCGTAGCCTCTGGTATTGGAGGACCATGCTTTGGATTTGGAGTAACTATTATTCCGTGACTGTCTTGCATTTGCAACACTTGTTTCGCCACATGATGAGTGGTTTTAAGTTCGAAAGCAATCCTGTGTATACTCCAGGATTTATTCAAAGTAGTAAGAATATGAATTTTTTCACAATCATTAACTTCTGAATTATCTACGTATCACAAAAACTATTGTCTACGTTTATCAAATGTGATTTTAATCTTTTCGAAATCGGACCTATTTTTCTTTGTAACAGGAGAATCACCAAAAGATTATGATAAAATATTTGTAGAATTTACAATAATAGCCGGATCTATTACCATTGCAACATTTGTAGAACTGTCACTAGTAGTACTTACATAATTCTCCGTGCGATAGTTCCGATAGACCTGGTTCAGCTAATGAAATTTCAGCTTGCTGTCCTCTCTTTCCTTTGTATAATATATTTGAATGCGACAAGTATTACAAATTAGCTCTTTATTGGGAAGAGTTGGAAATACTTGACGCATTTCTAAAGTAATATTACGCAGTCCTTTTCCGAAACTTTGATGTCCCGTTCGTTTAAACGGATTGCAACATCTACGATGCACCGTTTCCGACAATTTACCCATTGTGTTAAACGTGTACAATGCGAAAATGATACGGAGATTCTGTCAGATTCTGTCCAGTCGCCAGAAGAAGGGAAATGACAATCAAATAAAAGGAAACTAAAACAAATATATTGCCAGCGGAATTGAAAATTTTAATGAAGTTCTTTGTTATTGGACTTTTGTCGCTATGTAATAAATGGATTATCCGTTTTTAGTAAGGCAGAAAAATATGGCATATTTCCTAGAACCCATTAATTTTTACACCTTCGTTATTTCTAAACCGATGACCAAACGAACGGATCACACTCATATTACTTCAGGATTAAATCTAACATAACTAAAAATGTGTCATTGGCCAAGAATGGTTACTAATATACTCTTCAAGGTTCACTTAGTCATTTAGTCGGTTCACAGGTTCATTTTGTCGCGTACTATATCTTGCCGTATTGCTTTAGCACCAGTGGTATAAAAGAGCCGATCATAAACGCATAACGCACGACTTGGTTATCTAAAACGAAGGTATACTGCGTCGTCTTCCACCTTATTGTAACGTCAATTTTCGAGGCGCCATCGTTCTGAAGGGCTCATTTTAAAAGGGAACATTCAGGGAATATTACCCCTTTGCGGACGACGACTTTTTCGGCCGGGCGAGTAGCAGGACGACGCGATTTCCGCCAATGTATCGAGTGCCTGATAGATGGTTAACAAAATGATCTTATATATAAATTATTGTACAAAAACGTTATATTTTCACAGTTTATCTATATTTACACCTTTAAGAATATCATTTGCAGACCTAATCTCTGTATTTTACTTTCGTCGGGTAATTTATAAAACATAAAACCCGTCTATATAAAAACTCGTCTCGCGTCTTTCACCTGGTGTGTTTCGGCTAGAACAAACTTTGTAATCCCTTTTTGTACAAGAAATCATTACGTGGAGCTTTCCATTGAGTCGAATCTCCTCCGATTTGAGGTCGATTCGTTCCACGTCACTCATTTCCGCACTATGAAAAGTTGTCAATAACGTAACAATTTTCAGAGGCAGTCTTAGAAGAACCCTTTACTAATTTTTCCTTATCTCCTTAAGATGTGTCGTTTGACAGTTCATGCGAAAGAACATAAACAAGTAACGAACCTTTTTAAGGGCCAATACTACGTTCCGATCGCTTGGAGCGAACGAAATCTAAAATAAACACCGAAAGGGATAACCCTTTACGCTTCTCAATGAAAAAAACGCAAAAAAAGAATTTGCTAAAATTTGTTGATATTATATAACAAATTGACAAAGTCAGAAAAAATATTTTATAATAACCAAATACTTTGTAGACAAAGCAAACAAAAAATTTAGCTCAATCAGATGAGTAATTTCTGAGAAAAAAATTCGTAATTGAAATCTATTTTCGTAAAAATGGTCAAAAACTGCAAATTATGAAGGCTTGTAATTTCTTAACAAATTCTAAATTGGCAAAATGATGACTTAAACTTCCCTTAATTTCACATGGACTATAACATATTTTTATTAAAAGAAAATCGTAGATGACGAAGTCAAAAAATGATCGATTCGGCGTAGAATGACCCCGGTGTATTTTTCTATGTATAATGTCCAATCTTCGACGTGGTCCTTCGAGAAGTAGTTATAGTATAGTATAGGAAAACAAATTTATTAATCGGTACACCTCTTGCAATATTCACCAAGGCTCGAAAGTATCTTCATTCAAGCACAGGCGCTAATATCAACGTGTTACTAATTGTAATCTTTCAGAAGCCAATGTACCTACAATTTCATAGTTAAATTTAAGGAAGACATACTTTGTACATTAGATTCTTAGATAGAAATGTTTTGTAAATATCGTGGCACCGTTCGGAGTTGATTCGTCACGATATAAATAAAAATTTCACTACATTGTGATGGTGAATATACCTCTTTCTGTTCGCGATAAAAATGTAATGCGAATGTACACCATCATATGTACAGTACCATTTTTCATAGGAGCAGCTTCGAAAGTTCTCGAGTGTACATTCAAAACTACCGAGCAATTTGTTACGAGAAGCGTATACAGATTGCAATCTCACCTGACCGAACCTGAGGTTACCAAGAATGGCATAGGTGTCGGGCATGGGCTCAATGGTGAACTGCTCACTGAACTGCGAGTGCTGCTTAATACAGAATGTGGACACTGTGGTGGACCGATGTGTATCCCATTTGATGCATTTCCGCTTTTATTAGATGAACGTCCTTTCAAGCATGGAATTTTCGACCATCCGCTAATATCCTTACCCGATACACCTGTAAACAAATACTTGTATTAATTGCGATTATTCTAGATAGTTTAAACGTATGTAGAACAATTTGATTGATTTAATTATTTCATCGAAATATTAACACATTCGTTAAGGTCGTAGTAAGAAATGTTGTCATTTGTATTCCGGGTATTAAGTTTTTATCATTTGAAATGATTGTATCTGCGTTTTCACATATACAGGGCATTTCTCCTAATTTGAGCACGTTAAATATTTCGCTTATTTTGAATGATAGGAGAAATGTCAAGAGAATAAAATATTCTGTTTATAGGCGCCACTACGCTGATGAGATAAATATTTTTCTCAAGGTTATTTTTGGCGAGATTTCAAGGTCACTGTATTTTTTAAAAATGAGATTGCATATTTTCACTTCAACAGTCGTGTAGGCTATAAAAAAAACAGATACAACATGGTGCAATATGTTGACCTTCACGAGACCTTTAGCGATGAAATTACGGAATGTTTGTCAGTAACTTCAGTACGCATTCGGGGACGGTAAATGAAGGCATTTTAAGTTCATTGAAACAGTCTTAAGTTAAGTCTTTATTTTGAAGCTGTTCAAAATGTGTGCTGTGAATTTGGATACATTTTTGAAAGCGGTAAATAAATTCTTGCTGTTCACTTTTAAGTTGTTCTACAGCACGCTACTGACTTCTTTCTGTGGGGACACATAAAAAGTAAAGTTTACAATGATGTTCCCTCAACAGCAGAAGACATACGACAAAGGGTTTTACAACCATGCAAAAGCTGATAAAAACATTTTCGATCGGACTGCTAATAACAGAGTAATTTCCACTGATAACGATTCGCGATTCAACCTGTATAGGCAATTACAACGCTCATAGTATAAGGAATATAGATTAATAATGCTGCAGAAATTGTGCTCTAACGCCAAAAATATTTCGAACACTATTGCAATGTTATTTTATGCTGTGTCAGAAAATTAGAAAACGACATGGAAATAATATAATACATTTTTCAAATCGTGAAAAATCCTAGCAAATATTGTTTCCATGCAAAGTAGAAATAACTGCATTTAAATCAAATTGAGTTCACCAGATTTTCAGAAATTTCGTACCTTATCATCAAAGCATCCTAAAAGTACCACACGGCTGGAAAGCTATAATACATCTGTAAGATTGAAGGTAGATTTATGCAACGAATAACAAAATCGTTGAATAACTACGCGTGTCGGCGTAAAATAAGGTACTAAAGATCTGCTCTCACGTTGCGCCGTTCAGTTATTCTGTTACGTGAAGACAGTAGGCAAGACGACCACAGCGCCGCGCCAACATTGACCACTGGCAAAGTGATTTTGTAACTTCGCTTGATGCTTTCTGCAGCAGAAATGTCTGCTCTATCGCGTACGATAGTTAGATTTTCATCTAGACCAATAGTTTTTTAAATAAATTTAAAAATTTTACCAAAAATTGATGCATTTTTGGGGTCTTTTTTAATATGATCATTGTTTAAACATACTTAAATGTTTACAATGTAATAACAATTTATATCGTTTTATCCGGGAAAGGTCACAGATTTTTCTCGTATAAAAGCCACTGAGTAGCTATGGTGATAAAAGTACAAAGAATTGCCAAATTTGAAATTTTATAATTTCTTTTAACATTAACTTTCTAAACAACTGTATGTCCCAGAGAAAACCGGATTTCATATTTGTACTCAACGCGCAAAAATCTATAAAAATTTCATAGTGGCGGGCATGAAAACAAGAAAATGTTAAAATTTGTTGTACAGTGTTATTACTGTTTAGATTAGTACTGTGCCATTGCGTTGTGAAAATAAAAAAATATCGAAATAGTAATTTAAGTAGTAGAAATAGTAATAGTAATTTATTTATATGATCAGATTTTAATTAATCTTACATTATATTATGTTGCGGTTTCATGAAAACAGTGGGTATAATAGTAATATCGATCATTATTGGTACATAACAAATCGCGAGCGACTGATTCTAACACTTTTACGACATTTTGTTTGTACTAATTGCCACACTACTCTTGTTTATAAATTATGATGATGTTGTATGCCAACCTAAAATAATACAGATACCCTATCCAACTATTCAATATCTCCGATAACCTCATCCTCAACTCCGATTCATATTGTCCATACTCAGCCCTACATCAATCTCAACCTTGTCCTCTGCATCATTTTTGAATTGCGGACTTATGAATTCCAACTCCCGCATTTTCCAAACTAACAGTTAGATTTCCATTCTTAGATCGAACTCTCGTACGTCTACACGATAAAATATTAATCGGTCCTACTGTACGCGTTGAATAAAGACTAGCCTAAAATTCCGCTTGGAATCAAAGATTATTTAATATAATAACCCCGATCCCTACAGAATACAACAATAATAACAATTGTGCTTTTCTAGTATAATAGTACTTCTACCGATACCCCGCTAACAGTGTATGAATTTGTGTGCGTCGAATACGTATCTGTGAACCATTTTGTTGTAGCATCATATGTAAACCATTTCACTATAATTCTGGGGAAAAACAAATTCACACAGAATTTGCGCACTTTCAACTTCGAGACATTTTGTACTTTTGCAGTCGCAAACTATGTTTAGGACTTTTTGGTGTAATTAGTTCTATAGATTTATAACGTTTTTTGAATATAACGATGTAATTTATCATTACATGATACATTTTCAAATGTGTTTTCAACACTAAAGGCACTACATTGATCAAATAATTGATTTACATATTTCTTATTCTATCCTCTTCATGCATTTGGCCATCTATACAGGGTGTCTCATAATAACTATAAGACCCGTAAAGGAGTTGTAGGGGGGGGGGGGGATGATTTTAAGTAACTTTTTCCTTTGCAAAAATGGAGTCTAGGCTCTCATTTTCGAGTTATTAAGGAAAAATACAGATCAATCAGAGCGCGCGAATAGCGTCCGCTCAGCCGCGAGAGCGAATCCCCGAACATACGGCCGATCACGGGCGCGAACAAACAAATTAATATCGCCCTATGTTATGTTACGTGCCGGTCTTTGAACAGCGTAAAAAGCCCCGAGAGATTCAAATGATAATTAAGCCACGTAACATTTATGAAATTTAGTCTTCTCACACACCATGAGCGGCTAGGATGTATGATAGTGGGAACTCTCACTAGGATCTTTCGGGTATATTAATATAGCAAATAGAATAACACATTTCACAGAATACGATTATGTATTACAAAATCATTCTCTTACAATTGTTTCGGTCGCGAAAATTAAGAGTGTATGTGTGTTACCTATACCCTTTGCACGGTTTTGACGCACTGGCAATGCGGGGATTCAACGTAGAGTTAACTGATTTGCGTCGCAGCGAAGTATTCATGTCGAATATGTAACTTTGATACTGTTCACTCGATACTGTCCCTTCACTGATGTAAGTTACCTATTGTCCACTCGAGTATACGCATGAAGGGGTTTATATACTAGCTGAAGATTGATCACGTGATTTTTTCTACAGATGAATAATTTCCTACAGGATATCTCCAGGAAACACATATGGTTACTATTTTGACTATCGGGTGTGTCCTGTTTTAAGAAAAAATTCGAACTGAAAGTACTCTTATTTGGTTTGGTTCTATGTTTATAGGTCTGGCTCCGGCCGGTCTCTTATCTTGCAAGGGTCTTCTATTTTTTTTTTTTTGGAAGCGGATGGCAGTGGTCGGTTAAATATTTTCCCTTCTTATTGTTTCAAATGGCTTAAATGAAGGGTGCAGTGAGCAAGCAGAGAATTTTGTATAGGCAACCGTAAGAGTTACGTCAAAATTAAGTCACAGATAAAGGTGTCTTATCCCTTACTCATAATCAGTAAAAATGAATAACTGAACATTATGATGTGAGATTTAACTTCGGCGTAACATAGCACGATACTAAGTTGTTTGTTCGCGTCCGCGATCGGCTGTATGTTCGGGGCTCGCTCTCGCAGTTGAGCGGGCGCTATTCGCGCGCTCTGATTGTTCGGTGTTTTTCCTTAACACTTTAACGGCCGCATGTCTACGCAGTCAAACGTCGCCAGAGGCCGGCAACATTTTTGAAGAATTAATTTAAAGAAAGTTTATTAAATTCTCGAAAAAAATAAACATAAAACAAAAACAACAACAATTGTGTAATAGTAGCTTTGTACACAACACCAAAGCTAATAGAAAACACGCGACACTAGCGCTTGTACGGTAGCTTAGTGTACGACACCAACGTAGAGCCGCCAACATTTGGTCCATAATTTACGTGGTACACCACTGTAGTGTAAAATCTAAAATTGGCAATAATTACCTAAAATCAAAGACGTGGCGATGAAATACGAAGCCAATAGCAATATCCACACTTGTTTACATTCATAAATTGTCACACAGAGAGTGTGGTACTGGCCAACAACCTTAGGCGGTAGCATCACACACATGTTGTGTGTGCGGTCGTTAACGGTTGTTCCGGCTATCACACACATGTTGCGTGAGCGGTTGTTAAAGTGTTAATAAGTCGAAAGCGCGAGCCTAGACCCGATTTTTTCAAAGGAAAAAGTTACTTAGAAGCATCACCCCTACAATCTCTTTACGGGATTTACACTTATTACGAGACACCCTGTATAGGCAGTTAATTTAGGCCCTGTATAAATCTATATCGGTTTCTGAAATCATTACAAACATACATGTGCCATCTGTTTTAAATTGCTACATTTTGTGTGCGTTATACGCTGGAACGTTAAACATTAAATAGCATTTCAAGAGACAGAAAGACACCCGAACTGTATGAACGTTGTTGATATTTGTCAATTTGTTTCAGAAACTATGAATCTAGTTAAGAGTCCAACTGAAAATATTCCTATCAATTATGCATTACTAAAGCTAAAAAATTACGTATTATTTTTTATCTAACAGCTCTACTGATTTTACATATAATAACGGAAACAGAATGACAAAACGTAGGCGACAAATAAGATAAGCATTGGGATGGAGAACTAGATCATTATTGCGAGATTGCGTTTTTTATTTTTAATGCAAACAAATTACACATGGCGAGAATAATAATAATTCTTAATACGAATGATTATTCCGCCTATCGTGTACGTTTTCCGGTTCTGTTCCTGCAGATTATACAAAATCATAAAGCTGCTTAATTAAAACTAAAATACGATTTTGTAAGTTATTTTATGCTGTCACTAACAGAAACGTTTTCCCGTTCGTAAAATACTATTATGTTCTTTCATACGTATCCAGTTTCTCTATTAAATTAAAAAATATGAATGACGATTGTGCGCCTGGGTTGTCCTGTGCACTTCAATTTATATTTTAACAAATTTAAATGTTTATGATATATAATAATTGATAGTGCTGTACTATAGAGACATCACAAGATTGTTCACATCGAAAGAGTTATATCATACCAGCACAAAATATCTTCGAAGTTGAAAATGTGTAAATGATGTATAAATTCGATTTTCTTAATGATTATAAACATACACCATAATGTATTGTAGGGTTCGCGGGTTCTCCAGACCTTCAGACCTTCGGAAACTTCAAACGACAACGATAAGGACATACAAGCGGACGGACACCAGTTACGGACAACAGTTGGCGACTCGCAATCTATAAACGTCGCGGCAACAGTCCGTATATTTTTCCGTATTCCTAACATATAGTATACAGGGTGTCTCATAATGAGTGTTAGACCCGTGAAGGGGTTGTAGAGGGGGTGATTCTAAGTAAGATTTTCCTTTGCAAAAATGGGGTATAGGCTCTCGTTTTCGAGTTATTAAGGAAAAACACCGACCAATCAGAGCGCGCGAATAGCGTCCGCTTAGCCACGAGAGCGAAGCCTCGAACATACGGCCGATCGCGGACGCAAGCAAACAAGTTAGTATTGTGCTATGTTACGTCAAAGTTAAATCATGCGTAATAATGTTCAGTTATTCATTTTTACTGAATAAGGAATAAGACAATTTTATGTGCCATTTGAGGAAGTTGGAGAATTGAGAATTTGGGGAATTGAGAATTCGGAGATTTGGGAATTTGGGGAATTGAGAATTCGGAGATTTGGGAATTTGGGGAATTGAGAATTTGGGGAATTGGGAGTTTGGGGAATTGGTAATTTGGGGAATAGAGAATTTGGAAAAATGGAAATTTGAAGATTTGGGGAATTGCGAATTTGGGAATTTGGAGATTTAGAGATTTGGAGAATTGGGAATTTGAGAATAATAATGTTCAGTTATTAATTTTTACTAAATAAGGGATAAGACAATTTTATGTGTGATTTAACTTTGACGTAACATAGCACGATACTAACTTGTTAGATCGCATCCGCGATCGGCCGTATGTTCGGGGCTCGCTCGCGCGGCTGAGCGGGCGCTATTCGCGCGCTCTGATTGGTCGGAGTTTTTCCTTAATAACTCGAAAACGAGAGCCTAGACCCAATTTTTGAAAAGGGAAAAGTTATTTAGAATCACCTCCTCTACAACCCCTTTTCGGGTCTTACACTTATTACGCGAGAATCGCACGCCACGGGATTCGAACGCGACCACGGCCAATTATAACGCGGGCCTACACTTCTGTCTCCGAGCGCGCGCGATTCTCGCGCTTGATTGGTCGGTATGTTTCCTTAATAATTTAAAAATGAAGCCGCATATGACATGTTTGCAAATGAAAAAGTTGTTCAGAATGACCACACCTACCTCCCATTTCCGGCTCCTTCAACACTTTTGGGACACCCTGTATATATATATATGTTAACATATATATAAAAAATATATATAACATATATAAATATATATAACATATATAAATATATATAACATATATAAATATATATAACATATATAAATATATATAACATATATAAATATATATAACATATAAATATATATATAACATATATATATGTTAGAGTAATTGTTATTTTGATGCTATGTCGATCAAGGTTCTGGGGTAAGTGCCAAGAGGTCAAGCTTAGTCCTCTTACCAGAAGGCATTTCTGCCTTCCCCACTCCGTGGCCAGATCCTTAAAGAACAACACCCCTAAGCAATGCAACGTCGGGCTGCTTGCCTTTTCCAGAACATTTCCATGCCTCTTTTTAAACAATCAACCCGGCGACACCCGATGGCTACGTGACTTCGTGTCACTGGCCATCGTCGACCGCCCGGGTTGCCATTCATACAGACACCCTATCATAAATGGTCCGAAAGCAAAATAGCGGCGGGCTAATTGCCTTCGTTGACCCTCAAAAATACGTTGCCGCTAACATATATATATATATATATATATATATATATATATATATATATATATATATATAAGTATATAGTAGGACGGAAAACGTCGTTCGAGCCAAAAAACCTCTCGTCTCATCGGTGCCTTAATCTAAACAATGCATGCGCCTTCTTCCAAGCACTTGTACCAGATACAGTCTACGGGACGGCCAACGGTACGGTGTAACCGCTCACACGCGTAATCGGACTTCTGAAAACTCGTAAACGTAATCAGGAATTTATATTGTTGCGTATACCTGCGTTCTCGCCCAGTAATGATCACCAGATAAATAAATTCATCCCTTTTTTGTCAATGTCCTAATCCTTTCATATCCTTTCTGAACAAGACACCTAAATATAAAATAGTTTCCTTTCCCCAAAAAGCATCTTAGATTTCCCGAAAAGATATAATCCCTTTTAGAACAAAACACGTCCTTTCAATTTAAGAAAGTTCCTCTTTTTCATTCCTAATGCGGAATGCGCAACCCTACCCCACCAGCAGGACTTTCCAGCCCTTTAAATAGGATCTCCAATCGAGGAGCCAGTTAGACTGTAAGTTAACGTCGTGCAGTGTGGGACGTATAGTTGTAACCATATTAAATAAACCATAGACAATATTATTCTCCTTCGACATACAATACTATTATATAATGCACTTTTCGAAGCGCGTACATCGGCCGTTCATAGTTTGTATTCTTAACACTTAACGGACGGGCAACATAAATTTACGTTTTTCCATTGTGAGTTCCTAGGACGGGCCACAGAAAACGTTTTTGTTTGAATTTTTAATACGCTACGTTAGTTTTTTTATTTTAATGCACACTGTGTTACTTTTTTGTTGGATTCCGGATGAGGGAATAAGTATTGTACAACACTTATAATATAAACTCGGAGGCTTTATTCGATGACGATAACTTCCGCACGCAAGTACCAATTATGGAAGACTGACTGAATGTAGAAAGAGGGCTAGTTATATACATATATCGAGATGAGGGTGAGTAATAGAAGTGCAAGCATAGTGTAAGGGCAGAGCGCGTATGACAGGACGACTAACAAGGAAAGGCATGGAAGTGTCCCCCTCCGATTTTGATGAAACTTCGTACGTTTGTTAAGAAGGCAAAAATAATGGAAACGTATTTTTTTATCGGCTGAGACGCGAGTTTAAGGGGTGAAACGACCCCTTAAAGTTTCGACCCCCTTGTGCTATCTCGAAAACCGTACAAGATACATTAAAACTGCTAATAGGAAAGTTGTATGGTTTTTTTACGTATAATAACAGGTTATTAACAAATTCGACGAAATATGATTTGTTTATAACAAAAAGATTTTTCATAACCTTATTTTACAACTTATGCAAATTTGCATTATGACAAAAAGTGAAGAGAATTTTATTCCAAATCCATTGATATATATATATATATATATATATATATATATATATATATATATATATATATATATATATATATATATATATATATATATATATATATATATATATATATATATATATATATATATATATATATATATATATATATATATATGAGAAATCGCCTCCTACAGTTCCCGAGATTTTTATTATCTATGGGTCATTTCACGCCGAATCGATCACTTTTTGACGTCACCACCTGCGATTTTATTTTAATCAAAATATGTTGTAGTCTATGTGAAAGTGGGAGGGGGGGGGGGGGTAAGTCATCATTTTGCCGATTTCGAATTTGTTTAAAAATTACAAGCCTTTAAAATTTGCAATTTTTGCCTTTTTTGCGAAAATAGACATCACTTACGAATTTTTTTCCCAAAAACTACTCGTCCGATTGTGCTAAATTTTTGTTTGTTTTATTCATCAAGGATTGGGCTACTATAAAATATTTTTTCTAAATTGGACACTTTGTTATATAATATGAAAAAATTTAAACAAATTATTTTTTTACGTTTTTGAATAAAAATTATACCCGATTAAAATCTGAAAAAAATATATTATATTCCCTGAAGCTTCCCCTTTAAAATGAGCCCTTCCGAATAATGGATGGTCAAAAATTAATGTCACAATAAGCTAGAAAACGACGCGGTGTGTTTAGTCGTGTAACCAAGTTTGACCAAAACCAGTGAACGCGGATTGCACGACTCGCTTACCTGAAACGGAGATACATATATCAATGGATTTGGAATAAAATTCTCTTCACTTTTTGTCATCAATGCAATTTGCATAAGTTGTAAAATAAGGTTATGACAAATTTTGTTGTTATAAACAAATCATATTTCGCCGAATTTGTTAATATCCTGTTATTATACGTAAAAAACCATACAACTTTCCTATTAGCAGTTTTAATGTATCTTGTACGGTTTTCGAGATAGCACAAGAGGGTCGAAACTTTAAGGGGTCGTTTCACCCCTTAAACTCGCGTCTCAACCGATAAAAAAAATACGCGTCCGTTATTTTTGCCTGCTTAACAAACGTACGAAGTTTCATCAAAATCGGAGGGGGACACTTCCATGCCTTTCCTTGTAAGAGGCTAGATAAGTTGGCGTTTGAGGAGTGAAATCAGGATGTTTTTTGCAGGATGATTCAATGTGGTGATAAGCTATCTTGTTGTCGATGAGTTCGTCGTACAACATTTTTTTTGTACCATTAGTTATAGTAACTATTTTTCTGTTGATTCTATTGCGCATTTCTGCTTTTTAGGTAGTATTTTGACACGTAATTTCTTAACTGTAAAAGTGGGAACCATGAAAGAGTCTTCAGCCAAATATAGCGAAATTTATGCGGGTAAGTTATCCGACATAGGGATTGATAATGAATTAGGGGACCTGAAGCAGCACATCTTAAGGCAAATTGTTGGAATTTGAAAGAAAAAATATCCCCCAAAAATATGCGCAAAATCTGAAGCTCGAAGAAAAAAGATGCGAAACCAGATATGTGTCAATTCTGACAGGTTCCTTTTCACAAAAGTGAATGTATTACAAAATATCATACTTATGAACAATACCAGACGTGCTAATAAGTAATTTTGTAAAGTATTATAAGAAATGATGTTGTTTCAATAAAAGTACAACGCCTTAAAACCATACATGCATGTTTATTCAATTCTCCTAAAAAGTGTCCGGATACCGAGAAAGAACAGGATTCAGCCCGTCCATTAAGCGTTAAGCGCGGCGTTCGATGGATGCGCGATGTCCGCTGCATGCGTTGCTACGTCGTCCCTAATATGCGTTGAATCAAATAACAAATCAGAGTTTCCTACACTACTGTACTTACTACCATTTATTTACCATTATCTGCAAATTTCTTCTTCGCTGATTACAATCCCTACCATTTGAATGTACATTTCAGTCAGTTGGTATAATATCTACCAAGGAAAATAATTCAATACTTATAGCCCCGCGATTCAGCCGTCTCCTTTAGCAGACACAAATTCATTCGACTTCTTTCATTCGAATTATCTAAAAGATAAAGTGAATTCACATCCTTATGCTTCAGTTAATTACTTAAAGAAATGTATTAAAACGCATTGTTCGAATGTCAATACAAACCAATTAAAACATATTGAAAACTGTACAAAGCTGCATTAAAAAATGTCTAGAATTTAATGATAAAATATTTGAACACTTATTATAATAAAGTACGTGCTTAACGTAAAATGTTAAATATCACGTTAAACATTGACATTTTAATGACCGTGGGTCAGTATTTTTATACGCATAACAATAGAAGATATCAATTAATTTAACCAAAACATTGTGTTGCATTCACCCTTTACGCTCCAAACTAATTGTATATTTCATTCCTGTCTACATTAATTTCAAAAAGAACAGTAGTCTGTCTCAGATTATAGAATGATTCTATATAATTCATAATAAGTTTATTACACTGAAATATAAAAAATGTAAAATATGTGCCCACTTTGGAAATTCAAGTTAAAAAAACATCGTTAAAAACGAAATAAATCGAATATAAACGTCATCGACTTACCGAGCATTTTGACACCTTGAACAGGACTTAAAGGATAAAAATCTCCGTGAAGAGGACAATGGAAACCGACTCTACGCTCCCTTCTTCTCGCCCTTCTGGTCAGCATGCAAAGCAGTACGCCAAGGGCGAGCATAAGGGCACCTACAACTATGCAGATCGGTCCCAGAATTCGTGAGTTTCCTGTGAACGCGATCCTTGCCGCGTACGAATCCTTGTCCTCGTCCTCGCCTGGTCCACGATACGAAGCAGCTGAAACAAAGGAGTGAAACAAGAAAGTAAATATAAGGTGTGTTCAAAAAGTTGTGAAATTTCTATTATACATATGTACATCGTTCATTCGAAGGTTTAATAGCATTTGCAATATTATATCGCCTTCAACATATTCTCCTTTTTGACATATATATTTGCAAAATCTTCTTTTTTTTTCAAATTGCGAACGATTCCTAATAAGTGGATTTCGGAATTCGTTTCAACTCTTCTGTTATTTTAGAATTATATCGTCTCAAAATGTTCCTCATGAAGTGTTCGAACGAAAAGTCTGTTGGCAACTTTTGTCATTGAAGACAATTTGAACCATCTGCACTGTTTCAGATACTATTTTCCTAAGGTTGAAACAGGAGTTTATTCACGTTTTGTTTAACTAGCAGAAATTATTCATCTTTAAGAATTATACGACCATAACCCACGGTGCAGTATCACGTATAATTACACTGTCCAACAGTCAATCGACGTTCTAAAATCCGATCAGTGATTATTATAGTGTTTCTTACGCTGATTACGAATCTGCAATCCGTTTTTTCGCCAGCACGTACAGTTTTTGAGAAATTTGATTTTGAAAAAAAAGCACATTTTCGAAATTCAAACCACTTTTGCGAGGTAACTATAACAGATTCTGAAATTCCGCTTGTATCAAAAGATTCTGTACACTTTTCTGAATACAATGGTATCTGCTTCTCAGCATTCTGAATATTTAAATATGCTTAAACAATCTATGAACGCGGAGAGACACCGATTTTGCACCAATTTGTACATACATTTTTCACTTTATTTCAAAAAGTAAGGGCGTAGTGGAAAATCGCACTATACATCGCGATAGAGCAGATTTTTATCTTTAAAAAGCACCAAAAGAAAGTTGAAACGTCGTTTTTTTACGATACCAGAAACAAAATAGCAACGCGGGAAAAAGGAAGCGAAGACAGTGGTTCTAGAGCCACAGGGATCGTTCCTTGCATCGCGTTAACGTAGATGAAGTACGGAGCGACCACTCCGACGCGGTGGACCACTGTCTTCGCTTGAACAACTACAACTCAAAATTTAGAATGGCCTCCAACTACCCTTCAACAATTAGAGTCAACGTTACAACACGTATGGTACGAAATTCCTTAAGATGCAATAAGATCCTATATCAATATGCAGGAACATCTTCAGGTAGTTTTTCAAAAACGAGGTGGGAATACACGATATTACATGACATAGTACATGCACCCACAGACGCACACTGGCATACACAAACAAACACACAAAGTCCAACCAGCAACCTCCTCGCGGTGTGCAATGAATAACGCTAATGTTGGTGGTAAGCATAAACTGGTTAAAATGCATGGGTAATTTGTCAACGTTCATAACTCCGCCAAAAAAAATCGTAGGGACTTCAATATTTTTTCAATTTGTGCACACTCAATTTGTACTTTGCAGCAATTTTTAGAACATTTGCGAAAAAAATTAATTGCACCCCATGGAACGAATCAAAGTATGCAAACTTTTTAAATTAAAACATGTCTTCGCATTAAAGGTGGTGGCGGTGGTGGGGAAAGGCGGAAGTCAAATGTGATAAACTGCGATCAAAGTAGAGACTTCAATCATTAAAATGGAAAAAGAATTTGTAAGATATGACCATTTTTCGCGGAGTTATGATTACTTAAATTTGAGTGAAATTTTGATAAAAATTCTTGTTGCGCTAACTTTGTTGCTCATAAGGGAACATATCCAACACGAACACTCCGATTTTTATGAAACTTATGTGAAGGATAGTTCTCAACAAAATATTCGACACGTATATTTTTTTATCGGCCATCGTTCATATTGAAGGGATGATAACAGCCCTCAAAGTTAAGGGCTGAAAGTATATTTTTGAAAATATCTCTGGAACTAAAGGAGATAATGGAAAACTTTTTTTTTAAATTGTGAGTCTTCAAATAGGGAATTATTCTGCAAAAGAAAATTTTAATGAACCTCGTTTGTTTAAAAAATATATTGAAAATTTATAGTTTTCGTTTAATTTTTGTTACTAAATGTTAATCTATTTTGTTGCAACTTCGTGTGTGTAAACTATGGACAAAAATAGAGGATACCTATTTCAGGAATTTTTCGTTTTTAGCGAGAATTATTAGTTACATAATTATAAATCTCATCCTATCAAGAGGAGCAATCGGGCATGGTTTGTTAAAAATATCATTATTTTTACAATCTTTTACAATATTTTCAAATATTATAAACCTCTTTATATGCTGTTAGTTGATTCGTGAATAACTATTGGAAGTACCGCAGATATGAATGTGATGCGGTGTAGACATCGCAGCCAGAAATATTGGCTTATATGGCCAATACTACCTTTGTAATTTTACGACTGTCAAACCTCCAAATAAAATATTTGAAACTTTTGAAACCTTTGGGATTTGTAAGAAATTGAAGGCAGAGTGTTCTTCGTTTTAAGCTTATAATATTTATCATTCCCATCATTTTCAATAACATTATTCGCTGACGGAAGGAAAGCATTTGGTAACTTACATTCTCTAATACACGTAATCAACTTCTTGCAGATCTACCATAAGCTTAAAACGAAGAACACTCTGTAACTAATAAATCACTGTAACACTCACACTAACCTTGAAAAGATTCATCTTTCTATCCTATTTTTGCAAAATATTTTACAATGTTGATACAGAAATAAGCAGTTTGTTAAAGCCACCAGTGCCTTCACATTGGCAATAGATTTAGGATTTCTATACAGGGTGTCCCACAATTATGGTACGAGCCGGAAAGTTGTGTTAGGTGCGGCTATTCTGAACAACTTTTTCCTTTGCAAAAATACTGGACGAGGCTTCATTTTTAAATTATTGAGGAAAAACACCGTCCACTCAGAACGCGAGGATCGCGCGCGCTCGGAGGTAGAAGCGTAAGCCTGAGTTATAATTGGCCGTGGTCGCTACCGAACATACAGCGCGCGCCATTCTCGCGTTCTGATTGGTCAGTGTTTTTCCTTAATAATTTAAAAATGAAGCCTCATCCGACGTTTTTACAAAGGAAAAAGTTGTTCAGAATAGCCCCACCTACCACCCCTTTCCAGCTCGTACCATAATTGTGGGACACCCTGTATAGCAATTAGTAATAAGACCGTCGTCCCATCGAAGTGTTCGAGGACTGTTCCGTGGCAGCCATAAACTCAGGAAGCCATAAAGACCCGCACGTTTTCTATGTAGTTTTCTAGTCATTGTTCACATTTGCTCGCCAGATTGATATTTTACCTTTCCGATCCCGTTATTTCTAACATGTTTAGTTAAAGTCAGCGCGCTTCTTGATCTTTATTACCTGCCACGGTCCAGGAGCGAAACTTGGAAGATTTGCGAGTGGTGGGGCCCGAGTAGGGCGTAAACCTTGCATCCCTTCCACAAACCTGTGCATTTTTACTTAGCCAATTAGAAAGATTCGCCTCGTCAAGTTTACCCGACCAAGTTGAAATCGAATAGAACGAATAGAATCTCGACTAGTTGAATTGTATAGCAGTTGGTTGTCACAGATAGTTGAATTATAGTAACACCAGTAATAGCATAGTAACACATAGCGCGTTGTATAGATCACATAGACTTGGATAATAACATAGCTAGAAACATAGAGATTTAGTATAGTCCCGAATACTTCGGGTGGTCCTTCGAATTAGTTATTGTGTTTTGTTGGCACAAGCGTGCAAAACGTCTACAAAGCTCGAAACTCCCTTCTTGGGTAACCACGAGTACTTAACACAGTTTATCCCATGTATTTAATTCGGTAATTAGCTTTCACTCCGTTTAGTTTAACTTCGATAAATAGTTTTCGTACCATTTAAAAAAACTATTACAATTAAACTAGTTTCAAGATGGTTATAACCCAATTTCAATAAGAAGCATGTAAGTAAAATTACCCTCGATAAACAAGACGATTCCAGAAAATTGCAGGAACCAAAAATCTTGAATGCATGATTTGTAAATCTATCGAATATGTTGGAGTTTTGGGAAGAAAACGTTAGAAACTTTATATTATTATACAGGGTGTTAAAAAAAAGCATTCAATATTTATATTCGTATATAGGATACACTGTACTGATTAAAAAAGCTTTAATAAACATAGATCTTGTAAGGATGAAAAAACGGTTTGGGTTAAGGAGATAGACGGAAGAAGAAAAAAATTAGACGTTAAGACTTTAAATACTGTGCCAAGAACTGCAAATCAAATCTTTTTATTTTCTTACTGTTTTTACCCGTAGCTGGGGATAGACTGCCGAATTCGGCAGCTCTCTACACGTTTTTCTTTCTTGTCGCAAAAACAATTGTCCACACGACGGCGGTGCGTGTGCATATTTACGGTCACGGCGGTGTGCCATGTGCCTTCTAACGGTTACTTCGGATAAACAAACATCCTATCCTATTTCTAATTTTGCCTACAATAGAAAGGTCAACCGTTTCTGACATACAAACATTTTTATTTGCTAGTATCATAATTGACTTACTATTGAATTTTTGATGTTTACAGAAGATTTTCCACGTGTCCATCTTTCATTTCTACACACACTTGGCATCTTCTTTTTACAGAGTTGTGAACCCTCTCAAAAATTCCACATTTCTGTCGAACTGTTTGACAAGCATGGTGGATTCGATTACGTAATTCTTCTAGGTCATTTATCGGCAAGGAATATGTATATGTACTAGGCTTTTTAAATAACCCCATAAAAAGAAATTCAAAAGGTTTAAATCGGGGGATCGAGGAGGCCATGCAACTGGTTGGTCCACTACGTCCAATTCACCTTTGACCGAACACCATGTTTAAGTAGTCGTAAATCATAAATTTTATGAAAGTGTCTTTCGTTATTTCTTTTCCAACTTTAATAAGTTTTATTAAAACTTATTAAAACTTTACTTTTGAAAATCTCCTGTATGAGGCTGAATGACCAAATCATTTACAGGGCACAGTTTAGTTGTTTATTATTTACTGTATTTGTGTTTATTAGGAAACATTTGTCAAGACTTTGTTAGATATTCAGATTCACGCAACGACAATTTAAGTTACCAATAAGTTTGCACTTTATGCAATCTTTTTTCAAATTTTGTGCCACCTTACATACGTTATACAGAGCTGTATGGATTTTCTTCATATTCATATTATACGAATGTGGGCCGATTTTTGCCTACTTTTATCGATCCCGATAATAAGTTGTTTTATCAGTGAGAATTTAATGACTTTTATTCGTTTATCAGTTAATCGTTCCAGAACTTGTGATATTTCCAAATTTCCCTCTAGTTACAGTGACTCGTATTAATATTCGGACACCACAGTGTTCTATCAATAATTGCCCTCTAACTTCGCCCATAATTGAAATAACACATCTTTTTATTTTTCTTATAATAAAGTATATACTCTTTTTTGCAGGAACGCCAATTTTGTTTATTTAAACTAATTTGTTTATTGTATAACAAATAATACGTTGGGAAATGTAGAATTTGTACGTCGCAAAAATATTCGGACACCGAGTATTTATCCGTATTTCTTAAGTATATTTCTTTAGATTCACTAGTGTTTACAAACATATATTGAGCAAGGTGTAGAGCATACCTCGACACATCAGTTACTATTTAAAAGTCGTCGTGATCAATGAGAAATATTCAGCATGAAACGGATAAGCAAAAATACTTCGTTCGACGTGCGACAATTAGTAATTTTCCACCGTGAAAAAGGAAAATCTTATCGAAAAATTGGCGTTCTTTTAAATTTAAGCAAGAGTACTGTGGCAGACATTATAAAAAGGTACAATCGTGAGAGTCGGATCGAGTCAATTCCTCAACAAGGACTGCCAAAGATACTCGACGATCGAGATAAACGAAATGTTGTAAGGAAAATAAAAAGGGATCCTGCTTTAAGTGCACCTAAGTTAAGTACTGAATTATTTGAAGAAACAGGAAAGAATGTTCATCCGGATACAGTACGTCGAGTGTTAAAGGAACATGGATATAATGGTAGAGTAGCACGAAAAAAGCCACATATAAATGCGGCTAATCGTAAGAAAATATTAGCATTTGCGAAACAATTTATTAGCTAAGAAGAATCCTGGTGGAATGATGTTGTTTTTGCTGATGAAAATAAATTCAATATATTTGGATCTGATGGACGAAAACTGGTTTCGCGTAAGCAAAATCAAGAGCTTAATTTTAGAAATTTAAATCCAACAACTAAACATGGAGGTGGCAGTGTTCTGGTGTGGGGTTGTATTTCGTCGAAAGGAGTTAGGGAGTTGGTTTTTGTAGATGGAATTATGGATAAAAATAAGTATTTATACATTTTAAAACAAAATCTAAAAAAAAGCGTAATAGCAATGGACATTGAAAAGACATTTAAGTTTTATCAAGATAATGACCCGAAACATAAATCCAGGATAGTTCAGGAATATCTTTTGCATAATTGCCCTCACGTATTGCATCCACCACCACAATCACCGGATTTAAATCCAATCGAGTACTTATGGAATTATCTGGACAGGAAGGTTCGACAAACACCAATCAGGTCGAAGGTAGAATTAAAGCAACGATTATTAGAAGAATGGAAGTGTATCACGCAAAATTATTTAGAAAAAATTATAACTAACATGCCCAATAGGTTACATCATATAATTAAACAAAAGGGCTATCCAACGAAATATTGACATATTAAAAATTTATATAATATATATGTCCTTTTTATGTAAAATCATTTGTAGAAAATTAAATGTCCGAATATTTTTGCGACGTACAAATTGTACATTTCTCAACGTATTATTTGTTATACAATAAACAAATTAGTTTAAATAAACAAAATTGGCGTTCCTGCAAAAAAGAGTATATACTTTATTATAAGAAAAATAAAAATATTTGTTAGTTCAATTATGGTCGAAGTTAGAAGGCAATTATTGATAGAACTCTGTGGTGTCCGAATATCAATACGAGTCACTGTATTTTGAAAATAGTCCAATACTTTCTCGTAATACAGATATATACAGGGCATTACTTTCTAGCCCGCAGCTATTAACAAAAATGCAGTGTACCGTGTCAGGGACCTATACAACAATGTGGTATTTTCTTGTATTACTTACCGATGTCTATTATTTATCGATATATAATTTACACTTCGTTACTAACGTGACTTTTTAAATCGTATTTGAAATTTCATTTATTTCACGTTTCATGTTGGAAATTCAAATTCAAATTTGATTCTACTGATGATCGGCGGATTTCAATAGAGATTCAAGTGTAGCGTGGATAATTATATATAAATTTGCAATTTTGAAATTATCTATTAAATTTCCCAACGCTTTACGTTTTCTTAACCGCCAATTATTATTAACGACATCATTACGGGAAAAAGTTGCTTACAAAACAGTTACTGTCGGCGGATTCATTTGATAATAGGATGTGTAAACAAACAACTGATACGATATGAGAAATATATTAAAGTCCATGGTGATTATGCGAAAAAATTTATCAGAAATATATTGGCTAGATATCTCGTAGCTAAAATAAATCATTGATATTCTCTATACTTCTTTTTTCATTTCCGAGCCGAAATTACTTATAAAACAAGGCTCGTGTTATTACCGCACAGACACGACCTATATTAGAATATGACGTTCTTCAATAATTTGACGGAAGCCGTAATCGCGAAATGTGATTAGTTGCATCGCAGAAGAAGCCTTGTTCTTGAGCTGAGTTACCAGCAAATACTTAGTCATACAGCGTCATAAAATCTAACTGATTCCTAAGAGAGTACTGTGTCGATTATGTTATGCAAATAATTAACAGATGATGGGATTTTTTATACAGTCGAAGATTCTTACAGCAATCAATAAGCATAATACACCAGAGGTTGAAGGTTGTTCAAGAGCGTGAATTTTATGCCTGTTTAAGCTGATAACGGTCGCGATGCGGATTATGCAATACCGTTACAAATCTCTATGAAGTAATGTTAGTTACATATCCGCGTGCTCGTTAGTTCCTAATCGATACGACTTTGGTGAATGTCACAACGCAATACGTTTAAAATTCTTTATCCAATCCCCTTGATCTTATTTACACGAATTTAAGCAGTTTCTAAGTCGATAAAGAGACTAACTATTGCTTAAACAAGTAAGAGTATTAATCGTTTTTTCTATTAATAGAAGTAAGCACTAAAATAACGCGGGTCACGTATGAAAAATGTACACTTCATTCAAAATCCAAGATCTGGCATGTGTTCATTATATGTATACATGTAGACACTATGCAGTACTGATTTGAACCACAATGTTAGTTGTATCGTCGAGAAATTAAAGGACACCCACGATGCAATCGTTCCAATTAAAGTGCGCATAATTATCATAAATAGAAAAATGAAGCGCAGAATTGTGGCGAATTCTATATGAAATGTGCGCCATAAACTTAAATGTACTTTCCAAAACAGCATTATTTTTCAGAGAAATAAATTATAAAACTCCATGGAAACCTTAAAAATAAAATTCCTTAGTGACATGTATGTAAAAGGCAAAATCAGAACGCCTTTGAATACTTCCGAAACTGGTTTCGTTTTACGATAATCACATACGTAAATTTTGTTTTCTGTTTATGTAAAATTTCTTTCTGAACACTGTTGGAAACGCGTGCACTAGCGCCACAAATCACCTTTAAATCGTTCGAACAACTTCGAATTATAAAATCTATACATTGGATCGTTTAATTTTTTTTTATATTGTCGTATATTTTTCGGAATAGAATATAACAAATCAAGTCTCATGCATTATTATCAACTTGCAATTTTACTTTCAGTCGATATATCGCAATAAAAAACACAATTTACTTGAAATCTTTATTACTATTCTCAAATGATATATTATTATTATTATAGAATAACTTTCTTCCTTGTTTTCTTTAAGTCACGAAATATACGAAAGTAAATTACATCTGAAAACGTGATGCCAAACCGATTCGTTATGATAAAATCGAAAATTGTTTACCAAATGAAACAACGATAATGACCAACGATGGTTGTTACAAATAAAACATTACTGTCTGCAGAGTACTCCATCTGCCATAAATATCATAGGTGTAGTACCGTATACAAATTAAAGCTGCGATGTCATATTTCTATCCTATCACATATTTGTACATTATCCATTCTAATATAGTACTTTGAAAAAACAAACTTTTCACTTACGGATCTGTCGAAATTCATAACAGCAGTAAAGTTCTACAACTTCATGATAGATGGTTACAAAATAACACAGAGTTTTAAGAAAAAATATAACATTACATGTTAAGGGTATCAAACTTTGTCATGTTCCACTCTGAAAATGAATATACAGTCGTGGACGAAATTAAGTGGACTGGTGTCATAAATAAAAAAATGTTAATTTAATTTAACTAATAATGCCTATAAATCAGAACTTTATTGCACAATTATATACATTAAATAAATAAATTGTATATTAAATAAATGTTTTTCCAAGTCTACAAAAACATTTCACGTTCTAAATTAAAAATTTATTTAAAACATTGTAATAAAACAAAATTTTTTTTTACATTTCTACAGTGTCCACTTAATTTTGTCCATGACTGTAAATGCTTTTTTGCCTTCATTTTTTCATTTTTGTGTAAGGCATCGCGTGCAATCCGATTAGCTGTAATGAGCGGTGAAAAATACTGTCAGTGCATAATAAAATAAATCACACAATTAAAAGGCTCATTTCACTATTACAATTCAAACCTCCATTTTAATCATTCACCTATTAAATTTTTAGTCAAATGTCACTTCAAGATTGTACTATTACATGCGTCTAAATACAATTTGACATCAAATTTTTTCTGTCCTACAAGAAAATAAATCGTTATTTTCAAAACGTAACTAGCATAAAATTTAAAAAAATATATGACCTTGAAATGGTCTTGAAGCTCTGTATCTAACTTTGTTTCAAACATTTTTGTGCTTCTTTACAAGTCATGAAAAAAATGAAGGGTGGTTGAATTCATAATAGGATTATAGAACATGTATAACTTTCAAAAATTTAATTCTAAATTATATTTATATTATGTAATTTTGAATTCAATAAAGATTACTTGCAGCTGCAGATTTTTCAATGAAAAATAACGCGACAAAAGTATAAGATGGAAAGTACAATTTTGGGAAAAAATGAAAAAGATGTACGGAAATCAACTTGTTAAGGCCAACATTGCCCTTACATTTACAATAGATTTGGAATTTCTATATAGCAATTAGCAGTAAGACCGTCGTCCCATTGAAGGGTTCGCGGATCGTTCCGTGGCAGCCATAAGCTCAGGAAGCCATAAAGACCCGCGCGTTATCCATTTAGTTTTCTAGTCATTGTTCACATTTGCTCGCCAGATTGATATTTTACCTTTCCGATCCGGTTATTTCTAGCATGCTTAATTAAAGTCAGCGCGCTTCTTGACCTTTATTGCCTGCCGCGGTGCAGGAGCGAAATTTGGAATATTTGCGAGTGGAGGGGCCCGAGTAGGGCGTAAACCTTGCGTCCCTTCCATAAACTTGTGCATTTTTACTTAGCCAATTAGAAAGATTCACTCCGTCAAGTTTATCCGACCGAGGTGACATCAGATAGATTTATTAGAAACTCGACTAGTTAGTTGTAACACATAGTACAAATAGAACCAGTTGGAATATATAGTAACTCGCCAAGGATAGAATAGTAGCAACTTGTATAGCTCAGAAAAGTCATAGAATCTAGAACTTAGTATAGAAAATGGACTCGAATAGTAACATTGTTAGAAACGTTTTGTATAGTCTCCAAACCTTGGAGTGGTCCTTCGAGTATTGGTTATACAGTAAAGACCCGCACAGTGAAAAAGAGGCCGGAATCGAAATGTGCACTGTGCGGGACAGTGGAAGCGAAATTTGATACTCGGCGGTTGTCCTTTCCACGCCGCGGCCAAAAGAACAAATCGCCGCTAAGGCGGCGAAGCATTGAAATGTCGAGCGAGGCGAACATAGGCGCAGCAATGACGCACGCATAGGCGCAGGAAGAGACGTTTTGCACTGTGAGGGACAACCAAGCATTGCACTGTGAGGAGATTTACTGTAGTATTGATATAATAAACTTAGTCGGCACACCACGTGCAATATACAACAAGGCTCGAACGAATTTATTTTCAACCACGAGCGTTAACACAACTGTTATTAATGTATCACAATTGTGTGTTATCTCCGTTCTTCATAACTACGACAGTTATCTTTGATAATGATTTCCGCTATTCTTTTCTAATCTTTTAGCATAATGATTTCAATTCTACTAAAACAACATTTTTTAACTTCTTTAGCGTTGAATTGCCTACCGTTTTCATGAACTTGTCTTGGGAAGAATCTATACAATCTTTAGTTAGTTTTAAATTCGGAGATCTATCAGGCCGTGTTAACTTTTCATGTTTTCGATTTCCGAAAAACTTTGGACATACGCACTTCTGTGTCTGGAATGCTGAATTATATTAGAAAATACAAGTTTGTGAGACTGTTGCCATTAATGTTTTTGAATCATTTGGACGTACATTTTACTATTTATTTTATTGAAAATGAAAACACATCATTTCCTTCATCACTTACTTCTTTCGCTTACCGAATTTTTTGAACAGCTCGTGATGTCTTATATGACGTTTCTTAGTTAAAAATGTAATTTGGACGTAAAAGAAAACTTTAGATGTGACTGAAGGAATTTTTTTGGTTTCTAGTAGTTCGATGAGTAGACCACCACGAAGAAACTCCCTAGGCCTCGAAATACGAGTTAACGCGGAACTTTTTGTTTGTCGATTCTCGTTCTGGTTAGTCCCAACTTACACGCGTGCTTACTATAAACCGTTTAACGTATACATACATACTTCTTTCTCGCAGTCCATAACAAACGAAAGAACAGGGACATCTTTAACCGCCATCCCTTATGCCGGAGTCCTCGGGCGATTGTTGCATATCGAACAAGTCGGTCGAATCATAGATCTGTTACTAAATCGTGCATCGTGTAATCTCGTAGAAAGTCTAGCACATGTTAGTAAATCGCACGATTGCATCAATGTAATTCCTAAATCATGCACAACATTGTCGAGTAAGACGCTGCGTTCGTCACACACCATACACAGCGTAATGTACTCGAACAAGACACAGAACTCCTCGATTAGGCTGGCTCTATTAATTAAAACCGTCGAAAATTCACACTCCGGTGTCCGAATCTCACAACGAACAATCGGACGCAAACCACACACATATTATCAACGTCCAATCATTCATACGTTCGCCGTTAATGTAACAAATACACATACATAGCAAGAGCTTTTTTCTTTAAGTTAAATATTCGCGTTTACCCAAAATGTTTACCCAATACAAATTACAATGTTCTAACACTCGAAGGATCATCCGAATACTTCGGGAACTAAGGATACTATTTCTACGCTGCGTTTCTATCTATTTATTCTGTACGCGAGGTAGATTTGGTCTATCTAACTATATATATTTCTATACAATTTCTTCTAAAACTATTGTATATTACTATTCGAGTCTATGTGTTCCATACAAGTTACTATTCGATTCTATGACTTCCTACTATTGCTTTATAACTCTATATCTAGTCAAGCTTCTATGTGATCTATTCGATGTCACCTCGGTCGGATAGACTTGACGGGGATGAATCGTTCTAATTGGCTATATAAAAACGTACAAATTGTGCTCCTGGACCGCGGCAGGCAATAAAGGTCAAGAAGCCCGCTGATCTTGACTATGCATGCTAAAAATAATGGACTCGAAAGGTAAAAATATTAATCTGGCGACCAAATGCGAGCAATGACTAGAAAAACTACATAGATAACGCGCGGGTCTTTATGGCTTGCTGAGTTTATACATAGCTGCGACGGAACGGTCCTCGAACCCTTCGATGCGACGACGGTCTTACGGCTAATTGCTATATAGAAATTCTAAAAATCTATTCTAAATATAAAGGCATTGTTGGCCTTAACAAAACCATAAAGACCCGCGATTTTAGCTATAGTTTTTCGAGTTACTATTCGCAATTGGCTGCCATATTTAGTATTTTTAATTTTCTAGCCGGTTATATCTAGCATGTTCTATCAAGGATAGCGTGTTTCCTGACTTTATTATCTACCACGGTCAAGCATCGTATATTATAATATTTATGAGTGAAAAAATCCAAGATAGGCGGAAACCTTTGCCTCTCTTCCAGAATTTTGTACACTTAGAACAGCCTGTCCGGATGGTTGACCCCGTCAAGGTGATGATGCCGAGAATACTTCGAACCTAGACATAGTTGGCGATGCCAAAAAGTAATAATTAGTGGATCAAATAGTAAAAACAATAACATAGTTATAGTTAGTCAACGCAGCGCAGTAAATAGACACTGAAACTTGTATTTTGACGGCACAAGCGAGCAAATGTCTACAACGCTCAAACTCGAATATGTTGTGTACCGAAATGTAACAATATTACAATAAGGAAAATTGATAAAGACGGTTAGGGTACACTTTTTGCGTTCTTAACTCAATATTTTTGATAAAAATAAGTATTAAATGTGGTTAATAATTTAGAATATCACAGAGTAATAACATACATGTTGTAGAGAGCGTAATAAATACATTTTTATCAATATCTCGGAAAGTAAGGTTGGGCAGCGGTAATATGTACACTCGGTGACAAATCTATGAGATAGTATTGGGAGTACAAATTAGTTCGGTCCGTTTTTTGGGGTCAAAAATGCATTTATTACAGAACAATCTGTCGGAACGGATTACTGAAAGTATTGTCCATCGCTGGTTACTACTTTTTTCCATCTCGCAGGCAATTTTCGAATTCCATCTTGAAAAAAATGGCTCGCTTTTTGAGGCGATCCAAGTTTGGAGCCAATTTTCGATTTCTGCGAAAGAAGGGAACCTGTCACCTGCCAAATCCTGCTGTATCCGTCGGAACAACCAGTAGTCAGAAGGAACAATGTCCGGAGAATACGGCGGGCGCGGTAAAATATCCCACTTGATCGTTTCCAAATATATTTTCACGACTTTTGCGACATGTGGCCAAACGTTGTCATGCAGAAGAATAACCGTATCATGTCTTTGCTCGTATTCCGGCCGTTTTTGTCGTAATGCACAACTCAAACGAAGTAATTGTAGCCCATAACTATTACCCGTAATGGAATCGCCAAGTTGTAGCAGTTCATAGTATATAACACCCCTTTGGTCCCACCAGATACTCCTCATTTCGAACGCATTCCGTGTCTTCGAACTTCTTTGGCTGTCCAGAGCGACGCTTGTCTTCAACGCTGAAGTCACCATTTTTGAAACGTCGAAACCATTCCCTACATGATTTATCAGTTGGAGCATTGTCACCATAAACTTCCACAAGGATTCGATGCGTTTTAGCTGCACTTTTATTCCAATTAAAGTAAAAAACTAAAACTTCACGCAAATGATGCTTAGTTAACACAAAATTTGGCATATTGAACACAGTAAAAAACAAGATTTCTGAATGAAACTCAAAGCGATATAAACTGAATATTATTGGCAGATGCCTCGTGTCTCTGAAACAATCGAAATTCGCTGTTGCTATGAAACATTTATAACAGCCAGAGATACCTTTTGAAAACGGACCGAACTAATTTGTACTCCCAATGTACATATAAAATCACGCAAACCTATCTTGAATAGTAAAATCTTCTTTTCTGTATAAAACAAGTTATATTCGCGCGAGAAATGTTCTTTTTTGATGAATCGCCTTTAACTATTCTAGCACTTACAGAAATAAAAATTATATACAGGGTGTCCCAGTTTGTTCCGGCCAAACTTTGCCAGCATATTCTGCATGTAAAAGTAAAAAAAATGTTATATGAACGCTTGCTCTTAAAAGTTTTATCAAGGAATTATAACTAATAATACAATATGGTAATGAACTGGCATTTCGTCGACACAACGTACGAACGTATTATGAATATCTCTATTTGTGTTTACCTAAACTCTTATGTTTACATGCTGAAGTAGTAGATATCGACATTGGTTTCTGTTGAGCTAATAATGTTTATACGCTGTACGACTTCGTATCGAGATGCCACGAGAATTTTCCAATCGTAAATACGCTGATATGCACTTTACCTCTGGTTTTTGTAATGGAAATGCTCGAGCTGCTGTAAGGGAACATCAGCGAAGATTTCCTCCAAGACGATTACCACATCGGTGAGTGTTTATGAGAATTTATCAACAAATAGGTGACACTGATTCAGTTCGTCGGGAAAGTGAAGAAAATCAATTTTATAAAGTTATAAAATTATACAAATTTATAAATCAGTACCACGCAATCAAAATCGCTGTCGAAGAATTCGCCAGATCTCACGCCAATGGATTTTTACATATGGGCAGTTCTTAAAGCAAAAGTTTATGATGCACAAATTTACACACGCGAGCAGGTAGTACAGAGGATTACAGGGGCATTTTCTGTGATTAGAGAAAATGAAGAAGAAATTAATAATACGATAGGGTTAATTTTTCTTAGACGCCAATCCCGTAATTCGTCATAAAGGACGTCATTTTGTAAAGTTAACTCGTTAATAAAACATTAATAAAGAATGTTGATATCAACTACTTCAGCAAGTAAACATAAGAGTTTACGTACACACAAATAGAGTTATTCATAATACGTTCCTACGCTGTGTCGGCGAAATGCCAATTCACTATCATATTGTATTATTAGGTATAACTCCTTGATAAAACATTTGCGCATAGAACACACTGACTAGGTTTGGCCGGAAAAACTGGGATACCATGCAAAATAATACACACATACCCATAAATATCAAATAGCCCTTTAAATTATTATTATAGTACCGTCATCCAAATATTGGATTTGCATATTTATCTTTTCCTTCCATAACCAGTTAACTGTGGCGCACACTTTTATGAGTATACTCGCCAAGGACAGCATAAGCGTCACTGTTAAAATATTGGATCAAAAAGATGGGTATATTTCATAAAATAGACAATTTTATTATTAATATTTACTGTGATTGAGGAGTATACCCGTCATGACACAAAATCCTGTCACTTCTCCATGACGACAATACTCGCCAGACACAACTAACTGGTTAAATCGTGAAAATGATAATGCAAAAAGTTCAAACCATCCAAACTGAGATATTTTTCGTTTCAAAAGAACACTTTTTTGCATTTTTCCACCCGTATACCCAATTTCTTTGCAATGTCGGAACGTAAGTAGGTTTAATAATAATTAATGTTAGATAATTCCGCTCTTCAACAAAATTTTTTTTATCAGTCCATAAACGGGTATACATGTGTAAATCGATTTTAACTTTTCGCGGGACTAAAACTCACTGAATGCATACTGATTACTCTTGTTCCTCAAAAACTTATTAAGAAAAAGGAAAGAAATATAGATAGAAAGAGAAAAAAAGAAAAAACCGTTGACAAATGCGGAAAGCGAGAGGCACAGCGGAAGAGAGTCGTAAACAGGAAAGTGATGAAGTTCGCAAGGGCCTAAGAGTTGACATTATTCAGGCCCCAGCGGGACCCTGTAGAAAACGTGGAGAATATAAATCTATAGCAGATAGAAAACAGAAAAGATACAGAAAAATAGAAAAAGGTAACTGTGTATGTGGTGTCAAGTGCGCCACATCAAATTCAAAACGTGCTGCATTCCAATAATTTGTGAACATCATTTTAGGTGTTCACAATTCTTCATGATCTTTCGTGCTACATTTAACATTTACTATTATACCCGTTTTTGCTGCTATTTTGTCTCATAGTCAACCTGCAATAGGAATCAGACTTAAAAATTGCACGTCTATCTCATAATGAAGTCATATTCTGACAATCACAGGATACTTATTATGTCACTTTTTAGTTACTTAAATAATTAGACACTTCAAGCTTTCCTAACTTCTCCGAAATTCTTATTTCAAAATGAGTATAGCCAGAATGAGTGAAATGTGTTTTAAAAGTTGATTTATTCTAATTGTGAGATATTTGAAGGTTTGCACTTCAGTAAATTTAAAAACATTCGTAGGAACTAATAGAAGAAATTTTGTATTTTTTCTTAGATAATAGTACCGTCTTAGTACCGGTGGCAGTGTTTTGGGGAACTATTTTTCTTATAAAATGAAAACAAAACTGACTTTGCAATTTCGCTCGATACTTTCCGCAGCAAAAGTGTCTGCTGTATCACGTACGATGGTTAGATTTTCACCTAGACGCACAGTTTTTTAAATAAATATAAAAATATCAGTAAAAATTGGTGTATTTTTGGGGTCTTTTTTATTTTGATCATTGTTTAAACATATTTAAATTTTTACAATGTAATAACAATGTATATCGTTTTATTCGGGAAATTTCACAGATTTTTCTCGTGCAAAAAGACATTGAATAGCTGCTATGGTACAAGCACAAGACATCCCCAAAGTTGAAAATTTGTTATTTTTTTTACTTTAATTTTCTTTCATTTTAGTTAACCGTTGTTATTACATTAAGAATCCAGTGCAAAGTGACAACAAAATATTACAGTGAAAAATAGTGATGAAAAGTGACAGTGAGGTAAAATTAGTTCACTGGCCTGATTGTAACATCAGCTGTTCGGGATGCATACTATCTTTACGAAAGATCAGGATTGATTAGACGATCCAGTAACGAGGAACTATTATACATTGAGCAACAAAATTAACGCAACAAGAATTTTTATCAAAATTTCACTCAAATTTAAGCAATCGTAATTCCGCGAAAAATGGTTATATCTCACAAATTCTTTTTTCATTTTAATGTTTGAAGTTTCTACTTTCAGCACAATTTATCAAATTTGACTTCCGCCTTTCCCCACCACCGCCACTACCTTTAATGCGCAGACATGTTTTAATTTAAAAAGTTTGCATACTTTGATTCGTTCCATGGGGTGCAATCAATTTTTTTCGCAAATGTTCTAAAAATTGCTGCAAAGTACAAATTGAGTGTGCACAAATTGAAAAAATATTGAAGTTCCTACGATTTTTTTGCGGAGTTATGTACGTTGACAAGGTACCCATGCATTTTAGCCAGCTTATGTGTATGTGCGTCGCAGCGTCCACAATTATATTCGTGACGATTGAACGACGCGTGGGATTATTGACAATCCCGACAATTACGAATAGTGGACTGTATTTGAATGATATGTAACTCCGAAACAATTACAAATAATTGTTAAACTTTATTAGTAGTTAACTTATAAAATATAAATGTTAACGTACAACTAATGAGTACTAACACTAAAATACTATAAGTTGAATATTATGTAACTAAACGAAAACTAGAGAATGAATGTGTACTGTTCGAAAACTATGGAATGAATGATTTTTCGAAGCTTCTAACAAACCAAGAAAGCTTCGGGGTGGGCGTGGAGATTTTAGGCAAAGGAAGAGAAAAACTGCAACTATTTTCGGATTGGTTAATCAAATTAGGGCGGAATGGAAATGTGGAGAGGGATAGAGGCGTTTCCAAAATGTCCGTAGTCAGTAATAAATTTAAGGAATACCTCGACATCTATAGAAAATACAAAACAAAGACTCTAGTACTAAGGCGAAGGACGATGAAACCCAGATGGGACTAAACAAGACACGAAAACTCTGAACGAAATGTAACGATTCCCTGGGTCTTATTTCTGCTACGGGACAAACAAACCTCTTGACTTTCTAAATCTAAAATGGTCGAAGGGACGAAAAAGTCGATGCCTATTGTATGTGACAAAGTTTGGGTGGTCGCCTAATTTGCGCAATACTTAAAGTAATTTACGACCGAACATTATGCTTGGTACCGCCAACATTAGCGTTATTCGATGTACACCACGAGGATATTGCTGGTTTTATTTTGTGCATAATGTGTACGTGTGTGCGTGTTTGCCTGTGTATGCAAGTATGTGTCTGTCTGTGTATGCGAGTGCGCGTCTGTGGGTGCGTGTACTATGTCATGTAATATCGTGTATTCCCAACTGGTTTTTGAGCACCTACAACTCAAAATTTAGAATGACCGCCAACTACCCTTTAACAATTAGAGTCAACGTTACAATACGAATGGCGCGAAATTCCTCAAGATGCAATAAGATCCTGCATCAATATGCAGGAACACCATGAGGTAGTTGCTCAAAAACGAGTCCACGGGGACTACAGTTAAAACCAGGTAGGGTGGTTTGATCTTAATCAGCGCAGTCCAGTACTAGCAATAAAACGATTTGACCGTTCCCAAATGTCCTCGTACCTAAAAATTTCAATATTCCTTGCGGACAATGAATCTAGAAAATATTTTTCTTCGTTGTTATGCGGTAAAACGTTTAATACAATGCTATTTTAAACAGAAAATATTTTTCTTCGTTGTTACGCTGTAACAAAACGTTACATCAAGTGTACTGTACGATACATAGAATATCGGATAAATATATTTGGACAAATCACTTTATTATAATTAAATCGGTTATAAATATCAGGATAACAAATAAATTATATTAACAAATTCGTTGAGATGCAATTATGGAATCGTAAAGCTGTCGGGTTATTTTCGAATTTTTTAAATTTCAATCTGTAGCTATTTATTAGATGAAAGCCATTCCCAAATTTAAGATATTTTTACTAATATTTTCTTCACAAAAGCATCCAAATAAAGTTGAGACGTCGCCTTTTTTACGATACCAGAAGCAAAATAGCAACGCGGGAAACGAAGCGAAGACAGTGCTTCTCACGCCACAGGGATTATTCCTTCTATTGCGTTAATGTAAGCGGGGTACGAAGCGATCGCTCTGACGCGGCGGAACACTGTCTTCGCTTCGTTTCCCGCGTTGCTATTTTGCTTCTGGTATCGTAAAAAAGGCGACGTCTCAACTTTATTTGGATGCTTTTCAAAGGTGAAAATCTGCTCTATCGCGTGGTATAGTTCGATTTTCCACTACACTTTTTGAAATAAATTGAAAAATGTACGTACAAATTGGTTCAAAATCGGTGTCTCTCCGCGATCATAAATTGTTTAAACATATTTAAATATTCATAATGCATAAAAGGCAGATAAAGTTGTATCCAGGAAAGTCTACAGAATCTTTTGATGCAAACGGAATTTCAAAATCCCTTATGGTGGTTACCTCACAAAGTCGGCTTGAATTTCGAAGATATGCTTTTTTTTCAAAATCAAATTTATCAAAAACTGTACGTGCTGGCAAACAAACAGATTGGAGACTCGTAATCAGCACAATAAACACTATAATAATCACTGATCGGATTTTATAACATCGGAAAAAAGTTCAAATTTGTTGGACAGTGTAATCTATTCTATCATGAACGCTACTAGCCATGTCTCGTTACGGCCCGTCCAGCCATACAGTCGCGCTGGAGTCAGTGATATTAATTTATGCTCTATTTTATCCATGTAGCCAATCATTTAAATATAAAATATCATTTTCTTAATGGTCTGCCAAGTAACTGCTCTGAGACACAGCAGGCCTACCGAGTCATTTTGTTATTGCTAAAAGACTACTTTATGGTAAAAATGAATTTCACATGTCGAGTAATGTAATCAATAACATCAAAAACGTGTTGGAAATGGTTATATATTTTTTAAACGATGTAACAGCGATGAGGCAGATCAAGTTAATAAAACTTATTTTCCATATGCTGGATGATATAGGTAATCGAATAGTTACCTCTCGCGCTATAATAAGTACTCGAAAGTAATAAACGATAATCTTTTTAACTTTCCTCCTGTTACAAATCAAATTCAAGTAATGGGCAGAAATAAGAATACAAGTTAAAATATAGAACTGTGGGCAGAATGAGTTGTGTGTAGAATGTTTATAATACCGTTTTCAACATTATCTCCGTTTTGTGGATAACTTTGATGAGTTTTCCAAAGAGAAGATGTATAACAATAACATAGTTTTCTGATAATTGAAAAATTATAGTGATACAAAAGAAGATCGTCATATAATCGCATGTCTGCCTTGAAAACTGTATAAAGCCAATTTACTGATAAGTAAATATATTAAAAGATGAAGAAAAAAAAAGAAGGAAGGGGACAGCCAGTTTTATCTGCTTATCGCACTATGTCTAACATCACTAGAAGTCATATTGTGGACAAACTACGTCGCCCGCAACAAAAAGTAGGTATAACGAGAGACGACACTCTGACAAAGAAACTACTTTCAATAAATAACAAACTACTTAAACTAGTGTAATCCGAAAAATGTACATAGCGTGCATATATGGTGTTCGGCCAAACAATGGTTTATCTGCACATTCATTTGTAATTTGTTTGTAACGTGTTTATACGAAATACTTCGTTATTTATTTGTAATTGTAATAAATACGAGTTAAATATTGTGTCCCTCCCCTGTAACATATTTACTGGTTATTTATGTGTAATAAATATTTTATCATTTCCCTATAACACATCCGTCTGTATTTTCTTGTAATAAATATGTAGTTCGTCCTTTCTATAATAACACATTTGTAATAACACTGTACAACATACAAATGAACCTGTAACCGCCACTATGAAATTCTTAGAGATTTTTTTTCTGCTGAATATGAATCTGTAATCCGTTTTTCTTTAGGATGTACAGTTTCTTGAGAAAATTAATGTAAAAAAAATAACAAATTTTCAACTTTGGGGATGTTTTGTGCTTTTGCCATAACAGCTATTTAGTGATTTTTCGTACAAGAAAAATCTGTAGACTTTCCCGAATAAAACGATATTTATATATCGTCAATATATAAATTAACTAAAATTAATTAATTAAAGTTAAGATATATGTTCAAATAACGATCGAAGTAAAAAAGACACCGAAAACGCATCGACTTTTCTGATATTTTTCAATATATTTCAAAAACTATGGGACTACGTGAAAGTCTAACCATTGTATCTTATAGAGCAAAAAAATAGTTCGGCAAAACACGTGTCGCTGACAGCGGTACTCAATGGCTACAGTAATCATTTTTGTGTGTCTTCCTTTTTTAACTTGTCAATGTTGTCAAGTTGATGTAAATAAAAGTTTCAAATCCTGAAATTCCTGTAGTGAGCGGAATCCAGCACAAAGTAAACGTATTAGCACATTCAGCAGAATTCTCGTGCATAGCATTTGAATGTTTGGTACTAATAAAAAAAGGTTCAGATATATTAATTATTTTAAATATATGTGGAGAATGAAACGAGCGATATAATCGATACCAATCGATTATAAAGAAACAATGTACGATGAACAGGACGAGGTTGCGCAGGGAATCGTAGAGAGGTAGTCTTCGTGCTGTCTCAAACGAATTCACTGTAAACTATAATTTTCTAAACACATGTTTTGTTAAGATTTTGCTGTTAATCATTTTTCGTGTCTTTTCATTTATTTAAGCGGATAAAATCCTTGATAACAAAAGATCCTTTAGGAATATTCGGCAATAAAGACAGGATCCCGCTGTATATATAAGGACGCAAATATACGGTCTCTGAGTACAACTAATTCTGAAATAACTGAACCGTCATACGGCACATAATACGTTTATGGCAGCTATGCGGTTTAAATCTATCAAGGGTTCTCTGAGCTTTATGTGCAATGTCTGGGTGCATATGGACAACAGTGTACATTGACAGAATCAGTAAGGAGAAAAATACGAACCAGTGAGCACAGCGCCGACAAGCATAAATAGAAATCCGAACGCCGGAAGTGCAATCTGGCAGTTCGCAGCTATCACAACCCCAGCGACCATGAGACCACCCTCAATCTTCTCCACTCTCAAGCGCGAGATAGGAGTTGGACATTTTAATTTCGCACCGAGTCCGCCAGTCAGCGTACCATCCTCAGCTGCCATGGTGCTGGGCCTGAAATAATAGATAAATAATCATACCTTTACGTAATTCCTCCGTTCAGCACATAAACAATGGTACCTACATAAAGCGTGTTCCAATTTTGGTAAATATTCACAAAAAGGAATTTCAACCTCAATGACATTGACCTTGGTATATATTACTAAAGACATGTTCATGAGCACCTTTCCCCAATAACTTAGTCATCATTCATCGTTCGTTAAAACGGTATTAGCCATAAAATATTTGAGAAGATCGAAATTTTAATATATTTCAAGATCATTGAAATCGGACGTGGTTCCTTCAGTATTGTACGTGTTTAATTATTTGTTATACGTATTAAGTTTTCATCAGTTGCTGATTTCGTTGTCTTACCAACATTTGATGAACAAGGTTGCTTTATCAAGACTAATACCATTCGATATTTAGTTATTTGCAAAATGTTAATGTTCTTTATAATGAGAGATACAATTTTGGTAGCTTTGACAGCTTTGCAGTGTTCCTAATAAATTTCTAGAATATGTATAACAATAAAATCGCCGTGTCTGATTATTTCGAATTTGTAATTGGCTCGATACCGAAACATAATCGAAATAATTGAATATTTTTATTTGTTTTATTTTTTAAAAGTATTCATTACTTACGTATCGTGGCAATACACTTAATATATCAAATGATTAGGTATACGACTATTGCTTTAGTAATAAAAATTATAGTTTACTATAAATATCATTACATATGATTGTTAAAAAGTTTCACTCAATTAATATAAATTATAAATTATTAATAACTTAAGTAAGTAGATATTTGTGATGGGACATAATAAAAAAAGGGGTATGCTTGCTTCGATGCAATGTAGGTTTCTGTGACTAAGGATAAATATAATGGAAGAAACCATTTACCATTTCTTTTTCATTCTGAGGCGGCTGTATCTTCGATAATTTAATTTAAACATATTTAAGTTCCTAAATCCTATATTTGTAAGTTATCAAATGCCCAAATCATAACACTTTCAAACCTCCATGCATACCTAAATTTTTAATTTCATGAATAGTTAAACGTGCAAATTCTCACATCCCCACATTTCTTTATCCTCACAGCCCCATATATTCACATTCCCAAATCCGACATGTATAAATTCCAATATTTCCGTATCTCCACATTTCCACATTACGCATTCCAAAAATTCAATATTTCCAAAGCACACGTTCTTAAATCGTTACTCTCAAATCACTACATCCCCCAATTCTCAAATTCACATATTTTAATGTTGCAAATTCTCAAATTTCCAGATCTCCTAAGTTCTGAATTTCTACGTTCCGAGTTTGTTGACTTGCTTGCTTGCTTAGAATTTAAAAATTTCGAAATTTCAAAACATTTTCCAAAGGAAGCCCGAGTATACGTTATTAATGGTTAGATTTATCAGGATAGATAATACACCATCATATTTTTCACCAGCTCTTTTATAATATACGTAAAGTAAGTCAATATAACACAAAAGAACTAAAAACTTCCATTTTTGTTTAATTCTGACTTACACGACACTCACTCGGATCTGGTTTTCAGTCAGCTAGTTTCCTTTCCTCTTTTCCAAGAGTTTCTTGAGTCTCACTCTCATTGTCAGTCTACTGATTCTTTTACCGTGAGTAGACAAGACGAAAATACTTACATGAATCGTGACCGTGGCAGGCAATACAGTCATATCTTGACTTATGTTCTTCAGACCTGTTCTTCACTCAATCGCTAATTTATACCACGGAAGCGTGGTCAAATCTGATATACGAATATATGTACATACTATACGTTCCTATTTATAAGAACGAAGGAAAAGAAATATGATTGAAATGATAGCTCTAGTTTTTTCAAGCACGTAAAATGAATAGATAGCAGAGCATGACACGATGCACACAAGACGAAACTATCATTAACTGGTACATTAGTTTTATACTATATTTTTTAATATTTGAATTACAATTATAGTGATTTAAATCTTTAAATGTTACAAATTTTTTGTATTCATGAAGCAGTTTACTCTATTAGTAAAAATTTCTTACTAACTTAGGTTCTTTTTCCCTGTTATTTGTTATATTACAAATATTTATTTTTAACAAACACAATTTAGGCAAGCTTATTCCGATAATGCAAGAATAATAACAATTGTACCAAACTAAATAGTATGGTCTATTGCGAATGAAATTAAAGGAGAATGTTCGAGTTCTTCTTTTCTCAGACATAAAGTGATGATTTAATTTCAAAAATACATGTAGATTTTTAAATTTTACATTTTTTACCTAGCTTTACCAAACTGAGAACTCACAAACTTCTAACTTCCAGAACTATTTATCGAATTGAAATTGATTTTTTGATACTTTCCCTTTAGAAAAGTTGACCTAAATTTAAATATGTAATAATAAAATATAGCATATTTTTAACAAAACATAACTAAAATGTAAAAAAAGTTTAAATAAGTATTTCAATGAAAACTACATTGATAACGTAATATTTAAATTATTGTTTGTAACTATGTAATAAAATTTTAAATTATTTTGTAAAATATAAAATATAATACTTAAATTACATTAGTAAGATATTTGTAAACTAATGGTAAAAAGAAAAAAAAAAAAAATGCTGGGCTCAGCCGGGATTTGAACCCGGGACCTCTCGCACCCAAAGCGAGAATCATACCCCTAGACCACTGAGCCAGTTGATCTTTTCTTCAATTTTTTGTGTGTCCTTTCAAACACTTATAATTTCTATTATTAAAAAATTTCGTAACTACTGTCTTCTTATATCTCGCACGTCTTATGACGTCATTCAAATATTTGAAATTACACACAAACGGCACATCTACAAAACAGTATGATAAAAAGATATTCTTTAATTTATACTTTTTTTTATACTTTTATATTTTTTCATTCATTTAAAAACATTTTTTTCATTCTTGTTACAAAACAATTGAGAAAATAAATCAAGAAGAGATATAAAAAAATACTGGGCTCAGCCGGGATTTGAACCCGGGACCTCTCGCACCCAAAGCGAGAATCATGCCCCTAGACCACTGAGCCAGTTGAACAACCTGTTCTTACAATACGGTTATGTACATGTATCGTATCCTATATTATATACACTACGATTTTCTCTCGTTTTATGTATTTATACACTACACAAAGTTATATTTTAGTTAATATACCACAACATAAAACTGAATAATGGTACCCTCACACAAAATACGCTACTTCAAAATTTTTCTTATTATATCGCATATGCATTGGAAAACTTGTACCAGAAAAATTTATTAGAGAAAGTTCAGAGAATAAAATATTATAAAGTACTAACAATGTTACTTACAAATACTTTATTTTATTCCATATTCTCAGAATATTTATTTCGCAAACAGCATTAGATGAATACATCGTTCATCAAAATACGAAATTATAAAACGAGTAAAAACAATAATCCGCGTTGTTATGAAATGTCGCAAATTCGATACTTTGGTCATGGCAATTCACAATAATACAAACTTTCTCCAAATATTCTTCCAAATTTTGTTGGTCTCTTTCTAAATGAATTTGTAGTTTTAAGATATTAACGTCATTCGCCGCGTAGTCTATGAACGATATCCACATAGTTCATTTGTGCCCAAAACAGTCCACATAGTAACCGCAGTCATTCCAGTCGCTCCGTGGACGTCACGAATTACGTCACTGACTCGGCCGCATCGCATTCACGACATTCACAGTTCGGACACCATCGGTCGGCTCGATCGTTTGGCCTTCTTTGCGCGTATTTCATGACCAACAAAGACCGGAAATAGAAGTGGTAACAGTATTATAATAGGTATCGATGCCGAGTATCATTCGATTGCCACTTTATTTATAAATATACCGAATGAATAATTAATCATCAATCGTTTATTCATTTTTCGAATAATTATGTAGTCGTGCTATAGCATAGTTCTAAACTCTACTTGCAACCACCTGGATCTTCATATGATACATATATTGTTGTGAACATAGTCCTGCATAACTTTTCTTGATCGTTTATGGTAAACGGCGGTTTCGTACAATTTTTAAGCTCCGACGTTTTGAGGTTACTATTTTCGATATACAGTAAAGACCCTCATAGTGCGAAAGAGGCCAGAGTCGAAATTCGCACTGAGTGGGCCAGTTGGAAGCGAAATTTTATGATCGGCGGCTCGGTTGCTGAGGGGATTCCCCTTGGAATCAGTCAAGCATTAAACACGATCGGTACCGAAACGACCGAATATCGGTGAGACACATAGTAACGCAAGCAAAGAAAAAGATTGCAATTTCCTTATTTCCTATTATTTTTTCATGAAACTTGTACCATGGTATTCGTCAGGTTTTTCTGATTAAAATGACACCAAACATGATGTAATTGCGTTAATAATTACGTACGTAACGGGTGATTAAAGTTTTTAACGTGAAAGAGGACGGCGAGTGGAAAAGACAGAGAGGCAGAAGGTTGAAGCGTTCGGAAAAGATGAAAGGCAGGCGGAGCTCAGACCTTTAAATTAAAAATTATAAATTCTTTATTTTTGGTTTTTCGTGAATCAAACTTTTACCATCCTATTTGTCTCGTTTTTCTGATTAAAATGATACCAAACACGATATAATTACGATCATAATTACCCTTGTAACAAGCCATAAAAGTTTCGGACGTTAGAATCTAAGGAATTCGTATCTCTGACGTAAATGTAACGTCCGAAACTTTTATGGCTTGTTACAAGGGTAATTATGATCCTAATTATATCGTGTTTAGTATCATTTTAATCAGAAAAAAGAGACGAATACGATGGTAAAAGTTTCATTCACGAAAAACCAAAAATAAAGAATTTTGATTTTTTAATTTAAATGACAGAATACGCAGGAGTCTTTCATGTTTGCCGAACGTCTCGAACCTCAGTCCCTCTCTGTTTTTGTATCGCTATCCACGTTCGGCTCACGGACGTGGACCGAATCAAAACTTTCGCACTGAGTGGACCAGTGGAAGCGAAATTTGATACTCGGCGGTTGTCCTTTCCACGCCGCGGCCAAAAGAACAAATCGCCGCTAAGGCGGCGAAGCATTGAAATGTCGAGCGAGACTGGTTCAAGCGAGACGAACATAGGCGCAGCAATGACGCACGCATAAGCGCAGGAAGAGACGCGTCGCACTGTGTGGACCAACCAAGCATTGCACTGAGAGGGTCTTTACTGTACCGTAACGCTACTTTCTTACGAAAAATCTCACGTGCTACTCGTTCGAAAATATTTAGTCCAATCTAGTACCTATCTCACACGCGAGAAAAATGAACAAATAAGTTTAAAATAAGTGTTTTATCAAAATTCGAATCCCAATCGCATACTAATTTCGTTTGTATAACAATTTGACATGACTTTCGGTTAGATTTTTTCGAGCTAGCAAAGCAAGGGCGTAACGAAAGCGAATATGTATTTCCTTCACGAATACCTCAAAAATCGTAAGAGAACGCTGATTAATTTATTGGAAATGCTATACAGAATTATGTCCTCAGCAACATATGACAGTATCAAGGTGTTGTGCCTATAGTTTGCGCGCAATAATGCCAGTTTGATTAACATAGGAAAGGTTTAATAAATAAATTTAGATTCAATAAATAAAAACAATTCTTCAGTTTGTTATGAGTAATGCAGGTGATTTATTCTTTAATTAGTAAAATATCACTTTGCAAGTTAATCACGAATTTGTTTAAATTATACTTGACTGTTTGCGAAGGTACAATACATAGAATAGGTCGTTCGTAGCTGCTGTTTCTGCACAACGCCTCACCATTTTCGAGTTTAATTTGTACTATGTTCGTTTCAAACTGCGGTAGTCCTATTCGTAATACAAGGTCATTCGCGCCGACTACACTCTGGAATATATGACTCTTATTTTTCGGGTTACTTTTTATGCCACTTCTGCGTTATTCATATAAGAAGTGTTATTTTCAATAGTATCGATTATTCATTACTAGTTATGTAGTACTTATTTACCTTCTACCCTCATACGGGTTGCTTCTAGAAACTAAGTCAAATAATGTCTTTGAAGTAACTGAAAATAAAAAAAAAGTTGTGAAACTAAAGATTGAATGATGTTGAAAGATCAATACTTCCAGGACTTTAACTATTTTGTAAGTACAACAATTTGCAAGAAAAATGTAAATGTTCGCTTCCTTATTTGTACTTGTATTATACGTACTGTATTTGTATTTTTAAATATTTACATCATTACACTATTCAAAAAGGTGAACATATAGAAACACAGATTTTCTGATAGTATTCAACTTTTTCAATAACATCCTATATGGTTGGACGTCAATTATCATCGATAAATGAAATACTCGTCTTTGGCTACCACAGTGTCTACATTTAAAAAAATAATTTTCAATCATAATTCCTTACGTAGTTCTATACTATATATTTATGACTATAAGATACACGCATTATTGCCTGGCTTATTATATAACACTAGAGTAATACATAGTACAGTAAATCCTCCCACAGTGCGACACTCGATTCCCTCCCACAGTGCGACACGTCTCTTCCTGCGTCTATGCGTGCGTCGTTGCTGCGCCTGTGTTCGCCTCGCTCGAGCCAGTCCAAGTGTAACACGATACTCTCGCCGCGGTCCCTTTGATGCGGGCTGACAGATCTCCAGTTCCAAATTTACCAATATAATTTTTTAATATTTATATTTTTTTGACTCAAAATTTTTTTAACATATTCGTGAGGTTCTTCCGATCAAAATAAGACCAAACACGATATAATTACGATCATAATTACCTGTGTAACAAGCCATACAAGTTTCAGGCGTTACATTTACGGCAGAGATACGAATTCCTTAGATTCTAAAGTCCGAAACTTTTATAGCTTGTTATACGGGTAATTATGATGGTAATTATATCGTGTTTAGTATCATTTTAATCAGAAAAACGAGGCGAATACGATGGTAAAGGTTTCATTCACGAAAAACCAAAAATAAAGAATTTTGATTTTTGAATTTAAAAGACAGAACATGCAGGAGTCTTTCATGTTTGCCGAACGCTTCAACCTTCTGCCTCTCTGTCTTTTCCACTCGCCGTTCTTTTTCACGTTAAAAACTTTATTCACCCGTTACGTACGTAATTATTAACATAATTACATCATGTTTGGTGTCATTTTAATCAGAAAAACCTGACGAATACGATGGTACAAGTTTCATGAAAAAATAATAGGAAATAAGAAAATTGCAATCTTTTTCTTTGCTTGCATTAGTATGTGTCTCACCGATATTCGGTCGTTTCGGTAACCGATCGTGTTTAACGCTTGACTGATTCCGAGTGGGATCACCCCAACAAGAGACAGCCGCCGAGTATTAAATTTCGCTTCTCCTATGCTCACAGTGAGCAGTTTCGATTCCGGCCTCTGTTGCACTGTGGGAAGATTCACTGTACTATAGCACTTTAAAATAATGAAAACTGCTTGAGATATTAATATGAAACAAAAAATACATTGTAACTTGAAGTATCATCCACAGAAGCTGTGCAAATTTTAGCTTTTTACTTAAATCTCAATATTTAGACTGCTAGAGAAATAAAACCATTAAAGTAATATTAAAGATAAGTTATTTATTCTAACTTTGATCATTACCCATATTTTCTGTTTTACAAACTCCAGACATGGAAAAATGTTTGAAACGTTAACTCAAAAAATATTTATACAATATTACAAGAAAATTAGAAATAGAATCACTATCTGGACAGGTAGATGATGAATAATGTGCACGAAATATACACATCAGCAGAAACATCCACTTACGAAAATTTTTAATCCAGAAGTTAATTAAAAATCGCATTGTATTTCCAAAGCAAATAAACATTTCTAGCTAATAAAAATATACCTATGTACACGACGAGATAGTTGTAACAGGTTACCTAAATATCTCAGCAACTACTGGTGATAAGAAAAGATGAGTATGAGGTATACTAAATTTGTTAGTATACTACAACATATTATGTAGATATAAAACCGAATTACATTCACTTTAATTGAATATTATACCTTTTTATATATAATTTAGTATAACATTTTAAATATTTACAGTGCCCCATGATGGTAAAAACACTGAAGGTCAATTGTGATGAAAAATAATTTTCGTCGCAATACAAATAATTATACAAGCAATCAAACACTCGCGTATGTCCTCTTGTATGAATCGTTGAATGAAAACAAATATTCAGTCACGTTTTACGCTTCGTATTTATCTATATTCATGACCTGTAACGTTCTGTCGATCTATGTACGACTCACGTTTCTAAAATGCATTATATAACAACGGATACAGTAACGAAGTGTCTAATCATTTCCTGAAAAGTAAACTGTTTTCCATCATAGCTAACCTTCGATAAGCCTTAATAATCTTGAACTCTAGTTAATTCTACGTACCCTAAAACTGCTTACTAGATCATATGTAACAAAACATATTTATACGAGCCTTACGTTTACAACTAATAAGAAGTTATTATCCTGACATTATGTACTCATCGGTATAAAAAATTCAGTTTGACACGTTTCTTTCTATCATTAATAACAAGCAAAATATTTTTCTGAATACTTTTTTAATTATACCCATACATGTACGATGTATGTATTGAACAGGCATCAATTGTGTGAAATATGATCAATACGTGATTTATTTTTACAGTTTAAAAAAATACTTTGTATACACCATAAAGTTGTATTAACTGATGGTTAAGATTCTTCGGTGAAGGAATTAAAAACTATCCCCACAAGTTCATAAAATTTTAAGTAATGAACCACCGATGGCAACGAAAAACATCGTGCAGCGATCCCGATTAAAAATGAGGCGTAACTCAGAGTCATATACACGTGTAGTATAAAATTTGTATTATATACAAAAAAATGAAACTGACAATATGTAATCTCTGACTACTTTCCTATATGCGAACCACCAAGTTTCGTAATTATCGGCTGTGTAACTATCTAGTAACTGTCCGTTACAGTTAACCGCGAGCTATGGCTTTGGCGATTCTTAAAGATGAGTGAACGGAGAATGCGCATAAAGTTCTGTTTTAATCTTCAGAAGACAGAACCTGAAACGTCAAGAAACAGCAGACTTTTTCTTTCTTTCTTTCTTTGCCGCAAACAAGTAATGAAACAGCGGCGTTTCGATACTACGAAACAGCGAGAAACTAGCGAGAAGACATAATTACAAAATTACAGGAGGAATTGAAGTGAATTCCGAAATCAACGTACCAGAAAACATTCGCAATTTGGATAAAAAATATTATAAATGTGTACGTACAGAAGGAGATTATTTTAACGGCGATATATTGTACATACTCATCAACCTCAAAATGAATAGTATATGTATAATAGAAATTCCCGAAATTTGTTAAGACACTCATATTATAACAGGTATCAGTATATGGATACATTCCTGAACTGTAACTACATCAATCACAATTACTGCATCACCGTTGTTTGTATTAATTTGCCGACGATTCGCTTTCCGAAACACGAATTTCGATCAGTTAACTTGACTTTAATTTAACATAGTTTAAGTTTATAGTATTAACGTAAAATGCCCATATGGTCTTTATATGTAACACTCATTTTCTACGATTACTTTTTAAGAATTTTACTTATAAAGCAACAAAATTTTTTTATTACAATTACTGGACTTATATACTGGAACTGATGTACACAAAGTATCTTCTAATACTAAATCACCATATTCCGTTAGATAAGGAGAAGAATGTTTATTCTGATTAGTTTTTAAGTTTATCAAAACAAACATTCCTTAATACTTCGATGAATTCTAGTTTATATATGCAACATAAAAATAAAGTTTCTAAAATAATGAGCGTACTTGGCATTTTTGTTTCATTATTTATGTAATCATTTATCGTAAATAAATATCTCTTATGTTTTTGTTAACTACACACTGCATAGGAACATATGTAAAATCTCTTTTTGTTCTTATTGTATACATTTCTGAAGTACGGACTATAATAGTTAAAACTATACATAGCTGTGTCCGAATATTTCCGTGACCGACTGTATATACTATAAATCAGTCTACAAACACTGGAATATCTTGCTAGAAGTATATAAATGATCAAAACAGAAACGTGAATTTCAAATCACGTCGTTCTAAAAAAATTGAGGAAATGGCATATCCGCCCTTCCATATTTTCGATTGCAGGTTAAATTTCAAGACTACAATAAAAAAAATCGTAAAACACGTATAAATACTACAATATGCGTGTCATTAAACTGGTGACATGTGGTTGATGTGTAATCTGTCACCCAACTTGAATTTATTATATTGGTAATTCTTTGTCCAATAATAAATGTTCGAGCAGCTCGACTATATTTCGAAAATCACTTACTATTCAAGAGTCAAAATTGTTTTCACACTTAACAGATGTGCAACGTACATTTACCTTGTTTCATTGTGACTTCGCAAGACGAACCACGTAAATTTACATTTTTGTTTGAATTGTTAGTACGCTGCATTAATTTTTCATTTTATGCACATTCTATTATTTTTTCTTGGTTTCATTAGTTATAGTCCTATTTTTCTGTTGAATCTATTGCGCAGTTTTGTTTCTGAGGTAGTAATTGAAACTACAAAAGATTTTTCTGTGGAAAGTAACGAAATTTATACGGATAACTTATCCGATATAGGAAGTGATAATGAATTAGAGGACTTTGATTAAAAATAACATTTCTATTGACGAGAGTGAAATTATTGCTCCCAGGCACAAAAATTGTGCGGAGAATCAGAAGAGTCAGAAAGTGAATTCGAAAGTAGCGTCTTGAATACAGAAGAGTGGGAACGTCGAGGCGAATTGATACCCGTAGAATGCATGTTTATTTAATTCTACTAAGAAATGCATGGAAATCGAGAAAGGCGGTGTAAATTCGACCCGTCCGTAAAATGTTAAATCTAATTCATCGGTTTCAACAAACACTCGTTCTTTCAGCATTATTTTAAGCAATTTTTGTCCAATGTAAAACATTCCATGGGATCTTATCTGTGGATTTTTACCAAGATTAATAGACTTTTAAGACAATGTATTCAAACTTTAAAGTTGCAAGAATTGGTAGGAAACAGGATAACTGTGATACATTATCTTCAAAAACTGACGTGATATAAATCCTTTAGAATGAATATATATATTTATAAAAGCTCCGTAAAATATTTCAAAGTTATATTCCCAGCGAACGGGCAATATTTTGAATATTGAAGGACCAAACTCGAGTCTTTCATCGATGTCGGCATCGTCACCAAAACTAAGTACAGTAAATTCTCGCACAGTGCAGCGGAGGCCGGAATCGAAACTGTGCACTGTGAGCATACTGGAAGCGAAATTTGATACTCGGTGGCTGTCCCTTGCTCACCGTGGCTCGCCTTTCCCGGCGGCCGAAAAAACAAACCGTCGCTGAGACGGTGAGGCATTTAAATGTCCGACGATGTTCGAACGACGCACTGTCACAGATTTGGTATGTCCTTTCAAGCCAATCTGTGGTCGGATTCGACGCACTGTCGCGGATTTGGTATGTCCTTTCAAGCCAATCTGTGGGGGGATTCGACGCACTGTCGCGGATTTGATATGTCCTTTCAAGCCAATCTGAAGGGGGATACGACGCACTGTCACTATTTGGTATGTGTTTACAAGCCAATCTGAAGAGGGATACGACGCAAACCGAACGTAGAAAAGGATAGTGATACAAAAACAAAGAGGGACTGAAGTTCGAGACGTTCGGTAAACATGAAAGACTCTGCGTGTTCTGTCTTTTAAATTAAAAAATCAAAATTCTTTATTTTTGGTTTTTCGTGAATGAAACTTTTACCATCGTATTCGTCTCGTTTTTCTGATTAAAATGACACCAAACATAATGTAATTACGTCAATAATTACGTACGTAACGGGTGATTAAAGTTTTTAACGTGAAAGAGGACGGCGAGTGGAAAAGACAGAGAAGCAGAAGGTTGAAGCGTTCGGCAAACATGAAAGACTCCTGCGTGTTCTGTCTTTTAAATTCAAAAATCAAAATTCTTAATTTTTGGTTTTTCGTGAATGAAACTTTTACCATCGTATTCGTCTCGTTTTTCTGATTAAAATGAATCAAACACGATATAATTACGATCATAATTACCCGTGTAACAAGCCATAAAAGTTTCGGACGTTAGAATCTAAGGAATTCGTATCTCTGCCGTAAATGTAACGTCCGAAACTTGTATAGCTTGTTATACAGGTAATTATGATCGTAATTATATCGTGTTTGGTCTTATTTTAATCGGAAAAACCTCACGAATATGTTAAAAAAGTTTGCAGTCAAAAAAATATAAATATTAACAAATTATATTGCTAAATTGGGAACTGGAGATCGGTCAGCCCGCATCAAAGGGACCGCGGTGAGTGTATCGTGTTACACTTGGACTGCCTCGAGCGAGGCGAACATAAGCGCGGCAATGTCGCACGCATAGGCGCAGGAAGAGACGTTTTGCATTGTGCAAGAAAACTAAGTGCTGCACTGTGCGAGAATTTACTGCAGTTATATTCGAGCTATTTTTAAAATAGTTATATTTCCTTCCGGTAACAAGTAGAAAAATTGGTATAGTATTTATAATCCTTTGATATGCGGCGTGTCCGCCACTACGTTCTTTTGAATTTTATCATTTCCTCTAAACATATTACACCTCGTTGGACTCGTCTTTTTATATGCTATAAGATTTTTGTAGTACAAAAATTCAGTGCCATTTAAAAAAAATACGGTGATCCTGAAATTTCAAAAAAAAAAAAATAACCTTGAGAACAAAAGTCGACCCACCACCGTATTGGCGCCTTTGAACAGAATATTTCTCCTTCCTCACATTTTATCATACAAAATGAGCGATATATTAAGATGGTCGAGTTAGGTGAAATACTCTGTATACCGAGATGAGGGCGAGTAATGGAAGTAGAAAGCATAGTGTAAGGGCAGAGTGCGTAGGACAGGATGACTAAGAAGGCTAGATGAGTTGGCGTTTGAGGAGCGAAGTCAGGATGTTTTTCGCAGGATGATTCAATGTGTTTATGAAGTCATAAATTATCTTGTTATCTATGAGTTGGTATTACAACAATACTGATATGTACATATATTTGACCAGAATTTCATGGATTATGGACCTAAATTTTTGGTGTCAAACAGGCTTTTATATTATCTTATGGTTCTGAATCTCTCTTAAACAAGGTCTAAAGCATTTCGGTGCGAACGTGTCTAATTATGTTTGTAATTAAAAACTTGTAGCAAAGTAGGTTCACTTCTTTTCTGCACTCTTTCTATTTAGATGTTTATATGTTGATTAAAGTTTAATTTAAAATGTAAGTGAACACCCTGGTATGGGATAAATTCTTTGTGCGGAAGTATTGCGTGTCTGTTATTAATGCTGTGAAGTTTAATACAAACATCATTTTTTACATCGGAGATTTCTGAGATGATTATTAATAAATTTATATTTCTTTTTTGTATTTACATTCTATTGAGAAATATTTTATTTATACAATGATTTGGCTGTAAGTTGCTATTAACCGTTTAGAAATCTATGTCAAAAGTTTCTGCTATACAATTTATTTTGTTAGTATTAAAATCAACGTGTTCTATTAATTTAGATAATTGTGCCTTAATAATAAGTTCTATTACTCGTTTTATTTGGACCAGGTAAGAATTTTGGGTATATTATAATGTGATTGAAGTTGAGATAGAATTTGAGATTGTTTACACTTCAGGCGGATGGGTTTAGTATCATTGTTCTTTAGTAGATCAGAACGAGGACACTTACCTGGACTCTGCGAAGTATTATACTTGTACAGCAATATTCTAAATTGCAATTACTGACTATGTGTCCAATTTTTTTTAATAACTTTTACATGGAATTCAGTCCTTTGCGATTCATTCCTAAAAAATCCGGTACATGTACATCCAGTCGCCTTGGAATTGACGCATCGACTCATACGTACATACATATGTACTTTCGGCGGTGGGATCTTATTGGTTCGCGCAGAAACGCGCATCACTTGATTCAGAAAACATAAACAATTGGCAGTCGACGATTGTCGATCTGCAAGAAGTTCGGAGGATTTACGGTGAGGATAGGCGTACTTCTTACGATTCATTTCAAATTTCAATTTCCGCACGCGCCAATTCCTGGGTGACACGTTATACGTAATTATGCACTAGAGTTTTTATTTGATTAACCCCTTCAGACCCGAATTTATTTTTGATGAAAAAAAATTATTTTATACTAAAATTAATTAATTCATGTGAATGAAAGTAACAATATGCTTTTTACAAAAATATTTATTTGTTTATTTATAATTTGTAAATGTACATTTTATATGGTCCTTACGCAAAATTTGTTTAAACCTATATGTAATAAAATACAGTACGAAAAGTATTATGCACGTTACAATGTGCACAGGGTCCGAAGAGATTAAGGTTAATTATATTATTGTGCGTTGATAACTAAACTAAAAAGGACTATTGTATTATATGAAAATGTACACCTCACATCCGTGAAACGTTGGTTTAATCAAACGAAGGACCAAGGATCTTTCAAAAAGACAACGAACCTAAATATCGCAATCGCATCTACCTTCAATGGAAAGTGGAAAACATCATCGCCATACTTTCTTGGTCATCGCAGTTCCCTGATACAAATTCTATTAAAAATGTCTGTTCCTTAATGAAGTACAAGCTTGAGAAAAAATTCTATCAATAAAATAAGAACAGATGTACATACATATTACCATATTCAGACAATATGGAAGTCGGTACTTCCGTATTCTACGCTGAAAAATTGTTTACAAGTATGCCAAAGCTTACAAGTATGTTAACCTATAATTACTAGTAACGGAGATCGAACCCGTTACTAAGCAAGGTCATATTAGTGTTTTAGGTGCATATTCAATCGATATGTATACAATTTTTTACGGATACATAAATATTGACAGACATATCGCCGACATACTCTTGTGGGACAGAGTAAGTCTCCGTACATAAATAATAAGGTGGAATTTGAATATTACATACTAGTCTATTAATACCTTCTTAAGCAAGGTTTCCCTTGACTTACTGCTTGTAATCGTCTCGATATCGATTGAACCGAATTCGCAGTAATTTCACTACTAATTTTTCTTCTTCGCATCAGTCTATTAATAAACTTAACGACGTCAAGAGAGTCGGTAGGCCTCAGAATATAATCTTCTTATCCTTCATGTAATCTTCTTGAAATCAGCCTATAGCAGCATTAGTTAAAAGTTATTTAGAATCACGAAGAGAAAACTGTAAATGAATTAGATTTGTTCGAAATTTCTGAATAACGAGTAACGAATAAGACGGATTTCCTACTTTTCATTGTTATTCAAAACTTTTATATAAAAAAGACAAATGAATTTTGTTTTATTAACCGGTTAAAATACTATCGTAAGTATTAATATAATGCGAATAATGAATCTCTGAATTTCAAGTCTTCGAATAATTACGCAAATGTAGGAATATTCCAATATTAGAATTCCAAATCGTCAAATAGTCAAACATTTGAATTTGGAATACCTATACAGGAATATACGAATTTCCAATTTTCACATTTTCAAATGTTCAAATACTTGAGTTTCATACCTTTATCATGAACTACTGTAAAAAAAATGCCATTCAACAGAAGCACAGAAATGGTTAAAATAATGAGCTAAGTTAATGAAACTTTTTCTGTTTCTACAGGGTGTCCCAAAAATGTTGTAACATCCGGAAATGGGAGGTACGAGGGGTTATTCTGAACAACCTTTTCATTTGCAAAAATGTCGTATCGGGCTTCATTTTTAAATTATTAAGGAAAAACTTATTATCAAGCTTAATTTCGAAATAATTTCTCAATTTATGAACTAACAAGGGACATCACCCAAACGTTACACGCCCATGCGTACTTAAACAGTTCTTTACACCTAGGCGCGGATAATTGATTATGAATTAGAGATTGCTGGTTGCAGATAACTGCTGAATCGTTTGATTTGTTCTGCAGTCTTTTTAAAATAACATATTCGGTTTACTTCAGCAGTAATATGTTGAGGGGATAAAATGCGTGGATTGGTTGATCACATTTGTGACAAACTTTGGAAAGGGAAACTGCCAATTTATCTGATTGGTTGATAAAATTAAGAAAAAGTGGAGGAATTAGTAATTACCTACAAAACAGCGGTAATTAGTTCTCAGATATAGGGCGAATCATTTAGTGACGGGAGCAGAGAATCTCGCGCGCAACGAAAAAAAACAGCAAGTAATAAACTTACAACAATGCCTCGACTGTAATAAAACATTTTGGAAATAAAAATACCTATAGTTACAAATGCGAATCTTCGACAAACGGTTGTGAACGATAAACATAAAAATCCTTTAGCATTAGACATTTAAATTACGATGCTTGGCGGCATCGTAAACAAACAATAAATGGTGTTACGGAGTAGAATCAGTTTTCGAAATTATATGTTATAAAATGAAAGTTTCGAAATGACTCTAAACGCACAATCACTTTTATCCGAACAAAATCTTGCAATTAATCACGGTTATGAAGTGACCGCGCCTCGCATAATCATAAGCGTCCATCGAATCGTCGAAGCGTCCATCGGTCTTTCGAATAACGAATACTACAATACCTCATATATTTACCTGCGTTATTAGCCGCTACCATTCAACAGATCATAAAAAGTGTAAAATATAATACAATTTCCAGAATAATATGTATAGAAATCAATCGGACACCCGAAGGGAAGGTATAAAATGTGCGAATAACTTCAACCATACCAATTTTTTTTCTACGAATGAAATTAAAAATTCCAATTTATCCGTATTTTTTGTTTGAACCTATAGTTTACGTATGCGAAATTTGATAAAAATAGTTGAACGTTTTACACAAAAATTTGAAAAAAAAATGTTAATTTTTAATATATTTTGTAAACAAATTTTTCAAAAATCTGTTTGCGCTATATTATTGGCCTTCTAAAACGGAAAAATTTTCATTTTGAACTTCTTACGTAGGCCTAATAGTTCCCGAGATATTTGAAAAATAGCTTTTTCAACTCCAACTTTAAGGGTTATTTTCATCACTTCAAAGTGGATGTTCGCACGTATAAAAAAATACGTGTCAAATATTTTTTCAAGTTCTATAACATATCAAACGTTCATCCAAATCGGCGTGTAACGTTTGGGTGATGTCCCTTGTAAGCCTATTAGTATTTTTTTATTTCTGCCAAATATTATTCCATCGTCTGCATGGATTGCAAGATACATTAATTCTCCTTTTAACTTGAAAATACATTTCTTTGTTCCTAATGGTTTTAGGCCTTGTGTAAATTTTTTATTCCAGCAGTAAGATGCCTGTTTAAATCCATAAAGGGCCTTTTTTAATTTACAAAAGTTTTGATTCCATTAGATAAATTGTTACAAAATTCGTATAATCGTCTATAAAAATTATAAAATATCTATTTCTACCCTATGTCCTTGGAGTAATGGGTCCACAAACATCTGTATGTATTATTTCCAATGGTCGAATAGCCTTTTTTCTTTGGTTATCGAACGGTTGCCTACTTAAGTTAGCTTCTAAACATCGATCACATTTCCTTGTTTGTTGCAAAATCTGTCGTTATTCCTTCCGATATGTTCAAGAGTTTCATCATATTACCTGAGCTTAAATGTCCTAACCTATAATGCCACAACTCTACAGGATTATGTTTCGTAGTCATAAATACAGTTCGTTTTTTATTTACTTCCTTTACAACATACAATCCTGCCTCATTTCTTTTCCCTTCAAAGATAACGTTTTCATTTTTACTCATACTTACTAGGCCATTATGAAATTCTATTCTTCCTCCTTGCTTGTTTAGTGCACTTACTGATATCAAATTTCCTCTTAATTCAGGTACGTACAATACATTGTTTAGTTCACAGTTTTCCATTTCAACTGTTCCTATCTGTACAGCTATCATTACACCCTTCTGACTTGCTACACTATTTATCTGTTTACTGGCCTGCTGTTTTTTAAACAGTCTAAATCGTTTGTCATATGCGCTGTTGCACCTGAATCCACTATCCATCCTGCAGTTGCTGCATGTGCTACGAAAGCTATTCTAGGACTCTCTTCTTTTTTAAATTTTCCTTTTTGATTCCTCAAAAATCAATCTCTATACAAATTATATGTTTTTTTGCAAAACTCGTAACTTTTGGTCCCTACTTTGCAATCTTTTGCCATATGTCCTAATTTCTGACAATTGTAACATTTCACATAATCTAATTTTTTATTGCCTGTACTCTTACTTGTATACTCTGTATGTCCCTTCTTGCTATGTTTCTGCCATCTCTTTTCTTCTGTTTTAAAAACTACCACTTCTTTCTCTTTGGTGTTTCTAGCTTCTTCGACTAGGAGTCTTGCCGCCAGATTTGTTAATGTTCTTTCAGATGCTGGTGGCGATTCCCATGCACTTATGAAATAACGATATTTTTCTGGCAATACTAACAAAATTGTTGATATCACCGTCACCTCATTAATTTCTTCTCCTAATCCTTTAAGTTTGAATGATAAGTTTTTTAAGTTTTAAGTCCGTTGTAAAAGTCGCTATATCAGTCTTATCTCTCTTTTTATATTCAAAAAACTCTTGCATGAGAGCATATTTCTGCTGTGATGAGAATGCACATATCATATACATTCTTGCATGTGACTATGTGTATTAGTGATTTTTTTTTCTAATGTACCCACCATTATTCTTCTAGCTTTTGCGTTTTTACCTTTCCACTCTTCACTCAGCATTTCTGCTTCTGTTGGTTCTTGTTCCACTACGGATAAAAGATCCCAAGCCTCTAGATTAATTTCCACTTGAAATTTCCACAACGGATATCCATCCGCATCCTTTAATTTTTCGACATTATCGTCTAGATTTGAATTGAATAATGCGGCACAGATCTTTATAATCCTTTTATAGGATTATAACCCACTCTCTGTTCTCTTGCCACGTGCTCTCTGGGCCCATAACCTTTGTTAGTAGAGTTCACGTAATTTATTCATCACATCACACCATCAGGACAAAGGAATAGGAAAAAAAAATTGACGAACACTCGCATACCAGTGCCACCTGGCCGGCGTCAACACTCAAAATTAGATTGACACATTCCAACATTAAATGTATTTAAACAATATATTACAAGTAAAGAGAGCACTTAGAACACGCTAAAGTTAAGTGATATTTTTCAATTTAATTCGGAAATTAATGGTCTCAGGGAAAAGTTAACCATAGTATACTATTAAGATAATATTTCGGTAAACATAAGCATCAAACAATCATAATATGACATAATACTTTAATTTCAAGATTCCAGTCTCACAGTTTAGCATAACACGAGATGGTAAAACATATGTGACAGATGATATTTGTAATTTTGTAATTCATTATTTAAAAATTGCAAGTATGTACTGCTATTTATAATCCTAAGATAAAGTAACGACCAAGTAATATATGACCAATAATTCCACTACAAACTTTGATCCAAATTGATGCTAAAATTTTTAAGATCTTAACCAGTTAGCTTTGGCGTAAATTTCATAAAGCGTGTTGTATATAAATTGTGTCCCAGAAATGAAGTGTTCCGTCGCACGTGGAACAGAAAACGCGAGGATTTCCAAAGGGCGTTTATGACGGTTCTTCTACGAAAAGCTATTTTTGAGATACACATTTTTTGCTATACTGTAATATTCATTTACCTTTTTTCGACAATAGAGTTTATATTTTAATCTTCGTTTCGTTCTCAATAGCTACGCTCATGTCGTAAACTCGACATTTCCCAAATGGTCCTCTATCGATCCGCGAACTTAACAGGACTTGGCCTTCGAGGGTCTACCTGGCGGGAAAGTCCCAAACGCGGTCGGTCTTTGTAGGTCCTCTCAATCGCGGCGATATCGCTCCCACCCTCTTCCTAAAAAGGCGAATCCAGGGCGCAAAAGAGGGCGGACACTGCCGTCAAGAAGCATGCTGATTGGGAAATTAACGCTATGAACGAAAACCAATCAGCATGCTTCAATCACTTCCGATCTTTCGAGGAAGCGCGGGCGACAACGAGTCGTCAGATATCATTCGTTCGCTGATTAAGATACAAATCGCTCGTCAAACGTTAAACATCTTTGTTCAACTGTTCGAGAACAAGGAAAGTTTACGTTACGAAAAACAGCCACACGGAAATCTTAAAACGCAAGTCCATCGTTCGGGACATAAGACATCGTTCGGTCTTTGCAAGAAACAATTATCCTTGAACGTTCTCGAGGAAATAGTTTCTTTCGAACAATTGCTCTCCGGTTAGGTTAGGTTTCTATAGAGCAACGCGCCACGACGGGTCGAAAGGAAACCCCGCGTGAGCCTTACAACATCACGTCACGGTCACCCTAAATCCGTGCGATCGGTCGCGAAAAGTGTAATCGCTACGTATATTCGAGATTACACCACGCTACGTACAAACATGAAGCCATGAGGAGTATGCTCGTCGAACACTGGGTATGTGTCGCTGTTATAATATTGAATTAAGTTGTAATTCTTAAATCTAGCTGTAGACTCTGAATATTATAGCGATACACATGAACGAACTCCTTCAAATACATATGACGCTAAGAAATTGTATAGCATTCCACTGAAACAGCTGAAAGTCATCTTCATTTCTTGAAAAAAAAAACGTAAATAAAAAAACTGATACAGGTAATCATATTAGTGGTAAAATATAGTATAATTTATTAAAAGCTCAGTTTTGGCACATTTAAATGTTTATAGTGTTTTAAAAACATGTATTGTTTTAGTCGAAGAAAGTCTATGAATATTTTCCGTAGACAAAATTTGTATAAGTCTCATAGTTCAAACGGAAGTACTTAAAGGCGATGAGTTCACTTCTGTTCGAAAATTGAATTCCTCAGAAACGAAGAGCGAGAAAAATAAGTGTTACATATTCGTAATCGGTACGTGAAGATTTACGTGACTCAATTATTTACTCAATTCTGCAAGGCACAAAAAAGATTAAATTTTTAATAGCGTAACTTATGTATTCATTGTAACTTTGATTTATCCTTGATGGGATGCGCATTTTAAGCGCAAACAATGTTTGCGTAGCTTAATGTGACTTACAAAGAAATAGCGCGTGAATTTTTCAAGATTTGAATTATTTTTACGTAAAATATAATTTATGAATGTGTGGAATTTTCCATAACAACATGTACTGCTCAAGGCATTTAATTCTGCGTTGTGAGTTTTTCGCGGAAATCTGCGCGGATGGTTCCGTAACGTCCAACAATGTGGCGTAAAACTTGAAAAGAGCAACGGCGTCAGTTCTACGCGACAGAACTAAGCTCTCGAGCTTCGAGTTTCCGTCGCCCAATTAACATCGACCGACCCGCTCTTCAATGAGCGAGTCGACCTCTGGCTCCATATAATGAAAAGGGCGCCTCGTTAAATTTACGTGGACGCATGAAAGGAAATGGTGAAAAAAGGAGCAGAATGAAAGAAAAAGAAAAAAGAAAATCTGGCTAGTATGCTTATACATATACTCGCTTGTGATCAACTCCCATACTTTTATTAACAATAATCTTTTAACATTTGTGACAAAAAATTTAACACAATTATTTCAATTTTCCTTTTTTACTTTTTTGCACTTACTATTAAGTAATTATAAAATGATTAATCGATTACAACACAAAAGTATTTTTGTTTGGGTGCAGTCGTACCTTGAATATTGCACTTCGTGGTGTCTGTGAAAATTCGTCGAGGACCATGCTAATAACTCAACACTCGTCTAACAATAACAGTGAGAATTTATTTTCTTTATGGGAATGTGTGTGTGCGCATGTGTATATGTTACTACTCTGGATGTTCTATTCTGAAAGCGTCTGTTCTGTCATACTCTCTGTAACTCTCTTTACACCTGACTGTCGCTAACATACTCTGCTATGACTCTGACTGTTTTGACTGTTACTAAAAATAAGATACTCTGTCCTCTTTGGCATTATCTGTCATATTTAAAACCTCTTGTTCTCGCTTCCGCTGCGCCCTTGGCATGGTATTGTTTTCGAAGGGGAACAGGGCTTCCCATATGGGTGAGGACAGCGGTATCTTGGAGATTCTGGATTTCCTCGAAAATTCGCGACGTCAGTGCTCGGAGTACTGCAAACCGTTACCTTCCTGGTCCGAGTTACCGTTCGACCGTTGGGTCCTCGAGGTTTATGACATGACCTGTGACGCCGAAACCAAAAAACTATGACCAAGTGTAGCAAGATGTAAGTCAGCAAAAAACTAACATTGTCACGTACCGTCGCAGTGCTGGAACGCAAATGGCACGGATAATAAACTATAGATTTCTAAAAGTGGCTATTTGTTCTCGTCATATCGTAAACCTCATCTGGATAAAACTCTAACAATTTTTTTATTATATAATTATACCTATATGTAACAATTTTGGTAACTAGTTAACATTTTTGAAACTAGCCAACAGCAACTGCGTCAATCGGTACCTCATTCAAAAACAACATACAGCAAATTTCACATGTCACCACTGCGCACATATTAGGGAATTCAAATCTTCCAGTCATGGCTAGTTGAATTAAAATTAAGTAAATTTCATTTTATATACACAATGTAACTTTTGCATCTTTCATATGTTTTCGTCTGTGGCGTACCACATAATTTTGAGAAGGATTGAAATGTACGGAAAACGAGACAAAATTTGGGAAACAAATAACTATCTGAAACATTTGTGTAAAACGTTTATCTCGTAAATGAGGAAAATTTTAAGAAATTTAAACGAAACACATTTTTTGCAACATGTGGTCTAGCGTTGTAGTGATGAAACATAACGTTGTTTCTATTCACTAAACCTTGACATTTTCCGACAAGTGCATCCGTTAATTTTTCTAACTGCATGCAATATTTGTCTGAATGAATGGTATCACCGTTTGATAAGAGTTCAAAATACAGTATTCCTTTGTAATCCCACTACACGCACAAAAGAACCTTACGGTAACGTAAGGGCGGTTTTGCACATCGTTGAGGTGGTTAATTTCTTTAGGATCAACACCGCTTCTGTTCACAATTTTCATATAATATCCATTTTTCGTGGGATGCGCTGAGAAGTGGGTAGGAAAGCCGCATGTGGCTCACGAGCCACACGTTGCCCAGGCCTGACGTTGACTGTTCTTCCGAAAACTTGTCACGTTCAAATTAGCTGAAATTTTTCGAACTCCTTTAGTTTGTATAGAAATAATACTTGTTTGTGGATCAGATCTCTCGCAACGTAAACAAAATTTTATTGTCGCTTTAATGTCAATTCTTATCTTGTTAACACAACGTAGAGTAATTTCGAAGTCGAGTGGGAAAGCAAAATTCCGTGAGATACAATAAGTGGTACTCAAAACATAAGAGATGAAATCATATACCTAAGTTCTGTTTCCTTTTTAGCTGTATTTTCTAATATAATATACGCAAGTAGATTGCAGTTATTATACCTAAAGTTTATTTAATCTAGTAAAAATCTAGTTTTGATCTCACTATTGCTTTGGATATTAGTAATAGGGGTGTTTAGGTCAGCTTCCCAGTAGTTTGCTGCTACAGTTTTTAGTATGTTCAGTCGTTGAAGACAAATCCGCTTTTGATTTGTCAATATGGAGATTTTATGCTATTCGTGAGTCAAAGGTGACGCCTAACAGTTTGATAGGGGATGTTTAGTAGAGAGTTTGGTTATTGAGCGTCAGTTGAATTATTATCTGGTGTTGCACTCTGTTGAAGACAATTATTCTCGATATAGGAGTGGAGAATTTGAATTCTAGGATAAGGTACCATTTCTGAAGCTTGTTTAATATTTCCTAGAGTAATTCTTGAGAAATTACGGGGTTTCCTCCTCTGCATGTGATGGTAAGGCCATCTGCAAACAGTAGGCTCGGCTTGCTATATTGTTTATGATGCCATTGCTGAGAATTAGAAATAAGATTACGGTTAAGAAGAAGCACTGGGGAACTCCATTATCTAGTGCTTTTGTAGAGGACAGGATGTTGACCCTTACTCGGATTGTTCTGATAGACAGACTGTTTTTAATGATGTTAAAAATGTTTCCGTTTAAGCCCTGTTCTTAAAATACGAAATCTCCAAACCATGCCATATGCCATTTTAATAAGGTGATCGTAAGTTGAGTGAAGTTGTCGAAAATCGCTCTGGTGTTTACACATTAGTGAATTGACTTCTAGGAACCACCTGAGTCTTAGGTTGTCGATTCTTTCCATTAGTTTGCACATTGCATTGGTTAAGGCAATGGCCAGTAATTGTTCGTGTCTAGTCGATTTTTGCCAGGTTTTAAAATAGGAACGATTATAGCTTCTGTCCATCTAGAGGGAAAGATGTTGCGCGTCCAAATACTAGGTCCACGGACAGACTACAGTCCCGTGGGCCATAAAACTGTCGCGCATGGCGTTGCGCGATCACAGAAACCTGGGCAAAGTGCAACCGCCGACAGAAGGAAAGATGTGGTAAAGTCTCGACTCGCTCCCAAGGGTTGGCGTGACGAGGCCGTTGTTTGAGATGTCGGCATTTAGCCATAGTATCGAAGACGAAATCCCGGAGACCACGCACCGCGATCCCTAATAAGCTGCCAACGGAGCTATCCAATCCCGGATCCTCGTGCAACGGGTGCCATTGGTACGCAGACTTGCGTGGAAGAGGTGACTCGGATGAGCTCTCGATCAAGGGTGAGTGCACGGCCGTCGTTTGAGGTATCGGGCTGATGGACCTAGTCATGCCGGGTATCCGAGACGAATCCGTAATGCGGACAACACGACTCTCATCCTTAAAACTGGTACTACGGAGCTACCCAATGTCAGGTCTCTGAGCAACGGGTACCACTAGCACAATTGAATGTGTTGTAGAGGAAACGCGCACTTCGGTGCTACGCCTTCGCGCATGACCTGTTCAGCGAGGCTTGTAGTTCTTTTCTCGCCAACACAGGTACGGAGGGTGGTGTGGAAGTCCCACCGGGTTCGCTGGGCCTGGTGCCATGCTTATACGGAGTTGAACTCTCAGGTGTAGTGAAAGAGAGGTCTGAAGGAGGGGTGTTACGTTGCATATACCCGACCGGGTGAGGAGGCACGTCCATGTCCTGCTTCGGTGGGCAGGACACAGAATAAAGCGTGACCAAATGCGGTTAAAAGTTGATAGCAAGTGGTCACGTGCAACATCTGGGAAATTAGTTAGGAAGTAGTTTGGGATTTTGTCAGGGCCAGAACTGGTATTTTTTCATTTGTTTAAGATATATCGAAACTCGTTAAATTGTAGCGGAACGTTTAGAAGGGATATATCTCTTGTGTCATGCACTGGTCTTGAGATCTGTGGTGAATTCGTGCCCGTTTTCCGTTTGTAGATTTGGAAATCTTTCGTGTAATTGTTGTTGTTAGAATGTTTTTGAAATGTTCTTGATAAATCGTTGAAAACTTCGTCTGGATTAGTGATAGTTGAGTTACCTTCTTTGGTTATGGAAGGAATCGTAAACTTGCCGTGAGATTTTTTAAACGCATTTACCTTCTTCCAGATCATAGACAGCGAGATGTGTGGAGTGAATGATGCGACGTATTCCTTCCACGCATGCCATTTGCTGGTCTTAACCCATTTGCTGCCACGATCCCCAAATGGGGATTTGAATATACATTTTTACATACATTTTTCTTTTATCACTTGCAACAACGTGATATTAAATTAAATGTGTCTTCGATAAATTCGCTTGCATTCTGGTTTCTTAGATTATTTTTTGCTTCAATGTTGTCTAACTTGTAAAAGTATTTTACAAAAGTAATTGATAACTACCGCAGTAGAGTTGAAATAAAAGTTTGGCAGTTAATGGGTTAATGATCTCGCGGGATATGGCTCCAAGTTTTTTGAAATTAGTGAGGTTTTCAGGGGTTTGATGTTTTTTGAGTCTGTTAAATGCTTATTTGCAGTTTGCAGGAGCTTTGGAGCATTCCTCATTCCACCATGGATTGAATTTGATTGTAGAGTTGGACGATGTTTTTGTTCTCGGAATAGCTAGGTTGGCAGCCTTGATGGTAGATTGTATGAAAACCTCAAGTGCTACGTTTAAAGTTTCTGAGTTAATTGAATCTACTTTGATAAATTGAGGAGCTGATTTGGTCAATGATTCTCTAAACATTAACCAGTTGGCATTTTGGATTTTCCACCATGGTGTTCTGCTAATCCCGTTTCTTGCGTCGGCGTTGTTTATTATCTTTATCGGGGAGTGATCACATGCCATTGAGAACACACCAGGTAGAGTTATGGGTGATTGATGGACTGCGCATCGATAGATCAGTTTCACTGGTACTACCAGCTGCAGTGCAAAAGTGGGTATGTTTGTTGGTATTTAGGAGATCGCGGTTGGTTGAGTTCATTACTCTCTCGATGATAGAACCTCGCGCATCTATCTTGTGGGATCCCCAAAGTATATTATGGCTGTTACAATCGCATAGAATAATATGAAGTGTCATGATTTGGGTGATTGAATGTTTTGTATGTATATGTTGCATACGTATAAACTCGTAAAAAGTTCGATTTTAATGACAATGGCTTCCAGACTAATTCGGATCGCTACTTGCTGGCTATAGATGCTGTTTTTTACGAAGTTGACTACGCCTCCACTTGCATGAAAGGAGGTACGATTTTTGAAGAGTGTTTTGTACGATTTAATATTGCCTGCGCTTTGATCCTTGAAATTAGTTTCTTGTAAACATATTATGTCTGGTTGAAAATCATTGGTTAATAACTGTAGATGCACAAGATGGCTGTAGAATCCATTAAGGTTCCATTGGATGATTTGAAGTGGCATCGTATGTAATTGGTTGTATGTCACTAGGGATCGAGCTTCGGATTAGGCGAGACGAGGGGTGTTCGTTGATAAGGATAGTTTGTAGAGAGATAGATGATGATTTGTCTGCTTCCACTTCTTTTTGATTAGACGGTGCACTATATTTTTCATTCTCTGGTCGTGTATTAGCGAGTGAGTTGTTTTGAGCATACAGATCAAATTAATCATGTCGGAGGTGTAGCTTTTTGCAATTTCACTTGAAATTTTGGTACCGATAATATTTTCAAGAAGGCTCTTAAATTGGACAAAGTTAGGATTGAATTTGTTTATAGAGTCTTGTAAAATAGGTTTTTTCTCATAATGGAAACTGCGGGTTTGCTGTTCGGTTTCAACATGTCACTAGACGGTTGCTTGTTTTTTAAGTTATGAGAATTTATTGATTGTTCTTCTGAGAAGGTAAATAGAGGTCGATTGTCGCAAAAGTGCGGGGTGGTTGTTCGTATAATGGGTTATTGAATAGATTTAAGTCGGTTATAAATAAGTCTGTGTCACTGGAATAGCAGGTTTCGTTTTTTTTTGGCATAAGATTTCAATCTGGCTTCCGTGTGGAGGCAATATCGTGTTTTAGGTGTTAACCGAACATGGAGTTTGCATTGGGCTATTGCGTGGTTGATCACAAGTTGGGTGCACATCATCTGGCAGGTTTGTAGTTGTTGGTTATGCTGTTTAGTTACATCGTTTGGCGATATGGCCTTTTTCCTTGCACAAGAAGCACTGACATTGGTCCGCCGTGTCAGAGCAGTCGCTCCGTATCTCGCCTGTGTTAACGCGATGCAACAAACGATCCCTATGGCGTGAGAACCACTGTCCTGGCTTCGTTTCCCGCGTTGCTATTTTGCTTCTAGTATCGTAAAAAGACCGACGTTTCAACTTTCTTTGAGTGCTTTGTAAAGGTGAAAATCTGCTCTATCGCGTGGTATAGTTCGATTTTCCACTACACCCTTAATTTTTGAGATAAATTGAAAAATGTACTTAAAATTGGTGCAAAATCGGTATCTCTCCGCGTTCATAGATTGTTTAAACATGTTAAAATATTCAGAATGCATAAAAGGTAGATGTCGTTGTGTTCAGGAAAGTCTACGGAATCTTTTGATGCAAACGGAATTTCAGAATTTTGTATAGTTACCTCACAAAATTGGTTTGAATTTCGAAAATGTGCTTTTTTCCAAAATCAAATTTCTCAAAAACTGTACGTGCTATCGAAAAACGGATTGCAGATTCGCCATCAGCGCAAGAAACACTATAATAATCACTGATCGGATTTTAGAACGTCAGTTGGCTGTTGGGCGGTGTAATTAATAAATAAATATGAAAGATGTTTTTAATGAAACATGAAATACATGAAAATACTAAACATTGATTTTTGTTAAGACAGTAAATCTCAAATTGTCTTGCACTCATTCTGCGTTATTCATCTTTATAATTAATTGAGAGGAGTACGATCTTCTTGTAAATACGTAAGTTTACGAGAGCAATTAATTAATACTAAAATTAATCAAGAGACATTAATTAGCAGGTTCTAGCAAAAGTTGAATAACATAGGAACAAAGTTATCCATTCTTGTTCGCAGCTGGGACCAATTTTCTTATCTTATGTGACCACCATTGATCAAATGAACATTGGAAGATAAACAGAAATGTCAAATGTTGAAAGATATATTCAAGCGAAACTACCTATAATTTGTATGTATGGCTAAACACATGGCTCACCGATTAAATATCAGCGATATACTTACAATCTCGTAATATTGCGATGTCAGCTTGCATTTAACTACTTTAAGTATTTCGAACTAATACTGAATCATGCAGAAAACTTGGAGATTAGTATTTACATATTGTGATGCGTATTCAAAGTATCAAATAACACGTGTAACATCAGTAATACATAAAGCGCAAACTTTTATTTTCAGATGTGTAGCAGTAATTTATACCGGTTCAGCATACAAGTGTAATAGTTCGGTATAGCAAAGTGTGTGACGAGACGCGTAGAATAACAGTTGCAAGCGTTAGACATTTCGCTTTGCAATAATAATAGGTGACCAGCGTTGCCCGCTGACCGTCATTGCTCCATTCTCCCCCACTATTATACGCAGCTGGAAAGTTTGTACTTGAAAGGAATGCGGGTCTGACTGGTTGTGGTTTAATAGACCATCCTGTTCGGACACAATCACGAACACAGGACAGACGCGTTTTCGTTATTGGCCGAAGAGGTCACATTTACTAATCATAGCATGCGACGGAGAGAACATATCAACTGCTCTCAAAATGAATAGGATAGATTCTATCCGATAAACCAATAGCGTAGCTACCTCAAAATGTTTGACATTAATCTTTGAATAGATCACGACGTGATAGTTGAATATGGTAATTCCATTACAGTCTATGATAAAAATATAATAATCTTAAAAAACTTAATAATTATATGATTTCTATGCGATAAACTATTCTCTTTCGAGTTTCATATAATTTTAGCATATATACGTACAGACACACAGTGGTCCGGATTGGGAAATCGTGTGCCATTTGGCCAAAACGTCGACTTTTAAATCGATATTTTGTGACTATACGATGCTTCCTAAATGTCCATCAGTCTCGAAAGTGAAAATATTTATTCGATTTGATGTAGTTTTTAGTAGTAATAACAACTTAAAGTTGAACTTTTTATGGGTAGTATTTTCTATCCACAAAATTATACTTTTTCTTTTAGAGATTGTGACGTTCCTATTCAATATTTTCCAATTCTCTTTTTTTTTTAGTAAAGGGGGTTCTTTAACGATAAAAAATACCTTGTTATATTAATGATTACCGTACAGAATGTATTAAAAAAGTAATGTTGAATGAAGTACAAGAAATTTAAAAAATTTCTTGCACTTTACTAGGATTATCTTAAAAGTATTAAAGAGTATTGTCGTTTGACAAACTGGGATGTTTTCGGCACAACTTCCTCTAAATATTCATAAAAGAATTACGTCCCCCCACGTCCCCCTTCGCAAGTTATTGTTGTTTAAAGCTATTGACGTCGGACGCGTACCGCATCATTTGATGAAACTCTGTGACCAGACGAGTTCAACATTAGCTTCTTCAAATTAAGTGTTTAGTTTATGGCACTTGTTATGTTTATACTGTTGTTGTATGAGCATAAATTGATTTGTAAGTGAAAAAAACTTCATAATATCCCCGCTTCAGTCGCTGTCTTAACGGACAATGAATCTTATGTGCATGAAGGTGGATACTGACTTCGCTGCAGGAATTATTATAATACTTATTTATTAATAGAAATTCTAGTATCAGAATAATTAATAACAATTAATGGGGAAAGGTTGTGAACTTCTGAAAACCGTGTACCGAACAGTACGTACGTGAGGGCCTAATTCGCTAAGATAATAAACGATGATGAATTTGTTTTTCAGCACATTTGGAAATTTTTAATAGTGTGTACAAAATATGGCAAAAAATTGTACAATTCATTGTTTCTTCATTTTTCTCAAGCACTATTTCCACAGAAACCGCTAATATTTTTTGTTATAGGTCATTTCATCGCCCTACGCAATAAATATCCCAGAATTTGAAAAATAAATACGGCAAAATATTATCTTGAGAAATATGGATGGTACTACATGCCAGCGTCTATCCATAAATTGTTAGTACATGGAGCGGACATTATAAAAAATCCATTGTTGCCAATATGGCAACTTTCAGAGGAGGCGCAGGAAACGCGGCGTAAAGATTTCAAACGTATTAGATGTAGGAATATGCGGAAAAATTCAAGAATATGTACAAACGAAGATATCTTCAATCGCCCTCTTTTAACATCCGATCCATACATATCGAGTATTAGAATAAAATCGTACCGTAAGAAAGTACCGTAAGATTCAGAAGCTTTGGAATTAATAAATATTTAACGAAAACGTGTAATAATAATAATAGTAACATTAACAACAACAACAATTGTGATACAGTTTTTCTTTAACCCATCCATAGATTAAAAACTTGTAATATTAATAATAACAACAATAACAACAATTGTAATGCAATTTTTGTTTTACCTATTCAAAGATTAGCATTCCCATATTATCTAGTTTAAGTTTCATGATAATATCTCAAGCGGTTCAAAAGTTATATTAAAATGGCACACGATTTTCCAATCCGGACCACTGTGAGACGGTGTGAAAATTATACGTACAGCGATCAATTTCAAATAAAACTTTGTGCATAACTGCCAGTTCTAAATATTGGGCTAAAAATGTAATTAATAAATATTCTTGGGTATTTGTAGAAAAGGTTTCGTGGAAACATAATTTTATTTTCTTGAAGATTAAGAAAAGTCTACAACGAGTGTGGATAAACTTAAGAAATAGACGCACAGAACATACTTGAGATGTAAACAATATGACATTCTGAATGTAACGAATAACAACAAAGTTTATTACTTTATACAGAGTGCTAATAAAAGCAAGTTGAAAATTTGTAATATAGTATAATACAACATGGGTCGAAAAGTTGCAAAACGATGCAAGATGATGACAAAATTATTATTAGATTTCACAATCAATGTAAATCACTGCATGAAATTCTTCGAAGGCGAATAGGGAAAGGCTTACCATTCAAAGTATAATTGAAAGATTCAGCGAACGAAAAACTGTTTCAAATAAAAGAAGTGAGCGTCCGCATAACATAAACGAGTGTGACCGACGACTAATTATTCGTAAAGTGAAACAGAATCCGCATACCTACCAAACAAATTGCAACAGAACTTAAAAGCAACAATGGCATCGATGTGTTCACTAGTACTATGCGTGACTATTTCAGAAGTCGCGAATATCATTGTCAAGTATCACGAAAACAGTGTTTTGTAAACGAAACTAATCATACAAAAAGATTAGAATTCGCTAAGCAGCATATTAATACACCAAACGCATATTGGAATAAAGAAATTTTTACTGACGAAAGCAATAATTATATCTAAAGGGATATTTGGGTCCGTATGGTGTGCAGACAAAGAGTGGAACTCACAAATCAATATCTTTCAATTATATAATAAAATGTATTCAATTAATTTGTTAACTTTACTGTGCCTTTACATTTTGTTTATCGTTAGAATTTCTAGATCGTATTTAGCAATAGGACCTACGCCCCTTCGAAGGTTTCGAGAACCGATTCGTAGCAGATATAAACACGCGACGCCATGAAGACTCGCGATTTTCTCTGTAGTTTTTGGAGTAATTGTTCGCATTTAATTGCCAGTTTTAGTATTTTGAACTCTCCAGGATATTTACTTAAGGTCAGCGCACTTCCTGACTTTATTATTTCCCACGGTCAAGCACGTAACACTGTAACAACTACGGACAGAAAAGTCAAGAAGGCCGGAAACTCTCGCCTACCTTCCACAATTTTTTATAGTTCCCATATCCTGTCAGGATAGTTCGTCCCCGTCAAGGCGACCATGTCGAGGTGACTTCGAATATGAAGATAGTTAGCGGCATCAAATAGCAAAAGTCATAGTAGCCAGATAATTATAGATATTCAAACAGATAAATAGTAAAACAATTAGATAGTTATCGTTGGTCGAATAGATCGTTTTTGTTAGTCAAACAGATAGTTCAATAGGCAAAAATGTACCCCGTATATGGTGAATAAATAGTGTTAAACGGAGCATAGAAAATTCCAATATTAGTTCCCGAATTTCTTGGGTGGTCTGTCGAGTTAGAACATATATTTGTAGTCTCAAGCGTGCACGACATCTAGGAAGCTTGAATTCCGTTGTTGAAAAACCACGCCCAGCTAACAAATTAATGGAAGGATTAAAATGACAATGAACTATTATTTAGGGCAGGCCTAGGCAACGAGTGGTTCATGAGCCACATGCGGCTTCCCTCCCTACTTCTCAGTGCATCACACCATTAAACTCTGACAAGGAAACATATCCAACACGAACACTCCGATTTTGATAAAACTTATGTGAAAGATAGTTCTCAAAAAAATATTTGACACGTATTTTTTTTTATCAGCCATCGTTCATATTGAAAGGATGATAACAGCCCTCAAAGTTAAGGGCTGAAAATATATTTTTGGGCTTATCTTTAGAACTAAAGAACTTTGTAATTTTACGACTGTAAAACCTCCAAATACAATATTTGGAACTTTTGAAACCTTTGAGATTTTTAAGAAATTGAAGGCAGAGTGTTCTTCGTTTTAAGCTTATGGTAGATCTGCAAGAAGTTGATTACGTGTATTAGAGAATGTAAGTTACCAAATGCTTTCCTTCCGTCAGCGAATAATGTTACTGAAAATGATGGGAATGATAAATATTATAAGCTTAAAACGAAGAACACTCTGCCTTCAATTTCTTACAAATCTCAAAGGTTTCAAAAGTTCCAAATATTGTATTTGGAGGTTTTACAGTCGTAAAATTACAAAGTTAGTATTGGCCATATAAGCCAATATCTCTGGCTGCGATGACTACACCGCGTCACATTCATTTCTGTGATACTTTCAATAGTCATTCACGAATCAACTAACAGCATATAAAGAGGTTCATAATATTCGAAAATATTGTAAAAGATCGTAAAAAATAATGATATTTTTAACAAACCCTGCCCGATTGCTCCTCTTCGTAGGATGAGATTTAAAATTATGTAACTAATAATCCTCCCTACAAACGAAAAATTCCAAAAACACATATCCTCTATTTTTGTCCATAGTATACACACACAAAGTTGCAACAAAATAGATTAACATTTAGTAACAAAAATTAAACAAAAACTATAAATTTTAAATATATTTTTAAAGAAATGAGGTTTATTAAAATTTTCTTTTGCAGAATAATTCCCTATTTAGAGACTCACAATTTACAAAAAAAAGCTTTCCATTATCTCCTTTAGGTTCAGAGATATTCCCAAAAATATCCGTTCAGCCCTTAACTTTGAGGGCTGTTATCACACCTTCAATGTAAACCATGGCCGATATAAAAAAATACGTGTCAAATATTTTGTTGAGAACTATCTTTCACATAAGTTTCAACAAAATCGGACTGCTCGTGTTGGATATGTTCCCTTGTAAGAAGTACACAGTCGTCATTTCATTTAAGTATATGTATGTGCATATGTACGTATATGTCGCTAGTTAGTAAGAAAATCAGTGATTAACTTAGAATGCTACCCTTTGCAAAACTAACGAAGCTAAAATGAAAAATATTCAAGAAAATGTTACTCAGTTATGTGAACGCTACACTGAAACTGTATCATTGCGTAGTTTGTTTATTATGCCTCAAGATAATAAACATTGTACAATATTCAGTAATTACACAAAACCGACTATGGAAACGCTATGGTTAAAACGTTTATGACTGTTTTAGAGAGATTATCGCGACCCTAACTTATGTCAGAATGCTAGTTTATTGAAGAAAATAATTTAATGAATACTAGAAAACTACGCTAAATTAGTTTGATGAACTAGAAGGATTCACAGCTCCTCATTAAATTGACTTTACAATTAATTGCACAATTGCTCACTAATTGGAATACGGATCGCCAAAACCAGATGACTTAATTGTGAAGTCTGGTGTTCTCTATATACTAGATGACCCAACGATCTTCGGATTGTGTGATCGATCAGATGTCTAATATGAGCACAAATTAATAGTCACTCTAATAAATTAATAACCGTAATTACCCAACACACCACCCAAAACAGCAGGTTTTAGAGACCATGTCGCTTCACCATTTTACTCTTCCAGCAAGAGACCTGGTTATTGACAAAACAAGAAATGCAAAAGTATGATTACGTACTGGCAAGGCTACAGGCACCTGTTACTACCATAATATAAACATTCCCTTATACCCCGAAGAACCCGGATTCTCGCGCCCTACTTAAATTCTTTATTTGGTCAAGAAAATTCAAGGAAATAATAGTCCTCTTCTACCATTTGCGCACAAAGACGTAGGTTAAACGTTGAGTGCGCACGCTATCTGAAAAAAATGCATATAATTTTAAATTCTTTAAGTAGCTTTTACCTAATAAGAGGAATACACTAATTTGACTGCTAAAAGTGTATTTTGATTAATTACACTGTACAACCAATTTTTTTTTTTTTTTTTTATTTCACAACCACTACTATGATATTCTTATAGATTTCTGCGAGCTGAGTAAGAATCTGAAATCCATTTTGCATTAGGTTGTACAGTTTTTTTAGAAAGATAATGTACAAAAAATGGTAGATTTTCAATTTTGGGGATGTTTTGTGCTTTTAGCATTGCAGCTATTAAGTGGCTTTTTGTACGAGAAAAGAAAGTTTCCGAAAAAATTTGATTCCTGAATAAAACGATACAAATTTTTATTACATTGTAAACATTTAAATGTGTTACAATAATGCTCGAAGTAAGAAAGACACCGAAAACGCACTAATTTTTGTTGATATTTTTCAACTTATTTCAAAAACTATATGACTACAGTCTTATAGGTCTATAACTTTAGTCCACTAACGTTATTTGAACAAAATTATTCGTTTAATTAAATAAATTGGCACGCGATTATTCCAAACACTATGTAGTTAAATAGATATACTAAGAAAAGATACAAAACAAATAATGTAAATAAAGTTATAGTAAAATAATAAAAGATATACTTTCTCTTCAAAAATAAAATTCTACTTATATATTCCATTAAATTTGCAGGACATAAAAATTTGAAATTTTGCCAAACCTCAATGAAAAGGTAACATAGTACTGCTTAATAAGTGTTATAATATGAAAAAATCGGTCTATAAGAAAATATTACATAATCTTTATTGACTCGCGTCAAATATGTGAAATACGTTAAATGGAAAATATATTTTCGTACTTTAACGGCAGAATAAATATTACCCTTCGTCTTGTACTTTTGCACATATGTACTTCAGGACTTTTATGCGTTAGTTTTCTTGTCGTGATGCCTAGGAACCCTTACATCGCGTGGAAATCTTTATAAGAGGAAGTAAACAAATGTTAAATCATAACGCATGTTAATTCGTCAGGCAGAACATAATGGTTTGATGGATGAATCGCGATCGACATGACCTCATTCTAAAGATCTCGATGAGATAACCCATGTACCCCCGATTCTTTGCTTACTCTCTGCCCCATTTACTCGGATGTGTAGGTCACCGGAGATGAAGAGGAGTAACGGGGCTAACAATTGAAGCAACAAGAACAAGTACCACTTACTCTCGGTTCCGTTGATATAAATAAATTTTGACTAGGTTATTCGATTCACAGAAACTGTTATCGTACTCGATCAACATATAACTATTCTTCTTATTATATTATGATTAGACTGCTAATGTTTACGCAAATGCATATTTTATAAGTGGATTTGAAACGTAGCGTTTCTACAAAAATGTGCATCGTCTCTAAAACATTTTTTCGTTTCGCTTATCTTATAAATTGCACATATCTTGCATTTATGCGTGTATGTATGTTGCGTATTTTGTATGTCTGTTTGAATGGTCAGTTACAAAAGTTATTTTTGTATCAGAACCGCGAATAGATACTGCAAATGAAAGTTTGACAGAACTAAGGAAGAAACATTGTGGATGTTGTGTCTAAATTGTTAAATTTAATGTCGGTCATTTATTTTATATACAGTAATTCTTTGTAGTAATTTGCAGGAAACAGTAACAATTATGGACCAGAAGAGTTATAGCTAATTGAAGAGTACCGAACCTAAAAGAAACTAACAATCAGAAAATTTAGTAAGGACTGAGAAAAAATCATTAAAAAAATAGTAAGAACGATATTTATAAAATTCAAAGAAGAACATATAGAAACCATAAAAACTATTTTTCCATTTATTTCCGTAATTAATGTAAACTTCGAAAAATGATTAAAAAAAAAAACATTGTAGATCTCGATAAAATAGACATTTTTTTTTTACATTGTTTTTTGCCGCAAAAACAATAGTTTTTTAAAAGAAAAATTGCCTCGATACGAACCTTGTTCACAAGGACTGTTAAAACGATCCTTGAGTAGCGTTTTGTAAACTTATGTTTATAACTGCTTCTACCGTAGCAGCAATAATATCCAAGGAACCTACTTAATCAATATAGTTTTATTAGCTTTTTCTGAATATAACCCGTTTGAACATAGTTTTAAATTATTAGTTTCCACATGTTGTGTAGGAGTTGACGCGATCTTTGGATTTATTATTTACTACGGTCAAAATGTGGACACCCTCAAAGGGACACTCGGGATACAAAGGTACCTCAATTACCGTGGGCAAAGAGTGAAGATCCCCACTCAGTTAAGATACCACCGCTCCACTTTTGGAAAAAGACGTTTGCAACCACTAATAGCAAACGTGCCCGCCTTTGTAAACGCCTTCTTAAAAGTACATAAACACGAATACTCATAAACCTAAAGAGAAATTTTAACAAAATTTTAACAAGTTCAACAAGAATTGAACTAGATTGAGGAGACTTAATATCCTCGATAGATTGTCAATCAATAGTTGACATTAGACATCAGCGAACCGCGGAATAAATACATCACAAAATTTCCTCCTAGTGCACATACTCATCATTAAATGCAGTCCGCTAATATCAAGCTAGTTGTACGTGTTTAATCTTCACCGCGAAGGGAAAGGTGTACGCAACAAAAATACCGTTAAATGTTCAAATGTCGTATAATTCAGTTTTATCATTTAGTTTCATTAATTAGTATACTTGTTTGCTGTGAAGAAGACATCAACCCTCATCCTCACCGGTTGTTAGGTCAAGTTCCGTGCGGGTGGGATATGCCCCCCCCCCCCCCCCCCGTTAGATAAGTTACATAAATTCTTTACATTTGTCGTCAGTTTTATAGAATAAAATCCAATTGTTTCTCATAAATTTTCGTTCATAAAATTATGCAACTGAATTTTTTTTAAATGTAAGTTTTATAATACATAAACCAATTATAGAAATTATTCCAAAAATATACGACTGTGGGATGGTGGAGCATGGTTAATAACGATGCGTGTTCGTAACCGACGATTCTAACAAGTTGTAAGTATTTATTATAAGATCCGCGACGAGCATGCGTAATCGACTCGATGTTGCTCCTAAGAAAAACTAAAAGATTCACAAGGGTCTAAGAGCTGAACGCTGACCAGGCCCCTGTGAGACCCTATAGAGTCGTGGAAAATTACAGAGTGTAAATCTAGAGAGAATACGAAACAGAAAGAAATTTTAGAAACTTTATAAAACAGAAAAGATTTAGAAAAAAACAGAAATAAGGTAACGACGTGTGTGGTGCCAAGGGCACCATGCGACAATATGGTGTCAGATAACACAACACTATATACATAATATTTGAATAGTATTTGAAATAATCGAATAATATTACAATGAATATTGCAATGAGAGCTGAATAAATCACGCACAAATTAGTAAATTATATATGCAATTAGTTATGAAGTGTTATAGAAAACAAAGATTATGTATGTAAAGTACGAATACAGTGCATAGAAAGCACATACAGACATGCATATTGATTTAGTTGATCACATTGCGCTTACTCCGAGTGCATATTCGCGGAATCTGCAATCAGGACATGCTATTAAATTGCATAACATTTCTGCACAGTAATTTAACTTGTTGCACAGAAGAATGCCGATTATTTAAACGTCACTTATCGGAACACAAAATGGATCATAAATTTGTACTATGTAAAATGTTTACATCTCGAAGCATTTTTTTTAAATTTAAATATTGAAATTTACCAAATATCTTATATGAATTCAGTTCGTATATGAATAAAAACATGAATAAAAGAGAGTGTATACGAGACACGGTTTTTATCTACATATATGTGAGCACGGAGTACTCGCATCTTTGATTACAACGTCCTTAACCGTTCATTGGTATTGTCATTCATTATCGGTTTTTTGCTTGTTTTTAAATATACAGGGTGCGCCTGTAGAATCCGGACAGAATTGATTTTGAATTTCCCGTTATATTAGTATTTAAACGAAGGTCCTAATTGGATTGGAAGTTTGTTAAATATGCCAGTAAGACTTCATTAACCTCAAAATGGCAGAGCTCGTCGAGGCAAGCATGGGATATAATTGAAGAGTGGCGATTATAGAAAGCCTATGCGCCGGTAAAAATTATAAAATTCTTTGGGTACCTAAAATCGACAGTATATGACGTCGCAAAGAAACAAGCAGCCTCGGAAGGGTTCGAGAAGGGTTCTCCATCTCCAACGAGAGAAGTTCGTGTCAGGGAAAAATGGATTTTGTTGCGGGCAAAACTAAGTTTCCAGCAATTGTCTAAATTTTGAGCGTCGTCTCCAGTCAGGGCGATATCGTGCCGCCGCACTTTTTCCAGAAAAGCGAAACTGTCACGAAGAAGATTTATTTGGAGGTCTTGAAGATAATAATGATACACTGGATGGCGACTGTGACCTCTGGAAGGCCGTACTTATTTCAACAAGGCGACGCACCTGCTCACACAAGCCATCTACTTCAAAATTTGCTCTCCGATGTTTAGGTCGAAGGATTTCTGGCTTCCTAACAGTCGCGATCTGAACCCGCTGGAATAGTACGTGTGGAGCGTTAATTGAGGGAAACACTAAAAAGTGTAGGCATCCGAATGTCGACTCCTTGCGAGCTGCTATTGAGGCAGAGTTCACGGCTATAAAACGCGACCTATTGAAGTCAGCGTGTACGCGCTTTAGGGCAAGAATCGAACAAGCGATAGAGGAGCAGGGTGGCTATATAAAGTAAAAGTTCTCAGTAAGGACCCTTCAAATGAGATATAAATAGAATGTCATTACATTTTTGTATATTGTCCAAATAAACAAATTTCTGCATAAAACTTCATCTGTCCGGATTCTAACGGCGCACCCTGCATATATTTCTTTCAACCGTGATGGATAATTTCCGCATACATATGTCAAAATATAATGTACTTCCACTGATATTATTTCTAAAGACACAAATCAGGTATATAAATTTCACTCGATTTTTTAATAAAGTTAAGGTTTGATTTAAAACAGTTCGATCAACAAAATTTTCACCGTTGTGATTAATGACTTTCCGACATTTCTTTCCGTCGTTTACGAATACTGATGGGTAAAAAACTTCGCTATTTTAAACCAACAAATTCGTCAGATATTTTGGAATATCGTCAATTGATTTAAATTCTGTGTCTGTTTGGCAATGCATCCTTATACAATATATAAATAAATGATAATCTGTTGATGTCATGCCTGATAAAAAAAGAACATAGTCTGCAATTGTTAATTTTTCAATTTGCAAAATCGGAATGACTGTTGTTGGATAATCAACAACTCTTGGATTTCAGTCAAAATTTATTCTGATATTAAGTAAATTGTATTCGCAATTGTGATATAGCTACAGAAAGGGAAAGAGCGATTTTGTAGAAACATTGTAAATCACTTTATTTATTATCAGAATTAAACCATGTAATATTGTATTACCAGAAATTTATAAAAAATTTCGAGAGTCAGTCATAAATTCATTGATTACAATGCTAATGATAGAATCACTATGATTGTGCAAATCCAGAAAACGAAATTTAAAGGCGTAATTATAGCAAAATTACAACGACCGATCATCGTGTCATATCTGGCACTCATATGTAGATCATTAAAATATTTATAGTAAAGCTGTAATGCAGGTTCATAACTTATTTCTCCCAAAAGTAGCGTTGTTACGTACCTAATATCATTCGAATTATTTATCGTCTGATTCTATCATAATTTTATTTAAAAAAAAAAAAACGAAAAAATTCATACTTTCTACAGACATATAATAGTTATCTTTTTATAACACATTTCAAATAGAGAGTTTTGTCATTCGTTTATAGTTTAAATATAAATGCATCTTTTTAATGAAACCACATAATTGTTTTTACAATGTTTATAAAAGCAGTAATGTAGCAGACATCTTTATATTTTCACAGCCGCATCGCCCATGTGTAGTAACGTTTAAATTTCCATACGAATCTACGCGGTACACTAGTGGCATTAATTCTGAACACTTTAAATTTTTACTTACATTTCACATTTAATAATCGTTTTCTAATATTAGGGCATAAGGATAAACGTTATAGATTACAATAAAAATATTACGGTGTCAGTTTAGAGTAGTATAATATATATATTTTGCACAAATATGAAACAAGCAATATTTATATTGTGTCCAGAATTAATTTTACTAGTGTATATAATTAGCTCACTTACCTAATTAAGATTACTCTTATTAACTACTTGTCATTATGAATAAAAAATGCAACAAAATATTGTAAAAATATTAGATAAGATTTTGGTAAAAGTAAAAATACTACCCAATCAAATTTTCAGCTGCCTGTGTATAACAATGAACAGGTTAAACTATTATATGCAATACTTTATTTTCGAATTTGAAATATCTCCCGAACTTCTAATTCTTTAGTATGATACTCTAATACATTTCTCACGAAATGACGAGAATACTCAATGTACACAACAAAGATAGGAAAATTGCTATTTTATAAAATAATACAGCCGATAAATCCAGATGAAATTACTGTATTTACATAAAGCAGTATGGTAAATGTAGATACAGTCATTTATTTTTAACTTCTAATATTTCTTTACCAAATGCAACTAAACGAAGATACAACTTGTTAAAGTTACGTGAATTACCCTACATACGACTATAGAAATGAAGTTTTGAACTTACATATAATTATTGAGAATGAGGACATGACAATGTATTTAATCGGCGATTTTATTGGACAATATAAGGGAATGATTATCACCGTGCAATAGCCAAATAATTTCATTACCGCCACTATCATATTCTTATATGTAGATTGTCGCGAGCGAAATACGAATCCGAAATTATTGGAATATCTAGCTGCAAAAATAACTCGAGTGTCGAAGGACAGTGACAATGCCTTTTTCTTTCCTAGCCTAACAGTCCTCAGGTCAGAAATTGAAGGCCTGCAGTTTGTCTCTCCGGAAAGGTCCGAGTTGTAAACACATGTGCACTTCTCGGAGTTTTCTTCAAGAGGGCCCAATAGAGGTTTTTCTTTTACAAGCTTTCTCTTTTATTTTACTTCGATTCTAGCATTCATACAGTACAGACGTCCTTCGTGTTGCAGAATAAAGTCTCAGTTTTATCTCATTCAGTGCGTATATTTTATTTAAAATATTTCAAACCATACCCTAATTCTATTAGAAATCGATTTTTCTCTAGGACGTACAATTTTTATGAAAATTAATGTTAAAAAAAAATGCAAACTTTTAACTTTTGAATTTCTTGTGCTTTTACCATAGTAACCATTCAGTGACTTTTTACATGAGCAAAACCTGTGAACTTTCCCGAATAAAACGATATAAATTGTTACTACATTGTAACAACAAGGAGATAATATTAATCTCCACCAAAACCACATTACCTGAGGACATTGGCAGTTGCTGCACTACCTGTATGGATACATATGCGGCTAAACCGGATAAATAATTACTATGATGACATGCATTCGACTGTACCGGCGACTAACAGGAATACAATGGTCTTGGTATTGTAAACGTCAACGTGAACATTGCTTGTGATAGTAAATCAATGAAAAAGGTTACAGCCAGAGAGCCGCATGCTCCGGAACGTACAGTCAAAAGCAAATCTGACTTTCATAGGGAAAATGTGACAGCTAAGAGAAAAGACGCCACTACTCGTTGGGAATTTGGAGAAGCAGGTACTTGAGGATCTACAAATTTGGGAGTTTAAGTATTTAGGGATTTAGAGATGTTGGAACCCTGGAAATTTCAAAGCTAGGGATTTCCAAACCTTGGGATTCGTGATTTAGAGATATGGAAATATAGATATTTGGTAGTTAAGAAATGTAGAACTCCACAAATTCGGGGATCTAGAGATATATGACTCATGGTATTTGAGAATCTAGGAATTTGGAAATCAAGATATTTAGGACCTCAGGAATTTGAGAATCTGGAAATATTAAAATGTAAGAATTTGTAAATAAAAAATTGTAGGAATCTGAATAATCAGGAATGTCGAAAATCGAAGATTTCAGAATTTGTGAATGTATAGTTTTAGTAAATTAGAGACCTGAAAAGGTAGAAAATATTAAAATATAGAAATTTACAAATTTCATGAAAATATAGAAATTTACAAAAAATGGCATGTGTCGTTATTGCAAAGAATCCTACGTTGCACCCGAATATACTATGAACTTATCACTAGTCAGCAAAGTAACCGACTCAGGAGAAATAGTTATCTTTGGTGGCAATGAATGAAAGGTCTACAGCAAAGTAGACTATAAAACAGATTGCGTTCATTTTGTTAGTGGAATCCATGAGTTACATATAGCTGCAGAACAAGCAAGAAAGAATACACTATTGCAGTATTGACCGAAAGAAGCGTATTACAGAGAGTACACAGGGTGTCTCGTAACAAGTGTGAGACCTGAAAAGTGGTTGTAGGGGAGGTGATTCTAACAAGGGAACATATTCGACCGTGACCCGCCGATTTTGTTGAAACTTACAAAAAATATAGTTCCCAAAAAAATATTTGACACGTATTTTTCCTTATCGGCAATCGTGCATGTTGAAGGGGTGATAACCGCCCTCAAAGTTTGGGGTTGAAAATACGTTTTTTGGAATATCTTGGAAACTAGTGGATGTAGGACGGTACTTTTTTTTTATTTTGTGTGTTTTTTAATGTCGAATCGACTTGCAGTGGTAATGTTTAAAAAACTCAATTTGTTTAAACAATATGTTAAAAAACGTATACTTTTTGTTAATTTTGTTTGTTAAACGTCAATGTATCTTCGCCTAAATTAATATACATAAAGTATAGACAAAAATAAAGGATACGTGTTTTTGGAATTTTTCATTTCTTATTATTTAACGATTTTTATTAAATCCATGCGCTTCCGTCGCTTCGGATAGTGAAAGATGTTCAGCCTTTTTTGTGGAGAATACTATAAACTTTTACAGTATTTTGGAGAGCAAGCATATCATACAATACCGATAGTTGTACTTCTGAATCCCAAAGCAGGTATTAAAGGTATATACTTAACGGGGTCCTAATTACTGCGGCTGTAGTCATAGGTGTGCGTAGCCGAAACTGCCTTCAGCTTTTTATGGCTATAAGCTTTTAGTCAAAATACGATTATACATACGATAACAATTCAATGAATCTTTTAAATGAGTGGATCTCGTGTTGTCTAAAATATAACATTTATAACATTCTTTTACATTCTAAAGTATAATATCTCTGCATATCTACAACGATACCAAGCGCACAGCCTATGCAAACCTATGGCTACTGCAGCAGTAATTAGGACCCCGTTAAGTATATACCTTTAATACCTAGTTTTGGATTCAGAAGTATAACTACCGGTATTGTATGACATGTTTGCTCTCCAAAACACTGTAAAAGTTTATAGTATCCTCCACAAAAAAGGCTGAACATCTTTCACTATCCGAAGCGACGGAAGCGCATGGATTTAATAAAAATCGTTAAATAATAAAAAATGAAAAATTCCAAAAACACGTATCCTTTATTTTTGTCTATACTTTATGCATATTAATTTAGGCGAAGATACATTGATGTTTAACAAACAAAATTAACAAAAAGTATACATTTTTTAACATATTGTTTAAACAAATTGAGTTTTTTAAACATTACCACTGCAAGTCGATTCGACATTAAAAAACACACAAAATAAAAAAAAAAGGACCGTCCTACACCCACTAGTTTCCAAGATATTCCGAAAAACGTATTTTCAACCCCAAACTTTGAGGGCGGTTATCACCCCTTCAACATGCACGATTGCCGATAAGGAAAAATACGTGTCAAATATTTTTTTGAGAACTATATTTTCTATAAGTTTCAACAAAATCGGCGTGTCACGGTTGAATATGTTCCCTTGTAAGTAACTTTTTCCTTTGCAAAAATTGAGTCTAGGCTCTCGTTTTCGAGTTATTAAGAAAAAACACTGACCAATCGGAGCGCGCGAACAGCGCTCGCTCAGTCGCGAGAAAGAAGCCCCGAACATACGGCCGATCGCGGACGCGAACAAACAATTTAGTATCGTGCTATGTTACGTCAAAGTTAAATCACGCATAATAATGTTCAGTTATTCATATTTTCTGAATAAGGGATAAGACAATTTTATGTCTGTTCAATTCAGAAAACACAAATAAATTAGAAAACTAAATGCTTGATGGACGTTAATATAGACAAGTTGTGGCTACGAGTATTTGCCTGAAGAGCAGAGACCTCATTATTGCTATAAAAAGAAGATGAATTAAGAATGAAGAAAAAAAAATGAACTTTATACAACTAAGAGTGGATGCAGTATATTTTTCCATATATATGCAACGAGATTAAAATTAGGATTAACAACCAAAGTAATATATCTGGACTCTAGAACCAATTTATTGTATATTGAGTTCATCTTCTTTTAAAAACTGTAAGATACTTGACAATTGTGAAACATTTTACGAAACTTAATAACAACATAATTTATTATGAAACATGTGTGGAAAGTCTACATAAACGTGGGAAGGAAAAAAAACAATACAAATATTCGGTGATTTAAATGATTAATTAGCAGGAATAAGTTAGTCGGATATAACAGAGCGATAACAACAACAATTGAAGCAGAAAACTGCCTTATGATTTTGACTATAAATTTTTTTTCTCCGTGTTTGCTAGAACTTTCTTGTCCTATTTAACGAGTACCATGTATCCTTAAAATATTGAATCCTTTTCGTTGGTATCTTCCATAGAAAAACTAAATAGATTCGGCAAGAAAAGTAAAGAATGTTTGCCGAAGGAAAATGTGGATAGCCTGAAGCAAGTAAATGGAGTATAGAATAGAATCCACAGAGTGCAAAAAAGAATTTGACGACACGGCCAAGGTCATCGAAGGTTCGTCCGTACTACTAAATAATTACCCAGAAACACGATTAATAAATTCTTTCTTGGTGGAGATATCATAAACCGAGCTGGCTATATGAATGTCTCCACTTCGTAAAAGTATATTTTGCGACCACGCTTTCCTCTCTCTTAAAATGACGCCACGTCTAAAAATTCGTAATGGTAAACTAAATTGCTATAAGTCTCGCTATAAAATTCTAGATAGCATATCCTGTCATAAAATTACGACAATAACTATTGTTTATAAATTATAGGAACTACAAAATATATCTTTGCTGAGGAAAGTTATACAGAAATGTGAAAAAAGGAAATTAAAGAGTAGATGTCCATCTTTCTAAATCCGTTCATCGAATAGTCACATTTATTCAAATTTTGATGTTACGTTTGTGTAACGTAAAAGTCTATTTCTTTTACTTTAATTTGTATTATTGAAATACATAGTACTAATTTTTTGATCGCGTTATTTATGCTGGAAATAAAAAAGTCGTTCTCACCTTTAATAATCTGAATTTGGCGGAGAAATCTAATCACAGATATAAAGAAAAACAAAAATACAAAGGTTGAGATGTCAGCTTCAACAGTAAATTATGAGATACGGCAGAAGAACCCAATGAACACACTATTTTTACATTTATTAATATCATAAAAATCTGCGAAAAAAAGAAGTTGAAATCAAATCATGGCACAACTTTTAAAACGGGCGCTTTAAAATCGACGCTATGCGCTTTTGAACTACCTTGGAATTTTTCGATTGCAGCTATTTGGTGAACAGATACTGAATTTCAAATATTGTCCAAAATTTTAATGCTGACGTTATTCAACATCCATATTTTCAAAATTTGCAAGATACCGAAATGAAATGTTTTCAGTTTAAAATCCAAGAGTCTGTATTCTGTGGTACGTGACGGTGTGTTTAAGTTTATGGATGTACAACTACTTGTTTAACTATGAGAAAGAGGATCATTAGGTTCAAAATCTACTTTTAAGTTCTTTAAATTTTTATAATTTCAATTTTTTAAATTTTCACCTTTACGAGTTTACGGATTTAGACATCCTGAATTTTTTATTTCAAATGTTTAGATTCCTAATGTAAAAATTTTCAGACATTCAAACATCCAAATTTTCAAAGTTCGCAATTCTTGAATTTTCAAATTTTTCAAATTTCCAAATCGCCAAATCTTACATTAGCAAAATTTCAACTCTTGAATGTGTAAAATTGAAAACTATCTAAATCCTCAATATCTACAATTTAAGTTACTAAATTTTCAATTTTCCAAATTTCTAAATTGTTATGCAGAGCGGCCCAGAAACTTTGTCCACCTCAAGTGTCTTTATTATTTTTAGAGATACAAAAAAACTTATTTTACAACAACCTGCAAGTAATAGTTTTTTTTCTAAGCGAAGGACGGTTGAAGATTTCAAGGTCACCTCTACTTTTTTAAATGGCATGCTATATTTTTATATCCGTAGAAAAATAGCAGATCTTCAAGGGGTTACAATAAACCGCCACACGACATCCGATTACAGGTAATAAAGTAAACCAGGGTGACTTACATTACAAAAGATGTTCGAACAGATGACCGACCATCTGCATTAATGTTGTGCTGCAATCGTTAAATCGCGAAAGCCCGTACAGATGGTATCATTTCTGGAGTAATTGTAACACATACATAGGATATCCTTGTGTGAGGGGTAATTAAAATTGTTGAACACCTGCTATTTTTCTAGGAATATAGAAATATAATTTGCCGTTTAAAAAGGTGGAATTGATCTTGAAATCTTCTAACGCCCTTCGCCTAGAAATGAACTATTACTTGCATGTTACGCCCCTCCAGAACTATTCAACTCTCGCAGAGGAAGTATTTCTGTATCTCTAAAAATAATAGGTATTCGAGACAGACAAAGTTACTGAGCCACCCTGTATATCTTACTTTCCAGATATTTAAACGTTCAAATTTCGAAATTTCCACATATTACAATTCGGAAATTGTCAAATATCTAAATTCCCAAATAACGAAAGTTCCCCAGTTCCAAACTTTCAAACTTCAAATTCCATATTAACAAATTCACATATGCACAAGTAACGTATACCGTTAATACACCACTGTTAATAAATATTGAGACCTCTGAAATATTAACAATATGTAGTAATCATCTAAGATCTCTATTATGATGATACTACAGAATTGTATTGTGTAAAAATTTATCTAATGACAGTTTCGCATTAGTTTCAAACTATTCTCCTTTCTCCGTCCAAACTTTTCACTTTGTACAAATGCACACATGATCCAATCTATGAAAGCAAGTGTCTTTGGTTGCATCGTATGACGTTGACACATATTAATTAAAACAAAAGTCTTCACTTCAGTCGAATTGCACTCTAACAACGCCCAACACCACTTCGTTCAATCGATTAAGGAAACCACGCAAAAATTTCGTTAGTATCGTTTATGTAACTGGCTGTGTTCCATAGGCTTACAGGCTTTAATACACTCAGGTTCCCATTCGTTTCGTTCGAAGCAGTTTATTTGATATTTACTTTAAAACATTAGACAGAATAGAAAAATTGATCAACGAATTCACTTCGCCGAAATACCGAACTTTCCTTCAACACTAAAGTTACTAAAGCGGTTAAATAACCGGATCACCAGTTTCTCATTATAAGTTATACAATTTGTTAAAATGGTTTTCGTGAAATCTGCGGTGATTTTCATTCACCGAAATAAAGAATTAATATGTATGTTTCGTCGTTCCTTTATTTTTAAATTTCATATTAATTTGAAATAAAGTGTACATTGTACGCTGGTAGGTTCGGTGTTGAGAAGCAATTTAAAAAGTGCCTAAAAAATGAAGTGGTATTAAATCATGACGGTTACATTTAAAATATAATACAGTAAGAATTTTACTTTATTACAAATAAATTATGGATTCCACAAGAATATGTGAATGGAACATACACGGAATACTATTTGCAAATCGTAACAATTAAATGAAAATTGAAGTTTCTGTTTAGCTCGGTATTTAATTGATCTTGTTCTTGAGAAGACAGGACTAAATATTTTTTTAGGAAAAGCGCTCCGTCCCCTACAGTGACATGTGTAACTAATAGTGTCGTAGGTAGAAAAACTGGCCGGGAGGTAAGTCACGTCGGTATTTATGTTGACGATGAAATTTTCATAGAACTACAATTTTGTTTGCTTATACTAAAGACGATATTTAGAAGTTTGAAACCATCGTTGCAGTTGTTATTTCTAACTGACTACAGCTATTTATACTGGAAGAGTTAACTTTATCTGAGTAACCATTTAGTGGAATCGGATGACGAAATCGAAAAAACTGTGATATATTTGATGTTCATAAATATTCGTGAAACATTATTTGAATGCAAAGTAAGTTAATTTTAAAAAATATTACTTGGAAAATTGTATTAGTGGTTAAATGTTAATAAATTCTGGAGTAATATGACGTTACAAAGATCTCAGAATACGTATTTATTCAACAAGTATTTGATTATTTTTAATACGTTGAAATCTGAAGAATTATCTGATGTGTAACGCGTTGAAACTTGTTAAAACATTGTTTTTTGAAATTTGAATTTAATTGAAAAACAGAACCATTCGAATTTTGTAATATCGTAAAAACAAAGTGTATTTAGAAATTTTTATTTCGGAGACTCTCATTGCACAAAAAGGATTGGTTAATTGTGGCAATATCGCATTTATTTCAAAAATAATCTTTATAATACCCATGATTACTAACGGATTTATCTTTTGTGAATCTTTTCGTGATGAGCCTTTTTTTCAAAATTTGAACAAAAAAATCCCATATTTCTTATAATACTACATTCTGAACCCTATGTTAGGATAAAGACCTTAAACTTAATGTCATACGTTATTAACGAATCACTATTTCGTTTTTGTGCGCATCACCATTCTAAACAGTATTTGCCACAAATATGTAAAATAAGGTATTTTTCAAAAATGTATGGAAAATGTAACGAAATCAAAAGCAATAGTTATTACATTCCAAAGAAATCTGCCAAAGATAACACGATTAACTCAGAAAAATTGAACAGAAAAATGTTGCAAATTCGAATACTGTTGGAATAATATTTTTTAAGCGAAATTGTATCTTTCAGTTGACAGATACTGACTATTAAATGAACAGATCTAATTCTATCACCAGAGTTAATATCCCTTTAGCCGTACCAGAGCGAAATATGATGAGAAACACATTGTACGCCCAGGCTTACTATTTCTCTTTCTGGAATTGGCATTTCTATCATTTTTTTCAGTATTCTTCCATTATGTACATAAATGTTGTCAAAACACATTCCTATTGTCTATCACCGCCTTTTGCAATAAATTGCAAAATAAGATTTAACAGATATACATTTAAGTACATGAAGAATAATGAATAAATAAATCGAAAGAAAGTGATCGCAGCGAAATTTATACTCACCACTTCCTGTTTATAAAAACAAAGCCTTTGATGCTGTGCTATAATACGATAAGGAAACTGTTCGTTATATAATCTATATACTTATTTTTCATAGTATTTTCAAAAGTTCCTTTTTTCAAAATTAGTTAACAAACACACTTTATTGTGTGGACAAAAAACTCTCATAATAGCGATCTTTCATTAAAGAAAGTAAGAATCGAAAAAAAAATACCGACCATCTCTTCATAAAGGATGTAAAAGTGGTTCAAGTAAGTAATAATCGCAAAAGGCTGAATCCGTTGAATACGTTAAACGAAAGAAAACTTTCCAATTGAACGGTTATATGGCATATTTTGTGCTTTCTGTCGCATACGGTCATGCACTGTCACGTAGCGTGATGACTTCCAGGATCAGAATACCGTATTTCGCATTGCAGATAAAAATAGTACCACCAAGAAACAAATTGGAGCTCTAATGTTGCTACTAACACCTATACACGATATCAGTGAGATGTTCACACACGTTTATATTGTTTTGTTGATTTTTCATTGATACACTCAGAATCATACAACGCCCAATATAATACGAGGTCTGTTCAAAAAATAACCGAACTTTCTTTTTCTAATTTTTTTTATTTGATATATAACTTATTGGTCTTTGGCCCCTTCAAAATACTCCCCCCCCCCCCCCCCCCTCTATCCAGACATATTACAGCAGTGTTTCCACTTTACCATGCAGTCCTGGTAAGCTTCTTTAGGAACATACTTTAATGCCAGTGACGAATTGTGTTTAATGTCTTCAACTGAGTCGAAACGCCGTCCTTTCAGCACTGATTTTAATTTTCGGAATAAGAAGAAATCGCAAGGAGCAAGGTCTGGGAAGTAGGGAGGCTAGGGGAGGACAGTCATCTGATTTTTTGCACAAAACTGGCGAATTAACAGGGCTGAGTGTCATGATGAGGCACGTTGTCATGATGAGGAAACCATGAGTTGTCTCGCCACAAATGTGGTCTCTTTTTGCGAATTTTTCTCCGCAACCTTTTCAAAACACCTTCGTAGTACTGGCGATTGATTAGCACAAGATCACTGATTTTCTCAATGCAAGTGTTATCGGTTGCGGTCAAATATAACACTGCGTATGAGAAAAAGCATCACCACCATAAACTTGCTTCAAAAGTCTAAACGTTTCCGTGAATGTTTTCCCCAGTTTCACACAAAATTTCACGTTGCACTGTTGCTCTCGTGAATCACACATTGCGAAAATCGCCGCGCACACTGAAACACCTTGCACTCAAATTACAATAACTCGGGAACTAAACGCAATATAAAGAATCTGTAAAATGCATGTAACGCAGAAGGTTATGGAAAATGAAATGCTGTGAACCGCTCGTCGCTATGACGATCTATTGCCGCGTAATTACAAATGTTCGGTTATTTTTTGAAAGACCTCGTATTTACCAAACGTTACCGCGTTAGCATACAGTTTCCAGAGGTTACATCGACAAAATCGGTTTGTGATTTTAATGTTGTTATTCTATAAATACTTTACAATTTCAACGTAGCAGGAACAAACATTAATTTACATAAGTCAATGATGACCAATAAATAATGGTAAGTTACTTAAATCCAAAGACTCTATACAATTATTTAAATTAAAATTTTTGTAATTGTATACATAACCTTAAAAATAAATGAAACTCATGAACATTTATCTATCCTGCGTATTATTGCCGTATTCGTACTAAGAGAAAGAATTTAAGATTAAGAAAATTATTAAGAATAAAAATCGAAGAAGCGTGGGCATAGAATGTCTTGTTCTGTATGCCGACGACGAAACAGAAGAACACGTGGTGGGTCGATAGTGTCTAATGATGCTCCCTCGAACAACGAAGAAGCTAGGGGCACGTAGATGGAAGTCCGCATATCCTTCACTTACGAACTAATTGGTTTCAGAATATCGGATACAATACAAAAGTACATAAAACGATTAAGATAATTGCAATTTCGTTTATATTAGGCAACGTAAAATTATAATTGAACACGTTTATCTGAAAATGTAAAATTTCTACTTTCGGATAAAATAATATTTTAAATTAATTAAAATTTAATTGAAATTTAATTAAAATTTACATTAATTAAAACTCATGGTATGTTCTAGTCATTAAGTATTCCAAATATCAAATATTTATTAAGTTAATTATTTTCGTCGTTTGACAAAAAAAAAGTGAAGATTGTAATATTTTCTGAAATGTAAATATTTGATTTGCAGTAAATTCGTTCGAACAATTGCAATGAGTTTTTTTCTTTCGAAATAATTTTGTTTGTCTTTTTTTTAAGAGGCTTTTTCTGCTGTACAAATATCTTGTTGTATAATCTTATCTCTTTTTCTTTTCCCTTAACATTTTGAAGAATTTATGCAACTTTATAATGCAACAAAATTTATTAGAAGTATAATATAATGTTTTTAGGTTACATTTATATAATATGATTAATTGAAGAACAAGCAGAATGATATTTCTGTACAGTTACTGTAAAGTTAGAAACATCAAATATAAATAACATGATATTAATGAATTTTCTGGTATTCAATAAATCTAACAAACAAGGTTACTATTTGAAATATCATATAACAGTAACTAATTAATCGTTTCACAATTGCGCACCCTTGCTTGCTCGAACTGTCATGAGAAGGCTTTAAAAACGTAAAATCTTGAAGCATTATACAATAATCATTTTTTTTTATATAAGTATTGAATTATGGAAAGTTACAATCGTATCTGTGCAATACTAACAGGTTCTTGCGTTACATTTTAATTACTATAAACGTTTAAAATAAACAGAAATATTATTATTGGCTAAGTTTCCACGTAATTTGATAATTACCGGGATTCGTTTTACGAAATTCTGTTTCCACGAAACATTTATCTTGTGTTAATCTCTAACATACACAAAGCAGACTTCGCAGTGCTTTTTACGTTACTCTTCCCCTGAATATGTATCTTGTGAATTACAGTACTCATTAACGTTTCTTACGTTCAAGTAATACTCGAGAATGATTTTCAAACCTCGCACTTTTAAAACTCTAAGTTATTCTACGCTCAACAGTCACATTTTTTTATACCATAGGTTATGTATTTAACAAATATTCGTAAAATATTTTGAACAAATATAGCCATCATTTTCATGTAGTTAGGGATTCAAAATGTATGTGGTTCATGTAAAACGAAATTGTTGTATTATTATAAATTTTTTTACACATGCAAACATGAATCTTGCTAATGAGAGACACTGGTATCAAACAATAGACCTAACTCTGTTCCGAGAGTGACTAAGGGCCCCGGAGCCGATGCTTTTCTTCCTGAAAGTGGGCGTCAAATTTTTCTGTTGCATTCAAAGGGGGAAAGTTTTTCTTTATTCCGAATTAGAGAGCCGGGCGATTAATACATCATTCTGAGCCTTCCAAATAAAATCTTTTCATTTCAAAACAATCTGAGTTTTTTCATTAGTATTAACTCCATATTCCAACAGAAATAAAAGTAAAAATATCTTCAGCATTTTAGACCCCAAAATACTTAAAATTGGCGTAACGTATTGAGTTTTGTTAATTTGTTTGTTGAAGAACTTAAAATAAAAACATCAAACAATGTACAAAACATTTATTTGATAAAAAATATACGAGAATCCGTCAGATGATTTTCTTTAATAATATTAGAAAATGACGAAACAATCAAATTTTGACTTTTTAAACCATGATACACCTAATCGAAAAATCTTAAATAAATATACAATAATAATATCAATAATATGTGTTTACTAAAAAAAAAAAATGAATGTAGATTCGCAACTCTTGTCATAAAGTCGTCATATTTCGGGATCCGTTTGCTCTCTCTTTACATATGAAAGCTTAAATTTGCAACTTAAAAATTCAAAAGCATTCTACAATTTATATTGATTGAAATGGCTTTGCCTTTTTACAAAATTTTATCTTTTCTTAACCAGCGACATATCGAATAACATATCACGAGTCAAATTTGTTGTACAAGTATATTTCATCTTCTTATCCGCCTATGTTGTTTATTTATTAGTTTATAAGTAGGAAAATTTATGAACTGGATGACAACGGGTAATGAAACATTCTATTTCTACAATGACATTTTACTTAGAGACTTTTTTCTCCTACATGGACATTTTCTTTGAGGAAGCCTACTGTGCGGGTCAATTTGCATTCATGTCACATATATAGTAAATTCTCGCACAGTGCAGCACTTGGTTTTCTCGCACAATGCAAAACGACTCTTCCTGCGCCTATGCGTGCGACATTGCTGCGCTTATGTTCGCCTCGCTCGAGGCAGTCCAAGTGTAACACGATACACTCACCGCGGTCCCTTTGATGCGGGCTGACCGATCTCCAGTTCCCAATTTAGCAATATAATTTGTTAATATTTATATTTTTTTGACTGCAAAGATTAGAATACCATCCTGAATGTGCCATTTTATATACTATCAGATATGTAGTTAAAATGACACAAAATGTCATTAGAATATCAGAGTACAACAGCCAATATCCAATATCCAATTAGATATAACAAAAAAATTATTGTTTACAACACCAAATTATTATACTAAAGAAATTATTAACATTATTTCTTAATATATGAAATTATTAATCACACAGCCCAACAAATTTTAACTTTTTTTCCGACGTTTTAATATCGGTTCAGTAATTATTATAATGTACAATCTGTTTTTCTCCAGCACGTACAGATTTTAAGAAATTTGATCTTAAAAAAGGCACATTTTCGAAATTCAAACCAATAGAAAAGGTAATCAAATACTGTTTATATTAAAAGATTCTGTAGACTTTCCTGAATACAACGGCATCTGCTTTTTATGCATTGTTAATACTTAACTGCGTGTAAACAATCATTGAGCGCGGAGACACACCGATTTTGTACAAATTTGTACGTGTCTTTTTCAATTTATCTTAAAAAGTAAGGGTCTAGTAGAAGATCGAAGTATTGCATGCGATCGTGCAGATTTCACCTTTAAAAACCGCCCAGAGGAAGTTGCAATGTCGTTTTTTTTACGATACCAAAAGCAAAATAGTAATGTGGAAAACAAGGCGAAGACTGTAGTTCCTCGCGTCAGAGCGGTCGCGCCTTACATACATCGCTTTAATGCAGTATGTATGCTGGACACGGAACGACTAGTTTGACGACCATCTGAACGACTGATAATAAATATTAAGTTTCTGAATATAATTACGTGAAAATTCTAATTTTTGACAACCTAACTTTATGAATAGAGGCGGGTAATTTTTAAGGAGAAGCGAATTGAACCACGCAGAGAGCGGAAAAGATGATACAAAAAAGGAGAGAGTTCGCGGAGAATTTAACACTATAATTGCCAACCACTAAAAATGATTGATGTTAGGTTTAACATTTTACATTTCGTTACTTTTGTGCTTGCGATTTTGTCGAAATTTGAGTCACATTTTGTTGAGAGAGAGAATGATTAGAAATATTATTTGACGCTTGAATATTTGATTATTTACTTTTCTACTTTATTTACACTTTAAAATGTACAATAAACGTCGATATTTGCAATAGTAACGAGTCGAGACAGGAATAGAATAGAAGAACGGATCAGTCCAAGTACGACGATAGATACAAATTTATAAGGTTGAAAAAGTTATCAGATTTTATACGTAAATGAGATAGAGAACATAATAAAAAATGTACAACCCCAGGAAAACGCGGTAACTTAAAATTCTGAAATAAGTATTGATTCCATGAAGATGCGAGAAGATATTTGTGTATGCAAACTTTTCAAACTTACAAACTTGTCAGACTACATACATACCTTCAGGAAAATAATAGAGAAGATCAGAATCGAAGATGTAATAAATGGAAGACGCGACAAAAATGTCAAAGAGTGGTTTGAGCAGTTGAAAAGGCAAACAAAAAACAGAGAGTAATTAAAGACAGCAGGCAGACTTTAACCTCTTAGGCACGACTGAATTTTGCGCAGGGCTGTTTCTCTGTACGGCAGAGTTCAACGCGAATTACGCGTAAATGATACGGCACTGCAATGTCTGACGGATAATGCTGTTTGTTACACGAGTACATTGGAATGAAGTGTTTGATGACTAAATTATAATATTTCTTAAAGATATGATACACGCATTTTAACTTTAACAATTTATTCTAATAACACTATACAACAAATTTTGATTTTTTTTTGTTTTCGTAACCGCCACTATGATATTCTTATAGATTTTTGTGAGCTGAATACGAATCTGAAATCCGTTTCTCTCAATGTCCTGCAGTTTTTGAGAAAATTGTTGTTAAAAAAAATTGCAAATTTTCAAATTTGGAAATTTTTTGAGCTTTTATCAGAGCAGCTATACAGTGACTGTTCACACGAGAAAAATCTGTGAACTTTCCCGAATAAAACGATATAAATTGTTATTGCATTGTAAACATTTAAATATGTTTAAATAATGATCAAAGTAAGAAAGACACCGAAAATGCACCAGTTTTCGTTGATATTTCTTAATTTATTTCAAAAACTATAGGTCTAGGTAAAAATCTGACCATCGTGCGTGATAGAGCAGACATTTCTGCTGCAGAAAGCATTGAGCGAATTTAGGAAATCAGTTTTGTTTTCATTTTATAAGAAAAATAGTTAGGCAAAACACGCGTCGCTGCCAGTGGTACTCCGTGTTAAAGCGCGCCGCGCCGTTCAGTTCTTCCGTTATACCAAGGCAGTAGGCATTGAGTATCACTGGCAGCGACGCGTGTTTTGCCGAACTAGTTCCCTTATAAAATGTAAACAAATGTGATTTTCTAACTTCGCTCAATGCTTTCTGCAGCAGACATGTCTGGTCTATCACGCACGACGGTCAGATTTTTACCTAGACCTATAGTTTTTGAAATAAATTGAGAAATATCAACGAAAACTGGTGCATTTTCGGTGTCTTTCTTACTTTGATCATTATTTAAACATATTTAAATGTTTACAATGCAATAACAATTTATATCGTTTTATTCGGGAAAGTTCACAGATTTTTCTCGTGTGAAAAGTCACTGTATAGCTGCTCTGATGAAAGCACAAAAAATTTCCAAAGTTGAAAATTTGCAATTTTTTTTAACAACAATTTTCTCAAAAACTGTAGGACATTGAGAGAAACGGATTTCAGATTCGTATTCAGCTCACAAAAATCTACAAGAATATCATAGTGGCGGTTACGAAATTTTTTGGCTGTTGTACAGTGTAATTAATAATACAATTCAAATGACATCCGCGAAAGCCACTATACATACATACGTCATTAACAATGATCCGACTCCTCATTTAATTTTTGGACTAAACTTCGTTTTGGGATACCATTCTTTCATTTTGTTTTAGTGACATTAATAATGGTAAATATAACAGTGATACAACAATTTGAATGCCAGGATCTAATAGGAACAGCCTCAGAGTCTGGTATGGGAATATACGAGTAGTACTAGTCTGACCATACAACGGAACACAATACGCGAGGATTTCCTAAGAGAGTATATGACGGTTCTTCTACGAAAATCTATTTTTGACTTGGTCTTCGAGGGCCTATCTGGCGGGAAAGTCCCAAACGCGGTCGGTCTTTGGGGGTCCTCTCGATCGCCGCAGTATCGCTCCCATCCTCTTCCTAAAAAGGCGTGCCTAGGGCGCAAAAGAGGGTGGATATAAGACACGAGGCATGTTGATTGGAAAATAGCGTTCCGAATGAGAGCCAATGAGCATGCCTCAAAAAACTTCCAACTTTTCGCGGAAGTTGGGACGAGAACGACGCGTCAGAATTCAATAGAACTTCAAACGATTCAGAAGTCAGAAACCAACAAATCATCAACCGTATCGGACGATTAAGAAATCATTACAACTTCAACGCTTCGGAAGTCTTAAGAAATAATTACATCGTCAACGTTCCGGACGATCAAGATCATTATTAAAGTCTTTCGTTTCGGATATCTTACCGTGTCAACGTTCGGACACAATTCATTTAAAACACTGTTCATAAGATTAATTTCTTTGGAACAGACTTGCATTCGATTAAATTTATACAACTACGCGGCTATAACATTTTAATCGTGACGCAGTGTTGATCTCGTGCGAGCGTCAGCACCAGTACTGTTATACGACTATCGTATAACTGTAATCGAGAATTATGAGGCGTCCACCATACTAAGAATTATAAAGGAACACGTTAGTACCAATAGTAAAATTAACACGGATTATTTCAAAATTTACACAAGATCCAATGCAAAAGGTTAATACATCAAAGTGTTAATCATTGTGAAAGGTTCGTAGGCAAATATAATTTACTTTGAATCAGATTACAGACAAATTTTTATTAAACTTTAAACACATGGAATCTAATAAATGTAAGCTAGCAACGCATGCTCAGAATATAGGATCATACTGGCGCCCTACAAAAGACCGAATAAGCAGAAGAGGACGTTTCCACGATAACAAATTGGTATTTTAACTGCGCAAATATTCATGACGACAATTTTGTCGCCGAGATAATATTCACCTAACGGGACTTTTAATGAACTCTATCCGACCATGATATGTGCATCACTAAATAATAAAATTCACCTAGTTAGCACATTAAAGTTAGAGTTTAACAACATATAACTTTCAAGTACAGTAAATCCTCCCACAGTGCGACACTCGATTCCCTCCCACAGTGCGACACGTCTCTTCCTGCGTCTATGCGTGCGTCGTTGCTGCGCCTGTGTTCGCCTCGCTCGAGCCAGTCCAAGTGTAACACGATACTCTCGCCGCGGTCCCTTTGATGCGGGCTGACAGATCTCCAGTTCCAAATTTACCAATATAATTTTTTAATATTTATATTTTTTTGACTCAAAATTTTTTTAACATATTCGTGAGGTTCTTCCGATCAAAATAAGACCAAACACGATATAATTACGATCATAATTACCTGTGTAACAAGCCATACAAGTTTCAGACGTTACATTTACGGCAGAGATACGAATTCCTTAGATTCTAAAGTCCGAAATTTTTATAGCTTGTTATACAGGTAATTATGATCGTAATTATATCGTGTTTAGTATCATTTTAATCAGAAAAACGAGACGAATACGATGGTAAAGGTTTCATTCACGAAAAACCAAAAATAAAGAATTTTGATTTTTGAATTTAAAAGACAGAACATGCAGGAGTCTTTCATGTTTGAGGAACGCTTCAACCTTCTGCCTCACTGTCTTTTCCACTCGCCGTCCTCTTTCACGTTAAAAACTTTATTCACCCGTTACGTACGTAATTATTAACATAATTACATCATGTTTGGTGTCATTTTAATCAGAAAAACCTGACGAATACGATGGTACAAGTTTCATGAAAAAATAATAGGAAATAAGAAAATTGCAATCTTTTTCTTTGCTTGCATTAGTATGTGTCTCATCGATATTCGGTCGTTTCGGTAACCGATCGTGTTTAACGCTTGACTGATTCCGAGGGGGATCACCCCAGCAAGGGACAGCCGCCGAGTATTAAATTTCGCTTCTCCTATGCTCACAGTGAGCAGTTTCGATTCCGGCCTCTGTTGCACTGTGGGAAGATTCACTGTAGCTACTAATGTGACTCGCGCAAAGGCGTCATAATTGACATGATTCTGAACAACTTCATCCTTCGCGAAAATTGAATTTGAGGTTTCATTTTTTAATTACTAACGAAAAACACCGCTTAATCAGAGCATGCGCTAAAATGTTAAAGCGACGGATTCGAGCGTGACGGATGGCCATGATCGTGAATAGTATAGATTTCAAATAAAAGATAGGCGAACACAAAGAAAGTATTCGCTGTATTACTGTATAGAATTATAATATATAGAGTATAGGACGACTCTGAGAACTTTGCTGGGGGAGTCTGTATCCGGCGGAAAGATCATTGAGGCAATAATAAAATTCCTTGCAAGTGCCGAGTCAAGCGATGTCTTCTCAGCCGTTAATCTACCTTGTCCCTACCGGAAGCGGTGGCTAGCTGGGAGGGACGATGGGTAGTTCTTATTGCGTATGCCCATAGAGGCGAGGTAGCAGATCCGCGTCCCGTCTCGGTGGGCCGGATTCATAATATAGAGTATAGGTTATTGGTGCGCTTCGAGCGATAACTCAATAACTCTCGAATATTTCGGGGTGTACAAATGATTGGAGGCTGATGTTTGACTGGTGATCGTCTTTGGGTTGACCACAGATATGACGTAGGGGTCATTTGTCGATCTAACAGTCGGGTGTGAAAAATGGTCAATATCTATCAGCTGTAAAAAGCAGTTTGGATATTTTCAAAGTTTACGAAGTTTCCCTTTACTTTATGCCGGAATTTAAAAAATATTTCAAACTATTTTATAATTTATCCGGAAGAAATGTGTATAAATTATTAAATCTTGTTACAACATAACCGTAACGACAAATATTAATCTTTTGTGAATTTTTAAGAAAAAAAAATAAAAAAAATTGAAAATTTGAAGCTTGAAAACTTAAAAATGAACATTTAAAAAATTTAGAAGTATTATAACTTGCGAACTAAAGAATTGTCAAATGCACATATACCATATCTACAGGAATTCTATTTTGCACTTGAATTATGCAAAGCGAATGAAAACAGTAACAAAACGATAATTATGCAACAATATATAAAAACGCATTATAAGTCAATAATGTACGCGATTCATTTTATAAAAGAATAATAATAAGCAAGTAAAGTATTCTTATATTTCATTATTTCTTCATTTTTAAATAAATTTTTATTGTTCTGAGTGGAACAGATTTATTAGTCAAGAACATAAATCATACATTTGTAATTAAACAGCGTTTAACGCTATCATATTTACTGGTCCGTTCACTTTTCCGATTTCTGTCAAGTTTTAAATGTGAAAATAATTTTGTAACTTACTGTATGCATTTAGCGACAAAACGAAGTGCCTGTCCACGCGCGGAAGAATGACGTGGACGGATGTCGAATTGTATTGGCACAATAACCATAACCAGAGTTTAATGTGGCAATCGGTGTGCGACCTTTTCCTTGCCATTTTAAAGCACGAAGCGTAAGGAAACGAGGCGATGTGTTGTTACGCATTAACGAATCGCGTTTCCGCCCAAATAATAATCGAAGTCATGATCTAAACAGAACAGTCAATGTAAAACAAATTCCGTAAAGTCAAAACTACTTATTGTAATACGTCATAACTGGTACACTTGTAAACGCTATTGTTATTATTTTATTGAAGAATTATTTCCTGGTTTATTAAGGTGCACATGTGTTGGATATTCAAGTGTAAAATTGGCCCCCGTTTACGATCGTCTATACATTTGCAATTTATCGCTAGCGTGCGTGCCGATCACGCAAAGCGTATTTCTCTACGAGCCGTATTAATTACTATTATTAATTAATTATAAATATGCTGTTCTACGCTGAGCAACAAAATTAGCGCAACAAGAATTTTTATCAAAATTTCACTCAACTTTAAGTAATTGTAACTCCGCGAAAAATGGCCATATCTTACAAATCCTTTTTTCTTTTTAATGTTTGAAGTCTCTACTTTTAGCACAATTTATTTTTGACTTCCGCATTGCCCTACCGCCGTCACCTCCTTCAATGTGAGGACATGTTTTATTTTAAAAGGTTTGCATACTTTGATGCGCTCTGCGGAGTGCAATAAATTTTTTTCGCGAACGTTCGAAAAATTGCTGCAAAGTACAAACTTTTGTGCACAAATTGAAAAAAAAATTGAAGTATAACACAATTAGATTTCTTTTTGTGGGGAACATTAAAAAACATCGTGTATCACCAAAGTCCGAAAACTCGACAATTATTCTGTACAAGTTTCGGTGATTCAATATATTGAATTCTATTCAATATATTATAAAAAGGTATAAAACTGAAAATAGATTACAAAATAAACTTCGAAATATTAACAGAAAATTATGAACTGATCGTGACGAACGAAAACTTGTCAAAGAAATCAAGATTATTCCTAAAATTAGTGCTCCGAAAGTTACGCCAAGTTAGAAAATCAAATAAGTCAGAAAGTTTGTAATGAAACCGTTCGCCGCGTTTTAAGGAAACATGGATATAATTTAACAGTCGCCAAGAGAAAGCCATACATTAATGAACCAAATAGAAAACGTTCCCAATTTGCAAATGACTACATAAAATGGACATACCAATAGTGGAAACGGGTTATTTTTTTCGATGGAATGTCTTTCAATCCGTTGATAGACAAATTCTGTGGCGGAAACCAAACACCAGCCTTGAGAAGTCAAATCTTCGATCTACGGTGAAATATGGCGGTGGGCACGTCATGTTCTAGGGGTGTTTTTTCCCACTAGAGTTGGAAATTTGCACGTTATTGATGGGATTATAGTTAAACATAAGTACATCAATGTTTTGAAGAATAATTTACGCGCCACTGTGAACCGCTTGGGAATTTTTAACGATTTCATTTTCTACCAAGATAATGATCCAAAATATAAAGTTCGCATAACTCGAAAATGGATATTGTATAACTGCCCGAAAGTAATGAAAAGACTCCCACCACAGTCCAGACATCAACCCCATAGAAAATTTGTGGGCAAAACTAAAAACTAGAATGCGGAAATATGAAATAAGTCACGTGAACCAGCTCAAAAAAGCATTGAACCTGGAATGGAAGAACATTAGTACTAATATTACAAAAAAATTGATTCAATCTATGCCCAATAGATTACTTGAAGTAATTAGACACAAAGGTTATCGAACAAGGTATTGATTTATCGAATTTTAATAGCAGAAATACGTTTTTTCCTTGTATTCGAATACGGCTGAGAGATAGTTTTTATGGATAGTTACATTCTTTTTCGTGTTTCTAAATAATTAAAACTAAAACATCTTCCTAAATAGATGTAAAACAGTGTAATAATTCATTTTGATAAAGATAAATGAAAAATATCTCTAGGTTCTTTTTCATTTATATAATACTAAACGCGTTAAAACCATATACTACAAATTAAGTTATTATTATCCAAACTAGAGAGTATAGTGGTGTATAAATATTTTTTTCGGACTTTTTTCACTGTATGGTGAAGAAAGTGAACGCGTGAAACTGAAATAATAACATAATAAGCAAGAATAGTGATGTGGTATGTTCCGATCCAACCTTGTAAACCAAAGCTTAAGGGATTACATTACTCTAAAGTTAAAAAAAAAATCAAAAATTTTGTTGTGCTTAGAAGGTGCCTTAAGAATAAGATACAACATCATTCATAGTCGGTAGAATTTTATAAATGCCTTTATTTTAATCCCGACCGACATTACCTCCTGCGCGCTCGGAGTAGATAGATGACTCGGCCCGACGCGCACCGATTTTTACCATTATGAATGCTTATGTTTTTTAGGATAATAAAGTATTATTCGTCCGTTTTATCTAAGTGGTCATAGATGACATTTATAGTACGGCCGCAAAAGGTATTAGTTTTATTTTTATACTTTTTTTTAGTGCATAAATGCAAATGTGGGATTGGCGGGGCTTCCAGACCCGAAAGGACAAAAGGACGTGTATCAGGCGGACGCCGGTGGCTCAATTGGGAGCGTCGACGACACGTAATCTGAGGGACACGAGTTCGATTCCCGTTTCAAGTCCGAATTTTTTCCGTATTCCTACACAAATATACATAATAAGTGAAAACAAAGTGAATACTGATCGAAAAGGAACCAAATAAAGCAGCATGAATTATGTCGGTCCAGTAAAAAAATTCGTGGTGTTCGTGGTAGCGAATGAACGCCGCCAATACATTGACCAAACATCCTCATAAACCACCTCTTTCCTGAAATACATATATTCAACACTATAAAACCGATATACAAAGATTTAAGCATCGATGATCTTCCCACTCGATTTATAGATGGCTTTACACTAAGTAAAAGCGAAAGTTTCAGCTCAACAGTGTGGGCGATGGCTCCGAAAACAACGTCAAGTAGCAAAACAATGCTTGATATTGTGACACACATTGCTGTTTGCTCGTACAATAATGGCATCACACTGTTAATGGAAATGATGCAAACATTAAGAATCAAAATCGGTGCAAACTGTTACAATTTCTGTACGGAAGCCGACGAACGCCGCACATCGTTTGTTGAAAGATCGCTGTCGGACGCAGCGAAAGAGGCTAGACGATCCGCAAGGTCATCAAGGAAAGAATCTGAACAAGAGGATGTCAATTTAGAAGGTCAATTATACGGGGCAGGTGTCGCAGATTGAAGGTATGTAAAAAATTTCGATGATTTTTTCATAGATAAAACTTTAAACGCGTTTTTCTCGAAACTACTTTTTTCGAGACGGCCGGAAAGAAAACTCGGTCAATTCTTTACCGATTTGTCTGTAGTTTTTCCTGTGCCTTCTAAACAACACTATCTAGGGAAAGACGTACGGATTTTTTTGTGTGATGCATAATTCTTTAGTTATAAACAATTTAGTGCCTGTTTTTCAGGCGAGAAGTGAAGCTTTCCTTCAAACGTCCATAACTTTCGTAAAAACTGACATAAAAAAAATTCCGTACGTCTTTCTCGAGCTATTTATATATAAAACTAAAAAAACTTTTGATTTTTGTTCTGGGGTCAAAATTGGAGGAGAAACTTTTCTGGTCGCAGACCCCTTCGTGTCGAGCAGTGTTCTAGACAACCAGTTCCTGAACCGCCATTTTGATTTTAATACTTTCATAAAAATTTGTTTTAATACTTCAATGTATAAACAATAAAGCCTTACAAATATATTTTCCATCTGTGCAATTGTTTGTCCGGAAAAAATTCCTAAAATTAGGTCACTTTCGAACGTTCTAGAGTGGTCTAATCGATCCTTGGTCGAACTCGCGCAGCATCTGCTGCACCAGTTATTACTTAGATGGCACTAACAAAGAACATTGTGAAATATTAATTATTTTAATCGAACCTTTTCATAACACAATTACAGCTGTAGATTATTCCCCCATCATTACATACAATCAAAATGGGTTTGTGTCTATATTATTTTGTTCTTAACTTTCTTATTATTATATAGTATCTCAGCCGATTTTGATATCTTGATTTCCCCGATATTGTTGTACGTAATGAAAACTATTTCATTAGGAACTGACATGGTGTTGATTGTGGCATACTCTGGTGTTTGTTTTTCGTAGGTAGATGCGTCAAGAAAATATGAAGGTCAACTTTGTTTTTTATATGGAACGAGTATGTAATTTTGTATGCCGCTGGACATTCTTTATAAAAAAGTACAGACCTATGTTTGTCGAAGAGCTAATAGTTTAGGAGATATTTCAATGCACAGTAGCGGACAAAATTTTAAGACTAAATGGAAAAAATAAATAATTGATTTACTGTTCATAAAAACTATAAATAGTGTTCTACTTTCGGTGTTAACTAATTAGACATTTATTTATACCCTTATAAAAAAAATTTCACTTTGATATTTTGCTCAGTAGCGAAGTTACAAAAAAAGGAACGAAGTTCTTATAATATTTCAAATCAAATCATCGTCTTAAACTTTTGTCCGCTACTGTAAGTAATTCTAGCATTCGTACTGATATTAGTGTTTATTTACAGGTATGGTTCAATATACCGGCGAAATCAAAATGACAAAATCGGCTGAGATACCTCTATAAAAGAAAATTAAGATCTTGTACGCCAATTCTAAAAAAAAGTGTTTAATATTTAATGTAAATAAATATGTAAATATGTACATATGTGAAGTGCGCTATCATTTAGAATTATACAGCTGGACCGTGAACATCGTTGAATTCGGATTCAAATCTTGCACCCGTGTACAACCCAGACAATTCTTTAAATAAAGGACCATGAGTAAACTTGAATATTTACATATTCCCAAATTTTCATATTTTGCAACTATTTAATTTTTAAATTTTTAAATGCTCAAGCTAATTGCTCGATTTTTATTTAGACGTTAATGTAAAATTTCGCACATTAATCCTTGAATTTACATTAATTTGTCAATAATTACATCACTCATATTCAAATTCGTTTCCCCTGTATTAGGGTTATTTCAGAATTGAGGTTTATATGAGAAACAATTTTCACCTGATACTTTTTTTCTTACTTGAACAGCATTTTTAAAAAAATAAAATATTCCGACTATTACCGATAGTGCACTAAAAGAATTTCACGTCGACAACCAAAAGAAACGTTTATAATTGTCTTAATAATTAGAAAATAGTATAGAATTAGTTTAGTGAAATAGCGAAAAGACTGTGAATGATCCGATTGAATATTTGCGCGAATGAGGAAAGAATGAATGTAATTGGAGGATGCGAGCGTGAGTGAGAAATGAATGTATGCCCGCGTGTGGGACGGGGGCAGAACGAGAGAAAACATCACGTAATACATATGTTGCGCGGAAGTCGTTCGGCTACAACCGTGTACTAAATAATTAAAAATAAAATCGTTTTTTGAAGTCAACTTTCATGACATTTGGCAATGATAAATTACGAATGTTCCCTGGACACGTTAAAACAAGAATTGACGGGCCTAATACTCTACTCTATGTTTTGTTGCACTGCGGTTAACTCAGTCTCTGCCAATCAAATTGATATCGTCTAGCTATGAATATCATGATATAAGGAGACACATAGATTTTCACAAAATATAATAATATTTGGTTTCAGACGTAATACTAAAGTGGATTTACATTTTCATGTTTTCCCATTTATCCATATTAACACACTGGCTGCCAGCTACGAAATGTTTCGTAGTAAAAAAATAAACACTACGAGGTATCCCGTACCTGACAGTGAATGGGTTAGTCATATACGGATCATTCCGCGCCGAATCGATCACTTTTTGACCTCACCATCTCCAGGTAAAATTGGCGCGGGGGGGGGGGGGGGGGGGGTTAAGTCATCATTTTTCCGATTTCTAATTTGTTTAAAAATTACAAGCCTTCAAAATTTGCAGTTGCATCACTTACGAATTTTTTTCTCAAAAACTACTGGTCCGATTGAGCTAAATGTTCTTTTGTTTTATTCATAAAGGATTGGGATACTCTAAAATATTTTTTATAAATTGGACAATTTGTTATGTAATATGAAAAAATTTAAACAAATTCTTTTTTTATGTTTTTCAATAGAAACTACTAGTTATTAAAATTAAAAAAAAATATATTATATTCCCTGAAACTTCCCCTTTAAAACGAGCTCTTCAGAATAATGGAGGGTCGGAAATTATTGCCACAATAAGCTGGAAAACGACCCGGTGTACCTTTGTTTCAGGTAAGCGAGTCGTGCAATCCGCGTTCACTGGTCCTGATCAAGCCTGGTACACGACTAAATGACCCTGATTTTACTTGAAAAAGTATATTAGTAACCATTCTTGGCCAATGATACATTTTTTAATCATAACTTCATTTATAAATATTAATTCCCTCATTTATTGTTCATGCTCTACAAGAAGGGTGTCATTACTCAATGGAAACCGTGAGAAGATTGTGGTTTCCTTCCATCGGGAACGGATAAGGCGGCGTTATAATCAAAATTATCGAAAGGATCATTGTGTGAGTAGACTTAGAAATTTTAAGAAAACATAAAATGACAACTATTTCATTACACTAAATACAGGTCCATCAATATCATACGAGCAAGTCGTACATAGTACAATGCGAGCTTATAAACAATCGAAATGTTCAATATATTATTTTGTGTTACATAACTAAATGCAATACATATTTCAAAATGATGATGATGATAAATAAAAAAAAAATGTGTCATTGGCCAAGAATGGTTACTAATATAGTTTTCCAAGTAAAATCAGGGTATCTGCAGTGTAACTGAATACAGAATGTCCCAAAAAATTGACTCGCTCTTTATCGACTCATCATTAGAGATGAATTGAATTGTTACTTTTGAACAACTCGGGATTCGATCACATTCATTCCTAGTTACGGTGATTTTTTATACTGTGCTCGCTTCTAATTGGTAGAGGGAATCCTTTTCACTGTTTACGAATGATGTTCTCTGACTATAAAATATGTACGTATTATATTGCAATATGATCTGAAAGTAGCATTAATATAATTTTCTTATTCGAGGACAGAAATGGAGAACCTAAAAATAACATTGTACAAGAGCCAAAACTTTTCTTGACCGCCACTATGAGATTGTTATAGATTTTTGCGAACTGAGTACAAATCTGAAATCCGTTTTTCTCTGGGGCGTACAGTATTTTAGAAAAATAAAGTTAAAAAAAATTGCAAATTTTCAACTTTGGGAATTTTTTTGTGTTTTTACCATAGCAGCTATTTAGTGGCTTTTTACGCGAGAAAAATCTGTGAACTTTTCCAAATAAAACGATATAAATTGCTGTTACATTGTAAACATTTAAATATAGTCGGGGACAAAAATAACTGGACAGTTACTGGAAATAGGTGAAGATGCAGTTTAATTGAATTAACATAACTGTTATAAACTTAAATTTTATTTATTATATATCCTTATAGTATATACATTATTTAGCAAATAATTAACGTTCATGTTTGCATCTTTGTGTAAACTCGCTGTACTAAACGAAAGTGACAGCCATCTATCAGGAGACAAAAATAAGTGGACACTTAATAAAATACGTACTAAGTAAAATGCACAATGAAATTAATACTTGGTATTGCCGTCTTTTGCTTTTATTACCGCTTCCAGACGTCGGCAAATACTTTTTATTAAATTTTTAATATAATCTTTACTAATTTTTTCAAATTCAGAGTGTAACATTTTGAAAAAATCGTCCTTTTTATTTCGCTGGTCCAATGCAATTTTCGTATCCAGTAAACTCCATAAATTCTCTATAGGATTCAAGTCGGGACTCTGGGCCGCCCATTCGAGTAATTTAATATTGGAATCTTTAGAAAATTTTGTAGTTTTCTTAGCAGTACATTTGGGATCATTGTCTTGTTGGAAGAAAAAGTTGTTGTCGCAACCCATTCCTGCTATTGCTTCTTCTAAATTTTCATTTAGAATATCAATGTATTTGTCTGCATTCATAGTTCCGTCCATTTGGGCTAATGTACCGACTCCATGCCACGAAAAGCACCCCCGTACCATTACTGATTTGGCGCCAAATTTAACTGTGGGAGTGATGAATGCTTTTTTATATGCTTCACTTTTTTTCTCCAGACTTGATGCTTCATTTTTTATTACCGCAACTCAAATTTGTTTTCGTCGCTCCAAATTATATTTTGCCAGAATGCTAGTGGAATATTCACATATTTTTTTGAAAATGCTAAACGTTTCCTGATATTAATTTTACTGATGTGTGGCTTACGTCTAGTTTTACAACATCTTATTCCAGCTTCATGCAGTCTTCGATATTGTTTTTGGTGAAACTTTTGATCAAACTATTTCTGCAATACATCTTCATGCAATCGCCGGATCCTGTCAGCATTTACGAACAATTTGACGATCTTCTTGTATGATGGTATAGCGTTTGCGTCCACGACCTCTTAAGTTTTTTACTTTATTATTATATATTAAATATTTTTTATACATTTGTTTTACTGCACTTTTGGATACACTATACTTCCGAGCTATCACATGGTAACTTAATTTTTTGCAGCGGTCCGAAACGATCAAATGGCGAATTTGATTTGAAATTTCTTTCGATTGTGTCATTTTGAAATTATTCTCGAAATGTTTTTACTCCCTCGAAAGCTGAATTAGTACTAATAAGTTTATTTTGTTTCACTGTATGTTATGTGCACCTTCTGCGTAATGTTTGTATACATTACTTGCCTCAGGGTAACTTTGCAACAAAGTGTCCACTTATTTTTGTCTCGCGTTAAATGTCCATCAATTTCATTAAGAACGGTGTGTTTACATAAAAATGCAAACATGAACGTCATTTATTCATTAAATAATGTATTGTATATACTGTAAGGATATATAATAAATAAAACTTAAGTTTATAACAGTTATGTTAATTCGGTTAAACTTCATCTTTTCCTATTTCCAATAACTGTCCACTTATTTTCGTCTCCGACTGTATGTTTAAACGATGATTAAAATAAGAAAGACCCCGGAAACTCACCAATTTTTGCTGATATTTTAAAATTTAATTAAAAAACTATGGGTTTAGCGGACATTTATGCTGCAGAAAGCATCGAGTGAAGTTAACAAATCACATTCGTTTACATTTTATAAGGAAAATAGTTCGGCAAAACACGTGTCACTGCCAGCGGTACTCAATGTCTACTGCCTTGGTGTTTACAGACCTAGAGTTGAAATATTAACATTCGAAAGGGATCGTTACGGTAATTAGGACAGCTAGCAATTTGTACACAGGAATGACATATGGCCTGCACATTGTTAGCGCATTCATGGCATGCAACGACCATAGCTGTTTTTGAGAGTCCTTTCATATATTTCTTCGTTTACGATTTCTATGTACAAGTGCTTTCGACGGTCTCAACAGTTTATTGCAATGCCATAAATGTGAGTTTCCGGAGGGTTCGAGGACAGGGCGTCGGAGACAGTAACCAGGACACCCTTGACGACCACCCAAAGGAAATTCTGCCTTAGGCCCGTTTTCTCTTATTACCACCTCCACGCGACACATCTTACTCCGCGCGGACTACACTAAGGTCGCACGGGGTAGTATGATGCCCAATTTTACAGAGTGTGATTGGTAAAACAGTGAACCAGTCAGGACAACCTCCGGTTTTCCTACTTTTCCTCCTCAGGAACTCTTCCTGGAGGAAATCAGTCTAAACGAACATTTAACAGTAACAACATCTCTGCAACCTTCACGTACACTATGCGGCCGACAAGAAGTCCGGTGAGCAGGTTGTCCTGAAACATAAGACATACGCGATCGCACTTCCTACCTCCACCTAGAACCGTCGAAACCTGACACCGATTGACGATCGCAGAGACTACAGTAAAACCTCGCACAGTGTACTACTTGGTTGGACGCCACAGTGTAAAACGTCTCTTCCTGTACCAATGCATGCGTCATTGCTGCCCCCGTGTTCGCGTCGCTCGAGCCAGTCCAAGTATAACACGATTCTCGCCGCAGTCCCTTTGATGGGGGCTGACAGATCTCCAGTTCCAAATTTACCAATATAATTTTTTAATATTTATATTTTTTTGACTGCAAACTTTTTTAACATATTTGTCTCGTTTTTCTGATTAAAATGATACCAAACAAGATATAATTACGATCACAATTACCTGTGTAACAAGTCATAAAAGTTTCGAACGTTACATTTACTGCAGAGATACAAATAAACTTTTATGGCTTGTTACACAGGTAATTATATCGTGTTTGGTATCATTTTAATCAGAAAAACGAGACGAATGCGGTGGTAAAAGTTTCATTCACGAAAAACCAAAAACAAAGAATTTTGATTTCTGAATTTAAAAGACGGAACACGCAGGAGTCTTTCATGTTTGCCGAACGCTTCAACTTTGTGCCTCTCTGTCTTTTCCACTCGCCATCCTCTTTTACCTTAAAAACTTTAATCACCCATTACGTACGTAATTATTAACGTATTTACATCATGCTTAGTATCATTTTAATAAAAAAAACGGGACGAATACGATGGTATAAGTTTCATGAAAAAATAAAAGGAAATAAGAAAATTTAAATCTTTTTCTTTGCTTGCATTAGTATGTGTCTCACCGATATTCGACCCTCGTCGTTTCGTCGGCCGCGAGCCGCGGCGAGGATAACATGGCCGGCGAGTATCAAATTTCGCTTCCAACGTCGCCACAGTGTACAATTTCGATTCGGGCCTCCGGTACACTGTGCGAGGTTTTACTGTACTGATTGTTTACAGTCTTCGGGTCAACTAGTGTGCGTGACCGCGCGAACCAATAAATTCCGCCGCCGAAAATGCGTGAGATTCGCTGCGACCATCTTTTTTTTCGGTCAATTACTGCCGTCGCGTCTGAACGCCTGGCCAAACCTCCTCACCGGACTTCTTGTCGGCCGCATAGTGTATATCCAACAGTATTATACATTTCCACAGTATTCTTTACACAACACAGTTCCACTTATAATAACCAACTGTAAATTTAGTTTTAAGTGTTAATACATTAAACATATTATTGAATTTTAACAAGAATACAACAGTTTATTTTTAACAACATATCACTCTATAGCCGTAAAACGCTATGGAGACACACGGGTTCGGATTTTAATAAAAAAACTCTGAGCGTGTGTACACTTGGTATGACGGAAGATTCGAACGGCGCGGCGCGTTATAGGCACTGAGTTGAAAATTTGCAATTTTTTTTAACATTAATTTTCTAAAAAAACGGTACGTACCAGAGAAAAACGGATTTCTGATTCGTACTCAGTTCGGAAAAATCTATAAAAATATCATAGTGGCGATCAAGAAAAGTTTTGGCTGTTGTACAGTGTAATCGACGATGTGCTGCAAAGTGGCTGGATGCAAATGAAACTCCAAAACATATGCCGAAATCGGACCTTCATCCGCGTAAGACATTGGTGTCTGTATGGTGGTCAGCAATGGGTGTTGTACATTATTCGTTTTTGAAACAAGGTGAAAGCATAAATGCCGATACATACTGTGCGGAAATTAATATAATGTCCGAAAATCTACGCGTTCAGCAACCGGCATTAGTCAATAGACGCGGTGCATTATTGCTCCACGATAATGCTCGGCCACATTTTGCAAAACAAACCATACAAAAATCAGCAGAAAAAGGTGTGAAATTCTGCCTCACCCTCCATATTCTACTGATCTATCACCTAGGAATTACAATTTTTTCAAGCACCTAGATGCTTTCTTAAGTGGAAAAATGTTTAGAGAAGAATGTGCTGTAAAAGCGGCAGATGATGACTTTATTGCCTCTCGTTCATTACATTTCTACAAAAAAGGCATTGAGGCACTTGCATCGTGATGGCAGAAGTGCATTGATGTCAATGGAAACCATTTCGATTGATGGAATATAAATAAAATTTGAAAAATAAAAATGTATGTCAAAAATTCAAAAATGGTAATTTCATTTGCAACAACCTAATACATGATAGATGGAAGAGATCGCAAGCATTAGCAGATCAGTCAGTGAAGCGAATAGTAACGTACGTGCAGTATCAGAAAATTCAAAGGAAAAGAATTATAATATTTCAGCTTCAGCTTTATGTTTACCTTTGGATTTTAATTCATAGTGTTTTGTTACGCAAATGACATCGGGAGAAACTGAGTACTAAACGAAAATAAAGGCGAAGTAATATAACTCGAGCCGATTATCTAACGAGGAGAGTGCAAGGTCTTGGGACCACGGATTTAGTTCAAATTTTGTAGGATGGTAGATTTAGTTTCTCTGTTGATGAAGATATATGGTTATAGCAGCCACTACTCAATAATTTGTTAGATATTTGCAATTGAAGATGCAATTCACTCGTCAAATTCAGTTCTGTAGTAAATGTTTACAAGTAATGAGTTCAGCAGAGCAGCAACGGTTCGGTGTTCCTGATCGTTAGAAGCCGGGTTCTCGAGTCCGCAGAGGGTTGATAACTTCTTTTTTATTTTATGTCTATTTTTACATAATGGAGTTTAAATAAATTGGAAATGAAATGTCTTTAATGACTAGAAATCGTACAAGAGTTTTATTAACACTAGATTTACGGAACGAGCCAAAATGACTCATAACACATTTTTTATTTTAAATTACAAACACTACGAAGAAGCTTTTATCAAAGTTTATAATAACTGTTGACGAGATAAAGCATCATTGTATACGCCAGTTCACGTATCACACTTTATTTATTTTTTTTTTCTAGTTTAGTTTTAATTTAAAAATAAATGGTCATTACTCGTCCGTAAATCTAGTGTTAATATTTATTACAAAACAATAAAAGCATGTTCCATTTGATTTTACAAGTTTCACCATTGTATCGACAATGAGGGGTAAGAAGGTAGTCATATTTTTATACTAACTCTGTTAATCTGATAAATGTTTAATTTATTGTCTCCTTTCACAATTTATTGTTTCCAGGCACGATTAACCGGCAGTTAAAAGGCTTTTCCCCTGTTCTTCTTGCGAACTGCTTTTATTGTTTTGTAATAAATATTAATAAAACTCTTGTAAGTTTTCTAGTCATTAAAGACATTTCATTTCCAATTTATTTAAACTTCATTATGTATCTTTATATGTAAAAGTAGACATAAAGTAAAAAAAAAGTTATTCACCGTCCGCGGACTCGAACCCGGCTCCTAACGATCAGGAACACCAAGCCCATGCTGCTACGCTAAACCCATTACGTGTAAACATTTGCTACAGAAATGAATTTAACGAGAGAATCGCATCTTCAATTGCTAATATCTAACAAATTATTGAGTAGTGGCCCCTATAACCATATATCTTCATTGGCAGGGAAACTAAATCTACCATCCTATAAAATTTGAACTAAATCCGTGACCCCAAGACCTTGCACTCTCCTTGTAAGATGCGCTTTATTCCGGTTGCTTCAAACGTTCGGGAAAAAACTCTGGGGCCCTTCCACACAGTTTCTATCCCTCTGTCATGTCGTTCGAATCACCACGGACAAGGGTGGGGATGTCAAAAGACATTGTCGAGGCTGTAGGTTATCTATTTTCCGTGCCCGTGTCGGCAAGCGTTTTCCGACGTCTTACATTTTGATTGTTAACCTTAGTTCATAATGTGTAATCATAGTATTTGATTTTTAATATTCATTTATAGTGTATAATTATAATACTCAGCTTTTATATCCTCGCAGTGTTAAATTTCTGTTTGTCTTACAACATGGAATCTTTCAACATTAATTACAGAGAATTAGTTGACGTTATCTCGTGAAATTAATAAATGTGCCAACACTATTAAAGTTAGATATGCAGACATTACAGAAAACATAATGGAAGGGACTCATAAAAAAATTAGTGTTTTGAAACAAACATCTGTCTTACATTCTTTGTTCCTCTACACCTGCATGAAAAAGAAAACCATTCTGTATTGACTTGGAAAAATACAAGACCTTCCTCTACGAGGTTTTGGAGACCAATTAAGTTTCAATTTACTTAAAAAACATAAGAAAATATAAAAAATGAAGTTACAAGGATGGAGACAGAAATGAAAAATATTAATAATAGTATAATTGAAATAAATGATAAATGTTTAGAATAAACCATAAACTATTATATATAATTGATGGTAATATTGTGTATACAGTAACTGATTGACTATCCATGGCATTATGTTACACAGGCAAAGAAAAACTGTTAGAAATGAAAAATTTAGATGCTACAAGACACAAAGATGAAGCCACAAGTGCCCTTCATGTGGGATTTTCACCCCTACATGCACGAATCTATTTTGTGACGTACATTTCGCACATTGCATACAACATACTGTTTAAAAGTTTGAGAACAAGTATACGCACGAAAATACAAAGAATTGAAACCAAAATAAATAATACAAGAAAAATTCATTGAAAAAATCTGACTGTAAATAAGTTATGTAAAACGGTAGAGACACCTCAGCAACTCAAAATGAACAGTCGAAGTAACAGGAATGGAAATAAATTTAATGTGTCGGTTCTCTGTTATATTACAAATAATAAATAGTGGTCATGCAAGAGAGTCAGAAAAGTTTGCACTTATTGGAAAGAGACTGCCGATTTGTACATACATATAGCTGTACAGATGGTATAAAATATATAAAATACATTTACCCAAAATTGAGAAAACCCAAGAAGCAAGGGACATAGATTATAGTCAGTACCGGACGAAACATACTAGAAAATATTTTCGGATATGTACAATGAAGACATTATACAACACATGCTTCTAGCGTCTTACGATCCATTCATAAATAGTTTAAGATCTGTGTTAAAAAAAACAGATTTTGGAACTGAGTTACGATGTAATGACTGTACTTGCAAAGGATAATGATTAGGGACTTACATGATAGTAATTATATACAATTGGGGGAGAATAATAAGTGGACAGTTACTGAAAGTAGGAAAAGATGAAGTTTAACCCAATTAACGTAACTGTTATGAACTACAATTTTATTTATTATATATCCTTATAGTGTGTACATTATTTAATGAATAATTGACGTTCATGTTTGCATTTTTATGTTAACACGCCGTACTTAATAAAATTGATGGACATTTATGAAGGGACATAAAGAAATGAACACTGTTACAAAGTTACTGTGAGGCAAGTAATGTATACAAACATTCTGCAGAAGTTGCACGTACATACAGCGAACACAAATAAACTTATTATTACCAATTCAGCCTTCGTTCGAGTAACAACATTTCTAGAATAATTTAAAAATGACAAGATCGAAAGAAATTTCAAATCAAATTCGCCATTTGATCGTTTCGGACCGCTGCAAAAAATTAGGTTACCGTCTGATAGCACGGAAGTATAGTGCATCCAAAAGTGGTGTAGAAAAAATGTATACAAAATATTTACTATATAATACAATAAGAAATTTAAGAGGTCGTAGACGCAAATCTGTACCATCATACAAGAGGATCGTCAGATTGTTCGTAAATGCTGACAGAATCCAGCGACTGTATCAGGATGTATTGCAGAAATAGTGGTATTAAAAGTTTCAACAAAAACAATAAATCGAAGACTGCATGAAGCTGGATCAAGAAGATGTAAAGCTAGACGAAAGCCACACATCAGTAAAATTAACATCAGGAAACGTTTAGCATTTGCAATAAAATATGTGAATATACCACTAGCATTTTGGCAAAATGTAGTTTGGAGCGACGAAAACAAATTTGAGTTGCGGTAATAAAAAATGGAGCACCAAGTCTGGAGAAAAAAAGTGAAGCATATAAAAAAGCATTCATCACACCCACAGTTAAATTTGGCACCGGATCATTAAAGGTACATGGGTGCTTTTCGTGGAATGGAATCGGTACATTAGCACAAATGGACGGAATTATGAATGCAAACAAATACATTGATATTCTAAATGAAAATTTAGAAGAAGCTATAGCAAGAATGGGTTGCTACGACAATTTTGTCTTCCAAGACAATGATCCCAAACATACTGCTAAGAAAACTACAAACTTTTGTAAGGATCCCAATATTAAATTACTCGAATGTCCGGTCCAGAGCCTCGACTTGAATCCTATAGAGAATTTATGGAGTTTACTGGACACAAAAGTTCCATTGGACCAGCGAAATAAAAAGGATGATTTTTGCAAAATGTTACACTCTGAATTTGAAAAAATTAGTAAAGATTATATTGAAAATTTAATAAAAAGTATTTGCCGACGTCTGGAAGCGGTAATAAAAGCAAAAGACGGCAATACCAAGTATTAATTTCATTGTGCATTTTACTTAGTACGTATTTTATTAAGTGTCCACTTATTTTTGTCTCCTGATAGATGGCTGTCATTTTCGTTTAGTACAGCGTGTTTACACAAAGATGCAAACATGAACGTCAATTATTTGTTAAATAATGTATATACTATAAAGGATATATAATAAATAAAACTTAAGTTTATGACAGTTATGTTAATTCTCTTAAAATGCATCTTCACCTATTTCCAGTAACTGTCCAGTTATTTTTGTCCCCGACTGTATGTATTGTTATCCTTGTTTACCATATCTTATTTGTAACGTATCTTGCTTAAGAATCATAAAACTGTTCCTTCCATTTTCATCGTTATTGTATTTGTAATATAAATGTGTTTTCATGTTTATAGCGAGAAAAATGTTTTTTTCTTTTATTACAATTACTTCATTTTGGCTCAGCGATTTTGTTTATTAAAATTTTTACTTTAAATTAATAATCAGCGACCTCAAGAATATTCAAATACCAACTTTACCATAAATGAAATCTGGCATATTGATGCTATCATATCTTTTCCTTCACATGGGAAGCTTGAAGCACTTTGTGATAGAATAAAAAAAAAAGCATAGCCAGCTTTCGAAAACGAGAAAAATCAACGAGTGCACCCCAGATCATCATTTCGATGCACCAACAACAACCTGAATTAACGTTCTTTTTCATAAAACGAGAAGTGATAGGATATAAAAAGCAAAATTTTATGCGAAACGTTAAAGGCTTGTTCTTTCTTTGAACTGTGAACTGAACATTCGTTATTAATTTAGGAATTAAATAAGATTAGATTGAAACAGTTACGGCAACAACGCCTCAGCTCCACTTTTTAGAACTTTCAAGAAGCAAACGCGAAAAAAGGATCAAAAACCACATTCTTATTTACAAACTGTTAAACGATAAAAGGTTTCTTTTGTATCTCCAATAAATGCAACTTTAATATCGGAGCGAAAAAATAGTATTCGATAAAGAAATTTTAATTAGAAGTTAGTATTCTAAAGTAAAAGTATATTATGCGATGTTAAGTCAGGAATTAAAATATTCTACGAAAATTAAAAATTATTTGAATTACAATTAATTTATCAAGTAAATTACTTTAAGTATATTATAACGTTTCACTATTTCCTTAACAATAATTATATGGAACTATTATAAATCTCTTCACAAGCTACTTTAATAAGCATACAAAAAATATGTACATTAACTATTTTTGGAAAATTTATTATTAACTATCTCCCCGTTCACGACAATACATCAATATTCATGTATAAATTCATTATAAACATTTAAAAAATTGGTTGATCTCAAGTAGTTAAAAACGGAGAGTTTAAAGTAACTGTTCAGACATAAGAAATATTTTATTTCATAAGTTGGCAGAAACAAGCATATACACGATTAAGTACACAATATAAACTACTTATTGATGTACGAAATAAAAAATCATGAAGCTACTACAGGTCACAGCTGTTTGAAAGATTATAATTAAAAACCGGGAAGGAAACTTCCTGTTACTTGAACGCGGTGTTTATTGCTGTAATTATGCAAGTTAATATCGATCAATTTTGGGTACGAAATCGGGTCTCCTGAATCATTGTACAGCAGCTACTTTTTAATAACACCTAAACAAGTTACACACTCAGCTTCATTTCTTGCTAAATATATGTATTTATTTCTGATTTGATAATTATTGTTCAGATCTTACATCGTTTTCAACAATTGAAAGATCACATATTTCTCCCCAAGATAGGAAATGTAACACAAAATATATATTAAGGTAGAAAAATACAAAAGCATACCGTGAAGGGTTATCGCCAGCAAACTGCAACTTGTCCGTATGAAACGGCGTCCCGAACGTCATAACCGAACAGGTAGACAATCGTTGTTGCCGAGGATAACTTTCGTCGGTCCGATGTTGGTTTTCGTTACCAGTCGAATAACCACAGCCGCTTCCGAATAATTCGGCTAGTCAGCTGATCGCCCGATGTTTCATTCTTTTGCTTACTGTACGCATAATAGCCGGAATTTTTGTACGAACAGTCCACTCTTTTCTTCGACTCGTGGCAGTTACACCGCGAGGCTTGGCATTTGACGCACAGTCGATTCGAGTTAACGTTCAACGCTCTCGAGGCAACGTCACTGTTCGTTTTTCGTTGATATCTCTAATCGAATGCAGATAAGCACAAACCTAAATGCACCAGCTTGTTTGGCCGTTATGTGAATGTAACAAGTTGTTCAGCCTGCACTTATCAGAACTGAACCGATATCACAAATAATTCTTACACACGAAATATGCGCAACGGGTATTCCGGGATGCACAAAGAATCACAGCGTTGGTAGAACATGGAACAGGTAGAAGATCAGTCGTTAACTCGTAACAGGGCGAGGGAAATCCACGAGATTCTGCGGAACGTTTTGTAGAATCATGAGTAACGGTATCGAGGCGCGGTCAGTAAACACAAAGCACGCACAGGAGTTTAACGAAGCAACACTCGACGGACGTAACAAGTGCAATGACCTGTCACTTGCTGTTTCAATTCGTTTTACCGTGTTATTCGCACGATTCACGCATCGCACCGACGGAACTTCCGGCGATACGATTATTTATCATCGAATAACGTAAAAATATTCACGGTGAAAACGCGCCTGCTCGAATATCGGTCGCGAATGCAGCGATGGTGCGTGACTGTACGTGAAGAGCAGAAGGATCCGATGAAAGCCGAGCAACACCGAGACGAACCGAAGTCACAGAATCAACCCATCTCGTGTCTGCCATCCGACTGGCTCCGTGGAAAGCTGCTTGACGGACGCAAAAGACGTCACTACCCCCCCTTCCTAGCCGTTGCCTCTCGTTCTGCCTTCCTCGACGGTTGCGCCATCATGCTGCTGCTTCGGACCGTGTCATTATCCTTAACCCTCTATACGACATCTCGTTACCAGTATTGAACATATTTCAGAGATAATGAGTGCTGTCACTGTACCTCGTATCTCGCAGATTTTCTTTCTCGCATCTTTCTTGAAGACGATTTCGAATTGCGTTACAGCAAATGTGTCGATAACATTACGCCGCGTTTTAACACGTTCGATACTATGCAACTGCGTTTACATGAATTTGGTCAATAGCGAATTTACTACAAATTATGCTTAAATTCTGAAATAAATTATTCGTATACATCATTATCTGATAACTGTTCCGATGCAATAAAGTTGTTTTTCGGGTTAAATAGTGAATGTGTACTTATTACTTAACTAATATGAGAAGACTCTCCACTCGCAGATTCCATACCCGCGGTTATGCTTATCCACGGTTGATCATATAAAATGTGCGAGATAGCGGTTGCAGTGTTTAACAACTTTTAGTTGCTAAGCTTTCGAATTTAGAAATTTAGAAAATTACAAAATCTAAAGATTTAAAAACCTGAGAGTTTAAGTGTTTGATAATTTGACATATAAAATTTGAAATTTAAAATTTATGAGTGCAAAATTTAAAAATATAAAAATTTGAAATGTTTAAGTTTCGAAACTCCGGTATTTGTAGGTTGAAAAGTTGAATATAATGAAGTTCAACTTTATGGACGTTTAAAATATTTCACAAATTTTGTTCTTCCCGAAGCGTTATGTTATCCCGTTGTTGGTAAAGCTCGCAATTGTTTTGGACAATCATTTTACGTGCAGTTAATTAGTTGGAAACTCGTACCACCACAAGAAAATTCCACGAAAGAGTTTGAATACATAATAATGCACTAAACTTTAAGAATCGGGAAATTAATTTGTGTGTGCATTTATTGCATGTTCCGTAATACATTAAGCATTTACTTATCATAACTGTAAAATACTAACGCTCTTAGAGTAGTAGAAAACATGGAAACAGAAACGGTACGTTGTTAAATCCACAAATTTTAGTATTACAATAACTGTGCACTTGTAATAAGAATGCTGTTCGCTTTGAAAGTGAATATATATAAATATCATTATGATAAATAATGTACGTTTCTAATAAACGATCTCCAATTTATTTCTTTAAATATGCCATACAAAGCGGACTATAAAGTTATTTTCATATTTAAAAATTATGAATACAAAACCACATATTATTTGATCGCGCGAAAAAGGTGGTATAAGTCTATAACGATTGCTTTTTCAGAAAAATAGTTGTCTAAAATGTAACTAGAACTCGTCTCAAGAAATATTCGAGACTTAATTTGCAGGACTAGATTTTAAGACACCCACCAGATTTTGAAGAAGTATATGAAAACATAAAATGAATCATTTTTTAAATTTATTTTCGTTTCGAAGTTTCTTATTCAGGTTTTGTGAAATGAAATGTAGTGATTTATTTGATCACTTTCTACTTCGTTTTCAAAGAATCAGCACGTATAACTTCCCAGTTAGTCAATGGACAGTATAAATTTAGTTGAAGTACATATTAACGTTATTATTTCGATATTTTATTTAAATCACATTATTAAGATTAAGTAAAAATGTACTGTTCCAATTTAATTAAGGTTCATCAACTCTAGTAAAGAACCCTAAGTAAGTAGATGAGCCTTTCTGATTTTATTCGTTTTTATATGTTTTTTTATATCCGTGGAAGAACGATTTTAAGAGGTAATGTTGGATTTATTTAACACAATTAATTGTGTTTCTTCTACAAAAATTATCTTCTTCTTAGTACGAAATAACGGTCAAGACAAAAGAACCTCGTATGCATGTTCAGACATGTACAGCCGCAGTCTTTTGTTACATGACGCTACCGAATCTTTCATTACGATTGAGCTCTTGAACAGTACAGATTGTAAACGTTCCTTTCCGTGTTTCTATTCCGTGTTAAATATAGTCTAGTTTAAAATTATTTATTATATTCTCATTTTATTCTACTGCCTATTTCCAACAGGTAACACAACCCGTAAAAATTATAAATGTCAAGCATATGTTTAATTGTTTCATGGATAACAACGTGATCCTTTGGAACGCAGTCAATTATAAAAGTTGTATCACCGAGGAGAGTAAAAACGAGGAGTAATACAAATGTTCACTTTACGTCTTCAAATTTTCTTTAAAAAAAATTATTTCTTAAATATGAAGTGGTTATATGAATACATGATTTTAAATATACTTTAAGATATCAGCATATAGAGATTGTACAATAACAAAAGATTGAAAAATATGTATCGTAAGAGGTTTTATTGGGATAAAAACATTACACGTTTATAGATTTTATAATTTGTTTCAAACCAAGTGTAAGATTTGGACGTTTATTTCCGAATAGTTATGGTTTTACTTTAATTTTGAAATTAATTACACCAACGTTTATTAAAGGTATACAGATTTTTTATCGTTCACGACTACTACGGCTGAAAATGGAAATTTTTGAAATGTGTAACCACTGTAATTTTAGATTTACTCGTAATTCAAAGACGAGCGGAAATTACAAGTTAAGCAACTGCAAATTGAAAATAGAATCCATAATTTTCAGCGAAAAATGTATTACCTAAATGTAGTGCCCTCGTTGCCATGTTCATAGAATTCGTTGAATATAAATGTAAACAAGTTCATCGGACCGACGGAACCTGTGCTTACTAACGAAGAAATTGAAAAGAGATACTTCCTTAAACATTACAGATCTGAGTGGGACATTTCAAGGCATCATATGAAAATAATGCCTACAAACTTGTACACATTAAGAAAGAAAAATGGGGATGCAGAGCTGCATTTATCATGAGGCACATTAGACGCACTCTGGTGTTTCACTTTTCATGTGGGTAACTTTTTAAACGCTTAATCTTTTCTTCTACAGTAATTGAAGAGAAGAAAGTTACAGTTACAAAGTAAAGTAATTTTATGATAAATTCATAATATGACAAATAGAGGTCACGGAAAAATTTTCGAGATTTACTATTCTGATAATAATCCTGATGTAGACTTGTAATCAACGGCACTATTCAACAAAATTTAATTTGTTTTACGATACTTAAGTAAGAACTTAACTAAACCTTGTATTTTTGCATGCACTGATTACATTTCTGCAAACCGTTTTTTTTTCCACTGTTTTAGAAATTTTAAGTATGAAGGTAATATACATTTCTTTTACAGTGAATGTTTCTATAGCTTCTCGCGAATAAGAGGATACGTATAGAATGCTTTATATCATAGACATTTAAATACGGCTAACCAAAGTAATAACACGAATTAGATTATAACAAAGGATGAAAATTTTTCGATTAAAAATATGTACAATCCAGAATATAGATAAGATCTGATATATGCTAAGATAGGTTAAGATCTATTTCTCTGGTTGTAGAAGAGACCTTCAAAATATTGTTGACGATGCCTATTTCAAATGCAATTGCTGAGCTCATATATTCAACCGCGAAATAAATAAGCAGCAATGTATCATAAGATATGTACAACTTTCATCAAAATAAAATAAATGTTCTATCATTATTAGACAAATATAATAGATTCAATTACTGATTATAAATTCTAATGACTTTATGATGAATTATAACATAAATTCGTCTGGTTACTACAAACACCATGTTTTTCTTCTAAGAATCGATTGTTTATCTCACCGTTGCAGAGTCCAACTGTGATAATGGTGACGTCACGAGCATTCAGTTTAAATCTAGCTACTGCTATTCATAATTCAAAACAAACAAATAAAGAAAAATGTGTGTTAAGCTCAACCAACGAATTTATTTTATAACCTAGAACAATTTCACATAACAATACACGCATCCAATTTGCGTTCGACAAGAAGGTACTGATACTCATGTGATACAGTCTCCAGCAAGTTTCGAAACTAGATTAGGATCATTTAATTCTTTTTCTGACTGCAGAAAATCTTTTCTATAAATTTTTTCTATAAAGATTTTCTGCAGTCAATTACTTTGAAGGACTCTGCAGTGATCCTATTAAACGAATAATTTACAATTTTCCATTATTTATTAGAATATTTTCCAGTGCACACAGTTCCAGTAGTTATTTATAATCAAGCTAAGTCACTGTTGTGTGGATATAACGTCTACTTTACATGCTTTATACTATGTGGAATAAGAATCGTCGTTAGAACGTATATTATTATATAAAATCGCTCGATGGACATATCCTCTTGAGTTCTCATATAGCAAAATTCAATTAGTAAAGTACAATCATAATCATTTGGGAACAAACTAGTTCAATGGAAAGCGCATAAAACCGTTTAGAATACATTTTAAGTCCATGGAAGTGAAAAGTTTACCTCTCAGAATCGTGTGAAAATTCCTTCCCTTTTTCAAAATACAAAATACAATGTTCTGTAGCAAGATAGTTTAGGAAATTTAATACCTCCTGCAGTAAAAATATTCAGTAGGAAAAAATATTTACCTAGCTGTTTACAAGGTCACTGGTTATTTGTTTTGTATACATAGTTTGACATTCAAAATAGTAGATTGAATATGTCCGATTAAAGTACAAACATGTTCTTCAATTTTGATAAAGATAATAAAACATTTATTGGAAGTACAACTTAAAGGTTCAGATCATTGATTACGAACCTGGATTCAGAATTTCGAAATTTAAAATAGCAGATCCAATATGGCCGTCCAAATATAAAAATCACAAGTAAACCATGATAAAGAAATTTAAAATATCATTATTAATTTGACATAGAAAATTTAAAAGGTTGGTATGAATCTGAAGTTGACATATGCAATCTTTAACTTGTGAAATTATTAAACACTTATTGTATTTGTTTATACATATTGATTTTTCGGAACATTATGCATAAATAAATTATGGCGTAAAATTTAAAATATCTTGCAATTTGTTGATTTTTTTAACATTGTACATTTGCAATTCTTATATCGTATCAGAATCATCTAAACAATCGACTTGCATCACAAAATGTTGAATCACATTTGACAGAAGCGAGTCGACGTTGAATGAACCCTTACACTTGACCTATGTCATGATCAAGGTTGCCATCAAATGCTCCATTCTAAACGCTGGGCTTCTATCTGAAAAATTGTTCCGTTAGAGCCTCATTATTCTGAGTCATTACAGTATCTCAATGGCTTTCAAACACCTGCTGCATATATATTATACAGATTAGGCAAATGAAAGACTGATGATAGTCCTCCATATTCGCTTTCTTATAAGAAAGATACAAGGTCTTCGGATTGTTGATTTAGCTCACACTTTGTGTATTGGAACATTTGCGAGTTCTGTTTATTGAAATATAGCATTATAGTGGCAGATATTCAATATGTAGTTTAGTAATCCATCAAGACGGCCAACAAATAATACATATAATAAACGAATGTAATAAATAAGAACGTAAAATGCTAATTATTAATCATGTCTGAAACTAATAGAATATACAGGGTGTTCAGGCTATTACTGTCCAGCATTTTTTTCAAAAACAGTGACTGTTACAAAGAAATGAAAGAGGAAAAAGTTGTACTGTTTTTTATGTGCTACAAAACGACATGTGTATTTTTTTTGTATTCGCATTATTTTGGGCGAAACCAAGGTGACCTCCTATTTTTTAAATGGGATACCATATATTTTTTTATATCATATGAAAGCGCGTGGCAAGACGATTTCATCCATACTATGCTACACAATGACCTTCAATGTCATGCAAGGTCAGAAATGGAAGAAACAATTGGAATATTGCGTATCAATGTCTTAACAATTATTCCTTATTGATACGCATTGGAAGAAGTTATCAATCAATACCAGTGTGTTTACTTCTTATTTCCACTAAAACAAGTCAATTTCAGTATTAGTTCCTAAATCGATCACTAATATCGTAGATAGCAATGTATCGTTATTCGGTAGACGAGAAAACGGATGTGATACGCATTTATTATACTGTGCAACAGCCAAAAAAAGTTTCAAATATCACTATGCGACCATTACAGTGTTTCTCGTGCTGATTACGAATCTGCAACCCGTTTGTCTCCAGCACGTACAGTTTTTGAGAAATTCAATTTTGTAAAAAAAACACATTTTTCAAATTCAAACGAATTTTGCGAGGTAATTATAAAAGATATTAAAATTCTGATTATATCAGAAGATTCTATAGACTTTCCTGAATACAACGGTATTTATATGTTATGCGTTCTGAATATTTAAACATGTTTAAACAATCATTCAGTGCGAAGAGACGCCGATTCTGCACCAATTATTGCGTATATTTTTCAATTTATCTTAAAAAGTAAGGGTCCAGTGGAAAATCGAACTATATCACGCGATAGAGCAGATTTTCACCTTTAAAAAGCACCAAAAGAAAGTTGAAACGTCGTTTGTTTTATGATACCAGAAGCAAAATAGCAATGCGGGAAACGAAGCGCGGTCAGTAGTCCGTCGCGTCAGAGCGGTCTCTTCGATACCGCCTATGTTAACACGATGCAAGGAACGATCTCTGTGGCGTGAGAACCACTGTCCTCGCTTCGTTTCCCGCGTTGCTATTTTGCTTCTGGTATCGTAAAAAAACGACGTTTCAACTTTCTTTGGGTGCCTTTCAAAGGTGAAAATCTGCTCTATCGCGTGATATAGTTCGATTTTCCACTGGACCCTTACTTTTTAAGATAAATTGAAAAATATACGCAAAAACTGGTGCAGAATCGGTGTCTCTTCGCATCCAATGATTGTTTAAACACGTTTAAATATTCAGAACGCATAACAAATATATACCGTTGTATTCAGGAAAGTCTATAGAATCTTCTGATAATTCCACAATTTTAGTATCTTTTATAATTACCTCGCAAAATTCGTCTGAATTTGAAAAATGTGTTTTTTGTTTTCAAAATCAAATTTCTGAAAAACTGTACGTGCTGGAGACAAACGGGTTACAGATTCGTAATCAGCGCGAGAAACACTATAATAATCGCATAGTGGTATTTGAAACTTCGAAAAAAAGTTCAAATTTGTTGGACAGTGTTATTATTGCAATAGAAATAAACAGTACTGAAGTAATACTGAAATTAACTTGTAATGGTGGAAATTAGAAGTAAACACACTGGTATTGATTGACAACTTCATCCGATGTGTATCAATAAGGAATAATTATAAAAACATTGATACGCCATATTCCAATTGTTTCTTACATTTATGACCTTACATGACATTTAAGGTCATTGTGTGGCACATGGGTGAATTAGTCTTGCCACGCGCTTTTATATGATATAAAAAAATATATGGCATTCCATTTAAAAAATAGGAGGTCATCTTGGTTTCTCCCAAAATAATGCGAATACAACAAAAATACATACATATGTCGTTTTGTACCGCATAAAAAACAGTACAACTTTTTCCTCTTTCATTTTTTTCTAACAGTCACTTCTTTTGAAAAAAATGCTAGGTAGTAATAGCCTGAACACCCTGTATAATAACATAAAAAGCATGTGCTCCGTTCGTGAACTAACTATCGAAGAAGATACTCGTGTTAATAAGTTTCACTTTTGAATTATCCTTTGTAACGAGAGTTGAAGCCTTTGTAAGATGTTTCATTTAGAATCAAATGTAAAAGATTAGAAAAAAAGGATCTATAGGACGTTATATTATTGAAATAAGACTGCTATAAAATACTTCGCATATTTTGTGACGTGTTTCCACGTTCACAGTCAGAAGAAAAATGCTATCTAAGCAAAACGTTGGCCACTAGGACACCAACACTACCATGACTCGTGACAACTATTCATTGTCCTTTTGATTGACCCCGAAAAATTTCCCTTGCTATCAGGAAAACGTTCTGATAAAACACACATGGCTCTCTTTGGCATTTTGCATTTATACACATTTTAAATTTCCTAACATTCGGCCATACTGGCTTTAGGACTGTCTTCAGACCTCACAATTACATTTCTTGATACAATTCTGGTTGTACAACAGCTTTTAACGTTATTGTCTCATCCATCATTAACTTTCGGATGCTGTTGTACCTTCTCCTGTTTAGGAGGGCACCTTGCGTTGCCCTGTCATCGTCTACTTTGGCATTTTTGACAACACTAGAACACCGCCGTATCCGTTCATCATTTACAGCCTAAAATATTCTCGTATCTGTATTTAGCCCTCCTAACATACCGCGGCGTCCGCCGCGTTCTCTCTTTCTATACAGCTCTTATTGGAACTCCCGTAAGTGACCGCTTTCGTAGTCCTCGTTCGGCACAGACCATTGCCTCTCCATAGTGGGATTGTCTTTGCCATCGAGCACACATTGAGTTGGCAACTCTACCCCTCTCTTTTTGTTCTCCTGCCATAAGTTTTTGACGGTCTTTCTTTTATTGTAAACAAAATTATTCAGAGACGATATAGCATACAACTACTCTATTTATTTATTTATTTATTTACCGCTCATACAGTGTTCGGCAGCTGCGTACGGCCTTGAAATGGAATAAATAAAAGGATACATAAATCCAGCTTCTATCTTACCTTTATCTTACCAACTACAACGACTGTTTGTAGTTGCTTTGACCCTTTCCTCATACCGTTCCTTCTGTGCTCTATAATCTTCTAAGGGAGGTTTACTGGTGACAACCGTAGCGATCGGACGTGTTTACAAACCTCGTGCGTATCGTGAACGCGAGTGCCACTACGAGCCAAATTAACTGTATAAGTGAAATTTCCTATTCTTTTAAGTGCAGTAAATCATATAAAATCACTCATTCACGGGAGCTTTTAAGCCCCTGTGAAAATTGTCTTATAAGCATCTCGGTGCAATCTTTTCACCGAAATGGCTTCAGTCAACAACACCCACACTGTACAGCAGCACCGAAGCTACACCAATGTTGTTCAAAGTTACGCCTTCCCAAAGAAGGAACAAGCAATTGTAATTGAAGCTAAAGATGGAATACCGATAAAGGATTACGTCCAGGCCTTGGGGAATCTAACTAACCCAGGTAATATTCGATTTATTTCGAGAATTTCCAACGGTAGGATTTGTGTATTTCTCGCGAGCAAGGAAATCGCAGACAATATCACACATAAACACAATCACATCAGAATCAACAACACAGACCTCTCCCTAAGACCGCTCATCAATAAATACCAACGCATAATACTATCAAATGTATACCCAACGATCCCCCATGCAATCATAGAAGAAAGTCTAGACAAGCTAGGAATCAGGAGAGAATCAGCTGTCTCCTTCCTAAGAGCCGGTATCGCAGAAGAAGGTTACACGCATATACTTAGTTTCCGCCGACAGATTTATATACATCCAGAAGACGTACACAAAGTTCCGAATTCCATCAAAATAGAACACGATCAGACAACATACTGGGTGTACCCTTCTGCAGAATCAATTAAATGTTTTATATGCAAACAAGAAGGGCACGTCGCCAAAAATTGTAAAAATAACGAAGATCATCAGATAACCAATGTTTTACCCAAAGAAATCCCATCCAACAACACTCAAGAAATAGTCCAAATCACGCCCCATACAAACAACTCAAACATCTCTCATGAACCAACAAACAAAACTCAAAGCACAGAAGTGGAAAATACGGAAATAGACCTAACTCACATGCCATTAAAACGTACTTATTCCGAAATGACTGATACAGCGAGTAGTATTTCAAGCAATACGAGCAAAGACCTGCAAACCACGATGAAAGAGCCAGTCCACAGACCATCAAAGAAAAAAGTCATCATTACAGATACTACGACGAAAAATCTGGACGATACACTAGAACCCATAAAACATATGCTAGATGAACCAGGTAAACTGTTAAACTATAATCAGCTTAAAAACTTTCTAGAAAAAGCTCACGGACTCTCCGATATTAAAAAGACAGCCACAGAATATGTACAGGATACCAACACCCTAGCAGCCTTCATGTACGAACTATACCCTCACCTCAAAGACAGAAGCATTAAAAACCGTTTCACCAGGATCACCAGGAAATTACTAAAACGCCCACCCTTTAGCATGTCAACAGATTCTCCAATCGCTTCTTCCGAAGACGAAAATACGAACGATTCTCAGATTCTATCTACCACACTTAATTTTCCCTCGAATTAATCTCAAGAAACATGATCAACAAAATCTTACAGTGGAATGTGAATAGTTTAAGTGGACGATTTGAATTTCTACAAAAGTTAATTCTAGACCACCAGCCAAACATACTGTGCCTTCAAGAAACAAATTTCAAAGAAAACAGATGCACCAATATCAAAGGCTTTAATGTAACATTCAAAAATAGAGCGAATGCTACAGTTGCAAGCGGCCGAGTTGCAATTTACTTGAAAGAAAATTTACCTTACACCGAAATAATTCTTACAACTAATCTAGAAGCAGTTGCAGTATCACTTACGCTACTCAAAAAGAAAATATGTATATGCAATGTGTACGTCCCGAACAGCTACCAACTACAGGAGGTAGAACTAATCAGCCTCATACACCAACTTCCTAAGCCTTTCATCTTGTTAGGAGACTTAAATAGTCACAACACCTTATGGGGGTCGACACACACAAATACTAGAGGTAAAAATATTGAAAACATAATAATAAAATCTGATCTTGTATTATTAAATACCACCGAACCAACTCATTTCAACTCAACGAACGGTTCTTATAGTTCAATTGATTTGGCCTTTTGCAGTCCCTCCCTCTGCGATATCTTAAAAATGACATCTTCCCAAGATCTGTACAACAGCGATCACTTTCCTTTATTCATCGAATTAATGGAGGGCAATACAAACGACTTCATATCCACTCCTAAATGGAAATTAAAAAAAGCGGATTGGGCAAATTACCGCAAAATAATAGAACAAAATATTCCATTTTTAAATGAACCAAACAGTGAAAACTGCAAATGGATCAATGAGCTGCTTCAAGAATTCGAAAAATTAATTATCAGCGCAGCCACACACTCCATCCCTAAAACCTCTAGTAACAAATGTAATAGAAGTCTCCCTTGGTGGAATCAAGAATGCGAAGACGCTGTAAGAAATAAAAAACATGCCTTCAATGTGTACAAAAAGCATAAGACTGACGCGAACCTAATCGAATTCAAACTTAAAAGAGCCATAGCTAGGAAAACTTTGAAACTAACTAAAAGACAATCGTGGATGAACTACGTATCTTCGCTAAATAGTAAAACATCAAGCAATGAAATGTGGACTAAGTTGAAGAAAATAAATGGTCACAAATGCAACACCCAAATTACTTCTATATATACGCCAAATAATACCACCACAAATGACCCTAAAGAAATAGCCAACGTATTAGCAAATACATTTTCCAGGAACTCCAGTAACACAAATTTCGAGGCAGATTTCCTCAGTACCAAAATTCATGCTGAAAAAACCCTCTGGAATGACAATAGTGCAGAAAATAACAAATTTCTAAATTCCAAAATAGAATTAACTGAACTGTATTCGTCGATTAAAACATTAAAAAATTCGAGCCCTGGACCTGATAATATACCAAATATTTTTCTGCAGCAAATGCCAAAGGCGGGGTTGATCTATCTTCTACATCTCTATAACTGTATATGGCTAAATAACGTGTTTCCTGATAGCTGGCATGAAGCAATAGTTGTCCCTATACTGAAACCGGGTAAAAATAAATCCCACGCTGATAGCTACAGGCCCATCGCCTTAACGTGCTGTATGTGCAAACTATTGTATTAGAAAAAATTCTGAACAAAAGATTACGATGGTACTTCGAGAAAAACAACCTATTGGAGAAAAATCAAAACGGCTTCAGGCAATTTCGATCAACAACTGACAGTCTTGTTACCCTAGATACAAACATATGCGATGCCCTTCGACAGAAGCAACACCTCATCGCTATTTGCCTGGACATTGAAAAAGCTTACGATATGATATGGAGACACCGACTTCTACAAGAATTGCGAACACTAAACGTCAACGAAAATATGTTCCAATTCATCAGTAACTTCATCAGAAAGAGATCGATCTGTGTTCGAGTAAATGGTCACTTCTCAAACAAAACCACAATTGAAAACGGAGTACCACGAGGCTCAATATTAAGTGTGACACTATTTTTGATAGCAATGAATGAAATTACAAAAATTTTCACTAAACCAATTAAATACGTCATATATGCGGACGATTGCACAATTTATATCACAGGAAAAGACATTAAAACTAGCCAACAAATTTTACAAGAAATGCTGGATAAACTTCAGGATTTCGGACTACGAACTGGCTTCAAATTCTCCAAAGAAAAAACCACAGTAACTATTTTCTCTAATAACAGAAAAGACAAAAATTATCAACTGCAATCGCGTCTTGGGCAATACCAGCTAAAAATTTCAAAGACTCCTAAAATTCTTGGACTGATCTTCGACGAAAAACACTCATGGGTCCCATTCCTCAAAAACCTTAAAACCGAGTGTACCCGAAAGTTAAGTATTATAAAAGCCATAGCGTCGAAAAATTGGGGAGTTGAATACCATATTCTGATAAAAACGTACAAAGCCTTAATTCTCTCTGTAAAATAGACTACGGTTCGATTGCATATGATTCGGCAAAACCACACCTCCTCAAAATGCTGTCACCGATCCACAACGCGGGAGTTAGAATTGCAACAGGAGCATTCAGGACGAGTCCAGTTGCAGCTCTATTAGCTGAAGCCAATGTACCGCCTCTTGAAATCAGAAGAAAACTAAGTCTAACTTATGCAGTATCTAAACTTGCAACACCGTCAAATCCGGTATACGACATAATAACAGCGGACAAGCATTCATACACTCCCTGCATTAAATCTCGACATCCGAAACCACTGCACCTCCGATTACAGAAATACCTACAAGACATGCAAATTAATATTCCTCCAGTTTTTGCAAGAAGACAATTCGCAATTCCGCCATGGACAATAGAAGCACCTCGCATAATCGACAAATTCACACAAGTCACCAAGAATACAGACCGAAGCATTCTTCAAACCCTATATCTAGAACTAGCCTGTGATTATCCAAGTCACAAGCAAATATTTACTGATGGCTCCAAATCAAAAGAAGAGACAGGATGTGCAGTGTACACCTTCGAAGAACAACGATTATTCAAGTTACCAAACTGTTGCACTACTGTTACTAGCGAAGTGTATGCTGTTCTCCATTCTCTAGTGTATGTTGAGCAATCAGACTATAACAAATTTATTATATTAACCGACTCCCAAAGTGTCATATCCGCTATACAAAATCTGGATACTAACAACGCAATAATTCATAATATAATTGAAAAGAACGCTATACTTAAAAGCACCGGCAAAGATTTATTATACTCCTGGATCCCGGCACACATAGGCATTAAAGGAAACGAAGAAGCAGATTCAGCAGCAAAAAGGGCAAGCACTATAACATCAGAAACGCCCCGTATACCTACGCCTCACCAAGACATTCAAAAACAGATAATCAAAGCTGCAAAAGAATTGTGGAACAGAAATTGGAAAACTTCATCACCTACGGCATTACATAAAATTCGTGATAATATATACGATATTAGTCCAGCAGTCTTTACGAACCGAACAGATCAAGTGATACTAACTAGACTAAGAATAAGCCACTCCAAATTAACACACTCCTTTCTCATTACCAAATCGAGCCCAATGATGTGCGATGTGTGCAATATACAAATCTCCATTGATCATATCTTAATGCATTGCCCCAAATACTGCGTCCAAAGGGAAAAATATAACATAGTAAACGTAACAAACATGCTACAAAATGTAATCTTGTGCAGGAAAGTTCTTAACTTCCTGAGAGATATTGGAATCTTTTATCAAATGTAATACCTACAGGTTACGACACAATTCCAAACCTAATGTGGTCACTAATAACCTAAAAAGGTGCATGTGACCTTAAGCATTCAATTAAAAAAAAATCTTCTAAGATTGACAACTGATCTCCCCTCTCAAAGTTTGCAGATTAAGTCCATCCATTTCCTACCGTACAGTGCTGAATATTTCTCCTTCGACTACTGTCTCAACATCACATCTAATTGATGCTTTTACCGCAGCAGTATATATTCTTTTATTGTGCATCGTATTCATGACATCTTCTTAACCTGCGTATCCCAATTCTATGCGCCTTGACCTACAGCATTTGTCGGCATCGCATCAACAATAGTTCTATTGTAACGCTTGCACTGTCCGTTCGCTCACGGGGTAGCTGCTGCATTGAACACGTGCTCGATGGCATACATTTGACATGACAGTTTAAGATTGCGTGACGTACAACAAATTCATCAATAGTTACATATGACGCATTTTCTGGTCCTTCACCGGCTCTTTAGCTATTTGTTACTCTGTAGGCTCGTTTCAAATGGTCCACGTGTACACCCATGATCAATATGTACTACGTGAAACGAAACTAGTCCCTTCCCTATCGTATTCAGTTTGCATTGCTTTTTTCCTATGTTGCCACATATTTGTAATACGCGCAACTGAAGCATTCCTTAATATAATACAGGGTGAGACAGAAAGAGTTCCTCGATTTCGAGAACTAATAAAAACTAAACTAATCAAAATGTAAAAAAAAACTTTATTCGTTACTAAACGCACATGATGCCATTTTAAATTAATGGGTTTTAAAAATTACATCACACAAGTGTTCGCCTCCATTCTTGATAGACTGAGTGAGCATCTCATGATAATTTCCATCACTCTGCGGATAATTTCAGGTAGAATGGCAGCAGTTTCCTGCATTAACGTCTCCATAAGAACTTCCAGAGTTTAGGGATGATGTTGATACACTTTTTCCCTAAGGTAGTCCCAAAGGAAAAAATCACATAGGCTTAAATATAGCGAGCACGGGGGGCACCCGATGTCACCACGTAAAGAGACAACATGCCCTGGAAATCATATCTTGTTGAAATCACACATGATCTTGCCATCCACTCTGGGCCGTAGAAAGTTCTCTAGCATTACACAATACCGATCTGTGTTTACTGTAACTGTAGCACCGTTTTCTTCGAAAAAACATGGAAATATACCGCCATTTCGAATAAACTCTTCAACGACGAACGCGCGGTGCTGTTTCGGCCAATCTATGATTTACACTAAAAATGGCATGAATACAGAAGTCGAATGATATATCTCCCACTGCGCTACAACCATCATAGCCATAGCTAGACGGTTTCCAAATCGGGGAGTTCTTTCTGCCCCACCCTGTACTTACATATACTTATCAATGAAGCGTCGCATGCCAGCAAACTAGTAGCTGTGCCCAATCCCATGCAACATTTTCTCTGAACTTAAATGCTTAACGTTGTGGTGGCACAATTTACTTTGCAGATTTGCTACCCTCAGCATAACTCAGGTCATTTTATTGTCCGGCAATTGTCAATATAATCTGTTCCCTTTTAGCATGTACGCTTTGAAGTAATGTTTCGTTTCGAAAGACTTTTCATTGTTTTCTAAATTGTCCTAATACGCGATAACTGTTCATCCTACAGTTGGACTGCGACGATCCATTTAGCCTCCGTGATATCTATCTAAACAAATTAAAATGGGTTAAAGATTTCGGTTGCGTTCGACCACGTGCGCAATTCATGGCTCTGATCAATACATAATATCTAAGGTAAACTCTTGAACTTCTAATCATCATCGGCTTGCGATACGCGAGGCAATAAATTTTTCTTCTACAAGGACGTCCTCAACGTATTGCATTATTTGAATTCCAAGCCTAGTAGATAAACTCTAAAATGTAGCAACGAAAACAACGGTTATCGTCTCCAAATCGTACGAATGATAGCACTGTTTATATGCTGTCGTTAGTTTGCTAAAGTGAGCTATTACTGCCAAATCCCCATTTTCTTATTGCAATAGCATTACTCAAACTCTTATGCACCTCGCATCCGTGTGTAGTTCGGCGAGTAAATTCGGATCATAGATATGTACGTAATACCGGTGGTGTCACGAGCTGCCTTTGACCCGGTGAAAGATCTGTTCTTGAGTCTTTCTCCATTTCCACGATATGCTTTGTCGCGTCAACCGTGTTATGATCTTGATGACCGCGGCACTGTTCGTAATAAATATTCTAAAGTAACAGACCAGCTGCAAGAATTGACGTACCTGGTTTGCATTTCCCGGTTATGGGATTTTGTTAACCGCAACTGTTTTCCGCTGTTCTGACCTTTCTGCTTGTTCATTGAGCTTTCCGACTAACTATTCAATTGTCTCTTTAAAGAAACAATATTTGTTTAATCCGAGAGTTAAGCCATGTGTTGACAAAGTCTTGGAACTTCCCGTAATTTGCCAAGTCAGTTTTCGATGATATTATTATGTCGTCTATGTAAGGGACGTTCCCCTTCATTGATGCTAAGACTTTTCGCATTAAACGCGTAAAAACAGCTAGCGCAATCAATAACTCAAACGGTATTCTCAAAAACTAGTAACGCCCCTCCGAAGTAAGAACTGCTGTTTTAGCCAATAAATTTTTCGCAACCGGATCTTGATAATAACTCGATGCTAAATCAAGACGTATATACCGTCGGTTACCTACGAGTTTATCGACCTAATCGCCAATCAGCGGCAGTGGATATTTATCATTTATCGTTATCGCATTCAATTTTCAACAGTGTACGCACATTATATGTACAGTCCATTGGGTTTTATTCTTCGCTAGCATGATTCGACTTTAAATTCCTCTTACCAACGTGTCCAAAATTGAAATTAGGATTTATTTCAATTACATAAACAACCATTTGCAATAGGTATTCGCGGCACTTTGCAATCTCTCAAATCATAAAAGTAAGACGTTTTCCGCGTTACAACATCAACATCCTATAAAAAGTCTCTTTTAAGTACTGTACTGTATGCCATGTACTTGTCCGGAACGATAAATGAATCTACATTTGCGGCTACATTCTGTATTCTAATTGTTAACGGTCACGATTTGAGCCATTATGACCGGTTGTCTTGCAAATCCTTTAACGATCATGTCCTTTACCGATTTCATTTCGATTAAGAGCTTCTTAATTACACTGTACAACAGTTGCCAAGTTCACAGTGAAAACACAATACCTTCTATACAAAACGTTGGTCGCGAGTACAGAAATATCACCATGGCACTTGACGACTATTTATGGCCCTTTGGCATCGAAAACTATTCCTTATGATCAGGAAAGTGCCCCGACCAACGTACAGATGACCTATTTTGACCGGCCGTATTTATACAAAATTTCAATTTTCGAACACATTGGGTTATTTATTAAAATTTTATTATGGAAGACTTATATTAAATTACATTGTTTGTAAGAAGAGAATCTGCATATGCAATCAAGTTCCTGGTAGTTTATGAAATGTCTCTGAGCGATAGGTGCATGAGGTATAAAATTCAAAGTTATTTCCTTTCCAATCCATTACGATTTAAATCCTGTCGACATTACGTCCGTAAATGTTGCGATAAATAATAGCATTATTGTAGGACACAAATGAGATATTAATTAATAGAAATTTCCATGTATAAGAAATCGATTCCTGATCAACAGCATAATATTCTGGAATGATATGCAATATACGTGTTCAAACATCACGTGCATAATACGACAAATGTAGATAAAAGTTATTTATTAAAAATTGTTACACTGAATCAAATGGCGAGTGAGAGTTGCCGCACGACCGCAAAGGGTTAAGAAACTCCACACACGTGGCTTCCTAGCACGTTGATAGGCTCATAGATATTGAAATATGTCACACCGACCATTGCACGTAAACGCGTACAAAGTAAAGTCTATAATGCACATTGTACTTGGTATGCACTTTCTTTCGTAACATCCCGAGTGATTAATCCCGGAAGAACATCAATATAAACTATTGTCATTTCTTTTTTCTTCCGTTCTTGTAAAATTTTGTTCATTCGTTATTGACCGCGTGGATAATTCACTGTTCAAGTAACGTAAATACTTGGCTCATCGATCGGTAATCCGCACTTTTATTAAACATGAACGATAAATCTAATTCGCGAACAACTGAAATTACTAAATGTTGGTGGGGTTATGTGGAAATAAACTACGTGTCGAATATTAGAGTAATAATTGTATGTATTTGTAGAAGAAAAGGTTACGGTGGAAGTACTGTTAAAAATACAGGCTCGACGTAAGCATAATGGGCGTACAGTTAGAACTAACTAAAAATTGTCGAGGCAGTTCATACAGCGATACCTGTATGTTCGTGCTGTACCTTAACAATATATGTATTATTTAATGAATTAAATTATATAAAACAATAAATCAAAATATGTTAATAGTAGTCGAATTAATATATCACTTTGTTAATGGATATCTTATTAAGAAATTTTAAATTATATGTAAAATATTGTACGTAATATTTTAAAATAGAGAACACGCGCAACTGCTGACAGGGCAGAGAATATATTCCTAATCTAATTATTATACATTGTCCTTCAACCACTGAAGCTACTAAATATTAATTTAGTTACCATGAATTCTCTTGATTAAATAAAGAATTTAAAAGTATGTAAGGTGTCAAGGCACAGAGTTTCCTGAACACTGGAAGCGAACAGTTAAAACTGATAAAGCGAATTTCGTGAATCGACTCGAATTATTTATTCTCTCGTTCATCATTGTCTTGTATTTTTTTTTTGTTATTGAAATATTTATTCCTTGGCTAAAAAAATTTATTTAATCGTATAGATTCTGCACGATGTTTTATTTTCTCTGCGATGTCGAACACTGGACGGTATGTCTTAAACTGCCGTTCGCAGTGGAATAGTCCCTTACGACAAGGACGTTTAACACTGGTAAAAGAACGAGAAAATACATTTCTTTAGGAAAAGAACTGTTTTTGCCTTTTAGAAAGGGAAAGGGATTCCTGGAACGTCTACGAAGCGTCCGTCGTGGTAACAATACGAAACCGTTTAATCGTTTTATGGTCCTTTGACCCGACTGTCAAGAGAACCAAAGACGATGTCCAGAATTCTTGCTTTCTCTCTGCTTGAAATTCTCGGAGATACGATCGGCAGTTTAGGACAAAACGTCGGAAGAGCAACGTTAAAGAGAAAAAAGCAAACACTGAAATTATTTTTGAATAATCGTTTGCGCGTATTCGCTTGTTAACCGTTGTTACTATATTAAGAAGTTAGTGAAATGTGACAACAAAATAGTACAGTGAAAAATGGTGGTGAAAAGTGACAGTGAAGTAACGTTAGTTCACTGACCTGACATGAGCTGTTCGGGATGCATACTTTTTTTACGAAAGATTAAGACCGGTTAAACGACTCAGTAACGAGGAACCCTTTGTACAGAGGCAGGATTATTTTCAAATAAATAGGTTAGTCTTATTTTACTATTTTTATACTCTCTTCGTAATCGTAATGTACACCAGATCTTAATTTGTTTATTCGTTATGTGATTTATCTTTTACGTAACATAGCACAACACTAACGTGCTTGTTCGCGTCTGCGGTCGGCCGTATAGCTTCGCTCTCGCGCCTGAGTGCGCACTATTCTCGCGCTCTGAATGGTCGGTGCTTTTCTTTAATAACTCGAAAGCAGGAGCGTAGATTCAATTTTTGCAAAGGAAAAAGTTACTTAGAATCACCTCTCCTACAACCCCTTCTCAGATCTTACGCGAGTTACGAGACACCCTATTGTAGGCGAGAACAATTAACATGAGCCATGTGTTAGGGTAAGCGTCGCCACGGCGGGCTCGGGCGTGAAGCCGAGGAAAAGGTACGGCGTTGAGTTTGAACGAAGTATCGACAGCATCTGTTTTATAAGAAGACACGAAAGAAGACTGCACGTGTCCAAAACGAAAACGCTTCTAACCGATAGACAAAAAGAAAAGCGAATCTGCAGGCAGTCTTGTCGCAGTTACGAAGGAGGACGGATGTGCGGTGTCAGTAATAAAGTTACACTATGCAACCGACAGGAAGACCGTTTTGGAGGTTTGGCCAGGCGTTCAGACGCGACGGCAGTAATTGGCCGAAAAAAAAAGATGGTCGCATCGAGTCTCACGCATTTTCGGCGGCGGAATTTATTGGGTCGCGTGGCCACGCACACTAGTTGACTCGAAGACCGTAAACAATCAGTAGTCTGCGATCGTCAATCGGTGTCGAGTTTCGACGGTTCTAGGTGGGGGTAGGAGGAGCGATCGCGTACGTCTTATGTTTCAGGACAACCTCCAAAACGGTCTTCTTGTCGGTTGCATAGTGTATATTCTGTTTTAAACCGTTTACATTTCTTTGTAATTTCTCCTATTCATTTTTCGATTCTATACTATATACACCTTCTGCCCCAAAAATAACCGGAATGGATCTAGTTTAACGAAAATATTGGTGCCATTTGTTAATTGAGGATTGATTTATTAATCGTCAACTTTCTTTACTAACTTGTACAAAGTTCATGACATTTCGTTCATTAGAATCCAAGGTGCGACGCATTTTGTAATAATAGTTTTTGTACGTCGGTCAAAAAATAAATAAAAAACAAAGAGTCAATATTAAGTTCTGTGTTAAGAACGGTATAAGTGCTATGAAAACGCTTAAAATGCTTAAAATCGCTTTTGGAGATAATTGTTTATCACAAACACAAGTTTTCGAGTGGCATCGACGATTTAGAGAGGGCAGAGAGGATGTGAATGACGATAAACGTTCAGGCCGATCAATTGAGTCAAAAATCAAGAGTCAAAACAATGCTCATTGCTTTTTACGATTCCAAGGGGATTATCCACAAAGAATTCGTTCCAATTGGTGCAACAGTTAAGGCCGAGTATTATCTTGAAGTATTGAAACATTTGTTAGGATGTATTCATCGTATTCGTCCTGAATATCGAGAACTTGCCAGTTGGCGATTGTTGTACGATAATGCACGTGCTGATCGTTCACTAATTGTGACTGATTTTTTGACCAAACATTATGTTTTTTTGTTTCAACATCCACCGTACTCACCCGATTTGACTCCCTGTGATTATTTTCGATTCCCAAACCTGCATTTGGCAATAAAAGGAAATCGTGTTGCATCAACTGAAGACATTCAACGGGCAATGACGAGCAATCTTAACACCGTTCCAATCAGCGATATAAAACAGTCATTTAACGTACTTCTCGAACGCGCAAATCGCTGTATTTCTCCTGAGGGAGAATATTTTGAATGAATAAAATGATTTTTGCCAAGATTTTTTACCCATTTTTGTTTCTGCATAGCCATTCCGGTTATTTTTGGGACAGAGGGTGTATGTAATGACTATCGCAAACAGTTTTGCCGGAAGAGGTCACAATGACTCTCGTGTCTTTGACCGAAACGCGTGTATTGACCATTTAGATTTTCCAGATTGCTAACAATACAGCATTATACAATGAATCCTTATCAATTATACAGTCGTGGACAAAATTAAATGGACAGGTATCATAAATAACAAAAGGTAAATTTAATTAACTAATAATGCCTATAAATCAAAACTTTATTGCACACTTATATGCATTAAATAAATGTTTTTTCAAGTCTACAAAAATATCTCACGTTCTTTTAAAATTTATTTACAACATTGTAATAAAACGAAACATTTTTTACATTTCTGCAATGTCCACTTAATTTTGTCCATGAGTGTATGTGTGATTATTATATTTATATATTATAATATTATATGTATACATTATAATTGTATGTATGATACGTTATATCATTAAACATTGTTTGGACTTTTACGCTGTATAGAGAAACCATTCTATTGTAAAGTGAAACGTGCAGCACAGGCACAGAACATTTTTAAGCGCTAATTTATTACAGTGCACCATAAACCATCGCCAAAACTCAACTCGATAACTGGTGCCATAAATTTAAGGCATCTGTCAACCATACGGAAGGGTCATAGAGTGTTTCGACCCAAAGTTAAGACATTTAGAAATTGCCGGACACAACCTTCGTAACATCACCCCCGGACACCACCCTACCTGAGAGTGACCAGGACGTTGGGCGTGAATTTTTTGCCAAGAAATAGGAAGTATTAAGACCGCCTCCTTATCCACCAAGACAACATTACTTATCTAATCAGGGAAGTCACCCCCATCGACAACCCTGACAACGAACCCATAAAAGCCAGCGTTTTTTGTAAAAGATCAGAATTTTCAAATCGTACGTACTTGCGATAAGACTTCTCCGGGCGAACTCCTGTATTTTCAAAGTATCGAGCGTACTCTCGTACTTATATATATTTTAGTATAAGTTAATTATTATTTCGATTAATTTACTTCTTAACTAATAAAATTACTCAACTGAATTTTACACAGTGCACTTTCGAAGTATTCATTTCAATATTTCCTGGTGCATAAACAAACATAATTTCAATACTCTTCTTCGTAGCGTCGTTTTTATATATACGTTGAAACTAAAAAGTTTAAACTAACTGAAATGAATTTAAGTAGCTCTTATGATTGAAAATCAATTTATGATCATTCTGACAATTACAGGAATTTGAAGGCTCATGGTTTAAAAATTACAAAAAGCATTATTTCATGTCTTTAAAAACTAAATGCATGTCATAAAGGAGTCACCTATGATTTCTATGACCTTGAAATATGTTATCAATGCCACAACTTTTTCCTAGACATATAGTGATGAGACTACTTTAGTTTTTTTTAGATATTAGCAGGGATATGTAAACCATAACATTTATCTTAATTACGTAATTCTTCTACGCATTAGCAACTGTAAATTATAAAATCCCATACATTGTCAGGAAAATGCACTTGCCACATTTTTATGATATTAAGTAGGTTATGTAACATAAAATTGCTGTCATCAACGCAATCGATAACTTGACGGGTTTCTTGCCCCTTACATGATTACATGTGTAACGTATTCTAGGCTCTTACCGATAAACTTCATGAACACAGTTTATTTGTAAAAAAAAAGACAATGTTATAAGCTTTGGAACACTTTATTAATACGTTATAACATAAGTACGAAATGGCCACGGACTACTTTGTTGCTCGATGCCACACACAGGGCATTTCAAGTTGGCCCGTGTAACTTTACCAGTATATTCTACAAATAAAAATAACAATGAACGTTTATAAGAATATAAGTTTTCGAATGCATTATTAAACGTTATTTAAAAGAAATATATTGTTGTGCCGTATATTCCTCATAATCTTTCGATAAAACATTTAGCAGCCCATGTTTATATAACATTTTCAATGCTTTTTGTTCATAGTATGGGATTGACGGGGTCTCCATACCCGAAAATAGTATGTTGATAAAGTTTTACGTATAAAACTGGGGCAGTATATTCCTACGATAATGAAACAGTCAGGTTAATAAAATGAGTAATTTTATACTGTTTTGAGTACAATGCGCACTTACTTTGAAATATTGCAGCAATGGTATAGAATAATTGGAATAAGGTTCTTCGAGGGATAGGAATTTATTGGATTAGAGCGAAGACATAGCTGTTCTTCCTTATACAATTTGTACATTGTTCTTTTTCGCAAAATTCAATCTTTTCTTGTATAATTAATATTCACCCAGGCGTCCAGGAGTTATCTTGTTCATCAGGAGATGGTCCTGTCCTTCGCCATCCAACGTGCGTCCAGGTATTGTCACCGAATTCTCCATGCCGGACGAGTGTCCAAGAACAAACTCCTGTACTCTCCCCCTATTCTCCAGGCAGACGTCGAGGTATTCTCGCTGTACTCTCCTGCCGGAGTTCCTAAGTTAATCTAACAATAAGAGCGGCCGTTGGTGCCTACCTCGTCCTCTCTCTCGGAGAAGCTAAAAAGAGCCTAATGCGTTCCGCGGCCTGTTTTACATACACTGGTTGCTATCCACGGTGGCCGACAATATCTTAAGCGGTTCTGAACCTGTTAAAAACATATTTCAACGAAAAACATTTGTAAAAATAAGTGAATTTAAAAATTTAAATATTTGGATAGGATATTTGCAATTTAGAGAATTGCTAAATTTGCAAATTCGGTAATTTTGGAATTTGCGATTTGGTAACTGGAAATAAATGGTAACGGTTCCTTCGTAAGTTGTACTCAAATGCACAAGGTGTATGAAAAGTAAGTGTATGTTAGCGTCGTGTCCTCTATAGAGGACATGCACGTGCCAAAAGTGGTACACGTGTCAGGAGTCAATGTGTTTAAGGACTTTGCCCCAGTTTTCAGGGGTCATAAGATGTCGATGTTATAAAGATATGTTTGCCATTAGTCGTAGGATCGGTGGTAACCGATAGCTAAGGACCGTAACGAAGTTGTACGAGTCGCGGATGTTATGATTAGATGTCGATGCCTTTCTTCTATAAACAACTGAAGGTGTCGCGCCTCGTGGCCTATGGTCATGGTGCTACGTGGAGCGTGCAAAAGCGATAAGGGTTTTCTATGAGGCTCTGGCCACGGAGTGGGGAGGATATTGCATCCTTTGGGAAGAGGGGGCCCTGGGCAGTCCACAATCCCTCGGGCCAGAAAACTGTCGCGCAAGACGACGCACGGTCCCAGGAACCTGGGCAAAGAGCGATCTCCGACAGAGGAAGATGTGGTAGAGTTTGGAAGGTGACTCGAACCCCAGGGTTGGTGTGACGGGGCCGTCGCTTGAGGTGTCGGGGTTTAGCCCTAGTATCCGAGACGAGATCCTGGAGACCACGCACCGCCAACCCTAAAAAGCCACCTACGGAGCTACCCAATCCCGGATCCCCGGGTAACCGATGCCATTGGTGTGCAGACTTGCGTGGAAGAGGTGACTTGTATGAGCTCTCGATTGGTTGAGTGCACGGCCGTCGTTTGAGGTGTCGGGCGGATGGACCTAGTCATGCCTAGTATCCGAGACGAGATCGTGAGGCAGACAACACGACTCTTAACCCTTGAAAATTGCTACTACGGAGCTGCCCAATCTCAGGTTTCTGAGTAACGGATGCCACTAGCAGTATTAGAAGTGTTGTAGAGATAACCCGCCCTTCGGTGCCACGCCGTCGCGTATGATCTGTTAAACGTGACTCGTAGTTCTTTTCTCGCCGTCACAGGTACTGGGGGTGGTGTGAAAGCCTCACCGGGTTCGCAAGGACCTGGTGTCATGCCTATATGGAGTTGGACTCTTAGGGGCTTTGGAAACGAGGTCTGAACTGTTGCATATACCCGTTCGGGTGAGGAGGCACGTCCGCGTTTCATCTACAGTGGGCCGGATACAGAATAAATCCTTTGGTAAGAGGACCATGAGAGACGACATGGCACTTATCCCAGCACCTTGTTAGAGAACGGTCTTAATAGCTTCCCGAAAAATTATATCTAACATGTAAATAATGCTGTAGGGCGTTTTTACTAAAAACTAGTCAAAACACTGTACACATCAGCGAAGATCTGTATATAAAAATTTGTTCAAAAATTACACTGTCCAACAGCCAATCAACGTTCTAATATCCGATCAGTGATTATTATAGTTTAGGATATTGTTATATAGTGATACTATTACTATAATAGTTACTGATCGGATTTTAGAAGTTGAAAACAAGTGAAAATTTGTTGGATAGTATTATCTCACAATCAGCCTTGTATGATAGTTCAAGATAAAATTTGTATATTGTATATGCACTCCGCGACAAGACCTACTCGTTGGTCATAAAATATTAAAATCATTTTTCCATGAAACGATTAACCCTTTGCACTGGAAAGGTGACTAACACTCACCGCTTTGTTTAATACAGCAATTTGGTATGCATATTTTTTAACTAAATCTATAGTGCTGCATATATGATGTATAAACACAATGGCACAGCTAATAGTTGCTGTTTAGGCAAACGGTAACTCGGGTCCAAACGACCGCTACGTTCAAACCCGTAACCTATATTTTCGCTCTATCCTTCTCTCCTTGCTAACGCTTTTCCTGCTCCGTTGGCCACCGGCACAGGAGACAAAGGCAAGGAAGAAACAGAAATTTTAAATATACACTCGCGCATGTTCTAGAACTTCCGGGAACATTCCAGAACGTATGTTGCTATAAAAGCCGCGCCCTTGCGAACGAGCCGGCACACAGTGGTCCGGATTGGAAAATCGTGTGCCATTTTAGTATAACTTTTGAACCACTTGAGATATTATCATGAAACTTAAACCAAATAATGTGGGAATGCTAATCTTTGGATAGGTAAAAAAAAATTGCATTACACTTGTTGTTATTGTTGTTATTATTAATATTACAATATTTTAATCTATGGATAGGTTAAAGAAGAACTGTATCACAATTGTTGTTGTTGTTAATGCTACTATTATTATTATTACACGTTTTCGTTAATTATTTATTAATTCCAATGCTTCTGAATCTAATTATTTAACTTTCTTACGGTACGATTTTATTCTAATACTCGATATATATGGATCGGATGTTAAAAGAAGGCGATTGAAGATATCTTCGTTTGTACATATTCTAGAATTTTTCCGCGTATATTATACACACTATATTATATACACTATTAAAAATTTCCAAATGTGCTGAAAAACAATTACCTGCAGTATAACGTGGAATTTTTTAATTAGTTGCACATCAATTCCTGTAATGTCGGCTGATATTTGGGTGCACTGGTTCGCACTCTTTCTTACATACGTTCACGCAGCTCTCCTGTACTCTCTCATGTGCATCCACGCATACTCGCATTCCTTCATGAATAGAGAACTGCAATTAAAAAACTCTACTGCCAAGATTAAAAGTTCTGACAACCAGCTGTAGCCAATAATTGTATCGATAAGTACCTATTGTATCGATAGAAAATTGGAACCAGTTCTAATCCTATGTTCGACATGATTCGAAATGGTTTATGAGTTGTACGTGGTGAACAAAAAGGTCATATGTTTGTAAAATTTAAGATCCGCTAGATTTTTTTACAACCTACAATAACCATCAAGTATCTTCTACGAAGGGTAATCGTTTATTACCTTAGCGAATTAGACTCTCACATACGTACTGTTCGGTACGCTGTTTTCAGAAGTTTAAACGCCTCTCCTATTAATTGTTATTAATTATTCTGATACTAGAATTTCTATTAATTACTAAGTATTATAATAATTCCTGCAGCTAAGTCAGTATCCACCTTCATGCACACAATATTCATTTTCCGTTAAGTGAGTGACTGCAGCGGGGATACCATAAAGTTTTTTTCACTTATAAATAAATTTTTGTCCATACAAAAACAGTATAAACATACCAAGTGCCATAAACTAAACACTTCATTTGAAGAAGCGAATGTTGAACTCCTCTGCTCATAGAGTTTCATCAAATGATGCGGTCCCGCGACCGACGTTAATAGCTTTAAACAACAATAACTTGAAAAGGGGGACGAGGGGGGACGTAATTCTTTCATGACTATTTAGAGGAAGGTGTGCAGAAAACATCCTAGTTTTTTTACGGAGGTACTTTTTGGTGTTTTTAAGAAAATCCTTGTAAAGTGCAAGAAATTTTTTTAATTTCTTGTATTCATTCAACATTACCTTTTCAATACATTCTGTACGGTAATAATTAATGTATCAAGGTATTTTGTATCATTAAAGAATCCTCTTTACTATAAGAAAAAGAGAATTGGAAAATATTGAATAGGAACGTCACAATCTCTAAAAGAAAAAGTACAATTTTGTGGACAGAAAATACTATCCATAAAAAGTTCAACTTTAAGTTGTTATTACTACTAAAAAACTACATCAAATCGAATAAATATTTTCATTTTCGAGACTGATAGACATTCAAGAAGCATTGTGCAATCATAAAATATTGATTTTTGAAAGTCGACTTTTTGACCAAATGGCACACGCTTTCCCAATCCGGACCACTGTGCGGCAGTCTGTATAGAGTCCGTAGAGAGCGATTAGCGAGATAGAGCGTGCGAATAATTCTGTGCTTTGGCGAAATTCCAGTGCGAACTTCGAGCTTCGACCAGGTTTCGGACAAACACTCCATTTACTCCGTTTTGTAAAGACAATTTATTAACACCGCGCTAAATTATTTCAACATTGTACAATTTTAGAGCAATAGGCAATTTTCCTTGCATCTCTTCTTTAACTGTTCATCCTTCTTCCACGGTCACGAGCTTTAACCGACCGCGTCCTTCCGTCTCGGCCGGCAATCTTTCTGTTATTCGAATCGTTTCCAACCGCGGATAGTTCTACGCGGCGAAACGTACGAAACAGTTGCAATTAATAATAGACAGATAACGTTGTAAGAATTCATCAAAAATTTCAATCAGAAAGTTTTAGAGTTGTTATCAATTACAGGTAAAAATACCTTCGCGTGCAAAGGGTTAAGTTTGCTTGAACACATATTGCACTCTCAATGAGTAGTACACGATACAATAATAAAAAAGATTGACCTTGAAATACAGAGTCAAAACAATTTTTGCACGAACTTTTATTTATAAATTTTCAACAACACAGAGGTATAGAATCAGGATACAGTGTCATTTATTACTTTTTACACACTCTGTACAACTGTGTAATATGGCAACGGAACTCTTTCCGTCTCCAAGTCTCTACTTGGTCATGCTGCAATTTACGAGGTTTCTTATCGCCAAATTTTACTAACATATTCTATACGAAAAAATAAGGAAAAGCTTAGAATAAAGTATTAACATATAAGATACGATATATTGACATAAGAACTGTCAAGGCGGGGAAATAGACGTTTTACAAGTTTTTTGTTTCAAGTTACAAAATTCGTTAAGGCAGTTTTCCTTTAAATGTGCGTTATTTTATTCAAACCGAAAAATTAATATTATAAATTAATAATATTAATAATTAATATTCTATTGTTTCTTCATTGTTCACTTCAATTTTATTTCAAAGTAAGTTTGCATTGTACTTCAAAAGGTACAATATTATACATCTCATTAAACACTTATTATAAAAATACGAAATGGTAACGGGCAGTTTTGTTTTTGATGCCACATATTGTTCCTGTTTTATACATAAAACTTCATCAATATATTCTATAAAGAAGAAACATAAAAAATGTTATAAACATAGGTTCTTAAATGTTTTACCAAAAAATTATGAGCAATATACGAAGTAATAACGAAGAATTATTTCCTTGAATACTAACTATTAATAATTCTCGACATTCATATTTCCAATAAAGGACCTATTTTCATATAAGCATCGTTTTCTATTTTTATTTACAGTGACTCTTATTAATATTCGGACACCACAGTGTTCTATCATTAATTGCCCTCTAACTTCGATCATAATTGAACTAACAAATTTTTTTATTTTTGTTATAATAAAGTATATACTCTTTTTTGCAGGAACGCCAATTTTGTTTATTTAAACTAATTTGTTTATTGTATAACAAATAATATATTGGGAAATGTACAATTTGTACGTCTCAAAAATATTCGGACATTTAATTTTCTACAATGATTTTACATACAAAGTACACATGTATTATATAAATTTTTAATATGTCAATATTTTGTTGGATAGCCCTTTTGTTTAACTATATGATGTAATCTATTGGGAATGTTATTTATAATTTTTTCTAAATAATTTTGCGTGATACACTTCCATTCTTCTAATAATCGTTGCCTTAATTCTTCCTTCGACCTGATTGGTGTTTGTCGAACCTTCCTGTCCAGATAATTCCATAAGTTCTCGATTGGATTTATATCCGGTGATTGTGGTGGTGGATGCAATACGTGAGGGCCATTATACAACAGATATTCCTGAACTATCCTGACTTTATATTTCGGGTCATTATCTTGATAAAACTTAAATGTCTCTTTAATGTCCCTTGCTGTTACGCTTTTTTGTAGATTTTGTTTTAAAATGTGTAAATACTTATTCTTATCCATAATTCCATCAATAAAAACCAACTCCCCAACTCCTTTCGACGAAATACAACCCCACACCAGAACACATCCACCACCATGTTTAGTTGTTGAATTTAAATTTCTAAAATTAAGCTCTTGACTCTGCTTACGCCAAACCATTTTTCGTCCATGAGATCCACATATATTGAATTTACTTTCATCAGCAAAAACAACATCATTCCACCAGGATTGCTCTTTGCTAATAAATTGTTTGACAAATGCTAATCTTTTCTTACGATTCGCCTCATTTATATATGGCTTTTTACGTGCTACTCTACTATTATATCCATATTCCTTTAACACTCGACGTACCCTATCTGGATGAACTTTTTTTCCTGATTCTTCCAGTAACTCAGCACTTATCTTAGAAGCACTTAAAGCAGGATTCTTTTTTTTTTTTCTTACAATATTCTGTTTATCTCGATCGTCGAGTAGCTTTGGCCGTCCTTTTTGAGGAATAGACTCAACCCGATCGTCACGATTGTACCTTTTTATAATATCTGCCACAGTGCTCTTGCTTAAATTTAAAAAATCGCCGATTTTCCGATAAGATTTTCCTTTTTCACGGTGGAAAATTACCAATTGTCGCCCGTTAAACGAAGTATTTTTGCTTTTCCGTTTCATGCTTAATATTTCAGATTGATCACGATATCTTTTAAATAATAACTGATGTGTCGAGGTATGCTCTACACCTTGCTCAATATAAGTTTGTGAACACTAGTGTATTTGAAGAAATGTACTTAAGAAATACGGATAAATAATCGGTGTCCGAATATTTTTGAGACGTACAAATTGTACATTTCCTAACATATTATTTGTTATACAATAAATTAATTAATTTAAATAAACAAAATTGGCGTTCCTGCAAAAAAGGGAACATACTTTATTATAACAACAATAAAAAAATTTGTTAGTTCAATTATGGTCGAAGTTAGAGGGCAATTATTGATAGAACATTGTGGTGTCCGAATATTAATGAGAGTCACTGTATATAGTATGTTAGCAAAGTTATACGAACAAAACGGAAACGTATTTATGTTATAACTTTTTTTTTGCGATAAATAATTCATAACTTCTATTTTTGCGAATAAAATGTGTTGATGAAGTTTGACAGTAAACCTTGGACACTCTGTATGTATTGACACTAGACTAGTGCAACAGGTAAATAGTCCACGTGTGAGAAAATAGTTTGCCAAGCTTTATATCTATCCTTTTCATTTATGAGTTACTTACCTGGGTGGGCCAGATCGCTCGCCTACCGTACTTACTTGCTTGCTTTAAGCGTGTATTCGCATCAGGGTTGCGTGACCGCTCGCATACTTCATTATAAAAGGGCAGCCAGATAAGGCTGTGAAAAATGCATTTAAACCAAATTACACTTGTAATATGTCATTCTGTACAATATCGCTTATCAAGAAAAAACAATTTATATGAAGTTTCAATTTAGTGAGGGATGTATTGTAGAATTTATTCAAATACTTTATAAATTCCAGATGTGAGAAACAAAGAATGAAAATATGCTGAAAAATGGTATTTTTTTATTGAAGAGCATGTGGATCTGTGTACGTATTTCTTTATCCTTAATTATATAATGATTAATGCGTTCACAGTGGGCTGAATCATCGGTGGTACATTCAAGGAAAGAAAATTCAGGCTCCGTCGCGAACGCGTTAACATTTGCATTAAATATTTATAATGTCATAAAGGTATCATTTTATTCTTTAAAAATTACAGAATCATTGTCTGCTAAGAGAATATGTATAACTTTCATTGTTCGACACAAATAAATCTTAAAATAAAAAATTTAACAATTCTTTTTCAACAATACGTTTCTGATAAACTGCGGACAGCGGAGGGAGTCGTTTTCGAGGATCGTAATTCAAAACTTACAAGAATTAAGTATTTGGATATTATAACTCATAAAGAAATGTAAAAGTTATTTGAAATTATACAGAAATGCGTTACGATTCTTATTTAGAATATCAAAATGGGGACGGATACATACTTTCAGTTTTAGAACTTGTAATTTGAAAATTGTACAATGTCAATATTTCTCAAGTATTTTGGTTGAATTTAGGTACAAAGTTTGGGAAGGTGTTACAGACATTAAACACATTATACATATCTTTCGTCGGGTTTCGGTATGTGAGGACATTAGATGTTTTATTCCTGTATGAAATGATAGACTATACATCAAGTAATCGAAAAGAAAATCACATTTTTCGATATTTTTTATATTCCTTTTTTTTCACAGCTTGTATTTCGAACTCTAAAGTATGGAAAAATATTGTAATATGTCCCGCATTAACTGTAATATCTGAGATTTTTATCAAAACCTTTTATGCACTAACTCGGCACAAATTTTATAAAAACATAATATTTTGTTGCGATTAATTATCTTTCTAGATGACATATAGAGTTGAAACTTCACATAAAATGTTCTTTCTGTAGAAGCAATCAAATGACATATCACAATTTTTATTATATATAGAGGTATTTTTTCTATGCACATTCTTTCAAATTTAATTGAGCATAGGTGATAATCGTATTTAAACGATAGTGAAATTTCGAGAATTTTAACGTTAATAGAAAAACAAAAATGAATTTAAAATGATAACTATTTTAAAAAAAGGCATTATTTTGAATTTTCTTACAAGTAATGAAAGGGATATAAAACGACATAACAGTAATTAAAAATAAAGTTTTAATTAGGAGGCAAATATATTTCTGTCCAGTAGCATGTATGCAATGAGTGACAGCAAAATATTCGCCTTTCTCTTAAGTTATATTTATGTTTTTTGTTAAATACTTCTCTTACTTTCCAATTGTATTATGTTTACAGTTATACGTATAATAATTAAAATTTCCGATTAATATAAACTTATTATTTTTATCCTATTTTGTAAAGTTTGTTATTGAAGTAGAATCACCTTAAAGTACATGTACCTCTGATACTGCAACAATTAAAAGATTGTTAATATTGAAACTAGTCCTTATGATAGTTATGACCTTAACACTATTTCTACCACGATTGTGTGTATACCCATTTCAACCAAAAGGTGTCTTTTGACGCCTTTAGAATATAAATCATCCCCGAAATTGGTTGGGATTTTAAATTATGAGTTAAACATAGATAATTTGAGGAATGTATTTATTGATACACTGATGTGTATTTATTGGAGATTATTTAATTCATCAAGTTACAAAATATTAGGGTCACATAAGTTTCTTCCTTTTTGTAATACAACACAAAATGGGATAGAGAGATAGAGAAGGTTCATACAGCTGAACAATTAATGCAACGAATGAACTTTAAACTATAAATATTGTGTATGAATGTCTATCAAAAAAGGAAATAACTTATGGAACACTCTAATATACAATCAATGCAGTGGTGTTCACTAAAATGCAGCAAGGGAAATTAGCGACTATTAACTGGAGAAAAATGATATCGCTGAATTAATTTAACAACCATTGTATGAAATGTAAAAAAATTAATTGTGGAGAAACGATTCAACATGGAGAATAATTTTATGTTAAAATTTGAAAGGTGTCTTTTGACACCTCTTGGTAGAAATAGTGTTAACTCAAAAACGGAAGTTCACACCAACGCATGTGCATCAGGTTTAGATGCAGTACCAGTATAACGGCAAAATGGGACAGATTGCAAGGGAAGTAGTTTTCACAGCCAAATAACAACGCCAGAAGAGACAAAATGTCATTCGAACTAGAATTCCTACTCCTGATTCCACATAAATTTAATAGGGATTTATTTTGCCATTAAAATAGATTGCAATAATCTAAAAATGGTACGTAACAAAAGGCTCTTAAACTCTCGTATCGGTGGACGGTTTATTAAATTATCTGAATTTGATCATACGGCATCACACCCAAACTAAATGATAAGTTGAAATCCAGTAGTATACGCGGATGAGCTGAGTGTCACGGGACTTGTAATTCTGGGTATGGAAGTTTATACCGATTGGGTAGTTGCAATCCAAAGAACAGATGCGAAGATTCATTGCATAATCGTTGAAAAGCAGGTGAGCAAGACGCTCATGGTGAATTCAACATGTACAGTGCATGAGTGGAAGGTAAATATCATCGTACTCGAACGAGTTCTGGTAATTACAACTTGCGTGGGAATTTTGTTAATGCTATGAACACTATCGGCATAACGCAAATTCATGTAAGACTGAATTATTAAAGCAATCTGCCTTAATAAATTTATTACATTGTTAGTACTTACTGTATTAAGGTGAGAATGTTTTGTATTCTACACACTTATGTTTATAATACCCATGATACATAAAAATATAAATCTGCTTATTCTTAAACTTGCCATAATAGAAGTACAGTCGAAATTACATAGTATGTTTTATAAACATTTTGATAAACTTTTATAATATAGTTTTAATCATTCGTTTTATTATAAAATCACAAACATTATTCAGAATACTAAAGAGAAAAAAAAGATGTGGACGGAAAGAAGTAGTAAAGGGCTTTAAAATAAACACTTCGTCAGAATTTGCCAATTAAGTTTTATGTACGAAAGTTAATTCAGAAGAAAGAACCGATGGCAAATGATTAAATGATGCAAATAACTAAATTAATATATATTTAATTTTTGGAACCTTAATAACACTGTACAACAGCCAAAACTTTTCATGACCACCGCTATAAAATTCTTAAAGATTTTTGCGAGCTGGGCGCGGTGGTCACCCTATGCACTGTCTTGGCGTAACACAATAACTGAACGGCACGACGCGACAGCATCGAGTACCACTGGCAGCGACGCATGTTTTGCAGACCTATTCTCCTTATAAAATGTAAACGAAAGTGATTTTGTAACAAATTTTGTAATAAATTTAAAAATATCAGCAAAATTTGCTCTTTTTTACTTTGATCATAGTTTAAACATATTTAAATGTTTACATTGTAATAACAGTCTTTATCGTTTTATTCGGGAAAGTTTACAGATTTTGTGTTAGTTTTTAAATAGGGAAACAAAACTCAATTATTTCTAATATTCTATTTCTTTCTAAAATGAGTGGAGACGAGTTTACTCCGTTTCGGCCGCCTGGACTTCTCCTGCACGTGTCGTGCGTGTTTGCGGCGACCGATTCTTTTGTTTATTATATTTTATATATTTATGTTTGTTCATTCAGTTGTTTTTTTTTTTTAATGTCGATCTATGTGCCTGGCCGGTGCTCCGTTTATTTTTAGCATCGAGTCCTCGTTAGGCCGACGAACAGGCAAGACGTTCGTTTGTTCTTACTGCTCGCGAGTTGTAAACACAGTGAGATATCAACAGCATAGGCAAACCGAAGTGTATACAAAGCAGCCACTGGCCGTCTTAGTGTGTTTCCGTGCCTGTGTTCTCATACCAGCACGGAAATTGAACCAGAAATGTCACCAATCCAGTTAAAAATCTCAAAACTGGGAAACAGCTACACCTCGCAGAACCTATCAAATCCTATAGACAACAGCGACGAAACGACCGCAAGTAAGTCAGCTAATTCCACGCAGATAGCTGCTACTAACAAAAAAAGAAGAATCCGTCCTGTAATTGACGTTATAAACCCCGCATTAGGTCCACGCTCACACTCACAATTTAACACGTGGCTACAAGAAATTCCTACTGATAACATATACAGCGTATTAACAATAGAAGACACTACAACTGACCCAACCGACACCATCAATATAACTTAAGCAGCTAAACCTCCTCCCATATATATACAAGCACAAATTATTGAACCGTTAATTTAACTGTTAAAGCAACAAGCAGGCAACAACAATTACATCTTAAAGCATATAAAGCAAATAAAAGACGATTAAATAAAAATTCAACTAAAGTCGTCAGAACTCTACAGAAAAATAGTAGACGACCTATAATAAAAAACAACAATGCAAACTTTTACAGTTATCAAACAAAAACAGATCGTAATTATAAAGTAATTCTCCGTGGTATTCATCCAAAAACAAACACAAATAGTTATTACCACTCTTGATAATAGAACTAGAACCAAACAATAACAACAAAGACATATTGAATATAGAAAAACTTTTAAATACAGTAATTAGACTCGAACCGCCAAGACCTAAACGCGATATACCGCAATGCTATCGCTGTCAAGCGCATGGTTATACCAAAAATTATTGCAACAGGCGCCCAGCTTGTGTCAAGTGAGCATGTATCCATCCATCTTACGGCATTATGTCCGCAGCAAGGCAAAATCGCAAACGCAAAATGTAGCAATTGCCAAGGTAATCATCCCGGAAACTACAATATCTGCATAGTGCGCAAACATCTACAGTTAAAACTTTTTCCCACGCTAAGGAAAAGAATCGAACAAACCTCAACCGAAATAAACAACAATTTATCACCAAACAGCGTAACATACAAATCGACACCAACTCCCGTATCTACCCACTCTCCATTATTCTGCAAATGTAATAGAACATACGCGCAAGTAATCGCAGAACATAATGCACACCAACAAAATCAAAACCACACCTCCGCCACTCACCCTAACCACTACAACACAAAACAATCCCTAGAGTTAAAACACCTAATCAAATCAATTAAAAACACAGAACTTATAACCAGTATGTTAGCTTCACAAACTTCACTGCTACAGGAACAGATCCAGCAAATTACTACTATGATAGAACTACTAGCAAAAGTTGTTAATAACAACAAATAATGGATTGCTCAATGAAAATAGCTGTATGGAACAGCAATGGGCTACAACATAGACTTCAAGAATTCGTAGTGTTTATCCCCACTCTCACGATATCGATATTATGGCAATTTCAGAAACCCTTCAGATCAAGAAGCTTCGTAAAAATCGCACATTACATAATATACGATATCAAGCATCCATCAGGTAAAGCACACGGTACCGCCATTATTATTAGAAATAGCATTAAACATCACATCCGCAGTAATACCAAACACGACTACCTGCAGGCAACAACGGTAACAATAGAAACCACAATCGGTGAAATACAAATATCAGCTATTTACTCACCTCCAAAGCATAAACTGACTACTGAGCAGTTCGAGTGTTTCTTCAATAGTTTGGGTAACAAATTCATAGCGGCCGGAGATTATAACGCCAAGCATAGGTACTGGGGATCTAAAAGAACATCACCGAGGGGTACTACCCTGCTGTGTATCATAGAGAAGGTATCACTAACACCAATGTCGACTGTCGAGCCCACTTACTAGCCAACAGCTCTAGAAAAGACACCCGACCTCATAGATTTTGCTATAACCAAAGGAATCATTAAGAAGCATTTTAAACTATTGTCAAGCCCGGAACTGAGTTCTGATCATACCCCAATACTGATAGAATATTACAAAAAACAATTCAAATACAAGACACACCGACATTATGCCATAACACCACAGACTGGAGTAGGTTCAAAGTAATAACACTGTACAACAAATTTTGACTTTTTCGTTTTATATGAACTGCCACTATGAAATTCTTATAGATTTTTGCGAGCTGAATACGAATCTGAAATCCGTTTTTCTCTGGTACGTACAGTTTTTTAGAAAATTAATGTTAAAAAAAATTGCAAATTTTCAACTTTGGGAATTTTTTGTGCTTTCACTATAGCAGCTATTGAATAGTTTCTTGCACGAGAGAAATCTGTGAACTTTCCCGAATAAAACGATATAAATTGTTATTACATTGTAAACATTTAAATATGTTTAAACAACGATCGAAGTAAACGAGACCCCAAAAATGCACCAATTTTTGGTGATATTTTTAAATTTATTTAAAAAACTGTGGGTCTAGGTGAAAATCTAACCATCGCACGCGATAGAACGGACATGTCTACTGCAGAAAGCATCGAGCGAAGTTAAAAAATCACATTCGTTTACACTTTATAAGGAAAATAGTTCGGCAAAACACGCGTCGCTGCCAGTGGTACTCAATGTTGGCGGCGCGGCGCGCAGTTATTCCGCTACGTCAAGACAGGAGGTAGGGAGACCACCGCGCCGCGCCAACATTGAGTACCACTGGCAGCGACGCGTGTTTTGCCGAACTATTTTCCTTATAAAATGTAAACGAATGTGATTTTTTAACTTCGCTCGATGCTTTCTGCAGTAGACATGTCCGTTCTATCGCGTGCGATGGTTAGATTTTCACCTAGACCCACAGGTTTTTAAATAAATTTAAAAATATCACCAAAAATTGGTGCATTTTTGGGGTCTCTTTTACTTCGATCGTTGTTTAAACATATTTAAATGTTTACAATGTAATAACAATTTATATCGTTTTATTCGGGAAAGTTCACAGATTTCTCTCGTGCAAGAAACCATTCAATAGCTGCTATAGTAAAAGCACAAAAAATGCCCAAAGTTGAAAATTTTCAATTTTTTTTAACATTAATTTTCTAAAAAACTGTACCTACCAGAGAAAAACGGATTGCAGATTCGTGTTCAGCTCGCAAACATCTATAAGAATTTCATAGTGGCAGTTCATATAAAACGAAAAAGTCAAAATTTGTTGTACAGTGTTATTAATGTAACAAGGCATTTTTTATCATTAAAGAACTCCCTTTACTATAAAAAAAAAGAGAATTGGAAAATATTGAATAGGAATGTTACAATTTTTAAAAAAGCAAGTACAATTTTTTGGACAGAAAATACTATCCATAAAAAGTTCAATTTTAAGTTGTTATTACTACTAAAAAAACTACATCAAATCGAATAAATATTTTCATTTTTGAGACTGATGGACATTCAAGAAGCATGTGCAATCACAAAATATAGATATTTGAAAGTCGACTTTTTGACCAAATGGCACACGATTTCCCAATCCGGAAAACTATGCGCCCAAGGGAATGTCGTTATTTCTTATTTCTAACCGTCGTCCGTTGATCGAGTTTGTTTTGTTACGCGACATTGCATGCCCGAGCGAGCGAGCGCGTTATTCTCAAACTTTCTATTAAAGACGGAATTTTAGAATCTCACGAATAAAACTTCTTTAGTTTTCCCTTTAATAAATTCAGAACTCCATAAATAAAATCTTATTTCGTTCCTTTAAATAAATTATCATTTCTTGTACCCGCCTCATATCCAATAGTACCGACACCAGCGATACGAAAACTGGACGGTACTTGGACAAAAACATCCGCAGAACAAGCCTCAACGTTTGCAGAATATCTATACCAAACTTTTAAACCAAACCTTACAACAGCAAACGAAACAGCAACACTAACAAATGACATTACTGTTAAAGATACGCCAAGTACTCCAATACGCAGTACCACACAAAAAGAAATAAAACGATCAATTTCAAAAATGGAAACGTGAAAAGTCCCCGGATTTGACTTAATCGACGGCAAAATTATCAAAGAACTCCCTAATAAAGCTATCAGAATGATGACTATAATTTTTAACACCATATTCAGAATTCGGTATTTTCCCAGTGCATGGAAGCTGGCAGAAATAATAATGCTGCCTAAGCCAAATAAAAACATACACGATCCTCCTTATATCTATAGACCGATCTCTCTATTACCAGTATTGTCCAAAATGCTCGAAAGAAATACTCCTAACCAGAATTGTAGATATAATCAACAATAATCAGCTAATACCAAATCACCAATTTGGTTTCAGGAAAAAGCACGCTACAACCGAGCAAGTACACAGAATAGTTAACGAAATCACGACCGCTCTAGAAACCCGAAAATACTGCACATGCTTATTTTTGGACATAGTAGAAGCGTTTGACAAGGTGTGGCATGAAGGCACAATGAGAACCATAAAACAACTTTTCCCCGAAACAACCTATGAGCTTCTAAAGTCCTACCTTACCAGCAGAACATTCTACGTAAAAGTAAAAGGTGCGTACTCAAATATACAAATAACACTGTCCAACAGCCAAAAAAAGTTTTAAATGCCACTATGCGATTATTATAGTGTTTCTCGTGCTGATTACGAATCTGCAACCCGTTTGTCTTCAGCACGTACAGTTTTTGAGAAATTTGATTTTGAACAAAAAACACATTTTTCAAATTAAAACTAATTTTGCGAGGTAATTATAAAAGATACTAAAATTCTGATTATATCAGAAGATTCTATATACTTTCCTGAATACAACGGTATATATTTGTTATGCGTTCTGAATATTTAAACATGTTTAAACAATCATTGGATGCGAAGAGACACCGATTCTGCACCAGTTTTTGCGTATATTTTTCAATTTATCTTAAAAAGTAAGGGTCCAATGGAAAATCGAACTATATCACGCGATAGAGCAGATTTTCACCTTTGAAAGGCACCCAAAGAAAGTTGAAACGTCGTTTTTTTACGATACCAGAAGCAAAATAGCAACGCGGGAAACGAAGCGAGGACAGTGGTTCTCACGCCACAGAGATCGTTCCTTGCATCGTGTTAACATAGGCGGTATCGAAGAGACCGCTCTGACGCGGCGAACCACTGTCCTTGCTTCGTTTCCTGCGTTGCTATTTTGCTTCTGGTATCGTAAAAAAACGACGTTTCAACTTTCTTTGGGTGCCTTTCAAAGGTGAAAATCTGCTCTATCGCGTGATATAGTTCGATTTTCCATTGGACCCTTACTTTTTAAGATAAATTGAAAAATATACGCAAAAACTGGTGCAGAATCGGTGTCTCTTTGCATTCAATGATTGTTTAAACATGTTTAAATATTCAGAACGCATAACAAATATATACCGTTGTATTCAGGAAAGTCTATAGAATCTTCTGATATAATCAGAATTTTAGTATCTTTTATAATTACCTTGCAAAATTAGTTTGAATTTGAAAAATGTGTTTTTTTTTCAAAATCAAATTTCTCAAAAACTATACATGCTGGAGACAAACGGGTTGCAGATTCGTAATCAGCACGAGAAACACTATAATAATCGCGTAGTGTTTTTTGAAACGTCGAAAAAAAGTTCAAATTTGTTGGACAGTGTAATATACGCTGGAGTACCTCGGGGAAGTGTATTAGGCCCAGTACTTTACACCTTGTATACAGCAGATATTCCAACAACCCCATATAGCACAACCTGCATATTCGCAGATGATACCGGCATAATTGCTATACATGAAGATCGCTACGAAGCCGTTAGGATCTTGCAAAATCGCATAAGTCTTCTGGAGAAATGGTTAGAAGAGAGGAAAAGTAAGGTTAATCACATCAAATGCAATATTATAACCTTCACCCTCCGAAAAGGAGATATCCCAAAAATTTCTCTCCAAAATAACGAAATACCACAAGCAAAAACGGTAAAATACTTGGGACTTCACCTAGATACGAGATTAAGATGGAAGCAACACATAACTAAAAAAATAAAACAAATCAGAATTCTAAGGAAAGGCATGTACCCGTTAACCAGCCGTCGCTCGAAACTAACAATAGGAAACAAATTATTAATCTACAAAGTCATAATAAAACCCATATGGACGTACGGAATTCAACTATGGGGTTAAATATATAATTATATAGCGCCTAAAAGCCACATAGACAAAATGGAAGCCATACAATCAATAATATTGCGAACAATAGTGGACGCGCCTTGGTACGTAAAAAATGGAGAGTTACGCAAAGATCTACAAATCCCCACTGTAAAGGAGGAGATACATCCACTATCTAATAGGTACAAAACAAGAACTTCGAACCATCCAAACCCGCTAGCCGATGATTTACATACCGTCAGCACCACACAAAGATTGAAGAAAAGACAACCACAGAACTTAGTATTGTAAATGTAGCCATATACATTGTATAATAGTGCTATTCCGCGGGGAAGGCACCCACATACTCCCGCCTACAGCTAAAACGACCTGCCTAATGTCCCAAAAGGGGCAAATTGCAAGAATCATACTTGGGGTTAATAAAAAAAAAAAAAAAACTTTTAGCATATGCAGTTATCTGTTCTTTTGCGATTATTAAACGTGAAGATCACTTCCAGTCCGTGAGAAATAAAATTAATTTAAATTAAACAAATACAGTGTAAATCTTTCCTTTTTTTTAACACTTTTCCTGATAGGTTATGGGCCTAGGTCTAACGCGTAAAAACAGTGAAAAACTAATTTTTTTGAAATTATAAATTGTTTGTATTAATTATTAATTGTGTCAAGACAAATTCAGTTTAATGAAGTTTAAGTATAGTTAGAAAGAGTGCGTGTAAAGAAAGTTATTAATTATTATTATATTATTATATTATTATTATTAATTGTGCAAGGACACCAATATTAAATTTTAAAATGGATCGATCAAAATTGAAGAGAAACATTACTGCTTTTGATGGTGATAAATAAAGTGTGTGAAAGTTCAGAATTTGTACTCTATTAACTGAACTAAATGTAGTTAAAGTTATTTATGAAGAAGTTTCAGACAAGAGACCTGACGACTTGGTTAAAGCTGAAAATATAGCTACAGGAAATATTATTGAATTTGTATCGGTGTCGTTTCTTGGTTTCGCAAGTGGAAATGTAACGGCAAAATAAAGTATTGGCCATTTATGTAGATAAAATTTATGAAAGAAAGAGCATCGCAACTCAATTGACCGTAAGAAAGAAATTGCTCAGTTTAAAGTTGCAAGGAGACACGTCATTAATTAAACAGTTTACTGTTTTTAACGATTTAATCACTGAATTATCAGCGGCTGGTGCAACACTCGAAGAAACAGACAAAGTGGCGCATTTACTATTAACTCTTCCACCTTTTTACGATGCGATGACGTTATTACCGCTATAGAGAGGCAGTCTGAAAACACATTAACTTTGGTATTTGTGAAAACCAGACTTCTGGATCACGAAGTCAAAATAAAAACGGAAAGTGCGGACACAAGTAAAAAGGTACTTCATGTGGGAAGTACGACGAACGCAACAAGAGGACAAAATTTCAATGCATTGAAAACTAAGGGGTTCGGGCAAAAACTTGTGAAATTATTAAATTTAAAAATAAGAAGAGATTTTTTGGGATCAGATGTCACCATTGTAATAAGCCAGGACACCTGAAACGTGAATGTCGTTTTTATTTAAAAAAAAGATAACAAACAATCAGAAGGAAGCAGAAAAGAGAAGAACAAATCAAATTGTTCAAATGGCACAACAATTACCGTCAAGTGAAAATTCAGGCTTTGCGTTCATGACTGGTGATTATGAGCAGGAAAGGTGTGAAAAAAATGAAATAACGTTCCTGATGGATTCTTGCGCATCGGATCACTTGATCAACAGGAAAGATCTAATTAAAAATTTTGTCGAGTTAAATCCATCAATAAAAGTCGGAGTTGCTAAAAGTGGATGTTACATATTAGCAACGAAAATTGGTTCGTTGAACGTGAAAAGTAACCTAGGCGTTAAAGGAGTATTAAAGGACGTTTTATATAGTGCAGAGGTTCCCAACAATTTACTGTCCATTTCAAAACTACGTAAGGCAAAATTGAGAACCATCATGGACGTGGACGACGGCATCTCAATTAGTAAAGATGGTAAAACTGTAGCAACCGGTAAGCCCATTGGAAATACGTTTCAAATTAAATCTTTTGTAGAATCGTACGTAGTAAATTCTATCACTCAACCATGCAATGTTACAAATATGAATTATGATTTGTGGCATCAGCGTTTAGATCACATAGGTAAACATAAATTTTTGGAATTGTAATGAAATAAAATGGTCGATGATGTAAGTCAAATTTAGAAAATAATCCCTAATGATAAATTATCCAATGGGAAACAAAAAAGGTTACCATTCAACAAAATAAAAAGTAAAAGTACTATAAAGAGACCTTTGTTCGTAATATGTACATTCAGATGTTGCTGGCCCTATCACTCCTCCTACGCTTAATAAGAAAAATTATTTCGTGTTGTTACGTTCTGAACAGGAATATTTTTCAAAATTTCCTTTGTAATTTCTCACCGACCGGATGCGTATCGAAATGCATATTGCATTCTGGGAACACCATAATCGAACGCAGTGGCGGTCTTAAATGTTTATTAGACAGATTATCTTCTGGCGACTAAACTGATATTGTTAATATACGACATTCCTTCCTTGAAATCAGCGTGGTCCCACAGTCAAGTCTTCGATCACTGTACTTCTTCGAACCGACAATCTTAAAAAAAAACGCGCGCTCGTGTGGTCCGATAACGCTAAGCGATCTGGAATGTTCCTCGCGAACCCGCGGTGCGACATAAAATTACGATAGAAATTGTTAATTGATTTGTATTTTACCGATAGTGTATGTACTTATACGCCAGTCAGTCCTACAATAATTAAGGGTCCCAACGAAATTAATCTAAATAATTATAAACGACAAAAGAAATAGATAATGTTTGATTCAAAATCTTGTAATACATAGAGATCGATATTTTACACTCCGCCGGTTATGAACATAAAAGTTATTCAATAGTTAATTTAATAAGACATCAGTATTGTTTAGGCCCACTATTAAACTGTAAAGGTTCTTATGGCTAACAATACCTTTAGTATTAGAAGATTTTGGAATTTGAATATAGTAATTAACCTAAGACCGTCGTCCCATCGAAGGGTTCGCGGACCGTGCCGTGGGTGCCATAAACTCAGGAAGCCATAAAGACCCGCGCATTTTCTATGTAGTTTTTCTAGTCATTGTTCATGTCTGGTCGCCAGATTAATATTTTTACCTATTTTGATCCCGTTATTTCTAACATGATTAGCCAAAGTCAGCGCGCTTCCTGACCCTTATTACCTGCAATGGCTAGAGAGAGAAACCCTTCCCTTCCACAAAATTGTAAATTTCACTCATCCAATTGGAATCATTCACCCCCGTCAAGACTACTTGACCGAGGTGACGTGAAGATTGAAATTAGTTGGAAAAGTCAGTTGACAAACATAGTTGGAAATTAGAATAGCACAAGAACAAGTATAGAACAAGTCTTAGAATCTCGAACATAAGTACAAGCTCGACTCGAATAGTAACATAGTTAGAAACGTTTTATATAGTCTCCAAACCTTGGAGTGGTCCTTCGATTATTGGTTATAGTATTGGTATAATAAACTTAGTCGGCACACCACGTGCAATATACAACAAGGCTCGAACGAATTTATTTTCAACCACGAGCGTTAACAAGTATTAATAATCAATCCACGGCTCGAGAGTAAAGGAAAGAACTACATAGGAAAAGAGAGGAAGATAAGTCTGGACAAGGGAGGAACGCACATGCACCCACCACCACCTAATTAGCGAATCACGATCCCTTACGCATTGGCCTCGCAGCCTAATTCGTTAGGTGCACAGCAGCGCAACATATACAATTTCGGACTAGGCTCTCTCCAGTCTTCTCCGAGAGGTCCAAGTTGCGACACTCTTCGATGTACAATTGCAAGGTGCGTGTCAGGGATCCGTGAAGTGGTTAAGAGACGAGTTTGTCTTTAATTTTGTAAAGTTACAAGTTAGGGCAAAGACTCTATCTTCACGTTATGCAATCTATAAATTCTAATATCAATTCTCTTATTGTTTTATTTTGTGCATTATATTATATTATATTTTATTTTATTTTATTTTATATTCTTTTTATTCTATATCATAGCTACAGTTTTATTCAGTTTCAATTTGATAATACTCCAAGTTTTTAAAGGTTATAACTGTGGGATTACCCTCATTGGAATTACTTTAATTTTGTTGTTTGAATAATTGTTTGTCTTTCGAATTTAAACGTTGCGTGTCTCGATTAATAACAAAAACAATATTTTCGTTTGTTCACAATTTAACCATTGTAACTCATACTAGATTATTCACGCTATCCACTGAATCATTTACTTTATAAAATATAATCTCTTATATATTGCAATTATTCTTTTATTGCCTCCTTATTATATCATAGAATTTGCGATCTGATGAAAGGGCCCGTATGGGACTAGCATATCTCTGAATCCACAAATCATTAAGAACCGTTTACAATTGATTTTGTTAGGGCAAATATTTTTCTGGCTTTATACGCGCGCACCCCGCACGTAACAGTATTACTGATTGATGAATTCACGCATTATTGTGTCACATATTTAAAAACATTCAAATCAGATGGTTTCCCTGTTTTTCGTGATTACATTTCGAAAGTCGAAGCGCGTTTCCAAAGAAAAGTTGTTAATTTATATTGTGAATATTTATCCAGTAAGATGAAGGACTATTGTATATTGAAACTCGAAACGTGTTCGGAACAGACTAAACGTTTATTTACAAAGTTACATTACATTGACATATGTGGCCCAATAGATGACGCCACTGGGTATTATACAGAGATTATTCTGTTATCTTTGACATATTCTGACACCCACTCCTAACAAAATAATCTGATATTCGCACACTAAAAATATTATACTTCCGATATGCCCATTGACTTTAAACACTTATAGTGCTTTTCCACACTAAGACTCTTTGTCAAAAGATCAGCTGGCATGTTGGAAGTAGGCACATAGCTAAGTTTAACTTTATTATTAAAAACACATTCTCTCACAAAATGATGTCGTACATCAATGTGCTTGGTACGCTTGTGAAATAGTGGATTTACTGCCAATTTTAGTGAACTTCGACTATCACTATACAAGCACATTGGTGTACTATTGCATCGCTTTGTCAATTCATACAGTACATATTGCAAATAAATTGCTTCCTTGCAACTCTCACTAAGCGCCATGTACTCGGCTTCTGTGCTTGATAAAGCCACTGTTCTTTGCTTCCGTGATTCATATGATATCACACAGCCTGACATCATGAAGCAAAACCCGGTATAAGACCGCCTATCCAAAGTACACGATGCCCAGTCAGAATCGACAAAACCATTCAAATAATTACTATTTTTTTTATACATCAGACCATAGCTTTTAGTTTTCTGTAAGTACTTTAACAATCTTTTTAAATGCTTCCAATGTGTCTCATTATAACAGTTATTATACTGACTAAGGTAACTTACACTATAAGCAATATCAGGTCTTAACAATACAGTTAGGTACATAAGACTGCCTACTAATTGTTGATAGGGGTACTTTTTATCACAATCATTAATTACACCCTTTTCTAATTTTAAATTGACTTCCATAGGAGTATCCGAACCATGACAATCAGACATATTAAATTTGTTTAAAATATTGTTAACAAATTGTTCCTGGTCTACAGTAATACAGTCTTTCTGAACTTTTACTCTCATTCCAAGGCACTGTTTAATCTGACCTAAATCCTTTATTTTAAATTTGTTTACAAGTTCTGTCTTCAACTGTTCATAGATACTCTGATTGTTGTGAAACACGAAAAATCATCTACAAATAAAGCGACATATATTTTTACATCATCTTGGCATATAAAAAGGCAAGGTTCATGTTTAGATTTCTTATATCCTAAATCAATTAAACATTCCTCTACTCGAGTATACCAGGCCCTGGCAGACTGCTTGAGACCATAAATCGCCCTTTTCAACTTTAGCACTTTATTGTCACAGTTAGTAAAATCTGAATATTCTGGTATTTTCATATAAACATTTTCTTTTATGAAACCATTTAAGAATGCTGTTGGTACATCTAGGTGGTTCATGTTCAAATCAAATTGTACACTCAATGCGAACAGTGATCTAAGAGTTGAATATCTTAATATCGGTGATAAAGTGTCCGTATAGTCTATGCCTTTCTTTTGTATAAAACCTTCAGCAACAAGTCTTGCCCTATAACGCACTTCACCATCACTATTGTATTTTTTCTTGAACACCCACTTGTTTTTTACCACTGTGCCATCCTTTGGCCTATTTACTAGTTCCCAAGTGTCATTATCACTGAAAGATTTTAACTCCTCTTTCATTGCACTCTGCCACTGCATTTTTTCTGGTCCATTCACAGCCTTAGAGAGCGAGATATGCTCACCTGACACTTCCTCAGGGGGACGCCTGACACGCTTCGATACCTCCAAAGTCTCCTCTGCCACTTCTTCTGCGCTGTCCGGCTCGTAGAAGGTATCCTCCTCACTAGATGGTTCGCTGGGGACATATGTCTCATCATTGACATCATCGTCTTGAATACTGTCCTCTTCCAAGCTTAACTGGCTGTCTTCGGCCGGTACTCTGTCCTCTATCGGAGGAACTGTCACACACTCTGGCTGCTGTTTATTCTCCGCCAAAACTGTCGCTATGCTGTTGTTCTCAACATTCTCCATGATTACCACATCTCTGGCAATGACTATTTGACATGATTTTGGATCATATAGCCTGTATCCTTTGGTAGTTTCTAAATAGCCAACTAGTACCATCTTGGTTGCCTTCTTGTCCCATTTTCTGTGCTTCTGCTTAGGAATGTGCACCATCACCGGACTGCCGAAGATCCTGAGATGCTCAATATTCGGCTTTCTGCCCGTCCACATTTCATACGGCGTGATATCCTGGTTTATTCCCGCTGCTGGTGACGTATTCTTCAGGTACACTGCAGTGTTTACTGCCTCAGCCCAAAACTTTTTATCAAAGTCAGCATCGAATAGGAGACAGCGCGCCTTCTCAACAATGGAACGATTGTACCTCTCCGCTAATCCATTTTGTTCAGGAGAGTATGGCGTAGTCTTTTGATGCACTATGCCACATTCCTTCAGGTAATTTTCCATTTCAGTCGAGCAAAATTCTCCACCACCATCCGATCTCAATGTCTTGATTCTTCTGGACTGCTGGTTCTCAACTAGTTTCTGAAACTCTTTGAAGTACTGAAATGTCTGATGCTTTGACTTCAAAAAATAAACAAAGCACATCCTGCTGTAGTCATCGAAAAATATAAGAAAATAAGTTGCCTTACCTAGAGACTTGTTCTCCATTGGACCACATATGTCAGTGTGGACCAATTCCAGCCTTTCCTGACTCCTGCTTGCACTCAGAGGGAATGGAAGCCTTGTCTGCTTCCCCTCGCAGCATACTATACAGCTGGATTTGTCTAACTTGTCACTGTTATTCTGGAAGGACACTCCTTCAACTACGCCATTCTTCATCTTGCCTAGATCACTTGCATTTATGTGACCTAATCGCCTATGCCATGTTGAACTCGATGTTGTCACTGCCGCCGCTATAAGTTGTTGAGACTTCACAATGTTTAATCTGTACACCTCGTTTTCTAACCTTGCTTCACCAATACGTTTGTTTCTCGAGTTGTAAATGAAACATCCTTGGTCATTAAATTCCACTCGGTTTCCACTCGCAATGATTCTGCTTACCGACAGTAAGTTTGTGGTGAGTTCTGGTATGCACAAACAATTGTTTACAATTACGTTAAACTGCATATTTCCAACTGCAGTCGTAATCTGTAAATCTCCGAAGTACACAACATCGACGGTTGATTTATTTGCCACAATAATCCGCTTAGTTTTCGGTTGGTACGAAACATTCGATAACGTGTTTACATTCGACACCAAATGAGTACTCGCTCCTGAGTCAACATAAAAGTCGTTTTGACTGAATTCAGTTGTCAGGAAAACTGCGCTAAATGCATTCATTTTCGCTTTATTTTCGTCAGGACACTGGTTTTTATAATGCCCATGTTGTTTGCATTTGTAACAACGAACGGTTTTTGTTGACTTGACACTTCCACTGGCAGAAGGTCGAAACTGTGTTTCGTTACCTCCATTTTTTTTCCGCGTCTTAGGAAATAACTTCTGATTACCTCCGTTTCTTTTCTGCGAATTTCTAACGATAAATGCACTGTCTGATTTAACCTCGAAATCTGTACTCATGTCCAACAGCTTAGTTTTTATAGCGTCTGCACTAATACTCATACCTGAGTGTTCAATGGCCATGATCATCGGACTTAACTTTTCTGGAAATCCCGCCAAAAGTAACGAACCGACCCACTCATCGTCAATTTCGAAACCTGTGCCCTTCAATTTCTGTGCCATTTCCACTAATTGTGTCACGTATGCCGTCTGCGCGTATAATTCTGCGCGTATAATCGGAGTCGTCGAACAAAGACTTTAGCTTATTCCACGTATTTCGCACTGTTTCGCCTTTAATGTGAACATAAAGGGATGGGTCCACGGTCAGTATCATCTTCGCTCTGGCTTTTCTGCCACTTGTTTCATCTAGTGCTTGCTGACTAGACAAGTCGACGCCTTCCAGGATGAGAAAATTTTCCACGGCGAACACCCAGTCGTCGTAATTTTCTCGCCCCTTCAGTTTAAAAAACTTCGAAAACTAATTTATACAGGGACTGGGCCCATAACCTATTGAAACTCGAAGCGTGTTCAGAACAGACTAAACGTTTACAGTGAATCTTCCCACAGTGCAACAGAGGCCGGAATCGAAACTGCTCACTGTGAGCATAGGAGAAGCGAAATTTAATACTCGGCGGCTGTCCCTTGCTGGGGTGATCCCCCTCGGAATCAGTCAAGCGTTAAACACGATCGGTTACCGAAACGACCGAATATCGGTGAGACACATACTAATGCAAGCAAAGAAAAAGATTGCAATTTTCTTATTTCCTATTATTTTTTCATGAAACTTGTACCATCGTATTCGTCAGGTTTTTCTGATTAAAATGACACCAAACATGATGTAATTATGTTAATAATTACGTACGTAACGGGTGAATAAAGTTTTTAACGTGAAAGAGGACGGCGAGTGGAAAAGACAGAGAGGCAGAAGGTTGAAGCGTTCGGCAAACATGAAAGACTCCTGCATGTTCTGTCTTTTAAATTCAAAAATCAAAATTCTTTATTTTTGGTTTTTCGTGAATGAAACCTTTACCATCGTATTCGTCTCGTTTTTCTGATTAAAATGATACTAAACACGATATAATTACGATCATAATTACCCGTATAACAAGCTATAAAAGTTTCGGACTTTAGAATCTAAGGAATTCTTATCTCTGCCGTAAATGTAACGTCTGAAACTTGTATGGCTTGTTATACAGGTAATTATGATCGTAATTATATCGTGTTTGGTCTTATTTTGATCGGAAGAACCTCGCGAATATGTTAAAAAAATTTTCAGTCAAAAAAATATAAATATTAAAAAATTATATTGGTAAATTTGGAACTGGAGATCTGGCGGCCCGCATCAAAGGGACTGCGGCGAGTGTATCGTGTTACACTTGGACTGGCTCGAGCGAGGCGAACACAGGCGCAGCAACGACGCACGCATAGACGCAGGAAGAGACGTGTCGCACTGTGGGAGGGAATCGAGTGTCGCACTGTGGGAGGATTTACTGTATTTACAAAGTTACATTACATTGACATATGTGGCCCAATAGATGACGCCACTGGGTATTATAGACAGATTATTCTGTTATCTTTGACATATTCTGACATTGTATACAAAAGGTGTAAGCTATCACTTGACTGTTCCGACAACCCCACAGCAAAACGGTGTATCAGAAAGAATGGCGAGAACTGTCACAGAAAGAGCTCGAACTTTGATTGTTGGTGCGTGTTTAGAAAAAAACTATTGAGGTGAGGCGGTTTTGACTGCCACGTATTTAATTAACATAGCACCAACGAAGGTTCTAAAAGGAGACAAAACGCCATATGAATTATGGCATGATAAGAAACCTGAAATAAAATATTTGAAAGTATTCGGTTCGACTGTTTGTGCCCACTGTTACGTGCCGGGCTTTGAACAGCGCCGAGGAATTGCCGTGAAAAGTGCCGAGAGATTCAAATGATAATTACGCCACGTAACTTTTATTAATTTTATAATCTCACCCACCCTGAGCGGCTAGGATGTATGATAGTGGGAACTGTCACTAGGATCTTTTGGCTATATCACTATATCAAGTAGAACAACACATTTCACAAAACACGATTATGTATTACAAGATCGTTCTCTTACAATTGCTTCGGTCGCGAAAATAAAGAGTGTGTATGTGTTACCTATTTCTTTGTGCACGGTTTTGACGCACTGGCAAAGCGGGGATTCTACGTAGAGTTTTTTTCTTTTTTTTATTAGGTGTTTATCGTCGCATTAACTGCTGGGTTATTAGAGACGCTTGATAATTTTTTTACGAGTTGTTATAGTATTTGGTTACACAATTTGGTTTGTTTTAAGAACTTTAGAAGGTCGTGTTTTTTCCATCTTCCAAATTGTCCTTGATGAGTGGTTTCAGTTTGTATTTTTGCCGGAGCGTGCCATATTTTGGGCAATGTAGAATAAGATGGTCAATTGTAAGTCGTAGGTTACATTGTTCGCAGTTAGGGGCTAGTTGACCTGTTAAAAGGTGCGCGTGGGTGACTTTGGTGTGCCCTATTCGGATGCGGCTGATTACAACTTGGTCTCTTCTGGGTATTTCAATGTCTAGAGTTTGGGTTTTAAAAAAGGTCTTGTTGATGTTTAAGGATCGTGCGGGGACTGCCGTCTTCCATTCTGTTTTCCATTGTAACCTTAGTTCCTTTTGCGCCGTTTTTTGTGCATCCTCGAAATTTAGTTGGTTAAGTTCGATAGATGGGGTGCCTGTTGCTTCCCTTGCTGCTTGGTCAGCCTTTTCGTTTTCTGGTATTCCCACGTGGCTAGGGATCCATATAATTTTAATTTGATTGGCCTCAGAATCAATCTTTTGGTGAGTTTCTATGATTTGTTGGATAATGTTATTGTAAGATAATGTGTTGTTTATCGCTGCAATAGCACTTTTTGAGTCGGTAAATATAACTGTTTTTTGGTAGGATTCTGCATGTTCGATTTGTAGAGCATGGTTAATAGTCATAAATTCGGCTGAGAAAATTGATGTTTCGTTTGGTAATTTGGTATTCATGGTGTAACGTGGAGTAACGACTGCGTATCCGGTTCCAACAGTTGATTTTGTGCCATCTGTATAGATATGAGTGAAGTTTTTATGCTTTTCAATGATTTCTGCAGCTAGTTGCCGATAGGTTTCAGGGTCGGTGTTGGTTTTTTGATATAGTGTTAGACTTGCGTCTGTTTCAATTGGTTGAATTTTCCAGAACGGGATGCTTAACGGTTTCCGTGGGTGGATGTTTTGCAATTTTAGATTTAATTCAGTTACATGTTGGTTTACTCTAACGTGAAATGGTTTCATTGTGTTGCTTGATGATGCGTATCCGGTTGTATTTTTGTTTGCAAAAATGGTCGAATATGTTGGCTTGTTTGGAGTAGACGCCAATTTTATTGCGTGGTTTATGCTGAGCAGTTTCCTTCTATACTTGAGTGATGGTTCGTTTGATTCGTGCTGGATGCTCGGAACAGGGCTGGTTCTAAAAGCTCCTGTACTAATTCTTAGTGCTGTGTTGTACACTGGATCTAGCTTTTTTAGAATAGTTTTTTTAGCTGATCCGTAGATTATTGATCCGTAATCTATTGTGGCCCTTACAATGGATTTGTATGAGTTTATTAGTATTTTATAGTCTGCGCCCCAATTATTTGCTGCAACTATTTTTAGTATGTTTAAAAACTGTGTACATTTGTTCCTAAGGTGCGTTAATGTGGTGGTGCCATGTGAGTTTGTTATCCCATATTATGCCTAAGATTTTGACGTGGTTTACTTGTTCAAGTTCAGTATTTTCGAAGTATAGTTTTATGTTCGGTTGTTCTTGGTTTCTGGAAAAGTTTATATATTTAGTTCTAGTTTTGGAGAATTTGAAACCAGGTTCTGCTGCCCAGCTTAGTAATCTATTGAGGGTATCCTGTAAAATATGTTGAAATGTTTTTGAGTTTTTACCTGAATAAAGGATTGTTAGGTCGTCAGCGAACAGGTAGGCTTTAACTGGGTTTTTTACTACCGATAGGACTCCGTTTATTGCCATCAGAAATAATCCTGGGGTAAATAAATAAATCTGGGTTTCGAAAAAGTCGTTCTTTATTCTCACCCCTATACGTCTTATTTTTAGGAAGTTTTCTATAAATTTTAACATATTTCCGTGGATGTTTAGGTTTTTTAAGATTTGTACAATTCTCTTCCTACATATCATGTCGTATGCTTTTTCGAAGTCTATGGTCACTAATGTGGTGTGTTGTTTATTGATAAATCCGTTATTGATGTCGGTTTCTATATTTAGTAGAGGATCCATTGTTGAGTGGAGTGGTCTAAACCCGATTTGGAACGGAGAGATTATATTATTTGTTTCAAGCGCCCATCTGAGTCTGCGATTGATCATTTTTCCATTAGTTTGCATAATACATTTGTTAGTGCTATGGATCGATAGTTGGATGGTTCTTTTGGGTTTTTTCCCGGTTTGGGTACTAGAACGACAATAGGCTCCCTCCACATGTCAAGAAATAGTCCGTGTATCCATATTAGGTTGAAGATTATTAGTAGGCAGTTGATACCACAAGGTGGCATTTTTACTATAAAGGCAATCGGAATATCGTCAGGTCCGGGGCTTGTATTTTTGTGTTTTTTGAGTGTGTTAGTTCTTCAATTCTGAATTCTTCGTTGATTGTAAGGCAGTCATCTGTTTTGATTGTCGTGTGTTCTTCGAATGTTTTTGTTTTACTGGATCTAGCAGCAAGGCAAGCTTTGTCGTAGTTTGAGTCGCTCGAAACACCGCAAACGCTTTAGCTAGTAGATCTGCAATTTGTGTTTGGTCGGTAATGATTGTTCCATCGTGTTTTGCCAAGGCTGATATATGGTGTTTGTGATGTGTACCTTGAATTGCTTTCAGTTTGATCCAGACTACTTTTGCAGGCGTGGATTTGTTTAGTGTTGTTAGGAATTTATGCCATGACTGTATTTTGTTTTGTTTTACTATTTTTCGTGCAGCTGCTCGTAGTTTTTTAAATTTGACTAAGTTTTCGGTCGTTTTGTGCCTTTTGTATTGATTAAATGTGTGTTTTGATTCTTTGATAGCTGTTTCATATTCTTTATTCCACCATGGAACTGTGCAACGATTTTTATTAGCTTTAGGAGTTGTTCTTGGGATTGTATCATTTGCTGTTCGAATGATGATGGAGGTAAGTATTTGCATTGTGGTGTCTACTTTAAATGGATTTTCGTTGATGTAGGAGTGGAGTTGTGGAATGCGTTGGTTGATGAGTGAGTGATATTTTCCCCAGTCTGCGTCTTCTAATTTCCATCTTGGAATTGGTTCACTATTTTTGGTCTTGCGATTTGTCTGAATTTGGGTGAGGATTGGGAAATGGTCACTATCGTGTAGGTCTGGGGTCGTTGTGCATTCACATTTTTGTGTTAAATTGAGATTGGACATGGTCAAGTCGATAGTGCTAAACGTTCCGTTCGCTATACTGAAATGCGTAGGCTTTGAATCATTGATGAGTACTGCATCATGATTTAATATTATTTTTTCGAGGATTCTGCCTCTAGTGTCTGTCTTCTTTGATCCCCATAAGGTGCAGTGGCAATTGAAATCTCCTGTTGTTATGAACGGTTTTTGCAATTGTTTGAAAAGACTATCTAGCTCAGTTTCATTCAGTTGGTATGTGGGCGGGATGTATGTGCTGTAAATATGGATGTTTGTATGTAGGTTTATTTTAGCTGCTATTATTTCCATATTTGATGTAATTGGAATTTGTTCACTGTACATGGAGTTTTTTATTAGTATGGTTACTCCTCCACTTGCATGTTGGGAGTTTCTATTCACGACATATGAATCATAGTTTTTGATTTTTATCGTCTGTTGTAGTTTGTGATTTGTTTCCTGGAGGCATATTACGTCCGGTTGGTATTGGTCTAACAGTATTTGTAGCTCAGGTAGTCGGGGAAAAAAGCCGTTTAAGTTCCATTGTATTATTGAATATGCCATGGTTACGTTGTTGGTAATTGTTTAAATGTGTGCTGGATGTGCGGTTTCTTTTTTTTCTTCTTCGTAGTGTGTTTCGTAATCCGCTGTATTTGGTGTGCTGTTCGGTGATACATTGTCTGCTAGCGTTTTTGTTTGGAATGGCATATTATTTCTTAGTTTTTTAGCTAATCTGAGAATTCTGTTTTTGATACTTCTTCCGCTTAGGTGTGGGTGGATTGTGATTAACATATTGTAGGGAAATTGGTGTTTCGGGGTGAATAACACTTGAATTAAAATAAAACAAATAATATTGTACTTTATTATAATGGCTATTGTCGCTGGTTCACTATTCTCTCTCTCTCTCTCAATCACGCTATTCGCTCTTATTCGCTGATACTCGCTGTTCGCTCAAGACTCTACTACGCTATTCCACGGTTCGCTAAAGACTAACTTCATTCACCCCCGAAAACTGTACATTCTTCCCCTCACACTTATCATGCATCCATTCCGAACATCCTCGCGATCACGTCCACCATCCTTATCGCTTTCCATTCTCACGATCCTCGCACACTCGGTCCTGTCATACGCTTCCAAACACTTTTCTTTCGCGCCTCAGCCTCTAGAACTCAGTCGCACGCAATCACGCTGTTTGCATTCGTCTAGACATTCTGTCGCTCGCTTTCCCAAACACACTCAATTACACGCAGCAAAAATATTCTTATCCTACAATATTGATTAAAGCAGGTATGTCTTGGGTGTGATTTTTCGCTACTATAATAGGATTTTCAACTCCAATTGCATTATCTAAAAAACTGATTAATTGCATCCAGTTTAGTGGGAAATTTGCCTGTGGTTCGTTTACCATATTCTTAATTGGGGCTGTTGCGTACTGTTTTCCGTCGCAATGAAAGTGAAACGAGTACAAAATAATTCGAATTTAGTGGACTGTATTTGTTTGTAGTGTTGTGAATTTAGGAGGGATTTTGAGAGGTATTTTAATCAAGGCTCGCTGATTTATGTTAATATCTTTCAAGTTCCATCTATTTCAATCTATATTCAAATTCTGACGATATGTTTCTGTGTCGACCTATATAAGTGTTTTTTGGTAGGCGTTTACTAAATTCTTCATGTTTTCTATTGGTGTTTGTAGATTTTCCTTTGCCAAGTAGAGTGGTGGTATTCTAATAAGAGTGGGGTCTTCGCTCGCGGTAACTCAGGTACCGTTGTACCTTAAAAATTGCCACTACCCCTACATCCTCCGTCTATTGTAAATGTGCAGTAGTGGCAATTTTTAAGAGAATCTGCTGATTGGATTCTAATTTTTGTGGAAAACCAATCAGCATGGCCCCCTACACTTCCATCATCGCCATAAACACTTTGTGCACCTTCTTAAATAATAAATAAAAATGTTTATTGAATAAATATTTAGTACTTTATCTCAAGAAGTAGATACCCTACGAAAAAATGTTTCGGACAAAAGTTACTTATTTTCTCCTGGAGAATATGATGGTAAAATAAAAAATGGGGAGTTCCATTTAAAAAAATGAAGTTGATCTTCATATGTTTTTCAGGAGCACTCCCTGAAAAAATCCATTCCTACCATCCAATTTTCCCATTGACACACGATAACTTTTGTCTGAAACGCTTTTTTCGAAAATATGTTGTTTAAAAGATATTAACCTGTCTCAAGATAAAAGGACCACCCTGTATAAAAGTAAAACTGCACTGTGAGCCATACTCGCACACTCATGTGGATGCAAAATCGGAGCACGCGTTATTGGATGCTGTTCCCATGTAGCCATGATTTTATGGTACTTTGCATTTCGTCGATTTCAAGCTTAAATTAATCTGCCTGCTGAGTTCCTTACTACTTATTTTGAAGGCGGTTCGATATCCGAAGAAAAAGACGACAAAATCTAAAATATACGTAAATTTCGTTATAATTACATTTATACTTTGAACGTATTTTTGACAACTTTCCCATCGTTTCTCGGGAAAGTGATAACGACATTTTTTGTTCCTTGGGAGACACTCTAAAAGATCCTGCACGAATTTTTTATTTCCTGGCGATGCCAAAAATGGGTATTTTTTAACACTCTCTTTTGACAAAAAATCGTGGAAAGGAATCTTGGTTGGTTACGGACCAAATTGATACAAAGTGTGGAATGCAGCAAACGAAAAATTTGTTATTGTGCGAAATGTTATTGTAGATGAAATCGATTTTATAAAATCAAGGCCAATAACAAAGTCAAACGAGATTAATTTAAAAGGATCTCAAGTTGAAACTGGTGTTGATGTATCCAAACGAGTAGATTCAAGTAATAAGGTGACGAAAGGAGAAATAAAGTCTTATGGTAGTTCTTCATCTCATGAAAAATAGTCAGATAACAATTTAAGGGGTTAGACCACTCTAGAGCGCCAAAAAGTTACCTAATTTCAAGAATTTTTTCCGGACAAACTATAACAAAGATGAAAAATATGTTTCCGGGTCTTTATTACCTATACATCGAAGTGTTAAACTAAATTTTTATAAAGCAATTGAAACCAAAATGGCGGTTCAGGAGCTGGTTGACTAGAACGCTGCTCGGTAGGAATACCTCTGCGGCCGGAAAAGATATTCCCCCAATTTTAACTCCAGAACAAAAATTAAAAGTTTTTTTAGTTTTACATATAAATAGCTCGGGAAAGTCGTGCGGAATTTTTTTAATGTAATTTTTTGCAAAAGTTATGGACGTTTGAAGAAAAACTTCACTTTTTGACCTAAAAAAGTGGCACTAAATTGTTTATAACTTAAAAAATATCCACCGCAAAAAAAAATCCGTACGAGTTTCGTTAGATAATGTTATTTATAAGATACAGTACAAATTTGAGACAAATCGGTAAAGAATTGAGCGAGTTATGTTTCCGGCCGTAACGAAAAAAGTAGTTTCGAGAATAACGCGTTTAAGTGGTTAGACCACTCTAGAGCGCTAAAACGTTACCTAATTTCAAGAATTTTTTCCGGACAAACTATAACAAAGATGAAAAATATGTTTACGGGTCTTTATTATCTATACATCGAAGTGTTAAACTAAATTTTTATGAAGCAATTGAAAACAAAATGGCGGTTCAGGAGCTGGTTGACTGGAACGCTGCTCGGTGGGAATACCTCTGCGGCCGGAAAAGATTTTCCTCCGATTTTAAATAAAGGCACTTATAAAATTCTCCCGACTATAAATGATATTGCACCTTATTCTTAACACCCCAAGGCACCTTTTAAGCGAAAAAAAAAATTTTCGATTTTTTGAAAATCCTAGAGTGGTCTAACCCCTTAAAACAGATTAGGAGTGAGAGGCTCAGAGATCCACCACCTATTTCTTACGATGAGAATCTAATTCCAAATGACTATATTTTGTGTGCACAATCAATAACCTGCAAAATCACGAAGGCTTATGCAGACGTTAAAGAAAGCGAGGATAGAATAAAATGGGAGAAATCAATAGAAGAAAAGAATAATTCTCTTTTAGTAAATAACACGTGGACTCTGGTATCAAGGCCTGAGAACAAAAACATTGTAGATTGTAAGTGGGTTTTTACAATTAAAAATAATGAATTTCGAAATCCAATAAAGGATAAAGCTCGTTTAGTAGCTAGAGCATTTAGCCAAAAACATATGTTAGATTTTAATGAAACTTTTCAATCTGTACCAAGAATTGCAAGCATTAGATTTTTAATAGTATTTGTCAATCACTTTGAGTTACTGATTCATCATATGGATGTAAAGACTTATTGGCAGTATTGTTAATGCGATCCGTGCTTAATTGGTGCTGCCATCGGTATCAGCTGTGGCCGATCGTAGTAGCGTAGGACTCTTGTCCTTTTGACTTTTTACTCCTTGCCGTATCGTGTCATCGTGAGGTTTATGTGCTAATTTAACTATTATCATTTGCGTACAATTACAGTGGAACAGTACTCTAGCGTGTCCCGTTCGACTTCCATATTCACCCTGCTCACAAGACTGCTTTATTTAATGGAAAATTAAAGGAAGAAATTTATATGAGTGTTCTAGATGGTGTTAAAACCGATAAGAATCTAATTTGTAGATTCCTTAATCAGGAAATTAAACAAATCCTTCTACGGTTTAAAACAAGCGGCAAGATGCTGGAATGAAGTCTTTGATCAAACTTTCAAAGAATTGGGTTTTAAAAGTTCGGAAGTAGATCCTTGTCTTTATATTTTAGATAAAGGAGGTGCCCATAAAAATATTTATCTTATGGGTCATTCCACACCGAATCGATCACTTTTTGTCATCACCATCTGCGATTTTGTTTTAATAAAAATATGTTATAGTCTACGTGAAAGTAGGGGGTTTTAAGTCATCATTTTGCCGATTTCGAATTTGTTTAAAAATTACAAGCCTTCAAAATTTGCAGTTTTTGCCTATTTTTGCAAAAATAGGCATCACTTCCGAATTTTTTTCTCAAAAACTACTCGTCCGATTGAGCTAAATTTTTTTTTGCTTTATTCATAAAGGTTGAGCTACTATAAAATATTTTTTATAAATTGGACAATTTGTTATGTAATATGAAAAAATTTAAACAAATTCTTTTTTTATGTTTTTCAAGAGAAACTACTAGTTATTAAAATTAAAAAAAAAATATATTATATTCCCTGAAGCTTCCCCTTTAAAATGAGCCCTTCAGAATAATGTAGGGTCGAAAATTAACGTCACAATATGCTGGAAAACAACGCGGTGTACCTCCGTTTCAGGTAAGCGAGTCGTGCAATCCGCGTTCACTGGTCTTGGTCAAGCCTGGTACACGACTAAATGAACTTGATTTTACTTGGAAAAGCATATTAGTAACCATTCTTGGCCAATGACACATTTTTTAATCATAACTTTATTTATAAATATTAATTCCCACATTTATTGTTCATGCTCTACAAAAAGGCGCCATTGTTCAATGGAAATCGTGAGATTGCAATGCGAGCTTATAAACAATCGGAATGTTCAATATATTATTTTGTGTTACATAACTAAATGCTATATTTCAAAATGACGATGATAAATAAAAAAAAATGTGTCATTGGTTCAATGTGGCTCTAGTTATGTAACACAAAATAATATATTGAACATTCCGATTGTTTATAAGCTCGCATTGCAAGAAGATTTATTTATTAACAAATAAAGTAGTACTATGTAAGACTTGCTCGTATGATATTGATGAACCTGTATTTAGTGTAATGAAATAGTTGTCATTTTATGATTTCTTACAATTTCTAAGGCTCCCCACACAATGGTCCTCTCGATAATTTTGATTATAACCCATCCTTATCCCTTTCCGATGGAAGGAAACCACAATCTTCTCACGATTTCCATTGAACAATGACGCCTTTTTGTAGAGCATGAACAATAAATGTGGGAATTAATATTTATAAATAAAGTTATGATTAAAAAATGTGTCATTGGCCAAGAATGGTTACTAATATGCTTTTCCAAGTAAAATCAAGTTCATTTAGTCGTGTACCAGGCTTGACCAAGACCAGTGAACGCGGATTGCACGACTCGCTTACCTGAAACGGAGGTACACCGCGTTGTTTTCCAGCATATTGTGACGTTAATTTTCGACCCTACATTATTCTGAAGGGCTCATTTTAAAGGGGAAGCTTCAGGGAATATAATATATATTTTTTTAATTTTAATAACTAGTAGTTTCTCTTGAAAAACATAAAAAAAGAATTTGTTTAAATTTTTTCATATTACATAACAAATTGTCCAATTTATAAAAAATATTTTATAGTAGCTCAATCCTTTATGAATAAAACAAAAAAAAAATTTAGCTCAATCGGACGAGTAGTTTTTGAGAAAAAAATTCGGAAGTGATGCCTATTTTTGCAAAAATAGGCAAAAACTGCAAATTTTGAAGGCTTGTAATTTTTAAACAAATTCGAAATCGGCAAAATGATGACTTAAAACCCCCTACTTTCACGTAGACTATAACATATTTTGATTAAAACAAAATCGCAGATGGTGATGACAAAAAGTGATCGATTCGGCGTGGAATGACCCTTATATTTGTGTTGACGATCTAGTCTTAATTACTCAATGCATTATAATTAAAATCATATCTGATAAATAAATTTATAATGGTTGATTTAAAAGAAATGAAGCAAAGTGCATATATTAGTACAGCTTTAAATAAATTCAATATGCAGGACTGTAAAACTGCAACCACACCAATGGAAAATAAATTAAACTATGCAGCACTGAATTCCGATGAGATGTATGTTGCTCCATATCGCAATCTCATTGGATGCTTAATGTACTTAATAGTGTGTACAAGACCAGACTTGAGTTTAGCAGTAAGTATTTTAAGTAGATTTACAAACAAAAATAATAAAGAACTTTGGATTAGTTTAAAAATGGTTTTACGGTACTTGAAAGGCACAATAAACTTGATAGTAACATATACAAAAAGTAATGATAAGAATTCTTTGTTTGGCTATGTTGACTCAAAGCACAACAGGGTATTTATTTCAATTGTTTGGTAAATGCACTATTAGTTGGAACACAACAAAGCAATTATCTGTCTGCTGCCTCGTCAACTGAGACAGAATGTGTGGCTGTCTTCGAAGCCGTAAGGAAGCTACATGTGGTTGAGATCATTGGCAACGAGTGTACATTTTAAGATTTCAGAACCAATAGAAATTTTTGAGGATAACAACGGTTGCATTAGCATTGCCAATAATCCTAACAACCACAAGAAAACACGGCATATTGATATTAAATATTATTTCTGCCGAGAATAAGTTGAGAAAAAAAAGTGAAATTAACTTATATTCCTACAGGACAACAATTGGCAGACGCCTTAACAAAACCACTGTCGACACCAAAGTTCACGGACTTCAGATTAAAGATGTATTTAAAATAATTTTTGTATTACCTATTATATGTTTATGCGAGCATGAAATGGTCTGGTTAAGTTTTGTCTGGTTTCCTTAACCATTAGCAATAGATGTTGGACCATATGTACAGTAGCGGACAAAAGTTTAAGACTAGATGGAAAAAACAAATAATTGACTTACTGTTCATAAAAACTATAAATAGTGTTCTACTTTCGGTGTTAACTAATTAAACATTTATTTATACGCTTATAAAAAAATTTCATTTTGATATTTTGCTCAGTAGCGAAGTTACAAAAAAAGGAACGAAGTTCTTATAATATTTCAAATCAAATCATCGTCTTAAACTTTTGTCCGCTACTGTAATTCCAGAAGACGTATTGGAAGTGATTTTCTTTAATTAAATCTTTGTGTTATAAATAAATTTAGAATATCGCGATTAATTTTTGCGGGGGCGTGTTAGTTTTTAAATAGAGAAACAAAAATCAATGATTTTATTTCTTTCTAAAGTGAGAGGTGTCGCGAAAGAGCCTTTATATGTATACAGTAAAGACCCTCTCAGTGCAATGCTTGGTTGGCCCACACAGTGCGAAACGTCTCTTCCTGCGCTTATGCGTGCGTCATTGCTGCGCCTATGTTCGCCTTGCTTGAACCAGTCTCGCTCGACATTTCAATGCTTCGCCGCCTTAGCGGCGATTTGTTCTTTTGGCCGCGGCGTGGAAAGGACAACCGCCGAGTATCAAATTTCGCTTCCACTGGCCCACTCAGTGCGAAAGTTTGATTCGGTCCACGTCCGTGAGCCGAACGTGGATAGCGATACAAAAACAGAGAGGGACTGAGGTTCGAGACGTTCGGCAAACATGAAAGACTCCTGCGTATTCTGTCTTTTAAATTCAAAAATCAAAATTCTTTATTTTTGGTTTTTCGTGAATGAAACTTTTACTGTCGTATTCGTCTCGTTTTTCTGACGATTCTTTTCCGAACGCTTCAACATTCTGCCTCTCTGTCTTTTCCACTCGCCGTCCTCTTTCACGTTAAAAACTTTAATCACCCGTTACGTACGTAATTATTAACGCAATTACATCATGTTTGGTGTCATTTTAATCAGAAAAACCTGACGAATACCATGGTACAAGTTTCATGAAAAAATAATAGGAAATAAGGAAATTGCAATCTTTTTCTTTGCTTGCGTTAGTATGTGTCTCACCGATATTCTGTCGTTTCGGTACCGATCGTGTTTAATGCTTGACTGATTCCAAGGGGGATCCCCTCAGCAACCGAGCCGCCGAGCATAAAATTTCGCTTCCAACTGGCCCACTCAGTGGGAATTTCGTCTCTGGCCTCTTTCGCACTATGAGGGTCTTTACTGTATACGTAAAGGCCTTTACGATCGTGGCACACCCTTTCGCCTGGCGCTTGGAATTTTTAGTTTATTGTCAATTGTTTTATTCCGTATAACTAATGTTACCATCAGTTTGTATTCTCAAGTAAAGATCTTTTTTATTTCACTCATTCCTGAGTGTTTTCTTTTTCCAAAACCCATAAAACAACAAGAGGAGACGAGTTGACTCCGTTTTGGCCACCTGGACTTCTCCTGCACGTGTCGTGCGTGTTTGCGTCGACCGAGTATTTTGTTTATTATATTTTATATATATATGTTTGTTCATTCAGTTGTTTTTTACATGTCCATCTATGTGCCTGGCCGGTACTCCGTTTATTTTTAGCATATGCAGTTCTCAGTTCTTTTACGATTATTAAACGCGAAGGTCTCTTCCAGTCCGTGAGAAATAAAATTAATTTAAATTAAATAAATACAGTGTAAATATTTTCAGTTTTTTAACCTATTTCCTAATATTTTTCTCGTGTAAAAAGCCACTGAATAGCTGCTATGGTAAAAGTACCAAATATTCTCAAAGTTGAAAATTTGCCATTTTTTTAAACATTAATTTTCCATAAAACTGTACGTGACAGCGAAAAGCGGATTTCAGATTCGTATTCAGCTGGCAAAAGTCTATAAGAACTTCGTAGTGGCAGTCATGAAAAGAAGAAAAAGTTAAAATTTGTTGTATACTGTAATTAATGACTATGGCACTCCATGAAGATGGCCCTATAGTCACTTGCAGAGTTTGATTAATTTAAAACTTTTTCCTTCACAAATGTAACTTGTGATTATTTATTCTGAAAGTTTTGTAAAAAAAATATTTAGTTGGAATTTTATATCGTCGAAATGTAAAAGAAATTCTTAATTGCTTTCTTAATCCTTTTTACCAGTGGGACATTTATAAAGTTATGAAAGGTTGTTAGCATTTTGTACGCACTGATCATACTACAACACAAGATAATAGCAAACACTCATGCGGTATTAACTTACTTCAAAATTGAGAAATTATTACAGAAAGTAAAGGGGACATACATATTATTTTTCGGAAATGTGCGATTTTTTCCCTAAACAGATTTTGACTCAATCGCTGATTCTCATCAGGCTCATCACCTCATCAAAAGAACGACGAGTTACAATATTCATTAGTATATTGAATCTCAGAACGGAAGATAACGTATGAATGACTACCACGCCCACTACCATCTATAATATCGTCCAAAAGTGAAAAAACAAAAAAACTGGATGAGACCGTATGAAAGTCCACATGCTTAAAAAAGTTTCATAAAAAATTGTCATGGATTTTGTATATTTTTAAATCTTGCATCTCTCGGAACTTCTTGCCCTCATGGAAGATCGCAAAGGTTATTCCAATTCGCAAAGCAGAGAAAAATCCTTTCAATGTTAGTAGACATAGGCCGATCAGTTTTTTTCCCATCAAAGACAAAATCCTTGAACGTTGCTTGATAACGTTCTTTGAAGAATTCCTTGAAGCTAATAAAATTATCATGCACTACCAGTTTGAGTGCCCGAAGAATTGCTGTAATGATTTTACTCCATCAGTCCAAGACATTTGACTCTGACATGACGGTCTTCTATACCAACTTTATAAACTTAGAATTTTACCATTTTTCATCTCATCAGAGTCGATTAATGTTTGTACATCTGAACAGCACTAATTCTTAAAAAATGGAGCATTACGGCGGGTGTTCACTAACAATAAGACTCGGTCCTTGGGTCCATTTTATATATATATATATATATATATATATATATATATATATATATATATATATATATATATATATATATATATATATATATATATATATCGTTAATGTATAATAGAAATAAAAAAAAAAAAATATATATATATGCATATATACGAGGTCTGTTCAAAAAAAAATGGTGACTTTTTATTTTTCTCGAAAAATACTTACTTATTCATCCAGACCAATTTTGTCCCGTTCAAAGTAATTCCCCTCAGATACAATGCACTTGTGCCAGCACCTTTTCCAATCCTCTAAGCCCTTCTGATATGCGCTTTTCGGTATGGTCTTGAGCTCTTCTGGCGATGCGGCCTTTATCTTCTGAATCGTGCCAAACCTTCGTCCTTCCATGGGTCTTTTAAGTTTTGGGAACAGGAAGTAGTCGCAGGGGACCAATTCCGGTAAATACGGTGGCTGAGGCATGATTACAGTGTTGTTTTGGGCCAGAAAATCACGAACAAACAATTACGTGTGCGCTGGTGCATTATCGTGGTGTAATATCCATGACTTGTGTTTTCACGATTCCGGGCATTTTTTCGTATTGCTTCACGCAAACGGCGCATAACTTGAAGGTAATATTCCTTATTGACTGTACGACCGTTTGGCAAGGACTCATGATGCACCACGCCATTGTAATCGAAGAAAACCATAAGCAAAACCTTCACACTTGACCGAATCTGGCGTGGGTTTTTCGGTCTTGATTTACATCTTCTCGGCCTTCTGTGAAGAACTTGTACCACTTATAACACTTTTTTTGCTTAAAGTAGACTCGCCAAATGCCACAGTCAATATTTTAAGTACGTCGGAGCACTTAATTTCATTTTTAACGCAGAATTTTATACAGATTCTTTGATCTATTTTTTTGATCGCCAGCACAGCAAAACACGTCTTACCTTTGTATCCGTCAAAAACAAACTAAAAATGCAAAATGGCTGATAATGTCAACTTATGTTGGGGACATGTGTACCAACACAACAACAACAAAAAATTGAGGATCGAATGTATGTAGTAGGCGTAATGTTAAAATTCACCTTTTTTTTGAACAGATCTCGTATAAATTCTGATTACTTGCTCCCACCCTATGTTGATAATATGGTATCTCGATAATTGCTTCGTCTTGTTGTTTATTTACCTTAAGTTTCCAATAGATGAAGTACTTTTAAAGACGTTTTAATACACGCGATTAAGATAAATAAACAACAAGAAGAGGTCGATCTTAAGTTTCGAATGGATGAAGTACTTTTAAAGACGTTTGAATACACGTGATTAAGATCGACCCGGACAATGCTGAAGCAATCCTGCTCTTTCGCAGATATCTCTCTAAATGTCCCTTATGTAATAAAATCAATACCGTGCAATGATCTCACACTATTAAGTATCTGACTGTTTTACTCACTATCAAACTTCTTTGGCGTCATGCTGTATTTGACAGGATAGACGGGATAGCAACTGCCAGTTACTGTCTTCATAATCTGATTTCGGCAAAATCTCTTGTAAGTTCAAAATTAAAAATAACTCTCTATAAAGTATTTTTACAACCGCGTTTGACATGAGGCTCGCAGATATGATGGAGCAGTATAATCAAAGATATAAATTGGACGGCGAAAGTCCAAAACAGGGCCCTTATAATTATTTTTAATAAACCACCGAGGTATCGTACTAACAAGGGAACATATCCAACCTGAACACTCCGATTTTAATGAAAGTTATGTGGAAGATAGTTCTCAAGAAAATATTTGACATGTATTTTTTATATCGGCCATCGTTCACGTTGAAGGTGCGATAACAGCCCACAAAGTTAAGGGCTGAAAGTATATTTTTGGGAATATCTCTGAAAGTAAAGGGGATAATGGAAAGATGTTTTTGTAAATTGTGAGTCTATAAATAGGAAATTATTCTGCAAAAGGAAATTTTAATAAACCTCATTTGTTTAAAAAATATATTGAAAATTTATAGTTTCTGTTTAACTTTTCTTACTAAATGTTAATCTATTTTTTTTGTAACTTTCTGTATATAAACTATAGACGAAAATAGAGGATAGGTGTTTTTTAAATTGTTTGTTTTTAGCGAGGTATATTAGTTATATAATTTGAAATCGCCTCCTGTGAACAGGGGCAACCAGGCATGGTTAGTTAAAAATATAATTATTTTTACAATCTTTTACTATATTTTCAAATATTATGAACCTCTTTATATGCTGTTAGTTGATTCCTGAATGACTATTGGAAGCACCGTAGATATGAATGTGACGCGGTTATAGTCATCGCAGCCAGAAATATTGGCTTATATGGCCAATACTACCTTTGTAATTTTACGACCGTAAAGCCTGCAAATACAATATTTTGAACTTTTGAAACCTTTGAGATTTTTAAGAAATTACAGACAGAGTGTTCTAAGCTTATGGTAGTTCTGCAAGAAGTTGATTACGTGTATTAGAGAATGTAAGTTGCCAAATGCTTTTCTTCTGACAGCGAATAATGTTACTGAAAATGATGGGAATGATAAATATTATAAGCTTAAAACGAAGAACACTCTGCCTTCACTTTCTTAAAAATCTCAAAGGTTTCAAAACTTTCAAATACTGTATTTGAAGTTTCATAGCAAAAATATACTTTCAGCCCTTAAGGGGGGACCTCTATGTAGAACGCCGAAATTAAACCATTTACAATAATTTTTTTGAAGAGTAAGGAGTGAATAAATATTTTGATGGTTTTGAGGACTATTTAAGTAATACTTCTACTTCATTTTGGAATTTCTTTGTGGAAATAAAATACAAAATGGCGGTGGTACAGCCTGTTGTGCTAGAAGCATCATGAACAGACTTCTAAAACGGTGTACAATCTAGTGTTGTTTCTTATTATCCGAAACGGCTAAAACGAAGAAATTTAATTAGTACATAGATGTAGTAAATGCATGAACCTAAGACATCGAAAAAATATTAAAAATTGGAAGAATGGCAGACCTCGGAACAAAAAGTTGAACATTTTATAGAAAAATTGTAGTCTTGTTTGCAATAAAAAAAATGTTTATTTCCATGTATTTACCTTACTTTTAGGTTCATCCAGGAGCCATAACTATCATTAACACATGTACAAAATTTCAGACCGATTGGTCGAGTAACTTTCGAGTAATCGTGTACACCGATTTTCAACTTTGCGACGGAACGAGTTTCGAGAAAATCGCGTTTAAAGTTTCGGTAAGAGAAGAATATGCGATTTTGAGACTTAACGGCTAGTCTGCTATTATTTCAATGGTTTTCGTATCTACCATTACTTCGAAAATTCTGTGTAAATACTTCTTCCAGAACATCCGACTAAACCTTATTACAGGTATAGAATCACTTCAAACAGGGATAATAAATAAACAAACTTTTGATCATTACTGCAATGCGCGTCTCGGATCGGCGAGAAGATGGGTCACATCTATAGGTTCTTACAACAATAGCTTTGCACTTTACTCCAAATACCAATGCGTTTCGTATTCTATAGTCTTTAAAGTAACTTTTTAAATAAAAAAAAAATGACTTTTTTGAGTCCATCTACATAGAGGTCCCCCCTTAACTTTGAGGGCTGTTATTACCCCTTCAATGTGAGCGATGGCCGATAAAAAAAATACGTGTCAAATATTTTTTTGAGAACTATCTTTCACATAAGTTTCATCAAAATCGGAGTGTTCGTGTTGGATATATTCCCTTGTCAGTATGATACATTCTAAAGCAAGAGTCCACGCAGAGACTAACATTACAATCTTTACATTCATATTGAAGTTCGCGTCTTTTGTTGTTTGCCGCGCAGACGAGTCACATTCTATTTCGGTTTTTTCTTGGTAGTTGATAAAGTGAAGGAAAATGCCGTTCTGTTAGCCGTAATGGATTGTGTTATTGCCTCTTTGAGGATGACAAGTAGTATACGTATGATATTTTTGCAGTATTTCCCGGATTAATTTCAAGTGAAATTTGGCTATAGATATCGGTTTTCGCGTGTTACGCTTATACAGGGTGTCTCGTAATAAGTGTAAGACCCGTAAAGGAGTTGTAGGGGAGGTGATTCTACGTAACTTTTTCCTTTGTAAAAATGAGGTCTAGGCTCTCGTTTTCGAGTTATAAAGGAAAAAGACTGACCAATCAGAGCGCGCGAATTGCGCCAGCTCAGCCGCGAGAACGAAGCCCCAAACATATGGCCGATCGTGGACGTGAACAAACAAGTTAGTATCGTGCTATGTTAAATCAAAGTTAAATCAGATAACGAATAAACAGATTCGGACCCGTTGTACTTTAAATTCGCGAAGAGAGTGTAAAAATAGTAAAATAAAACTCGCCTATTTATTTGAAAATAATCTTGCTTCTCTGCAAATGGTTCTTCGTTACTGAATTGTTTAACCGATCCTGATCTTCCGTAAAAATCGTATGCACCCCAAACAGCTGATATCACAGTCAGGTCAGTGAACTGCAAAGGAAAAAGTTACTTAGAATCACCTCCCCTACAACACCTTTTCGGGTCCTACGCGAGTTTCTGTTACTATGAATTATTAAAAATCAATGAAGTATGATAATCTACTTATTTAACTCTTTTTTTACGGCCCCCTCGGTGCTATCTATTCACCGAAATTGCATCTGACCGTGGAAGTCTTGTACACCAAGTTAATAATACTGAATCCAACGATGGAGCTACAATAGAGTAGTGTAAAGCAGTTGTTTTCCCCAAAGTCATCAGGCGATTATAATCGAAGACAAAGACAGGATCCAATTAAAAGAATACGCACATGCTGTGAGTAGACTTACGGAACCAGCAAATATTAGATTTATGTGAAGAATATCGAGCGATACAATATGTGTTTTCTTAACGAATATGGAAATCTCGAAATTCCTCAATGACAAATAAAAATACAGCAAAGTAAACACTGCTGATCTAACATTCAGATTGTAAATTAACAAAGCTGAGCATATTATACTGTCAAACGTCTGACCTACTTGTTAGATTTAATAATGATTGTATTTTGAAATTTTTTATATATGATTGCTGTATGCATTGTGCGACGGACTTGAAGTGTGGCACAGTTGCCATTGTTCTAAATCGAACGGACGATTGTCAATTTTTTTTTTTTTTTTCTTGTCTCTTCGCGTCAGTCGTCATCGCGCATGGTGCACGAACGGTGTAATGTTTTCCTTTACGTTTTTCCTTTAAATAAAATGTTCTAAGAAAGACTCTGTGACGAAGTTACTCAGCACTACTCTCATTCAAAATCGAAGAAATCCACGACAAAAGCGAAGTTAAGAGAAGACGGTTTTATGCGCATCCTCAGTTTAGGCCATCAATTATATGTATATTCATCCAGATGACACATAGCATCCCAGATTCAATTGAAATTGAACACGAAGAAACTACCTACTGGATTTATCCATCTACAGACACACCAAAATTCTTAATATGCTGCTGAAGGACATGCAGTAAAAAAATGTAAATCCAACAATAAACAGCCTAAACCTTTTGAATTAAAACCACGGAGTGCTTCTACAAAATCCCAGGATGTTCAAAAAACTCCACTTGTATTCTATGTTGACAATGCCCAAAGATTATGGAAACAGAAATCCCTAGCGGCAATAATACAATAGAAATCACGTGACATAGTCGTACCGTTTAAATAACTGAAACGCACAATATTCGAAATAATCGGCAACACAAACTAGACAAGAGAGATCCAACCATTTAAACTTTGCTACAGGGAAATCAATTGTAGTGTCGTAGTTTTTAGGAACTAAGTATGCGGGTGGTCCTCTTAAGACTTTTGCGAAGGCAGGAAGAGGACCATAAAAAAGAAAGCGTAGACGGACAAACTCCACGAGCGTACGATGCGGTTTTAGGAAATAAGTAAGAGGGGAGAAAAGGGTCCTGCGAGGATTTTCCTGACCGAAGGGTCAGTGTCGAATTGAGAGTTGTACCGCGTTGTTAAGATTAAGATTAGTTATGTGTCGTTACCATAGTTAAATAGTCCGATAGTACATATTTCATTGTAAGATAATTAACTTTATTACCAATAAACTAAGCAACTATATATATATAATATTAATAATATATTATATAATATATAATATTATATAATATTATATAATAATATATTATATAATATTATATAATATTATATAATAATATATTATATAATATATAATATATAATATTATATAATATATTATATAATATATAATATATATATAATATTTTCCAAACCCAAACTTCCGCGAGCAATCGCTGTCCTCCCCCGTGTAGGAAACCCGTTCCCCTTCCAGAAAGGTACCACGCTAAGGGCGCAATGGAAGGGTGCAACGGATGTTTCAAATATGGCAAAAATGCCAAAACTAGGTTAGAACGGATAGAACTTCAGAACAGAGAGCAGAGTAAACATAGAGCTTAGAATAGTGTGGGATGTGGAATATTGTTTGTATGAATGTATGTACATTATAGGTTGCATGTTCGATCGTAATCGATTATGGAAGAATGTGAATTGAGCGAACGAAGGTGTGATAAAAGAATGTGTAGTCGAGGCGAGTGGGTGCGAGTGGTTTTTGGAAATAACAGTTGTGGACGTTGTGGTTGAAAACGAGGTTATCATCGGCGAATTGTGTTAAAGAAGAAGTATTTAAAGTATTTGTTTCGTTGTTTATTTCGTTCTAGTTGTATTTATAATAAAGCGAGTTTAAAGTTAATCATTATTCCATTACAATTCCTACAATAGTAAATATAGAGTAACAGTGTAGGAGTTATATAGTCAAAAAATAGATAGTAACACACACACTTCTTATCATAGCAAATAAACAGTTATTTTTGTTACATCACCACGTGCAATTATTAACGGACCCAATTCCGTCTAAATTGGGTGGTCCTTCGAACAGTAATTTAGACGGCACCGACGTGCAATATTAAGGGTCTTGACCGCACCCTAACAGCAACGTACACAAACTTTATATTATTATTATGTTAAAGTAAGAATATATCTTTAACTGTTAACAGTTCATTGAATCTGCAATGTACATACATATACTAGTACACACAAATGTACAACAGTTTCGCAACGAAACGAGCACTTTTAACCGATGACGATTTTAAAACGGTTAGGTAACCAACGGTACATGAAAGTTGGCAATCGTGAGTAGGAACCAACACGCAGCAAAAAGCCAACGAGATCAGTTATCCGTCGGTTGTTCTGATGATAACTTTTCGACATATTATCGCACATTAAACACGAAAAGAAACCATGGGTAAAGTGTACTCGATCATCGAAACGATTGACGGTTGGATACAGGAAGTGAAAAATCGCCGTGGGATACTCAGAATTCGAGTTCCTGAAACGAAAAACACGATCGAAACGAACGACAGTATTTTTAATTACGCAACGTGGAAGCAAGCTTTTCTGATTGATGCACCGGTCCTACGTGATCTATTGTTCGGTGTTCCCACCGAAGACAACGTCTACGACATCATTTACACAATCAATCGTTCAATTTTCTTTTATTTGATCATTAAATGGATCAATTACGAAGTATGCATGTTCTTCGACGCTGATTATTTTATTTTAAGCTGACAACGATATAGAAGCGCGCATGTATTAGTGCGGTGTTATAGTATACAAAATACGCGGTTTCGTAAGCGAAGGAAATTTCAAAAAAGGATTATTTTAAATGTAACTCCAGGGACAAAAGGGAATTGTACATTGTAACAATACGTACAATACGTACTTAAATCGTATATTGTAACAAATACGTAAATACATAAAAGTTGTTTTCTCAAACAACTTTTCTTTTGATTGAATATTAACTTTTTAAGAGAGAATTGGATATTTAGGATTATGATATAAAAACTTTACATTAGTAGAATATAAACGTTGTATTAGTTCTACGATGAAACCGTCTGATGTTAAATTTTAATTGCTGTATTCACGTGCTAATTAAAATATAACGAACACAAGAATACGTTAATTTGAATCCCAGAAACACTAATTCGTAAGAGAGTTTTAAAATAAGTTTTACTTGTATTTGAATTCGGTGAATTCAAAGATATTTATTTTTAGACTAATTTCGTTATACGTCGAAATGACTCTCGTTTTCCGAAAGAATTGATTCAGGAAATTTTACTTGTCAAAGTATCCAGTTATAAAGTAGGCCGTTTAATTATTCCTTAATTATTATGTTTTTTATAGAAAACTTTATTTTTTCCATATTTTTCAATGTTCTTTGTTTTCAAAAAGAAAGTTTATAATACACACATGTGTATACAGGGTGTTACGACCGGAAACGCCGACCCAACTCAGCAACAACTATCGTCCATTTCTAAAAACGCGTAGTCGACAACGATTAATTCCAGAAACCCATAGCCAACGATCAATTCTAAAAATGCATAACCGACAACGACTAATTCGAGAATCTCATACTTGCAAGCTAAACGTCTGACCCCTCCTTAAGAAAAAACGACGTTATAAGCACCCTAGAAATATCGAATAAATCGCAGTCTGTATCATTCAGCCAAATCTGTGACCCATTTATTTGAACCTTGTTCATTACTAATCTAAATTAAGTAGAAATTAACACTTTCAACTCCGTATCCGTATCAGCGAGCTGTGATCGACTTTCAAGTTTTCATTTTTTTATCTTATTAAAAATAGTCCCCGTCACAAGGGTGTCACCGAATTCAACAGCCGAATGTTTGTGGGTAAAACAAAAAAATGTTTTGTGAACATAGAACTGTTGGAGATATATTAAAAAATTATGAAACTAATGAGAAATGAAGGTAAGAGTATCTAACTCATGGAGATTGCAATGTAATATTGTAGAAATAAACCAGCAATATATGTATACATTTACTCTTATACAAGAAGCAATTCATAATCTATCTAAAAATGTCCGCCATTCTCGACAATACAAGATTAATAACGATGGAAATAAAATTGATTGCTTTGAAAGTTTGCAAACAATCGCGGAATTCTATTCATGAACTTACAAATGAGACTGATACACGTCAATCTCAGATAATAACCATACGTATTGTAAGTGCAGGACCAAATATCATGCACATTAATATGTCATTGGTATAAAAGTAAAAAATAACAATGTTATCGAAAAATTGTGGACGCAGTTACCATGCGATATATACGCGTGAAATCTCATAAATTTGGCAATTTGGAAATTTACAGGTTGATGAATTTCAGAATATAGAAATATAAAAGTGTGAAAATTGTAAGGTCTACAAACGTGGAAATATGAGAATATGAGAACTTGTGAATTTGAAAATGGAAAACATTGACAATTCGAGAATTAGAGAATTTAAGCATTTGGCAACTTGAAAATTTGAAATTTAGCACTTTAAGACTTTCAGAGTTCAAGTATTTCGAAATTTGAGGATTTAAGGATTTGAGAATAAGGGAACTTCAAAAATTTGGGCATTACAAAATTTAAGAATTTCGGAATTTTTTGATTTTGTGATTTGAGAATTTACAGTATGTATGTATATACAGGGTGCTCAGGCTATTACTAGCCAGCATTTCTTCCAAAAACAATAACTGTTACAAAAAAATAAAAGAGGAAAAAGTGGTACTGTTTGTTATGCGTAATGAGGAAAAGAAGAAACAATTGGAAAATTGCGTATCAGTGCCTTTACAAGTATTCTTTATTAATACGAATCAGATGAAGTTGTCCATCACTGCCAGTGCGTTTACTTCTAATTTTCACCACAGCAAGTCAATTTCAGTATTGTTGAAGTAATATTGCAATTAAGAAAACTCCCCTTCGACAAACTCTCGAGGAGCAATAAAATGGTTCGGCTCTCGAGATGTTTTATTGCCGGTAACGCTTTTCGAGAAAGCTAAAAATAGATGTACGTGTACCTGCAAAGGTACACCGCATGTACGTTTCGTAGGTATAAGTATTTGCGACCGTCTGCTTTTCAGCAGTTCGATGTTAAGATCGGTTAGGACAGGACAGTACGCTGTGCCTGGGTTATTACTATTACACATTTTATATTAAAGTTCTTTTTCACTGTTAAGATTACGTTTATCAACCTGCTTCCATCTCTCATATCCCTCAAAAAGTATTACTTTCTAAATTGTTCAGTTATATCGTACATAGCAATGTATTGTTATTCGCTAGGCAAGAAAACGGATATGGTACACATTTATTATCAGTGCAATAGAAATAAATAATACTAAAGTAATAATGAAATTGACTTGTTGTGGTGAAAATTAGAAGCAAACGCACTGGCAGTGATGGACAACTTCATCTGATTCGTATCAATAAGGAATACTTGTAAACACATTGATACGCAATATTTAAATTGTTTCTTCCATTTCTGACCTTGCGTGACATTGAAGGTCTTTGTGTAGCGCATGGATGAATTCGTCGTGGCACGCGCTTTTATATGATACAAAAAAATATATGGCATTCCATTTAAAAAATAGGGGGTGACTTTGGTTTCTCCCAAAGTAATGTGAATACAACAAAAACGCATATGTCGTTTTGTTGCGCACAAAAAACAGTGCCAGTTTCCTCTTTCTTTTCTTTTTGTGTTAAAGTCGAATTTTATAACTATACTGTAATTCGTTATCGCAGAGAAATAATAGATAAAATATCTAAAATTATTAACTCGATAAATATCATAAAATAAATTTTTCTATTTTTAAGAAAAATGAAGTTTTCCTATCAACGAAAAATATTTTTTAATTGAATAATTAAAAGAATGTAATAGGTTCTGCATAAGTTAAATCAGAAAGTGTACGAACAATTTAAACGCAACTTACCCATTGATCGACAAATGATCCTGCTGCGATGCACATCAACTTTCTTCAGGGGGGACATACAATTAGACTGAAAAAATTTGTCGACTTTGGAGAATTTTTATTAATAACATGTAATTATTCTATGCTTATGAAATTGTAGGTACAGTAAATATTCGATAAGTGCACATCTTTCGGGTCTGAACGCGTGCACTTATCGTACAGGTCCTACATTTCTTGATGTTTTGCCGAACGTAGAAAAGGACAGTGAGTGAAGGAGAACGAATGTAAACAAACAGTACCATAACAGTGGGACAATACTAATGCGGAATAAAATTTTTTTATTTTCGACTTTTTCGTTATGAAACTTTTACCAATAGATTTTTTACATTTTTCTGATTAAAATGAGACCAAACACGACGTGATTCGAGGTATATTTATTTACAATAACTTATTGGAGTAAAGTTCTCCATAGATATAAGCGAAACACGATTGGAACCAATTAACTATGACAAATATTAAACGATTTATAAATTTAGAGGGACAACTGCAAAGTTGCAAAAAGCGACACCAAGCGATTTACTGTTGAAACCGTTAAAAAAATTCTAAACATCAATCAATGTAGGACCTGTACGATATGTGCACGAGTTCAGACCCGAAAGTTGTGCAGATATCTAATACAGTATTCTTTCCGTAAATGTAACGTCCGAAAATTGTATGGCTTGTTACACAGATAATTATGATCGTAATTATATCGTGTTTGGTATCATTTTAATCAGAAAAACGAGACGAATACGATGGTAAAAGTTTCATTTACGAAAAACCAAAAATAAAGAATTATGATTTTTGTATTTAAAAGATAGAACTCGCAGGAGTCTTTCATGTTTGCCGAACGTCACGAACCTCAGTCCCTCTTTGTTTTTGTATCGCTATCCTTTTCTACGTTCGGCTCACAACAAACTTATTCGGGGCGTCTCGAGGGGTCTTCCCCCCAGTGGTGGGGATAACTTTCGTGCACTTATCGCACGGGTCATTCGTGCACTTATCGAATATTTACTGTATATTGAAATAGTATATTTATGCATACAACAAAAATTTTTTTAATGAAATTGTCACTAAAATGGTGGAGCTGTAAGCAAAGTTGTAAAGGATGCTGGGTCATTCCACACCGAATCGATCACTTTTTGACCTCACCATCTGCGATTTTGATTTAATCAAAATATGTTAGTCTATGTGAAATTAGGGGGTCGGGTTAAGTCATCATTCCGCCGATTTCGAATTTGTTTAAAAATTACAACCCTTCAAAATTTGCAGGTTTTGCCTATTTTTGTGAAAATAGAAATTTTTCCTCAAAAACTACTCGTCCGATTGAGTTAAACTTTTTTTTGTTTTATTCATAAAGGATTGGGCTACTATAAAATATTTTTTCTGACTTCGTTAATTTGTTATAAAATATGAAAAAATTTAAACAAATTCTTTTTTTACGGTTTTCAATAAAAATTATACCTGATTAAAATTAAAAAAAAAATATATTATTTTACCTGAAGCTTCCCCTTTAAAATAACCCTTTCAGAATAATGGATGGTCGAAAATTAATGTCACAATAAGCTGTAAAACGACGCGCTGTACCTCCGTTTTAGGTAAGCGAGTCGTGCAATCTGCGTTCATTGTCTTGGTCAAACCTGGTACACGACTGTGATTTTACTTGGAAACGTATAATAGTAACCATTCTTGGCCAATTACACATTTTTTAATCATAACTTCATTTATAAATATTAATTCCACATTTATTGTTCATGCTCTACAAAAAAGGCGTCATTGCTCAATGGAACTACAGACTCACTTCTTTCTTCAGAATGGCGCTAAGGCATTTTTCTTTTATACAAGACATTTTGAAATTAATATAATTGTTCCTCGAAATCGTTTCAGAGAAAAAACAAACTCTGTGTTTTATCTAATATACAACGTACTAGTTACATGCATAGAATGTCGGTTTACACAGACAGAATTCTTAACGATTTCTGTACCGTTGAGTATTCAGGGAAAAATTCTCGATCAAGAAAAAATTCGAATAGAAAATTACAAAATAAAAGAAAGGTTCCGGAATATTTGCCCTTTAGCGTTCTCGATTCTACGCACGGTGCACGCTTCAAATTCGAGCGTGAGATGCAGCTTCATGGGGCTCTAATTACCAAAGTTTTACGAATTTCGCTTTGAAACTTTGGGAAAATATTCTACAAATATAACTCTATCATGTACAATAATAAAGAAAAATGCAACAGAGATCTGTTGAACGGGGCCATCATCGCGCCGATCGAGACATTGTTTGTAGTCGAAATAGCACCATCCGTGAATGCCGGTTTCTCGCTTTTAAGATAATACAGTTTAAATTACTTATGAATAATCGTTCGCTGGGTTTAATTCAGCATATTTTCGTGTTAGGCCGATATCGAGTGCTTGATGGAAACTGAGAGAGAAAAATGATAATGAGTATGAATAATGAACGGTGACAATGATAGTTGACAGTGAAGTGAATTGAGAGTTCATTGCGATGTGATTAATTCTTTTCAAAGGTAAGGTCGGCTTATTGACGAAGATTGATTTGTATCGAAACAGGATTATTTGTGGATTAACAGGTAAGTCGTGTTTAAATTGTTGAAACATTTTCTTTACTTGACGTATGCAGGACTTATTACATGTATTAATTATTCGATTTAAAATATTTGTCATTTAAGAGAAATTTAAAAATCGACTTCGTTTCACTAAATAGAGTTATGTATTTTTTTAATTATTAATTTTATAACCTTCACATCAAATTTAACATCTTTAGGTTTCACGACGACAAAAATATATAATTCCATTTAAAAAGCACAGTTGGCGGTCAAAATTCAAACGTCGAATACAAGAGAAGATGATATTTGTTTGCGCTTTTTAGAATTATGCAACTTTTATCGCCGAACGTAGTGAGGCTCTTAGGACGATTCGTTCTGTATTTGTTCGTTTGACTGCTTGTGTATTTATCTATACCACGTTACGCACCTACCACTTCTTTTTGGCTCTTATACTATTTGTGGAACACCTTGTACTTATTTCAAATAATAAAGATAAGAAAATGACACAGTTTACAATATGTATGAGGACATACGTTTTGCATACAACATAATTTTACCATATGGCTTCGTACGTGTTCTATTATATTATCCATCATCTTCACCTTCTTAACCTACAATGTTCTAGACAGTTGTCTTATTCACAATTACCTAATTTTTGCCTTAACGGTAAAACAACTGAATAAAGTTAAACTGATAAGCAGATTTCTTACATTCAGCGCTCTCCGATTATGCAAATTATAATTAAAATTGAACCTAAAATATAATTGCCTGAAAATGCGAGTTTGAACTTCTTTTCCTGAGTCCCCATATAATTTAATACTTACCTGAAGAGTACTTAAACCAGGATCCTTTTTTACTTTCCTCGCAATTATTTCGATCGTCAGGTAGTTTTGGTCGTTCCTTTTGAGAAACTGACAATTATAATTCTTTATAATTTCTATCAGGGTACTGTTGTTCAAATTTCGAAGAGAACCGATTTGTTGGTAACATTTTCCTTCTGAACAATGTTTTATGGTAATAAAAGATAAAAAAATGTGTTAATTTAATTATACACAAATACTATCAATATATAAAGTAATAATGGGCAAATAACTAATAAGTATCTGAAAGCTAATAAGATTCACTACATTTCGGGAACAGCCAGGAAACACAAAAACAATGAAGATACATTTTGTATAAAACCACGTGTCTTACTAAAGGTCTGAAATAATCAATAGACATTTTTGCATTGTATTAATTTAAATTGCGTATCTTTATAGAGATGCTAGAAATATCTACCCTCAAGTGATTGAACTATGGAGTAGCGGAACAAACTGAAATAAGCCATATTGAGAGAACAAGTGAAATCGACAAGGTTAGGAAACATTCAAAAGATACAGAACATTGTGGGCTATTTCCTTCCATAAGTAGTAGTGGATTATTGAAGCACAGACATGTTTCTAACCTTGAAATAGAGGTACCCTCCTATAACGTGGTTTTACTACAATACGGTTCAAACTATAACGCTATGTGTGATTTAACTTTGACGTAACATAGCACTATGCTAACTTGCTTGTTCGCATCCGCGATCAGCCGTATGTTCGGGGCTTCGCTCTTGCGGCTAAGCGGGCGCTATTCGCGTCCTTTGATTGATCGGTGTTTTTCCTTAATTACTCGAAAACGAGAGCCTAGACCCCATTTTTGCAAAGGAAAAAGTTACTTAGAATCACCTCCCCTACAACTCCTTTACGGGTCTTACACTTATTACGAGACACACTGTATGTACAGGGTGCGCCAACTGTAGGTACCATATGATAAATGCTTATAAAATAATAAGAACGTAATTAAATAGACTTCAGTTCGCAATATTTATTTACTTTGGTTTATACCATTACAAAAAATTCATTTGTTGAATACAATATCGGACAAATAGTCTCCTCTGTGAACAGCGCAAAAAAATGCTCCTTTTTGGGTATTTTCTATAACTTTGAGCAACGTTTCGGGCATTATTTCCGTTACTTCTTTCCGAATTACACCTTTTAGTTCCTGGAGGGACCGTGGTGCATTAACATACACTTTGGACTTTAAATATCCCTACAGAAAAAGACTGAAGCTGTCAAATCGGGCGACCGCGGAGGCCATTCGTAATTGCCAGTTTTCTAAATTAAGCGATTCGGGAACAATCTTCTTCTTCTCAACATCGGCCCGAACAATCTGAATGTTCTCGTTGCTGCTCTTTGGACGCTGTTTTGCACTCTTTGCACGGTCACGAACATTTCCACTATCACGAAACTTATCAATAATTTTCGATACAGTTTTCCACGTAACGTTAAAATTGTGTCCATACTTCTGCTTCATACCATGTAAAATTTTGATAAATGAGGACCCTTCTTTAAAATATACTTTGTAAGAATGGCTGTGTGCAGTGTGTGTGTAGTGGCTGAATGATTGCATGTGTTATGCGTGTTTGTATATATATTTGACATTGTTTGTAAATATTTGACATTTATTGTAATTTTTTGGTGTTGAATGTATTTCGATTTATTTTGTACATATCGATTTATAACCGATTGTCTTTTGGCTGTTACGCTCGAAGAGACGGCCGAGGACTGATATTCATTCATTAATTGTCCGGGAAACGGGAAACTAAAGATATATTACGGATAATTCTCTGAGTTATTTATTGATTCATCCTTTCAACTTATACAATGTCAATCCGTTGTGCCGGCGTTAAGTTGTTCATGGTGAGTAATAATGGTATAAAATAACCTGTCGAATGGTCTAATGTGTCCTTCGAAATGTTTACAAGTAGCAATTGTTTTAGCGTTCAACGTATAGTGCCTACAGTTGGCGCACCCTTTATATGCATCCATACTATCATAGTGCTATTTGAACTCTGACAACGTTTTCAAAAAATATTTTCAATCAATTTATTTAGTTCACTCTTAACACTTTCCGAGCAAATGTTCTGTTAAATACTAAATTAGATTTTTTCCAAGTTGTTTGACAAAAATATTACTAATCAATTTCCATTTATTTATGTATGAACGATTATGAATTCGATAACAAACAAAATACAAAGTTATGAATGCATGCGGCACAACAAGTATTTTATCAATAAATTCATTGAGAATTATATTTGACAGCAGTGTAATCAGTCGTCTGATGGTGGGCGGAAAGTAAGGTGTAGACGAAACGAACGCCTACGCATCATATGACGTGTTTTATGATTTCTAACTTTGTCTGCAATCTATTAAACGTAACAAAACGTATTTCCTTATAAAACCTGCTCAATTAAATCCTGGTGTTTTATCCAATCTATTCATAGCTGTTGTGTCGGCAAAACGGTGTTACTTCTTATTTTATTATTCTTCTACTTGACCATTCGAACCGCCTAAAACAGTGAAAATATCTGTCATTTCTCTCCTTAGAAATTTCGTATTAAGAAACAACTGAAATAAATCATGCCGAAAAAACAGTGTCCGGCACAATGTCATTATGCGTGAACAGTGACATACAGTATTTTATTTTTTAATGGTTGAGATCCGATTGTTAATTTTTATTAAAATTACTATTGTACGAGGTCTGTTCAAAAAATAGCCGAACATTTGTAATTACGCGACAATGGATCGTCATAGCGACGAGTGGTTTACAGCATTTCATTTGCCATAACCTTCTGCGTTATATGCATTTTACAGATCCTTTCTATCGCGTTTAGTTGCCGAGTTATTGTAATTTGAGTGCAAGGTGTTACAGTGTGCGCGGCGATTTTCGCAATGTCTGATTCACGAGAGCAACGGCGTAACGTGAAATTTTGTATGAAACTGGGGAAAAAATTCACGGAAACGTTTAGACTTTTGAAGCAAGCTTATGGAGGTGATGCTTTTTCTCGTACACAGTGTTATGAATGGTTTATCAGATTCAAAAATGGTCGTCAATCAATTGAAGATGACCCTCGACCAGGAAGGCCTTTGACCGCAACCGATAACAGTTGCATTAAAAAAATCAGTGATCTTGTGCCAATCAATCGCTAGTACTACGAAGGTGTTTTGAAAAGGTTGCGTGAAAAAATTCGTAAAAAGAGACCACAGTTGTGGCGAGACAACTCATGGTTTCTTCACCATGACAACGCGCCTGCCCACTCAACCTCGTTAATTCGCCAGTTTTCTGCAAAAAATCAGATGACTGTCCTCCCCCAGCCTCCCTACTCCCCAGACCTTGCTCCCTGCGATTTCTTCTTATTCCCAAAATTAAAATCAGTGCTGAAAGGACGGCGTTTCGACTCAGTTGAAGACATTAAACACAATTCGTCATTGGCATTGAAGGATGTTCCTAAACAAGCTTACCAGGACTACATGGTAAAGTGGAAACACCGCTGGAATAAGTGTGTGGATAGAGGAGGGGAGTATTTTGAAGGGGACAAAGACCAATAAGTTATATATCAAATACAAAAAATTAGAAAAATAAAGTTCGGTTATTTTTTGAACAGACCTCGTATATGCTCAGGATTCAGTTTAATGAACCGCGAGCTAGGTAAACTGTGAATTAGTGGAACCACTGAAAATGAAAGTAACTAAACAACTGCCGCGGATAACTTGCATAACTTTATTAAAACTAGAATTTTGTTTAAGCACCTTAAGGAAAAGGTAACGCCTCGAAAACAGGCAATGGCCTTTTTGGTGTATGCTTGCTGAGAGTTCCTTGTTGAATCTACTGCAGACAAGAAGTAACCTTTTCCCCAAACAGATGTGCTTAGGTAATGGGGATTGAAATGTTGCTGAGGGTGGACTTGCGACTAAGTTAAAATTAAAATATTTCATTGGATGTGGAAAAGTTAAGGAAAGTGGTCATGGACCGCCCGTACCTCGCTAGCTCTCGCAAAACATGTTAGATTAAAGAAGTTTAAGGATACAAATTGCACGTAATAAATAGCTGCAAAGAGCAGTTGTTGATTGTTCACGAATTTTCTAAAAATTAAAAATAAGTCCAACAACTTTATGATTTTATGAATGCGCCGCAACAATTATTAGACATTATCTTAAAACTTCTCTTATAACTTTTAGAGTTTCCAAAGAGAATTAGATTGTTGTTTCTCCAGACATGAATCTAATTTAAGAGTAAAAATGAAACGGGAGCATGTTATATGAAAAAAATTGTTTGAAAAAAAAAAGTATAAATCTTGATGTAAATATGTTACTTGGGTAACATTTTGATAAACAAAAATTTGCTTTCCCGAAACATTCAACTTTGACATTTACAGCATTTTTTTTTTTTATTTGAATGTTTAAGGTCACATACACCTTTTTAGGTTATTAGTGACCACATTTGATTTGGGACTGTGTCGTAACCTGTAGGTATTACATTAGTGATAGATTCTAATATCTCTCATGAAGCTTAGAACTTTCCTGCAGAAATTTATATTTTGTAGCATGCTTGTTACGTTTAATATGTTATATTTTGTCCTTTTGGCGCAGTATTTAGGGCACTGCATTAAGATGTGATCAATGGAGATTTGTATATTGTACACATCGCACATCATTGAGCTCGATTTGGTAATAAGGAAGGAGTGTGTTAATTTGATGTTATTCTTAATCTAGTTAGTATCACTTGATCTATTATGTTCATAAACACTGCTGAACTAATATCGTATACAGCAGGGGTGTCAAACTCAAAAGCTAACTTAGGCCAAATAAACAATCCTTAACTATAGATGGGCCGCAAAAAAAAATCAATGTTCATACAAACAAATTAAAATGATCCGTATAGTTTATAAATAAATTATATTATAATTTTATATGCTGGTTTCGTTTCTAATTCACATTTCTATTTTATTTTTACTTTGCGTCAATATATTGACTGGGCCGCGAGTTTGACACCCCTGGTATACAGAGTATTTCACCTAACATGACCACCGTAAATATATCGCTTATTTAGTATGATAGACAAAAGTGTCAGAGGGGGAAAATATTCGGAGGGGCCAGTATGGCGGTGGGCCGAATTTTGTTCTCAAGGTTATTTTTCTCCGAAATGTCAAGATCATCGTATTTTTTTTAAATGGCAGTGCATATTTTTACTACAAAAATCTTATAGCATATAAACAAGCGCATCCAACGAGGTGCAATATGTTGACCATCACGTGATCTTTAGCGAGGAAATTATATGTTTAGTGACTTAAGTACGCGTACGGGGACGGTAAATGAAAGTGTGGTGGTGTCCGCCACCACTTTCATCTTAATTTATCCTTTTTTATAAACTTTTCTAACTTTCTCTTTTGTCTGAGTATTTTTAAGCACTTTCTGCCTATTATGCAACCTTCAATTTTCCCAGGGTCTCGTGCATATCTGGTCAATGTCCTCGCTGAAAGTCACGTAAAGGTTAACATTTTGCACCTCGTTGGATTTGTTTCTTCCGAAATCATTCCATAATTACTACCTAAATCGATCAGTAATATCGTAGATAGTAGTGTATTGTTATTCGGTAGACGATAAGACGGATATGGTACGCATTTATTTTCAGTGCAATAGAAATAAATAATACTGAAGTAATACTGAAATTGACTTGTTATGGTGGAAATTGGAAGTAAACACACTGACAGTGATTAACAACATCATCTAATTCGTATCAATAAGGAATTCTTGTGGACACATTGGTACACAATATTTCAATTGTTTCTTCCATTCCTGACCTTGCATGACATTGAAGGTCATTGTGTAGCATATAGATGAATTCGTCTTGACACGCGCTTTTATACGATATAAAAAAAATATATGGCATTCCATTTAAAAATTGGAGATCACTTTGGTTTCTCCCAAAGTAATATGAATACAACAAAAATGCATATGTCGTTTTGTTGCGCATAAAAGACAGTACCACTGTTTCCTCTTTCATTTTTTCTAACAGTTCGATTGTAAAGAGTAACCTAACCATAACACCAGTCGAGAATATGACTAATCGAGAATGTGCTAATGCTAACATGACACAGGGCATCAAACGCCCAGTTTATTGTTTTGATCTACATAATAAATAAAATGTTTCACTTAGTTTATTTCATGCTTTCTAATTATTTTAAATTCATTTTACTATGTTTCACCACTTCAAAGAATCTGAAAAATTAGAGGTTACTTATTATAATAAGGGTTTTATACTGTACAAACAGAAATGTGGTCACTAGAAAATTTCGATAAAAAAGATGGCAATAAAATGTTTTTATGTTTTTTAAAAATCAAATTTTCAACCAAAAATTTGGAAAAAATACACAGGGATGTATATTTATTGGTAAAATAATATTGATTTTTTCCATAATTTTCTGTTAAGTAGAACGGGAGATACATTAAGCAAGAACCGAGAAATGATATTCACCCCGTAACTACCCCTGTAGTTGTGATACAAAAGGGGTTACTTTGGAGAACCAATCAAATAGTTGAATTTCGTTCAAAAAGGCTTCGGGGCATTTTTACCGTCCTTATTGGGCTAAACCCTTTGAAATAATAACATAATAAATATTTTAGCAAAATATTTTAAAGTTAGCAACGGATTAAATTTTACATACAAACAGTTAGGACTGTTAAATACTTCACACAATTGGATAGAGAACGCAACATGCAAGTAATTCATTTAGGTTACTGACATCAGACCATTCTTATAAATTAAGAACGATCAAATGCCTTTCCGTCGGCAGTTAAACGCTCCCCATTGTAGAACAGTCTGTTTCTCTACCTTCGATCAGACGAAAGCTCTACAAATAAATTGCTAAGCTGCTGTTCGACATGTGCCGTATAGTATAAACATATACAGGGTGTCCCAAAAATGGTGAAGGAGCCGGAAATGGGAGATGGGCGGGGTCATCCTGAACAACTTTTTCATTTGCAAAAATGTCGGATGAGGCTTCATTTTTAAATTATTATAGAAAAACACCGAGCAATTAGAGCGCGAGAATCGCGCGCGCTCAAGGGCGTAGTGTAGGCACGAGTTACAGTTGACCGTGGTCACGATTAAACGATATGTACGGGTATCGCGATGGTAACTCAGCGGGTCGGTAACCGATAGGTAACGCCAGATGTCGGTGTAGTAGAAGGCAATTAGATAAAAGCCGGTTAAGCAGAAAAGTCGGAATAATTGTTGAATTATTCTTCATTCATGAATAATAAATAAACGAATTCGTCTTTATTCGCGTAGTCAGAATAAATCAAATTTATAACGATACTATAGTTTGTTACAGAAAAGAAATAATAGAGAAAATATCGAAAATTGCACTCGATAAATATTATGATGATGAAAAAGGGCAAACTCTCATTCTGGAAGAAATAGATTTTTCCATTCTGAAAAAGAATGAACTTTTTCATTCGCCGAAAATTATTTTAAATCGAATAATTAGTAAATGTAATATGTCCTGCGTACGTTCAATGAAAAAATGTACAAACAATTTGAATACGACTTACCCATTGATTCACAAATAATCCTGTTTCGATGCAAATGAATTTTCATCATCAGGACGATTCTTAGTTGAAAAAACGGGAGAAGAAAATTGAAGTTGAAAAAAATTATTCTCATCGTACAGAAACTCTCAATCCACTCCACTGTGCAATCATATGTACTGACGTTTAGTGCTAGTTGTGAAAGGATCGGACAGGACTCGACTAAGGATCGGTGGTGAGACCTTCACGCCCGCAAGTTAAGAACAACACGAATGCAACCTAATAACACGGATGGCTCATGGCGCATCTAATTGGTCGGTGTTTTTCCATAATAATTTAAAAATGAAGCCTCATCCGACATTTTTGCAAATGAAAAAGTTGTTCAGGATGACCCCGCCCATCTCCCATTTCCGGCTCCTTCACTATTTTAGGGACACCCTGTATATGTTTATACTATACGGCACACGTAGAACAGCAGTGGCTCAATGCATTGCGTCGACGACTAGAAATCCGAGGGGCCTGGATTACAAGGCTTGGTTCAGCGGTCTGCATTTTTTCCGGAGTTTGTACATATAGGTAAAATAACAATGAAACGTGGGGATTTTTAAGTCGTTGCGACTGAACGATTAAACGTATCTGCAATTATCGAAAATGATACCAAACACAATTATTCTTGATTCCACGACAACTAACGTCAAGGAGGACGAAGCATTGTCGTCAGCAATGAGTTACACAGCCTAGCCACAGATTAAATCTACGAAGTAAGCCCTATTATCTCTTATTAGGCAAAGTAGGAGCATTTAATATGATATAAACACGACTCGTATTGGGGATAAATAATGTATATGTGAGATCCGGAATGCTACCTAGGCATTTTTATTGTACTTTCATTTTTCGTTCTTTCCTTACTGTGAATCACACGTAACGAGCAACTATTAAAATGTGACAAATAAAATCGTATAAATATAATGTTACCGTACCAAGACAAATCTCACTGTGATACTCGGTTTATACAAATTTCTCAGAACATACACAGTATGTCTGAAAAGTAACAGAACATCTTAAATTCAAGGAAAACTACTAGCACCATTAGAACAATATGCTATCTGAAAACAGTATTCCTCCCCTACAAAACAAAACAATCATTATTAGAATCGGGCAACGAATTGCAAACTTATAGCGGTTGAAGCGACAGAACCTTTTGTCACCGTGTCACAAAATCACGATGGAGCAGAGAGCGAATATTAAATTTTGTTTCAAGCTCGGTAAAAGTTTTACAGAAACGTTTGAATTAATGAAAAAAGTTTATGGTGACGATTGTTTATCCCGTACACGTGTGTTCGAGTGGTATAAACGATTCCAAGACGGTCGTGATATTTTGAAAGACGACCCAAAGCCAGGCCGGCCAAAAAAGGAAAATTACGATGAATTGGTGAAAAAAGTACGTGAAATGATTGCCTACGACGCGAATTTAACTGTCAGATGGATGGCGAACGAATTACATACATCCAAAAACATCAATTTCTTTTTATTTTAAGAAGGATTTGAAGAAGCGGAAAGTCTGTGCTCGATTCGTTCCTCACGCGTTAAATGAAGAACAACAAATTGCTCGCGTTGAAAATTGCGAGGATCAGAATTTTTGGCGAAAAAGAAGTCTGTGTTCTCCAACATCCTCCATATTCGCCTGACTTATCTCCATGCGATTACTTCCTTTTTCCAAAATTGAAATTAGTCATGAAAGGAACGTTTTATGACATTGTTACACAAGTCCAAGCAGCTGTGACAAGGGTGATTGAAGCGATTCCGCAAAACAACATAAAAAAATCTATGTTGACATTGCCTGTGTGTGCCCAGCGGTGTATTGATACGGAAGGGATGTATTTTGAATAACAAAAATTAATTTTGGCAAAATAACTAATACGCTTTTTTTATTTAAAAAGTTCAGTTACTTTTCAGGCATACTGTGTATGTGAATATGGACCTCAATAAACGTAATTAAAGATTGACATTACGTGGCAGATACGGAACTATACTCTGTTAAATACTAATCTTAAATTGTTATGCATGCGTCAAAGTGATAGTGATTTCGGGGATGGGAAAATATGGTTATTTATAAATTTCAAAACGTCTACTTCAATTTGTTACTAGAGAAGAAAAAATAGGAAGAAAGTTCAAGTTGAAAAGCTAGATATGAGTCATGATGAAAGTTGGTGACTACATAATGGAAGGTGAATGAACGAATGATGCACCTTAAACTAGATTAAATTTTGAAACGAAAATTTTGAACGAAAGGTGCCGAATTTATTGTTAGAAAAGAGTGAAAGGGAAAAAAAGCTGAAAGGAACATATCGAAATGGTGATATGAATTTCATAACGAAATCTTTTTATACTTTGTATCACAGAAGCAAAGATGGGCGTCGAGGTATCATAAGAACGTACAATCAAGAGCTAATATATCTTATTCGCAAAAAATATACTAATCAAAGGGAAGGCGGACTCTCGGGAGTTTATTTTTGGAGTCTTCTCAGGATGTGATGGGATAAGAATTTGTGAATATGGAGAATCCTATTAAGTGTTTAAACACTTGTATAATAATGAAGTACGTTAATGAAGTACTATATAAAGTGTCAAATATCTTCAAAGTAAGTTATAAATATCAAATAGTAAGTTATTGACATTTTCATGACCTTATAGTAGAAGTTTTAACACAGAAATTAGGTTTTATTGAAGAATAAAGTACAATTGCAGTTAGTGGGTGCACGCTAAATGATAATTTTTCTTTGTAATTAAGAAAAATGACAATCTTCTCCAGTTACAATAATCAACCTTAATACTCTGGTTATATAATTTTATTTTGCTTATTAAAACTATTGTAGGCATATTATATTTAGCCCGTATACACATTATGACTGCATACGTCCTTGTTAAAATACTTTCTTCGATAAACCTCCTCCTTTTTTCAAATAAGCTTATAAAAGCGGTCAGTACGGAAGCTGAAGGACGTGTGTAATGTGTGATTAAAGCCGTTTGGTATCTTCTGTCGCATCGCGTAGAAAATGACTAAAAAAACAATATTAAACCTTCGTTTACGCATCAAAATGGCGCATCGTAAGTTCACTATTTTAAGTTACAAAAATTACTAATTGTAAGAAGCTTTTGCCGACATGTTATTTTTTGTCGAGATAAAGGATTACTGTACAAATTACTTTATGTTTCATCCGTTATATACGTTATGTACATATACATCGTACTTTATTTTTAATGTGAAGGCAACTGCACCTCGAACTTCACAAACTTAGCATTGACCTATAGTTATAACAGGTGTCATAACCTAGTTATAACTTATATTAATTTATTCTGCTTTATATTAACAAATCATAATTACCTATGGCTTATCTTAATAAGTCCACAAATATCAACTTTTATTTAATATACTTTCCTTCTAAAATGTTGGAGTTCAACGATGTAGCGATGTCGCATCAGCTGCGCTGACCACGCGATAGTCTGCTATTTCTTCTAATTCGGTACAACATATAAAAATTGAGAATCGCCTGGAAACGGTACATTGTAATTCGGGACTCCTCGCGTCACGTTTCATTATACATTTCGATATTTCACTGTATATTTTTATCAAAATATCTTTTGAATAAACTCAATTTACAACAGGTTATGGGCCCAGGCTCAGTGTATAGCGAGTAAAGTTTTTTTCGCGACATAAAGTATAATAAAGTGAATCACAATGTCTTACGGTACAAGCGGCACTCAGTTTGCAATACAGAAACTAAATGGTGAAAATTATTCGGTGTGGAGCTATAAACTGGAATTATTATTAATTAAAGAAAAATTGTGGGAAGTGATAGCGGAAAATAAACCGGAACCAGTGAACGCTGCGTGGACTCTTAAAGACAATGAAGCACGTGCTACAATCGGACTTTTGGTAGAGGACAATCAATTGCAGCACATCCGGAAAGCGAACACGGCACGCGAAGCTTGGAATTTCTTAAAAGATTATCACCAAAAGTCAACTTTAACAAGTAAAGTTCTTTTGTTAAAGCGTTTATTCCGTACAGTAATGAAAGAAGATGGTGATATGGAACATCACATTACTACAATGACTGGATATTTCGAGAAGTTATCCGCTCTCGGACAGGATCTACCGGATAATTTAATGGCCGCAATGTTGCTTGGAAGTCTTCCCGAATCATACGAGACTCTAGTTACAGCGCTGCAAAGTAGGCCCGAGGAGGATTTTACACTAAATCTCGTAAAAAGTAAATTAATCAAAAACATAGTTGCGTGTAAATGGGTATATAAGGTAAAACAAAACAGTGACGGGACCATTAAAAGATATAAAGCCCGACTCGTCGCACGCGGTTTTCCTCAAAAATACGGCGTCTATTACGATGAAGTGTTTGCACCCGTGGTAAGACAAACAACCTTAAGAACTTTTTTAGCAATTGCAGGTCTGAAAAATATGCTCATCAAACATTTCGATGCAAAAACGGCGTTTCTGAACGAAAATTTAACAGAAACAATATATGTATATGGAGCAACCCAAAGGCTACATCATATCAGGCAAAGAGGATCATGTCTGTAAATTAAGGAAGGGTATTTACGGACTGAAGCAGGCAGCCAAGGTATGGAATGATCAATTAAATGACTTATTAAAAGAAACGGTTATATACAAAGTAAAACAGATCCCTGCTTGTATACAAAGCTTCATGAGGGACAAGCCGTTTATTTAATTATTTACGTAGACGATATTTTGATCACTGCAGAATCCGTAGATTGTATTAACGAAGCAGCGAATTGTTTAATAAATCAATTTCCTCTTACCGATCACGGATTATTATTAAAGCACTATCTATCTATAGAAAGAGAAAAAGATAAAGATAATGGTTTTTACCGCATGAAGCAAACACAATATATACAGAAACTTCTAAACAGATTTGGTTTAGAAGAGGCAAAAGGTTCCCACATACCTTTAGAATTAGGACATGTTGAAACTAGAGAAAGCTCACCACCGATGCCAAAAAATGAAAGGTATCAACAGCTGATCGGAGCGCTATTATATCTAGCGGTGAATACTCGACCTGACATTTCGGCAAGCGTTGCGATCTTGAGCCAATACAACAAAGAGCCAACAACAGCTGACTAGACAGAGGCGAAGAGGGTCGTCCGTTACTTAATGAACACAATTAATTATGAATTACGGCTCGGTCAACGAGATGCGAAGAAGGGTTTGATTCGATTTGCGGACGCAGATTGGGCTCAAAATAAACCCGATAGAAAATCAAATAGCGGTTACCTATTCCAATATTACGGAGCACCAATAAGTTGGAGTTGTCGGAAACAGGCATGCGTGGCGTTATCGTCTACAGAAGCCGAGTACGTTGCACTGGCCGAGGCATCACAAGAGGGACTGTGGATACGCCGTCTGCTGGAAGATTTTACCGGAATAGTCCCAGAGACAACAACAATTTACGAAGACAACCAAAGTTGTCTTAAACTAATATGTAACGACAAGTTCAACCATAGAACAAAACACATCGATACAAAATATAAAGTTAATTTTAAGATACAAAATTTTGTTAAAGAGTTGCAGGTACAGGGAATCATGGACTACCAATACTGCCCCACAGAGTAAATGACTGCAGACATGCTGACAAAACCATTAAACAAGATAAAGTTAAAGAACATCGCGGAAGGTTGCGGATTGACCACCCAGTAGATTCGGAGCAGTCATCGTTGAGGAAGGGTGTTGGAGTTCAACGATGTAGCGATGTCGCATCAGCTGCGCCGACCACGCGATAGTCGGCTATTTCTTCTAATTCGGTACAGCATATAAAAATGGAGAATCGCCTGGAAACGGTACATTGTAATTCGGGACTCCTCGCGTCACGTTTCATTATACATTTCGATATTTCCCTGTATATTTTTATCAAAATATCTTTTGAATAAACTCAATTTACAACATAAAAGAATTGCTATTACATAAATATAAGAAACTGTGCATCTTCAATGTTTCCTTAATGGAATGCTTGTCCAAACAAGAGATCATTTTCTTTTTTATGAAACTTTGAAGGTTACTGAAGAAGTTTTGTTCTCTTTTTCTACGATGTGTTGCGATCTTACGAGCTACTGTTATGTTCTTCCTATCATCATCATCTGCGACATTTGTGAAACGACGTTTATGACATAGGGTGGCGAATACGGTGCTTTACCTGGTCGGTATTCTTACCCTAATAGCTTGAAGGCCCTAATACTTCGACGGGTGGTGCGTGTATGGCAAGGAATAACGAATACGGTAGTTTACTTGTTTCACATCTTCATTTTATAGACGTGGCAATTTGCAAGTATGAAGCCACTACTGTGGCCAGAAAGGGGTATTACACAGAAGATATAATTATGACTGTCAATGAGTTATATGCAAAGGTAAGAATAACAAACTTATTGAACCACGTGATTCGCAGACTGTCTGTTCTAGAAGGAGACATACATAAACATTGACAACTGTAATCGCTTAAATAACATTCAATAAGCAATAAAATGGGATTGCGATATGACATAATGGATACTGAAAATATTGGAGAAACGTGACAATAGAATTTTCATATGCAGGGGGTCCCACAAATGCTGGAACAGCCAAAAGGTGGTGGTAGGTGGGGCTGAATGAGGGCTAATTAGTTTATTCGTTATTCATGAATGAAGAATAATTCAACAATTATTCCGATTTTGCTATGTGTTCGACTTTCATCTAACAACTTCCTATTATACGAGCACGTTACGTTACCGATACGATCCCCTCACGATATCCATACAATATCACTTGTTCACGACCACGGTCGTTTGTTACATCTAGGTCATCGCCCTCGCTTCTGAATCCCTACTATTTTCGCGCTCTGATTAGTCGGAGTGTTTCCATAATAATTTAAAAATGAAGTCTTAGCCCATATTTTGGCAAAGGAAAAATTTTACATAATTGCTCCGCCTACTGTATAATTGTTTATGTATACATTTCTCATACTAAATATAAAGGCATGTCCTTGAATGTGAATGTAACATTAAACCAAAGCAATAGCGCCCAATGAGTCTTTGAAACTAAAGTGCGTTAGTTTATTTATAAATCCCTGACTCATGTCCAGAGAACTCAAGCAAATCTTAACAAATCCAAATCTCCAATCATCTAAATTCAACTAGACAATTTAAAAATTCAAAGATTTGAAGATAAAAATGTTTTCAAGTCCGGTATATTTGATTCGTCCTTTGTTCCGCGTTGATCAATCTCTGGTGATTGGAAAATAAAATAAAAGTACATACTCAGATAGAAGTATACCTTTGAACGATGAACTCTTTCAAGTATTTCTGTACTTAATATCTCATCATAATATTTCTCCAAAGAATTTCTGCGATATCTCTTTTACTGTTACAAAGCTATGGGAACTGAGCTGACAATGAGACACTAAAGTATCTCGCGTTAACAATATCTCAAATCTATGAAACCATGTTTAGAAATATAACCTGTCGTTATGAATACAGCCACGATACAGTCATTTGACTAAATCCATTTTCTGATACTGGATTATTAATTTGAGAATATCTCAATGACTATTAATTACCTTATCTCATTTAGTATATTTTAAGAAAAATTTCATGTTATCTAAATCCAATAAAAAATTGGAACTTCGTTTGAAAAACTGAAGGTGATTTCCATATCTGGATGAAAAAGCAAACTAATAACCAAGAAATTTTACCTCTTCGAATAATCAAGAAATTAAATGTGCTGCTGTGCTCGATCGATGGTATAGTTTAAAAAATAATGTTATAGTATATAAAAGGCAGATACTTACCTCACAAAATCGGATTGAATTTCGAAAATGTGCTTTTTTCTCAAAATAAAATTTCTCAAAAACTGTACGTACTGGCAAAAAATGGATTGCAGATTTGCAATCAGCGCAAGGAACACTATAATAATCACTGATCGGATTTTAGAACGTCGATTGGCTGTTGGATAGTGTAATTATAATTAACAATTGTAACGCGTTTAATATCGCGGGGGTGAAGGAGGAGGAAAAGAAGGGTTAGGAGATGGGTTTAGAAGCTAAGAAGTGCCGTACACCGGAGGCGACGTCTTCTTCTTAGTTCTTGAAAGGAAAAGTCGAGGTGCCGTATCCACGTCTTCCTCGACTTGTAGGATTTTGGGTGAGTTAGGAGCGCTATAAGAGAGTGCCGAACACCGCGTCGTCTTCTCTCTTATAGGTTACGGAAGGGAAACCGTCGTACTTAGAGCGTGCCGAACAACCCGTCGTCTTGCTCTCTAAACATAAGTTTAGAGAGTGCCGAACAAAGCGTCGTGTGCACTCTAAGACACACGGGGAGGGAAGGAGTGAATTTAGAGAGTGCCGAACAATACCGTCGTCTTGCTCTCTAAACGAAAGTTAGAGAGTTCCAATCAGTAAGTCGTCCTGCTCTTCTAAATTACCCGTAGGACATCTTTTCGCTAACTGACTTTTTCTGTAAAAAGGGCCGCTATTTATACTGAGAAGCGAAGCTAGGCCTGCCCAATCAGCGAAGCCCAACTCCGCGTACTAAGGGATTTTATGGCCTGACCTGTGTTACACGCCGGTCGCACGTACTCGACGTTTTCTTACATTCTATCTTACATCTATTATACAATATTTTAATATTTTCGAAATCTTCTGTGTTACACAATCTTATTATCTGCTATTATCTGACATTGTACGATTTTATTCGTCTCTTCATTCAAATATAATCCGTATGCTTTCGTTTCTGCATTTGAACACTTTTTATCAATAAACTAAAAGTAGAATTCGCCAATTCCGACAATATCATCTACGCTAGGACTACATATGCTAACACAAAGTCTCTTAAATCTTAGGTCCCTTAAGTTACAGAATTTTTCAAGATATTTTTCTTAGGTATATTTTTAAAGTCTTTGTTAATTATCGAGATATATAATTAATGTGCATATTCAATTATATTTTACAATTTAATTATTTATTTTCCTACTTCGCTTTTGATTTCAATTTACATGTACATTATAGGCTGATAAGGTTAGTGTTAAGTAGCGCAGAATGACTTATATAACGTTCGGAAATTATAACGAATTTTTTATTTATTCCATCATAATTTACATAATGAATAGTCGAAAAACGTTGGTGTACTTTTTACGTATCACTAGGTTGGTAACTATCGCAAACAATAGCAATTACTAGATACACAATATAACTTTGAAATGCGTTCGTGTCGAGACTGTTCAGTCGAGTTAGTATTGTGATTTTCCTGCAGCTCCGCGTCGTGTAAAGGTAGGGATGGTAGTCGAATGTGGCCCCCAAGCCGCTGCATGATCATGCCAGCTATAAATAATAGAGCCAACGACTGCATTCTAGGATTTCGTATGTTCCTAAAATAGCAAGAATATCTGCGGGACAAAAGGGAGCAACCACTCGATGAGGTTGCCATTCGCGGCAATTTATAACCGTGTCATTATTTTTGTAACTATACAGAATACCAAGCACATTTCCAAGAAACTTATACAGTACCACGGGAAAAATATTAACAAAGAAACTTAAACGACTGATACATTCCGACTTCGACGCAATTTCGCACAACTGTTCATCGGATTTGTGTAAGTTTGTAATCGTATCGTGTTGATGCCCGTTTTTACTATTGAAAAACGATTGAAAATATCAATCATTTTATCCGAGTCGACACGTGTATGTAACTATTAGAGTGGTCCATCAACTTCTTCCTTTTTGATATAAATGAATACGCGATATTTCTTATTTACGATTGATTTGTTGCAAATAAATATGAATAGTTCTGCCCTATCATCCTCTCCCATCCCTCAAGAAATATCATTATTTATTATTTAACAAAACATTGAAGTACATTTTTAGGTTATATCAGAAGAGGAAGAAACTTATTGCACAGCCATTATGATATACCTACTATACACAAAGATATTAAAAAATGTTTGAAACGAGAGGTATACTGTTTTTTAAACTTTCAAATCTATATAAAAAATTTATGAAAAAATGTGTAGAAAATCCACGTGAATCTGTTCTGAAAAAGATTTATTGTAATCGCTCATCCGAATAAAAAGTGTAGTTGACACTCGACAGAGCAAGGTTTAGTAAAATCAAGCTGACGTGTAATTGTAATATATGTATATAATTAGTCGAATAAACTAAACGGAGGTGAACAAAACTTAACTAATATTCACACGATGAGACGCTATCTTTACTACGCAAGATCCGTGTTATTCTTTACTACACCAGACCCTCCCAATGCTACTCTATTCTACGCTGACTTCCACGCAACTCTTCCCGTTCCGTCCTCGTTGAATTTCCTCTCCACTCTGCCCATTTTCCCTTCGTCGTCGACTCTCAACATCAGTCCTTCCCTTCCCCCTTTCGCTCATACCTAAATCTAAACAATAAACGTAACGCTGATTTCGAGGGCCTAGGACACGGACCTCGCTGGTTATTGCCATCCGCTTAAAAGATATGCCCCAAGTAGCCTGGTCCTAAAGTATCCTAAACGCAGTGATCCTTAAGAATTAAATCTTAATTCATTCGGATCCCGCACATATTACTTTATAATTTAAAACTCGATTTTTAATTGAAACAGAATATTGTTAACAAGAATTACTAATGATTACACTGTACAATAGCCAAAATTTATCTTTACCGCCACTATGAGATTCTTATAAATTTTTGTGAGCTGAATACGAATCTGAAATCCATTTTTCTCTGGTACGTACAGTTTTTTAGAAAATTAATATTAAAAAAAATTGCAAATTTTCAACTTTGGGAATTTTTTGTGCTTTTGCTATAGCAGCTATTCAATGGCTTCTTGCACGAGAGAAATCAGTGAACTTTCCCGAGTAAACCGATATAAATTGTTATTACATTGTAAACATTTAAATATGTTTAAACAACGATCGAAGTAAAAAAGACCCCAAAAATGCACCAATTTTTGGTGGTATTTTTAAATTTATTTCAAAAACTGTGGGCCTAGATGAAGACCTAACCATCGTACGCGATAGAGCAGACATTTCTACTGCAGATAGCATCGAGCGAAGTTAAAAAATTACATTCGTTTACATTTTATAAGGAAAATAGTTCTGCAAAACATCCATCGCTGCCAGTGGTACTCAATGTTGGCGGCACGTCGCGCAGTTGTTCCGTTACGCCAAGACAGAAGGTAGGGAGTCCACCGAGCGCCAACATTGAGTACCACTGGCAGCGACGCATGTTTTGCCGAACTATTTTCCTTATAAAATGTAAACGAATGCAATTTTTTAACTTGGCTCGATGCTACCTGCAGTAGAAATGTCTGCTCTATCGCGTACGATGGTTAGGTCTTCATCTAGGCCCACAGTTCTTTAAATAAATTTAAAAATATCACCAAAAATTGGTGCATTTTTGGGGTCTTTTTTACTTCGATCGTTGTTTAAACATATTTAAATGTTTACAATGTAATAACAATTTATATCGGTTTACTCGGGAAAGTTCACTGATTTCTCTCGTGCAAGAAGCCATTGAATAGTTGCTATAGTAAAAGCACAAAAAATTCGCAAAGTTGAGAATTTGAAATTTGTTTTAAAATTAATTTTCTAAAAACTGTATATACCAGAGAAAAACGGATTTCATATTCGTATTCAGCTCGCAAAAATCTATAAGAATTTCATTGTGGCGGTCGAGATAAATCGGAAAAGTCAAAATTTATTGTACAGTGTTATCTTTCCGAGTAAGTCTTATTCTCAAGACTTACATCTTCATTGTTAACTCGTCTCTTCGTAAATTTCTATCGTTTTTGGTAAGCATTACAACGTCTGCCTTGCAACACCGAAGGTTGCGCGAGATTCGCGCACGATAGATTTTGCGATACAGTCGCCGATCTGCCAATAGCGAAGAAACATGCCATTTTTTATAGCTATTTCCTTTATTACTATTGTAAAAATAAATTTAATTGTAACATACATATATAATTGTTATTACTAAACTCCTTAATAAATGAAATTAAATAAAAGATTCGTTGACGTTGATTAATCAATGTGTAATGTGACTCCAGTATCAGCAGAATGTTGAAATAAAGTGAAATAACTGCGGTATTCAATTCACTTTGACGATAGACTATTCTGTTTAACGTTAGTGAAGTTATTTTCACAATACAGGTAGTGACAGTGTTGCGTAAATGAAATTCGCAAGAATGTTGAGTGAGTGAGGTTGGTAAGAGAGCGATATTTTCGGTTGGTAGGAATGAATGGAAGAAAGAGGAGATCATCGCGTGTGGTATGCGAGAGGAATAAATAGTGTGGCATCTTCCAAGTTTCTTCTACGCGTGATGTTAAAAGGGGTTCATAATGGTAAAATATATTAGGTCATCCCATAAGTTCGTGCCATTTTTCGCACGGCTGCATATGTCAATTTTTTAAACATACCATTAAGTTTCACGAAAAAACGTAATAACCCTCTCGTTGTATGGCTTCTTCCCATTTTTTTTTTTGGTAGGGCTATTATTCCATCCCAATAAAAATTCCCTAATTTCTCTTCAAAATAGTTTTTCAAGCTATTTCTGAGGATGTTAATATTTTCAAACTTTTTATCCACTAAGAAGTGTTGTAATGCCGGGAACAGGTGATAATCAGATGGGGCAATATCTGGGCAATATGGAGGGTGTGGTAAAATTTCCCAATTATATTCAGATAATTTTTTTATAACGTTTTTTGCAACATGTGGTTTAGCGTTGTCACGATAAAAGATGACGTTGTTTCTATTCACTAAAGCTGTACGTTTTTTGAGAAGTGCTTCCTTTAATTTTTCTAACTGCATGCAATGTTTGTTAGAATTAATGGTATCGCCGCTTGGTAAGAGTTCAAAATACAGTATTCCTTTGTAATCCCACTACACACACAAAAGAACCTTACGGGGATGTAAGCCAGGTTTTACACGTCGTTCAGGTGGTTGATATCTTTGGGACCAACTCCGTTTCCATTCACAATTTTTATATAATATCCATTTTTCGTTACCAGTTATCAGGCGTTTAAGAAACGGGTCAATTTCGTCCTGTGCAAGTAATGACATACACGCTGTAGTTCGGTCAAGACTGCTCCGTTCCGTAAGTTCGTGCGGCACCCACACATCCAGCTTTGATACCATCCCCATTTTTTTTAAATACCTATGTATTGTTGTTTTTGATATTTTTATTATTAGATTGCGAATTTTAACTTCATCCGTCACAACAGGCTACCCAGAACGTTCTTCGCATTCTAAATGAAAATTCCCAGCTTTGAAACGTTGAAACCACTTCCTACGCATACGAGATGAAAGCGAATTTTCTCCGTAAACAGAACATATTTTACACGTGGCAATTTTTACTTAATTTCCTTTCCGAAATTCATATAATATAAGATGTCGAAAATGAATACGAAAATCGCTCATGATTTTTCAGGGCTAGAATCACTGTATTCAAAATTTCACGATTTTATACCCACGAATACCTTCGTTAGACTGTTCCCGAACAGATAAACTCAAGTGCATTGATCCCTTATCACCGGTTGTTTAGAAATCGTTGCGGGAATTGTATGCATAAAAGTTGGTACGAACTTATGGGAGGACCTAATATCCTATTCCATCTATTATATTAAAATAAATCAAAGTTAATCGCGTAAAATATTTTCCCCTACAACCTTCTGTTAATATAATACGAGTCAGTATTAAATAATGTTGAAAGAAAAATGGTGAAGTTCAACAGCCTAATAAAAGGGATGTCGCAGTATGCAAAAGTGATGGCGAGTTGGACGAAAATGTGGAAAATGAGAAAAGTGGAAGAGGTGCAAGAAAAAGGCACAAAGTGAATATGTACTAATAAGCAAAGACGATGTTTCTTGAGCACCCACCTACTACTAACAAGATCTTTTAGATATATTAATATAGCAAATATAGCAACACATTTTACAGGATACAATTACGTATTACAAGTTTGTTCTCTTACAATTTGTTTGGTTGCGAGAATAAAAAGTCTAAGTATGTTACCTACTTCTTGTTGCGCGGTTCTGATTCAATGCGGGGATTTAACGTAGAGTTAATTGATTTGTCTAATAGAACTATTCGATTATTCTATACGGTTGATGTTGCTGGAAGGGGACCTAGACCCGATGTTCCGTCGCACACAGAACAGAAAAACGCGAGGATTTCTAAAGAGAGTTTATGACGGTCTTCTACGAAAAGCTATTTTTGTGATACACATTTTTCGCCATACCGTAATATTCATTTACCTTTTTTCGACAATAGAGTTTATATTTTTATTTTCGTTTCATTCTCAATAGCTGCGCTCATGTCATAAACTCGACTTTCAACAGGACTTGGCCTTCGAGGGCCTACCTGGCGGGACAGAACCAAACGCGGCCGGTCTTTGGGGGTCCTCTCGATCGTGGCGGTAGCGCTCCCGCCCTCTTCCTAAAAAGGCGCGTCCAGGGCGCAAAAGAGGGTGGACACTACCGTCAAAAAGCATGTTGATTGGGAAATTAACATAACGAACAAGAACCAATCAGCATGCTTCAACAACTTCCGAATCTTCGCGGAAGGACGAGCGTCATCGAGTCGTCAGATATAACGAAAACCTCAAACGTATCGGAAGTCCGAGATTTAACGAGATACTTCAAAACGTGTAACGTCCGGAATTTAACGTCTTAATACTTAAAAATACAGTCCACTACCTTGAAAATAACGAAGTCTAACAGATACACTGTTGGACAAACGACAAACAGTTGTTTCAAAGTTAGTTCCACGAAGCAACAATAATCTCATTTCGTCAAATAACAGCACGCAACGACACGAGAATTTTCACCCGATCTCACTAATAATAACTCACGTTGCAGCGAAGTATTCACGTCAATAATGAAACTTGAAAATGTCCACCGAATATTCGAACGAAAAGATTTATATACTAGTTTAAAGGGTTGCGTACGCGACTATTACCACAAATGGAACGATTTCCTCAAATATTTCCAGGAACGGATGCTGTTATTATTTAGATTATCGGGTTTGTCCAGTTTTTGGAAATTCTAATTGCAGGTCCACGTGACTAGTCTGGTTACTATTTATTTCCAAGTCTAACCTCGGTCAACTTCTTATCGTACAAGTGCCTACTGTTCTTCCGGAGCAGGGGTCATTGGTCATTTAGACGTCCCCTTTCTGATTGTTGGGATGTTTTGGGTAAATAGGGTGGCGAGTGAGAAAGGATTTTTATCGGCAACCGTAACTACATTTTTTCATTTAATGTACACAGGACTTACTACATTTATTAAGTATTTGATTTGAAATATTTTTTAGTGAATGAAAAAGTTAATTCTTTTTCAGAATGGAAAAATGTATTTTTTCTAAAATAAGACTGTCCTTTTTCATCGTCGTAATATTTGTCCAGTATAATTTTCGATAGTTTATCTATTATTTCTTTGCGATAGCGGACTACAGTATCGTTATAAATTTGATTTATCTTGACAATGTGAATAAAAACTAATTTGTTTATTTGTTATTCGTGAATGAATAAAAATTTAACAATTATCCCGATTTTTCTATTTATTCGACTTTCACCTGACAGCTTTCTACTAAACCGACACGTTTCGTTACCAACCCGATAAGTTACCGATACGCTGCGTTACCATCGCAATGCCCATACGTTTGCTCACGACCGCGGTGAACTATTACTAGAATTTACACTCCCGCGTCTGTGCGGTCGCGATTCTCGCGCTCTGATTGGTCAGTTTTTTTTCTTAACGTATGTAATGTTTTTTCTTAATAATTTAAAAATGAAGCCTCATCCGATATTTTGGTAAAAGAAAAAGTTGTTCAGAATGGCCTCACCTACTACCCTTTTTCGGCTCCTTCAACATTTATGGGACACCATGTATATCGAGATATTAACATAGTTTTGATAGTATCCGTAAATTCCCCTAACATAATAATGAACGTACTTTTCATTATTCTTTTATTAATTATGTCATCCCATATAGACGTACGTCAAGAAGAATGTGTCAGTGAGTCAGAACACATACTTTCGCTAACATACTGCAACCGTTATATTTCAAATGAATGTTATATCTTTATGTTCAATGCTATTGTTCGGGCACAAATTCATAACTGTGAAATTTTAAATATCATCTTTATAAATTTAGCGGCAATTACGGACTCAAAAATACTCTAAGCTTGCGAATTGAATTCTTTATATGATTTAAAGAAGACCTATTAGTAGACTCACAGGAATCCGCGCTCCCAGGAACTGGGTAGTACAGTGGTTTGGTCGGATGTTAAAAGCGGTTGGAAACCATTTATGTAAAATAACAAAGTTCACATATATTTTGATAGATTGATTACAAATTTGTTAGTTACTGAACAATGTAATTAACACATTCTAGTACCCGACCCACACGAATGATGCTAAAATGTTATTATGAGTGGATGTGTGAGTTCATGCACGCGAAGTAACTCGTTTCTTTCAGTCTTTACAATATTTGTACAAACACTTTAACGTAATGCGACCGAAGCGCTGAATAAACTTAGAATGAAATATATTTGGATTATCAACAAACTACGCAATAGGAATGCACGACAAATATAAATATACATTTCTATTTGTTTCAACGAAATATAAAGGCGCTGATATGGATACATATCTACCTGCAATTGCACAACAATTTCCCTCCCAAAAAACATTGTTACGCCTGGAATTTAATATCGTTGATCGAAATATATGGAAATAATGGTGTTGTTGGAGTCAATGCATTTATTAAATGTATGGATTGAATACAAGTTTAGGTGGAAATGCGCACGAAGCGAAATCAAGTTGATAACACCTAAGAGTTCAATGGAAGAACCTTCAGATAGTCACCTGATTCTAATAGCCCCAATCCGACCGTAATATTTGGAACGCGAATAGTACAGAAATATTCGAGTCGATTCTGCCGGGAAATTCGGGAATAGTTGAGTGATGCCTGCACTATAAAATATTCGTTATTCAAAAGAAATGTTTAAACGAAGCATGTGCTATCTGAAGGAGGGCATTCAATGGTGTTACACTATATTTTTCTGGATGGAGGTACCTCCGAGATTTGAAGGTGACTTTTGTTTTTTTAATAGAAACTTTTTTTTCACGCTAGACTCATAGCTTACCTTAAGACGAATCCATTATGTTGTCCTTGAAATGTCATTCAAGGTCATTTCCATGGTTCCTAAATGTATGGTGCGGCATTATAGGTGACTCACTAATGTTGCATCCCGTTTGCAACAAGAGTTGCACATAGCGACGATATTCAGGTCATTATGAAATAACTACGGAATGGACATCGTCAGCTCCGATTAGTAGGACACCATCTTCAGTACCAAAAGTACGTCGAACCTCATCAAAACCCCAATTGTGAATAATATAAAAGGCGATACACCGCCAAGGCGCTGAGTTCGTAAGATATTGAGTTACACGCTTGTCAAATAAAGTCTTTTCTTGTTTATACTCGTCAGCCGGTGAAGTCCAGTTCTTTAACGCTCCCGAACCATATCCTACATACAGCAGTGTACCTCGAGGGGGCACAACACTAAATAGTGAGTCCATATTTTTTTAATGGTACACTAACTGGAGAACGATACAATAATTTTCTTTGAAATAAGTTGCAAATTATTTTAAAAGACATTCCAGTGACCGCCAGCCACTGGCTAGTGGCCACCTGCCAGTACCACCACAATTGCCGCGTCAACAAGCTTTACAGGAGGTCCGATACCTTTTCCACCAAGGTCGCCAGATTTAACGCCTTTGGATTTTTACTTGTGTGCTTACATAAAAGATAAAGTTGATGTGGAACAGCCAACAACAGCCGAAACTATGATGGCTCGAATAATAAACGTTTGCAGGCAAATTACTAGGGAATGACGTTTCAAGATCAACATAATGTATATCAATAGCTTCGTCATGACGTAAGCAATGAGTCTAGCGTGAAAAAGAACTGCGTTTCCATTTAAATAACGGTAGAGAATGTTTCGTTTGAACATTTTTTTCGAATAACGAATATATTGCGAGATAATCGCGTAGAAAGATTATAACGAGACACCCTGTATATGTGAGATCGTAAGTAGATGTAACAATAATTAACGCTTGGTAACTCCGCTCTTGAATTTTATTTAGTAGTCCGGGAACGAAAAATCCGAGAAAGTGAGAAAGGAGCGAGAAAATCGATCACAAATTCGAAAAGGGGGAGGTACAACAGAAAAGTGCCGTAAAAAAGAAAGTAAAGAGGTTCGCAAGAGCCTAAGAGTGGACATTAACTAGGCCCCAGGGAGCCCCTGTAGAAAACGTGAACAATTAGAGAATATAAATCAAGAGATATAAACTTATACTGCTACAGTGACTGAGCTGAAGATGAAGTAAATAGAAGATTATGACCTAGGTTATGTCTATGGACACTCGCTTTCGGGATTGATCACGTGTAACTGGATATATGATACCTTGCCGTTTGTGTAAACAAAAATGCTTGGCTGCTAGTTACATCAACAATAGAAACAGATACATATCAATGTCTACTGCTGTTAAAAAAGTAACATGGGTGAGAATCTTCTTAAATGAATTAAAACTATTCTTGTTTCAAATAAAGACAAGATTTACTACGATAATTGATATATAATAAATTTTTCAATAAAATAAAATAAAGACAACATCAAGTATATTAATATCACTCACAACATCGTTAAGGGGGGACCTCTATGTAGATGGACTCAAAAAAGTCATTTTTTTTTTATTTAAAAAGTTACTTTAAAGCCTATAAAATACGAAACGCATTTGTATTTGGAGTAAAGTGCAAAGCTATTGTTGTAAGAACCTATACATGTGACCCATCTTCTCGCCGATCCGAGACGCGCATGGCAGTAATGATCAAAAGTTTGTTTATTTATTATCCCTGTTTGGAGTGCTTCTGTACTTGTAATAAGGTTTAGTCGGATGTTCCGGAAGAAGTATTTACGTAGAATTTTCGAAGTAATGGTAGATACGAAAACCATTGAAATAATAGCAGACTAGCCGTTAAGTCGCAAAATCACATATTCTTCTCTTACCGAAACTTTAAACGCGATTTTCCCGAAACTCGTTTCGTCGCGAAGTTGAAAATCGGTGTACACGATTACTCAAAAGTTACTCGACCAATCGGTTTGAAATTTTGTACGCATGTTAATGATAGTTATGGCTCCTGGATGAACCTAAAAGTAAGTTAAATACATGGAAATAAACATTTTTTTTATTGCAAACAAGACTACAATTTTTCTATAAAATGTTCAACTTTTTGTTCCGAGGTCTGCCATTCTTCCAATTTTTAATATTTTTTCGATGTCTTAGGTTCATCCATTTACTACATCTATGTACTAATAAAATTTCTTCGTTTTGGGCGTTTCGAATAATAAGAACCGACACTAGAGTGTACACCGTTTTAGAAGTCGGTTCATGATGCTTCTAGCACAACAGGCTATACCTCCGCCATTTTGCATTTTATTTCCACAAAGAAATTCCAAAATGAAGTAGAAGTATTACTTAAATAGTCCTCAAAACCATCAAAATATTTATTCACTCCTTACCCTTCAAAAAAATGATTGAAAATCGGCTTAATTTCGGCGTTCTACATAGAGGTCCCCCCTTAAAGAGAATGTGAAACAAGAACCGATTGTCATTGTCTATATCCCATCGAATGGAAGATCATCAAAATGACAAAAGGATCGAACGGGGCTTAACTTAATTCTATAATTATGTAGATTAGAAATAAATGTAGGAAAGAGGAGTATTTTTTGCACTTCCTAAGGAAGTAATGTAGAGACACTTCGTGCCTACTTCTCTCTTGTTCTTGTTTTAACGTGTAACGTACATTACAATTGCGAAGCAAATGTATACCTAACTGCATTACGTTCGTCTTCATTTTTCGTATTAAATATTACTCATAATTGGTTATACGTGTTTGGAATTATAAAATACTGCTAAGATTGTAAATCAGAACGGAGCGGCCTAGAAATAGTTTGTTGTCAGTTATTTCTAATTTATTCTGGTGCATCGTAAACAAATTGAAGAATAGTAAATCGCTCTAGTGCATCCATAAATCTAGCAAGGAAGGGTCATTGAGTCACGTAGCTGCTTAAGACTTGTGAATTTCCTGAACATTCCACGTGCATAACAGAGGAGGACTGTTACTTGGAAGACGTGTAATTTTGACCAATCAGAAAATATTTGTAATTTAACAGAATTTTTGTATTTGACATAAAATTTTTTATTTTTTATGACATTAAAATTGTTCACAATCGAATAAGCTTCAAAACCCTTTTATCGTGAAACTGGGGCAAACGGATATAGGTTTTGCCATCTGACCACAGAATTAATTGGGTACGAAATTGCTATTTTATATAGTACAAACCTCTTAACCAGCACACATTGCAGTAGTCACCCTTTACAGCCTGATTATATCATATTTAAAATTGAAAAACCTCAGCGGCCATAGAAGGCTCAGAGATAAATTGTTATTTATAACTGACGTTTGCGTTTGACGGGCAACTTTTTAGTAAACGTTCCTATTTGTTTGTCCACAGCTGATCAAAATATGTCGGGTTCGGAGCCAGCTGTGACCGGAGTGAACAATGTTTTAGAACTTTTATCGTACAGTTATAACTATTGATTGTAATCAAAATAATGGCCCAATCAATTTAATTTGGTACAAAGTCTCGATAGTGGTTGCTGCTACGGAGATGGTGAAACTCTCATGACGTCTTATCACGTAACCGTCTAACACGGGGATAGGTGGAAACGTTAATGAAAAATAAAATTTAAACTTGAAAGGAAAAAAACGTTTATTTATCTTACGACGTTGTGAAACGGTATTATTCCGAGAACTGGAATGTTTAAATAACGCGAGCGCGCTCGCTTCTGGATCGCGCGACGCAGAGAACGCTGTTGGGACGGAAAATTAAATAGAATTTCGAACGCGACAGAATTTAATTTAAATCCGGCCCACCTACATGGGACTCGGATGTGCTTCCTCACCCGTCGGGTATACGCAACATCTCCCTACTTCAGACCTCGGGTTTACTACCCCTAAGAGTCCATCTCCAAATAGGCATGACACCGAGCCCTTGCGAACTCGGTGGAGCTTTCACACCGCTTAGTACCTGTGTCGGCGAGAAATTGACCTCAGCCACGCTTAACAGGTCGTACGCCAGGGCGTGGCCCCGAAGGGCGGTTTTCCTGTACAACACTTCTAATACTGCTAGTGGCATCCGTTACTCAGAAACCTGAGATTGGGCAGCTCCGTAGTAGCAATTTTCAAGGGTCAAGAGTCGTGTTGTCTGCATCACGCACTCGTCTCGGATACTAGGCTGGACTAGGTCCATCCGCCCGACACCTCAAACGACGGCCGTGTACTCAACCAATCGAGAGCTCATACGAGTCACCTCTTCCACGCAAGTCTGCACACCAATGGCATCGGTTACCCGGGGATCCGCGATTGGGTAGCTCCGTAGGTGGCTTTTTAGGGTTGGCGGTGCGTGGTCTCCAGGATCTCGTCTCGGATACTAGGGCTAAACCCCGACACCTCAGACGACGGCCCAGTCACGCCAACCCTGGGGATCGAGTCGAAACTCATACCACATCTTCCTACTGTCGGAGATCGCTCTTTGCCCAGGTTCCTGGAATCGTGCGCCGTCCTGCGCGACAGTTTTATGGCCCTTGAGACTGTGGTCTGCCCAAGGGCCCGTTCGAACGCGACAGTTACCACGCAGAATAAACTAACAATAAGATTTACGCGGGAAATACGACGCACGCTTTACGACGTTATCTTATTACGATACGCCACGCTACTTGCCGTCGAATGTAACGATATGAATTTACCTGTCTTCAAATCGCAGAAATCTTGCCGACGTTTGCCACCTGGGCAACGTAGAACGCTGACGACTATTTACTTATTTCGCGGAATTATAAATTCCGGTTAATTTTTAAATTAGTCTGTGGGATGCTAAGTTGTAAGGGCCGTCACGGAAGCGACACTGAAACACAGCATTTCTGTAGTTTCAAGCTTGCTAGGGTGTAGCGAGATTACCCTGGCGAGGTCTAAGAACTAAACAGGCGTCCGCCCGCATCTAGAGCTCGACGACAAGAGAGTGATCGTCGGATCCATACGCACCTCGCTTGATGCGAAAATCGATGGCCAAGGAGTGGATAGGCACGCGCCTGTGCTTTTACTCTAAAAAAGTGACAGGATCTACATCGTCTTCTGCCCCTTACAATTATGTCACCGTTTTGGCGACCCTGTCGAACGGTTGCAATGGCAATGCCATCATACTTAGCCTTGCTGATGTGACGAACCACAAATATTAAAGTTCTGACAAAAACAAGCAGATGATAAATTCTCTCGGACATGTCATCTGTGTCTCAGGGACACATAAAAGCGGTCCTTGGACACCCCACCCCCTCATGCCACGTATGCGTGAGCCTTTTCCCAAATGTCTTATAAGGACAATATATAAGATTTCAAACCCGCTTGTCCCGAGCCAGTGCTGTAAAAGGCTCGAGACTCCGCTGTTTACCAGTAAAATAAAATATTCAAAAGTCTTTCACGATTTACTTCCCTTTTCACTGAGGTTAGGAATCGGTAAAAACTCGCGTTGGTGCCCGACGACAGTTGTTTGGACGTGATGTCGTGCATGTCTTACACGTAGGATAGATTGTTCCATGCTGTCAAGTTCGAGAATATCGCGATTTTTTTTAGGTTCTTCTGTCCCCTCGGGGGACAGGCCAGGGGGTATGCCGGATTCTTACCGGCTAAAACCTGACTATGGAGCCCACCTAAAGCAATATGGGTGAGATACGGGACCAAGATACACTGTACCGCGTCTCACCCTCGCTATGCGCCGTGCTGCGGGCATCTCTTGCCGGGAGGGAAGCCCCTTGCCCAATGTAGCAAACAAAATCTACTACTACGAAGTTACGGTAGGTATACACGTAAGTATACGTACCCACACATGCAACCCCGCAACCCCGACCTCCTTAAAAGAACAGTTCCTAGAAAGGGTAACAAGGACTAAGCGGGAGCCCAATCGTAATAAGCCACGTCTAAACAGTGTCATTGTACGGGCTAGAGCGAAAATAGAGCAGTCCGATTTCCTGCCATGGCAGTGTCTTAGGTGCAAAATAGCACTCCCGCTCTCACCATACTGGCAGCCGCAAGTATCGGCGTAGTACATGATAATTATTTCAAGACTGCAGTGTCCGATTTATTGAATAACTCACTGCGTGACGTCAATGCTTACTATCTAATGCAAGTTCCGACGGAGTCTAGAAAAGTCATGACCTTTCCTCAGAATTTAACGAGAAAGATGCTAGAGCGTTACAGGGTATGTTTCATGCAGCCAACTATGCCCGCTATGCGCGATACCTTTTTACATATGTGACTATTGTTGGATGTAGATGAAGAAGGCAAGGACCAATATATAGCATCTCTTTCGTGGTTGTACAGTAACACGAGAACCACACCGACATGGAAAGCATCTCACTATCCTCTCGTATGGGACTGCCCGTCGTCGATTGATCGACGTTGAAAATGAGATTAACTTTTTGTTCCTGGATAAAATGCGCAGTTCGGCCAATCCTACTGCCGTGACAGGCGATCTATAGTTCACAAGAGTCGGACCCAGGTCGAAGCGCATCCACCTGACTGCCACGATTCTGACTAGGCATAGGGCCCAAAAGTTGACAAAAGACTTAGCAAATAAATTGTACCAAGTTTGAAATCAAAGAAAACACGACAAGTAGTCCGCCGGCTAGAAAGTAGAGAATGGGGGAGGAGGTCTTTGTGATTCCCCTAAAAACGTTCCAGACTCGACTAGAGTGTTATCAGCACGAGTACTGTATCCCAATACAACTGCTTTTGAAAGAGATGTGTCATCTTTTTCTCTTCGACGACCAATGATTGTGAGAAACTGATACAGTTTACCAAGAGGTAAGTGGGATCTGGAAGACAGTCAGTTGATGTTCACGGTAGCACCGCCCTTGTTGTTGCAGTCATGGTAACAGATTGTTCATATTTAAGCACTGACGTGGTTGGCCAAGCAGTCGCGATCCCTGCTTGTCCTGCGATTACGGACTTTTTAGAAGAGACGATGGTGAAACAGTATTGTAGTGTGACGGCATGAAATTAATCAACCGTTACAAGATCGTGAGATGAAGAATAGGCGCGTTTTTCCAGCGTCAAGGTAGAACAGGTAGGACGAACTTTGGGTGGTATATCATCCCAATGGGCATATTACCAATTGCGGATTATGCCATCGATGAACACACTGTATCTGTGGCGATGTTACAGTGGGCTACTGAAAACAGACTGAGGTGGGAGGCTATAAATGCGCACTATGATATTAGTCTGGTTTGGAAGCAGAAAGAGCTTATGTGGTTATTACTGGGACAGCAACATTCGCGTGGTGAAGTGTCATACCTTACCTGACGGAAGACAGACGCGCAATGCTTGGCGTTAGGAAGCGATTGACAAGTCTTGTTAAAAAGCTGAAAACAGTTAGCTTTTGCGGAGAGGCGCCACATTGCAGAGCTGGGAAATGATGCCGAGAGCTTAGCCAAGTCTACAGATTTTGTGTATAAATACGAGGCAGGTGAGACCAGGCGTTAACTAATATGGTTGTATGATTGCGACAGTCGGATCGAGAACTTCCTTAAGGTAGTGGTTAAGCAAAAACAAGTGTCTGTCGAATTATAAGCGAACATTGGAGTTAATGAATCAGCGAGAAGAGCAACAGGTGAGTCGGGCATGGAGATACTTCATAGTTTAACAACTTTAGTAGGTGGGACGGTGGTCGCATTAGATGCTAGCGCAGACATATTCTGCGCTATTTATACTCTCACGATCAAGAACATTAATCGATTTGTTACACGGGTGTTCCCGTTTTCGAAAAATTTTTCGAGCGGTCATTGCAGACATGTAGCTGACCAGTTTACAGATGACGACATCACAGTTCGGTGGCGTAGAGGAATGTGGCAAAGAGAAATCATATATTGAAGAAGTGGTTGGCACAGTCCGGCATGTCAGTCTTCACCGAATCCAGCCATAGTGAGTTTCTGCCATTTACAGTTATTTTGAACAATGTGAACGCCTTCTCCGTATCTTTGTAGGCTATTATCCCATCCTTTTACTACATCGAAGTATTTCCGAGTTTGACAAGCTTGGTGTGGGCAATCTAGTTAGACGTTCCTAATCTCAGCGTTAGACGTTTTCTCCTTTTCGGTGCAAGCTGGGAAGAACGTTGGTGTCCTGGTATTGGCTTTTTTCAACGTGATGATCACCTACATCACTACAGTCAACGTAGCTACCTCCCTTTGTGTGACACAAGTGACTGATTTTCTTGTAGAGTTTTAGCCAGTGAAGCATTACTCGATTACAATATTTACGACAGAGTGCTCCCTAGTAGGAACACAGCGTGGGACTTCATTTTTGGCATTACAGATGGAGTTGGAATAAGCAGTCTCATCAAGAATCAGCTACCGGTGGCGGTTCAATTGGTGGGTTCTTCGTTTCTAGTGAACGTCTTACCAGCTGACTCTTTTGGAGTGTCGGAAAGTAGAAGCTCAATCTTTGGGACGCAATCGACAACACTGGAAGCAGATCTATCTAGTATTCACGCGTATTCAAGACGGAAATTTGTCATGGAATTTTATGGAAGCTGTTGTAACATCGATGCACCCATTGTTTTCATTGGATATAACCACCATAATAATGGGCGTGACTGTGGTTTTTCATTAACAGTCATAAAGACAGGGCTGAAGATGGCCAAGTGCCAACCTCATGGGGAGATCAGTGGTTCGTTTAGGCATATGTTTGAAGCATACGTTAGAATCCCTATTGCTTTAGCGATAATTACAGAAGGGTAGGACATGTTGTGCAGATCAGAGGATGGGAGATTCACTTTGTGGACTTGTTTATGGGAGATATTAAGAATACCTAGTTTTTAAGAGGCATCTTTAGCTGTATGTATTGGATTAGGAACCTCACGAGCATGAATGTCTTGTAGGATGTCTGGGGCAATGTTAAAGTCTTCCGTTCCATTACATTCCCTTCCATTGTCAAAGATTGATACGCAACAGTTGATTGTAAAGACAAACCAGTATTGCAGACTAAGCACTGTCAATCCAGGTGCAGTGGATAAAGCGGCTAGTATATTGGAAGTGGCGAATAAAGTTCATGAGAATCAATTCAACCTATGTCTGATTCCACCTCAGTGGTGCAGAATCTACTGAAGGGTTGCAACTTTATCAGTAGCTATTCTGGTCTCCTTATGAAAGTGAGTCGATGATTTCATCACAGATTAAGAGACAGAGTCGATGCATAAACTTGACCTTCCGGCTACTAAACTGTTGTATAAATAAGCGGCAATTAGTGGATTGCACGGATTTACTCGATAAAAACATCGATGACGTGATATAGTTTCAAGGATGGTATGGCACATTACCATACTCGAGTGCAGCTCCGATACAGCATTTCAACTATCATCCGATGGCTTTTCTTCCACTATAGATTTTTGCCACGGTCTGGATGAGACAGATATTTGAGCGCATAATGCTTGGTAGTCAGTGATTAACCTGTATTATTCATTCATTGCGGGCCCTCGGGCAGACCACAGTCCCATGGGTCATAAAACTGCCGCGCATGGCGTTGCGCGATCCCAGGAACCTGGGCAAAGTGCAGCAACCAGCAGAAAGAAGATGTGGTAGAGTTTCGATTCGCTCCCAAAGGTTGGCGTGACGGAGTCGTCGTTTGAGGTGTTGGGGTTTAGCCCTAGTATTCGAGACGAGATCTCGGAGACCACGCACCGCCATCCCTAAAAAGCTGCCAACTAAGCTGCCCAATCCCGGAACTCCGGGCAACGTTTGCCATTCGTACGCAGACTTATGTGGAAGCGGTGACTCGGATAAGCTCTCTATCAAGGGTTAGTGCACGGCCGTCGTTTGAGGTGCCGGGCTGATGGATCTAGTCATGCCTAGTATCCGAGACGAGTCCATGATGCCGACAACACGACTATCATTCTTAAAACTGCTACTACGGAGCTACCCAAACTCAGGTCTCTGAGCAACGGATGCCACTAGCAAAAGTAGATGTGTTGTAGAGGAAACGCGCACTTCGGTGCTACGCCCTCGCGCTAGACCTGTTCAGCGTGGCTTGTAGTTCTTTTCTCGCCAACACAGGTACTGAGGGTGGTGTGGAAGTCCCATCGGGTTCGCTGGGCCTAGTGCCATGCCTATATGGAGTTGGACTCTCAGAGGTAGTGAAAGTGAGGTCTGAAAGAGGGATGTTATGTTGCGCATACCCGATCGGGTGAGGAAGCACGCCCGCGTCCTGTTTCGGTAAGCCGGACACAGAATAAAACTATTAATTCATTGATTTGGCATATTTATGGACGGTGGCTGAATACTGCCAGTGTAGTGAACTGATATAATTATATCAAAAATAATTATAAGTTGGGTTTCGTCCCCTGCACAACGAATACTGATAGTTGAAAGATCCACCATACAGGCGCGACATCTGAGTTAGTGATCTATCATAATCTACATAGCCTAAGTGATAAACTTTCCCAACGACTTAATCAGGTTCTAAATTCATGGTATGGCATGAATTTTTGCCGAAACAGTCTGAGGCGTGGAGAGGGCGTAAAGCTTGTTATACTCGAAAATGTACAGGCCACCAGAAAATGATGGAATGAAATAAGAAATCTGTGACAGACACCAAACACAAGGTTGTACGACACAGTGCAGGCTGGTAAAGTTTCTAACAGTCGAACCGTTGCATCTGCACTGAAAGGTTGGAACAGCAGTGTCGTGACAGCCCAGGTCGTGCAAAAGCGCGATATGATAAACGAGACCTTCGTCGCAGCCATGCTAAAATTGCCTAAGCACCAAGTGCTGGAGCAGTCCACGTGAGGATTAAGTACGTATTCATTGGTTACCATAAATTCAACACACGGATAGCTCCGCGATGGGACTGGCTGTGAAGCTATTCGGCATCTGATTTGGTGAGAGAATACACGGGCATCCCATATGCTACACGTGCAGGTAAAGCGACCGATAACCTGGCGAGTAGACTTAATAAGTCACCTTAGAGTAGTTACGAGAGGCTGAACAGAGCAGGCTTACCACACAGGTTGAATAAAGGAAGCGTATATGGCAGCAGGGTAAACTTCAAGATTGAACAACTGCATGAGACAAACCCCCAGATCTTCGAGGAAGATCTAATGAAATATTAACATTTTTCACAACAGGACAGAGTAAACGAAAAATAGCCAGTACCTCCAAACAATCGGATCACGTAATTTTTTTGCGAATCCAGAAACCTATGGCAAGGCGAAAGTGTCAGAACTACCACCTAGATTAATGACTCTCTGGGTAAGAATATTTTGAGTTATTCTTTATATGTATTCCAACTCATTGTTCCTTTGCTGCCACTTTTAGAGTTAAATATATAAAAGATGACAACCTGAAATGATAAAATGGCTAATTGTCCAAATTTGAAACAGGAACATAAAAATTATCGCCTTGTTTTATATGAGAAGGATCATATGGCATGGATACACAAATGGGTTAGTATAATATTACAAATTACATTTTCCATCATGGTAAGAAGTGTTTGAACATACATATATTTTAGATGATTTGGTGTTGTTCCGTCGCACATGAGACAAAAGGACACGAGGATTCCCAAAGGAAGTTTATGGCGGTTCTTTTACGAAAGACTATTGTCCGCCGCGTCAGAGCGGTCGCGCCGTACCCCGCCTATGTTAGCGCGATGCAAGGAACGATCTCTGTAGCGTGAGAACCACTGTCCTCGCTTCGTTTCCCGTGTTGCTATTTTGCTTCTGGTATTGTAAAAGAAACGACGTTGCAACTTTCTTTGGGTGCTTTTTAAAGGCGAAAATCTGCTTTATCGTGTGCTATAGTTTGATCTTTAGATAGACCCTTACTTTTTAAGATAAATTGAAAAGTATACGTAAAAATTGGTACAAAATCGGTGTCTCTTCGCGTTCATACATTGTTTAAACATTTTTAAATATTCAGAATGCATAAAAGGCAGATACTGTTGTATTCAGGAATGTCTACAGAATCTTTTGATGTAAACGGAACTTCAGAATCTTTTATAGTTACCTCACAAAATTGGTTTGAATTTCGAAAATGTGTTTTTTTTTTGCAAAATCAAATTTCTCAAAAACTGTAAGTGCTGACGAAAAACGGATTACAGATTCCTAATCAGCGTAACAAACACTATAATACTCACCGATCGTATTTTAGAACGTCGGAAAAAAATTAAAATTCGTTGAACAGTGCTATTGATTTCTCAGGTATTCAAATTTTAACCACACAGAATATTTTGCCTCGAATTATGAAGTAAGTTTAACAGTATATTACATCAAAAGAAGACCTAAATAAAACAAATATGGGAGAATAGCTAGAAGTAGGTCCCGATATGTTCAAAAAGATAGTACACTCAATACATAGTCATATGAAAGTAATAAGTAAAGAAAAAATTACATCTAAACTATTAAATTAGATATTACAGACATTTATATCACAAAATTGTAACTGCATCAATGTTTTTACTTTATTTAAAACAGATGTTTATTTGCTTGTTTCATTATACATATTCCTATTTAAACTTTGTGGATTATAATAGGTTAACGCCACCGAATATGATATTACAAGTCTATTCACAAAATTTTAAGTCAGAAAACCCAAAATTCCAGCCTGAGTCATGTAAGCACTGTCGCAACAAAATATTATATAAAACGGAACACTTACATAAATAGGTAAATCATTTAACGTGTCTAGCCGGTACGCTAGACGAGATTAAAGATTCTAACCAATTTACAATATCAGTTGACATGACTGAATAATTAGCGTTATTACTCGGCAACTCGATTAAGTTAAGTATTTTTGATTTGTCGAGTAATTTCATGCGCCATCAAATACGATGTTTTCGTTACAATAAATATTTATTCATTAATTTCTCGTACTCACGAGAGATCCCTTGTGTACTGTTATGGATGACACATCACTATCGATGCCTCATCCTCCATAGTCACCGTGTACTTCTATCACCGATAATTAGAAAACAACACCGTCGTCATCATCAATGCGTCACAACCGCCCTATCACTCTAAGCGTCATACCCTGTTTTGCAAAGGGCATAAAAACCCCGAACATCTCCCCAAAATAGCTCAGTTACCGTTTATCCGCCGATCTGTGACATAGTACTCTGTACGTGATCCTGAACCATAGTGAATAATAATACTTAACTAGAAGCAACTGCGAGTTTCTTCACCCCGTTCCCGTTGCCGCGGCTTAACAGTACGTAAAGGTGTACTCTTATAACTGTTAGTCAGTTACAACCTCGTTCCCTTCGATATTGATTGATTTTACTTTCCAGCTTGTCGTCGTATATATCAGATCTAGTAATAATTAATGTCATTTTCCAATACATTTTTAAAACTAATTTATTTAAACAAAACAAAATAATTTAATCAACTACACAGTTACCGTTGTTTTCAATTACTTGTGCCCGACGCCCAGGTAACATCATAATCCCTCTATTGTAAAATTCTTGTGATTTTGCTTCAAAAAATTCGGTGAAGGCATTTTTGAGGCACTCTTCATTGTTTAATTTTTTTCCAATAAGAAAATTTTGCAAGGAACGTGTTAACGCTCGTGGTGAAAATAAATTCTTTCGAGCTTGATTGAATATTGCACGTGGCGTGCCGACTTAGTTTATTTATCACAATCTCGAAGGACCACCCGATTAATCGGGATTATACAAATGATCTATGTTCAAGATTCTAAGACTATTCCTATACTTGTTTTTTTTGCTATTCAATTTCAAATACTGCTTGTCAACTGACTTTCCAACTAATTTCAATCTTCACGTCACCTCGGTCAAGTAGTCTTGACGGGGGTGAATGATTATGATTGGATGAGTAAATCTACAATTTTGTGGAAGGGAAGCAAATGTTTACGCCCTTTTTGGGCCCCTCTACTCGCAAATATTACAATTTTCTCTCTCTAGCCGTGGCAGGTAATAAGGGTCAGGAAGCGCGCTGACTTTGGCTAATCATGCTAGAAGTAACGGGATCAATAAACGTAAAATATTAATCTGGCGACCAGATGCGAACAATGACTAGAAAAATTATATAGACAACGCGCGGGTCTTTATGGCTTCCTGAGTTTATGGCTGCCACGGCACGGTCCGCGACCCTTCGATGGGACGACGGTCTTAGGTTAATTACTATGTTCAAATTCCAAAATCTATTCTAATGCTAAAGGCATTGTTAACCATAAGAATCGTTACATTTTAATAGTGAGCCTAAACAGAACGAAACCAATGATAATCGGATGGGGCAATGTCTGGGGAATATGCAGGTTGTGGGAGAACTTCCCACCCCAACTGGCGTAGTTTTTCCGCCATGATTCTTGCAGTATGCGATCGTGAGTTATCGTAATGAAGAATTACGCCCTTCCGATTAACCAGCGCGGGTTCTTTTTCTCTCAAAGTTCGGTTTAACCATTCCAATTGTGCACTATACACTTCACTTGTAATGGTTTGGTTGGTTGGTAAGCGTTCATAATGAAGAATTCCTTTAAAATTCCACCAAACACACAACATCACCTTTTTCGCACGCAAGTCAGACTTTGGCGTGGGCTGCGGTGCTTTATTTTTGTCCAACCATTGTGGCCGTTTCGTCAGATTAACATAAAGCACCCATTTGTCATATCCGGTAACAATTTGCACTAAAAACGACAATCGGTTTTGACGCGACAGGAGCGAACTGCAGATTGTGGCTCTTTGATTGCGGTTGTTTTCGGTTAATTCATGTGCAACCTACTTTTAAAATTTTAGGACCTTACCAAGTGACCGCAATTGATTACAAATAGTTTTTTGCGAACAGTTTAAAGCTTTCGCAAGCCCTTGTTGCGTTATTTGAGGATTTCTAACCAAAAGAGCCTGAAGTGCTTCCTGATCAAAGCGACACTAATTATTACTAGACCTAATAGAATGGTCTATCTATTGCGGTCATGTTTAATTGTTTTGTTATTTGTAAAGCTACAAAATGTATCGCTACAAAAATAATTTGTAAATTGTTCAAACATTCAGAAGAAATGATTGTATTTCAGAGTAGAAGTCAGATTATGGCAGATGACTTGATTAGTGGGATTAAGTTTGATAATCATCTTGTTAGAGATTAAAAAGTTATGCAGTACTGCGAGGTTTATGGCAACGACCAAGTATAGGTTGCTACAGGGCAAAATTAGTTTTCATACCCATATTATTGCCGTCGACTAAGGGCTAGCCTCTTTTTAAGACCTTAGAGGTCCGCAATACAGGGCCTTCTATAAACCCCCGGACCCAAAGTGTAAGTTAGCGACTGGCAACGTCATCAAACCTGGGTTTCCCCAAATACCGGTGACATCAGTCACAACCATCTCCACTACCTTCTCTTGCAGAAGCGTCCGTTCCCCTTCCGGAAAAGTACCGCGCTAAGGGCGCAATGGAAGGGAGAACCGGAGGTTTCAAATATAGCAAAAGTGCCAAAACCAGTATAGAAATCAGAGAACTTTTGAACAGATCGAAACTCTAGAAGAACTTGGAGACTAGATAGAACAGAGCAGTTTAGATAGTACAAAACAGTTAAGATAGTATAGATCACAGAAACAGCATAGAACCCTTAGACAGAATAGAACGATCACAGAATAAATATTTTTCTTCTTGTTACATCGCGTGTAATGTAAAGTGCAATAATCAGGGCTCAATCTAGAATCCTAACACATCTGAAGCTTATATCATGCATATTTTACAGTAATTATTGATTTTTTAAGTAGATCTACATATTATTTTTAAATACATTACTTTTTCGCAATATTCTATATGAAAAAGTATTAGAAATCATATTGGAAGAATCAAGAGTTTGTAAAATATTTTAAATTTAGACATGATATATTGTAAAAAAGTATTATATATTTTACGAACTCTCGATTTGTTTAATAATATAACCTCATAAGTTTGAAGTATAGAGGTTTTATATCTTAAACCTGTTAACTATTCATATTATCAAGGTAAAAATTTTAAGTAAATAAACATTGATCAACACGAATCCAGAAGATCGAAGAAAAAAGAATAACAAGAGGGAAGGTGTAAATTATATAAATTCAGTAAGACTTAATGCAGTCAGCACAGGTGTTCAAAATAAAGACGCAGAGGTTGGCTGCATTTACTGCAATTCGTTATATTCATGTTTCCACTCCGTGAATACCGAGTTCCGTGCCAAACACGTTATAAATGGTGCCATATAAACTGTGCTGCTGAAAAACTGCAACTACAATCTCAAATTATGAGTTTTACAACAAATAAATTATTTCCCTTTCATGTCTTACTTCTCCAAGTCCCATGCTCCAATTCTCCCATAGAGAAGAAGCCTTATGATATTTATACGCACGTTATAAGAAAATATAGTTCTAAATTGTTTATATGTAAAGAACTAAATTTGCTTCCATCCAAAGACACAATGATGAATATAGCTGTGTAACAGGATTATTAAAATTTAATCTAATTTGGTCTACACTCGTTTCTTCGAAGGATATCGATCCTCTCCTAGTTTCTCCTACATTTTCGCGTTGAATCTTTTGACTGGTTTCACCAAACAGCAGAGGAGTATATGAATTATTAATCCTGTTGAATTGTGGAATATTTTGTCCTAGAGAAGGGGTCATGCGAAATCTATCACAAGTAGAATTATATAAATATATAAATACAGTATTGTGATCGATCATCTCTTTTTGTATATACACTCATGAACAAAATTAAGTGGACATTGCAGAAATGAAAAAAATATTTTTTGTCGTATTACAATGCTTTAAATAAATTTTAAATTTAGAACGTGAAATGATTTTGTAGACTTGAAAAAACATTTATTTGATATACAATTTATTTATTTAATATATATAATTGCGCAATAAAGTTTTGATTTATAGGAATTATTAGTTATATTAAATTAACCTTTTGTTACTTATGATACCTGTCCACTTAATTTTGTCCACGACTGTGTCCTACAAGTTGTCGTTAACAAATGAAAAACAGAGAAATATCATAGAATTCAGCTACGTGTCTATTTTGCCAGGAAGACGTTATAAGGTATATTCCTTAGCATACCTTACGTTTATCGAGTACTTGTTTTTGACAAAACTTGATAAACGGTGGGATAACAATCCATTCTTATGAGAAAGTAGAAACATGATGGATAAAACGAATTCAATATTTCTGACCGCGTTAAACGCTTGCAGCATCCATCTTTCCCTTGTACATTCTGCTGAAACTATACAAGCATGTATGTAAGTATGGGTAGTTCCTCGACACCGACTTATGAGGTAAAGGATCCTAGGATAATTATTACACGAGTTTTCAATTTTGTTCATATATTTAGAAATATATAAGCCGAATTTAATTTTTAGGCAATTATTTTTATTAATATTTAGATTACGGTAATTTCCTCGCAATAATATATGTGGTGAATGAGCAGCGTGATGCGTGAGTATGACTGCGAGACGCGTAAGTGTGACTGTGTGACGTGTGAGTGTGACCGCGCGACGCGGGGATAACGTAAACATATATGTAGTAGTTTTTAAGACGAAGACCCTGACTGAAGAGGCAGTCATCGCCTTGCACCGTAACGTAACAGTTCTGAATAAATCTATCTTTGTTAAATATCTGCTTCTGCCATTTTTATTTCATAATCAGGGATTCCCTTGTACAACATTCCCAATCCGCAAGGGTCAGAATCCCACATATATTACTTTTAATGATAACAATTATGACATTGCATTTCTCTAAAGAAGAACTAGTGAGTGTTTCATGAATTAGAATATTGTAATAAAGACATTTTAATAAAATTCCAATCGCATAAAACTAAAAGTCATAAAATTTGTCTTCATTTTTTAGGTGATTAATGAAAACTTTTGCCGACGATGACATAACCATAATGTATAAAATTTAAAAACGATTAATTAGTTCTTTATGGGTATACTATAGCACCCAATTCTAATAATATGGTTTTATGAAAATGTGTTTTGTAATATATCGTTCTATCGGAACCGATATAACTTTTATATTTTAATGAATTCAAATATATAATCTTGGGAACACATTTGTAAAGCAATTTATTCTTCAGAATAGTCGCAACCGAATTCTTCCAGTCTTGTTAAGATCGTAATCGTAATCATTATCTGTATTCAGGCGACAAAAATATGTGTGATAAATGTCATGTCGGCTGAAAACAATAAAATCTAATTTATCGCAAGAATATGTCTTCCTTGCTCAATGCGTTTCACATAATTTCCATCAGCTATCAAAACAATATCCACTAAATTCGAAGATAATCTAATAAGATTGTTCAACTTTCCCGTGATTCGATAAAATATAATTGAACGTACAAGTTAAATCCATAGTTATATATTATATTTAAACTATATAACCATAGTTATATAGTTTAAATCCAGTTAAATCCATCTTGTACATAGTGACAGTAACATGGTCTATTAGGCAAGAATTATGGAATGATCATCGTCAGCGCCGATAGTAGAGCACAATCGTCAGTATCGCAAGTAGGCCGAATCTGGTCGTACTCCAATTATCCAAAGATATAAAAAACTACGTACCGCCAGGGCAGCCAGAAGAACAAAAAACAGTGTTATACTCTGATCAACGAACAAAGCTTTTGCATACTGTTACGGATAAGTTCGAACGTCCCGTGCAACCGGCCACCATATTGGTCTCATTCATATGTCTTTCCGTTTGCGCGGGATTTCGTGCCTCTGAGGAGGAACATGCGAACGTCGTGTGGAGGAGAAGTACGCAGAGAGTCACGCGCAACGAGAGCAGAGAGTTGTCCAGCGTTTTTTATGCGACCCGTTTTTGAATATAAACCTTTGATACCAAAGTGCTGTTTGTTTTCTATCAACCCTTCTTGTTTAATACACAACACATACTTACTTTCGACTTCAGGTGGAGTCTTCTTCTTCGACGCTCTCAAACCCTAAGTTATGGAATTCGTTAAAATTAACGAAGGTCTTAAGAAAGGATTCTTGATAAATACCATAATTTAAAATAAAAAACCTATGATACGATTATTTGGCTAGCTATAATACGAATAGCGTTGAAAACTCACATTCGAGTAGAATTGAAATAGAAATTATAAAAATATAAATTACAAGTAGGGAATAATTAAATTTAAAGATTTGAGGAATGACAATCCAAGATATTGCAGTTAGAGTTCTTATACGAGCACGTACAGTTCAATAAAATATCGATATTAGTCAACCACAAAGTTCTATCCATTTTTTAATGAAAAAGAAAGGTAATACATTTGTTAACGCTCGTGGTTGAAAATAAATTCGTTCGAGCCTTGTTGTATATTGCACGTGGTGTGCCGACTAAGTTTATTATACCAATACTATAACCAATACTCGAAGGACCACTCCAAGGTTTGGAGACTACACAAAACGTTTCTAACTATGTTACTATTCGAGTCGAGCTGGTACTTATGTTCGGGATTCTAAGACTTGTTCTATACTTGTTCTTGTGCTATTCTAATTTCCAACTATGTTTGTCAACTAGTCAAGATTCTATTAGAACTCTTCGATTTCACCTCGGACGGGTAGACTAGACGGGGGTGAATCGTTCTAATAGGCTATGCAAAATGTACAAAATTGTGGAAGGGATGTAATGTATACGCCCTACTCGGGCCCCTCCACTCGTAAATATTCCAAGTTTTGCTCCTGGTCCGTGGCAGGTAATAAAGATCAAGAAGCGCGCTGACTTTAACTAACCATGCTAGAAATAACGGGCTCGAAAGGTAAAAATATCAATCTGGCGACCAAATGCGAACAATGACTAGAAAACTACATAGAAAAACGCGCGGGTCTTTATGGCTTCCTGAGTTTATGGCTGCCACGGAACTGTCCGCGAACGCTTCGATGGGACGACGGTCTTATTGCTAATAGTTATATAGAAATTCTATATCTATTGTAGATGTAAGGGCAATGTTGGACTTAACAAAATTTCCAACTCTGAATAATGTAATTTACTAATGCCCAATTCCTAACCTGATGGTAATTTGTGGATTTCATTTTTGTAAAATGCTTTATTTTCGCAAGTAAAAAATACAGGCAGTTATTATCGAACACAATTTTCTGATATACAGTAGCGGACAAAAGTTTAAGACTAAATGGAAAAAATAAATAATTGATTTACTATTCATAGAAACTATAAGTAGTGTTCTACTTTCGGTGTTAACTAATTAGACATTTATTTATACACTTATAAAAAAAATTACATTTTGATATTTTGCTCAGTAGCGAAGTTACAAAAAAAGAACGAAGTTCATATAATATTTCAAATCAAATCGTCGTCTTAAACTTTTGTCTGCTACTGTACCTAACTTTTATTTATTCGTTGCTTTGCTCATTTAACTTAATTATAATTGTGAGTATTAATGTACGCTCGATTTTGTATCAGTAAAATAGTACAGTCTTATATCGTCAGTTAAATATAAGCAAATAATTAACGTGATTTAAAATTGTTATCGATTGTTACCTAACCTATAGAAATGAATAGAATATTGCATTATTACACCTTTAATATCTCTCTTTTCATTCGCCTTGTCAGCAATTTATTAACGTAGGCGGACACTTGATTTTGTGAATAACTGTACGTATTATACTTCGGGAATCAATATCTATACATTAACGATAGTCTGTTTCGCTACTATCATTATATTCCACATTATGTACTTGTTCATGAAAAATAAACCAGCTGCCGCTATTTGCGTTTCATTGTGCATCGATGTCAACCTATTACTGTGTAATGTGTGCACATATTTCAAGAAATAGTATATACTTTAGTTAGAAGTGATTCACTACTCAATGCTTCATTGGTAAATGTTCAAATTACAATCCTGAAAGCTTGGCTATTTGGAAATTTGGTAATATAAGGACTAGAAAAATTATGAATCTGAAAATTTAAAGATTGAAAATTTCATAACTTGAATATTTTTACTTCAAAAACTGCGAAGTTTGAAAAATTTGGGAATTTGAGAGTTTGAAAATTTGGAAACGGGAAAAGTCGAGAACTTATGAATTTAAGAACTTAAAAATTTACTAATTCAAGAATGTGGTATAATCAATTTTGGTTAATATAAGAAATTTGAGAACTAAATAGTCTGAAAACTTCCAAGTTTGCAAGTCCGGGGATTTGGAAATTTACTACCACTTCAATCGCTTCCCCCTTTGCTTACCTAAACGTATATTACCGATATTTTATATATATAAAATATTTATCGATATCGAGACCGTTAACACCTCGACTTAAATTTGTAAAGTAACATAAGCGAGATTATTCCAGAGTTACGCGCGTCACGTTAAGATATCCTATCTTGGCAAAACGGCAAGAAACGACTGTGTAGACAGAAAAACGACAACTACAAAGGGCCAGGAGGATAGGGAGCAGATGACAAAAGAGAACGAGAAATACAGCAACATACAGGAATGGTAGAATGAAGCCCAGGTCGAGTAAGCGAAGAGAGGAGCGGATTAAATGACGGGTCAGAAAGGAAGGAAACGTTCGAGGATGTACAGATCGCGAATGGACACATAAGGGTAGAGGGAGAGAGAAAATAAAAGAGAAAGGGAGAAAAACAGGAGAGGGAGAGAGTGAGAGGACGAAAAAGATAGGGACGGAACTATAGAAATTCATGGCGGCTGCTGGTCGATAGAACGGAGAGCTGTGCCGTATATATAGTGGTAGCTATACACATACTTACAAACGCTATTACATTTAATACCTTCGTCATTGGCTGTATATACAGGGTGTCTCGTGACTCGCGCAGGTTCCGAAAAGGGGTTGAAGTGGAAGTGATTATAAGTAACTTTTTCCTTTGCAAACATGAGGTTTAGGCCCTTGTTTTTAAATTATTAAGGAAAAACACCGACCAATCAGAGCACGAGAATAGCGCGCGCTCAGATGCGAAAGCGAAGTTCCGGACGCACGACTGACCTGAACAAGCAAGGTAGTACCGTAATATGTTACGTCAAAGTTAAATCACATAACGAATATGTAAATCAAGCTTAATGTTTACTTACAATTATTTGTTAGTCATAGAAATGAAATAAAGGAAATTTTTTAAATACAGGTAACCACCCTACAACACGGAATCCTATAGCACGGTTTCGCTATAACACGATTCATAAATTGCGGGACCCTCCTACAACACGCCATCTTATAACACGGTTTCGCTCTAACACTATAAGAAAATTGCAAAAACCTTTGTACAGCACTGTACTTCTACAGCCGCAGCGATATTTGCCGTCTTAACACCAAATTTACGGAAGCTCAATGCCCACTTAAATCTAAATTGAAAATGAACTATGACAAGAAGTAAAGAATGAATAATACATATACCAGTTTACAGAAAGATTCTTTATCTCGATGATGGTTAACATTCATTTCGACATAAGCTTTTTAATAATTTCCGCAATTGAAAATAAGAAACTTAAGATCGGTCATTTTGACGGGTCCCGCAAACCTATTGTTAAACATACACTGTTGCGAGAATCAACAGTCCAGACTATTACGACAAATGAAAAAGAAATAACAAGTGCAGTTGCTGCAGGATCTTTGACATCCGCATACATTTATGTTTTTAATAATAATAATTAAGCTGTTCATGTAGAACTTAAAAAAAAATTTGTTTTTAATAAGTTTTCGGAACATAACTCCCCTTTTTGTACTGACACTGGGTCTCATACAACACGGTTTCACACAACACGGCATTTTCTAGGAACCTAACTACCGTGTTATAGGAGGGTTACCTGTACTCGTACGCGTTATTTCAAAGGAATATGAAATAAAATATCAAATATTATTTTTACCACATGAAATTTATAAAAAAATGAACTAACAATTTAAATCGGACTCACGCATTGTTTAAAAATAATCCTGTTTTGGTGAAAAAGTATGTTTTTGTGGCTGGGTCGTTCCAGTGATTCAGATCTTTTGGAAAAAACATACTTCACTTCACTGTCACTTTTCATTATCATTTCACTGTAATCGTGATGTCACTTTTTACTAATTCCCTAATATAATAATCGCGGATAAAAATTCGAATGAAATCGCGTGAACGATTACACTGTACAACAGCCAAAAATTACATGAACTGCCACTATGAAATTCTTATAGATTTTTGCGAGCTGAATACGAATATGAAATCCGTTTTTCTCTGGTACGTACAGTTTTTTAGAAAATTAATGATAAAAAAAATTGCAAAATTTTCAACTTTGGGAATTTTTTGTGCTTTTACTATAGCAGCTATTCAATGGCTTCTTCCATGAGAGAAATCTGTGAACTTTCCTGAATAAAACGATATAAATTGTTATTACATTGTAAACATTTAAATATGTTTAAACAACGATCGAAGTAAAAAAGACCCCAAAAATGCACCAATTTTTGCTGATATTTGTAAATTTATTTAAAAAACTGTGGATCTCGGTGAAATGAATCAGATGACTTCGTATACGAAAACGGTAACTACGTTTGGGGCCTGCGATGCTCCAGGTACCGCCGTATGTACTACCTGGATAATTTTTAGTAAGTTCTTAGCGTGCCTCCACCGTGCTTACACAGATCCTTTTTTCAACAGTACTTACTTCCACCGTATTTTTTTATTCTTGTTGTATGCCAACCTAAAATAATATATGTAGATATCCTGTCCAACTCCAACCTAAAACAATATACAATAGATACCCTATCTAACTATTCAATATCTCCGATGACCTCACCCTTAACTCCGAATCATACCGTCAATACTTAGCCCTGCATCATCCTCAACCTTGCCCTCTGCGTCATTTCCGAGCTCCGGTCTTACGAATCCCAACTCCCTCCACCACTCTTCAACACATTATATATATCCCTGTATTTTGCAAAATCTTCAGTTATAATTTCCATTTCTAAGAACGAGCTTTCGTACGTCTACACGACAAAATATCAATCGGTCTTACTGTACGCGTTGAATACAGTATAGCCTAAATTCCGTTTAGAATCAAAGACTATTTAATATAATAACCTTGATCCCTGCGGAATACAACATTCTCCAAACATATACAGGGTGTCCCAAAAGTGTTGAAGGAGCCGCAAATGGGAGATAGATGGGGTAATTCTGAACAACTTTTTCTTTTACAGAAATGTCGTATGGGGCTTCATTTTTAAATTATAACCACGGCCAATTATAACGCGGGCCTACACTTCTGCCTCCGGGCGCGCGCGATTCTCGCGCTCTGATTGGTCGCTGTTTTTCGTTAATAATTTAAAAATGAAGCCCCATACGACATTTTTTCAAATGAAAAAGTTGTTCAGAATGACCCCACCTACCTCCCATTTCCGGCTCCTTCAACACTTTTGGAACAGCCTGTATATAACTATTACACTAATATCCCACGCGTACTTTATTTTACATAATCGACTCCAACAATATCACACACTCTTACTCTCTAAAAACGAAGGAACGAAAAGAATAAAAAAAACTGTGTAATGAACCGAAAACATATAAATTGTGAAAAGAAAAAGGCAACTCCATACAACCATATCGTAGGAAACAAAGAAACTGATAATATCGTTCAAAAAAATTATTAATCAGGCCGTATGCCACCGATCCGACTCTCGCACCTCATAGATTTCTTTTCTAGAATCCGATAAATCACCAGACAACAATTCTCTTTGACTTTTATTTTTTTTTCTTCTTGTAGGTCTACATGTTCAACAAAAAACAATCAACGTAGAAAAACAGAAAGCTCTGTAGTATAAACAGTTTACAACCGAGCTAAGAAACAGAGATTTTTCTATAGATCATTTGTCATCGATAACTAAATTTGGGTCTAGTCCTTGACGTCAGTTTTTCCGATACGTCAGTTCATTGAGATTTCCTATAGCATACAGATCTTCCTCGTGCAGCGCGAAATAAAAAGAACAGTATATTAAAATGAATCTAGTGCGTTAATGAATTATTTCGAATACCCATTTCCAATACTTCTGTGCGTCATTTTGTTACTTTTCTATAATTAGGACCTATTTCGTAAAATAATTTTTATTATAAATTATGAGTAGATGATCGAGAATATAAATGATTTTTAATAAGTTGTTTACTTGTAAACTAAAACATGAACTTTGAAATAAGAAAGTGTTGTACAACAACAAAACACTTTATAAGGTACGGTAGACAATCGACGCAGTTGTACCGTACTGACTATAGTGAGTTTTTATATTTTTGAAATGTCAAAATTCATTTATTTTGGTAACCATTTGTCTACGGTAACGGTATGACTGAGGCGCGGTGCGATTAAGAACGGCGTGATTGAGGAGCGGTACGATTCAGATGCGGTATGTTTGAGCGAATGCGTATGCATAAAGAAGCCTCGCGGAGACATCGGGGCTGAGCGTATTGGGATTAGACAACGTGTTAATAGCGTGAGCGAAAGTGTCCTATACAGGGTGTCTCGTAACTAGTGTAAGAGCCAAAAACGGGTTGTACGGGAGGTAATTCTAAGTAACTTTTTTCTTTGCAAACATGGAGTCGAGACTCTCGTTTTTTAATTATTAAGGTAAAACACCGACCAATTAGAGCGCGAGAATAGCGCGCGCACGGAGGCAGAAGTGTAGGGCCGAGTGATAGTTGACCGTGGTCATGATCAAACATGCGGGCATCGCGATGGTAACTTAGCAGATCCCAGTGGTAACTGATAGGTAACACAAGATGTCGGTGCAGTGGGAAGCTGTTAGGCGAAAGCCGATTAAACAGAAAAATCGGAATAATCGTTGAATTATTCTTCATTCATGAATAATAAATAAACTAATTAGTCTTTATTAACGTAGACGGAATAAATAAAATTTATAACGATAATGTAGTTCGTTATCGCAAAGAAATAGTAGATAAAATATCGAAAATTACACTTGATAAATATTAAGATGATAAAAAAGAACAAAATCCCATTACGGAAAAAATATATTCTTCCATTTTGAAAAAGAATTAAGTTTTTCATTCACCGATGAATATTTTAAATCAGATATTAATACATGTAATTAGACCTGCGTACGTACAATGAAAACGTGTACAAACTATTTAAATACGACTTACCCATTGATTCACAAATAATCCTGCTTTGATGGAAATGAATTTTCGTCATTAGACCGATTATTACAGTTGAAAAAATTATTCTCATCGCACAGAAATTCTCAATCCACTTCACTTCTCACGCCACAGAGATCGTTCCTTGAATCGCGTTAACATAGGCGGGATACGGAGCGACCGCTCTAACGCGGCGGACCACTGTCTTCGCTTCGTTTCCTGCGTTACTATTTTGCTTGTGGTATTGTAAAAAAAAAGACGTTGCAACTTTCATTGGGTGCTTTTTGAAGGTGAAAATCTGCTCTATCACGTGATATAGTTCGATTCTCCACTACACCCTTACGTTTTGAGATAAATTCAAAAATGTACGTAAAAATTGGAGCAAAAGCGGTGTCTCTCCGCGTTCATTGACTGTTTACACAGGTTTAAATATTTAGAATGTATAAAAGACAGATACTGTCGTATTCAGGGCAGTCTACAGAATCTTTTGATACAAAATGAATTTCAGAATCTTTTATAGTTACCTCACAAAATTGGTTGGAATTTCGAAAATGTGCTTTTTTTCAAAATCAAATTTCTCAAAAACTGTACGTACTGGCGAAAAACGGGTTGCAGATTTGTTATAGACGCAAGAAACACTATAATAATCACTGCTCGGATTTTAGAACGTCGATGGCTGATAGATAGTGTAATCGACGACAACATCTTTGCTAGTAAGATGAGAAAGTTCTATAGAAATAAAATTTAGGTACAATCCGCCGCTGAAAGATTCGTCCAATCACTGTACCCGATGTAGTATATGGAAGAAATGAAAGGCAAATAAAAACGGAAACAAGATACAATTCGCGAAAGTTAGTAAATATCATGTAGGAAGGAAAAATGAAGTATTCGTCCACGTACTATTACGGTAACCGGCATTATAAAGAGACCATCTACAGACGTGGACAAAATTAAGTGGACAGGTATCATAAACAACAAAAGGTTAATTTAATTAAACTAATAATGCCCATAAATCAAAACTTTATTGCACAATGATATACAGTCGTGGACAAAATTAAGTGGACAGGTATCATAAATAACAAAAGGTTAATTTAATTCAACTAATAATGCCTATAAATCAAAACTTTATTGCACAATTATACATATACAAACGCTCTACCGATCCTTGCGCTTCGTTCACTTCGTTCCGGCATGTGTAGCGTGCAACCACGCTGTTATATCAATTATAATATATCTCAATGTAATCGTGCATTTAGTCGCTTCACTACCCCGCCAACATATACATTAAATAAATAAATTGTATATTAAATAAATGTTTCTTCAGGTCTACAAAAACATTTCACGTTCTAAATTTAAATTTATTTAAAACATTATAATAAAACAAAAAATCTTTTTACATTTCAGCAATGTCCACTTAATTTTGTCCATGACTGTATATCCAATACAGGACATCTTAAAACTAATGTTTTTAATGAAGAAGAATAATAACATCGGGCTTTTTTGAAAAATTTATTGTCACAGTAACAATTTGTTACAAAAATTAAAAAAACTATTTGCCGTAACAAGTACTTGTAACTTGATTTTAACAAAACTTGCATTTTCATGCATAACGAAAAAAGTGACAGCCTGTGGTGCCTTTTTATATAAATATTTATATGCCTATATTATTATTATATTATTATTATATGCCTATATAATAATATTTTATAGAAATATTCTGCCTATTTATATAAATAAAGGCAAATTAGTAGTGCCTTTATTTAATTGCGGTGCATAACTAACAGTTGCTGACTAACAGTTCGTTGTTTACATGTTGAACAAAGCATTGCAACGTATACATAAAGAGGTACCGAGTATGTCATGTCGACAACTTTCCTATCAGGTTCGAAATCTGATTATCAAAGACTGTAAATGTGGTGTTTCATAACGGAAGATCGGTCAGAAATATGAAGTCAGCAAAGGAGCTGTCCATTAGCTGTATAAGAAATTTCTGAATACCGGAACAGTGGCTGATCGGTCTGGAATGGGTAGAATGCGAAGCACAAATTGGCGTGACGATGCAAACATCATACGAATGGTGAAGAAAGATCCGAGTGTTACTGTCGGGAATCTTCGTGAATCTCTCAATCTGTCCATTTCTAATCGCACAGTGCGTGGCAGGCTCTGGGTAGAATTAATTAATAATAGAAATAAAAAAGGCAATTCGAATTTGCAAGAAAGTATGTAAATCAATCCGTGAAGTTCCGGTAATATCATGGTCTGGATCTGTTTTTCTTGGCCAGGCGTGGGCCAATGGATAAAAATCGATGTAATCATGACTGCTGACACTAATATTCCTTTGCGGTTGTTGATTTCTTTTACCTACAGCTCCTTAATTAATTTATAAGGTATATCAAGAAATGGTTTAAAAATAACATGTATTGCGATAATGCGGGGTGCGTATCAAGCATATTTTTAATTTATTACAAGAGGCAAAGAAATGAAAACATCCTCCATCAACCTACTTATGTGAGTAATCTCTACGATCTAAGAGAAACGCGATGTCGAGCCACGCTCAATATAGGACCGTAAAGGGTTAACGATTTTATGTGAAAATTTTGAAATTTCGTTAGTACAATTAGGCTTGGAGATTAACTTTATTTTACAAGATAACAAAAAAACAAAGAAGTTTTTTACTTTCCACCACATAAAACTGTTTGACCTCACGAATCCCCGGATTTGAATCTAATTGAAAATGTATGGTCAATTTTTGACACAAATGTGAACAAAAATGAAGTCACAAACAAAAATTGAACTTCCACGCGTTGCTGCGAGCTTGGAAGAGTATCAATCCTAATCATCTATATAATCAGGTTGAATGAATGCCCAAACGATAGGCGGTAGTCTCTAAGCACGTCATACCAAATATTAAATTTAATTTTGTTTCAAGTGTAAATTAAGATTTAGGATGTGGTCACTTTTTGTCATACATGAAAATGTTTGTTTTCTTAAAATTAAGTTACCATATACGTATTTGTTATTGCAAGTAGTCTTTTAATTTTTGTAATAAACCTTTGGTATGACAGTATACCTTTCAAAATATCCCGATATTAGGATCCATTTTCATTAAAAACGTTGGTTCGGAGCTATTCTGTATGCAATATAGAATGGTTACTTTTCTTGTGCCGGCCACTGTATGTTAAATAACATACCTGAATACGTTTAAAATAAGCGGGAAACAGCATTCTTAGTAGCGATTATGTTCTGTCAACTAGCAACATGCGGCACAGTTCATCTTCGAAAAGCATACAGTTAATATACATTATGGGTCGCGAAAAATGTGAAACATCTCTGTCCGAACGGGAAAGTTGCTAAGTTATTTGAAAGGGGTAAATCCGAATATTTAAAGAACAGAATATGATTACAAATAAAGTACGATCAAGTGGATCAAGGGAAATTGAGTCGTCGAAAAGAGGCAAGTATTATAAGTGTTGTTAAAAGGAATCCGCATATTTCCGGAACTGAATTGCGAGAAACGTGCGATCGGTATCAGAAAAAGTTGTCAGTATCGATACAGCTGTGCTGCATAGAACAGGTTATAAGAGTCGAAAGAGTCGAAGAAAGCTGTGTCAATGCAACAAATAGAAAGAGGAGTGTACACCTCGCCAAAGAGTATGTTCCAAAACCAGAAAAATTATGGAAATACGTTATTTTTACAGATGAAACCAAAATTTATGCTTTTGATGCCTCTCATAGGAATATACGGCGAAGACCGAGCACCGCATATGAAAAAGGAAACTTAACACCTAGAGTCAAACACGAGGTATGTAAATACATCATGAATAGTGTGAGAAAGCATGTTGGCCACTGGAGTTGGAGGTTACCATTTTTTAGAGGTTACAATGGATCAGTGGATGTATATAAATATTCTAAAGAAACATTTATTAGTAAGTGCAGAAAAATTGGGTATAAGAAATAATTTCATATTTCAACAAGACAATAACCCAAATCATACTGTTTGCATTGTCCAATAATGGATCCTCTATAATACTTCGCATTACCTTGGTGGGATATGAGGGTGAAAGGAGGGAAAAGAATGATCTTAACAATAATAATAGAGGTTTATTAAAGGAAACAGACAAGAACGTCTGGCTGCATAGCTTTCATTTCTATTTTTATATAAATATTCGTTAGGTTGTCCGTTCTGGTCAAAAGTTGGATTGGTAGCCGTTGGGAGGGTAATTATTTTCTGAACTTAAAAAATTATTTAATTAGTACTATGAGTTGTGACATGTACTTTTTTCGTAAATAGTACTATTTAAGAAATTTCAAAGTTTACTTCATTATTTGGTCCATAATATTAAATCTGTTATGCCAATTATAGAAATATGTTAAATACTGAAAAAAAATGCCTCTTCATTATACACATATGTACATAGTAATTAATGAACAATTGTCCTTAATTCCCCGGCAATGCACTTTGTTTAATATAAAGTTGCAGATTCAATATTAGCAGAGATTTCCATAAGACAATGGTGATCAGATGCCCATGTTTATCGATACTAGAATTTATCAATCATCTACTATGTCCATTATTCAGCACTTATATTAACATCAATGTTCCGTCACACGTGGAACACAAAACGCGAGAATTTCCAAAGGGAGTTTATGCCGGTTCTTTTACGAAAAGCTATTTTTGAGATAAACATTTTTTGCTTTACCGGTCATCTTCATTTACCTATTATCTACAATGGAATCCAAATTTTAATCTTCGTTTTGTTCTCAATAGCTACGCTCATTTCATAAACTCGATTTTTTGCAAATGGTAATTTAGCGGACCGTCAACCTGACAGGACTTGGGCTTTGAGGAGCTACCTGGCGGGAAAAACACAGACGCTGTCTGACTTTTGGAGTCCTCTCGAACACCTCGGTATAGCTTCCACCCTCTTCCAAAAAAAGGTGTGTACAAGGCGCAAAAGAGGGTGGACACTATCGACAAGAGGCATGCTCATTGGAAAATTAACGCTATGAACGAAAACCAATCGGCATGCTTCAAAACACTTCCGACTTTTCGCGGAAGCGCGAGAGACAACAAGTCGATAGAAAAACGAGAAACGTCAAACGCTTCGGATGTCAATAGATTACATCGAGATTTCAAACGCTTCGGAAGTCGAGAAATAATCACATCGTCAAACGTTTCGGACGATCAAGAAACGCAAAACTTCTAACGCTCCGGAAGTCTGGACAAACAAAACATATTCAATCGTACCAAACATTTGTATCGTAGCTTCAACGGGTCTACAATTAGACAATTAGGAAATAGTGATTTCAACATTACTTCGGCGAAATAACATTAGTCGCCATGGACGCGAAACTTTTCAGTCGAGACAGTAGAATTGTATTAGTAATGACATGTATACAAAAGATACTGGATACAAGAATTTTCGGATAATAGAACTTTCGCCTCTTTTTATATTAGATTTTACGTATTTAAATGAGAATTGATAGTGTGAACACTTTGTTGACAAATGTATTATAATTATAAACGAATATCATTTACATAAACAATACTTACATATGATTTGTAATTTGATAGAATTGCTTTACATAATTAAGTTTTAAAAAAATATTATTACACATACAAAGGTACAAGTTAACAATGCATAAATTAATACTTATGTTAGTAAGTATGAATGAAACGCATACAAATTTTGCTTATACCCAAAGATCTGATTAATCTAAAGTAAAAATATCGTTAAATCTAGTAAAATCGAAAATGATAATAATTATTTCCGCCTATGTGTATACTACTTGTCGTTAAACAAATAAAAAATGACTGGATATGGGGTTACAATTTTCATTCTTTCTTTCGGGTGGATAATAAGTCACTCCATGATTATAGAAGGTGCACGAGATGTTGATCTTCTCAATCCGTGTTGTTCACCAGGTATGGTTAAAGCGTCATCTCGCTGCCATCCATCGGTAGAATGAATTGTTAACAGAGTGAATGATTCTTTTTTTAACCTGGATCAGTCTTCTTCTTCCAGGTGTTTTGATACTTGTCTGCGCTTACAGGACCAGCGTTGATTTTTGTGTTGATAATTTTAAAGCAGCAAGTGTCGTTATTGACCTCAATTCCTTGATGGGCAGGGACACCTGGCTGTCGAACGTAACGCACCACACCAGCGTAAAATATGCACTGCGAGTAACAATCCAGATACTGCTGCACTCAATGCGATAGTGGGCTACCGATTGTATTGAACCATAATTGGTTTATATAGTTCTTTTCGCAGGAGATTATCTAACTGAATAAGGTTATGATTAGAGTATATGAGTTCTTCGGTATAAATATCTGTGATTTTTACTTGCTCTAACCGTATCGGAGTAACCGTAGAATTTTCGTGATACACGGACTGCAATCTTCTTGGGGAATTTGATGCATTGTTAAGTTGCGGCTACGATTTGCGGTGATGCCTTGTGATGATTCTTGAATAATCGTTTCGGTATAATCCTTGCATTAGGGCTCAAAGCGAATGATTTCAGTTGATTTTATTTTGACGCTCTCGATATGCGTTGAAAAGTATGCGAGTGTCAAATGTGGTGGGTAAAACCATCCATCTGACCAGTAAACATACTTCGAGAGTTTGAAGCATTGCATAATACAACTTGTTTGTACTCAATATCATGTAGGAGAATCTAGGTTAACATAAACATGAGTATTTGGGGTTTTTTGAAGAAAAGGTAGTTAGTAGTAACATCTTGTAGAGCTCGAATTGCATTTCTTTAACTAACAGGATTTAGATAATGAACACTAATATATTATTGGTATAGACTACGTTCAATTTATATGTATAATTTGTCAAATTTGTACATGTTAATGTTAGCGGTATGAGCCATTTCAAACTGTCTTGGAGAAAAATTTTGCTTAATTCATCACGAAGGTTTTGAGGGGATACTACTTGTGAATGTAATATGTGTTGTCTTCCTAAGGAAATAGAAGAAGTAACCAGATTGCAGCATTCATCTAATTTTAAAAGTATCTGTGTTAGTGGTAATATGTGTTCTAAAATAAGATGTCGCGTAAAAAGATCGTTTTTAAGTAATTACGAGTTGCATATGAGAAACTATTAAGTAATTTTATATTTTCGTTAAGTTTATCTTCATCAACTCGGAAACTCTGGGTGCATGAATTAAAATGTTTGATAGTATTGCTTACGATTGCAATTTGTTGTTTTATTAGTAAATTGACGTTTCTGTTTTCGAGAATAATCGAGTGTAGTGCTTCTTCGTAAAATTTGGGGGCTCGGGCATTTGGCGTGTCGAATAACCAGCGTAAAACATGAGATGCGCCATCAAATGATCCTCTTTTTACTATTTTCTTCCCATCATATATTTTATGATTTCGATTCTAGTTTGGTTTTCATGATTTACAAATGTATATTTTTGAAAGAATTTGGACAAAAATAGGCATTGCTGTTGTGTACAATTTATTTGGAAATGTGAGTACACATTACTAACGATCTTGTATAAAATCTAAATAATAAGTCATACTTTTGACCTGATATCGTGGGATTAACTCGCGTTATTATTTAAAATCGAGTATTCGATATTTTTACCTTTCCTAGTTGGTTGTAATTGTTAGAGATTAAAAGGTAATGCAGTACTGCGATGTTTATAGCAGGGACCAAGTTTAAGATGCTACAGGACAAAATTAGTTCTCGTACCCTTATTATTGCCGTCGACTAAAGGCTAGCCTCTTTTTAAGGCCTTAGAGGCCCGCAGTGCAGGCCCTGCCATAAACCTGCATGAGCCAAGGGGTAACTTAGCGACTGACGACGTCACCAAACCTGGAGTTTCCCAAAAACCACTGACGTCAGTCACCCCCATCTACACCAACTTCTCTTGCAGAAGCCTCTATTCCCCTTCCAGAAAAGTACCACGCTGAGGGCGCAATGGAAGGGAGAACTGGAGGTTTTCAATACGGCAAATATGCCAAACCAGGAGATAGAAACAACACAACTTTAGAATTAGAAAGGGTAAATATAGAAATCATAGAACTTAGAAATTATAGAATAGTATAGATAGTACAGAACATTTAAGATAGGTTAGATCATAGAGACAGCATAGAACCCTTAGACAGAATAGAACAATCACATAAATACACATACATACAAACACACACGCACACACGTTGCTGCAGTGAATAAATACTTTTATTCTTGTTACATCACGTGTAACTTATTAACGGTCCCAATCCGTACTGTGGCGCAAATGGCACCACACACGTCGTTGCCTTTTTCTGTTTTTTGACAATCTTTTCTGTTTTCTAGAGTTCCTAAAGTTTCTTTCTGTTTCGTATCCTCTTTAGATTTGCACTCTGTAATTGTCCACGTCTCTACCGGGTCTCGCCGGGGCCTGGTTAGCGTTAGTTCTTAGGCCCTTGTGAGCCTCTTCATTTTCCTTGTTTTTACGACTCTTTTCCGCTGTGCCTCTCCCTTTCCGAATTTCTCAACGATTTTTTCAGTCTTTTCCCACGTTTCTAGTTTCCTCTCTCTAACTCTATCTCTTCCCTTTTTTCTCAATGACTTTTCATGGAGGAGAAGTAAACGGCGGACAGCCAGTGGGATTTAGTTTTTCATAGGAGCAACATCGAATCGATTACGCATACCCGTCGCGGATCTTATAATAAGTACTTAGAATCGTCGGTTACGAACACGCATTCATTATTGACTCATACCCATAATCCCACAGTACAAATTGGGTGGTCCTTTGAAACTTCAAACGGCACCGAAGTGCAATATTCAGGGCTATATCCAGAACCCTAACAGTAATATAATCCCATATGATCGTATATATCTACTAGCGTTATCAGGATAGGCAGCAAATGCTGTTTTTTATTCGTCTTCATCTCCTGAAACAGAAGGTTTCAGTAGGTTAGTGTTTAAGTTATTAATTTTCTTGTTTTTTATAACTTGTACAGTACTATTCGAACTTATTTTTATTATTTTATATTTTATATCAATCTTAATTTGGTGTGAGTTTCTTCTGCAGCCTAGTAGTAGTTTGTTTATTTAGGACCTAAACTAAATCACTAACTTTGTAGTTATGAGAAACGATTTTGTTATTATAATAAGTTTTTGATTTGATTTTATGTTGTACTAAGTTACCTCTTGCCATCTTTTGCGTATAATTTAATTTTTGTTTTAAATTAACTATATAGTCGTTGTAAGAATAACTTAATGTCGGTTCTTGCGTTATTTTACCGGGTAGATATGCTTTGCTTTCGAAAAGTGTTTCATATGGAGTAAAATTGGGTAACTTGAGCACATGAGTTTTTTAGGCTAGCATTGCAAAAATTATAAAATCGTCCCAGTCTGTCTGTCTGTCATTAATGTAATGTTTTAAATAGTCTTTTAAAGTTAAATGTGATCTCTCCAGAGCTTCGTTTGTTTAAAGGTTATAAGGAGAAGATAATAGATGTTTGGTATTGAATAGTTTAGTAAGATCTTTCATCAATTATACGGCACAGGAGAACTTCTTAAGATCGCCCTGCATGTTAGTATGTAACGGTTGTTATTTAAGGAAGAGGACCGACAATGGACAGGTGTTCAAACAGATTATTAGAGGTAGCTGTAATTTTCATCGAGGATTTCGAGGATTTAAACGTAGTGTTGTTGACCTGAGAGGATGAACATTGCTTTATATAATTCTTTATATCTCTTTTATCCCATATATAATATTTCTTAATTCTCATATATGTCCTAAGGAAACCGGAATGTCTCCTCCCAGGTAAAAAAATGTATGTATCACAGTATATCTGCCTTTGCATCGTGCAAGTTTCATATGACATTTTTTTCATATTATAACAAATAACAGCAATATTCAAGGTGGTCCAGTTACAAGTTTCGATATTCTAGCATCATTGACGTGTCATTCCGACTGCGCCAAAATTTTGTGTCGTGAACCCGGAGGGTAGCAATTGCGCCGAATTCACATAAAGTCTTAAAAACAATTATCTTTACTAGATATTTAGTCAAATCACGCTGGTTGAAGGTTGAACTGTATTCTGAAGCTTTCCGAGAGTGAGAGGTCAAGGAAAAATTAGGTAACGAAAAACTATATAGGGAGAGGAGCTGCTACGATTGGTTACTGAGAGGGTGGTGCAAGTGCTAAAGGAGAAAGTTTAGAACTTAGGAAAGAGATACTACCGAGAAGTTGTTTGTTTCGTGTTTTAAGGAGGGAAAGCGTGGGAAAGGACTAGATAATAACCAGAAGTTTTATTTTTAAGGATCATTCGTGCTACGATGTGCTAATCGTTTTAAACGTGTCTGAGAGTTTTACTGGGGAGAAAATAGAAAAGTAACCGTTTAACTGTAAAACAATAAATTTGAATGTATGGCAGTCCAAAATATATAGATAAAAACTATTATTTTGCAATATTTACTTTATTAACAGATGAAGCTACAATTTCTGGTTCCTCCATATTTAAAGTCTTTGAACTGTCCCGTTAGGGGAATTTTTAAAAAGAAATGTGAACGTTCACTTTTTGATGTTTAAAATTGTTAAAAAATTGATAGACAGAAAATTGTAACAACACACTTTGAAGCTTAACGAAAACACTTAAAAACTGTTGGAGCACCGTGAAAATTTAATCTATAAAATTCAATATATCTATAAAGCATTGCCCTTTATAGACTTAACCAGGAAGATCGAAGTTTAGATTCCTGCACTATGAATGTTGTAACAGTCTTATTTTCAATAAAACCGGTAAATTATTCTGTATGATATTTAATTATTTGTTTATTGAACGTGCCTTCGGACATTTAACGAAATTAATTATGATTTATTATATGACGTATGATTGTGTGCAATGAAATAAGTAACAAATCTACACATGTAAAAATGTGTACACATCATAAGAATGAGGATCATGGTACTCAAAATATACAGTAGCGCTCATATAATTTAGTCCATCTTACCAGACAATTTAATACTGTAGTATGTAGAATTTTGTAATATTGTAATATTGTAGAACATGTATAAGATAGAATGTAAGAAAACGCCAACTACGCGCGATCGACGTGCAACGCAGTTCAGGTCATAAAATCCCTTCGTGCGCGGAGTTGGACCTCGCTGATTGGGCGGGCTTAGCTTCGCAATTCTGTATGAATAGCAGCCCCTTTTACCGAGAAAGTCAGTTAGCAAGAAGGTGTCCTACCTTTAATTTAGAGCGAAGACGACGGTCTGTTCGGCACCCTCTAAGTCTAAACGTTGTCCTTGTTTTTTAGTACGCGTTCGCGTTGGCGGGAACCGGTGTAGGGAAACACGCGGAAAACCAACAACACGAATTACTGTACTTCCTTGTAACCTTTTACAGTTACAAAGATAATATATTGTAGTTTCATAATAATATTGTCTGTATGGATGTGTTATTTAATACAAGTGTCGAGATAAATGAGTTACGCAAAGACGCGTGATGTGAAGCTTGGACTGCTTAAACTGGTCAGAACGAATACTATGTATAGTAAGATTCGCGACTCAGGGTGGAATTGACGATTCGAAGACGTTATTCGATGACTGCTCGAGAAGTTCTGATCTTACGATTTTAGCACTGAACATCTTTCCGTGTCAAAAGTTCAGCACAATGCCGCAGAGAGATAGTCCGGCGAGGTGGGCGTTGACTCAAGTAACCATTAGCAAAACGTTTGGAGTTTTGGATAATGGTCATTGGCTGAATTGTTCAGCAAATCAGTTCGCCGGACACGTCCCATGTAAGCTGCCGAAAACCCAGCCGACTGTGGTGCACGTGGAAAAGTCAATGTATGTGACTTGAGCCTGCAGGGGCCCAGGCGTGAGCGTAGTTAGCTCAAGACCCTCTATGTTGGGTTGTATATCTTGGTGATATATATGGTCATTGGACCGTTGATGCCTGGGCATGCTGTATGTGGCTCAAGACCCTTGGTGGGTCAGTTCAGACTTGGCTGAATTGTGCGTTACAGGAGGTCATGTTTAAGACACGGAAAGGAAATCTTAACAATTTACAGAGTAAAAAATAGGAAGTGCACGTGCCTTCCTTTAAGCTGACAGGGTCGAATGTCGAAAATGAAAGACCCGTAAAAATTGTAAAGTGTTCATTGCGAGTTTGGTAGACAATACCCGTTCGAGAATACCGGCCTGAGTTTGTAGGACCTTGTCTTTAGAAATTCCATTTCCTGTCTGGAAATGTGCATGGCAAATGTCTTATACGTGACAATTATGGTTCCGACCAATTTAAGTGATCTTTTTTAGAATGAGCTGTGTACCTAAGCGTGACCAATGGTGTTTCTAAATTAGTGTAATAAATCGTCAGTCCTTAGGACTTCGAACCGTAATAGGTTTACAAGATAAGTTGAGATATATCAGTGGACTGTACATTGTTGAGGATTACATTTGATTGATGTTAAAATACCTTCTGTTATACATTTTCGCCATGCCGCGAAACAGTCCTACGTTACGCTTAGGGAGAAGACGACGTGTGTTCGGCTCTGTTTAAGTAAAATGGTCTTCCCTTCCTTAACCTATAAGAGAGAAGACGACGCTGTGTTCGGTACTCCCTTATAGAGTCCTAACTTAAATCCTACAAGTCGAGGAAGACGTGTATACGGCACGTCGACTTTCCCTTTAAAGAACTAAGAAGAAGACGTCGCCTCCGGCGTACGGCACTTCTTAGTTCCAACATCCTAACACCATTACCTAACCCTTCGTCACCTCCTCCTTCACCTTCGGTGATCTTTAAACCACGGTACAATACGCTGATTGCTAATTCGTTGAATTCGGAATAGTGGGCTTATTGTTTGGCTATATGGCCATCCTGTTTACATATGAAGCAGTTTAAACTGTCTGTACATGTAAACATTCTATGTACTGTTTCCTTAAATTTAATGGTAAACGAGCCAGGTATTTTTATTCAGGATCTTTAAGTTAACGGATAAAGAATCACTCAATCGCCTACAGAAATAGAAATGTTTATTAATTTAAGTGAATTACAAGAAGCGCTGGAGCGAAACCCTGAGTGAAGAGCGTTACACTGCTGAGGGTTGTCGCACGACTAACGCTCGGGAAAAAAACCTATTATACAGCGTGTCTCGTAACCCCCGTAGGTCCCGAAAAGGGGTTGTAAAGGAGGTGATTCTAAGTAACTTTTTCCTTCGCAAAAATGAAATCTAGGCTCTCCTTTTCCAATTATCACGGAAAAACGCCGACCAATCAGAGCGCGCGCTCAAACGCGAAAGCGAAGTTCCGAACGTACGGTTGACCGAGGACGTGAACAAGCAAGTTAGTATCGCGCTATGTTACCTCAAAGTTAAATTATTCTGATTACCAAACCCAGCAAGGGCCCCGCAATACCTGACAATTATAGACAACTTGCTCTCACGTGCAATATGTGTAAAATCCTGAAAAAAATCGTCAATGGCAGACTAAGAATGTTTCTGGAACACCTCAAAATCATTAGCGTCCAACCAGTTCGAATTTCGCGCAGGGCGTTGCAGTATATCACGCCTAGTTAGCCTGGAAACCGACATTTGCGAATCGTTTACCAACAAAAAGCATGACCTAACTGTGAGCCTCGGCATTGAAAAAGCGTATCATAGTTTGGAGAACGCGAATCCTAACTAAACTGCGGGAAACGGGAATCGGCGGCAGCATGTAGTGTTATATTAAAAATTTTCTCTGCAAGAGAAGTATCAAAGTTCGTTTCAGCGGCTATGTATCACAAAAAACGGCAATCGAAAATGGGGTACCACAGGGCCGAGTACTGAATATCAGATTGTTTTTTATGGCCATTAATGATGCATGTAGAATCACTGAACCTCCTGTTATCACAAGTCATCACCATTTTGTGGAAGGGAAAATCTGTAAACACCCTGTAATATTTTATACAACGGGCTCTCAACAGGTTGTATGGCTGGTCCATAAATAATGGCTTTAAATGCTAAGTTACCAAGACTGAAAGTATCTTATTTACTAATTGACACCAAACTCAAATGCCTTCACTCGAATTCGGAACAAACACACTACAATCTGTGCCTCACACAAAAATTGTTGGCCTTGTTTTTGACTTTAGGCTAACCTGGAACCAACATATAAAGTACCTGTACGGTCTCGGAACTCGAGTTTTCGATCGTGGAATCCTCAAGAACTGTGACCGTTGTGCTCGGCGGCAAATTAATGACGTGAGGACGCTTTTCGAAAGATGATGTGGTGGTGGTATGGTGGTGAATGAATGTTTAAATATAACACTTAATTTATTTAGCAATATTTAGTAGCTTAGCAATAATGTAAAAGTGTTCAAGTGTACTTGGTGGTGTTTCGAATGATTTTAAGTGTTTATATGTGGTGGTGAAACTTGTACTTGATGTTTAGTTGGTGGTGGTTGAGATTGTTCTGATGTTTCGTTAGTGGTAGTTGAAATGGAACTTGTTGTTGCTTGTTGGTGTTGCAAAAAAGGTAGATGATTTGTGGAGTAGGAGTCGATGGTGAATTGGTGGGAATGTAGGAATGGACTTGGTGAAAAGTGGGAAATATTGAATAATCATTGGACTGGGATGTTTGGAACATGGAAAAGTTGGTCGAACAAGGTGGTGGAAAGGAGTTGGCAGTAGGGATGTTGAGAGGAACGGGACTTTTTGGACTTTCCAGAGTTTTTATGAGGTCCTGCAACGGCCGCGGGCTTGGGGTGCTTTCGAGGTTTGGGACTATTTATGGTCGATTGGAATTTTAATGAGGTACTGAATTTTCTGTCTTTATGCCGAGGGTTTGTAGGCTCGCAGGTATATTAGCGTGTGCTGTACGGTGATGGAAACCCGTACAGTACCTAGCCAATGCCTGCAAAAACAGGATTAAAATTGTAGGCGAAAATCGATTATAATGTCGCCCTCTACCGGCGAATACCGATTCCGCGGATATCGGTTAGAATATGCGGTGAGTGAGAGCAGATTAAAGTGTGTGATTGACAACGACGGACTGTCGCAGAAAGCGTTCTTGTGTTAATTTCGACCACGAAGGAATGTGTGTCTACAGAAATCGTAACATATTAATCTTAAGTGTAAAGAACCACTTTCTTTTCGTTTTCTTCTTTTGGCTTTGTTTCGTTTTCTCCGTTTATGTAAAATATAATAGTCGGTATATACACTGAAAAACAAAATTAGCGCAACAAGAATTTTTATCAAAATTTCACTCAACTTTAAGTAATCGTAACTTCGCAAAAAATAGTCATATCTAACAAATTCTTTTTTCATTTTAATGTTTGAAGTTTCTACTTTGAGCACAATTTATCAGATTTGACTTCCGCCTTTCCCCACCCCCGCCACCCCCCTTAATGTGAGGACATGTTTCAATTTCAAAAATTTGCATACTTTCAGACGCTCCATAGGGTGCAATAAATTTTTTTCGCAAATGTTCCAAAAATTGCTGCAAACTACAAACTTTTGTGCACAAATTGAAAAAAAATTGAAGTCCCTACGATTTTTTTGAGGCGGAGTTAGCGTTATTCGATGTACACCACGAGGATATTGCTGGTTGTATTTTGTGCATAGTGTGTATGTGTGTGTGTGCGTCTATGTGTGTATGCAAGTGTGTGTCTGCGTATGCGAGTGCGCGTCTGTGCGTGCCTGTGCTATGTCATGTAATATCGTGTATTCCCAACTCGTTTTTGACCAACTACCTGAAGATGTTCCTTCATATTGATGCAGGATCTTATTGCATCTTGAGGAATTTCGCGCCATTCGTATTGTAACGTTGACTCTAATTGTTAAAGGGTAGTTGGCGGTCATCCTAAATTTTGAGTTCTAGTTGCTCAAAAACGAGTTGGGAATACACGATATTACATGACATAGCACAGACACGCACAGACGCGCACTCGCATACACAGACAGACACACACTTGCATATACACAGTCAAACACACACACACGTACACACTATGCATAAAATACAACCAGCAATATCCTCGTGGTATACATCGAATAACGCTAATGTTGGCGGTACCAAGCTAAGCTGGCTAAAATGCATGGATAACTTGTCAACGTGCATAACTCCGCCAAAAAAAATCGTAGGGACTTAAATTTTTTTTCAATTTGTGCACAAAAGTTTGTAGTTTGCAGCAATCTTTGAAACATTTGCGAAAAAAATTTATTACGCCCCATGGAGCGATTCAAAGTATGCAAACTTTTGAAATTGAAACATGTCCTCACATTAAGGGGGGTGGCGGGGGTAGGGAAAGGCCGAAGTCAAATCTTATAAATTATGCTCAAAGTATAAACTTCAAACATTACAATGAAAGAAGAATTTGTAAAATATGACTATTTTTCACGGAGTTACGATTACTTAAATTTGAGTGAAATTTTGATCAAAATTCTTGTTGCACTAATTTTGTTGCTCAGTGTATAAATATATTGATAAACCAAAATAATTAATTCACTTGTATACAATAATTGGGAAGCACATAAAATGGTCCTCTCACTATCATGTAAAATCATCCGGTCCAACTTGGACTATGCTTCAATAATCTACAACTCCGCTAAACCAACCATATTAAAACAACTCGACTCAATCCACAATGCAGAGCTGAGAACAACAACAGGATCATTCTACACGAGCCCCATAGGAAGTACAATAATTATGATCGCTGATCCATTCTTGAGACACAGAAGAAAACTCTTAAGCGTAAAATATGCGGTAGGAGCATCAATGTCTATCAGTCCGATCATATTGGTGATATTTCCTCAAAAAACTCGCATAAACTCCAACATTAAAATGGCAACCCCCCCCCCCCCCCCCATCATAGAATTAAAAGCTACCTCAGTGTGCTCGATTATACCCTACCGAATAGAGAAAAAACTAGATTCTACAAAATTCTTAACTTAACACTTTAATGAATGGAAAAGACAGAATTAACTGCGTAGGAATGGAAAGAGGCATTTAACGATCTACGTCTCAAATACCTCGAATACACTCGTGTGTTTTCCGATAGTTTCAAGAGCAATTTGGGAACATGGGCTGCCGTCTTCGCATAAAACAAAACAATTCAACACGAAATGAATACAATCAGCAACATCCATATCGCCGAAACGTAACCACTTCTCTCAGTGTCCAAACTTATCAAATCTCCTCACTCCGAATTCGTAATTTTTTCCGACTCTCTCTCCACCATTCTAAAAACCCAAAACCTGCAACAGATCATAGAAATTCACAAAATAATAGAAGAAATTTACAATAATTTAGCTAACCACGGGAAAACACTAATCATTGCGTAGGTCCCCTCTCATAAGCATATCCACAGGAATGCCATGGCCGACCGCGAAGCGAGGATTTCAGCTACATTACCATCGAATAATCGAGCCGTATGCAACGCTAATTTGGACATTAATAAACACCTTAAGTTACTATGAAAACAATCATGGAATTGGGCATGGAAAAACTACAGAACAAGCGTACTCCATAAATTAATCAACAATTTCTACAGCCTTAAGGGGTTAGGTGGGTTTCAGACGCTTAAAAGAAGCGTATTTTTACTGATTTTTTTTTAATATATCAAATGAAATATTTATTGCAACAATTTAGCAAATCAAAGGTACATATTTAACAAGTACTTTCTGAAATTTTTATTTGAAAATTTTGAAAATTCAGCCATTGAAACCCCATTTCCGTTGACCTCTCAAAAAAAAGTGCTGTCGGCGTGAACACGATAACTCATGACTGGTTCATCAGAAATTAAAAAACCAAATATTTTCTGTCAGCAGATGTATAAGGCTCGTACTTGAACGAAGGAAAAAAAAATTAAAATTTGAATTGTTGGCGGAGTTATGAACAAAAAGTTCCATTTTTTGGTAAAATTTTCACCACATATTTCCTCGCAACATAAGTTGTGATAAAAAAAAAGAAAAATCCTTCGTTCAAGTACTAGATAATAGTATTTTGAAGCAGTGTACAAAATTTGAACAAGATCCGTTCATAACTTTTTGAGAAATCATGTCCACCGACTTCAAAAATTGTGTTTCGAGAAAAACGCGATTGAAGGACGACGCGACAGGCTGCGTGGCCTGATGGGCGGAACTTCCGAAGGGTCTATCTCTTAGAGTTCTACTTTACTCGATTCAATATTTCAGGAGAATATTCTAGACACATTGTACTATTTAATAAGACAAAAAAAATCGATTTTTTGACATTTTCAAACCCACCTAACTCCTTAATACAAATCTCATTTTCAACAGAAAGGGACAGGTGGCAATAACCCGAATCAGAACCAAGCACACTAAACTCTCACATTCTCACATCCTTAACAACAGTCCATCCGTGCTATGCGAAACATGCCACGATTAACCACATCAGTGTAGGTTGCAGGAAATATAACAAAGAACGTAGAAGACACAATACTTCAACGACATACCAAAATACAGTGATCACATTCTTCAAGGCCATTGGAATTCTCAATAGTCTACAGTAATTAAATAGAACTCATAGCTACCCTCTATCTGTATTCAATGATTCATTGAATGCACATAATTTAGTACGAAGTGGCTAGTAACCAGATAATTAGCTGTAATATTGGAAAGAGGAGTAATATCATTAAAAGGATGAATGAAAATCAAATAATAAATACTGTTATATTGCCGAACGAGTTTTATTGTCAGTAATGAAATTATTTCACTGCTTCCCTTTATCACACGTCGTATGAAAATCAAGTGTATATGCAATGTCAAGACGCCAATCTTCCGCTTCTATTCGTGCCTACATATGTATAATACAAAATTGTGATATTAAAAAAGATTTTAACTTTATTTGGACCATTGACGTACCATAATGAAGTAATTTAAGAATTTCAATGCATATATTTTATGTCAATTATTAACCGTTAGCATGGTTACTACTTTTTCTACGCGCGTTATTAGCACTTTCGATAAGTAATAACAACTATTTCAAAAACAGTTAAAAGAATTTTAGAATCCGAAATTTTTGAATTCCAGGAATTTTTGAAATTTGAGTATTGTAGAATTAAAATATTTAAGAATGTGGACATTTTGAAACTTGAAGACTTTGCAAATCTGAAATTTCGAAATTTTTTAAATTTAATAATTTGTAAATTTGAGAATTTAGAAATTTTAGAAGTTTGACAATTTTTAGAATTTGGTCACATTGAGAACTTAAGAATTTGAAATGTTAGGGGTTTTTTAGATTGTTGGAATTTCAGACTTTGTGAGAAGCAATAAAAACGGTGAGATCAATGTTAACACTTTACCGACCGGCCGCTCAGCCACGGATTCTCTCTGGCGCCGACTCTGCTTTGGTTTAGACTCTCGCGCGGGAGTGTCTGTGCGTTTTGTATGTTGAAATAAAATTTTCTGCTTTCTGTTATTATAGGATAATTAGATTTAATAAAATCTTTTATTTTAATGATATTGTAAGATTAATACGTAATACGGTAAAATAAACGCGTATAATAACGACTTGTACAATATCGCTAAATGACTATATATTCTTTAAACGACAAAATGTGGGCGATGTCGCGTTGTCAATGATTCCCCAAAGAATGCCCTTCCTCGACGCTGCGAAGGCTTTACTGTCCCTCGCCAAAACTCAAGGGCCTCATTTGTTTACTGCCCTGACGTCACAATATTCGGGTCCCAACGCCTTGGTGGTCGTCGCGCTGGGACCGTATGCGTCCTATTTCGAGTTCGAATGCAGGTCAATTTGGAATTTTCTTACATTCGGCCATCCTGTAATTGTGCTTGTCCTCAAGCACCTTGTTCCTACGGGATTCTCTGTAACAAAAGGTCCAGCGTTTTGCCTAAGCATATCATACATTTTTAAATTTATTATTCAGGCACAGAACAAGATTTCCTTTTCCGACCGTTAAAATGATTAGTACTCGACTATACTCCCCTTGTCGCGTCTACCATCTCTGCTACTTAACAGCCTCGGAAACGATCTCGTTCGTCATCCTGTTTTCGAATCTCGTGACGGATTATTGCCTCTGTTGTCAGATGTTCTACTCCTCGATGCGTGTACCTGTAGCGCCGATGTTCTCGTTCGTTGTCCAAAAATCTCAGCTAACAAAGGTGTCCTTGGTCGGGCGAGCAACACATCTCCCCGACACGATGGCTCAAACAATCGCACGGTGGCGGAATCACACATCCCCACCGCCACGATATCAAATCTTCGCCTCAGCGGTGAAGTCCATCTCACCCTTACGACACTAAGACACCGTCGTGTCCGTTCATCGTCCAATTTAGCGCTCCCGACGACACTAAGACACCGTTGTGTCCATTCATCGTCTACTTCAGCGCTCCTGACGACACTAAGACACCGTTGTGTCCGTTCATCGTCTACTTCAGCGCTCCTGACGACACTAAGACACCGTTGTGTCCGTTCATCGCCTATCCCAACGCTCCCGACGACACTAAGACACCGTTGTGTCCGTTCATCGTCTACTTCAGCGCTCCTGACGACACTAAGACACCGTTGTGTCCGTTCATCGCCTATCCCAACGCTCCCGACGACACTAAGACACCGTTGTGTCCGTTCATCGTCTACTTCAGCGCTCCTGACGACACTAAGACACCGTTGTGTCCGTTCATCGCCTATCCCAACGCTCCCGACGACACTAAGACACCGTTGTGTCCGTTCATCGTCTACTTCAGCGCTCCTGACGACACTAAGACACCGTTGTGTCCGTTCATCGCCTATCCCAACGCTCCCGACGACACTAAGACACCGTTGTGTCCGTTCATCGTCTACTTCAGCGCTCCTGACGACACTAAGACACCGTTGTGTCCGTTCATCGCCTATCCCAACGCTCCTGACGACACTAAGACACCGTTGTGTCCGTTCATCGTCTACTTCAGCGCTCCTGACGACACTAAGACACCGTTGTGTCCGTTCATCGTCTATCCCAACGCTCCTGACGACACTAAGACACCGTCGTGTCCGTGCATCGTCTACGGCCTAAGATACCTTCGTATCTATGCTCAGCCCTTATGACACCTCGTGTCCCAGCATCCAATGCACCTTCTCTCTTGCGCAGTTCCTACTCGAACTCCAGGAGACGACCGCTTCCGCAATCCTTGTTCGGCAGTGACCGTTGCCGCTGCATGATGGGATTTGCCTGATCGTTGGGCAAACATCCCCCCTTATCCCTACTTCTTTCTCTTTCGTTGCCGCCTCAGCCCTAAGCCTTCGGCGGTCTTTCCTTTCTTGTCTGTAATCAAAAGCAACATGATGTGAGATACTATACCATCACATTACCCGTCACCACTCGTACGGTGTTCAACACCCAAGTACAACCCTGATCGGCCACCACGACTGTTCTCAATCGCTTAGACATTTCTTTCAAGTCTTCGACGCCATACCAATCATTCGGCAACACTGCCCGAAATCGGAACGGTCCCTTAAACCTCGGCCACAATTTCCGACTTCCTCCTGTTACAGGATCACCGATTACCTGCACCAGTACTGACTCACCCATTGCATACCTGCGAGCTTCTTTTGTATACGGTCGTACCGTTCTTTCTGCGCCTTTCGATCGTCCGAAATGTGCTTGCAAATTTCTCCTTTCAAAGTATGCAAATCCATTCGCTTCGCTTCTTCTCGAACAGCTCTGAAATACCATCAGCTACTGTCTTGACATCACAGCAGATTAATACATTAATTGGAATAGTGCCTATACTTTTGCGATGATCAATACGACTCGATTCATAATTACCGATCATCCCGTAGACCTTCTAAATACAGAATCTTTTACGATTATAGTACATCGTTTAGCTACTAGTAACTTTATGCCCATTAGTACAAATATGCAAACAATACATGTTCTCGTTACTTTTAATATGTTACATTAGGTTTACCTCATTCTGCCAACGGTTCTCACAAGCGTCTCCAAATTCTACATTTGTTACCTGCAACCTTCGGTTTACGATACTCAGGTCAGTTTCGGCCTCTTTTCTCCTCTCGCTCGGCGACGATGCCGCTGCTGCGTACTTTGCCCACGTCGACGGTTGATACATCCGTTTTTCCGTCCTTTTCATCTGCATTTCTTTCTTCAATTCGTTCGAATCCGAATATTTCGATGATCGCGTCGTCCGTGCGATGACTTCATCCGGAACTCCACTCATGATCTGTCCCTCCGTTAACTCCAAATTCAGGCTTTGTATGAACTTCATCTTCCAAAAACAATAATGATACGAAGTATGTCGCCAATTCATCAATCCGTCGGATCCAGTTTCCGATGGAAATGTCCTCCGTTTCGGGATCGTACACCGGGATACACACTTCGTCGCCCCGTGTTGCATAATTTCGCGATTTTACACGTAAACTCGTATTACGCGTACTTAACGTTTCCATAATTTTCTCCACGCGACTCAATCGCTCGTCTCGCGGTTTCCACAATCAATCTCGTTGCGAATACGACGTATTACGTGATCTCGATTCTCGTCGACGGTCCGATGAATGCGTCGGTGCTCGCGATTCTTGTAACATCTAATCGCGAATCTGTATGCACTCGGCACTCACTCTCTTCGTTATTGCGTTTCATCAACGAACAATTGACAATTGTGACTTTTCGCGACATGTTCACAAAACTTCAAAAGTCACAAAATACCGCAATGCTTATTCGGCACGAATTTAGCACTGTAACTGTTCTCTTGCACTTGTGTATTTTTTCAAAATCCTTTGATACGCGCAGTTAAAACTTCACTGGATATATTCACTGGGTCTATCCCACTTCTGATATGTAAGATTAATACGTAATACGGTAAAATAAACGCGTATAATAACGACTTGTACAATATCGCTAAATGACTATATATTCTTTAAACGACAAAATGTGGGCGATGTCGCGTTGTCAATGATTCCCCAAAGAATGCCCTTCCTCGACGCTGCGAAGGCTTTACTGTCCCTCGCCAAAACTCAAGGGCCTCATTTGTTTACTGCCCTGACGTCACAATATTCGGGTCCCAACGCCTTGGTGGTCGTCGCGCTGGGACCGTATGCGTCCTATTTCGAGTTCGAATGCAGGTCAATTTGGAATTTTCTTACAATATTAATTCTAAATTATATTTATTTTATGTATTACAGTGGTGACTACAAATAAAAAATAGTTCATATTTTTTTTAAGTATGATATCGTTCAAAACAGTCGCCTTTATGTCATGGAATTTCGCAAAATTTACAAACAAAACATGTTCTACTTCTTTTTTTATGAACTGCACAAACTCTACATTGTTGTTGCGTCGTTATATTGGGGACATTTCAAATCTATTGTTATTATGTACAATAGGAAATTTTATTACACGAACACTTTGTAAACGCGGCGACCCTAATATCAAAATTTCTAGTCTACCTGACAACGGTCAAGGATTCAAACTATAAAAACCTCTACGTCACTAGTTTCTGGTTTTTCCAAAAACTACTGACGTCAGAATTTGGCGGTCACTCAAGACCCATACCAGTATTTTCACACCAATCAGGTGATTTCCTATGTTTACGCCTCCGACGATATTTCCGCGAATCCTAAACTACACTCCCATCATATTCACCAACACGAGTTTACCTACAAGATATTTTTGCATCTTCCAAACAGAATTCAAGTAACCTACAAAGAGAACAAACCTAATATTCAAACCGAGAACACGATTAACGTTAAAACCTAAACAATCTAATAATCTAACCGAGTATATATAAGTTATTTTTAACTGATTATTTATATTATCAGAACTTAGACAATAAACTCCAAGTTCAAACCAACACTATATAACCTACCATTTCATTTTACTCGCGAAATCAACAATCGCGACTTACCCGCATCTAAAGGGTAATACCTATCGTGCCGTCTTCAAAAAACTAAAAACGAAGAGCACGACACAACAATTGTCTTTGGGGTTTTAAACTTCGACCACTGGTCACTATATTACTTACTTCCCACTTCTTTTCCCGCGTGCTTGCTTAACCCACGCATCTAGACGCTCTAACGTATTTCAAGAACTTGTACAAAACAAATAGTTTATTTTCTGTTAAACGTGATTGATTATTTATTGGCGAATCTAAGTAGCCATACAACTAATGCAACTAAGCAGCATACCTCAAAACTAACTAACAAGGCAGTAAACCCGCCAAAAAAGCGTTGGCGACAAAAAGCCTATTAATAGGCTACCGGTCGGTAATGTGTTAAAAAAAATGTAAAAATTCATGATAAAATATATGTGATTTAGATTTAAGATGCGGATATAATAATAAATAAAATAGTTTCGTACGTGTCAGACCATAATATCAGATCAATAATAAATTGGCTAGCCAGTGAATGAATTCGTGTATAATTTTGCTAGATTTGTATTAGGAGTTAGCTATATTTATTAATTCGGTCTTTAAGTAGTGGCTGACCAGCAATTAATTTCAGTGATAGATCTAAGACAAATGGACCTCAGACCTGTCTCATTACAGAATATAGAGAAATGTGCTCGAAACCCTATCTAAACATAATATAATCCAATTTTAACCCAACTGAAACCGACCCTAAACATCAAGATTACGATGAATCATACGGGTGAATCATTTTAGTTAAACCAAGCAATTTATTTTCGTAATGTGGTGTCCCAATGCTTTTTAATGCACAATGTTCCAAATAGTCTTCACCGATAAAAAAAACTACTTTTATAATATTTTATCTTTTTTCTAAGGGAATTGAATATTTTTCACACAGAACGACCCTTGGTAAGGATTATGTTAAAGCAACATTAAAATATAATGATAAAAAATTAATTTGTGAGACTTTCAACATTTTTGTCACCTTAATACTCATTTGCACAACATGGTTAGTGAATTTACGTAAACAAACGTACATAGTTTCATTTCAAATACCAAAGGAGGTCTTTGTATCTCTACAAAAATAAACGACTTTCAAAATTATTATTACCGCTATTCGTTGTATGCTAGATATTGATATGTATCAAAAACCTTGATACTGATTAATTAAGTAGATTGTTAGATTATTTTAACATTAATGCATTAGATTCTAATGCGAAAATGAATCGTGTTGAAAAATAGTGTTTAAATAATTGAAAGGAGAAACGCTCAGGACACTATGGACCGATAGGCCTCTTTGCTGTTTAATTTGATACGATCGCATAATAAACATATTGTAGATTTTCTTCTAACGCTTGAACATTTCTCACTTTTGGTTCGGCATTGAAACGATGTAGACTTTCCTAGCTCTTAAAATAGAGTATATAGTAATTTTAATTATAACGGTGTATTATTATTTCCAATGCATTTCCAATACAGGTAGTACTTATTTTTTGCCATACAGTTATAAATGCTTAAAACTTCGTGCATCGTGTTACATGAAACACTGTATACGCATATGACACGGTAGCTTTGACGAAATATATCACAATTAAAGGCCACGGATATACGCTACGATGCACATCCCATACACAGCTACAAATATAAACTACCCGGTAGAATCTATAATCAATGACGTCATGTTTGGTCACACTTTAGTGGTCGATGACCTTTGACCGCCTCAGTCACCTGACAGCAGTGACAAAATGCCTACCGTATCTGCACGATAAATATTTCAGAACCATCATGTTTCATAGAATACTTTCGCTATGCAAAGCACTTACGTGAACGACATTGCTATGCAATACTGCACGCGAAAAGTATAGTTTATTAACGTGTGTTATCGAACGCTGCAAGCTTGTATAAAAAACACATACGCCTGTCATTCATCACGAGATCACAGAATTGCTTGTATATCACATTTCGTCGCTCTTCAGTTTGATCAATGCTGCATCGATACAGAAATTCTGGATAATAACATTACACGGTTATATCGCGCAATGAATCTCTTGTGCCTAGTAGGTGCCACTTAAGTAAACACGCGATCATTCGCATAAATGTTGAATTTTAAATTTAATCAGGATACGCTAGCCGACGAGGCACTTTGTACGATTGAATAATCACACAATAATTGGTAGGTACTGGTAAAGAAAACACCATTCATAGTATAATTCCCCAGGCAGTGAAAGCGGTGAAGTATATAGTTATACGTTTCACCTGAAATACAATACTCATCTACTTACTTACTTGTTGTCGCCGTTCTCTAGCTGACAAGACGATGATGATTCGTCACTGTCATTATCATCAGGTTTTTCTGTCGAGGGTTGTGCTGCGGCATGGCTTCTATTGCCGGTCTCCAGGTCAGCGATGAGAGTGTACATGGACAATCCTTAGATCAACACAAAACCTCATTTCTTGGACGGCATCGTTGTCAAACCAATGAATCACTTTTTGCGGGCCATTTCTCGCGTTACTCGATGAAAACGTAATCGCTTAGATTCGCGACCGAGGGCTAATTTCGTTCGCAAAATCCTTATAGACTTGGTCGCAAATAGCGCCCTCCCGGCATCAGACTACCTAACCGTATGCAATCCTACGCTCGTGGCACCACCTGGTGGAACATCAACGAAAACATTCGAAATATTGTAGCCGATCGATGTTTCTATCATAAATAGGCCTCGAAATGCAAGTTGTTCACTACACCAAAATGGGTAACATTTATCTGTGTAGTATCTGTTGGATTTTTGCAGAAACCCCGAATGATATTTTGAAGTAGTTTTAAATATGTTTCTTCGCAGCTAAAAACGTACGTTCAACGACATTTAGGTACAAGTCAGGGCCGTAAAAAACGGTCAGCACGAGCCCTGCGCCGAGGTCGTAGCTGACCATTAAGAGAAAGCAAGATTCTTTCTTCTAGGGGGTGCATAGCTGGACTTCCCCTTTGTTTGCGTAAAATAGCCTTCTGCAACACGACCCCTGAAGTCAGTTCGGTAGCAGCACCTAATAACAGTCACTGAATTTGCAACGCGATAAGGACTGAACACTTCGTACAAAGTTTTTTTCTATTTTCACTCTTATATTGTATTATAATAAATATTCGTTGCGTTTGTTGGAGGCAAACACTCTGTTAATTATTCAACAGTATCATTTAAAAAACCCTGCAAGGGACCATACCGAAGTGCCACTTTCCGTTTCTGATGAAACTTAGCAGAAATACAGTTCTCTGGAAAATATTCGACACGTATTTCTTATAACTGCTAATATTCAATTTAAGCGGTTGAAATTAGCCCTCAAAGGTGAGGGTGAAAAACATATTTTGTTGGATACCTCGGGAAATATTAAAAATAGAGGTGTACCGGGATTCGATGAAGTTTATGTTCTTGAACAGCGAATTTGATAATGTAAAAAGATTTGTTAAAAAATATGACTTTTTTTCATTTTCTTCGTTATATTGATCTTTTTTATTCTTTATTTGTACGAGGAAACTAAATATCCGTGGCGAGCGTAGTTCTGGATAGTGTCTTCGGCCTTTCAACCCATCGAATCAATAGAGTCATAAAATAATTTTGTTACGCAGGTTCGACGATCGCTGAACAATCTCAAGTGGTCCCTGACCCCTCCACGAGGAATTTCCTAAACAATTTTCGTCGGCCATAGGCCTAATGTTTTTCCCCGAATACATTCCGGTTTCAGCCAATTACAATAAAGTCTAATTTCATTGTACTCAATGTCCTTTCACTTGCTCTATACTTCAAATCCATATACAAAATACGAATAAATTGGAATTTTGGTCTTCAATTAAATGGCACATAATACAACAAATACTGTGGTCTTCCGGGACGACAGACGATCATTTGTAATTTTGTAATTCATTATTTAAAAATTGCAAGTATGTACTGCTATTTACAATTGTAAGGTAAAGTAAGGAGCAAGTAATGTATGACCAATAATTCCACTACAAACTTTGATCCAAATAGATGCTAAACTTTTTAACTTCTTAATCAGTTAGCTTTGGCGTACATTTCATAAAGCGTGTATATAAATTGTGTCCCAGAAATGAAATGTTCCGTCGCATGTGGAACAGAAAACGCGAGGATTTCCAAAGGGAGTTTATGACGGTTCTTCTACGAAAAGCTATTTTTGAGATACACATTTTTTGCTGTACCGTAATATTCATTTACCTTTTTTCGACAATAGAGTTTATATTTTAATCGTCGTTTCGTTCTCAATAGCTACGCTCATGTCATAAACTCGACTTTTCCCAAATGTTAATCTAGCGATCCGTGAACCTAACAAGACTTGGCCTTCGAGGGCCTACCTGGCGGGAAGAGCCCAGACGCGGTCTCTCTTTGGAGTCCTCTCGGTCGCAGCGATACCGCTACCACCCTCTTCCTAAAAAGGCGCGTCCAAGGCGCAAAATAGGGTGAACACTAACATTATGAAGCATGCTTATTTGAAAATTAACGCTATGAACGAAAACCAATCAGCATGCTTCAACCAGTTCCGATCTTTCGAGGAAGTGCGGGCGAGAAGCAGTGACTTTTTGTTCGTAATGTTAAGCCGCGGCAACGGGAAAGAGATGAAGAACTCACAGTTACTTCACGCAGTTAAATTTTATTTCACAAAGGTTCAGAATCACGTACAGAGCACTATCTAGAGCACTAACTAAGCTATTTTTATGAGATATCCGGGGTTTTTATGCCCTTTGCAAAACAGGGTATGACGCTTTGAGTGATAGGGCGGTTGTGACGCATGGATGATGATGACGGTGTTGTTTCTGGTTATCAGTGCCCTTTGGAGGTACACGGTGACTGTGGAGGATGAGGCATCGATGGTAATGTGTCACCCATAACAATAAGCAAAAGTCAATATTCGTTTGTAAGAAGACAATCGTTTGTTCATTAGTATAAACTATCGTTCGTTAGAAGTCACATCAATGGCCAAACGTTAGACACCATAGCTCGACCGATCGAGAGCAAGGAAAGTCTACTTTACGAAGTCAGTCACACAGAATACTTAATCGCAAAGTCCATCGTTCGAGATATAATACACCGTTCAGTCTTTACAAGAAACAATTATCCTCGAATGTTCAAGAGGAAGTTGCTTCTTTCGAACAATTGCTCTCCAGTTAGGTCCGCATAGCAACGAGCCGCGACGGGTCGGAACGAAATTCCGCGTGAACCTTACAAACTCACGTCAAGGTCACCCTACATCCGTGCATTGGTTGCGAAAGGTATAGTCACTCCGCATACGCGAGATTATACCGCACCGCGCGAAACATCTGTCGAAGCTTAACTCCAACTTTGATATACGAGGTCTGTTCAAAAAAAAGGTGACATACATTTTTTTTGAAATTTTTCTCTTGTGTTGTGTTGATACATATGTCCCCAACATAAGTTGACATTATCGGCCATTTTGTGTTTTTAGTTTGTTTTTAACGGATACAAAGATAATACGTGTTTTGATGTGCTTGGCGATTTTTTGTTATCGAAAAAAATGGATCAAAGAATCTATATTAAATTCTGCGTTAAAAATAAAATGAAGTACCCCGACGCACTTAAAACATTGACTGCGACATTTGGTGAATCTATTTTGAGCAAAAAAAGTGTTTATAAGTGGTACAAGTTCTTCACAGAAGGCCGAGAAGATGTTAAGACAGAAAAATCCACGCCAGATTCGGTCAAATGTGAAGGTTTTGCTTATGGTTTTCTTTGATTACAATGGCGTGGTGCATCATGAAGGTTCGTACGGTCAATAAGGAATATTTTCTTCAAGTTATTATTTCACGCCATTTGCGTGAAACAATACGAAAGAAATGCCCGAAATTGTGAAAACACAAGCCATGAATATTACACCACGATAGTGCACCAGCGCACACGGCATTGCTTGTTTGTGATTTTCTAGCCCAAAACAACACTGTAATCATGCCTCAGCCACCGTATTTGCCGGAATCGGCCCCCTGCGACTTTTTCCTGTTCCCAAAACTGAAAAGACCCACGAAAGGACGAAGGTTTGCCACGATCCAGGAGATAATGGCCGCATCGCCAGAAGAGCTCAAGACCATACCAAAAATCGCATATCAGAAGTGCTTAGAGGATTGAAAAAGCCGCTGGCACAAGTGTATTATATCTAAGGGGGATTACTTTGAAAGCGACAAAATTGATTTGGATGAATAAATAAATATTTTTCGAGAAAAATAAAATGTCTCCTTTTTTTTTAACAAACCTCGTACTTTTTTTCTTTTATATTGACGGAGTCTTGGAGTTATATTAAAACAAACGACTTCCGTAAAACAAAAAATAAATAGTACCTGGATGTATTTTTAAAATTTTTCTTTCTTTTTAAAATTTTTTGAAGGCGTATTTTCACCTTATGAAAATCGTGAAGAAACTTGATGCCTATTTGGTATTTTTCTTCTGTGAAAATTGCAAAATTCTTTTTCGTCGAACATGTCTTATTGCCCTTCCCCTTTCCAACAGCCTTAATTTCTTAAGTTAATTGAATGGCATATTCCGACGGCTACTGTCGAATCCACTTATACGAACATAAATTTGTATATTGTCAAACACTTATTTGTAACACATGTAAATTAGTTACATTAGGTAAATTAGTTACATGTGTACTGGGGAAAGAAAAACTAAACGCAATATACATACACAGTATGTCCGGAAAGTAACGGAACTTTTTAAATTTAAGGAAAACTACTAGCACCATCTATTAAAACAATATGATACCTGAAAACAGTATTCGTTCCCTACAAAACAAAACAATCATTATTAGAATCGAGCAACGAATTGCAAACTTATAGCGCTTAAAGCGACAGAACCTTTTGTCACCGTGTCACAAAATCACGATGGAGCAGAGAGCGAATATTAAATTTTGTTTCAAGCTCGGTAAAAGTTTTACAGACACGTTTAAATTAATGAAAAAAGTTTATGGTGACGATTGTTTATCCCGTACACGTGTGTTCAAGTGGTATAACCGATTCCAAGACGGTCCTGATATTTTGGAAGACGACCCAAAGCCAGGCCGGCCAAAAAAGGAAAATCACGATGAGTTAGTGAACAAAATGCGTGAAATGATTGCCTACGACGCGAATTTAACTGTGACATACATTCAAAAACATCATTCACGAAATTTTGACAAAGCATTTGAAGAAACGGAAAGTCTGTGCTCGATTCGTTCCTCACGCGTTAAATGAAGAGCAACAAATTGCTCGCGTTGAATATTGCGAGGATCAGAATTTTTGGCGAAAAAACAAGTCTGTGTGCTCCAACATCCTCCATATTCGCCTGACTTATTTCCATTTCCTTTTTCCAAAATTGAAATTAGCCATTAAAAGAACGTTTTATGACACTATTACACAAGTTCAAACAGCTGTGACAAGGATGACTGAAGCGATTCCGCAAAACGACATAAAAACATCTATGTTAACATTGTCTGAGCGTGCCCAGCGGTGTATTGATGCGGAAGGGATGTATTTTGAATAAAAAAAATTAATTTTGGCAAAATAACTAATACTTTTTTTTTTATCTAAGAAGTTCCGTTACTTTTCAGACATACTGTGTATGATGAACTCCAATTATATGAACATAAATTCCTAAATACAAACAACTGAACAGCGATGGAAAGGAGTAACGAATTTTTATTATACGAATATTCAGTTACTTATATGAATTATGTCGGCTGTGTTTTGCTGTATAAATATTATAGACGTTATAAAAGCATAAATATTAAAGATATTAAAAGCATAAATAAAACATTTTGAATAATGTGTGTAAATATATTTATGTAACATTATATGTAATAAAAGGCGGTGAAGTATAGTCTCCGCCGAATAAATCTTGTGGGTGTATTTGAAAATACTATGTTTCTTTATTATATCTGCTCTCGGCAAAAGCCTATACAAGATTGTCTTCAGAGACCACAAATTCGTACCGAGGACACTCCTGTTAGTATGGCCGTTTTTTAGGGCACTTGGGCCCGGAGAAACTTCCCTGAGGGAGGGATAGCGCTGACAAAAAGCATATGGCCTGCTTCGACTATTCGTTGATTTATAATTTTCTTACATTTATGTTAAGCGTAATGAAATATTTTGCAAACAACGTCTTTTTCGTAATCTTGTTTTTATTTCATAATACTGTCGGCGTATGTAAATATCACAATCAGTGACTGCCAATCGTGGTTAGTCATCTTCGTTGATTTTGTCAATGGATCGTGAAATACCTTTTTATATAAGTACGCATTTGCAATTCCTCTTTGAAACAATGGGTTGCGACTTTATTACTATTTATAGATGTTCAATTTGAAGGTAACTAAAAAATTAGAAATATTATCAAGAATTGAAATACGAATATTATGGGGTGCTGAAATTATTGGTCCCTCGATATATGGCAATGCCGATGCGTGTTTCATTGCGCGCACTGTGCGTGCATGCCATTGCTATGGCAATCGAGGTCGGAAAATGCTTAGAGCCTGCTGCGGAAAAGGGACTTAAGTATTCTAATGATTCGTCGCTGTTAAAATATACACTGTCTTAGACGCGAACTTTATGTACCATTTCTTTGTATTTTAATTCAATAGTTTCAGTATTATTTTATTAAATTGTTACTTAAACACAAAACGTGCTTTATTATTTACATTCCTATATATTATGATTATTATAATTTGTTGTAAAATTCCGTGACATTAGCAGCAAACTTTTGGCATGAAATATTATATGCCTATTATAGGGAAATAATATGTCACTAGTATGAGACTTTATATGTTAGGAACATTTATGAATTATTGATTTAGTATGTTTGGATAGGGATGAGTCTGCAGTGTTTATTTGTGACGTGGTGTTTATGTGATCGGGTTAGTCATCCAACAACATTATACTTACGTTTTTATTATTTTGAACAAATAATAAACCAGTAATGAAAAAAGTGAAAATATATTACAATACTACAATAACGCCACTCCACTCCATTGCCAAGAAATTTGCTTATTGTTATTATGTTCATACAAATAAGACTCACGAAAATGGGTAATAATATGTTTGAATATGAAGACAATTCGAACTAAAATAATTCAACGACATTAAGAAAAATGATAACTGAACAATTGAAATATTATCCGTTTTATTACCTATTAGCCTAATTCATTGCTTTTGACAGCGAGGCAAATCCCTTTGTATACAATGAAACCTTTATTTCTGTAGCCAACGCTTTATACATATTGGATAATAAACGTACATTATCTAACACCGACAAAAATAGAAAAAGTTTGTCTATTAGCGCTGGTATTTTTAAATATTTTTAAATATCTCGCGATACCAAAAAATGGTCTTGCCCCACTTTCAACATAAAAGGCTCGGGTGTTCTTTCCATCCTATACATGCGAAGCTGCAGGACACAGATATACAGGGTGCGCCAACTGTAGGTACCATATGGTAAATGCTTATAAAATAATGAAAACGTAATTAAATAGACTTCAGTTCGCAATATTTATTTACTTGGGTTTATACCATTACAAAAAATTCATTTTTCGAATACAATATCGGGCAAATGGTCTCCATCGCAATGGTGAACATCGCAAAGAATTTCTCATTTTTGGGCATTTTCCATTATTTTCTGCAACGTTTCGGGCATTATTTCCGTTACTACAATACTTTGCGAATTGCATCTTTTAGTTCCTGGAGGGACCGTGGTGCATTAACATACACTTTGGACTTTAAATATCCGTACAGAAAAAGTATTGGGCCGTCAAATCGGGCGAACGCGGAGGCCATTCGGAATCGCCACTTTTCGAAATTAAGCGATTCGGGAACAAACTTTTTCTTCTCAACATCGGCCCGAACAACCTGAATGTTCTCGTTACTGCTCTTTGGACGCTGTCTTGCACTCTTTGTACGGTCACGAACATTACCACTATCACGAAACTTATCAATAATTTTCGATACAGTTTACCACGTAAAGTTAAAATTGCGTCCATACTTCTGTCTCATACCGCGTAAAGTTTTGATAAATGAGGACCTTTCCCAAAAATATATTTCTACAATGTCAATCCGCTGTCCTGACGTTAAGTTGTTCATGGTGAGTAATAATGGTATAAAATAACCTGTCGAATGGTCTAATGTGTTCTTCGAAATGTTTACAAATAGCAATTGCTTCAGCATTCAACATATAATACCTACAGTTGGCGCACCCTGTGGATTATCTCTTAATATTGTATTTGCTGATTGTATTTCTTTTTATCGAATGTCATATGTCCGCCCCCCCCCCCCTTTTTATCTCATTATAATATAAAATCATAATCTTTTCGGAACGATAACATAATCGGTGATTGTGTTCGAATACTGATACATAAGGAAGGAACAACGTGCTATGATTTTTTGTGTCCTACAGAATAAAAGGACAACCTATTATTTCTTTAAAACGAGTACACATTGAAAAACTTATAATAATAAAAATTGTATGTCATATATATCTCCATCTAACGTCAATTTTTTATATAGAACGTGTTATTTAAATTTATTCACGCTGTAAATAAAATTATTTATTATTTAAAACAGTATTTCATGTAAAACTTATTATATTTCGAAGAATATATATTATGGACATCAAGTTTCGAAGCTTTTCCGTCAACTGATAATAATGTTTGTTTTGATGTTTGTGACATTATGCCCGGCTTACGGAAAATTCACCAAAATGATGATGGAATACCAGAATTTTTAAGAATAATTCGTCGAAACTATTCATTTAAGAGTAGATGTATGATGTTCACCACAAAGCAAATAAAAATTTGTTTAATCTACGGCAATCGAATTACGCCACAGCACAGTGCATGCTTAAACTCAACAACAAATGTTTATTAAAGTATTTTAATCCATCTGACTAGTGATATTCAAGCAATGTTTCTGAAACGAGTACATGCCGCATCGTAAACGCTGCGACATGCTTCTCGTGAGCGCTGTATTTTTAACAACTTTCTTTGTATCCTTTTAATGGGTCTTCCTGTTCAAATCGGACGCAAAATAAATGACGACCTGTTCAAGGTTAAAAATTCCATCGGCACGAAACACCGTTTAAGTAGCGATGAGTAACTGCGTCCATAAAGGTACATTGCGCGTTCATGCAAAGTGGTCTGCATTTATAGCCTTCGATGCACAGACAAATTCTAAATATTTGATTTTCTAAATTTTCAAGATACGGAATCTAAAATTTTTCAATTTCTAAACCATTAAAGTTCTAAGTTACTGAATTTCTAAATTGCTGTACTTTCGAATTACAGTAAAAGCTCTCCTCGTGTACTACTTGGTCGGCTCCGGCCGAGGACGAACGTCTTTTCCTGCGCCAATGCGTGCGTCATCGCTACGCCCGTGTTCGCCTCGCTCGAGCCAGTCCAAGTGTAACACGATTCTCGCCGCGGTCCCTTTGATGCGGGCTGACAAATCTCCAGTTCCAAATTTAGCAATATAATTTTTTAATATTTATATTTTTTTGACTGCAAACTTTTTTAACATATTCGTGAGGTTCTGCCGATCAAAATAAGACCAAACAAGGTATAATTACGATCACAATTACCTGTGTAACAAGCCATAAAAGTTTCGGACGTTACAATTACGGCACAGATACAAATAAAACTTTATGGCTTGTTACACAGGTAATTATGATCGTAATTATAACGTGTTTGGTATCATTTTAATCAGAAAAACGAGACGAATACGATGGCAAAAGTTTCATTTACGAAAAATCAAAAATAAGAATTTTTAATTTTTAATTTAAAGGTCTGAGCTCCGTCTGCCTTTCATCTTTTCCGAACGCTTCAACCTTCTGCCTCTCTGTCTTTTTCACTCGCCGTCCTCTTTCACATTAAAAACTTTATTCACCCGTTACGTACGTAATTATTAACGTAATTACATCATGTTTGGTGTCATTTTAATCAGAAAAACCTGACGAATACGATGGTACAAGTTTCATGAAAAAATAATAGGAAATAAGAAACTTGCAATCTTTTTCTTTGCTTGCATTAGTATGTGTCTCACCGATATTCGGTCGTTTCGGCAACCGATCGTGTTTATGTAATGCTTGACTGATTCCGAGGTGGATCGCACCAGCAACGGCTCCCGCCGAGTACATTTTCGCCTGCTACGGCTCTCGCCGAGTACACTTTTGATTGCGGCCGCCTGTCCACGGGGAGAACTTTTAGACCATGTTTGGTGTCATTTTAATCAGAAAAAACCTGACGAATACGATGGTATACGTTTCATAACAAAATACAAGGAAATAAGAACATTTTAATCTTTGTATTTGCTGGCATTAGTATGTGTTTCACCTATATTTGACCTTCGTCGTTTCGTCGGCCGCGGCCCGTGACGAGGAAGGCACGGCCGCCGAGTATCAAATTCGCCTCTACGGCTCTCGCCGAGTACACTTTGGATTCCGACCTGCCGTCCACGACGAGAGCTTTTACTGTACTGGAGTTCTAAATCATCAAACTTCCAAGTTACTGGATTTCTAAATCTTTAAAATTCCAAATTAGAAAAAATGTAATATATTCGGAATATTGGTGATAATTTGAAATATCATAGTATCTCGAATCAACTACTATCTGTCGGTCTACAGCGGGATGAAACACTATGTGTAAAAGTTTTTAAGCGAGTATTTAACCGTTGTATTCATGGCGAATTTACGTCAAAACTTTATAGTAAATTATGTCACCTACTTATTTGTATGTTAACTGTATGTGTCAGTTCTGCGAACATTTCCTTAGAACAAAATGCGATCTAAACTTTTAAGTTTCCATGACATGTTACTAATTTGAAATACTGAAGCTTGATGTAGTTGGTGCATTTCAAAGCATATTCACGCTTTTGCGTCACGCGTAAGAGATAACATCAAAGAAAAAGAAGAGCAAATACAGTGTTTCTGAACTCTGGAGTTGTACCTATGACTAATGCAGAGTTACTGTTCTCCTAAGCTGGTTGCCCCTGTACTGCAATTTTTTTACACGACTGGATCATAAAAGAAAAATTTATTTTTGCCGAATGTAATGAGGCTTCTGACACGACGCAATCTGTATTTCTTCGTTTGTTTGTAGCACACTACCGGTCGCAGTTTTGCATCTTTTCATTTGAAATTTTATAGTTAGACTCGTGAAACGTAAAGCTGTATAGATGTAGACGGCAATTTGACGATAAGGACATGTGGTCATCGACGTTGACAGTCGTGAAGTCGATAAAAAATCGTGTTTTTCTACCGTTTTTTATATAATTTAACGCATAAAATTAATTGAAACGACGTTACAAGTTCTATAATTCATCGTTGACGACTCTACATGATTGTCATCAACGACCATCGCCATCGAATCAATAATAAGCGTGTTTGGTATTGACTTCGATTCTTTCCAACACGTTTAATCGTTTCGACCGATTGTAAAATACCTTCATCTCATTCATGTTTTACCTATACATTTGCAGTGAACACTGTTAATTTTAAATACACATTCTTCGTGGGGTGACTGTTATGTAGACCCACTAGCATTACTAGTATTACATTACTTACACCGTGATATAGTCTGCGATATTTTTTAAAAAGAACCAAATTTTTTTGATTCTGTTGGATTTTTGCAGAAATCCAATGATATTTTGAAGTAATTTTAAACACGTTTCTTCGCAGCTAAAAACGTACATTCAACGACATTTAGGTATAAGTCAGGGCCGTAAAAAACGGTCAGCTCGAGCCCTGCGCCGAGGTCGTAGCTGACCATTAAGAGAAAGCAAGATTCTTTCTTCTAGGGGGTGCATAGCTGGACTTCCCCTTTGTTTGCGTAAAATAGCCTTCTGCAACACGACCCCTGAAGTCAGTTCAGTACCAGCACCTAATAAGAACAGTCACTGAATTTGCAGCGCGATCAGGTCTGAACACTTTATACAAAGCTTTTTCTATTTTCACTCTTATATTGTATATAATAAATATTCGGTGCGTTTGTTGGGGGCAAACACTCTGTTAATTATTCAACAGATTCATTATTACTAACAATTTGAAACGCGAAGTACACTTCATTGTTCTCGCTATGACATCATGTAGTTTTATTTATTCAGATCCTTTGTTCTAGTTTGAATTCATCTTAAATAAGCTTGTATTGTAAATATACTGCATACTCGCAATTAAAATCGTAAATTTTTTGGATTAGTAATTTTAAATTTAGGAATTTCGAAATTTCTCTTTCAAATTTTTTTAATATATCTCTAAATTTCGAAATTCTAAATTTAAAAGTTTTTTAATTTTTAAATTTGAAAAATTGGCATTTGTAACTCTTCGTCCTGTGCTGCAGCCACGAGTTGCCGTGAATTTTTCAATATATACTTAAACATTTGACGTGTTCGATATGGACGTCGCCAATTGATATTGGTTATGATTTTAATAATATACGTATAACAGACGAATATTATTAATATGAACAGCATTTTTATCAATACTTATAGGCAATACGATCGATACCAATTGTTTCGAACCGATGTATGTTATAAAACATTGTATCACGTATATATTAATATGTACTAGTTTTACTTATTTAGTTTAGTTATTGAAGATTTACAACTGTATGCATTCTAGGCATGTGGTAAACAATTCCCATTGAAATACGAATACAGCATTTTTATTCGTATATTCTTCGTGAATCAAAATGCAAATATTGAACATTTTTAAATACAATTAACCCTCCTATAACACGGTACTTTTACAGCACGGTTTCCATATTACCTGTAGCTAAAATTGCGATGTCCCCCCTATAACGCAGTTTTTATTTAAAAGAATTTATTTATATGAATTTACAATGAAAGTTGATCAAAAGATTATTTATGGTTTAGATTACATAGTTTAGAATTCATAATGGCTAAAATTAATTGCAGTGGCTTACATTTCGAATACGCTGATATGTGAAAATGTTAATTTTTTTGGTTCTAATTTCTTATGTTGTTATAGCTAATCATTCAACAGTTCTTAATTACTGTTTTAAATACAGGTAGCCCTTCTACAATATGGAATCTTATAGCACGGTTTCGCTATAACACGATTCATAAATTGCGGGAACCCTCCTACAACACGGCATCCTATAACACAGTTTCGCTCTAACACTATAAGAAAATTGCAAAAACCTTTGTACAGCACTGTACTTCTACAGCCGTTGCGATGTTTGCCGTCTTAGCACCAGATTTACGGAAGTGCAATGAGCACTTAAGTCTAAATTGAAAATGAACTATGAAAAGAAGTAAACAATGAATAATACATATACCAGTTTACAGAAAGATTCTTTATCTCGATGATGTTTAACATTCATTTCGACATAAGTTTTTAATAATTTCCGCAATTGAAAATAAGAAACCTAAGATCCGTCATTTTTACGGGTCCCGTAAATCTAGTGTTAAACATACACTGTTGGGGAAAGCAACAGTCCAGACTATTAAGACAAATGAAAAAGAAATAACAAGTGCAGTTGCTGCAGGATCTTTGACATCCGCATACATTTATATTTTTAATAAAAAATTAAGTTGTTCATGTAGAATTAAAAAAAAAAATTTGTTTTTAATAAGTTTCCGGAACGTAACACCACTTTTTGTACTGGCTCTGGGTCTCATACAACACGGTTTCACACAACACGGCATTTTCTAGGAACCTAAATACCGTGTTATAGGAGGGTTATCTGTACTCTTAAAAACATAATCTCTTTCACATTTTCTTTTGTTCTTATTAAAAAAACATGAAATTTATAATCATCAATAAAGTATATAGAACAAAAAAGAAGTTTAGACTTTGAAAAAAATAAAGAGAAAGTAACATTAGTAGTCAATTATAGTGTGTTATGTCATATTAACTTGTTTTTAACAAAATGTTAAAATCAATTCATGTGTATGTTTTTTTTTTTCACAATTGTTACATTATGTAGAGCAATTTTTTTCATTTTAACAAATTCATTAAGTTATTTAATTTAATTAGTGTATTCAATACGATATTCAAGCCAATGTCTAATAAAAATTTTATTTTTTAACGAAATATTATACTTTTCTTATTTCTTTTGGTGAGGTCTCCATATAACACGCTATCAAAACCGCATTTTACATTGATTTGAGACCTCCTATAACACGATTTCCATATAACGCGGTTCAATTATTCATATTATGCGAAAAATTTTGCAAAAGTTTTTAAGTTTAATTTGCGTTTTTGATAGCTCAAATGCCTTATACTTTTATATTTTTTTTATTTTAAGTTTGATCTCCTATGACGCGTCTTCCATATAACGCGGTACGAATTAATCACGTTATAGGAGGGTTGACTGTACTACTGAAATATTACAAATATTTAACTAATATCTTATTTAGCTATAATTATAATTACAATCATAGTTAATAAAATAATAATAAAAAATAAAAATTGTACATTTTCCGTTAATTTGTGAATTTATATTTTCCCTTTAGCAATACCAGGTATCTGTCAAATATTACAGTTGATTTATTAGTGACTCTTGATTTTCGCATTATTGCTTATATCTTAATTCGTATGCTTTATTACTATAATATGCCCATTATAATATGTAGGTGTTTACTTTATTGGAAAATATCCCTGGCATAATACACTTGAACACACTACATTTCAATCATTTTTGCCAATCATGTATTCATTGCATAATGGATAACATATTCAAATTCGTATAATGGTGCGTTATATTTGCAAACAAATTAAATTAAATTTACATTTTGATTAACATATTCTACTACTAAATGCCCACTGTAATGTTGCTCTATTTAGAAATATATTATATTTCGGTGTGACATTTTCATTTTTTATTCAAGATGTTCCACTTAAATGTAACCGCATACATGACACTTTTAATCACGATGAAACGAAAAATATTTAATATGCAATTAGCTTAGTATCAGAGGATGAAAATGATATGAAGTTTTGTGTTAAAGTAATTTTTTGACGTTTTCAGCGTCATCGATATATTTTTTCAAACAAGTTTTTCTTGCAATGAGACATTAAATCTATATTTAATTTTAATTTTGGAAGTTAAATATCACTTTAGGGTGATATCATTATACATTTTATTACTCGGATAATAACTGTTCCATACATGGAAAAAATATACACTTATTTATAGAAAAAAGTATCAGTGACTTTGAAAACTCTGAAACACATTAGCTCTGCATAAAAGTTTTCTGCAATATATTCGTCGTCTGATATAATTAAAAGTGTGCAAATATAAAGTATTGTTATGATAACATTTAGTCTTATGTGAGCAGAAACACGATTTATTAATAGTTGTAATTATGGATAAATATACATACATATAATACTGGATATTGAAACTGTATAATTCACTAGGTAAGTGAATTGCTCACTCACGATTTCCGCTACTACCTCGCGGATCGGAAATCTCGAATTTACTCGAACATTCTAGGTGTTTCCTCAAACGCGCTATCCAAAATCGACGCAACTACTATCATATTATATTTTTTATTATCATTACAATTGTACGAGATACGTATTTAAATGGTTACCTTAAAATGAATCTCTTTACATACCACTACGCTAGAAATGACATAGTCCAATTATACAATAATACAAAGATGATATATTAAAATATAGTGCACTAGGTATTAAAAAAATCTAACCAGTATGATAGATACATAGGAATAAAATGTGCTGTATACTATTGTATGTTGTATGCTTAATTGAAGTTTTTTACGTATATTTTATTTTACGTTTATAACTGTATTTGTTGTAATTTTATACAAACATAAAAGTAAATATTTGAGAACAATACAAATACTATTTAGAAGCCTTTGTTTAAAAATATCTATTCGATAACATGATTCAGACCTACATAGAACAAACAGTTTTTTCATATATTTATTTGCATCTTTATTGGAAACGGCATGAAAGTTTAAAATAGACTTGGATGTTATTATAAAAGTTATTCAAAATTTTTACCCTGACTGCGTATTTCAACATCAATAAAGTGCATACACTTTTGGAAGCAATTAAAACATTGAAAATATTTTTACGAATATCTGAGAAATTAAAACTGAATAGCAGCCATATGTACAGAAAGCTTGTTATAAGAATAACATTCTATCTAATATATTTATTTGCAAATATACTATCAGAGACTTTTGATCGAAATCGGTGACCCATGATTTTTTCTATATAATTATTAGACAATGAAGAATTTATTCAAAGATAGTGTTGCTAAAAAATGAATTCGTTCACTGTCATCCACGGAACAGAACGAACGTACACCTTAAGGACATATGCTTCACAGTTACATACATATAGTGCACGTTTAGAATGGCGCAGTGACCTCCACTGCTGTCCTACAAGTCACAAAAATAATCGTTACTCCAGTTGGGTCTGTGCCAACAAATGTAGCTGCTTTTTAAGTTCGCTTCGAGCGTAACCTTGACTTTCAATCCATAAAGCATCTGCTTGTCACTAGCAGGTACATATCTCGCATGTATCTATTATCGCATTGTACAGAAAAGTACTTAGAACATCGAAATGTACAAGTATTTTGTCAATAAAAATTTTCTATTGATATCTAAAGAATTTTGTTCAAACTCCATCTGATAATTGCTAAAACTAAAAGAATTATAAGGCAACAATAATAATTTTTGGTACTTAGATAGTTCACAACATCACTGGTTTCAATAATTATTAAATCTGTTTTATAGTATTTCTATATACACAAGGTTCTGCTGAATAACGTAAAAGCGAAGGAAATAGTTTCGAAATGCGCAGGTGGGGGCGAACGGACCCCATTGGAGGTTAACAAAATGGGAGAACTCCAAATATCAAACGATACCCACATCAGTCTATTAGTTTCAGAGTTATTAATAAAATACTGTCAGGAGAATGCTCAGGATTCTATACATTATATACAGACATGAGTACAGAATAGGGTTCCTTATTAAGAAGTTCATTGATGCATTGACCATGGTATCAGTATTATAATATATTTAGCATTTTTATGGGGTAAATAAAATGATTTTAATGTTTAAGAACAGTCATCATCAAACTTGACTGTGGGGAAGTTCTCACCCTTCCTCCTTCTCGAAATCATACTGTAGTTAAATATTTGTAGAAATATTATCTTGTTACATGTAAATATTATCTTCTTACATGTACAACTGTCAAATTCACAAATTTATTGTATACAAACAGAAGATTGCCACGCTTATGACTATGTTAGAGGTCCATACTTTTAGGTAAAATTCTTAATATCAATTACAAAATAGTTTCCGAATATTTTGAAAGTTTGTTATTTCCATCAAAAACGAAAATCATATTTATATGCAGACAAAACAAATAAAACTGCGAGGCAACAGTGAATGTGAGCTACAGTTTACACAATAATATGTTCTGTACATATGAGAGACACACTATAGATCTCTGGTTGAGGGCATTACTATCTAATAGGATAGTTACTACAGCGAAAACGGTTGTATTAGTTTTAATCTATATAGACAGAATTCTGTGTATTATGCTGAAACTTTTTCATTAATATTTACAAAACTAATATACAGATGTGGAAACCACTTGATATTTGAAATCTCAGTCTCCCTTCTTACACATCCAAAGCACATGTCTATCAGCTACCAGCCCAATTCAGAACTAACCCAAAGCAAGTACCACATACCCAATTTCCTATGATAAAATAAGAAAGAAATATATAATAAAATATCTTGATTTTTGGCATAGTTTTAGAAATAACTCAGTTTGAACATTCACTATGTTTCTTTACTCTTATGACAATGTTCTTTTATCGAGCGATGTAAACCCGTATTGCGCTTATAAACAATGCCTATATAGTACGAGAATGCTACTAGCGTAAAAGAAAAATACGAGAAAACTTTTGATAAAAAGATTTTTAACTTTTCAGCTACAAAATTGCTGAAATTGTTCAGGTTGTTGGGTATTTAACCATGTCTGCCTCGTGATCTGAAAATGTATCTTTAGTACCATGTTTTGATTTTTAAGTTCCTTTCAGAAAGTAAGTGCTTGCTGCTTAATTGCTGCTTAAGCAATGTTTGCATAATTGATTCTCACTTTTGATTCGGTTATTATAATTTTTCTTTAATATATTCCCATGTTTGTAAAATCTGTGAATCGTGAATCACAGGCAGTCTTTTTATGTTCTATTCAATACGTGACATTATCCTTTAACAATTTTTTTACTTTTTGACTGATATATCGTGAAACACAATACTGGTTAAAAGAACTTTATTGTATACTTTGTTCTTAGTTTTCTTAATTTTCATAATTTGACTTTAGTTTTTGAGACATTTGTGAAAAACTATTGTTACTACTTTGTGTACATTTATGAATCCAAGACAATGCATTAGATGACCATTTACGTATATTTTCCTTTTAGAAATTACTAGGATGGATAGTGACATATGTATATCACGGATGAACTTAAAAATCGACCTTAACCAGTTTAATAATTTTTAATTTCTGATAGCGTAACCGTCTGTCTGTTGCCCAGATATTACTCTACCTTAACCTATATTCCCATTTAATTGAAGATTATTTTTTCAAGTTTTCCTTTAATTAAACAAAACATTTGTTACAATAGTTTCGTCTTTTTTATCGGGCATTGTTTATTCTTCTTATTAATATTTCAATCTATCTGATTGTCTCCATACATTTTTTACAAAACGAGCATCATTATTTTACGAGCATTTTATAACTTTATTAGGTAAGCTTAAAAGCTTACCATTGCCCTAATCTGTTGGTATGTCAAGAGCGAGAATAATCGATCACAGTTTTGAACACAACGAATATATATTTGCATGCTTGATACAATGATTTATTACGCGCAGCAAACGACTAAACGTAACGTAACATAACATAACTGAAGTTGTTTGAAAAAGGAAAACTAAAACGTAAGAGAGCGCAGTAATCGCGTAGTTCCCAAATTACATAATTAATCCAAGAGAGGGCAGCTATCGTATTCATCTTGTGGCGACACCTATTTCCGGTCAAGCGTCCCGCCGGAAAGTACGCTTGGCCGCGCGTAACGAGTCACATTCTCTCGTGAAACGTACAACTAATTAGTCGACCCTTTTAGTGAGCGCGTGTAAGATAAAAGTTATAATTGTAGTCAGTGCGTGTAATAGATATAGTAATATTTAGCCGATGTTTCACGTAAAAACATAAATCTATTTAAACCTGTAAACGCATAAACCAAAGAATTATTTCGAATAACATCAGAACTCGTCAGTCGGTAGAGTAGAATCACACGGCCCAAATAGGACTCTACAATCTTATAGCAACCCGAGTCACCACATTATGTAGCGACCAGAGTCGCCACATTAGTGTGGCGACTGCGACACACGCGCCCTCTGTAATGTTCCGATGTTAGTTATTTTTCGTTCTTAGGTTAAGTTGTACATGCAGGATGTCCCACAAATATGGTACGAGCCGGAAAGGGGTGGTAGGTGGGGCTATTCTGAACAACGTTTTCCTTTGCAAAAATATTGGATGAGGCTTAATTTTTAAATTATTAAGGAAAAACACCGACCAATCAGAGCGCGAGAACTGCGCGCGCTCAGGGGCGTCGTGCAGGCACGAGTAACAGTGACTGTCAGATGACCGTGTAGTAGAAGGCTATTAGTTGAAAGAAAAATCGGAATAATTGTTGAATTATTCTTCATTCATGAATAATAAATAAACTAATACGCCTTGAGTCGCGTAGTCAGAATAAATCAAATTTATAACGATACTGCAGTTCATTATCGCAATAAAATAATAGATAAAATATCGAAAATTACACTCGATAAGTATTATGATGATAAAAAAGGACAAACGCTCATTCTGGAGAAAACACATTTTTCCATTCTGAAAAAGAATGTACTTTCTCATTCACTGAAAAATATTTTAAACCGAATAACTATTAAATGTAATAATCCAAAATCTACAAACAATTTGAATACGACTTACCCATTAATTCACAAATAATCCTGTTTCGATACAAATGAATTTTCGTCATCAGAAAGATTCTTACAGATGTAAAAATTATTCTCATCGCACAGAAACTCTCAATCCAATTCACTGTGACTTTTCGTTATTACTGTCATTATCACTTTTCCCTGTCTCTTTTTACTAAGCAAACGATATCAGTCCGACACGTAAATATGCCGAACTAAAGCCACCAAACGATTTTTCACAAATAATTATTTCTGTGGAAATTTCCACTGCATTGTCTTGAAGACGAGAAATCGACGATCACGACTGGAAACAGTATTTTGACTACAATGTGTCGATCGCCATGTGCTGGCCAAACCGTTCAAAAGAGCATCGTTCCTTGGAAACGATTGGCAGCTTTTTTTACGTTTTGTGATCAAAATCGAAACCGAGGGCCGTGGCACGTACACTCTGCGGCCGACAACTTGTCCGCAATAATATTATGAATGAATATTATAAATGAATATTATAAAAGCTTTAGCAAATAATAGCTGGCCAGCTATCCAAGAAATTATTATACAAACCCACCAGACACTAATTAGATCTGAACTGGACTACGGGTCAATAGTCTATAACTCAGCTAAACCCAATACCTTGAAAGCAATCGACTCAATTCATAATGCCACTCTAAGATTGGCTACTGGATGTTACAGGACTAGTCCAATAAATAGCATACTATTTGAATCAAAAGAACCACCACTAGAACAAAGAAGGAAATACCTGAGCCTAAGATACATAGTTAAAATGTCCTCCACTTCAAGTAATACTACCTACAACAACATATTTACTAATAGATACACGCACCTACAAACCACAGAACCTAAGTCTCCAATTCCATTCCATGTAAGAATTGACAAATATGAGAGTCTTGTTGTAATCGCATCTACTCCGATCATCCCACGAAAGCATAGGAAATCAGCTCCCTGGACTCAAAAAGTTCCAGATACCAACACCAACCTAACAGTATTTCCAAAAGACCATATCAGTAGCATTGAACATACAGTTAATTTTCAACGAGTATGTGACAAATTCCCAAACCACCAAATGATATGCACTGATGCATCAAAGAATGGCCAATCCCTCTTCCAAAAGCTTCATCCATCTTTACAGCAGAAGCTTGGGCAGTTCTTGAAGCCATAAACTACATGCAAAACAACAATGGCCAACCTTCCGTCATCTTCACAGATTCTATGAGTGTAATCAAAGAACAGCAAACCCAATTAGTGAAACTAAACACGAAGTTATTCTAAACATCCAGTGCACTTATACACATCTTACCAACATTGGTAAGCATATAACTTTAGCCTGGGTCCCATCCCGCCAAGGAATCAAAGGAAACGAGACAGCCGACACAGGCGCCAAAGAAGCAGCATCGCCCCCGCCAGATAACAACCGCAGGCATATTCCATACCATGGCCTCATTGTCCCAATACGTCACGCCGAACGACAAGCATGGAATAAAGTATGGAGTACCTCAAAGAAAATAAAAACACACGACATACAAGGTCTGTCTGGAAAGTAATGCAATTTGTTTATTTCCGCCAGTTTTCCTCGTTCGAGCGTGTTCTGACTTGTTGGGATAGGTGGAAGGGACTTGTAGCGGCTGGTCATAAATCTGTAAATTTGTAAAGAGCATCGAACGTGCAAACGTCCAGCACGGTTTATGACACGGACGACAGCGGAGCTGTTTTTGAGGAAACCGTTTTAGGATTTTTAGAGAATGCATGTCCGTACTTAGAATTTTGCTAATGGTCTCGACAGTAAAACGCTTAGTGTCATAAACCCTGAGTTTCCCTAAGGGTCTTCATCGCGAGGTCAAGCGACCATCGGCCGGTCACGTAGCTGACCGCGGGCCCTGGGAAATTCCGCTGCGTAGCCACCTTCACCAGCAAACGCTACCCCCGTCGAATCGTACCCCCGCTTCAAGGAAGCGTGCTTCGGGCACAAGAGGGAGGTTCTACGATTTGGCGGGATTTTGGTTGCGATAATTGGTTAACCCCACCTTGTCGGGGGTTGGTCAAAGTCTCTGACAAGATCTTAAAAGAATAGAATGGAGCGCAAAAATAGTTAGTAAGAAATAGCACACGTCACGACTTGTAAGATCAAGGGTTCACACTGACGTACGCGCTAAATAAAGAAAACAAGAAAAACTAACGCTGTGATCATCCTTTTAATATCACGCAACCCTATCCTTTAGACTCTTAACTTCATTTGTTTACAACCTCGACCTGATCCGCGCTTCGGGGGCGTCAGAATCTTTGTAAACGTTAACCTGTTGTCAATGCCTGCGTCATGACGCGCAATGGAGGAAACGGTCGAACAACCTTATGTGATTAAATTCTGAGTTAATCTAAATAAAAGCCTCGCCAACACCTACCAAATGGTTAAAAAAAGCATACGGGGACTCTGCTTTCTCTTGTTCTCAAGTTTCCAGGTGGTTGAATTTGCTAAAAAATGGTCGGGAAAACGTGGTAGATGACCTCTGGACGGCCGACAAGCACCAGTATTCACGAAAAACCGTACTCATTATCTTTTTTGACGAGAAGGGTTTGGTCCACAAACAATTTGTGAAACTGAAGGGTAGATATCAATTCCACAAATTACATACAAGTGCTTGACAGGTTGAGGAAAAGGGTGGTTCGTACCCGGAAAAAGATCACCGCTACGTGGCAGTTGCACCACGACAACGCTCCCTGCCATACCGCTCTTGGTACCGTTACTATGCCCCCCTTAAAGTCCTAACATGGCTCCAGCAGATTTCTTCCTTTTCCTGAGAATTAAAACTGATCTCAAAGGAATCCATTTTGGAACCATAGAAGCGATTCAATCCGCCGTGACGAAGGCATTAACCGAGGTCTCCGTCAACGCTTTCCAGGATGCGTACCAAGCATGGAAAAGTCACTGGCAAAAGTGTGTTGATGCCCAAGGGTAGTACTCTGAGGAATTTTAAAGCATTGTGCCAATAATACAAATAAATTTTTATTTGCGTACTTAATTACATTACTTTCCGGACAGACCATGTAGGACCCAGTCGTCCCTAATGACTTGAAGGTCGATGCGACATAAAACTTGAATTAAAAAAAAATATATTACAATTGTGTTATTAAATTAAAAAAACGATTAATTATTAACTCTTCGGGCCTAAGCGCCCTAAAAAAATAACTGTGCTGGCGGGATTGTCCTCGGTACGAATTCGATGCGTCTACGAAGACGCCTTTGTATTAGAATTTGCCACAGCGAGGTTCTTTGTTAACGTGGCGATTCTTACACGTGGTGATTCTTGCAGGGCGAGAGGCATTTGTTACTCTTCCCCGAGCGAGCCGCTTTCGGGTGTTCGAGGCGTCTTTATTCGTTCTCGAACGCTTGATCAAGACAGTAGTCAGTAAACGCAATTTTACCAGACCCGCTTTATTTTATTATTTTCGCCCACAGACTCTACCAAAACCTTTAATATTCCCTTACACATTAATTAAGAACTGTTGAATGATTAGCTATATCAAGGTAAAATCTAGATATTTCTTTTCCATAACATAAGAAATGATAACCAAAAAAATTAACTTTAACGTATCAGCGTATTCGAAATGTAAGTCACTACAATTAATTTTAGCCATTGTGGCTAAAATTAAGAATTCTTAATTTAATTTTTAATAATGACACTACGTGAATTCTAAACTACGCAATCTAAAACATAAATAATCTTTTAATCAACTTTCATTGTAAATTCATATAAATAAATTTGTTTAAATGAAAACCGTGTTATAAAGGTACCGCGTTATAGGTGGAATATCGCAATGTCAGCTTCGCGTAATATGTATGGAATACGCGCTTTAAAAGTACCGCGTTATAGGAGGGTTAACTGTATTTAAAGAAACTGTTTCATAAATTATTAATTTCTTTGATTTTCTAACTATAAATAAACGATTATTATTAATATTCGTATGTCTACGACTAATCCGTAAGCAGATTATAATTTTAAAAATTAGTTTCAACAAAACTCAATGAATTTCGACTTAAAACAGGTTTTAGTCTTTTAAAGTAGTTGCTATTTATCCACTTCAAACATCAAACTATTCTATGAACAAATAGTAAAATGACTAATCATTTGTATAAAGTAAAGATTGACACATAATTTTGTTATATCTGTACATCGAAATATTGCAAAATGTTAGATAATAATATTATTCGTAAATAATAGCTCAACTCGTTGCAGATTTATATGAACAAACACTTTTCTGCAAGCAACATTTTTTTCACACACTGATTTCTATTAAATATTAAACGAAAGTCTTGATCAGCTTTTGTTCATTTACTTCGTAACAAAACCAATTTAATTTTATAATCTGTTTTATATTTATACCACAGCGTCTTACGTATAAAAAACTATGGAATTTTTGCATTCAGTATAATACATTTTCAAATCTACATAATAATGTTTTCCTTGCAATATACAAAGCGAAGAGAAAGTATCAGCTATTTGCTGAAAACGTTCCTTTTGTTTTAGTTAATATTTTGAAGTAACTATTGTAACTTTAATCTTGTTCATCTGCATTTAATAATTTAGACATATTTAGTATATAGAATAATAATGAAACCGTTATCTAATTTCCAGAAATTCATTTTTAATAAAGTTAAGGTATCGAGTTTTGCCAAAAGATCGTTCGTTTATTACCTGTATAATAAAAATTACGTAACGAAAACATAAGGTTAGAGTAAATTTATGAGGACTAAGTTAATATACTGCAGCGACTTTAGAGATAACTTGACCACTGATGTTGAGAAAAAAAAGGCATTTAGTATTTAAACTTAACTTCAAACTATAATAAAAATTTTCAAAACTTCAAAACCTTAATTCGTGTCAGACTATGAAGCATCCTTATCTTGTAAATGGGTCTACTCCACGTCGAATCGATCACTTTTTGACCTCACCATCTGCGATTTTGTTTTAATCAAAATATGTTATAGTCTATATGAAATTAGGAGGGGTTTAAGTCATCCATTTTGCCGATTTCGAATTTGTTTAAAAATTACAAGCATTCAAAATTTGCAGTTTTTGCCCATTTTGCGAAAATAAACACCTCTTACGAATTTTTTTCTCAAAAGGTTACTCGTCCGATTGAGCTAATTTTTTGTTTTGTTTTATTCATAAAGGGTTGGGCTACTATAAAATATTTTTATAACCATAATCTTCTCACGGTTTCCATTGAGCAATGACGTCTTTTTTGTAGAGCATGAACAATAAATGTGGGAATTAATATTTATCAATGAAGTTATGATTAAAAAATGTGTCATTGGCCAAGAATGGTTACTAATATACTTTTCCAAGTAAAATCACGGTCATTTAGTCGTGTACCAGGCTTGACCAGTGAACGCGGATTGCACAACTCGCTTACCTGAAACGGAGGTACACCGCGTCGTTTTCCAGCTTATTGTGACATTAATTTTCGACCATCCATTATTCTGAAGGGCTCATTTTGAAGGGAAAGCTTCAGGGAATATAATATATTTTTTCTTTCAAATTTTAATCAGGTATAAATTTTATTGAAAAACGTAAAAAAGTATTTGTTTAAATTTTGTTATATTCTATAACAAAATGACGATGTCAGGAAAAATATTTTATAGTAGCTCAATCCTTTATGAATAAAAGAAACAAAATTTAGCTCAATCGGACGAGTAGTTTTTGAGAAAAAAAATTCGTAAGTGGTGTCTATTTTCGCAAAAATAGGCAAAAACTGCAAATTTTGAGGGCTTGAAACTTTTAAACAAATTCGAAATCGGTAAAATGATGACTTAAAATCCCCCTAATTTCATATAGACTATAACATATTTTGATTAAAACAAAATCGCAGATGGTGAGGTCAAAAAGTAATCGATTCGGCGTGGAATGAATGAAATACCTCCTTGGCACAGAGTCTGAGAGTCTTAATGCACTGTATCTATTTTCATCACACTTGATCGATTTCAGATTCACAAGCATAATGATTCAAAAAACGAAATTCTATAAAACAGCAATTCTTTGGTAGCGATAATCGATGTAAGTTTCTCAAGTTTGTGCACGTCAAGTAAAAGGCTATTAGTTTTAGTATAACGGTTTCACGTTGCTATATATATTTGTTAATTATATTTTGTAGAATTTATTACTCACATATACGCAGGAAATGGCATCTGTATAAGCGACGCAATGATTACTGCTCCGAATTTTCCAAAACCACACACTACACTCGCATAACTTCATTAATTTTGATCAGATCAGAAGAAAACATTTTAGAACATTTTTGGAAATGCCAGAAATTTATTTTTAAATAAATACTGATAAGGATAATTTTTTACGAAAATGTTTACGAGCAAATGCAATACAAGTCTGCTTTCTTGAACCAAACAGAAACACGGAAGGACAAACTACCCTCCTAGCTGCCACAAGACGAAACTCGTAGACGGGCTTTGTTTCAACTGTTTCAAGCCTGTCAAGAGATTCAACACTTTCAGGACTTCGAGATTTCAAGTCATGTTTAAACACGTAAGCGGCCGAATCCCTAGGGCGTGCGATAATGTACTGTGAAATATAAGATTAAATCGTAATTTAATATTATTGTAATATAATATTCGACGATGAAATAGAGACTTTAGAATTATTGACAAATAATATGGTATTCTCTAAAGTTTTTGTATCTTCGAAAGCAGTAGTAATTATCATTTACCTCTTATTTTAAGTTAATCCCTTTTTTCCATAGTTTATTTGTAAGCTTTTTATGGAACTTTTATAAAAAGGCACTAACAGGCTTTCATGGCATAATGACTTATTTTAACAGTGTTTTAATTATTGCATTAGGAGAATCCCTATTGTTGCTGCTTTTATTGTTTTTTCTGTTAATAAAAACATAATATTCAGTTTGATTTTAATAATCATAGATAGTTTTCATACTATTTAGCATTTATGTATAAAATAAGCGTATAAAATTGTCTTAATAGTAAGGATATATTTACTATCGTGTAGATAATCTAAGCATTTTAAATCAACGGATGTTGGATTAATGACTGTAATACTTTTGGTGCTTTTCGTGTCCATTATTCGTGCATTTATGGTGAAAAGGTCCTAAGAATTGTACAAGTAGTATGTTTATTGCATATGATTAAAATTAGGGTGTTTACATGTGTAATTGTTCGTGTGATGTATTTTATTAGGTATATCTGTGTGTTCCATTCGACGCAACATCCGAGTGAGGATTTCGAACGTTTGTTTATGATCGGACCGGTAGAAACGCGGCGTTTGAGTCATGCATTTCAGGTCTCTTTTTATTTTTCTCAATAGTTTTTTTTCTAGATCCTCGCCATAAATTTAGAGTTAATTTTCGCTTCGTCTTCAACGGTCGTTTCTTGATAATAAACTCGGTTCTTCCGAAGGGTGAATATTAGACACGGTCACGTGCGGACCTAACGGTAACGTCTGTTTGTCAAATGTTTACCTAGAAGAAAAAATCGCGGTATTGCCGGACGTTCGGCGTCCACCTGCGAAGACACCAGCCCCCCCCCCCCCCCTCCTAGATGAGGACGCTCCAAGGGAACTAGAGAGGGTGGGCCCAATTTTCACGGGACATGCTTATTGGAATTTTGCAATTTACACGAAAGTCAATCAGTATGACCTTTTGCGCTTCCGACATGTCGTGGAAGTGAGAACGAGCGCAACTCGTGAGAATCATTCGAAACGTCCATCATCTCGGACGAAATCATCTCTAAGCGTCAATTGTGTCGCACGACTTAAGAAAACGTACATATGTAAGGATGGCTTAGGAAAATACACAGAGCTCAATGTAAAACATGTTTATTGAATCCGGATCGACTAACGGCTGACGAGCAGCACCCGGTCGTCCGTTCCTCATGCGTTAAACAGAAAACGATCGGCACCTTCACGTAATATTAACAAAAATATGTACATACATACACGTATCGAACTCATAACGTACCCGGTCGTTCGCTCCGCGCGTGTCAGCCAAAAAACGATCGGTACATAGTCGTATTAATACCAAAAATATACAGGGTGTCCCAAAAGTGCTGGATGAGCCACAAAGTGGAGGTAGGTGGGGTCATTCTGAACAACTTTTTCATTTACAAAAATGTCGTATGGGGCTTCATTTTTAAATTATTAACGAAAAACACCGACCAATCAGAACGCAGGAATCGCGCGCCACGCAATTCGATTGCGACCACGGCCAATTATAACTCGGATCTACACTTCTGCCTCCGAGCGTGCGCGATTCTCGCGCTCTGATTGGTCGGTGTTTTTCGTTAATAATTTAAAAATGAAGCCCCATATGACATTTTAGCAAATGAAAAAGCTGTTCATAATGACCCCACCTACCTCCCATTTCCGGCTCCTTCAACACTTTTGGGACACCCTGTATAAATACCCATACCGCATGCTTACAGTTATTCTTACACATATAAGTCAAGCATGTCGGACTACTTTGAACCAACTGCATTCAAATTAATTTTTGAATTCAGTGCGTCGGTATTACGTGCGAGTCTAAAGGATAGGCTCAGATTTACAACGTTAGCCGAGGAATTTAATCCGCGTTCGATAATCACCAACGGGCAATCGTCATCGCGAGGTTGCCACGTAATACTGTGTCACTGTAGTATTGTAAATACCTCCATTACAACAAATATTATTTATAATAATGAAAATGTCATGAAAGTACGAGTGAATCCATGGACAATAAAATCTTGATATTACTATTTCGACTTAATAGAATTCTTTTACTTTTGATTTCTTTGTTATAAAATTTTTACTAGTAAGTTGTTAATATTTTTTCTGATTACCATAAGACTAAGCACGATATAACTTAGACTATACTTACTAGATTAATTAACACTAATACGTTTCTGTTGGATTTTTGCAGAAATCTTGTATGATATTTTGAAGTAATTTTAATATGTTTCTTAGCTGTCGAAAACGTATGTTCAACGACATTTAGGTATAAGTCAGGCTCATAAAAAACGGTCAGCTCGAGCCCTGCGCCGAGGTCGTAGCTGACCATTAAGAGAAAAGCAAGACTCTCTCTTCTAGGGAGTACATAGCTAGACTTCCCCTTTTCTTAGCGTAAAATAGCATTTTGCAACACAACCCAAGCAATCGGTTCGGTAACAGCACATAGTAAGCACAATCCCTGAATTTCAAGCGAGATCAGGACTGAACACATTGTACATTTTTCTATTTTTACTGTATATAATAAATATTCGTTGCGTTTGTTGGAGGCAAACAAACTCTGTTGTTAATTATTCAACAAAGATATTCTTTTGCGAAGTTTAACCGCTTTCTCCTGTTTATTTTATTCACGTTCGGCTTCCTTCGTGCAATTCGTCCGTTCTAACCACTTTCTTTAAGTACCCGTCGAACAGCCTGTGGGTTTGCACTTAATTGTGGATTTTTCCTTATTTTTCTTATAATTATCCTGAGAAAATGGGAATCCGCAACCGTTTCAAATTTTATCAAGACAATAACCTTAAGCACAAATCGCGAATTGTGCAAGAGTAGTTATTGTATAATTGTCCAAAAGTGCTGCATCCACCTCCCCAGTCTCCAGACCTTAACCCCATCGCGAATTTGTGGAGCGAACTAGAACCAGGGATTAGAAAAACTGCAATACACTCAAAAATAGAATTAAAAATTCGAGTACAAGAAGAATCGAACGATATTGCTAGTGAATATTTAGAAAAAATCATTTAAAACATGGCTAAACGTTTAAGACAAGTTATTCATCATAGGGGATATCCAACAAAATACTGAATTTTTGTTCAGTCTTAGGTAAAATGTATGTACATAATGTAGATTTTTGTAGTGTCCGAATATTTTTGTAACGTGTAAACTAGACATTGTTTTGTTTATCCTTCAGTACCTAATGACATGTTGCAATTACAAAATACTTTTTATGTTTCTGTGGTCTATAAGAAATACGTTAACGTGGTACAAAACTAGCACACAAACATTTTAATAATTTAGGAGGATATCAAGCATTATACTTAAAGGTATTATAGTGTCCGAATTGTTGAATAATCAACTACAGAGTTGGTTTGTTTCCAACAAACGCTAACGAATATTTATTAAATATAACAGTAAAATTAGAAAAGATGTATAATGTGTTCTTAGTCTTGAAACGCGCTAAATTCAGAGACTGTCTTTGCTATGTGTTGTTGCCGAACCGACTGCATAGGTTGTACTGTTAAAAAGGCTATTTTATACAAGGTAAGGGGAAGTTCAGCTATGCACCCCCTAGAAAAGAGAGTCGTGCTTTCTCTTAACGGTCAGCTACGACCTCGGCGCAGGGCTCAGGCTGACCGTTTTTTTATGACTCTAACTTATACCTAAATATCGTTGAACGTACGTTTTCACAGCAATGTAAAATTCCTTCAAAATATCATACGGGATTTCTGCAAAAATCCAACACGAATATTAGAGTTGTAACACGCTTTCCGTGGGTGCGTGGTTCGCTCGCGGTAACTCTGTCGCGTCGCGGGCAAGGGTTCAACCAGGAATCGAAAAGACAGTTTAGGTCGTCTCCGGACGGGAGTACATACTGTTAAGCCGCGGCAACGGGAACGGGGTGAAGAGACTCGCAGTTGCTTCACACAATTAACTTTTATTATACACCAAGGTTCAGGATCACGTACAGAGCACTATGTTGTAGATCGGCGGATAAACGGTAACTGAACTGAACTGAGGCTGAGATTGAATTGAGAGGTTTTGGGGAGATCTTCAGGGTATTTATGCCCTTTACAAAACAAGGTATGACGCGTAGAGTGATAGGGCGGTTGTGATTCATAGATGGTGACGAAGATGTTGTTTTCTAGTTATCGGTGATAGAAGACTATGGTGACTGTGGAGGATGAGACATGGATGATGATGTGTCACCCATAACAGTACGATAGGAGGACGCAGAGCCTGGTCCGCGTAGGCCCGGCTGTTTTGCGCGGCGTAGTCTCGAGATTCGGAGCGACTACACCTTTTCACGACCGATCGCACGGATTTATGGTGACCGTGGTATGAGGTTGTAAGGCTCACACGAAACGATATTCCGACCCGTCGCGGCGCTTTACTTCGCAAAATTAATCGGGAAGTAATGATTCAGTCGAAATACTCCTCGCGCACGTTGAGGATAGTGATGTTTCTTGAAAGGACCGAACGTTGTCCTGTGTCCCGAACGATGGACTTGCGTTTTCTTTTCCGTGTGTTTTCGTGATCGATTTAGTTGTCTCCCGTGTTCGATTGAGATCTACCGTGTTCGATGGAGTTGTAACGATTTCTGACGACCCGTTGTCGTCCGCACTTCCTCGAAGGATCGGAAGTGGTTGAAGCATGCTGATTGGTTTTCGTTCGTTATGTTAATTTCCCTATCAACATGCTTCTTGACGGTAGGGTCCACCCTCTTTTGCGCCCTGGACGCGCCTTTTTAGGAAGAGGGTGGGAGCGATACCGCCACGCGCGAGAGGACCCCCAAAGACCGACCGCGTTTGGGACTTTCCCGCCAGGTAGGCCCTCGAAGGCAAAGTCCTGTTAGGTGCACGGAACGCTAAATGACCATTTGGGAAAGTCGAGTTTATGACACGAGCGTAGCTATTGAGAACGGAACGATGATTAAAATATAAACTCTATTGTAGAAAAAAGGTAAATGAGTATTACGGTATGGCGAAAAATGTGTATCTCAAAAATAGCTTTTCGTAGAAGAACCGTCATAAACTCCCTTTAGAAATCCTCGCGTATTCTGTTCCTCGTGCGACGGAACACCGGTGCTCCAGAGGATGGCGTTGATTTCCTAGACTAGGAGAGCCTGGTCCGCTAGGATCCGACTGCTTGGAGCTAGAAGAGTTGCTTTAAGGAAGGAATGGAGGGCCTGGTCCGCTAAGGTCCGGCTACTCCACGGGTAGAATTTGGTCGTTACGGTTGCTGCCCTGAACTCGACTGACTTCGGTATGTTTTTTCCCGGTATTTATACGGTTTTTTCGCACTCCTACCCCTGTTCCACTATGGATGTGCGTTGCCGTGTACAAGGATTTAATGACATGACCTGCCCGCGGTACGCCGGTTACGCGGTGTACATATTTACTTATAACTAGTTTTCTTATATGTAAAATATTATAAACATCAATTCTAGTTCGTTGCGCTACAAAGTGAGTAACTGTAGCTCCACAAGTTTTCTCGAGTCGGCTAAGCACGAAGGAGGCTACTACTATCCAAGCAGAGGATACGGGGCAAAGCAGTGAAAAAAAGTTATAGTCAGTTTTTAACAGCACACACACACAAATATACAATTTAATGGACGGAATACTTGAAATAAACAGTTTTACAGAAAAAAGCACGGCAGTACACTGGACAAAGAAACGGAGAATTACGGTTTAATCGGTTGATAATACACGATAACGGTAAGGTAATTCGCTTGTTGTTCGCACTAGGATTACTAAAACGGTTTAATCGGTTGATAACACACGGTAACGATAAGGCAATTCGCTTGTTGTTCGCACTAGGATTACTAAGACGGTTCTAATAGGTTTAAAATAAAAACGGATCTAGATCGCAGGATCGATCCGATCGATGGTGTGACGTTAAGGGGTAATCCTGCGCGGGAGAGATTAAGGCGCATACGCAAGAGCGTAGATAGGCTCGGAAGTCCTCGGTTCTGGTTTCATTTCGGAACAGATTTTAATAAGAACATTTTTTGTAATATTCTAGCTTTTTTCGATACGAAGTAACGAGAAACGTTAAATATATTTTATCTTTCAAAGACGTAGTTACGTCTGGTATTAGCTTGGAAAATGTATTTTCAAAAAAATACGTTTTAATATATTATGATTTGTTTATGAAAGATTATGAAATTTATATTATGAAAGATAATATTTTTAACTTAAACTTACATTTTCGAATCGGCCTTCCGTGCATTTCTGGGTATGTTCTACACATCATTATCCACAACATAATGTCAGAAATCAGAATACAGACATTCGACAGTGTAATGTTTACAATACTTCCCGGTCTGCAGTACACATGTATGATTTGCGGTTTCGTTGTCGCATGTTTGCTATATTATTTTACTTCAATTTTAAAATCAAATATGATCTTTTATTTTTCATTAATGCCTTTTTTGGCGGACACATTTTCGTGTACAGCAATTAGGTTTTCTACTAGGTTTAAAGTATAAATTAAGAAATATTAGCAAACGTCATTACGCTTTACATATCTTTTCCAATTTAGTCGTAACTTAAATATATTTAAATTTTTACAATGTAATAACAGTTTCATTCATTTTTTATTGCAAACATCTGACAAAATTTCAGTTTCTGTTACCTGCAAGTAACAGAATGGAGAAGGAAAACATGGACAAGGAAAGCACCAAATATTAATTTTTCGCAGATCGATTTATTTGATACATGTATCAGATAACGAACTATTCATTACTACATATTAAAATAACCAAAGAAAGTTTGAATGTCAAGACTATTTTGCATTTAGTGATCCTCGACCGTACAAATTATAATTAGACTCAAATTGAACATTCGAACGTGTTACAAATATAAGGGGGGCCGAAAAGTAATCAAAATTTTGTTTGCTGGCGAAAAACATATATTTATTAAAGAACTCTTCAATGCTAATCAACAAAATAATTTCCATCATTTACTAACGCTTATTGCCAGCGTAAAGGTAACTTTCCGATTCCCTTTTTAAAAAGTCCTTCCATTTTTCATTGAAAAGCTTTTCCAAGTGTGTTTCTCCTTCTCCAACATTGGTAAATTTTTTACCTCTTAATGTATGCTCTAACGATCTGAAAAGATGATAATCCGAAGGAGCGAGATCTGGTGCATAGGGTGGATGAGGTAAAAGTTCAAACCCAAGTTCCCTTATTTTTTCCTGTGTTAATTTTGTTCACTGCTTCGTTTTCCTTCATTCTTCTGATCGAACAAAAATAGTATACAATGACGTAAGTGTGCTTCTTCTATTGTTGACCATGACATCTTCCCTCCTTTGTAAAACAAAAATTTTTTCACCTGTTACGGTTGCCGATACAAAATTCTTTGCTTGCTCACTGCACCCTTCATTTAAACCATTTGAAACAATAAGAATTCTATAAACATAGAACCAAATCAAACAAGAGTACTTTCAGTTAGAATTTTTTCTTAAAACAGGACGTGCCCGATAATCAAAATAGTAACCATATGCGTTTCCTCAAGATATCCTGTAGGAAATTATTCATCTGTAGAAAAAGTCACGTGATCAATCTTCAGCTAGTATATAAACCCTTTCGTTCGTATACTCGAGTGGGCAGTAGTTAACTTACATCAGTGAAGGGACAGTATCGAGTGAACAGTTTCAAAGTTACATATTTCGACGTGAACACTTCGCTGCGACGCAAACCAGTTAACTCTAAGTTGAACCCCGCACTGCCAGTGCGTCAAAACCGTGCATAAGGGAATAGGTAACACATACACACTCTTCATTTTCGCGACAGAAACAATTGTAAGAGAATAATTTTGTAATACATAATCGTGTTCTGTAAAAGGTGTTATCCTATTTGCTATATTAATATACCCGAAAGATCCTAGTGATAGTTCCCACTATCATACATCCTAGCCGCTCAGGGTGTGTGAGATTATAAATTTAATAAAAGTTACGTGGCTTAATTATCATTTAACTTCTCGGCGCTTTTCACGCTGTTCAAAGCCCGGCTCGTAACACAGCGAAAAATAAAATTTACAACCAAGTTTGAATGTAATAACAAAACTTCCATGTTAGCAAGATCGTGTCTCGACACAAACTAACTGTGAATGAGCTCATCGAGGGAATTTTGATTACTTTTCGGTTCCCCTAATATAAACAGAATTTACTATATTTGAACTGCGCGTATCCGCGTGAACTCCGAACGAGGAACCGATGACACAATAAGGGTAATCTGATTATGTATAAGAAGTCTTAAGTTACTAAGAATTTCGTTGGAACATTGACTGTTGCATTAGTATCATATTTTGCAGTTTTAGTAAGCGAGATCAAATATAATAATTTCTATGTTTCAAGAGAATTATCGTCGCGCTCTTATATTCCTCATACAGTAAATCCTCCCACAGTGCGACACTTGTTTCCCTCCCACAGTGCAAAACGTCTCTTCCTGCGCCTATGCGTGTGTCATTGCTACGCCTGTGTTCGCCTCGCTCGAGCCAGTCGAAGTGTAACACGATACTCGCTGCGGTCCCTTTGATGCGGGCCGACAGATCTCCAGTTCCAAATTTACCAATATAATTTTGTAATATTTATATTTTTTTGACTGCAAATTTTTTTATCATATTCGTGAGGTTCTTCCGATCAAAATAAGACCAAACAAGATGTAATTTGGATAATACTTATCATTTATTAAAAAAAAATGGATATTAAATTGAAGGCTTTTCAAAAGTGGTTATTTTCTTCTCATGTTGTAAACCTACTGTTGGAATTTATATTTTGTGTTGTTAAATTGTAATGTCTATTGGTAATGTTTGTTACGCCGTAACAAGTTTTTAGAAAGTCGAGCGGTTCGTCGTTCCGTAGCAACAATAAGACCCAGGGAATCGTTACATTTCTATAGATGATATCGCGTAGTCAACGGTTTGAAAACACACACCGAATTCTCACTTTGCAACGCATCCCCCCTCAGATTGGCTTGAAAATACACATCGAATTCTAACTTTGCAACGCATCCCCCCTCAGATTGGCTTGAAAATACACATCGAATTCTAACTTTGCAACGTATCCCCCCCGATCCAATTCCCGTACTGCGACATTTAAATGTCGCACCGTCTTATACAGTATTCTCTCCATAAGTAGTGAGCCGAATATAGAAAAGGATAGCGATACAAAAACAAAGAGAGACTGAGGTTCGAGACGTTCGGTAAACATGAAAGACTCCTGCGTGTTCTGTCTTTTAAATTCAAAAATAAAAATTCTTTATTTTTAGTTTTTCGTAAATGAAACTCTTACCATCGTATTCGTCTCGTTTTTCTGATTAAAATAATACCAAACACGACATAATTACGATCATAATTACCTGTGTAACAAGCCATAAAAGTTTCGGGCGTTACATTTACGGCAGATACGAATTCCTTAGATTTTAACGCCCAAACTTTTATGGCTTGTTACACAGATAATTATGATCGTAATTATATCGTGTTTGTCTTATTTTGATCGGAAGAACCTCAAGAATATGTTAAAAAAATTTGCAGTCAAAAAAATATAAATATTAAAAAATTATATTGGTAAATTTGGAACTGGAGATCTGTCGGCCCGCATCAAAGGGACCGCGGCGAGTGTATCGTGTTACACTTGGACTGGCTCGAGCGAGGCGAACACAGGCGCAGCAACGACGCACGCATAGACGCAGGAAGAGACGTGTCGCACTGTGGGAGGGAATCGAGTGTCGCACTGTGGGAGGATTTACTGTAGACCTCACACAGTCCTTCCCTATCATAAATCGTTCAAAAGCAAAATAGCGGCGGGCTAATTGCCTTCGACAACCCTTAAAAATACGTTGACGCTAACATATATGTATATGTTACAGTGAAACACTGAAGTCTGGAGAATGTCGACTTTCTCCGGTGAATGTCATCATTCACATAGTCGCTTGGTGTATGTGCGAAATATTTGCTAAATACCCTTATTTTTGACTTACACCGATAAATGTCGACATTCACACTAATGGCAAATGTTGAACATGTCGGACATGACATTCTAAATGAGAAAAGAAAATAATACTAATACAAAAATTACTTAATTATATACTTTAAATCTTATTTATTGCAACAACTTAAACTATTATGACACTTTTTCTTTACAAATTATGAACTGATTACGTGTGTAAAGCTGCTTGAGGGTACCATTTTTATTTGCCAGTTTATAGAAGTCGAAGTCTTCTATTCCAACAACAACCGCTAACAAATTTCGGCTATCTGTATGACCACAGTCGACATCAGGCACTTGTATTCGTACAGTATCACTAATTTGAGCAGGAGGAAATTGTTTTTGTGAGGTTCGTAACATTTTTGTTGCTTGCATTAGAAGATTCTCTTTCGCAGCCGCTCTTTTTAGAGAAATTAACTCGTGTTTTTCAGTCGGAACTTCATGCGAAGACGTTGTAAATTGCAGGTCCTCTTCAATATTTTTCTTTGGAGTATGGTTTTCGGTATGACCATCGCTCAAATTTTTTTCAGCAGTATTAACAGTTTCTTCAAGCTGTTCTTCGGTTTCAAAAGTATTGGCAATTTCTTCGAGTTGTTTTTCGGTTTCAATATTTGCGATTTGTTCGCTAGGCAAAAAAGACGATGCTAGGCCTCTTTTTGCTTTAACACCAAACGTGGCTTCATAAGGACTTTGGCGTATTCCTTCGTAGTATGTAGCGTTCTTGGCAAATTGAACAGAGGGTAAACCATCTGACCATTTATTTGTATCGTTATCGTTCATCCATGCAGTTAGCATATTCTGTATATCCTGATTGGTCCTTTCAACGGAGCCTTGTGTTTCACTGTGACGAGGCTTTCCTTGAACTATCTTAACATCTTTCCACATAGCGCATATTTCGGATATGACTTGATTACTGAATTCTCTACCATTATCTGATTGCAATATTGCTGCTGCACCAAATGTTACAAATATTGAAAGAACGTGATACGCTACTTCTTCGGCTCTTTTAGTTTTCAAAGGTCGTTGCTGGACAAACTTAGTTAAATGATCTTGATACACCATTATGAACTTATTCGCCATCTCTGTTTGACTGCAGATCTATCAGGTCAACTTGACATCTTGAGTTTAACTCAGAACTGACCATTGGTTTCACAGCAATATCTTTCTTAGGTGCACTGTGTTTCATTTGACACTGTTTGCATAAATTTAAATACAACATTACAACTTCATATGTAATATTTTTGTATTTAACTTACAACTCTTTAAGCATACGTGTTCTTCCTCCGTGGCCTATTCTGGTGTGAGTTTCATATAGTATACTGAACAATTCTTCATTGGTAACATAATACTGTATATTCGTTTCCCCTGGTTTTAATGGCACAATTAACTTCTCTTCATCATTAATTTTTAAAACGTCAAAACGTTTTAATCGTCTGTAATCCAAAGGCGCGTTGCACTTAGTTTTAGCAGAAACCACTTCAGAAAGTATTTTAGAGTACTTTTCTTGAGACAAATAAAAACAATTGTCTTCTCGTTTACCCGCAATTAATGCATTTAACTTTTCAAGAAAAAGATCACGATTTACTGCAGTATCCATTTAGTATAAATTACGGTATCGGAAAAAAAATTAAGAAAACGTTGCCCGCATCATCAAAGCTTGCATAAGACTGACAAAGCTGACTGACTCCCAGCACAACTGTGGATTTGACGGGAGAGAGCCAGTCGCCTCTTTGTCGGCTCCTCTCTTTTGGACCTCCACCAGAGCATATCTGTTGTACGATCGAAACTCTTCAACATGAAGACCTTCAATCTATTCGATAAAAATCTATATAAAAAATCTGTATTAAATTTAGACAAATAAAATTGTCTATGTAATTGATTTTGATAGACGTAGGAATGGTTCGAGGAAGGTTCGTTGAAAATAATTCAATGAATTTATAAAGTATAAAAAATGTTGTTTATTGAGTATTACGCAAGGGAAAAAGCTCGAAAGCATAAAAAACCCTTGATGATTTCGTATATAAGGGAAAAAGCCCGAAGGCGTAAAAAACCCTTTTTTTTTAAATATAATTTGTATTAGTGTGAGTGTGTTGCGTGTGAATGTAGTATATCGTGCACGATGGGTGGGCGCCCGTCAGCGATTAATTGCTAATTAATCGCGTGACTCCGGAAATGATTTTTGGGCAGTGATTCCCATTAATATATTGATTGTTGTATTATACGGGAACTTGGTTCCGATAATCTTCAATGCGAGAGACTCGCATTGAGAGATTCGATTAAGTGCTAGCAAGGCACTGTGTGTAATGTCACCGCAATTCGTGTAGTTTCCACGAATTATTGGGTAAGGAGCGCTCCGAGTATGTACAAAGAATGTACGTATGTTTTGATTGTAGTGTTATAATTCGTGTGATTTCAACGAATTAGTGGGCAAGTAGCCCTATGTATGTACAAAGAATGTACGAGTATATGAATGTAGTATTATAATTCGTACCTTAAACGAATTATTGTGTAATTTTGAATCGCGTATACATAAAATACACGACCGTTCTGTCGCTCGCGAACAACACTTCACCGCGACCGACTTTCTTAGACGATTTTTCACGATCAACTCTTACGATCGACTCTTACGATCGACTCTCCGCCCTTGCTGTTGCAAGGGCGTCGCATCCGCTTCGAGTCCTCTCCCCCCGGTGCAGGACACTTCTCTAAAAAACAGATGCCCCCTTTGTCTCGATTCGCAATAGTTTCGTAAACGAATGCAAACGAATATAAACGAACGGTTCGACATCTGTGATTGTCGACATACACCGGTGAGGGTCCGAATGTACAAGAATGTAATGAAATATTCGATCTTTCACCGACGTATTTGGTATGTGTTGACATTCACCGGTAAAAGTCGACATTCTCCAATTTCGGTGTTTCACTGTAACATATAAACAAAATTCCGTACATAATGCTGAAATTTTTTAATTAATATCTACGAAACTAGTAGGCTGCTGCGGATACCGCTTGATGTTTGAGATCCACCCCACCGCCGCATCCAAACCATGTGTCATTCGATCAGCGGGGCACTTCGGTACTACAATACATGCTCACTTTTATCTACTCTATCAAATGTTAATTCAAAATTAAAGCTTAATGATACCATAGAGTACGTTAAATGGCGTTATCAAATATAACTGTATTGTGATAAGTATTAAATTTATGCGCCAGTTCACAATCGCAGACAGTGACACCTGATCGTATTATTGTAATTGAAAATGTCTTTTCGGAGTCGAAGTAGATATAGAAGATATTAGCGAATCCAGGTCAGAAGTATCCAGGTTAGAAGTATCAGGTTAGAAGTATCCAGGTCTCGTATAAGAAACATCACACGCATCGCGGGATATGTATATACAAAAATTAATTATAAACATATTCAAGTAAATGTATCTTTTTGTAAATATAAGTATATTTTGTATTTTTAATAAAACTTTGAATTCAAATAGCATAAGTACACGTATGCATTCTATTTACACATTTAAAAAATGGATAAGTCATTGTACATGCCTGAAGTGTACGGTGCAATAATTTTGCAAATAGATAGAGTTAAATTGCAATATAATGGAAAAACAGAATATAAACTTCTCTACTTTTTAATCTACAATGATCTACGCACTTTGCACTTCAAATGAAATGTAACTTTGGAATATGTAGAAATTATACGATAAGCATAACATATTATGCTCTTATAACCAGAAATTTTCTTATAAAAAGAATTTCGAGAAAAATACTAACATTTTTCATTTGCACTATTAACACTTGTTCTTCTTTTTGTGAAAACAATTATGCATTACACACTTCTGTATTTTATGCTATCATATGTAAAAATGGTATGATTTTATTACACCATTCCTATATTTGCTGTAATAGGCGTACAAAAGTAAATAGACTTTTTAGGTCGTTTATTTATGTATTAATTATTGCAAAATCGGGTGTATACTATTTGATGAAATGTATGCAGGTACAAATATTATAATAGGTGTCTGAAAATATACACAAATATGTCTTGAAGTAGGCATATTTTTGGATAAATCAGCTGCAATAATTATTTTATACGTATATCAAAATTTGTGCTTAAATATAGTTTCACGACATAGTTCTTCATTAAATGTACACTATGCGGCCGACAAGTTGTCCGGTGAGGAGGTTGTCCTGAAACATAAGACGTACGGGATCGCACCTCCTACCCCCACCTAGAACCGTCGAAACTTGACACCGATTGACGATCGCAGACTACTGATTGTTTACGGTCTTCGGGTCAACTAGTGTGCGGCCAATTATTGCCGTCGCGTCTGAACGCCTGGCCAAATCTCCTCATCGGACAACTTATCGACCGCAGAGTGTAAATACAAAGATAGGTAATAAAATAGTTAACATTAATTATTGATTTTATAATGCGCGATCAGTGTTGTCTATAATCAGAATCGCTTAAATAATTATAAATTTACTAATAAAATAATAGAAAAATAATTATTAAAGGGAAAATGGCGTCAAAGAATACAATTATCAATAAGAAATCTAAAATCCTTGATTATAGTAGCAGTATCTTCAACTTTTGTTTAACATATCAATTTTGTAAACGGTACCCAAACAATTTTAACTAGAATATAATTCCTTAAATTATTCGACTACGACGTTTTATCTACTTTTTATTACTGAAACCTCATTAATTTAAAAATATGAATATTATCAAACAATTGTACGGAATAGCATTATTTATCCTTCTTATTTTCTGAACCGGTTATTTGTTCGATCGCGTTCTGTTTCGCGTTAAGTTCACGATCACACCTGCCAATAGAGATATCTTCCTGAATTTCTGTAATGTTTAATTTTTCCTTTTCCGTTAAATTCAGCTCATTTTCCTCTGTAATACCGGAATTCTTCTTTTCTGTGATTTTCGGATCGTTCTTTTCCACGCTACTTGAATTTTCCTGTTTTGTAATTTCGAGATCCTTCTTTTGTGTAATACTCGATTCCTCCTTTTCTGCTTCATCTTCTTCTAGAAAGTAGTCCCAGTCTGGTGGCTCATTGACGCCGTTGCGAACGTTATTTAATTCTTTCTTTAACATTTCCAGGCACTCTCTCCGTTCCTTCCATTGCTCCGTTTGAGCGAGATCTTGATTACCAGCATTTCCTTGTATGGCCTGCTCCATCATTTCTTTTCTTTCACAGTCCAATACGTATTTTTCATAACTCTCAACCTATATAAAAATTATTTTTTAAAATACCTTTGAAAATTTGCTAACTATACTACATGTATATCTACGTATAACAACTTTCATATAATGTTTGCAAACAATATACATTTATTTCGTTTATATTTGTTAAATTAGCTACGAATAGTTTCAAATAAAACTAAATCTCTGGTGATGTGTCCATATGATAAATTTGACTAGAAGCGGAATTATAGAGGCGTGGCGATGCTTTTTGAAACGACCCATGTAGTTCAGAGTGCTTATATTGTCTTGGGAAGTTCAATGAGAGAGGATTAATATTGGAGTACGGAGGATGAGAGGCAATACAAAAGCTATGGACTGCAGGACGAATCGTGTAGGCATACAGAAGGTTATACTTCGCGAAGAAGGATGAGAGGGAACAAAAAGAGGTAGCAACAAAAAACTAAGTAAACTTTTCCTTTCATTTTTCAAAGATATGTAGGTATGGGTGATAATGAATGCTAGCGGAATTAATTTAACAGTAACGAAATTTTATTTGTTGAAACGTGTACGCTCTCACGAGACGTTGGACGGCGACTGCCTCGTGGCCCGTTCTTTGTCCCAACGCGTACCCTGCAGGACAATTGAAGATCGCTTTTGCTATAACCGTTTTATGGAAAGGTATTGGTAAAATTGACGATCGCACAACGGTTACGCACGGAAAATTTCGTGGCTCGACACAAAGCCGTTTGCGATGCCTGTCCCCCACAGATACTACAGAATATTAAATAGTAAAAATAAAATATTAGATGTTATTAATTGGAATATTAAATTTTAAAGAATATTAAAAGCTAAAAAATAATTCGTATATTCATTATGTAAATTACGCGAATTATGTAACTTTCGTACAAACAGGACAGTGGATCAGAATGTCAATGCATAATTATTGTGATCAGTAGTTATTTAGAAATAAAACATAAATGATTAATTTAATCGGAAAATGGAACTATTTAGTGAATAAGCCGATACTATCGATTTTGAACCTTTCGTAGAAATACAACTATGGTTTCCATTCAGTGCATAATATACATACATAAAAATGTTATTACTTTGCAAACATTATAAAACATTAAAAAATAAACAAACTTCATTAATTTCATGGGAAAACAAAATTACTCTATATCTTTGTATTATTTGAATTATCCATTATCTGTTAATGTTTAATTGAATTTTCATTGCATTTCTTTTAGTACAAATGGCTAAATTATCGTATTTAAAATATAATAACCTTATCTTGTAACATTTGCTGAACCTGATTTTGACGCTTCAAATGTCGGGGTAGCCAAAAACATGCCTGGACCAGTCGTAAGAATATCCAAACAGCTCCAGCAAGAGCCAAATACGAACAAGCAGTAAATACCATGCTTATAAAATCGACCGTGATCTGTTGATGCTTCATATTGATAAATTAATGTTCTTGATAACATCTGCAAAACCAGAAATGACCTTCATATCTCCAACACTTATAAAAAAAACTAGTAACATCGGATGATCAACTCCTTGATACCAAATAATTGTGGCCCGATGCATTTTTTCCTATTACCAATAGCAGCCAAGTTGTACTTTTATATTTGTTATTGCATAAAAGAAGAAACAGTTTATACGTCATATTGCTTATTTTATACAAACATTAAACATTTATTGTATATTGAAAATATATAAGAATTTCACTTTAACTATTGCATTTCAAAGTGAAATACATTTGAAACAACAGACTAACACTTTTTGACGTCACATTAATATTTGGACATTTCATGAACAATAAAGAATTCATATATAAAATATACAAAAAAAACTATAACTTCATTGGGTTGTTACAACCCCGTCCTTTTTACTAACATCATGTAGTCGTTTGGACATATAAAAATAATTTTTTTCAAATATTCTGGATATATAAAATTCTTCGTTCAGTCTCGTGTTTTTCTAATTCTTGAGACTAATTTATCACATAGATTCCCTATGAGAACTATATCTAGGTATTGTGGAGATAAATATATAACTTCTGAACAATTATATTAGGTCTACCGGAAAGTTCTGTCCGTTTATGAAGAGAAAGAAAATGATGCAGTTTTTAATACATTCAACAATCTATCAAACCTAGCTTCTGTATATGATCCAAAATGATTCATGGAGTCGAGTTATTTAATGTTATCAAAAAAGGACACAATGTTATCCAAAAAACATCATAGTATTGTGGGGTATGAGATAAGGATGTGCGAGGGAGATGCGGATGTAGATTGTTTGGAACGAGAGTGTGAATAAAGAGTGTTTGGACCGAGTGACAGTTCTTCGCAATGGGAATGCGTGTGGTGCGAATGGATCAGCGAGTATATCTGTGTGAGTGGTTTTCGGGGAAGAAAAGCGTGCAAGGATGCAAGGAAAGTCAGTTGAGCGTGAGGATTAGTAGAGAGAAGTCGAGAGTGAGCATTGAGAGTTTAAAGAGAGAATTGCGTGAGAGATTAAAAAGAGAGAAATTGTGAGAGCGAGTACTGTATTTTGTTTTATATATATTAAATATCTTTTGTTTTTTAAAAAGACTCCTTCTTGTCACCAAGATCCCTACAGTATGGTCTTCACAATATCAGCATCAACCAAAATTGACCACCTAGGGTGTGTCTTATCGCTAAGGTCGATATCACCTATTTCAAATTTTTCGAACCATCTCACACACCTTCTGCCCGGAACAACATCCCCATCAACAACTTTTATCGAATTTCGACACGTTTCGGTAGCATTTCTATCCTGTTAGAATTCATACAACATACAGCGTCGCAAATGAATCGGGTTTAGCCTAATAATGACAGGAGATATCTTTGCCATAGTTACTTTCGAAGGGTATATATTTTTAAACGCAGTTATAAAGAAGTCAGTCAGATGTGGCTCAAAAAGAACATGCGTATACATGTTCGAACTTGAAACGAAATTATCGGACAAAACTTTCCGGTAGACCTAATATAACAAGTATTCCTGTATTATCCAAGCTCTATAATGTAGATCATCACGTTAATAAAATTTGAAGCTACTTTATATTTCCATATTATTACACTTTGCAGTAATTTTTGTTTTAAAAGGTCTAAATATCTATTCTTATCTAAAATATCGTCAATGAATAATTCCCTAAGGCCCACACTCGAAATGCATCCGTGCACAATCGCAGAACCTCCTCTACATTTTAAGGTAGGTTGCGATTTTTGGCTATAAAGCTGTATTTACTCTGCGCCACACTACGCTCTCCATATCCGAACAAAAAATACGGATATTTACTCTTGTCAGCATAAATATCATCGTTCCACCAATGTAGAGACTTTTAAACAAATTCTCCGTTGAAAACTAGTTTCTTTTTTCTGAAATTTGTCATTAATGAATGTTCCTCATTATTTCACGCACAATTTCAGCGCTTTCTTTCCATTTTCGTAATAAATATTTATAACTAATAGTATAGCACTACAATGCTGACTTTTTTAACTCATCATATTAATTTTCTTCCTTCTCTTTCATTTAAAATTCAAGATTATCCCTTTTGTTTCTTAAATTCGATGCGATCTTCTTTCTTATACCTTTTCATGGCGACTGCCATTGCACTCTTTGTTAATAATGAATGTGCTATTTGTCGATAAGTTCTACCTTTCTCTCTATGATAAACTGAAAGTTGTCTCTATATCAAAACTGGTATCCTTTCCTTTCTGTTGTAAGTTAAATTTTAATTGTTTGTGCTTCGAAATTCTACTTTATGTTGAAGTAGAATTATATTCCAGGCGTTTGCATACAAAATAAACCTATTTCACGCTTAACATAGCTTCCAATAAGTATTTGTAGCTTTTAGAAAGTGCATTAATCCGATTAATCAGGAGGAAAAATTTGGTAACATTTTGTTTCAAATGATTTGTTCAACTAAATATTAAATTAAAAAGAAGTTGTCGATGTATTTTTAATCTACAATAACTGCTTCATGTTTTTGTGAAATAAGTAGTATTATATCTAATAAGTAATATAGTATCATCGCATGCGAAATAACAAACACATTACGAGTTCTGTGTGAATATTAATGGACGGAACTGTACACATACAAAAACAATATGTAATAAGGTACAACAGAGCTGCTATTGTCTGATCTCTAAAAACCGGCTTCATTCCACCTTCTTAAATTCAAGATAATTCAAGGAATAAAGATTTATAATTATGAAAACGCGAATATAAATGAGTACAAGGTGAATAAATTATACAAATATTGCGTGAATATATATTATGAGACAAACAGTCCTTGTTTATTCGTATATCACCTTTGTGTCAAATTTGATTGAACGATTTTAATGAATCAAATTAAAATCCAATATTTTTAGAGCTGAGGAAACCATGTAACTACGTTTTTACTTCTAACAAATTCATTTTAATCTAATTTTACAATTATTATTATTTATCTCTTATGAGTATTGCCAGAGGTCACTGCAATTATCTGATTATAAGGATTTATTTTAAAACGAAGGACGTGTCAAGACATATAAATACGCATCACCAAAATATTTTGTTACAATTGCTTCATTAATGGAATTTATTAAGAAACAGTTAACACGCAAATATACAATAAACCAACAATGTATTCATACGTTTGTCCTAATACAGAAACTCTCCTAAAATTTTGAGAAAATTCGAAGAAACGTTGCAATCTTTTGAACAAATTTTAATTGTAATCGGAATTGGGAAGAGAATAGCAAACATTATTTTTACAATCACCTTATGTGAATCTATAATAAAACTACAAACAAAATATAAGTTTCATAGATTTAAGTAATGTTGAAAATATAATCATCATTGTATACATGTATGCCTACAACAGTAAGCAAGAGTTCAAATTAGGGATGGTTGTGATGTAGGAATTGAGTAGACACTTTGTAATAAGTAATGTATACTTAAGCTAATGTGATATACATATAGTACAAGTTATTAAGTGCCATGTGTTTTACTGAGTTCTGTGTTCTATATTCTAACGAGTTCTAATTGTGTTCTGATTGAGTGACTGTGGTATTTTAACGAGTTCTAGTTGTGTTCTCTTTAACTGTGATATTCTAACGAGTTCTAGTTCTAGGAGTATTCTGTTTGAGCGATGCTAGTATTCTAACGAAATTGACCTGATAGGTCGGAAAATTAGTGGTGTGGGATCTGAAGTGACTGCCTAAACGTGACGTCAGTTGAATTTGGAAAAACCCAGAACTGGTGACGTAGAGGTTTTTATGAATTAGACCTTTGACTTTAGCAAGCAATAAAATTAGGTTGCGCCTTGACGTTGAGAAAGCATATTTCTAAGAATAGCAAAGAGTGAAAGAACTATTACAGGTGATAAATGTAGGCAAAACTGTGACTTTAAAGAAATTCGCGGAGTTCGTAATGGCTTCATGAGTTTGTTGCTGCTGTCGCGGGTTCGTAGATAGCAAGATGGCTGAGAGGGTTTATGGTTCTACGCGTATTAGTCCCGCGTAGCAAATACTTTGGGCCTATTCTTTGATTGCCCTGACTTGAAGGGTCTACGGGGCAACAATCATCTATCAATACATATGTTATAAATAATTAAAACTGACAGAAAATGTAATGTCTCTAAATTTTACAAGGGAACATATTCAAGTGGAACATGCCAATTTTGTTGAAACTTACAGAAAATATACTTATCAACAAAATATTTGACACGTATTTTTCCTTATCGGCAATCGTGAATGTTGAAGGGGTGATAGCCGCCCTCAAAGTTTGGGGTAGAAAATACGTTTGTTGGAATATCTTGGAAATTAGGCGGCGTAGGACGATACTTTTTTATATTTTGTATTCTGTTTTAATGCCGAATCGACTTGTAGTAGAAACGTTTAAAAAACACCAGTTGTTTAAGCAATATGTTAAAAAATTTATACTTTTTAATAATTTTGTTTGTTAAACGTCAATGTATCTTCGCATAAATTAATATACATGAAGTATAGACAAAAATAAAGGATACGTGATTTTGGAATTTTCAATATTTTATTATTTAACGATTTTTATTGAATCCATGCATTTCCGTCGCTTCGGATAGTGAAAGATGTCCAGTCTTGTTTTGTGGAGGATACTATAAACTTTTACAGAGTTTTGGCGAGAAAGCACCCGGGAATTAGCGCGTGAGAAGTGTAAAATAAAAAATAAGAAGTACGCCTATCCTCATCTTGAATTCTTCGAACTTGATGTCGATTGAGCATCGCGAACTGCCGATTGTTTATATTCTTTGAGTTAATTGGTACACATGTTCACGCCGATCAATAAAATCCTACCACTGAAAATACGAGTGAGTCGATATGCCAATTCCTGGGTTGTAGATAGTATGTATGTACTCGACAGGATCCTAATTACCGCTGCAGTAGCCATAGGTTTGCTTATCCGAAACTGCCTTCAACTTTTTATGGCTATAAGCTTTTAGTCAAAATACGTAAGTAAATACGTCAAAATATGGTTAAAAACTAGTAAGAAAATGTGGCAAGGAAACATTATAAGTAATATCAAAAATTAAATTAATAGTTGATAGAAATCATAATTACTTTACATATTGTTCACACTAATGGTGTTGGGCAAAAAAAAGTGTGAAGCATAAGTGCTTCGTGCACCAGGAACATTTGAGTATAACCACATTTTCACAATAAAGACACTTCATGGTGGTCAGTTTCTTGAAGCAGAATTGCACTGGATTTTTGTATATACTTTCGATACCTGGTTTGGGATTCAGAGGTACAACTACCGGTATTGTATGACATGCTTGCTCTGCAAAACACTGTAAATGTAAATGAAGCGACGGTAACGCATGGATTTAATACAAATTTACGCAAAGATACATTGACGTTTAACAAACAAAATTATTAAAAAGCATAAATTTTTTAACATACTGTTTTAACAAATTGAGTTTTTTAAACATTTCCACTACAAGTCGATTCGGCATTAAGGAACACACAAAATAAAAAAAGTACCGTCCTACATCCCCTAGTTTCCAAGACATTCCAAAAAACGTATTGTCAACCCGAATCTTTGAGGGCATCACCCCTTTAACATGCACGATTGCCGATAAGGAAAAATACGTGTCAAATATTTTTATGAGAAGTATATTTTCTGTAAGTTTCGAGAAAATCGGCGTGTCCCACTTGAATATGTTCCCTTGTTAGTTATTTATTGGTCTAAAGTATGATTTTGACGAAACATTCAAAGTACACATTATGACTTAAGTACATAAAATGTAGCCTTTTAATTTTCATTATAGATTCAAGTAAAAAGGTTTTAAAAAATGTCATTTACTATTTTTCTCGTAACTTTAACAAATTACACTTTTTCCAAGATGAAAAAGGGACATAATTAGCTAGATTAATTTTTAAAACTTCCAAAAAGCCTCATGTTGCTTGATCCAGCTTTTTAAAAAGGTTTTCCGTTTGAAAGAATGTACAAATATTCTGTTAGATCTCTGTACGGACATGTTTCGAAAAAAAATTCAATGTGAGCCCGAAACATAAATGTAGTATTATTGGGTGAAATTCGGAAAAGCTCTAACTGTCGCCCGCATTGAAATTTTAACCAAAGTTTGTTCTTATTTAGAAAAGAAATTTTAGCGGCAAAGCCTTGTTTACTTTTGATTCCTCCCTAAAGTTTAGAAAATTTTCGCTGTACATCTCCAAAAATGACTTTGGAGAAAACAGTATCGAGCAATGAATAAAGCTCTTAAAAAATCCAACAAAAATTGTTTTCTCAGATATATTTTTCACGAAAATCTATTATTTGGACTGTTATGGCTTAAAGTAACTTTTTGCAAATTTTCATTTCACCTTTACTTCATTCAATACATACAGGGTGTCCCACAATTATGGTACGAACAGGAAAGGGTGGTAGGTGGGGCTATTCTGAACAACTTTTTCCTTTGCAAAAATATTGGACGAGGCTTCATTTTTAAATTATTCAAGAAAAACACCGACCAATCAGAACACGAGGATCGCGCGCGCTCAGAGGCAGAAATGTAGGTTCGAGTTATAATTGGCCGTGGTCGCGATCGAACATACAGCGCTCGCGATCCTCGCGTTTTGATTGGTCCGGTGTTTTTCCTGAATAATTTAAAAATGAAGCTGCGTCCTATATTTTTGCAAAGGAAAAAGTTGTTCAGAATAACTCCACCCACCACCCCTTTCTGGCTCGTACCATAAATGTGGGACACCCTGTATATGATGAATCTAAATTTTATTAAAATTTAACTACAAAGGAGGGTATATATCATGTATCTCAAATAAAAATGTTTTTGTAAATCTTCCCTATACTGCATATATGATAAACCTAATTATACTAAAGTAAACGCATAAAAACGTACTATACCCAAACTTCAGCTCGCACGGCGACAAGATACACGTAATCTCTAACTTTCATTTTCTTCAGAACTATCAGCCGTACAACAAAAATAACATAAAATGTGTACGTTTACGAAATCTACATTTTTCATCTGAAACATCTTTAGAAATTTTTAGTATTTCAAAAAATAAACGTAAGAGTAAACGTAAGGAATATCAATTTTTAAAGATATTTAATGATTTTCGGTTATAATAACTAGAATAATAAATTTATACAAAAAATGTGTAAAATATTTGTTATAGAGTTTTCTAAAAGCTTTATATTCAATATTTTTGACCATATGCAAAAAACCTATCCAAACTTTATACGCAGCTAGGTACAAATAAAGCCTTGTCGCTAGAAATCAATTTAAAGGCCTTCTTCTTTAATCAAGGGCGTGGTCTGGTTAAAATTGAGCACAGTCGGGAGTTATAGCTATTATTGGCGTATAATTTACCAATAATTAAGAAATAACTAAACATTGATCTCTGCCAAATCATCAAGTCCCACATTATTATTCGAAGTACAATGTATAAACTCTCGAACCATTTCTTTCGTGATATACTCAAATATTTTATTACACATACAACTAACCAAAGTATCATAATATATTTTAACAATCTTTACAGATAGATAGGACAGTTCTGCATACAATCTTGTTATTTAAACGTTCCTAAAAACCGAAACTATTGTAAAGTACTCAATTCCTTTTTATTAAATGCAATTAAAAAGTAGAAAAATAGGAAGATTTTTTGTATATTTATCTGCATATCTTATACATGTACTTGTCTGTTTGAGAGCAAATTTTACAAGCATCAGGGATCCACTGAATATAATTTGTTCGACGTTATTTCTCGCCAAAGTTTTATGAATGCAAACTTTAATTATTACAATAGTAATTTTCCGTTTGTCGAAAATACTAGAAGACCGTATCATTCACTGGATTGATATTGTACGTACATGTAGATGTTAGTATATGTATGTATATCAATATTTTCAATTCATACAAATTATTAGTAATTAATAAAATTATTAATAAAAATGGTTACTTCCTATTTCATTTTCTAATGGAATCACATTTTTTGAAATGTTACAGTAGAATGTTAAGAATTGTGTACGTTATTTTTGAGCTTAATGCGAAATAGTTTACGAATCGTTAATTTTTTTTAGATTGTACCCTAATACTCATTTATACAGAATATTGCAAAGAATTAACGCGTACAAGTTTCATTTTAGAACATAGTACATAGCAATGATTTTGAAGTTTCGTTATAAAATAATCACGAAAACGAGTAACACCATCATTTGTGTCCCTCAATTTAGCGTTATTGTCTTGGAGAAATTATTTTAGGCAATAATAAATATGGAGAAACATTAAAGTGATCTGTTTTACCTGACTTATTCTGTATTAACCAAAAAATTATTTATTGATTTGCATTTTACAATACAATACGGTTACTTTTATAGCGATGTGATCATATAAAAAAGAGATATGTGATAACTGCTATTACAGATGTATTTGCAGCACGCAAAGTCACAATAATTAACGATCGATGTATTAAATGTGGAGATTTATACAAGATTTCTTTTTTTAACATTTCACTGATATTTACAGTAACATCAAGAATCGTATGAATGTGTACAGTTTAAACATTGTTTTATTTACCTATCATTAACTTAAGCAACGACAAACATTAATACAATGTTGGCAAGGAAGAGAAGCGGAGGTAAGCGAAATTAATAATTGAGTATTTAATGTATGTAGTAACGAATAGTTGTTGCCTGAAAAAGTACTTAACCAGAATAAAGTTAGAGAATACCTAAATAGGAAATGTTAATACTATTACTACATATTATGTAAGTACATTTACTTGTCGACGATATACTGTGCGTGTATCGATTGCATTTGGTAGTTCGTTACAATGATAAATGTGTTATTATAAATAACAAACGCGTTCTATATTTTCACGAATGTTTCGTTACATTTTTTCTGCCATTTTTTGCTGATTAATTTTACTATTGCCGTAGTTTTGCGTTATTAAAAAAATTGCAAAGTGAATATTATCCAAGTGCACACTGTGTTTTACATCAAGACACTGACGTTTAATACAATTGTATATATGTATATTACACTCACCATTGTATTGTTACAGTTGATAATGAGTAAAGCACAGCTACGCCGTTAACTCGGATTTATTATGCAAATAAAAAGAATTATCTCAAATACTTCTATCTACATAACGGACATTAAAAATCACTAGTAATAACTGATTTTTCTTGCAAATCTTATTTTATTGCTTTTACAATTAAAACAGTAATAAATTGAAATTTGAATGATATTGAAAACAATAATTCAGACAATGATTATTATTACTTACTACCAACTATATTTCAAAATACGCCCCAACTAATAACGTTCAATTTTTGTATTATTATTAACAGAATAATTTCTCTGTCATTTTCTATTTGTAACTTATAAGATGTAAAAAAAAAGTGCAATTTCAATAGCAAAAAAAAAAAAAAAAATACGAACATGTTCACGCTGCATAACATATGCGAGAAATGTTTTAATTTTATTTGAACTCTTCGTATTCGCAGCGCGCAAATTTGATTCCTCTCAAGGTGAACAAAATTGTTTGTTTCATTTTACATGTCCGTTTGCAGTTAACTTACCTTTTTAGAGATACAATGATAGTATCATTTCTGAGTTTGAGTTTCCTATTTAAAGAGAGAAAACTGAAACGTAACGTGACCGGAAAGTAAAAGGAACTACAATATGTCTAGTTGGCAGGTGAAACACGACTATCCACTACTGACCCCTATCGAAACAATCAATATATGGATATATCCACGTATGATTAGACTGACATTCTAACATGCTACAAATATTTCAACGTAAACAGGACTTCCTGTGTAATTAATAAAATACAACCTTGTATCTATCTCTCTTCGTTATCCCGACGATACTAACCGTTTCGCTTCAAAAATCTTTTATTAATTTTTTACAGTATGTGTTGAATATATGTACAATTGTTTCTTAGAAATTACATTTAATATTGATTAATTTTATAGACATATTTAATCATAATTTTATAACTTTTTATTCAACTTAAAGAAACAGGGGGGTCACTCAACTAAATTGCAAGTTCGCCCTTTTTGTTTCACTCGTAAATTTTTTCTCTACAAGTTAATCGTTGATAATTAGCATAATGAAATTATTTTTTTATGCTAAAGTATCAAAAACGTGAGAATAAAAACATTATTCTCACATTCATATAAATAACTGGCAAATCATTTTATTCTTTCTGCAAATAATTTTAAGTTCAACAACATGATACGTGTAACCATTTAGAGGAAAAAAAGTATTTTCCTCTTTAGAAATATAATCTAAAGAGAAAAGTATATCGAAATTTTGGAGGTTTTACTAATGATTTATTACTAAAACCATTATTTAATCGCGCCCCTTAAATCCATATTTGCTGTATCATTTTCGAAGGAATTTAAGCTTGAAACATAATTATCATTAATTGAAAATTCAACTGAAGTTTATAAAAATTTCGCTGCTCAAGTATCTTGCTGTTATGAATTGAAAATGTTGAACAAAAAATGTTGAATTATTTGATTTAATTCTGGCATCTATTGATGTTTAATCTTCATCTTTTGATCTATAACTGTACGGCAAAATTCCTGTTTAAATTACGATCTGACAATGCTTGTCCTTATCTATTATAATTTCTGTACAAGAAGGAGACATAACATAGAGAACTTTTAACAAACGTTTTGTCATGCGTATATATTTATAAATTTATTCGATAGAACTTTCCTATTTGTATATGTAAGCAAAATTTTCAAAAACATATATAAACAGTTTATAATTAAAGTAAGATTATTCTGTTATTAAAGACAATTTAATTTTCTATATCTTCAAGTTTTTACATTTTTCACGATAAGAAATATAGCAAACCATGTCTTTTTTCAAATGAGATTAACCTATCTTTATCATAATCGACGATATATTTTATCGAGTAAAGTTCTCCTAGGTAAAACATTTTGTAATAATAATCCGTTCGTAAAGGTTCTATTACAATTTAATCTTTTAATTTAAATTTAGACGCGTAGAAAAAAATAAAAGATACAATATTTTATTAATCATACCCTTTTTACATTCAATTTACATAAAATACAGTGGTTTCAATTATGCAATATCAATTGAAACACCATTTTTGAAAAAAGCCTCAATATCTTACAATGTGGCCTTTATGACATGGTTCCCTCTTATATTGGGCAACTCAATTGTTTATACATTTATAAAAGACGTGCTTAACTTTTTTTCTATTTAAAAAACAGAAATAAAAAAATGCTTCTTAAGGGAATGTATCATTTTTACTTATCAAAATAATATAAAGAGAGCATACATTGTCCAGTTGATTATAAATTTCTTTTCGGTTTTATAAATTAAAAATTAAATAAAATACGTAATAGTATAACGAATAAAATTGTATAATAATGCCTACAATACATGTCTAATTATTACAACTTTCATTAACCTTTGAACGCTGGTATCAAAGATTACCTAAAAGCTAAAAAGAACAGGGAAGTTAAACCAAGAATACATATTTTTATTTTTGCAGTGATAACTTAAAAATATAACACTTCGCGTTTCAACTAACATTAGTCGTCTAGATACAAATTGACACTGTAGCATTAACAAGACTTGACAGTAACACCAGTGTTTAGATTGGAAAACTTATTGCATAGCATCCAACTGCTAATCTCTAATATTTAAGTAATTTCCATAATATGATTTACTTTCTAGGAAATTATACACGTTCATCTAAATTCGATATAGCACATTCAGAGTAAACAGAGATTTGGAATGTGTTTGATAACGTTTGCTTTTCGCAAAAGGAAGTAAGCTCAGTTCGTTTTTAGTTTTTGTCATTTGATATACATTTTACTGTTAAGAAAAAAAACTTTTATGTCATAGATCTTACATAGAACAAAAGATACGGAGTGGCGGAATTTCGTGGATTTGGCGCTAATTTATCTTCTAATTCCCGTAATGGAATTGCATGTACTGCTTCGTCATCACATTCCAACCAAGTACTGGGATGTTTGTGACGTCGAATACCACAACAATCAATACTGCGACAGCCAACCCTAACTAATTGTTCTTTACTTTCGCTAACACTTGGTTTACTCCTGAAGTATTTTAGTATACCAGATGTTTTATCCGATGAAGATGAATTTGTATTTGTGCTGCTACAATTACCCTGGGCAGAAGCTTGCCGCTTACAATCACGGTCACATTGAAAATATTCTGTAAATGCGGATTCATCGGGCAAACGGGTATAAGCTACGTAATGACCAGCAGTCATTGTTGCGCCCTGATGCATAATTACAGAATACAACTTATACACGTGTCGTGATTCTGATCTGCTGCCTGAAGTTCCATGAGTTTGATCTTTGTTACATTCTTCACAGAAACATTGTAAAGTTAACGGTGTTGGCATATGATTATTAATTTTTTCCATTGACCTAATATAACAAATATTTTTATATAAAAAATTATAATTTTTGATTTTATGGAACCAAACAAAATTTTAAATCATTACCCTGCTGCGGTAGAAAATCTCTTCAACTGTAATATGAGTAGCCGAGGTAAAGAAGGGAAACACACTGCCCTTCGAGCTTCGTTATACCGAAGGCAACGGGCGCACCAATATTTATCTCTGCCCCACAAAAGTTCACTAGTGACTACTGCTCGTCTATATACTTCGCTACTATCCATTGGTCTCACTTCATCATCTGTAAATGAATGAATTTGAAATGAAACTCTTATTATTTGTATAATCCAATAATCATTGTAGTTACTTACCATCTTCGCTTGACCTGTCAATGTCAATAGGCACGCATATATCGCAAAATGTTTCTTTTCGCTCAGTAACATGTTCACATTCAAGGCATGTGGTTTGTAAAAGGCTAACTCCTTCAAAATCTTCAGAAATGAAGCATGTTTTACTTTCAGGTCTATGGTTGGCCATGTCTCCATTACTTTCCATAAATTCAGAATGACCATTTTCGTATTTCATGCAATATTTCATATAATATTTCACATTTTCATATGGTCGAGACGGTACTGATACACCATTTAAATTTGGCTGTACGAGACAAGATGAACTTCCTCTTGATGTTATCTTCTTCTTTTTTCTAAATTTTCGAATGCTTCTTTTATTAGAATTACTGTCTTCCGATCGTATATCTGCTGAATGTTCACTAGATAAATTTGATAATCCATCATTACTTTGTCCAAATTGACTTTCTCTATGTCTCACCAACAAATGAAAGGTTTCTCTGATATTATCAAGTAAACAAACCAACAGCTCATGTGCATCCTGCTGTTGATTTCCTTCAAATATAGGATTCACCTCTCTGGCAAGAGAGAAAATATAGTACATATAAATGTGATTCCTATTTTTACAATAATACATACCTTAGGGCTTGTAAAAATGCATCTGGTTGATACGGTTCACTGTTTTCTTTTGCTTCAGATGCATGTAATGCCATAAACAATTCATGTAATTTTTCTGTTGCTATTTGTATCCTGTGTTTATTGTTATCTCCAGCCGGTCCAGCTAAAGCTAATAAATCTTTACTGCTCCAACTGCGGCTACTGCTGGATGTAAGTGATGCACCAGTTCCACCCAAAGACGATGATTTTATCTAATATGAAGAAAATATGACGGTTTATAAATTATGAAATAATACTAGTTCAATAGTACATACTAGTTTATCTACATATTTTCAAACTTACTTTAACTTGAAATTGCTTATCATTTAAATTAGATAAGTCAGTGGCTAAGTGATGTAAATTATGTAAAAAGGAAGGTGCAAATCGTAGAGTATATATCACACTGTTTAAGAAACATGTATTTCCCAAATTACACAATGTAGCTATTCTTAATCCTTCTGTACCACTATTTGATACATCATAATTTCCGTCTTGATGATTTCCCAGTTGATTACGATAGCCATTCAACATTTTGCTTGTACCTTTGCAAATAATAAATATTTAATCATGTATAAATATGACATAAATTAGCACTCTTATTTGTATTATTAGAATATGGAAACCTTTTAAATAATAAAATTTACATACTAAATGTAAAAGTATTTGTATTCACAAGGCTCTCTCTATTCGAAGTTGGAGGAGCCTGAGAGGTGTTGCTAAGAAGTATACGTTCACGGCCTGAAAGGGATAAACAAAATTTCTTCCTAGGAGGAACTGAACGTTTATCTGTATCTTCCTCTATTTCTAATACTGTCATTTTCTGTTAACCTAAAATAAGAATGAATTTGAAAACTGTACCATTAATTCGGACATTTATGTGGTAAATATACTTTCCCAATAAATTATATAAATTTTGAATATATTTATATAATATCATTTAATACATAATAAATCTTTTACGGTTGTTTTAAATTATATCAGTTCCTTAAGTTTATTATATAAACACAGAAATTAAGTTTAAAATCTATTTACTCACGTATTCTTCAGTAGGGAAATCATGGAACAAACAGATTTATTATTAACCTTAGTTAATTAAAATGAATTTGTAGAAGTAATTAAATCACAAAATATCTTTTTAAGAATATGAACTACATGTCTACTAATATTGAATAAAACAATGTTTCTAATTTCTCTAACGTTATTACAGTAGCCATTACCCGTTGCATCTAATACCATGTGTTCATGAATCGTATTCATATGTAGTTCGCAACTTCACATTTATATATACGTATTATATTCAGTTCCACGAGAGATTGCACTGACTATAAAGAAAACGATTTGCGCAGTTCAAGTGGAGAAATTCTAACCACGAGTGTGATGCCTTTCTATAATCTATTTTTACCTTTGTGGTCATATACAGAGTGGAAAAAATAAATAAACACGGAAGTTTTTTCTCTGAAGGAATAACGTAGGGTTTCTAATGCTTTCATTTTTAGTCGATAGACTTTCGAATCTACAAACTTCCAAATTTACAAGTATAAAAATGCTTTCGATTTTAGATTGAAAGCTTTGGAGATTTATAAATTTAACGATTAGAAAATATCAAAATTAAAAATTCTGTATATTTGGAAATTTGAATTTCTGGAAAATTTAAAAATGAAGGAATTCAGAGTTTTAAAACTTTGAAAGTTTACAAATTTAGGAATTTGTACATTGAAGAGATTATACATAAACGTTTAAAATGAAGGAAATATTGTGCTCAATTTTTTAAATATAATTATGATTATGCAACTGTATTATATGATTCGTATATTTAAAATCATAAAACTTTCTGCGCACTGAATATGTATTTTCGATATAATCATCATTACAGCGCATGTGCATTACCATGGACTACATAGTGAATAGAATTCAATAGAGAAGCGCGCAGTAGAACGAAATCTCATTGCTTAATGGGGTTTCTATTTATATAGAATGCATCGACCTTACATATAGAATGTAACTGTGAAATAAATAAACGACTCTTAATTAATGCAAGCCCTCATGTAAGAGTGTTTAGTTTTCCTTACTACTTTGCAATATGGAAGATCATTCTTCGGATTAGCAGTTTTTGTTTATTCTACATATGTAACCTCAAATTTTGCTCGCTTCATAACCTACAGTAACGCGTAAGCGCCAGTAAGTTGATATTCAACTAGCCGTGTATATCCAGTGTTCTCTACTTCAGAATATTGTTACTCGTTGTTATTTATATTTAGAATCTGTGTCCTTGTTTCCATTATGTATACATTTATGCTGCGAAATGAGAATTAAACTATGGAAAGAGATTACATCGGTGATGAAAAGTTACTGAACTGAATGAAGTTATGCAAAAATGAATTTGATGTGGTGTGGAACAAACAATAAGGATTCTGCATGGACATTTACCTAAGTGATATTTTGAACCATATATTTATTATGTGTGTAAGACATTGTATCATTTTGTTAGAAAGAGTATCATTTAATAGTCAGCATTGTTAAAGAAATGCTCCTGTATGATTCTAATGATAATGACAAATTCACAAATTATTAAACATAATTTTTATTACATTTATTGATGTTTTTATAATTTTTCAGTAATAAAGCTACTTAACAGCAATAAAATGTTGAGATCATATCATAGCATAGAAATATAAAACAGGTTTACTGCTGTTTATACGCTATATGTCTTTGCTCAATAAAAGTATAAGAGTAAAGCCAAATTTGTAATTGCTTTGTTATCATATATCTAGTAACACAGGAATTTTTCAATTTATATCTGAAAATTTGAAACAAAAAATCACACAAATACTATTTAATATACACTCTAATATTTTTGTATATTTATCACTTTACTTTAAATACTGTAACTAGATTTTTGTTACTTGGGTATGCTTTCGCTTTAAAAGTTTTTGTTTTTGAAACTGCAAAATGAAAATAGAGTACTCGTGTATATAGGAAAAAATTGTTTATTATGACGACTTTGACAACATATTTCAGAGGACATGTTTGACCGGAATTGGTGAAGAATATAAATTATCCACCAGTTGACCCTATTATTTTTTGCAAAACTAACTGTAATAGTCCAGAAGACGAACATTATGGAAGAATTTCAATGTAAAATAAATTCTTGTTCCATTCTGGTAGAAACTCATTAATCAATTACCGATCGCGATTCCCTTACCAATCGTCCAATGAATTGTCATACATACTTAGCTACTAATGTCGGCGGAACTTTGGAATACCGTCATACTTCGATTCTAGTCAAAAGAAAACCTCCCGTTTACCCCGTGACCTAACACCAGTGAAAATGGTCTTTAGCGTCTCAAACATTCGATTTTCTGTCATATTGATATCATTTTCTATATTATCGACGAAGCGCAGTATAATGAGCAAACTGTTCTGAATACATAATTCGCAACCGCGGTATACACATTGCGAACATTACCATACAAACAGTATAGTATTCACAATATACAGTAAAAGCTCTCGTCGTGGACGGCAGGTCGGAATCCAAAGTGTACTCGGCGAGAGCCGTAGAGGCGAATTTGATACTCGGCGGCCGTGCCTTCCTCGTCACGGGCCGCGGCCGACGAAACGACGAAGGTCAAATATAGGTGAAACACATACTAATGCAAGCAAAGACAAAGATTAAAATGTTCTTATTTCCTTGTATTTTGTTATGAAACGTATACCATCGTATTCGTCAGGTTTTTTCTGATTAAAATGACACCAAACATGGTCTAAAAGTTCTCCCCGTGGACAGGCGGCCGCAATCAAAAGTGTACTCGGCGAGAGCCGTAGCAGGCGAAAATGTACTCGGCGGGAGCCGTTGCTGGTGCAATCCACCTCGGAATCAGTCAAGCATTACATAAACACGATCGGTTGCCGAAACGACCGAATATCGGTGAGACACATACTAATGCAAGCAAAGAAAAAGATTGCAATTTTTTTATTTCCTATTATTTTTTCATGAAACTTGTACCATCGTATTTGTCAGGTTTTTCTGATTAAAATGACACCAAACATGATGTAATTACGTTAATAATTACGTACGTAACGGGTGAATAAAGTTTTTAACGTGAAAGAGGACGGCGAGTGAAAAAGACAGAGAGGCAGAAGGTTGAAGCGTTCGGAAAAGATGAAAGGCAGACGGAGCTCAGACCTTTAAATTAAAAATTAAAAATTCTTATTTTTGATTTTTCGTAAATGAAACTTTTGCCATCGTATTCGTCTCGTTTTTCTGATTAAAATGATACTAAACACGTTATAATTACGATCATAATTACCTGTGTAACAAGCCATAAAGTTTTATTTGTATCTGTGCCGTAATTGTAACGTCCGAAACTTTTATGGCTTGTTACACAGGTAATTGTGATCGTAATTATACCTTGTTTGGTCTTATTTTGATCGGCAGAACCTCACGAATATGTTAAAAAAATTTGCAGTCAAAAAAATGTAAATATTAAAAAATTATATTGCTAAATTTGGAACTGGAGATTTGTCAGCCCGCATCAAAGGGACCGCGGCGAGAATCGTGTTACACTTGGACTGGCTCGAGCGAGGCGAACACGGGCGTAGCGATGACGCACGCATTGGCGCAGGAAAAGACGTTCGTCCTCGGCCGGAGCCGACCAAGTAGTACACGAGGAGAGCTTTTACTGTATATGGTATTTCCGCCCGTACCAAAAGCTATGCTTGTCCTTTGGAAAACTCTCATACGCCGAGTCACAAAAATTTTCTAAGTAAGCTATTTTTTGCAAAAGGAAACATTTCTGTTTTCTGTAAAATGTTTTACTATTTTCATGTAACTCTCTACCTTACCGCGGATTTCTGTTAAATTCTATACTGTCTACATGGAAATAGACTGAGTAGATTGGGTGAAGCTGTTGGTGAGGGCGGTTATATCGTATTCACTGAATGTATGTACGTTTATTTGTATACATACATATATACTGTTTACATGGAAATGCTGCTTTCAATGTGTATATTGTGGATCTGGAGATGCTAATTGCCCTGTATAATAGCCAAATGATTTCAAAACCGCCATTATACAATTCTTATAAAGTTTTGCGAGCTGAATACGAATCTGAAATACATTTATTGGAAATGGGTGTTATAAATAATATAAAACACAGTGGATTGAATTATAAGAACGTTTCTTTTCTTTATTTAACACTGCACGAGGAAGATCTTAATGCTTTGCAATCTGCGGACGAACGTACGTAACGGAAAACTGGGTTCTAGGACCAGACCCAAATTAGTCACTGCGTGACAAAGGATCTATAGGAGTCATTCCATGCTGAATCGATCACTTTTTGACGTCACTATCTGCGATTTTGTTTTAATCAAAATATGTTATAGTCTATGTGAAGGCGGGGGGAGTTTATGTCATCATTTTGCCGATTTCGAATTTGTTTAAAAATTACAAGCCTTCAAAATTTGCAATTTTTGCCTATTTTTGCTAAAATAGGCATCACTTACGAATTTTGTTCTCAAAAACTACTCGTCCGATTATGCTAAATTTTGTTTTGTTTTATTCATAAAGGATTGGGCTACTATAAAATATTTTTTCTAAATTGGACAATTGGGTATATAATATGAAAAAATTTAAACAAATTATTTTTATACGTTTTTCAATAAAAATTATACCTGATTAAAATTTTAAAAAAGTATATTATATTCCCTGAAGCTTCCCCTTTAAAATGAGCCCTTCAGAGTAATGGATGGTCGAAAATTAATGTCACAATAAGCTGGAAAACGACGCGGTATACCTCCGTTTCAGGTAAGCGAGTCTTGCAATCCGCGTTCACTGGTCTTGGTCAAGCCTAGTACACGACTAAATGACCCTGATTTTACTTGAACAAGTATATTAGTAACCATTCTTGGCCAATGACACATTTTTTAATCATAACTTCATTTATAAATATTAATTCCCACATTTATTGTTCATGCTCTACAAAAAAGGCGTCATTGCTCAATGGAAACCGTGAGAAGATTGTGATTTCCTTCCATCCGGAAAGGATCAGGATGGGTTATAATCAAAATTATCGAGAGTACCATTGTGTGGGTAGACTTAGAAATTGTAAGAAAACATAAAATGACAACTATTTCATTACACTAAATACAGGTCCATCAATATCATACGAGCAAGTCTTACATAGTACTTCTTTATTTATTAATAAACAAATCTTCTTGCAATGCGAGCTTATAAACAATCGAAATGTAAGTAAATGCTATATTTCAAAATGATGATGATGAATAAAAAAAAATGTGTCATTGGTTCAATGTGGCATGCGTTCGGAGCTTCGCTCTCGCGTCTGAGCGCACGCTATTCTCGCGCTATGATTGGTCGGTGTTTTTCCTTAATAATTCAAAAACGAGAGTCTAAACTCCGTTTTTGCAAAGGAAAAAGTTAATAGAATCACTTCCCCTACAACCCCGTTTCGGGTCAAACGAGAGTTACAGGATACCCTGTATAAACCTTTTCGTTCGTATATTCGGTAGACAGTATCGAATGGACAGTATCAAATTTCGTTATTGACGTGAACATTTCGCTGCTATGTGAGTTATTATTAGCGAAATCGAGTCTATAAGTCCTCTTCAAGCAACATCAACCATATAGGATCATCGAAGTTCTATTAGACAAATTAATTAACTCTACGTTGAATCCCCGCATTGCCAGTGCGTCAAAACCGTGCAACTAGAAATAGATAACTGTTGAATATTTACACGCTGTGCAAAAGACTCGACAGCGTTAAAAAAAGAGGCTATTATTGAATACATACAAAGTTATGAAAACAATATAAGTGACAAATCGGAGTAACCGCTAGCATCAAGTGATGCATACAACTGAACTTTTGTGTCATTGGTTCAATGTGGCATTTAGTTAAGTAATACAAAATAATATATTGAACATTCCGATTGTTTATAAGCTGGCATTGCAAGAAGATTTATTTATAAACAAATAAAGAAGTACTATGTAAGACTTGCTCGTATGATATTGATGGACCTGTATTTAGTGTAATGAAATAGTTGTAATTTTATGTTTTCTTACAATTTCTAAGTCTACCCACACAATGGTACTCTCGATAATTTTGATTATAACCCATCCTTATCCTTTCCGGATGGAAGGAAATCACAATCTTCTCACGGTTTCCATTGAGCAATGACGCCTTTTTTGTAGAGCATGAACAATAAATGTGGGAATTAATGTTTATAAATGAAGTTATGATTAAAAAATGTGTCATTGGCCAAGAATGGTTACTAATATACTTTTTCAAGTAAAATCAGGGTCATTTAGTCGTGTACTAGGCTTGACCAAGACCAGTGAACGCGGATTGCAAGACTCGCTTACCTGAAACGGAGGTACACCGCGTTGTTTTCCAGCATATTGTGACATTAATTTTCGACCATCCATTACTCTGAAGGGCTCATTTTAAAGGGGAAACTTCAGGGAATATAATATACTTTTTTCAAATTTTAATAAGGTATAATTTTTATTGAAAAGCGTACAAAAATAATTTGTTTAAATTTTTTCATATTATATACCCAATTGTCCAATTTAGAAAAAATATTTTATAGTAGCCCAATCCTTTATGAATAAAACAAACAAAAATTTAGCACAATCGGACGAGTAGTTTTTGAGAATAAAATTCGTAAGTGATGCCTATTTTAGCAAAAATAGGCAAAAATTGCAAATTTTGAAGGCTTGTAATTTTTTATCAAATTCGAAATCGGCAAAATGATGACTTAAACTCCCCACACCTCCACATAGACTATAACATATTTTGATTAAAACGAAATCGCAGATGGTGACGTCAAAAAGTGATCGATTCCGTGTGGAATGACCTATAGAAAAGTCTGTCCCTTAACTCTGTTGTAAATTGTTTAGTTTACAGAACTTTCCCTCGCTCTGTGCCGAGTAGTTTTTGTCAAACGCATATTGCAATAACATTTTTCATTATGACGTACAGTTTTTGAGAAAATTAATGTTAAAAAAATCGCAAATTATCAAATTTGGATATTTTTTCTACTTTTACCATAGCAGTTACTCAGTGACTTTTGTTTTGTAAACATTTAAATATGTTTAAACAATGACCGAAGTAAAAAAGATTATAAAAACGCACCAATTTTTGCTGATATTTTCAATTATAGTAAATTCTCGCACAGTGCAGCACTTGGTTTTCTCGCGCAATGCAAAACGTCTATTCCTGCGCCTATGCGTGCGACATTTCTGCGCTTATGTTCGCCTCGCTCGAGGCAGTCCAAGTGTAACACGATACACTCACCGCGGTCCCTTTGATGCGGGCTGACCGATCTCCAGTTCCCAATTTAGCAATATAATTTGTTAATATTTATATTTTTGTAGGAATACGGAAAAATATCCGGTCCGAAACGGGAATCGAACTCGTGCCCCTCAGATTACGAGTCGTTGACGCTCCCAACTGAGCCACCGGCGTCCGTCTAATACACGTCCTTTCCGTATTCCTTTTGTTCTTATCGGGTATGGAGGTTCCGCCAATCCCACATTTTTTTGACTGCAAAGTTTTTTAACATATTCGTGAGGTTTTTCTGATTAAAATGATACCAAACACGATATAATTAGGATCATAATTACCTGTGTAACAAGCCATAAAAGTTTCGGACGTTACATTTACGTCAGAGATACGAATTCCTCAGATTCTAACGTCCGAAACTTTATCGGCTTGTTACAAGGGTAATTATGAACGTAATTATATCGTGTTTGGTATTATTTTAAACAGAAAAACGAGACGAATACGATGGTAAAAGTTTCATTCACGAAAAACCAAAAATAAAGAATTTTGATTTTCGAATTTAAAAGACAGAACACGCAGGAGTCTTTCATGTTTGCCGAACGCTTCAACCTTCTGCATCTCTGTTTTTCCACTCGCCGTCCTCTTTCACGTTAAAAACTTTAATCCCCCGTTAAGTACGTAATTATTAACGCCTTGATCACAATTAATGAGCGAGATGAACATCAGAACATTAGAACGTTGAAAACGGTAAAATGGGCTGAAAAGTGTAATTCTAGAAACAATATTAAATAATTCTAAACAATATTAAAATGTATGGACTGAGTAAAAAGAAATGTCGCTTTTGTCGCGAACTGAATTACCATTACATTTTCTGGTTTCTTTTTAAAATTTTAACATCACCTGTTATGTTGGGTATTTAATAACGAATTATATTTCATACGTATTGTTTATGCCCCTCTAATTTCAAATAAAGTATTTTATGCATATTATTCCAACATGAATTGTTGGGTTCCACAGAGGCAAACGTGGGTCGTTAAGTCGATTATATTTTCCGAATTACATAAATTTATGAGTAGATATGGAAATTTAGAAAAAATGACGAAAGTGCTGAGTCATAGTTCTGCAATTGCATCAGAGGAAGGAAGGCACTATGGTTATACAACTAATAGGACCTGCATTCCTTATGTAATCCATCTTACATACGTGGAGTGTGCTTTATCTGCAACGATAAGGTAATATTATATTTTCTGTACGTATTTAAAAAAATAATCGCAAATGTATAGTACATTATGTATTAAAAACAGAATGCCAATGTCTACTACTAATTTATTCCTAACCAACAGGGAACGAATTAGTTTGTTTTTAGGATAACGTGAGGTAAAGTACGTAAATATTGCACTGGTTAACAGACAACAGTATATAATATATATTAACAAAACAATAACGATAACATATAACAATTGGAGATCTGAACAAATAACGGGAACAAAAACTATGGTTATAAAACACAATATGATTACTACGAGACCCTGTTGCCTTCTGCCGGGACTTTCCAAACTCTCTCTGCCCGTTGGAAAAACACGTGGCTTCGAGGGCGACCCTACAAACAAAAGCAAGGACCTACGCGCAAAATGTTAGGATGGGCCTGGGTTCTCAAGGACCTCCCAGGCACTCCAAATAAACTTGCAACTTAACCGCTACATTTTCTATAAGAATGCTCCGATAATTCGCAAAATAATGTCGATAAATTTTCAATTCTGTGTTTTGTTATTAACGCAGACTTCTAACTCATGTAATGTCAGTGATACAGAGTTCGTAAAAACGTTATTCTTTGTAGGTAGTGAAATCATTAACTATAGAAGTGTTAATACCTTGCCCGATTGTATATCTACTATATGAAATAGTCTATTGTAAGTTAAGTGCAAAATACACTTTATGTTCTAAATTGTTGGAATACCGTAAGTTCGGCTAAAGAATTTATGGTATGTCCGCGACAAAAGGCTACTTTTGAAATAGCTATTTTTTTTCCTTCCCGGTAATATTCATTCATCTTTTTTGGACAATAGAGTTAGAGTTTTAATTTTCGTCTCGTGCTAAATAGACAAGTGCAGCCCTGAAATCGATATTTCCGAAGGGTAATTTCGAGGGTACACTGGCAATAGTACTTTCTGACCATCGGACCTTGAGACGTCGAGAAAAAACCTTGGCGTTGCTGAATTTGCGAATTCTGATGTACACCTTGAAACTGTATCACCCTTTCTAAAAACAAACACTCTAAGGACGTAATAGAAGGGTGGGAAATAGTTGAGGGACATGATAATTAGAAAGTATAAAATTGAATGACATCCAATAGCATAGTTCCCGAAATTTATCGGTACACTTTTGGACGTTCGATCTGACCTAAATCAATTGTCTTCGACCGTTCGAGATGAAATTGATTCTATTTAACTATTGCCCTCCGGTTAATTCAGCAGAGCAACTCGCGAAACTTGCAACCTCACGTCACGGTATTTATAAATCCGTGTGGTCAGTCGCGAAGGGTGCACTCATACGTAACGACAGATTATACTACACGTACATCATTTTATTTTACATATTGCTTAAGTAATTTATACGTTACAGTGACTTATGTTACGTCTATACTGCACAACGTGAGTCATTGATAATGACCACTGGAAATAACACGTTATCTGTTGTCATTGTAACTGAACTTTTACATAAATTTGCCACAAATTTATGACCATAAACAGAAACATCCTTTGCGTTTAGACCTCACACTATCATAAATCGTTCGAGGACGCAATAGAAACGGCTAATTGCCCTCGAGTACCTTTAAAAATACGTTGACGCTAACACGGCCAACTTGACACGCTTCACGCTCTCGGGAAGCGTCTACTTATTAATTGCATTATGACAAAACAATAAAGGTTTTACAATAGCTCAACGGTCATGACATATCAGTATCTCAGTGCAGCTCAAAAGGCTAAAACACGTGAAACATCTCACAACAGCTCAAAGACCAAGACACATAAAGCATCTCATAACAGCACAAAGGCCAATACACATAAAGCATCTCACAACAGCTCAAAGGCTACCACACATAAAGCATCAAACATTTGTATTAAAACACATTTTTCCCTTTTCTCTCTTTATTATTATTATTTTTTTTTTTAATACATTAGTTACAACCCTTGCTGATTGTTTATAATATCAGCAAATATCAATGGGGAAAAAAACGAAAACTTATTTGTTAACGCTCGTGGTTGAAAATAAATTCGTTCGAGCCTTGTTGAATATTGCACGTGATGTGCCGACTAAGTTTTTATAACTATACTTTAGGATAACGCGAGGTAAAGGTACGTAATTGTGAAACAGATTAACAGACAACAACAAATATATATTTAAATAAAACAATAACAATAACAACAATATATAACAGTTAAGCGTCTGTACTAATCACGGTAATAAAAAACTATGGAAAAATACGATGTGAAGGGTACGAGAGCCTGTTGCTTTCTGCCAGGATTTTCCAAAACTCTCTCTCTGCCCGTTGGAAAACACGTGGCATCGAGAGCAACCCTAACGAAGAAAAGCGGGGGCCTACTCGCTAAAATCTTCGAACGAGCCGGGGTCCTCAAGGACCTCCCAGGCACTCGAAATAAATTTATGACTTAACCACTACAATACTATAACCAATACTCGAAGGACCACTCCAATATATGGAGACTATACAAAACGTTTCTAACCATGTTACTATTCGAGTCCATTTTCTATACTATTTTCTATGTCTGTTTTGAGCTATACAAGTTACTCCTCAACTATTAGTTCTATTCTTCCGTACTGTGCATTCTTATTCTTCGATATTATTCTAGACTTCAACTAGTCGAGATTCTATTAGAACTATTCGATGTCACCTCGGTCGGGTATACTTGACGGGGATGAATCGTTCTAATAGGCTATGCAAAAATGTATAAATTTGTGGAAGGGAAGTAAGGTGCACGCCCTACTCGAGCCCCTTCACTCGCAAATATTCCATGTTTTGCTCCTGGACTATGGCAGGTCATAAAGATCAAGGAGCGCGCTGACTTTAACTACCATGCTAGAAATAACGGGCTCGAAAGGTAAAAACATCAATCTGGCGACCAAATGCGAACAATGACTAGAAAACTACATAGAAAACGCGCGGGTGTTTATGGCTTCTTGAGTTTATGGCTGCCATGGAACAGTCCGCGAACCACTCGATGGGACAACGGTTTTACGGTTAATTGTTATACAGATATTCGAAATCTATTGTAAATGTAAGGGCAATGTTGGCTTTAGCATTATTAATAAATTGCATAGCTGACACGGCTCATTCGTGCTTCCGCTGTCGCTTTGCGTTTCACCATCGCCGTCCCATACGCCCTTCCACAAGCGTAACCTGTCTTTCGGCGCTATTTGTGGTCTGTCAGCCTTACCTACAATTTCATATCGATCGTTATCTAATATTTTTGTAATTTCATAAGGACCAAGGTGGTTCCAGTCTAATTTAGCCCAACGCGTAACTGTCGGTTTTAAAAGTACCGTGTCCTTTACTTTAAATTCAACGTTAGTTCTTCCTTTCTCGTTAAATGACTCGTTCTGTTTTCTATCATTTTCTAACAAACGTTCATAGGCAATTTTCCTATCGTGTGAAATATTTATGTCGACGCTAATCTGTGGTAGATCGAGTTCAAACAATAATCGGGTAGGTGAGAATCCCGCCGAAGCTCGTACGGTAGTATTTAATAATTCTTGAATTTTTAATAACTTGCTCGGCCATTCTGCAGTTTTTAAAGTTTCAACGGTTAATAAATTAGTAACTGTCGACACGTACCGTTCGGCCTGATCATTCGCTCGTGGGGCACCTGTAGCGATGAAGTGTACTTGTACATTTATTTTTTTTTTAAATTGTTGCAAAGGTTTATATATAAAGTTCGTGCCTTTATCTAATACAATTACTCGTGGTCTGCCAAACAATGATAATTGTTCTTTAAATACCTATAATGTTTCTTCTCCTGTCAAAGATGTCAACGGAATAAGTTGTACATATTTAGTGAAACTATCGACTATCAGTAAAATATTCATAACCATTTTTCGTTTTAATAAATGGACCAATACAGCCGCAATGAATAGTGTCGAACGGTATAAAAACGGCTTTTCTATCGAATGCAACAGTGTTGGATTCCGGATGAGGGAATAAGTACAACACTTATAATATAAACTCGGAGGCTTTATTCGATGACGATAAGTTCCGCACGCAAGTACCAATTATGGAATATTGTCTGAATGTAGAAAGAGGCCTAGTTATATATATCGAGATGAGGGTGAGTAATGGAAGTGCAAGCATAGTGTAAGGGCAGCGCGTAGGACAGGATGACTAAGAAGGTTAGATGAGTTGGCGTTTGAGGAGTGAAATCAGGATGTTTTTCGCAGGATAATTCAATGTGGTGATAACCTATCTTGTTATCGATGAGTTGGTCGTACAACAACAAACCTTATGTACGATCGAAACTCTTCAACGTGAAGACCTTCAATCTATTCCATAAAAATCTGTATAAATTTTAGACAAATAAAAGTTGTCTATGTAATTGAGTTTGTTAAACGTAGGAATGGTTCGAGGAAGGTTCGTTAAAATAATTTGATGAATTTATAAAATATAAAAAATGTCGTTTATTAAGTATTATGCAAGGGAAAAAGCTCGAAAGCATAAAAAACCCTTGATGATATGTATGTAAGGGGAAAAGCCCGAAGGCGTAAAAAACCCTTGTAAATATAATTTGTATTAGTGTGAGTGTGTTGCGTGTGAATGTATTATATCGTGCACGATGGGTTGGCGCCCGTCAGCGATTAATTGCTAGTTAATCGCGCGACTCCGGAAATGATTTTTTGGGAAATAATTCCCATTAATATATTGAATGTTGTATTATACGGGAACTTGGTTCCGATAATCTTCAGTGCGAGAGACTCGCACTGAGAGATTCGATTAAGTGCTAGCAATGCACTGTGTGTAATGTTACCGCAATTCGTGTAGTTCTAACGAATTATCGGGTAAGGAGCGCTCCGAGTACATATGTACAAAGAATGTACGTGTGTTTTAAGTGTAATGTTATAATTCGTGTGATTTCAACGAATTAGTGGGCAAGTAGCCCTACGTATGTACAAAGGATGTACGGGTATTTGAATGTAGTGTTATAATTCGTAATTCTAACGAATTATTCAATAATTTTGAATCGCACATATACAGAGTGTCTCGTTATAAGTGTAAGACTCCTAAAGGGGTGGTAGAGGTGGTGATTCTAAGTAACTTTTTCCTTTGCAAAAATCGGGTCTATGCTCTCGTTTTCGAGTTATTAAGGAAAAACACCGACCAATGAGAGCGCGCGAATAGCGCCCGCTCAGCAGCGAGAGTGAAGCCCCGAACATACGGCCGATCGCGGACGCGAACAAACAAGTTAGTATCGTGCTATGTTACGTCAATGTTAAATTACACATAATAATGTTCAGTTATTCATTTTTACTGAATAAGGGGTAAGACAATTTTATGTGCGATTTGGGGAAATTGGGAATTGGGAATTGGGAATTTGGGGAATTGGGAATTCGGGGAATTGGGAATTCGGAGAATTGGGAATTTGGGGCATTGAGAATTTGGGAAATTGGGAATTTGAGGTATTGGGAATTTGGGGAATTGAGAATTTGGGAAATTGAGAATTTGAGGTATTGGGAATTTGGGGAATTGAGAATTTGGGGAATTGAAAATTTGGGGGACTGGGAAATTGGGAATGTGGGAATTTGGAAATTTGGAGATTTGGAGATTTGGAGATTTGGAGATTTGGGGAATTGGGAATTTGGGAATAACAATGTTCAGTTAGTCATTTTTACTGAATAAGGGATAAGTCAACTTTATGTGTGATTTAACTGTGACGTAACAGAGCACCATACTAACTTGTTTGTTCGCGTCCGCGATCGGCCGTATGTTCGGGGCTTCGCTCTCGCTGCTGAACGGGCGCTATTCGTGCGCTCCCATTGGTCAGTGTTTTTCCTTAATAACTCGAAAACGAGAGCCTAGACCCGATTTTTGCAAAGGAAAAAGTTACTTAGATTCACCTCGTCTACCACCCCTTTACGGGTCTTACACTTATTACGAGATATCCTGTATATAAAAATACACGACCGTTCTGTCCGCTCGCGAACAATACTTCACCGCGACCGACTTTCTTAGACGACTTTTCACGATCAACTCTTACGACCAACTACTACGCCCTTGCTGTTGCAAAGGCGTCGCATCCGCTTCGAGTCCTCTCCCCCTGGTGCAGGACACTTCTCTCAAAAACAGATGCCCCCTTTGTCTCGACTCGCGATAATTTCGTAAACGAATGCAAACGAATATAAACGAATATAAACGAACGGTTCGACACCTTGTTTAGAACCCCTATGGTATTTCGCGACGGTGCAGGTGAGGCAATATTCGACATATTTTTTAATAAACGCTCTTATTCTTGGAAAGCAGTACTTTCTAGAAATACAATCAAAGACTTTGTTTGGTCCTACATGACAATCCTCATCGTGGTATTAGCGTGGTAGACCGATACGAGTTCCTTCGGTACATAAAAGCGAGTACATTCATTACCGGCATTATTCTGCACTTTACGACATAACAAGTTATCTACTGCCGCGAAAGCACTAATGATAGTATCGTTGTTGCGAACCTTTTCTATCATTACTTTGGTTTCGTCATCGTTCCTCTGAGCAATGTCTAACCACGATCCCTCGCATATGACATTGACACGACAAATTTTATCTTTACTAGGATGACGACTCAAATAACACTGTACAACAAATTTTAAATTTTTCGATTTATCTCGACCGCCACTATGCAAATTTTATAGATTTTTGTGAGCTGAATACGAATCTGAAATCCATTTTTCTGTAGTACGTACAGTTGTTTAGAAGATTAATGTTAAAAAAAAATTGACAATTTTTAACTTTGGGAATTTTTTGTGCTTTTACTATAGCAGCTGTTCAATGACTTTTTGCACGAGAGAAATCTGTGAAATTTTCCGAATAAAACGATATAAATTGTTATTGTATTGTAAACGTTTAAATATGTTTAAACAACGATCGATGTAAAAAAGACCCTAAAAATGCACCAATTTTTGCTGACATTTTTAAATTTATTTAAAAAACTGTGGGTCTAGGTAAAAACATAAACACCCTACGCGATAATGCAGACAGTTCTACTGCAGAAAGCGCCGAGCGAAGTTAACAGATCACATTCGTTTACATTTTATAAGGAAAATAGTTCGGCAAAACACGCGGCGCTGCCAGTGGTACAGTAAAGACCCTCATAGTGCGAAAGACGCCAGAGTCGAAATTCGCACTGAGTGGGCCAGTTGGAAGCGAAATTTTATGCTCGGCAGCTCGGTTGCTGGGGGGATCCCCCTTGGAATCAGTCGAGCATTAAACACGATCGGTACCGAAACGACCGAATATCGGTGAGACACATATTAACGCAAGCAAAGAAAAAGATTGCAATTTCCTTATTTCCTATTATTTTTTCATGAAACTTGTACCACGGTATTTGTCAGGTTTTTCTGATTAAAATGACACCAAACATGATGTAATTGCGTTAATAATTACGTACGTAACGGGTGATTAAAGTTTTTAATGTGAAAGAGGACGGCGAGTGGAAAAGACAGAGAGGCAGAAGGTTGAAGCGTTCGGAAAAGATGAAAGGCAGGCGGAGCTCAGCCCTTTAAATTAAAAATTATAAATTCTTTATTTTTGGTTTTTCGTGAATCAAACTTTTACCATCGTATTCGCCTCGTTTTTCTGATTAAAATGATACCAAACACGATATAATTACGATCATAATTACCCGTGTAACAAGCCATAAAAGTTTCGGACGTTAGAATCTAAGGAATTCGTATCTCTGACGTAAATGTAACGTCCGAAACTTTTACGGCTTGTTACACGGGTAAGTATGATCCTAATTATATCGTGTTTGGTATCATTTTAATCAGAAAAACGAGACGAATACAATGGTAAAAGTTTCATTCACGAAAAACCAAAAATAAAGAATTTTGATTTTTTAATTTAAAAGACAGAATACGCAGGAGTCTTTCATGTTTGCCGAATGTCTCGAACCTCAGTCCCTCTCTGTTTTTGTATCGCTATCCACGTTCGGCTCATGGACGTGGACCGAATCAAACTTTCGCACTGAGTGGGCCAGTGGAAGCGAAATTTGATACTGGGCGGTTGTCCTTTTCATGCCGCGGCCAAAAGAACAAATCGCCGCTAAGGCGGTGAAGCATTGAAATGTCGAGCGAGACTGGTTCAAGCAAGGCGAACATAGGCTCAGCAATGACGCACGCATAAGCGCAGGAAGAGACGTTTCGCACTGTGTGGGCCAACCAAGCATTGCACTGAGAGGGTCTTTACTGTATTGATCATAGGCACGTTTTATAGATTCCGAAATGTTTTTTACTGAACATTTAAACACCACTTCAGCACACACATAACAAAATGTATTTAGGTGATTAACACATGCACGGGACATTGCTATTTACATTAAACAATAATAAAATTGATGCACACTTGCATACACACACAGACGCATACACAAACACACCCACACATACGTACACATAATGCACAAAATCAACCAGCGACCTCCCCGGGGTGTGCATGGAATAACGCTAATGTTGGCGGTAACAAGCATAAACTGATTAAAATGCATGGGTACGATTACTTAAAGTTGCTCAAGAAGCTTTTTGTTGCTCAGTGTATAATGTGTTTAATTTATTAATAATAATGCTTATAATCTTATAATGGAATATGGCTGGTCCACTTATCTTGAGACGGGTTAATATCTTATAAACAACATATTTTTGAAACAAGTGTTTCAGACAAAAGTTGTCGTATGTCAGGGAGCAAATTAGATGGTAGGAATAGATTTTTACAGTGAGTGCTCCTGAAGGTCATATGAAGGTCAACTTAATTTTTTTAAATATAACCCCCCGTTTTTTATTATACTATCATATTCTCCAGGAGAAGAAAGGTAACTTTTGTTCGAAACATTTTTTCGTAGGGTGTCTATTTCTTGAGATAAGGTACTAAATATTTATTCAATGTTATTAGTTATTTAAGAAGGTGCTCAAAGTGTTGATGGCGATGATGGAAGCGTGGGGGAGCATGCTGATTGGTTTTTCCCCAAAAATTAGAATCCAATCAGCAGATTCTTTTAAAAATTGCTACTACCCCGACATCCTCCGTCTATTGTAAAAGGGGCGATACCTGTACGCGCGCGAGGGTTCGAGTACCCATCAACGCCGTGATCCTCCCTTTGCGAACAATCCAGATGACCGGTTGTTCTGTTATGTTGGACCATCTAAGGTCCCTTTCAGAAGAACCGATTTCATGACACATAATTTGCTGTTGAGGACGAAGCGAAAATTAAAAAGCTTACATGCATTGTAAAAAAAAAAACGTACAACTACTTTATTGCCGGAAATATTTAATTTAAATCCGGCCCACCTACATGGGACTCGGATGTGCTTCCTCACCCGTCGGGTATACGCAACATCCCCCTACTTCAGACCTCGAGTTTACTACTCCTAAGAGTCCATCTCCAAATAGGCATGACACCGAGCCCTTGCGAACTCGGTGGGACTTTCACATCACCCTTAGTACCTGTGTCGGCGAGAAATTGACCTCAGCCACGCTTAACAGGTCGTACGCCAGGGCGTGGCCCCGAAGGGCGGGTTTCCTGTACAACTTCTAATACTGCTAGTGGCATCCGTTACTCAGAAACCTGAGATTGGGCAGCTCCGTAGTAGCAGTTTTCAAGGGTCAAGAGTCGTGTTGTCTGCATCACGGACTCGTCTCGGATACTAGGCTGGACTAGGTCCATCCGCCCGACACCTCAAACGACGGCCGTGCACTCAATCAATCGAGAGCTCATACAAGTCACCTCTTCCACGCAAGTCTGCACACCAATGGCATCGGTTACCCGGGGAGCCGGGATTGGGTAGCTCCGTAGGTGGCTTTTTAGGGTTGGCGGTGCGTGGCCTCCAGGATCTCGTCTCGGATACTAGGGCTAAACCCCGACACCTCAAACGACAGCCCCGTCACGCCAACCCTGGGGATCGAGTCGAAACTCATACCACATCTTCCTACTGTCGGAGATCGCTCTTTGCCCAGGTTCCTGGGATCGTGCGCCGTCCTGCGCGACAGTTTTATGGCCCTTGAGACTGTGGTCTGCCCAAGGGCCCGTTGCCGGCAATATCCGTAAAACTTCTTAACTCAGAAACAGCTATTACATTCCGAATCTCTCATAAACCAGTAAAGGAAATCCTTACTTACTTTGTTCCGCCGATGGGTGCAAGTTTGTTTCTGTCAATGAGCCGAACGGCGATATTTACTAATGTTAGTGAGTTGGGGACCTGGGTAGACAAATTTTCATCAGTCTGTTGAAGTTGGTGTCAACACTTTGAACACATTAAATAATAAATAATAATGTTTATTGAATATTATGTGAAGCGATTATAAATACAGTGCTCCTTATACGTGTTTTTATTTACCTATCATATCCTCATTAATATTTAGTACCTTATCTCAAGAAGTAGGCATCCTACGAAAAAATGTTTCGAACAAAAGTTACTTATTTTCTCCTGGAGAATATGATAGTATAATAAAAAAACTGGGGGTTCCATTGAAAAAAATAAAGTTGACCTTTATATGACCTTCAGGAGCACTCACTGAAAATATCTATTCCTAACATCCAATTTGCCACCTGACACAGGACAACTTTTGTCTGAAAGATTATTTTCAAAAATATGTTGTATAAAAGATATTTTCTTGCCTAAAGATAACTGGACCACCCTATATATTCTAAAATTGTGTACATGTTTGGTTTTTGAATTAGAAATTTTATCCCAAATCTGGTCCGCATCGATTTGTTGAACCGAATATAAGTCTACATCTACGCTTCAGCAAAGATTCGTTTAAAGAAACATCACGTCCTGCTGTACATACACTTTTCAAGTATGTACTACTCTTATTTATTTCAACGCATCGACAGAATGTAGAAATTCATTATTTACGACATGCAAATTTTCAGAATTTGACATAAATCTATTTCTAAACATAACTGTTCTAAAAAATGATGCCTCAGTACTGGAGTCCGTACTGCAATAACTTTGCACTGTAGGTTTCTGTACCAAAGATATGAAAATAATCAAAGCAAAATAAACTTTTATTTCATCCAAACTAATCTCTTTGAAAGTGTGATCATTTTCATCAAACCTATTTGTTTCCATTGCAATGCCTTGGATAATGCCCTATCATTTAAAACTAATTCAAACACACTTTGTCTGATAAAATTTCAAATATCTTTGTTTACGTTGTAAACACCGGATAATTTATATACTTTAGGTAACTCATTTCCTCCTACTACTCACATTCACAGTCATTCTTCGTTTGATTATTATCAGCATCATCACTATCGGATCTCATTTCAATGACTCGTCTTCGTTTCTGTGGTCTAATTTCCTCTTCACTGTAATCATAATTACTACTTTCATTTCTGCCAATTCCCTCTTATTCTATTTTTTAGCTAACTAATAATGATAGTGATTAACAAAGTTGAACGTATGCATATGACTCCAGTGATAGTAACCAGGAAAATTGAGCGTATATGCTTCGCTAATAGCGACCAGGAAAATTAAGCGTATCGCTGCAGTAATAGTGACCAGGAAAAGTAATTGTATATCTACGGTAATGATGCAAATGGGTTCGACGGGTGATGGATGATCAATTTTGAAATTCCTTTTTACGATCCTATTGTCGTATGGCCGTTGTTGAAGATTAAAGAAGTATTATACAGCGTGGGGCAATAACTTTGTCCACCTTGAATATTGTCGTTATTTGCAATAATATGAAAAAATGTCATATACGAAACTTGAACGGTGCAAAGGGGGACATATTATGATACATATAGTTTTTACCTGAGTGGAAGCATAGAGGAGATTTGAAGGTCGTGGCCATTTTTTTAAATGGAATGGTATGTTTTTTTTTATCACCATGTGATAGCCGGTGTTGAGACGACTTCAACAAGCTATCGTTCAATGTCATGCAAGGTCAAATATGGTTTATAAGTAAACCTACAGATATAGAAGGTGTTCGATGTGGCAACCGTTCACGATAATATTATCGTCTCTGCAGTTATTCTAGTATACTCAGTATTTCATAGACTCCCAGTTGTATGTAAATAAATTCTTTTATAACGTTGAAATGCTGGTAAACATCCCAATACGCCATATCATTAACATGAATCGATAGTCAGTCTTAGTCGATCGCTAAATCAAGTTGCTGTGTGATTACCAAAATGAAATTTTTCTTTGAAGAGCAAGTGGATATGATCCTGATTTATGGAGAAACGCGACAAAATTCAATAAGAGCTCAAGTCTTGTCCACTGAAAGATATCCTGACCGTATTTGTCCTTCACACCGATTTTTTCAAAGGTTGTGTAAAAAATTAAAAGAAACCGGGAATTTGGATACGCGTAAGAGCAGTCGTCGTAAAAGAGCAACTGATAAAGAAAGCGAAGTTGGTGTTCTTGCAATTGTAGCACATAATCCACAGATTACAGTAAATCCTCCCACAGTGCGACACTCGATTCCCTCCCACAGTGCGACACGTCTCTTCCTGCGTCTATGCGTGCGTCGTTGCTGTGCCTGTGTTCGCCTCGCTCGAGCCAGTCCAAGTGTAACACGATACACTCGCCGCAGTCCCTTTGATGCGGGCCGCCAGATCTCCAGTTCCAAATTTACCAATATAATTTTTTAATATTTATATTTTTTTGACTGCAAATTTTTTTAACATATTCATGAGGTTCTTCCGATCAAAATAAGACCAAACACGATATAATTACGATCATAATTACCTGTGTAACAAGCCATACAAGTTTCAGACGTTACATTTACGGCAGAGATACGAATTCCTTAGATTCTAAAGTCCGAAACTTTTATAGCTTGTTATACGTGTAATTATGATCGTAATTATATCGTGTTTAGTATCATTTTAATCAGAAAAACGAGACGAATACGATGGTAAAGGTTTCATTCACGAAAAACCAAAAATAAAGAATTTTGATTTTTGAATTTAAAAGACAGAACATGCAGGAGTCTTTCACGTTTGCCGAACGCTTCAACCTTCTGCCTCTCTGTCTTTTCCACTCGCCGTCCTCTTTCACGTTAAAAATTTTATTCACCCGTTACGTACGTAATTATTAACATAATTACATCATGTTTGGTGTCATTTTAATCAGAAAAACCTGACGAATACCATGGTACAAGTTTCATGAAAAAATAATAGGAAATAAGAAAATTGCAATCTTTTTCTTTGCTTGCATTAGTATGTGTCTCACCGATATTCGGTCGTTTCGGTAACCGATCGTGTTTAACGCTTGACTGATTCCGAGGGGGATCACCCCAGCAAGGGACAGCCGCCGAGTATTAAATTTCGCTTCTCCTATGCTCACAGTGAGCAGTTTCGATTCCGGCCTCTGTTGCACTGTGGGAAGATTCACTGTAGTTCCCGACAGATTGAACGGGAATCGGCAATCAGTAGAAGGAGTGTGCTACGAATTCTTGCACGGTATAAATTTCATCCATATCATATCAGTCTACATCAAGACTTACACGGTACCGATTTTATGAAGCGTGTCTCATTTTGTCAGTGGGCTCTACATAAAATACAAATTGATGAAACATTCTTTTCTGCGATACTATTCACCGACGAAGCTAGATTTACTAAGCATGGAAATCTCAGTTTGCATAATATGCATTATTGGAGTACCAATAATCCACACTGGTTACGGCAAGTTGTGAATCAACGACAGTGTGGTGTGGAATCGTTGCTGATCAAATTAATCGGACCGTGTAACACATAAGATTTCCGAAATAGGAAAATATTGTAGAATATATGTAAGCTAGAATGTAAGAAAACGCCGAGTACGCGCGACCGACGTACAACCCAGGTCAGGCCATAAAATCCCTTAGTACGCGGAGTTGGGCCTCGCTGATTGGGCGGGCCTAGCTTCGCTTTTCAGTATAAATAGCGGCCTTTTTCCGAGAAAAGGCAGTTAGCGAGAAGGTGTCCTATGGGTAATTTAGAAGAGCAAGACGACTTACTGATAGGCACTCTCTAACTTTCGTTTAGAGAGCAAGACGACGGTATTGTTCGGCACTCTCTAAATTCAATCCCTCCCTCACCGTGTATCTTAGAGTGCAGACGACGCTTTGTTCGACACTCTCTGAACTTACGTTTAGAGAGCAAGACGACGGGTTGTTCGGCACGCTCTAAGTACGACGGTTTCCCTTCCGTAACCTATAAGAGAGAAGACGACGCGGTGTTCGGCACTCTCTTATAGCGTTCCTAACTCACCCAAATCCTACAAGTCGAGGAAGACGTGGATACGGCACCTCGACTTTTCCTTTCAAGAACTAAGAAGAAGACGTCGCCTCCGGTGTACGGCACTCCTTAGTTTCTAAACCCATCTCCTAACCCTTCTTTTCCTTCTCCTTCGCCTCCCGCGATATTAACGCGTTACAACCGTACTTTATTGATGGAAATCTCACTGGCGAACGATATGAACAATTTATACGAAGTACATTGAAAATTTTGTTAGAAAATGTACCTCTAAACGTTCGTCAAATTATGTGGTTGCAACACGACAGATGTCCAGTACATTATTCTCGGAGAGTAAGAAATGCCGTTAAGGAACTTTATCCAAATCGATGGATAGGTCGTGGAGGATTAGTTTCTGGGCCAGATCGCTCTCCAGACTTAACTCCATTAGATTTTTTTCTCTGGGGAACATTGAAAAATGTTGTTTGCCAGGAAATACCGACTATGCCAGAAAATATGAAACAACGCATAATTGCAGCGTGTGCTAGAATAAGTACAGAGACAATAAGACACGCACGTGAAGCAACGGTAAGAAAATTACAACTCTGGATTGACGCAAACGGTCACCACATTGAACACCTTCTATATCTGTAAGTTTACTTAAAAACCATATTTGACCTTGCATGACCTTGAACGATAGCTTGTTGACGTCGTCTCAACACCGGCTATCACATGGTGATAAAAAAAACATACCATTCCATTTAAAAAAATGGTCATGACCTTCAAATCTCCTCTATGCCTCCACCCAGGTAAAAACTGTACGTATCATAATATGTCTCCCTTTACACCGTTCAAGTTTCGTATATGACATGTTTTCATATTATTGCAAATAACGACAATATTCAAGGTGGGGAAAGTTATTCCCCCATCCTATATATTCGCCAATTGGTCTTATCTTCCGACGCTGCTGGATTGTCGAGATCTTTTAGAACGTTACTCATGGTTGTCCTGAACAGTTTCATTCGATTAAAACTGTTTGCGTAAATAAAAATATACGGCATGTTTAATTAAACTGAAAATAATGTATTCGTTAATAATTTACGGGGACAGGAGAGTAATGTCGTTTCTGCACATGTTGTTATTCGATTGTCATATTTCTGGTCATTGTGCAGTTCAAAATCGTGTCAAAGATTTTTAAGACATATTTTGACTATTTTTGACACGAACCTATCTCTAATACGGATAACAGTGTCCAACAGCCAATCGATGTTCTAAAATCCGATTAGTGATTATTATAATGGTTCTAGCGCTAATTAGGAATCAGCAATCCGTTGTTCGCCAGCATGTACAGTTTTTGAGAAATTTGATTTTGAAATAAAGCACATTTTCGAAATTCAAACCAATTTTGTGAAGTCACTATACAAGATTCTGAAATTCCGTTTGCATCTGAAGATTCTGTAGACTTTTGTTTGTACAACAGTATCTGCTTTTTATGCATTCTCAATATTGAAACCTGTTTAAACAATCTATGAACACGAAAAGTCACCGATTTTGCATCAATTTTTACGTACATTTTTCAATTTATCTCAAAAAGTAAGGGTGTAGTGGTTATTATTAATTAATAATTACGTATTAATTAATTATCATTACGTGTAATATATTTTATTTATTCATTTATTTATAGTCGCGTCTACAGCTCATGGGTTATTAGGAACTCAAAGAAAGTTTACAGCTTGTTGCACAATTTAGATCCTTTAAGGTACTGCAGCAAGTTTTGGATCAATATTTCGTTCTTGAGATTGTACCTTAAGGATGGTCTTGTATTGAATCATAGTCAGTTTAAAGAATATTTCCTGCAGTAGCTGATGCCGATTGCGGTAATCCTGCACAGTTCGCATGTTAGAGGGTTTTCTTTGTTGATGAGGTATTGGTGGGTCCATTTTGTATGGCCTGTTATGATTCGTGAAATTTTCACTTGGACCAATCTGTGTAGGGACCAGGAGATCAAAAATTTTGTGAAGAAGTCAGTTTTGATTGATTTTATGAGGGGTTCGGTTGAAGAATTCCATTTTTTATTCCAACTAACTTTTATATTTTCCTTTAGAATGGAGAGCGTGGTTTACAGGGACAAATTGTTATCCTAGTAATCTGGAGATGTTCAGTTACCTGCTTTTTTGATTACTTGTTATAATTTTTGATTTTCTGTTATACCGATGTGGGAAGAGATCCATATTTTTATCATCAAGTTATTCTTTAGGTTTAACCGAGTATAGACTCTTGGCATTCTGGGATGACAAGGTCGTTTATTCGTAGTTTCTGTATTGGTGAGATGGCACTTGTGAAGTCGTAGAAAATTGCAAAACTTTTATTTTGGGTGGATACAGTGGATTTAATTATATAAAGTTATATACAGTGGAAGGCGCTCATAGTTAACCTGACAAAAGAACATATTCAAGTGGGACACCCCGATTTTGTTGAAACGTACAGAAAATATAGTTCTCAAAAAAAAATTTGACACGTAGGTTTCAAAAATTGTTAAATAATAAAAAATAAAAAATTCCAAGAACACGTATCCTTTATTTTTGTCTATACTTTATGTATATTAATTTAGGCGACGATACATTGAAGTTTAACAAAACAAAATTATTAAAAAGTATACATTTTTTAACATATTGTTTAAACAAATTAAACATTTATTGTTTAAACAACTATATTTTCTGTAAGTTTCAACAAAATCGGCGTGTCCCACTTGAATACGTTCCTTTGTTAGTTATAATTTTGTATCGTGTTCTAGTTCCTTGTACGTAGTCATAGTTATATTTTATTGATAAATTGTTACTATTGAATATTATATATCGTTCACATAATTATGTAGTTCTTCCTACGTCTGTTAGCATTTCGCGAATGGAATCATTACAGCGTTTCATCTAGACTCAGTGGTGCGAGACATAGCCGTACGGTGTACATTTGTACATGTGATATTAAATTTACGTACGAATATTCAGAGATGCGAGACAGCCGCATGGGATATTCGTACTTTTAATAGTTCTACGGGTCAGGGGACGTACAAGACACGGTGGACCAATCACTTTCGCAACACATTGAAACCAGTACCATAATGTCTTACTACCTGCGCAAGTTAACGCGCGATCTTTATACTCCCGTTTGTGTCGATTCCGCGCCTATTCCACGAGGAGACCTATTCGTGCCGGAGTAGAAACTTATTACAACAGACATCTCAATGCGACTAATAACCGTGCAAGATCTGCATCCCGCCGACCCACGACGCGTGCTGATCAATCTCGAACCTTGAAGAAAGTATCTTAGTGAGTATTGAGGCGTCATGTATACACACGGGGCCCTGGCAGATGACGTGCGTATGTACCGCTTGGCCAAAAAGATTATAATAAACACGAAACAGGGAAAGCATAATTCGCGGCGCACCCGAAATCCTACCTGGGACGTAATACGGTCATTTGAAAAAGTACATTTCAACATTAAGTCACGCCTTTAATGAAAATAATTTTGACTGAAGAATAAAATGTTGTGAATACTACCTAGCTAAAAGTGCGTAAGATGTAAAATTTTCGGATAAAATTGTTTGGAGCCTTGGTTCCGCTTAATTTAAATGGAAATTAATTGACGTAACAGCAACTATTTGGCTTGCCAAAATTAACGTATTACAATGGAACATAATTTTAACTTACCAGGAGTAAACTCTCACTGCTGAGAATTATTTCGCTTATTGCAGGGATCCGCAGTTGGTAATAAAAATAGTAGCAAATTACAATGTTAATACCTACTCTAAGTCTAACTCAAAAAGAATAATGTTCACTCGGTGAAGTCTGAATAGAATCCAACGAGAATGTGGTGTTGACGGAAAAACGTTGACTTCGGAAAGGAAACTATTAGTTATGGTCGAGGATAAGGGTGTGGAAGCTGCAAAGATCATTGGGTAATTATTTAGGAAAAGTGATAAATTAGGATGTAAAGGGATAAATGATTTCGTAAGTTCTTACTGTTAAGCCACGGCAACGGGAACGAGATGAAGAACTCACAGTGACTTCACACAGTTAAGTTTTATTTCACAAAGGTTCAGAATCACATACAGAGCACTATGTCACAGATTGGCGGATAAATGGTAACTGAGTTATTTTGGGGAGATGTTCAGGGTTTTATGTCCTTTGCAAAACAAGGTATGACTCTTAGGCTGATAGGGCGGTTGTGACGCATGGATCATGACGACGGTGTTGCTTCTGGTTATCGGTGCCCTTTGGAAGTACACGGTGATTGTGGAGGATGAGGCATCGATGGTGATATGTCATCCACAATATTACGAAAGCCCAAGATTAACGGAAATTTTAAGACAGGCATGTTTGGATGACATATGTAAATTAAGAAGGAGAAGCTCGAACTAGTGGACAATAGAATTTAGGGAAAATAGGACGACATGGTAAAGAGGAATAGCATGTATGTTAGGATTTCCAATAGAATATGGAAGTTAACAGAGAGATTCAATTTTTGTAACAAATACGAGGAGAGAAACATTTTTTTTTGTTCGGTCAGCTTGCTAACACAATACAGTGTTAACCCTCCTATAACACGGTAGTTAGGTTCCTAGAAAATGCCGTGTTGTGTGAAACCGTGTTGCATGAGACCCAGAGCTAGTACAAAAAGGGGGGTTACGTTCCAAAAACTTATTAATAACAAATATTTTTTTTAATTCGACATAAACAACTTAATTTTTATTAAAAATATAAATGTATAATATGTACAACACAAAGTAAAAAAAAAAAATATTTGAATCTAACGCAACCATAATTTAATGAATTTATTCGTCGTCACTGCTCAGTATAATCAACCGAGAACGTTTTTACGGTGGAACGATATCGCCTTCACTTTCAGAACTTTTTTCTCTATTTAAAGTTTTTGTATGTTTTCCCTTCTTAAAAAAATCTATAATCGAACTTTGCTTGCTGGTTCTTACTAGGTCATTGTAAATTTCGTGGTATGGAGCTAAACAGATTTGCCGCTCCCTTTTGAATTTTCGACTTCTTTCCGTGGAAGGGTCTGTATTCAAGAAAAATGACTCGAGATTTTCCGCTAAGCATAAGCCTTCTCGTATTTTTTTTTTAATGTTAAATTCTTAACTGCACAATCTTCATCAGAGCTAGCGTCCTCAAAATCGATTTGATTTTCATCTAGGGATGCCATTTCCATCAAATCCGCTTCGTCAACTTCTTCTTCCACTAATAAATCTTGAATGTCTTTGGCAGCCATATCCACAAAACCTTCGCCTCCGATTAATTTAGCGACTTCTAATATGGCACCAATTTCATTTTCTGATGTTTCACGCATGTTTTCTGTTTCAACTGAAGAGGGCCATATCTTCTTCCAACACGCAATTAAGGTTGATGTTTTTATTTCTTTCAGCGACACAGATATGATTTCGATACAGTGCTTGATTGAAAATTTCTTACAAGCTTCCATTACGCTAATTAATTTCGAATCGGTTGTGTCTAAAATCCACTGTAAGGATCTTCTTATATAATACGTTTTAAAGGTATAAATAATACCTTGATCCAATGGTTGGAGCAACGAAGTAGTGTTAGGTGGTAGTGTTGGAGGTCCCAACTATGTATTTGCACCCCTTTCTCTTTACCATGCCATTTCCTTTCTCTTATCCTTAAACTTAGGCCATTTCCTTGTCACTAGCCCTAGACCGTCCAGGTACTCCTAACTCCCACTCCCCGAAATCCATTTTCCCTCCCTTCTTTACCTCTTCCCTGTTCTTTTCCTCCACCCTCGTACAAACATCTTTTTAACCAATAGTCTTCCTGTAGTAAGTTTGCTTGCAAGTTACATTGATTTCGCAAGTCAGTTTCCATCTAGTACTCTTCCGAGCTGGTTCAAATAGTTGTATATATTTTACGTTAGGAGCTAGATTAGGATTAAGTTATGTTACAATAAATTAACTTGTACAAGAGTTAATCATTCTTATTTCGAATCCGGTTTCCCAACAGTAGGAACACTATTCTAACGTTGGGATGTGTCAAATCTTGTGGGTGGTATGGAGCATTATCTAACAGTAATAGCGCCTTGAAGCTCAAATTTTTCTGCCTTAAATAACGCTCAACACTTGGCACAAAACAATTTGAAAACCAATCTTTAAATAAATTTCCTGTTACCCAAGCTCTTGAATTTGCTTTCCAGTGTACCGGCAAGGTGTTGTTATTTACGTTTTTCAGTGCACGAGGATTCAAAGATCGATAAACTAGCAAGGGTTTTGTCATGAAGTCCTCCGATGCATTACTGCACAAAAGGAGCGTTAGACGATCTTTGGACACCTTAAATCCGGGTGCAGTTTTTTCTTTTTACGAGATAAAGGTTTTACTGGGCATTTTTTTCCACCAAAGCCCAGTTTCGTCGGCATTGAAAACCTGATCCGCTGTGTATCCTTGCTCGGCTATAATGTTTTGAATTTTTTCTGGATACGTCCTAGCAGCTTCACGATCAGCCGACGCAGACTCTCCTTGGATTCTTATGCTATGAATTGCAAAACGCTTTTTGAATTTTTCAAACCAACCTTTACTCGCCACAAAATCTGGGTTGACAGAGGATTCTCCTTGTTCTTTAAGATGGTTGTAAATTTTTAGTCCTTTTTGTTTTATGATATTGCCATCTAATGGAATTCTTTTTTGACAGAAATCATCAATCCAAATGCTGAGTGCCTTTTCCATTTTCTCAATTATTGACGCTCTGCGGCGATCTGAACGTTTTGCGGATGTCGAAGATCCTGCGGCAACTGCACTTCTGAATTCTTTTTCATTTTTCTTGATGGTGCTGACTGTTGCTTCATTCAAATTAAGGCTTTCCCCAATGTGGGATGCTTTTTCTCCTTTCAATAAACGATCCAAGATTTGTATTTTTACTTCTAAAGAAATAAATTTCCTTTTGAACGTTGTTTTATCTTTATCTGACATTGCTTGGGGCTGAAGCTTAATGTCTTAAAGATGAAAAAATTGTTCTTTAACACACCGTGGCTCGACGTAGACTACCGACTAACAGCGTGAGACACTTTTGTTTTCAGGCCACGGAGATGAAAGTAAATAACGTAGGTAAAACCACACGGAAAACTGACTGACTGACACCTCGAGGAAAACACACACGCATCTTAACCGTTTGACTGCTGACGAGCGCTATCGCGCTCTTCTTATGTTACGCCAAAAATGCGAAGAGCACGATGGCGCTCCTCTTTTTTTTTGATGCCTAGACTGCGGAGAGCGTAATAATACTGATCCAGAACACTAGAATTTGTGTGTCCAATGAAACACCTTGCGTTTGCGGAGCATACGACTTTTAATTGTTGTAATAATATTACATATTTCAAATCTACTTTTTTTTTTGTTAAATAACGGCGAACCCAATGTTTGATATTTGGAGTGAAACTGACTACACGTATGGTTAACCCATTGACTGCCAGTGTCATGCCCTGATAACGGATTCGTCATTGCCAACATTTAGTCATCGCTGACTCTTGAGGAACTTCGGAGTCTGCTTCTGCCGCTGAGTCACAACAAACCCTTAAACCTGATTAGGCCCCTCCACCGAAAAACTAGATGTATATAAGATCGCTTGCACAACAAAATAAAGATCAGTGTATTTCTAAAATTGTTACTACGTCGAACCTCTGCCCGATATTCCTTTTTCTACGGAATTAGGGACCTCGTGAGTGGAGAAATCTTCAATTTCTAAAGTTTTGTGCGTCGTTCCCCGTGATACCAGCTACGAGATATCTCGTAGTGCGTGCTGCAATTTTAGATTAATTACAAATGGCCATTTCAGTTAAAAATATTTTAAAAAGGTGAAAATTATATTATTATTATTATTTATTTTAATTACTGTAAATGCTATTACAATATTATATCAGTAACTTAATATAATTATATTTTGTAAACTTTCATGTATTCTTCAAAATAAAACCTTGGCACCCAGGGCAAGACGCTCTAAATATGTCTGGCAGTCAATGGGTTAAGGACCTACAAACATTTCCGCAACGCTGTATCTTTAGGACAGCAAGCCTCGCCGCGGCTGTAGGAGTACATACAGTGTTGTATGTACAAAGGATTTGCAGTTTTCTTATCGCGTTATAGCGAAACCGTGTTATAGGATGCCGTGTTGTAGGAGGGTTCCCGCAATTTACGAATCGTGTTATAGCGAAACCGTGTGTACGATCGAAACTCTTCAACATGAAGACCTCCAATCTATTCGATAAAAATCTGTATAAAAAATCTGTATTAAATTTAGACAAATAAAATTGTCTATGTAATTGATTTTGATTGACGTAGGAATGGTTCGGGGAAGGTTCCTTGAAAATAATTCAATGAATTTATAAAGTATAAAAAATGTTGTTTATTGAGTATTACGCAAGGGAAAAAGCTCGAAAGCATAAAAAACCCTTGGTGATTTCGTATATAAGGGAAAAAGCCCGAAGGCGTAAAAAACCCTTTTGTTTTAAATATAATTTGTATTAGTGTGAGTGTGTTGCGTGTGAATGTATTGTATCGTGCACGATGGGTGGGCGCCCGTCAGCGATTAATTGCTAATTAATCGCGTGACTCCGGAAATGATTTTTGGGAAGTGATTCCCATTACTATATTGATTGTTGTATTGTACGGGAACTTGGTTCCGATAATCTTCAATGCGAGAGACTCGCATTGAGAGATTCGATTAAGTGCTAGCAAGGCACTGTATGTAATGTTACCGCAATTCGTGTAGTTTCCACGAATTATTGGGTAAGGAGCGCTCCGAGTATGTACAAAGAATGTACGTATGTTTTGATTGTAGTGTTATAATTCGTGTAATTTCAACGAATTAGTGGGCAAGTAGCCCTATGTATGTACAAAGAATGTACGTATGTATGAATGTAGTATTATAATTCGTAATTTTAACGAATTATTGTGTAATTTCGAATCGCGTATATATAAAATACACGACCGTTCTGTCGCTCGCGAACAACACTTCACCGCGACCGACTTTCTTAGACGACTTTTCACGATCAACTCTTACGATCGACTCTTACGATCGACTGCCACGATCGACTGCCACGATCGACTGCCACGATCGACTGCCACGATCGACTGCCACGATCGACTGCCACGATCGACTGCCACGATCGACTGCCACGATCGACTGCCACGATCGACTGCCACGATCGACTGCCACGATCGACTGCCACGATCGACTGCTACGATCGACTGCTACGCCCTTGCTGTTGCAAGGGCGTCGCATCCGCTTCGAGTCCTCTCCCCCCGGTGCAGGACACTTCTCTAAAAAACAGATGCCCCCTTTGTCTCGACTCGCGATAGTTTCGTAAACGAATGCAAACGAATATAAACGAATATAAACGAATATAAACGAACGGTTCGACACCGTGTTATAAGATACCCTGTTATAGGAGAGTTACCTGTGCACGAAATCCAACCACTTTCGCCAACGCATTGAAACGGGTACCATAAAATTCGCTGATTTAACCGAATAGGGCTTACAAGATATTCAAATTGTTTTACCCCTATATACGGAACCCCATCCTTGCACTAGTACAAACATTATGGAAGAGACCGTCAAATGTTCAACGACCCGAATCGAAGTGCTGTTACAACGAAATGTGATACATCGGAATTTAAAATAGAACGGTGAATTGCAGCGACGATACTCGAATTTTCCACGAAATAGCTGAAATATAAATATTATCGGAGGCAACTTCTTTTCCACATTTTGTCGTAACAATAAGTACGGTACCCCGAAATGGTCTTGATGTTTGTTGGCGAAACATTCACTACAGTTCATCCGATAACTTTTTAGGACAATTTCTGAGGTCGTTATCGAAATTGATGGTATCATTTGTTACCTGGAATAGCATCGATTTATATACCGCAAGGATCGTATAGTTTGTCGTGATCGTTGAAGTTTGCAATGACTCTAATGAGATATGTTTGGATTATCCAGTTTTTAGTTTGCAATCACGAAGTATTATTTGTGATTTTGTTTTACACCAAATTAATTTCATAACTGATTATGACCATATACATATAGTGTTTTGTGTTTCTTAGATTTATTTGCCCATGTTTTTACGTTTGTTTTTTAACCCACGTTTAAGATTCTACACTTTAGAAATTAAATGAAATATTATCAACATTGACTAATTTATTTTCGTTTTGATCCAGGTTAATACAGTCCATATTTGTTTTCATTTTTGGGTATGTAGTTATTTCATCTTTCATTCGGCCAACTGCTGCCAGTATACTTATAAACATAATAAAAAGTATAAATATCGATCAGTGGAAGCAATTGGAAATCGGATGGAATAATTACATATTTATTATCATTATAGAAATTCTATAATTGTAATTATATAATACAAATGGTACAATTATAACTATTATACAATTATAAATATATATATTTACTTGGTACTATGACATTTTTTAATATGTTATAGAACCCAACATTTCCGACTACTTTTTCTCATAACGAAATGTATTCCACGATCGTATAGTTTTACGTAACCCTGTAGTTATTGAAAACACAGATTACACATTTTTCCATCATATGTGATTAGAATGTTATACAGTAATATGTTTATTGATGTACAGGTAGCCCTCCTAAAACACGGCATCTTATAACACGGTTTCGCTATAACACGATTCACAAATTGCGGGAACCCTCCTACAACACGGCATCCTATAACACGGTTTCGCTTTAACACGATAAGAAAATTGCAACAATTGTACAACACTGTACTTCTTCGGCCGCGGCGATGCTTGCCGTCTTAACACCAGATTTACGAAAGTTCAATGACCACTTGAGTCTAAATTGAAAATGAACTATGAAAAGAAGTGAACAATGAATAATACATATACCAGTTTATAGAAAGATTCCTTATCTCGATGATGGTTATCATTCATTTCGACATAAGCTTCTTAATAATTTTCGCAATTGAAAATAAAGAGACCTAAGATCCGTCATTTTGACGAGTCCCGTAAACCTAGTGTTACACATACACTGTTGCGGAAAGCAACAGTCCAGACTATTAAGACAAATGAAAAAGAAATAAGAAGTGCAGTTGCTGCAGGATCTTCGACATCCGCATACATTTATATTTTTAATAAAAATTAAGTTGTTTATGTAGAATTAAAAAAAATATATTTGTTTTTAATAAGTTTTCGGAACATAACCCCCCTTTTTGTACTTCTGGTCTGGGTCTCATACAACACGGTTTCACACAACACGGTATTTTCTAGGAACCTAAATACCGTGTTATAGGAGGGTTACCTGTACTTACATAGAAAGAAAATATTTGTACATAAAAGTGTAAGAAATTGTATATTAGTACCTTCCATTGCTTTGATGAGTATAAAGTGTAGTACTAGGTCAGATTCGTCTAAAATTTATACCTGAGCTACACTCAGTAAAATCGTATAACATACTACTTGAATAACATACTTCCGAACATAGTTTGAATCAGTCTGATAATAGATTTTAAGTTATTCAACAATATTTTTCAAATTTATCGTACTAAAAAGCAATCATAAATATAAATACTGTCCCAGAAGTCGACGTCAAGCCGGTATCGGGTAACAGGCTAAGTCATAATACACTGAGCAACAAAATTAGCGCAACAAGAATTTTCATAAAAATTTCACTCAACTTTAAGTAATCGTAACTCCGTGAAAAATGGTCATATCTTACAAATTCTTTTTTCATTTTAATGTTTGTCATTAATTTTCATTTTTGTTTTCCCCACCCCCGCCACCCCCTTTAATGTGAGGACATGTTTTAATTTAAAAAGTTTGCATACTTTGATTCGCTCCATGAGGTGCAATAAATTTTTTTCGCAAATGTTCCAAAAATTGCTGCAAAGTACAAACATTTGTGCACAAATTGAAAAAAAATTGAAGCCCCTACGATTTTTTTTGGCCGAGTTATGTACGTCGACAAGTTACCCATGCATTTTAGCCAACTTATGCTTGGTACCGCCAACATTAGCGTTATTCGATGTACACCACAAGGAGATTGCTGCTTGTATTTTGTGCATAGTGTGTACGTGTGTGCTTCTTTAAACTCTCGCCAAAAATCTAAAGTCAACTGCTCCAGCTTGGAAGTAAATGTCACTTTTTGCCCAACCGAAGATTCAAAATTAATACTTAGCCCAGCTTTAACTGATCGTACTGAAAAAAAATTGTACTAGGCGAGTTTGGCAAGTAATTTTAAAAGTTGGCGCATTTAATAAGGATTCCAAAATGGTAGGACACTTGCTAATTTATTTCCTAAATTGCGGATAGTTTTTTCATTTTCCAATAAAACCTCGTTTTGAACAAATTTTTCTTACTTACTTAAAAATGATTCTAATGTACCCGTGGCTTTCCTCAAGGCCGTAACTTTAAGATTCCAATTGGAGTGAGACGAAGAGAGTTATTTAAAGTAAAGAATTTTTCACAAAATGATTAACGATATTCTCTAACTGAAACGGCATAGTGCGCTAAGCAGCCGTCTTCCTGGAACCGTATGTCCCTGTAAGTACTTATTGTTAGTGGCACGTCTTCCAATAGATTTGGTAAATCATTTTGTAAAAAATTCTTTTCTTTAAATAACTTTCTTCGTCTCACTCCAATTGGATACTCCAATTGGAATGGATCAAATATATATATACAGGGTGTCCCATAATTACTGTAGGAGCCGGAAAGGGGTGGTAGGTGGGGCTATTCTGAACAACTTTTTCCTTTGCAAAAATATTGGATGGGCCTTCATTTTTAAATTATTAAGGAAAAACACTGACCAATCAGACCGCGAGATTTTCGCGCGCTCGGAGGCAGAAGTGTAGCTACGATTGACCGTCGTCGCGAACAAACATATGGGAATCGCGATGATATCTCGTCGGATCGGTTACCCAACGATAGGTAAACGATAGATAACGCCAGATGTCGGTGCAGAATGTGAGTTTTTTCTTTTGTATCATCATTATGGGACACCCTGTATATATATATAACTATATATATATATAGTTTACTCGATGTACAATAGTTATTACAATAATGAAGTTTCTCCATGAGATGGAAAATACACAAAACCAAAAGTATGAATTTCACACAGAATAATTACAATAATCATATATTGTATTATACCGTTAAAGTAAAGATTCGCGCTTTTACTCAGAACAACAATAAAATTAAAATTTCCAAAAAATAGAGGGAGAGATAACTTAATGTTTGCAAAATAATTATTTTCACCAAAAATCTTTTAGATAGTTTTGCAGGTCTGGAGAAACAGTATGGCTTTTGTTTCAAATATTTTTTAATGTCATTCCGCCCTTTACGATTTATAAGCATAAATGATTCTTCCCGTATAAATGGATTAACTTTGCCCTAAAATAGAAGACGAATAAAAACGAATGATGGTTATACTTTTACATATGCCTAATGAACGATTGTACAAAGTTTAGAAAAGTTTGTCGTGTATTAGTCACAGGTTCGTTTGATAGCTCAGCAAATTATTATTAAGAAAATATAATAAATATACCTCTAGTATCTTCTATGATTGTGAAATATCCAAAATTACACGTTGTACAACTCAACACATTAAGAACAGTAAATACAAGCTATCTGGACACAAACTATCTGCATTCATCTTCTCTTCTTCACGAATGTAAGATAATAGGAAAAATGGAATGGAACGATGAAGTTTGCACTTCATCGAATAAACGTTGCGTGGGCGTATTTAAGAATACTATATTTCTTTATTATCTCTGCTCTCGCCGAAAGCCTATACAAGAATGTCTTCAGAGACACATATTCGTACCAAGGACACCCTCGTTAGTATGGTCGTTCTTTAGGGCACTAGGGCTCGGCGAAACACCTCTGAGGGAGGGGAAGCGCTGACGAAAAACATATGGCCTGTATCGACTATTCGTTGATTTCCAATTTTCTTACACGAATTATAGTTTCCTACAATTCTCGCTAGAGTGAAATCTTTGTCATGACCGGATATTTAAGCTGGCTCATATTTAGTTCTTATCATATAGATATTTGTACTAAATTATGCACTGCTTTTTAAATTATTTAAAATGCAATATCACGTCTTATGTCTTAGGTAATTACGCCATTTAGACGCCGTTTTCACCTTCAGCCATTTTGTTAGAACATTTCTTTAAACGGTGTTATTTTATCTCTGAAACAAAAAATTAGATTGAAGAAGTAGAAAGAGTAGTTTAGATTATGAGATATTTTTAAAAGACTATTGCAACTAATGTCATGAATTTTGCTTACAACGTGCATTTCGTAGCAACGTACATACATACATGTTAGCGTCAACGTACTTTTGAGGGTCGACGAAGGCAATTAGCCTGCCGCTATTTTGCTTTTGAACGATTTATGATGTTTCTGAGAGAGAAAGCGAGGCAACAGACGATGGCTATTGACTCGGAATCACGTGGCTATCGGATGTCGCAGGACTGTTTGTATGTCCGTTTGGAAGTTTGGGAAAAAGGCACGCAGTTAAGCATTGCGTTACCAACATGAATAGGATCGTTGTTTTTAGAAATCAACCATTGTCTATTTTTTGCTTTACCCTAGGTATCATAAAGTCGTATGCCAGAGGGTCCCTTACAATTTCAGAAGTAAGTGTCCGCAAGGATCTTGACCTGACAGAATTTCCCCGATGTTGCGAAACTTATGTCCACTACCGCGACGACTTGCCCCCCCCCCCTCCTCCCCGCATAATAATAATGACGGTTTACAGGTTGAAAATACACGGTTTACTGTAAGACAATTCGCTAGCTGCACGCACTGTAATTTCGGAAACGGTTCTAATAGGTTTAAAATCGAAAACGGTCCTAGTTCTTCGGATCGATCCGGTCGATGGCGTGGCGATAGGGGTAATCGCAGGAGAGATTAATTATGTAACGCCGCTGATCGTTCACAGGATCGTAGGTAGGCTCGGGAGTGCTACGAGTCTTGGTTTATTTCGGAACACAAACATTTAGTACGTACACATATGTATATTGTTCGCGGTTTCGGTTACATTAACACGTTGATTATCACACTAAAATAGTTTAAAATTTTATTAGATAGTCTTGGTACGATAAATATTGACGAAAGGGGAGCCTGCTCTAATGTCATTGTCCTTGATACATGTAGGATCCGTAAATTGTTGGATGCTCGAAATCACTTAAGAAAGTAGTTTTTTTAAAAAAGAAGTTTATTACTAAATATAATTACTTGATTCTCAGCTCTCCCTCTCTCTCTCTAGGGATCGTTCCGTGCATCGCATTAACATAGGCGGGATACGGAGCGACCGCTCTGACGTGACGGACCACTGTCTTTGCTTCGTTTCTCGCATTGCTATTTTGTTTCTGGTATCATAACAAAACCTATGTTTCAACTTTCTTTCGATGGATCTGAAAGATAAAAATCTGCTCTATCGTGTGGTATAGTTCGATTTTCCACTACACCCTTACATTTTGAGATAAATTGAAAAATGTACGTAAAAATTAGTGCAAAATCGGTGTCCCTCCGCGTCATAGATTATTTAAACATGTTTAAATATTCAGAATGCATAAAAGATACCGTTCTATTAAGGAAAGTGTATAGAATCTTTTGATGTAAACGGAATTTTGAGAATTTTTTATAGTTACCTCACAAAATTGGTTTGAATTTCGAAAACGTGCTTTTTTTCAAAATCAAATTGCTCAAAAACTGTACGTGCTGTCGAAAAACGGATTGCAGATCCGTAATCAGCGGAAGAAACACTATAATAATTACTGATTAGATTTTAGAACGTCGAAAAGAAGTTAAAATTTGTTGGACAGTGTAATCGTTCGCGCGTTTTTACTTGCGTTTCTTATCCGCGATTATTACGTTAGGCAATTAGTGTAAAGTGACAGCAAAATTACAGTTAAGTGATAATGAACAGTTACAGTGAAGTGAAGTATATTTTTTTTTTACAAAAGATCAGGGTCACTGAAAGGATCCAGACACAAGAACATACTTTTTCTCCGAAACAGGATTATTTTTAAACAATGGGTTAGTCTGATTCAAACTGTTAGTTCATTTCTTATAAATTCAAAATGGTAAGGACAATATTTGACATTTTATGCCATATTCTTTTCAAATAACGAGTACGAGTATTTAAAAAATTTGATTTGTTTCATATACATGAAATAGCTGAACATTATTCTTAATTTGCTTATTCGTTTGATGATTTAACTTTGACTTCACATATCAGGATACTAACATGCTTGTTCACGTCAGTCGTACGTTCGGAGCTTCGCTCTCGCGACTGAGCCCGCGCTACTTTCGCCCTCTGATTGGTCGCTGTTTTTCCTTAATAACTCGGAAGCGAGAGCCTAGATCCAATTTTTACAGAGGAAAAAGTTTCTTAGAATCACCTCCCCTACAACCCCTTTTCTGGTCCTACGCAAGTTACGAGACACCATGTATAATACAATATGTTTCATCGCACGTGGAACAGAAAACGCGAGGATTTCTAAAGAGAGTTTATAACGGTTCTTCTACGAAAAGCTATTTTTGAGATACACATTTTTCGCTGTACCGTAATATTCATTTACCTTTTTTCAACAATAGAGTTTATATTTTAATTTTCGTTTCGTTCTCAATAGCTGCGCTCATGTCATAAACTCGACGTTCCCAAAGGGTCATCTAGCGATCCGCGAACCTAACAGGACTTGGCCTTCGAGGGCCTACCTGGCGGGAAGGTCCCAAACGCGGTCGGTCTTTGGGGGTCCTCTCGATCATGGCGGTAGCGCTTCCACTCTCTTCCTAAAAAGGCGCGTCCAGGGCGCAAAAGAGGGTGGACACTACCGTCAAGAAGCATGTTGATTGGGAAATTAACATAACGAACGAAAACCAATCAGCATGCTTCAACAACTTCCGAATTTTCGCGGAAGTACGAGCGACAACGAGTCGTTAGAATACCAAAAGTCGTCAAACGTGCCGGACGATAAAGAAACCATTCGAACGCGAAAAGAATCAAACAGTACTTCAAAACGTATTGGAAGTCTAACATTAAACGAACCTTCAAACGTCGGAAGGAAAAGAATAATCGAATCGATACTTCAAAACGTTCGGAAGTAAAGATTGAACGTAACGGTTATCATTTCGAAATTCTATCGCCATCGTAATTCATAATACAGTCCACTATATCAAAAATAACGCAATCTAAACGGGTTCACTTTTGGACAATCGACAACTCGTTATTTTAAAGTTAATTCCGCGAAATAACACCAATCTCACATTGTCAAACACAACAAGCGGACGTGTGAGATTTTTCACAATATTATACATTAGTACTAAACTGTATTTGTATATAAGTTTACAAGTGTCCCAATTCCCAAATTTCCATACCTCGAAATATCAATATTCCTAAATTTCTAAATACCATCTGTCCAAATTACATCGTCAGTGCGGTTTGGCCAAATATACACATGAACTGATGGTGTTCCTATCAGTACGAAACAATAAGAGTATATAGTAATTTCTTCGATACAGTGTCTAAGGTAAATGAGGTTGACAAATGTCTTTCCCGTTCTATAATGAACAATATAATAGCTTGTGTACTATCTTTTGTGACTCATTCCATAATTCTGATTCAACTAATTGTTTCTTTTCGCCGATGCCGACACTGACGTTGCACGTTATCAACTACTGGGAAACTAGCAGTACCTCTTACTCAACAGAATTGTGACGTCAAAGCATTGTACAGTAAATGTCATAAGTATTCATCCACGTATCATATTCAATATATGTACATATAAATCTATATGTAGATTTTACCTACCTCATTAAAATATAAGATAAGATTGAAGTTTTACTACTTAAAATCTTTCGTATAAATGTTTATTCTGACTCGTAAGTCGATGACATTTTATAAATAGCAGAGATTTTGAGCAGATTTACGATGTATTCAGAGGAAGATAATCAAATTATTAATGGAAATATTAAATGGAAGCTGGTTGTTCATACAAGGTCTGTCCGGTAAGTAACGCAATTTGTTTATTTCCGCCAGTTTTCCTTCTCTGAGTGTGTTCTGACTTGTTGGGATAGGTGGAAGGGACTCTTAACTTCATTTGTTTACAACCTCGACCTGATCCGCGCTTCGGGGGCGTCAGAATCTTTGTAAACGTTAACCTATTGTCAATGCCTGCGTCATGACGCGCAATGGAGGAAACGGTCGAACAACATTATGTGATTAAATTCTGTGCTAAGCTGAATAAAAGCCTCGCCAACACCTACCAAATGGTTAAAAAAGCATTCGGGGACTCTGCTTTCTCTTGTTCTCAAGTTTCCAGGTGGTTGAATTTGCTAAAAAATGGTCGGGAAACCGTGGTAGATGATCTCCCATCTGGACGGCCGACAAGCACTAGTATTGACAAAAAACCATGCTCATTGTCTTTATTGACGAGAAGGATTTGGCCCGCAAAGAATTTGCATTTCAAGGGTAGATATGAATTCCACATATTACATACAAGTGCTTGACAGGTTGAGGAAAAGGGTGGTTCGTACCCGGAAAGAGATCGCCGCTACGTGGCAGTTAGACCACAACAACGCTCCCTACCATACCACTCTGCGCGTCCAAGAATTCTTAACCAAGCACAGCTTGGTAATGTTACCACAACCCCCTTAGAGTCCTAACATGGCTCCAGCAGATTTCTTCCCGTTCCTGAGAATTAAATCTGATCTCAAAGGAATCCATTTTGGAACCATAGAAGCGATTCAATCCGCCGTGACGAAGGCATTAAACGAGGTCTTCATCAACGCTTTCCAGGATGCGTGCCAAGCATGGAAAAGTCACTGGCAAAAGTGTGTTGATGGCCAAGGGTAGTACTTTCAGGAATTTTAAAGAATTGTGTCAATAATTCCGGACAGACGATGTATTAAGGTTATTACAGAAAATATTCTTATGTTATATAATACTTTCAGTATATGTACACAATTCATGTAAAATACGGAAATATTTTCAGTAATTTATAATTGTAGCAAAATATTGGAATGAATAGTGGTAATGATATTGCAAAAATCAAATTCAAAGGTATAAATACGAATTCGTGTATTTACAAATTAACTGATTTATTTTTATATTTGACCTGCAGTTACTGAATTTATTGTCTAAGTTTGATAGTATATAAATTTGATTTCATGATTGATTTTATTAATTTTTCTACAAAGTCTCATGAAACTCCTTTTCACTGTTATACAAAGCATAGTTTTGTGGCAGTGTCCGCCACTACGTTCTTCCTAATTTATCTTCTCGTCTTCACTTTTCTAACTTTCTCTTCTGCGTGAATATTTCTAAGTACTTCCTGCCTATTCTACAATCTTCAATTTTCCCAGGGTCTCGTAGAAGCCTGGTCATTGTTAGATTGCACATTGTTCTTTAAATTGCTGTCCACAAATTTTTTGTTAAAATTTTTGCCTATTGAAATTATTGATAAAATTTGATTAAAATTTGTACCTATTTGTTTAATATTCATACTCAAATTTATGCAATTAGAATTGTTTTGGATCGTTACTTTTTTAAAATATAAAATTATTTGTTGTTGTACATCTGGCAATGAAAGCAGGCAACCAAAATCTACACATTTCTATAACTAAAATATTGGAAAATATACTATGGCCATCAAGGAGAAATAATACGTGTTGTCATAGTACAATATAAGATGTGCTGAGATTTAACGGTGGGTTTACGGAACTCATAAAAATGGCGGATCTTATATTTGTTATTTAAAATTACCGAAAGTATTAAGAAGCTTTCATTAAAATGCATGTTATCCATCATTAAAATAAACAACCATTGTATAAGCTGTTCTTTAGACTTATTATTTCATACTGTTAATGTACAACTAGTAGCTGGTACTGTATATGTACGAGGGCGGATCAAATATGAACGGGACTTTTCTTTCTGAACTTGTTTGTTTCAGGGAAGAGGATTACCGTTCCTGGAATGGATTACACTGTCCAACAAATTTGAACTTTTTTTCGACGTTTCAAATAACACTATGCGATTATTATAGTGTTTCTCGTGCTGATTACGAATCTGCAACCCGTTTGTCTCCAGCACCTACAGTTTTTGAGAAATTTGATTTTGAAAAAAGAACACATTTTTCAAATTCAAATGAATTTTGCGAGGTAATTATAAAAGATACTAAAATTCTGATTATATCAGAAGATAAATCACATAACGAATACAGAAATTAAGAATAATGATCAGTTATTAATTTTTATTGAGTAGGGGATAAGACAAATATTCGTTATTCATGTAAATGAAATAAATCAAATTTGTTAAATACTCGTACTCGTTATTCGAAAAGAATAAAAAATAAAATTTTTAATTTTATTTCTGCCATTTGTTATGAAAATACAAGATAACTAATTGATGTATTTTAAGGGATAAATAATTATCATATTGAATGAAAAAGACTTTAAATCAATATAGAAAGTGAATTACCTCCAGTCTACTTTAAATTTACAAAAAATGTCCAAAAAATCTAAATCGGACTCACCCATTGTTTAAAAATAATCCTGTTTCGGAGAAAAAGCATGTTCTTTTGACTGGGTCGTTCCAGTGACCCTGATCTTTTTTAAAAAAAACATACTTTATTCCGCTGTCACTTCTTATTATCACTTCACTGTAATTTTGCTCTCACTTTTCACTAATTACCTAATGTAATAATCGCAGATAAAAAACGCGAATGAAAACGCGCGAACAATTATTTGTAAATTTTTTCTTATCATTAGTAACAGCCAAATTATTCAGGTGGCTAGTTTTAAGTGTCTCACCGTGTATGAGACATTTATATAAGTTCTTCGAAGAACTTTATAATACTATACGGAGTGTTCATAACATTACTACATAGCGTTTTCTTGCGTAAACTGCAGCGTGGGGCAATAACTTTGTCCACCTTGAATATTGTCGTTATTTGTAACAATATGAAAAAATGTCATATACGAAACTTGAACGCTGCAAAGGTGGACATATCATGATACATATATTTTTTACCTGGATGGAGGCATAGAGGAGATTTGAAGGTGATGACCATTTTTTTAAATGGAATGGTATGTTTTCTTTATCACCATGCGATAGCCGGTGTTGAGACGACTTCAACAAGCTATCGTTCAAGGTCATGCAAGGTCAAATATGGTTTTTAAGTAAACTTACAGATATCATAGAAGGTGTGTAATGTGGTGACTGTTTGCATCAATGCACAGTTGTAATCTTCTTACCGTTGCTTCACGTGCGTGTCTTATTGTCTCTGCACTTATTCTAGCATACGCTGGCGAACGATATGAACAATTTATACGAAGTACATTGAAAATTTTGTTAGAAAATGTACCTCTAAACGTTCGTCAAATGATGTGTTTGCAACACAACGGATGTCCAGCACATTATTCTGGAAGAGTAAGAAATGCCCTTAACGAACTTTATCCAAATCGATGGATAGTAATGTTGTTTACCAGGAAATACCGACTATACCAGAAAATATGAAACAACGCATAATTCTTTTTGTAGTAAGGTGGATACGGATTTAGCTGAGAAAATGACTATAAGTAATGGCAGTGAATTATGAATCTTATAAATACTTGATGTGTCTGTGTGTGTAAGTGATGTTAAAGTATGTTTTGCGGCAGATAATTGTTTCACTTCGCAAATGTTTGTATAATTTTAATTTGTGTGTGTACGATTTGACTTTTTGTTTACTTTTGATTGATTTCTGTTTTACTTCTTGAGCACTACAATGTTGTGAGGGATGTGTTTAACAATATTTTTAATTGGCGGTTGGCGGGCCGAACCGTACGTAGACGATGCCCTGATTCTGCTAGGATAATAAACGCTGACCCTTCGTTGTAACGCTTGATGCTGTAGAAAATTCTAGAGGATCTTAAAGTTTACAGACTATTGACTTTTTAGTTAATTACGTATCTCGAATATATCATAAACTATTTCGGTCGAGCGGAATTTTGGAGACTTCCAAGGTTTATTTATTCTTGTTTTTGTCCTGTGGTTTATGACAGGTCAACGCGTTTGAATATTTTTATAAATTGCATTAAGTACGTTGTTGCGGCGTAACGGTAGTACCCACCCTCTCTTGCATCTGTAGCGCATCTCCATTTGGAAACAATGGGAGACATACCGATGCGTGTTACCGATTCTTAAAGTCAGACAACATTTTGGTTTTCTCCTCAAAGTAGAATACCAAGCGCCAAATTCCTTTAGGCTTTACTGGACTATTGACGACGAAACAAAAACTAAAGTCGAAAATCTGTTGTATGGAAAAGTGTAAATGAATATTGTAGAGATAATCGTAAAATGTCTAACTCTAAAGTACCTTTTCGTAGAACAGCAGTTGTTAACTTTAATTTCCTTATGTTAAATTTCCTTTAGAAATTATCGCGTTCCCTGTTTTGCGTGTGTGACGGGACGGATATGTTCAATGTGACTACCACCAGGTTTTCTGTTGTATGTAATACATTTTTGGTCAATTCTGTTATTGCTGGTTACAAATATCTAATATTTTTTGTTTCAAATTATTTATTGTATTGGTGTGAGGTGTATCGTAAATGATATTTTTCATAGTGCTTCATAAAAAAATCTGTAGGAGACAAATTTGAAGGCTTTGTTGGTTATTTTGCAGGACCGTATATTCCAGCTCATTTATTGGACAAATGCTATTTAAAATATTAGACGTTGGTCTACAATTATAAAACGGAGCTCTATTGTAACCGTACTATTTCATATTAAAATTCGAATTTTAATGTGCGTTACAGTTATTTTGCAAACGAGGCAATTTTATACGGAAAAAAACTGTACAAAAAATAAAATGAATACTTCTTTTAATTCTTGAGGTATGAATGAAGAGTATGACTGAGCAATGGAAATCGAGTGATAAAGAAGAATGTTTCAATTCGTGTGGTCAAACTTGAAATATGGGCGGTACGAATAAAGAGTGTTTTGAGAATAAAATAAAAATAAAATCGCGTGAATTCAGCGAGGAGGAGGTAGCCAGAGACGAGCGTTTGAAGAGTATAGCAGGTATTAAACGTGTATTGAGAAACACCGAGAATTATTGATTATTGACTACGAAATTTAAACATTAGAGAAATGTACAGTTTTGACAAGTTATTAGTACTTCCTTGCATAATTCGGAAACGAACACGAATTGACCTATGCTGTATATAATATCATTTGCTCAGGAGGACCTCCTATATAATAATAATATTATATATATATATATATATATATATCAATGAAATGGCAATGTAATCATCTAATGAAAGCTAATAATAATTTTGTGAACATTGCTAATGTGCGGTCACTTAAAGTTATCGCCAAGTACTTACTATTAATGACTGAGCGTTTTAACATAAGTTCACCGATAAGTATATAAATACGAACGCGCAACGATAAAAAGTGCAAGTAGAACAACAGTTAGAGGCCACGTTAGAAAATTTCCGCTTTTGGAAATTTGTTGTCAACTAAGCCATCGAAACGGACTACAAAATCATCAATATGAAGTCCATAATTTTGTTGGTGTCGTGCCTGCTGGTTGGGACATTGGCCAAACCTACAACGGAAACAGAAGGTAACAATAGTTATTGACTTTATTCTTGAACGGTGGAGCCGGGTCAGTCGCGACCCAGACTCGCGAAACGTATTACGCAACCAAGGTTCAACTATTCAAAACGAATTACATCTGCGTAATATCCAAAGCAACGGTATAAAATTTAGAAAATTTTATAAGAAATGCTTAGCTGGTACAGTGATATACAGTGTGTGTGTTATACTTATCATGGACTCCTTAATATCTTCGTTACTTTTACTGATGAAATTTGAATTGGAATAAAGTTGTTCCATTCAGAATAACGAAACTAATTAGTTCATAATTCGCGATTTTTGCACAAGGTCGATTCTATTTATGATTTTTAGGATCACAGATAGTTTTCGGATATGAATATGTGGCGTTTAAAGTACAAAATCGTAATCGGGACGAGCTTCACTTTTCTGTTCAAAAAATGTTTATTCTATCATGCATGTTCAAAGTGGTCACTATTAGTTTCAAGGCCGTTTTACATAAGATATTTTTTGAAAATTTTTGATGTTGATATGCCTATTCTTTAACGTTTTCGAAAATACCAAAGCAGTAAAAATGTTTTATATTATGTATGCCGTAATGACTTGAAGCTAATTTGTTTTTCAATAAAAATCTCGCACAAAAAACTAAGATTGTCTAGTAGCATGTAGTGCTTGCAAATTTTGTTGTGTCATAATTTTTAAACAAAACTTTAACCCTTTCACAATTCAATGATTTTATTAACGGAATGGGAAAACCTATAACATTGTTGTATTCGCGGTTGATTATATTATAGTTGTAAATTCTAAAGTTTCTCTTGAAAAATCGAACATTCAAAAATTAAATTAATGAGGCATTTATAATACTTAATTTAATGATTAAGGCAATGTTTAAAGTAATTGTACTTCATTCATAATAATATAATCTTTTATCGTATAATCTTTTAATGTTTAATTACTAAACAAAAACTGGTATCAACACATACGTAATTAGCAAATTATAGCGTATAATTTAATTGAATGTCACTGAAACACTTAATGCAGTAATTAAAAGTTAAGCTGTGACACATATTACTGAGTCCGCATAGATTCGGTTCCACCGTTCAAGAATCAAAAACCAATGGCAAGGAGAAATTTGTTGTGATATTATAAAAGAGGCAAAAGCAAAGTTTTGCACTCGACGACAATAGAGGATATTTAGCCTTTTCATTGGCGAATCGTAAGTTTCATTTCCAATAAAATAGCTAATCATTAGATTATTATCAAGCAAAAAGTTTTTAAAGTGTACATTTGTAACTCTTATTATCCGGATATCCAACATGATTTTGAAGGTACGAGTATTCGAATTTAGACATTTCAGGTTTTAAATATAAAAAACTCGTTTTACCAGAAGTCTGTAGAAAGAGGACAAGGTTAATTTTTGAATATATTTCATTTTTTATAAAATTATATAAGTACAACAGAAAATTTTCCCTGACTAATGTTTGTACGACACTTCACCCGTGTTTTTAGAATTTTAACCCGTTTTTTCAAAATAACAAAAAACAAACTTTGCGTACAAAGCAATTTTTACTTTTCATGTAGCATATTATGTGATGTTGTGAAAAGGTAGGTTGAAATGTTCAACATAAAAAACGTGGAAAGCATAATAGTAGGGTCATTTCAGGAAAGATGTGCCAGACTTTATTTATTGATTGTACGGTAATGAATAAATGCAATTGAAAATGTAAGTTAATCTGGATTAATTATTTGTATCTTTTTAACACAATAGTGTTACGTCTGTATAAATTTTGTTTTAATATCGTAACATGGTTTCTAAAACTTAAAAAAATGTACCTTCCTCTACAGTCTAAGGTTAGATGCATTTCCGATGTGATACACGTTTCATGATGCCATTTTCAGCAATTCGGTCAGTGAACCGAATATACTCTAGAACTGAGAAATTTATAGTCTTTTAACAAGTACAACATTTATCGCAGTATTTTATCTATATAATACAGTGTTAGACACAGTACATAGTCATCAGACATAATTGACCTATTCTTACGTGTAATTTTTAATTTTTTTGCATTACTTTCTTGCTTAGTTCAAATAATTTATCTTTAGTACAGTATCTATCCTTAAAATGCAGGAAAGAAGTTTTTTTTTTTATATATGAATAGCAGTAAGAAAAGAAGTATCAAAATGAAGCTATATTTACTTATTGTTCATAAAAATGTTTTGTTCTGAAATAAATTTCAAATATAATTGAAGCTGCATTATGTCAAGTTAGCAATTGCCTTTAAGTTAACATTCAAATACTTGGGTTTAAAGTAAGGTTGTACTCGAGTATTCCAATTTAAATGAAACTAGAAAGTGGGTATTCCAATTTAAATTAAACTGTTAAATTAAGTAGTACTTGTTAGATACTCAGGTTTAAGTTAAGATGGAACTTGGATACATGGATGGAACTTAATTTAAATTGAACTAGCACTGGAATATTTGAATTTAAGTTAAACTAGCACTCAGATACTCGGGTTAAAAAGCAATTTTAAGAATTGGGATATTCGTAAATTCGTGTTACGAAAAATGACAGCTCTACTGTACTCCCTCGAGTATATATACAGGGTGCGCCAACTGTAGGTACCATATGATAAATGCTTATAAAATAATGAAAACGTAATTAAATAGACTTCAGTTCGCGATATTTATTTACTCATAAATACCATTCTTCACACCACTACAAAAAATTCATTTTTCGAATACAATATCGGGAAAATCGCCTCCTTTGTGAACAACGCAAGGAAATGCTCGTTTTTGGGCATTTTCCATTACTTTTTGCAACGTTTCGGGCATTATTTCCGTTACTTCTTTGCGAATTGCATCTTTTAGTTTCTGGAGGGACCGTGGTCCAATAACATACACTTTGGGCTTTAAATATACACTACAAAAAAAGTCAGGAGCCGTCAATTCGGGCGACCGCAGAGGACATTCGAAATCGACACTTTTTGAAATTAGGCGGTTCTGGAACAATCTTCTTCTTCTCAACGTCGCACAGTGGTCCCAAATCGCAAAAAGCTGGCCAAAAGTCGAAAAATGAAGTACTGAATTTTTACCTTTCAACTATTGGGTTGGGTACACTGATAGTTTATGCGTACTATTACAAAAGGTACAGTTGCCCAGTTCATCTACCTGCACTGGTATTTTAGTAGGAAATTGACTTTCGTTCGAGCAATACCTAGCGCGCAAATCCAGCAACAAATAGTCATCATTAGAAAAATTTGTAACTCAGTTCTCAGTGCATCAATTTTGATTCTGCAAAATGGAAAACAGAACCGAAGGTAGGTAGAATACATATACACAGTACAAGATCAATACTTACGATTGATCGATAAATGAAACGTAATTAAACGATAATTGAATATCGTTTTTTAAGAAAAATTGAAGCAAATAGTGACCTAGGTATTTATAAAAAAAGGGAAAAGTTTATGAGTTCCGCGGAGTTCGGCTACAAATCCAATTGTGATATTTAGTTAACACTGCAATGCATCAGAATCAACAAAAAAATGCTGCCCATATCTGCCCCTCGAATTTTTATGAGCGTTTGAAAATGTAAATACTTGTGCTTGTCGCTGATTCATGCGTGTTCGCTTCTCTCCCTCTCGCTTTCTCTCTTTCATACAATTAGTCATTCGCTCACTATTTTTGACTCCCTTTTTTCATAAAAAGGCGTAAAAATTAAAAATAGGGAAGAGGCCAACATTCAGGTATACGTGACTGCCGGACACATAATGCCGAAGTACAATGAAGCAAATAAACGTTGAGTTTAAGAATATTCAGCATCAGTTTTTTCATAACTTTTTATGACTATTGATATAGACGTCACACAATTATTATAAATATTATTAAAAAAAGCATAATTGAAATCAACCTATAAAATTTAACATTATGAATGAAACCTATATTGATATGTTTGTGCGTGCGTCTATATTACATTGTTGCTGAAAAAATTAAACTGCGTTATAATATAGTTTAGTATAATATGTGCATGATTTATTAGTTCCTCCAACAACAATATCAGAATCTAGCATGGAAAGTGACACAACCGACAACGAATATGACTCCGATGTGTGGAGTTATTTCATTTAATAAACGTAATTAATTATGTTTTTCGTAATGTTGCATTAATTTGTGACCTTGAAAACCACTTTATACAAATTTTCAGCTAAATTGACGAATCCTCTCATACTTTGCACAGCTTTCTGTTTTTTTTTTTTAAGACTCATCAGTCATATTGGATTCGCCATTTTGTTTTTCGTAATTTTGACTTTTGATTTGTAATCACCGACCTCAAAAACCCCTAGGCACGAAGTTTCATTTAAATTGAAATACGTCTTCATATTTTGGCCAGCTTTTTGAGATTTGGGACCACTGTGCGTCGGCCCGAACAACCTGAATGTTCTCATTGCTGCTCTTTGGACGCTGTCTTGCACTCTTTGCACGGTCACGAACATTACCACTATCACGAAATCTATCAATAATTTTCGATTCAGTTTTCCACGTAACGTTAAAATTGCGTCCATACTTCCGCCTCATACCACGTATGAGTTTTGATAAATGAGGGCCCTTCTCTAAAATATACTTCTACAATGTCAATCCGTTGTGCTGGCGTTAGAGTTGTTCATGGTGAATAATAATGGTATAAAATAACCTGTCGAATGGTCTAATCTGTTCTTCGAAATGTTTACAAATAGCAATTGTTTTAGCGTTCAACATATAGTACCTACAGTTGGCGCATCCTGTATATTGATTTTTATGAGATAAATATAAATTTTCAGTATAACTGTTTAAAAAATAGAATCCTCGAAATATGTTGCCAAGATCATTATCCCGAAGCTCAGAGTGGAAGTGTTAACAATAAAATTATTGAACTAGTCAAATGATCGGTTCTCAGGCTTTTCACAAGTTATTTTAAATTACAAAATTTCTTCAGATAGATTTTTTGAAATCTACGCTGATTTTTATTGCGATAAGGAATTAATATGTATATTCAATTATATACATTTATACGTTTGTTATTTATTTTTAATTTTAAGCGATGTGTGCGTTGTACGCTAGCACGGTTAATGTTAATCGATGGTCGTCGATTATTAAGTTACAAATAAGAATGTTTAGACAGGAGTGCATCGTTTTCCGAATGAAATTTGTATTTAATAGAGCGTATAGCAAATTTAATGCTCTTGTTTACTATTCCTACTGGGACGGAACTGACTCCGTACGGATCTCAATAGAAAATATGGCTTACAATCAGTACCGTATATCTATAATAATCATATTATTTTATGTAATTTATAATATATTATTTTTAATGCTTGTATTTATTATGTTAAACCAATGGTTCATGACTTTTAGATACACTGATATTTGTTAACTTCCATTTTTACCTGTAATCAACGGGTACTAATTCTAGTCTAAAAAATATAAACGAAAGACATCAACATAACATGCAAATATTATGAAAACTAAATGTGACCGCCTATTAAATATATACGTAGGAAAGGATTATTTAGAGTGACGAACTTAACAAGATATTTGAAAGTTGAATATAACGTTGTAACGTTGGTTAGTTACAATTTAAAAGTTTATTAAATAAATTACAATGGAGACTTAAACTATTTCTGAACAGAGTCTAGTCAGATGCGTGAAGCAAAATATACAAGTCCCGTACGAGGTAAAATACTGTACTCAAACTCTGTCCTGGTGGGTCCCACACGGGGAGCGCTTTAGAAGCAAAGTTGGTCTTGCTTATCCATCCGTAGACTGTCCAGACAAGGGAGCAGCTAATGAAGCAGATAAGTCAAGTCGTAGCTGAGTGCGTAAAAACGAGAACTTTTCGGCTATTTATTCTGTGTACTGGGGTTGGTCGCTAGGGTAGGGGTAGGTCCCAGGTATTCGGTGTTCGGCGGGGGTGCGACCGAGGCGCTACTCTGGTGGGCGCTCGGGGCATTTGCTACAACGTCCTTTTTGTAAACATCTACTATTCGAATTTTTTAATTATTTTCGATATCAACGTGTTCTATTTTTATTTTCAGTATTTCCGAATATAATAGAACATTTACCGACTGTCCTGAGGGATCTTCCAAGTGATATTTCAAATATAACTGCAATTATTCCACAATTTCTATCTGGTGAAGTTTCTGTGGAAAGGATAAGGGAAGGCATCGAAAAGTTTCTGAATCAAATCAATCCACTGAGTCAGATTTTGGATAAAATCCCAGTAGTTAGCACCATTTATAACTTCGCAATAAACATTGCGAGCGTAAGTACCATTTTATCAGATATTTTCAACGTACTTATTGAATCAGATTTGACAACAATTATGATGCTTTGAAAACATCACATTCGAAAATAGGTTTAGGAACAAAATGTGACAATTGCGCAGTGCAGTGGAATTAATTTTTCTAGTTAATCGGACTAAATCACCCAAGATAGTTTTTCGTTGAATATTTGTTTTACCTCTTACAGAAGAAATAATATTTTAATTAGCCGCATAAAGATAAAGCTTAATTAGTATAGAACAAGTACAGAATAAATAAAAATATGTTTTATTAGTACTTAATATTAAATAAATAGTTAAATAATAAATATTAAATCTTATTACATATAAAATTCTGTAATCGTTCGATTAATGGTACAATTTACTTGTATATGAATATTTTTCAATTTCTGTCATAAATTGTGATGTCTAATTCAATTTTCTCCATCGTGCATTATAATGTTCACAAATTTTCCTTTATTATACGTTTAATCGATATGTTTTGTATACTCTAAATGTAGTAGGTGTACGATTACTTAGACAATTAACTGTAGAAGATTACAGACGTTGCTTGCATCCAATAAGAAATTCGCTGGTCAGTTATAGACAGTCGCTTAATGCACGATTCGGAATTGATGAAAAAACGCAAGGTAATCATACGTTTTCCTTATTGATTATCTGTTTATTGATTGGATCTAGAGTTCTAAACGATACAGCAAGATATGTACGCATGTATGAATAATACAGGTGTGCAATGGCTATTCATGAGGTGTAATAAACGCGCGTGCATTAAGTAAGCGTATACAGTTATAACTGTCATTAGTCTTCAGGAATTACTTAAATAGTCACGATGGATTTATCTCTCATTCTTACAAAATAAGACTTCACTTCCACCGCAACAATCTTTGTAAAATTATCCACAAGATACGCTAGTTCTGTATTGTAAATACCTTGAAATTTGTAGCAATTTAAAAATGGATCTATTTGTTCATTACAGTTACCTCTCACTATCATTGCCAACGTGATCAGTTTACTCCTTAATGTTGCTAGGAGAATAGTGCCAGGATTTTCAATTGCTCAAGGAATTTAAGCAAGTATATTATTGTATGAAATGTTATAAGAATTGGTTATAAGACTGTGGTTATAAGAATAAAGTGTAATTCAAATTACGAGCAATGTTATCTCTTGAATTCCATATTCTGCGTTCTCTATGTAAAAGACAGTGTACGAAGGACGAACAAGTTAAAACTTCATTTGATCGTTTTTTATTAAGGTAAAAAACCATCCCGGATGCTTTTCAATGATACGCTGTTTTAAAGTAAAATTTAACCGAAAATGAAACATACTAAATTTATTTTAAAAACATTTATTAAATACATTTTCGACAACGCACTGAAACACGAAGTTTTAATTTGAAACTTTGTGACATTTTTTGTTAATTTTAAACACATTTTAATGTCGTTTCTAAGTAAATTTGAATTATTTGATTATTGTTTTTAACGTTAAATAATTATTGAAATTCACAACGTGTTAATTAGAAAACTCAAAATAAATTTGTACATGGAAGAAATAAATGTTTTTTATATTACAAGAGAAATATGTCAGGTACCCTTTACCGGAATTGAAGTGTGGAAGTTCCTGAGATGCGTTCAATAAAATGAATAGTAAATTAATGATTAAATATACTATCTACAAGCCATGAATTGTCTTACCAATATGTAGGATCATATTGGTTCACGTGGTCACGCATAACAAATGACTCAAAGAATATAAACAATCGGCAGTTGGCGACCGTCAATCGGTATCAAGTTCGAAGGATTAATCGTGAGGATAGGCAGTACTTTTTATGTTTCATTTCAACTTCCTCACGCGCCAATTCCTGCGTAATGGGCCCTCCGGCAGACCACAGTCCCGTGGGCCATAAAACTGCTGCGCAGGACGGCGCGCGATCCCAGGAACCTGGACAAAGTGCAATCTCCGGCAGAGGAAGATGTGGTATGAGTTTCGACTCGGTCCCCAGGGTTGGCGTGACGGGGCCGTCGCTTGAGGTGTCGGGGTTTAGTCCTAGTATCCGAGACGAGATCCTGGAGACCACGCACCGGCATCCCTAAAAAGCTACCTACAGAGCTACCCAATCCCGGATACCCGGGTAAACGATGCCATTGGTATGCAGACTTGCGTGGAAGAGGTGACTCGCATGAGCTCTCGATTGGGTGAGTGTACGGCCGTCGTTTGAGGTATCGGGTTGATGGACCTAGTCATGCCTAGTATCCGAGACGAGTTCGTGATGCAGACAACACGACTCTTATCCCCTGAAAACTGCTACTATGGAGCTGCCCAACCTCAGGATTCTGAGTAACGGATGTCACTAGCAGAATTGAAAGTGTTGTAGAGGAAGCCCGTCCCTTTGGGGCTACGCCCTATAATACATTATCTAAAAGTACCTGTAATACAAAGAAACGACATTTAAAGTCTATTCTTTACTATACCAAACTTATCTCCCAATGTTTATATCTTTTCGACAATAAGCTTATTACGTCCCTTTTTATTCTTCCTGCTAAACTCCCCAGTCCCCGCAACGCCAACCAAGGGAATGCCGATGAGTCCAAAAGAAAATATATTTTCTTTACATATATTTATGGATATACATGTCTTTATAAATAACTAATTTTGAAAACAACATAAAATTTGTTTGAAAAACATGTTAACCCTTTCGCGCCGAGCTCCCCGTCCGCCGAAGTACCGTCCCTGAACGGAAACTCGCGCCGAAAATATGCATAGTGCGCGTGGTTTCTGTATATATGTTGTTCTAATTGTAAGTCTTAAATAGGAACTGTGCTGAATAAAACAATCATTGTTCTAATGTAATAAGTAATACGTAAAAAATATGTAAAAACAATTAACTACGAAGTGCACTTGCTTAGATGGCGTTGCATGCGTGGTCGCCACAATGTCAATGCCGCATATATGCGGCGCTCGTACCCACAAGTCGTCGAGTGGATGCCGCATATATGCAGCGCTCGGCGCGAAAGGGTTGAATATGGTTTGTCGTTGGTATCATAATGTCCTTGAATCTAAGTTCAGGCGTTAACATGGGGGAGATGACCGATTTAAGCCATTGCTAAGATGGACGTGTGATTACATAAATCAACGTCACGCACATATTGTAGGAATACGGAAAAATTTTCGGTCTCAACGGGACTCGACCCTACGCAGTGAGCCACTGGCGTTCGCCTGATATACGTCCTTTCCGTAATCCTTTTGTCCTTTTCGGGTATGGAGGCCCCGCCAATCCCACAGCAGGATGTTGGCCAAGGGTACGATTTGCAAAGCTGAAGTGAAAAAGGAAGAACACGTGGTGGTGATAATGGTTCTTACAGTATTAATAGTTTGAGGTACATCTCATTCACCAATTTAAAGGGCAAAATTATCAACTCTGGAAAGGTCAAATGGAAATATATATGCGTGAAAATAAGTTGAAAAAATACATTGACGGGTCAACGCCAAAACCTACTATTGCGACAGATATTTTAGCATGGGAAGAGAAGGATACAGAGGCTCAGGCATTTCTCGTGCGTGATCTTGAACTTTATCAACTTGGCTATCTGTCAGATTGCGATACGGCCGCTGCTTCGTGGGCTCGTTTACGTATGGTTCATGCTGAAAGAAGTGATCAGTCAATACAAGTGTTACTAAATCAATTTATAAATGTCAAAATAGAGCCTGCTGACACTATGGTTTATCACATTTCCAAATTGTATCGTTTGCATAGAAATTGAATGATATGGAGATGGAACAGAAGAAACCTGTCGTAATTGCTAAAATTTTGTCCAGCCTTTAGCCGAAGTACGATAACGTTCGGACTGCTTGGTATGCTATTTCAAAAGGAAAACAAAGACTGGAAAACCTTACACATCAGCTTGTAAATGAACAGATACTATTGAACATGTGTAAACAAGGAGGGACAGAACCTGACAACGCCCAAGAAGCGTATTATGTGCGTGGTAAGAAGCCTATATGTAATATTAAAAAAGAACTGGCGTAATAATGTCTCGAATGTCAATTCTAATAATATACAACGAAAAAATTCAAGTAGTGTTAAACAAGGGATTTGTCATTTTTGCAAGAAAGCTGGCCATTACGCGCGCGACTGTCTGAAAACGAAAGCGTATTTGGAGCAATGCATGAAAATGGGAATAAAAATTAAGTAAGCTCATTATTAACTGAAACTGAAGTGTTAAGTAACACTAATGCAGAATTGTTTGATATCGAAAATGAACATCTGTCAAATGAATATAATAGGAATAAGTGGTATGCACATTCGGCAGCCATATAACATTTGTGTACAAGACGTGAGTGGTTCAGAAAATTTACAATCCTTGGAGATACCGAATGTATGGTTAAAGTTGCTAATGGGACTTTAGTTAGCGCGTGCGGTATTGGTGATGGCAGGTAGGGACAAAAACGGCTGATGCCTTGGTTCGGGTGGATGGAGTCGGTGTACGGATCGGGACCGAGATGCGGTACCTAAGTTTCCGATTGGACACCCATTGGAGTTTCGAGCGTCAGTTCGACGCGATGGCCGTCAGGTTGACGCGTAAGGCGGACACGTACGCGCGCCTGCTGCCCAACCTGAGGGGCCCATATGTGAAGGTGCGCCGGCCCTACATGGGAGTCATGCGTTGCATGGCCCTGTATGCGCTCCAGTTTGGACTGCCGACCTGGGGACCAGGCGCCGCGTGCAGACTATTCTGCGGCGGGTGGAGAGGCAATCGACTGGCAATCAGGGTGGTTATGGGCTACCGTACGATCTCGTGGGGGTCGGCTATGGTACTGACGGGCGTAATCCTCTGGAAGTACCAGGCGGAGGTTGAGGCGTCGGTGTACCGGCACTGATGCGCCCTCCACCGTAGCGGAAACCGGGTTGCTGAGGTAGACGGTGGCGCCCCAGTGCCCAGCGTTGAGGAGACGCGGCTCCAGGCCCACCGCGACGCTATCTCCCGCTGGAAAACGGAATTGACAGCCAGCGGTGCCGCGGAGAAGCGCGCGGTTGGGGCGGTCCTCCTTCTGCTCGAACGGTGGATGGACCGTGAGTTCGGACGGCTCACACAGGTGCTCACTGGACACGGCTGTTTCGATGTGTTTACGCGAACTCAGGTGTAACGAAATGATAAACTAAATTGTCTGTTAAACAATTGTCTAGTTTTAATGTTAAACAACACTCAGTACAAATCACGCAAAACACAACAAATACGCAAAACGCAGAACAAATGGAGAATATACACAAACACTTTAACGAAGAAGAACGCAAATCGAATATACGCAAGGATAGAAAATAACGCGAATGCTCAGCAATACAATGATATTCGTTAGATTCGGAACAGGTTGAGGGAGCGCTCGCTCGTTGTTATATAGCCGCGCGCCTTGCGGTGACACCACAGCACGCATAAGCGCGACTAGCGCGGAGCGGCCGTTGCCTCTTGAATTTTAGCCGTTGCCGCAACACGGTGAGTACCTGTGCCGGATCGGACGGGAGGAATCGTCGCGATGTTGCATTACGGGGTGGGGCCGGACACTGCCCAGCACATGCTGACCGAATGCCCGGCTTGGGCGTGGCCGTGGCACTACCTCCAGACCGAGCTTGAGGCAGGAGAGCTTAGTATAGGGACGGTCGTCGCGTCCATGGTTGGGGACGCGATTAAGTGAAGTGCGATTACCTCTTTTTGCGAAGAGGTGATGGCCAAAAAGGAGGCCGACGAGCGCCAGCGCGAGAGAAGCGGGGCGAGGCACCGGTCTCGCCGACGCTCAAGTAGTGGAAGGGGATTTAATTTAAATCCGGCCCACCTACATGGGACTCGGATGTGCTTCCTCACCCGTCGGGTATACGCAACATCTCCCTACTTCAGACCTCGAGTTTACTACTCCTAAGAGTCCATCTCCAAATAGGCATGACACCGAGCCCTTGCGAACTCGGTGGGACTTTCACATCACCCTTAGTACCTGTGTCGGCGAGAAATTGACCTCAGCCACGCTTAACGGGTCGTACGCCAGGGCGTGGCCCCGAAGGGCGGGTTTCCTGTACAACACTTCTAATACTGCTAGTGGCATCCGTTACTCAGAAACCTGAGATTGGGCAGCTCCGTAGTAGCAGTTTTCAAGGGTCAAGAGTCGTGTTGTCTGCATCACAGACTCGTCTCGGATACTAGGCTGGACTAGGTCCATCCGCCCGACACCTCAAACGACGGCCGTGCACTCAACCAATCGAGAGCTCATACGAGTCACCTCTTCCACGCAAGTCTGCACACCAATGGCATCGGTTACCCGGGGATCCGGGATTGGGTAGCTCCGTAGGTGGCTTTTTAGGGTTGGCGGTGCGTGGTCTCCAGGATCTCGTCTCGGATACTAGGGCTAAACCCCGACACATCAAGCGACGGCCTCGTCACGCCAACCCTGGGGATCGAGTCGAAACTCATACCACATCTTCCTACTGTCGGAGATCGCACTTTGCCCAGGTTCCTGGGATCGTGCGCCGTCCTGCACGACAGTTTTATGGCCCTTGAGACTGTGGTCTGCCCAAGGGCCCAGTAGTGGAAGGGGAGTATGAACAGGACGGGGCCGCGTGGGAGTGTACCGGGACCCTCGCGGCTATCCGGCAACTCGTCCTGACCCCGGCAGGGCGGCGCGGCCTCCCCGCGTCGACCGTAGGTTCTATTTGGGGACCTACACAAATTCCGTAGGGGAGAGGCAGGCGGCGCTGTACCGCCCTACCAGGTGACAGCGACCGGAGCCAATGCAGGGTGAGGCGGTCTTAGTTCAGGGTCTCCAGGAGGCCTCGTAGAATGCAGGAACCACTAGCCACACGGGTCTTGGGCGGGGCTCAGGACACCCTTGCACGTGGCAGCGGGGAGAGTGGATAGTGGTCATGGAGACACCAGCGACTCCTAGTTGGGAAGGGGGTCGGGGTTGCGCATACTTATTGGTATACTTACCGTAGCTTCCAAGTGGTAGATTTTATTCGCTACTTGGAGCGAGGGGCTTCTCCTTCACCAAGAGAAGGGTGCAGCATGGCGCATAGCGAGGGTGAGACGCGGTGCAGTGTATCTTGGTTCCGTATCTGACCGATATTGCTTTAGGTGGGCTCCATAGTCAGGTTTTAGCCGGTAGGAATCCGGCATACCTCCTGGTCTCTCCCCCGAGGGGACTGGAGAACCTATGAAGGTTCCCTGACTTATAAAAAAAAAGGTGGAAGGGAGGGTGGACACTATTGTCAAGAGGCATGATGATTGGAAAATAAACGCTATGAACGAAAATCAATCAGCACGCACTTCTTATTTTTCGCGGAAGTGCGAACGACAACGAGTCGTCAAATATACAACACGACGTCAATCGACTCGGATGTTCTTAAGATACAGATACTACGTCAATCAACTCACACATTCTCAAAAAATACACATCGTCAACGATTCGGACGATTTCCAGTTACACACTTTAGCTCGCCCATACGAAGTCCAGGAAGTTCAATTTCAACTCAATAATCACACGGAACATAGAAATTGTAACAGTCCAACGTTCGGGAGTAAAGACAATCCTTCGGTCTTACCAAAGAACAATTATCCTCGATCATTCGAGGGGAAACTGATGCTTTTTAACCATTGCTCTCTGGCTAATTCTGCAGAGCAACGCGCCGCGACAGGTCGTAAGGAAATCCTGAGATGCACCTTAACCTCGCGTCATGGTATCTATAAATCCGCGCGGCCAGACGCGAAGAGTGTAAACACTCCGCGTATGAAAGATTACACCGCGCGCGAAACATGAAGGATCAGTGTGCATATTAATTTGTTTTATCGCTTGTTTAATAATTTTTCACAATGTCACAAAGTGAATGTGCAGTACATGGCAGCACGTTTAGTGCTAAACGTACTACGATCGATCAACAAATTTTATTTGAAATTCTGCGTTAATATTTTTTTTCGTAAATTTTGTGAAAATTCTCACATCATTTGTTAATTTCTTTATTCGTAGCTTCTTTTGTCTAATTTGCTACCAAAACAGGTCGACGAATTAACGCCATTTTATAAAATTAACCGGTATATGAATATTTCAGTTTTGGATAGGACTAAAATGTTGTACACTTTCATCAATTGAGCACCGGTGTGAACAATTGAAATGTGATTTAAAACAAACAATGCAATGAAAAAGCGATTAATGCTACTGTCAGAGCAAGGTGTACATGTGTACCTTCCAATGCACTACTGTAACTCTACTTATTGTTAGATTGAGGGAACTTGCCACTCAATGTTCAACGTTCGTGTTTCAGGAAATGTTTCTTTATTGGTTAACTTAAATATCTGCTCTGACTAGTTTGTTCTGATTTGTGACTAAACAAATTTTCTGATTTCTGACTGAAATACTAACTGTAACTAATTTATGGACTAATTGTAACTAACTTTCACCACATTGCAAACCACCCTTGTATACTTTGGGTATACCACTGTTGCCACAAGCATACTGGTGGGCGAGAAGGCGTTCCATGAATTCTAAGACCTACTAATTAGCGACCAAGGTTGTCTTATCACTTCCAGTACGCTCGTAGCGCATTGAGTTCCCGAGAAGAATGGTAACTTGGCCGATGGTGGAAACATGTCCAAGATATTGGAAAAAACCTTGGACATGAATCTCGTTTTACCTTCTCAATTGTCGTTGAGCTGTAAATCTTAACGGGTAATACCGGCTATTTTACGATGGGACCGGTTTAGTTTGGAGTGGATAGTTAATTAATCAGTGTTCACCCAAACCGGCTAACATTGCCATTCGTTGACCTGGCAGCAAACAGGGTTGCATGCCACATTAAAAAAATTTTTAGTCCCCCAATAGTCTAATTGTAGAGGAGGATTACTTATATGACACAAACAATTTATCAGACTGTGTTAATGGCGAAATAAACATCTTTAGTGGACACAGATGACAAAAATGACAAATATTTTTGTAAAGTTTCAAAAATAAAAGTTGTGAAGATATAGAAAATATCGGGTAAATGACTTATAATACGGTCAAACATCGTGTTTTGTTTTCCGGGTCTAGTAACCGCTTGCAATATTTTCTCTAGCAGACTGGCATGTGACACATAGAATTTTTCAGTTTCATTAAGGATCAGTCATTGTTCAGTTTTTAGTTTAGAAAACGTGTTACAGAGTCATGTTCCCAAGGGTCGTCTAGAATTAGGGGTTTTAGTACAGTAATCATACTTGATGACCAGGTCAGTTTGGACGACCCAACATAATTTCGCTGCTGCTGAAACCAGTGAAGTCACCGCCGCTCAAGCGATTTAGTTCACCTGAGTAGAATGCACCCTGAAGACCCATACAGGAAAAGCAGTGACATGATTTTGGCAGAACGAAAAGAATGCGAGATTTCGCAAAGGTCACGGGCAGATAGAAATGTGAAAATAAGTTTGAACATCAGCCGATGTCCTTTATTACTTTAATCAAGTGCTGTTAAAGATTAAAGGTTTTTATAGTCATCAAAAGAGCAGTCATTTTTTCTTACAAGCTGTGGGTGATTAATCGCAAAATTAGTTATTTGTATATGGTATAAAGTGCAACAGCCAAAAAATGCGATAATTTAGGGTTCATGTTGTAAATAATGGCAGTATCTGGCTGCAAACAAAAGAAAATTTTGTTTTAATTATGGTTTCAAGTATTAAATCCAGCAAGATGTGCCAAACATAATATTACAAGGTGTCCGCATTTTTTATCTTAAAATTGGAAATAGGAAGCAATACATGCATCATTTTCGGCCGTGGAATAGATGACAAGTGAATGCATGCAATATCAACATCATAATAAAGTGTCAATGTGGGTGAAAGTTCGAGGTATAGGCTGTGCTCCTTGCACACTACTAGTATAAAGTAGCAACCATATAATAAGACTCTGTAGTAACGGGTATGACACATTGTACATGCCGTTATGTTATTTGCTGAATTATAAATGTAGGAAGGTTAAAGTTATGGAACAGATGTATTTATCGTATCGCATGCCAAAAATCAACTGAACTCTCTGTTCATCGGCAGTCGCCTCCTTACTCACTCCACACACTCCGCGCACCGCTCACACACCCACCGTTTTACAAGGAAAGACATACAGTAAAGACCCTCTCAGTGCAATGCTTGGTTGTCCCACACAATGCAAAACGACTCTTCTTGCGTCATTGCTGCGCCTATGTTCGCCTCGCTTGAACCAGCCTCGCTCGACATTTCAATGCTTCGCCGCCTTAGCGGCGAAATGTTCTTTTGGCCGCGACGTGGAAAGTGCAACCGCCGAGTATCAAATTTCGCTTCCACTGCCCCGCTCAGTGCAAAAGTTTTGATTTGGACCACGCTCGTGAGCTGAACGGGGATAGCGATACAAAAACAGAGAGGGACTGAGGTTCGAGACGTTCGGCAAACATGAAAGACTCCTGCGTGTTCTGTCTTTTAAATTCACAAATTAAAATTCTTTATTTTTGGTTTTTCGTGAATGAAACTATTACCATCGTATTCGTCTCGTTTTTCTGATTAAAATGATACCAAACATGATATAATTACGATCATAATTACGTGTGTAACAAGCCATAAAAGCTTATTTGTATCTCTGCAGGAAATGTAACGTCCGAAACTTTTTAAGAAAAACTAACAAAAAATTTGTTTCAAACTTATTTCGCAATAAAAGTGACCTTCCTGACTTCCCGCTATTAGAAACTTACCGATATCAACCTAAAATTTTTTATAGCGTGAAGATCCAAGAGTTCATTTTTCAATGCTTTGACTCTTCGATGACACTATACATATAATCGTACCAGAATAACTGTAACCTTGGGAGTTCCCATAATACACGAACCATTATTGGGCAACGCCATTTCCGCACCTTATTTCCATGTCTTCAACATTAAACACACCTCCACAGCAGAAATATATTTAAAAACACAAAACGATAGTTTAAGACAGTTAGTGTTACATAAATTGCTGTAACAAAAAGTAAGAACAATACAAATAAATTATTAAATAGCAAAATGGCAAGGTTAGCAACAACTCCATATTTTAGAAATTCAGTCCGCCAGTATACACGAATTTAACACTTTCACATGCCCGGGCAAGGATTCTTCAGAAAGCCACTGACTACGGGACATCGCGCACAGTGTACAATTTTCTTTAAAATATATATTGAAATAACAAAAAGCCTTTAGCTTCCTGGCTTATTTATTTCGCCCTTTTCTAACATTATATAACTTGTAAAACGTCGCAAGTTATCAGAGCGTAATTACACAGTGTAATGCCTGAAAAGGCCCAGGAACAGTAAACACTGGAAACAGAATAGCATTAATTGCCTCGTGTCTCTACCCGTGAAGACCCGAAAGGATAGAGTATCTAGAAGCGGGACTTGAACACAAATGTTGGAGCGAAGATGCCACCGAATATATGGCTACCAGGATTTCAGCAACAGTTGATTCCGCACTTTAAAACAATAAACAAACCATTTATTCAATACAAAATTCTCGAAGTACACAAAAATTGTAAGTACGTAGATGCAGCGAGCGCGCGGGAAAACTCTCTTCGACTGATCGGTCGATAATGCAGGACTCTGATCACAAGTATGTGGCGGATCAGAGCCCTGCAGTACCGACCGATCGCTCCCTCTGTCACCGAAGGAAGCAACTGCTTACACCGCGCGTCGAAGCCGTAAAAGGACGCTAGGACGCTAACCTCCCACTTCTTTTCGCGCGCGCTTGCTTGACTCACGCGTCTAGACGCTCAAATATATTTCAACAAACGTGTACTAAATAAATAGTTTATTTTGTGTTAAACGTTACTGATTATTTATTGGCGAATCCAAGTAGCCATAAGTACTTTCTCGCGATGACCTCTAATGTTCGTCGCCCGAAGCCGACTATGCCTAGACAGACACTAATGTACAGCCGGCAACCCAGAAATTGGCGCGTGGAGAGATTGTCCCAGGCGTTCCGATCGCGGCAACATTAATTCGCCAGAAAAAAAGATGAACGCATAAGCTCGCATGTATTTTCGGCGGCGGGATTTATTGGTTCGTACGGTCGCACATACGAATTGATCCGATAAACAACAACAATTAGCAGTCGACGGTCGTCAATCGGCGTCAAGTTTGGTGGGTTCACGGTGGGGATAGGCGTACCGACCGTGTATATCTTATGTTTTATTGTTAGTACAACCTTCTCACGCGCCAATTCCTGGGTTACGACTGTATGTACCATGTACGTATGTAATTTATTTTCTCTAAGGTCTTGTAGATAAAGCGCATCAGAGATGACATTCGAGCTGCTCTATTCCCACCTCCTTTCTTAGAGCTGCTCTATTCTCACCCCCTTTCTTCGAGCTGCTCTACTCCCAACTCGTTTCCTCTTATTTCGGTCACCTACATGGCAGCGACGACAGTAATTCACAAGTAGTAATTCACAATGTCGATGATCGTCTTGCCTGTCGTGTATATTTTGCGGTTCCATTTGTGGTTACGTAATCGATTTTTACCCTTGTTTGCCGGAAAAAAAATGTTTTCTCTGTTCTATGGTATAGTTGTATTCTTTTCGGATTCTTGGTTTCTAAGTGTTAGATCCTATCCCTCCCGTCGCCATTATTGTTATTATTATAATTACAATTATTATTATTATTATTACCATCATTATTATTGTTATTATTATATTATTATGTGCACTACTATTATTATTATTAAATTAAAGTAATTAGTTTATTGATATAATATATATTTTTATAACATACTGAATAGATGAAAAATATAATATAACCAGTACATAATGGTTTTACATTTTTACCGGTGCGACTATGAATGCGAATATATGCGAATATGAAAGAACAGCACAATCCCATTCCCACCGTCCACTGTCCTTTCCTGCTTACGTACCAGAAATCTTCCTTCCTCTCTCGCCAGAACTCCTAACCCTGATGTTTTCCGTCAAGACTGAATGAAGAGGCGATACTCTCGTAAAGCATTCCACAATAAGCAGTTCGCAAAATATACGTTTTGATTCGCGCAAATCAAGTTTCTTTTCGCACTTCCTTTAATTGGGACTAGGACCCAATTTTTTTCCTTGCGGTTGTTATTCCACCTGCTACACCGATGGAATATAACATAAGATAAACGCGTGTTATATAGTATATGCACTTTTCACCATCGTTGTTATTAAATCATATTTAAATATTTAGAATATAATACAATTTCATCGTATTGGAGATAGTCCGCAGAATGTTTTGATTTCAGAAAGAATGGAATAACTAATATTATAAATCTACAAAACATCCCAGAAGATAGGAACTTGCAACTGCTGTTAGAAATCGATTGTTTTCAAAAACTATGAGCGTTACAAAAACACAGTTTGCAGATGATGTTTCGAACGATTTCGTAGATGTACGATTTTCAGTGATAACCAAGTTTCGTACTTTCAATGTCAATTGCTCATTTTGTCATAAATGTTAGGACAACATATAAGTTTCTTCACGTTTTTCATAGAAATAAATATACAACATTTATTGTTTAAGGTTGATTCATTGGATTAAATATAAACTGTTCTGCTCTATTACGCTCTCCTATCCTTGGGAAAACGTCATTATTTACCCTTTTCAAAATTATTGGGTATCACTTACACAATATTCCGCAAAGTACGTTTTCATGTCATATTAGAAAAGGAAGAAATAGAAGGGGCACCCCAATATTTGATAAATTTACATTTTTTGTTTAGTTAAAGGTAAACAATGATTCTGATAGAACCTTACTGTAAATTACAAGGCTGACGCGATTATGTCGTTCAATATTCAGCAATAATTAACAGGGCAAAGGTAATGCACGATTTCCAGTAATTGCCACTATATAATATGAAAATTTTGGAAACTGCAACTGATTTTTGCATTTTTTAAGTAAAAATAGAAAAAAATAATATAGAACAAGTCTTATGGTATAACACGTCCTAACTTTTTATAATTTCGTTTTTATATGGATGTGCTGATGACACTTTGCAAACAAATGCACTTATTCTTCAATGCAACCCAACTTTTCGGTTAAATTAATTAATCCTTTATATTGTTCTACGTATGAAAGTATTAACCCGAGCTGATTGAAATGTCAATACTTCTAGAGATATTTGAAATTTTATGCTAGGAACATACCTTATCACAATAAGTGTTTGAACTGTTAATAAAATAGGAGCTACTGATTTACATGTGATGACTAATCGATCTTTCGATGGTTACAACCCATGATACTTGGCGGGTGCATTGCTGTATTCAAAGAATGCAATCTTATAATATTTATCATTCCCATTATTTTCAGTAACATTATTCGCTACAGAAGGAAAGCATTTGATAACTTACATTTTCTAATACAGTCAACTTCTTTCAGAGCTACCATGAGCTTAAAACGAAGAACACTGCCTTCAATTTCTTAAAAATCACAAAGGTTTCAAAAGTTCCAAACATTGTATTTGGAGGTTTTACGGCAGTGAAATTACGAAGGTAGTATTGGCCATAAAAGCCAATATTCCTGGCTGCGATGACTACAACCGTGTCACATTCATATTTGCGGTGCTTCCAATAGTCATTCAGGAATCAACTAACAGCATATAAAGAGGATAATAATGTTTGAAAATATATAATAGTAAAAGATTGTAAAAATAATGATATTTTTAACAAACCATGCCTACTTGCCCCTGTTCACAGAAGACGATTTCAAATTATATAAATAATGTACTTCGCTAAAAACAAAAAGTTTAAAAAACACGTATCCCTTTATACACATAAAGTTACAAGAAAATATATTAACATTTAGTAAAAAAAATGAAATAAAAACTATCAATTTTCAATAGATTTGTTAAACAAATGAGGTTTATTAAAATTTTCTTTCGCAGAATTATTTCCTATTTAAAGACTCATAATTTACAAAAAAAAGCTTTCCATTATCTTCTTTAGTTTCAGAGATATTTCCAAAAATATACTTTCAGCCCTTAACTTTGAGGGCTGTTATTACCCCTTCAATGTGAACGATGGCCGATATAAAAAAAATACGTGTCAAATATTTTCTTGAGAACTATCTTCCACATAAGTTTCATTAAAATCAGAGTGTTCAGGTTGGATATGTTTCCTTGTAAGATCAAAAGATACTTTTTTAATGTCAGCGAAAATATGTAACCGTTTCGAGCGCGATTACATATGTCGAGCTTAACTACACGGATTTTTACATTCTGTGATTCGACGGTGTAAATGTCGCATGTCGTATCGCCTACGATCTGTCGCGTCGCGTTTCTCTACCATATTAACCTTGCAGCAATAATTCAGAAAACCAGTTTCCTTCGGTTTGATGAAGGTCAAACTGAACGATGTTCAACGGCATGATCACTGAAGTCCTGAATACTGGATTGTTTTTATTCTCTCGTCCTCGTTATATTGCTATCTACATTTGCTCTCGATCCTGTTAGCTAAGGAAATCTGGCGAAAGTTTCGGGAAATATGCTGATTGGTTATCATTCCATATTGGACTTTCCAATCAGAGTGCTCCTCTACTTTCTCCCACCCTTTCATTACACCCTTAGCGCGTTTCTTTTTGGCGAAGGTGAGACGATACTACACCGTATATGAGAAAATCACGAGACATACATCACAATTTTAATCAGCATTGTAGCAGCTTCGTCGCAGTATACAAAAAGCACTGTATAAGTTTCGAGGGACACAGTTCATTGTCGATAAGGGTTTCTTATGACCATTGCGAAGGGTCACTGGTTTCTTCCCGTTATTGCCTTGTCGGGGAATCCCAATATTTCTGGGATTTCCCACTTTCGCTCAACCTTTTGGCGCCCTTTTTGGTGTGCTATCTATCCTTCTCCAGGCAGAGGGTACATAACCCGGAGAAAATACTGAAAGGTAGGGTTCACTCTAGTCGTTTTGTACCGAATGTTTATCACTAAGCATGTATTTTATTGGCATTATTGAAAAATCTCGCACGTCCGCGTGATGTAATTTGACTATACGAGATTGGTGTTATTTCGCGGAATTAACCTTGAAATAACGAGTTGTTGATTGTCCAAAGGTGACCCGTTTATACTGCGTTATTTTCGATATAGTGGACTGTATTATTTACGATGGCGATAGAATTTCGAAATGATAGACGTTGCGTTTAATCTTTACTTCCGAACGTTTTGAAGTATCGATTCGATTGTTCAATTTTCTTCCGACGCGTTTGAAGGTTTCGGTTGACGTTCGATTGAGTTCTTTTTCGTCCGGCACGTTTGACGACTTTTGGTATTCTTTACCTTCCGAAGCGTTCGAAGGCCTCGATAATTCTAAGGACTCGTTGTCGCTCGTATTTCTGCGAAAATTCGGAAGTTGTTGAAGCATGCTGATTGGTTTTCGCTCGTTATGTTAATTTCCCAATCAACATGCTTCGTGACGGTAATGTCCACCCTCTTTTGCGCCCTGGACCCGCCTTTTTAGGAAGAGGGTGGGAGCGCTACCGCCACGATCGAAAGGACCCCCAAAGACCGACCGCGTTTGGGACCTTCCCGCCAGGTAGGCCCTCGAAGGCCAAATCCTGTTAGGTTCGCGGATCGCTAGATGACCCTTTGGGAAAGGCGAGTTTATAACATGAGCGCAGCTATTGAGAACGCAACGAAAATTAAAAGGTAAACATTATTGTCGAAAAAAGGTAAATGAATATTACGGTACAGCGAAAAATGTATATCTCAAAAATAGCTTTTCGTAGAAGAACCGTCATAAACTCTCTTTAGAAATCCTCGCGTTTTCTGTTCCACGTGCGACGGAACAATTATGGTAAGCATTAAATACACATTTTTCGTTAAGATGCATCTTAGTGACTACTCCTCCCCCTACTGGTTTTCATCAAACCAATAGAACCTCTTCATACGATAAATGCTAGTTACCACCATATACTACCAAGACATTACTGCCAATCTTAAGTCACCTCTGAAAAGGACAAGGCCCCGCACCCACATCATGTTCGTATAAAAAGTGCCGTTGGCATACCAGTAAAGAACATTCAAGGGTGAATAATTTTATTGCGTCGAACCTCTATCCAAATTTTTTATGTCCACGGACATACTTTTGCGACTACATAGTTCTTATTAAATATGTGTTCGGTTCCCCTGACACGGGTAACGACGGGTGTTTTCTCTGGGTCTTAAGGTCTGATGACCGAAAAGTATCGGTACAGACGTATTCTCGAAATTATCCTTCGTAAATGTCGAGTATATGGCCGGAATTGGCTATTGAGGACGACACAAAAACTAAAATCTTAACTATACGAGGCTATTAAATAACAAGATTGACGCTGTAAAACATTTTATTTTCACTTCATACCTATTTACATATTATAATCCTCAATATACATCCCTCCTCTATCCCTACAACGCTCCATGCGACTCTCCCACTGTTGGAAGCAGTGCTGGAAGTGTTTTTCTGTCAGCTCCTTCAGAACGCGTTCTACTTTCCCTTTCACAGCCTCAACGGACTCAAATCTTGACCCTTTTAATGCGGATTTCACCTTAGGAAACAGATAGAAGTCGCACGGTGCAAGATCCGGCGAATATGGCGGATGATCTAATACCGGGATGCTGTATTTGGCTAAAAATCTATTGACAGACAATGCGGAATGAGCCGGAGCGGCGCATTGTCTTGGTGGAGAACCCATGATTTGTCTTTCCACAATTCGGGACGTTCTTTCCTAATTCGTTTTTTTTTTCGTTGCACGAATACTTAACCGATGGTCACATCGAACCAAGTTACCGATTTTGTCCATATTGTCATCCGTTTTTGACGTGGGAGGGCGACCCGGGCGCGCATCATCTTCTACGTCCTTTGGTCCATCTTGAAAACGCTTGAACCATTCAAAAACGCGTGCATCCGATAAACATTCGTTGCCGTACGCTATCTTCAACAAAAACCTCACGAATATGTTAAAAAAGTTTGCTGTGAAAAAAATATAAATATTAAAAAATTATATTGCTAAATTGGGAACTGGAGATCTGTCAGACCGCATCAAAGGGACCGCGGTGAGTATCGTGTTACACTTGAACTGGCTTGTGCGCGGCGAACATAGACGCAGCAATGACGCACGCATAGGCGCAGGAAGAGACGTTTTGCACTGTGCGAGAAAACTAAGTGCTGCACTGTTCAAGAATTTACTGTAGAACTGAATGTCTGCACATTATTGTGGTTCCTTGACGACTGGCCTCATCCTGGTTTCCCTAGTCCTTCGTGTCCGGGAAGAGTGCTATAAAACTGCAGGTCTGGTTCTTAGATGCAATTCCTGATTGTGAAGGCATTTATTTCAGTACATATGCGGATGTGTGTGTAGTCGTTGGAATTTCTGACACCAGAATTTATTGTACTCAGCGTCATCTCCTTTCGTGATAATTTCTTTTCTTGAATATTTTCAAACCGACAGAGTCAATTTTATTCTTTGATTTGTCTCTCTGATGCTTTTGCCTTCTTTCACAGTAAATTTCTGTATTTTCATGAATGTTCTCCGCATACACATTTTTTGTCACTCATTTTATAAAACGCTGTTTTCATTTGAAAATGAGCAAACTTTACAAAATATAATAGAACGCTATCAAATAAAACAATGTCTCGTTACAGTTGCTAATACGTTTATTGTAATCTAATTTTCGTATTATGTGACGTGGTACTAGTTAGTTGATGAGAGCATTTGAAGAAATGGGAGTAGGTTCAAACTCATGTATTGATCAAAGATTAGTAGCCGCAAATGAAAGATGGCTCACAGTACATCGTAAATAATAAGTATTATACGTATCGTGAAGTATAATGTGGTACATGATAAATGGTATTGTATGTATACTGTTCGAAAACTATGGAATGAATGATTTTTCGAAGCTTCTAACAAACCAAGAAAGCTTGGGGGTGGGCGTGGAGATTTTAGGCAAAGGAAGGGAAAAACTGCAACTATTTTCGGATTGGTTAATCAAATTAGGGCGGAATGGAAATGTGGAGAGGGATAGAGGCGTTTCCAAAATGTCCGTAGTCAGTAATAAATTTAAGGCATACCTCGACGTCTATAGAAAGTACAAAACAAAGACTCTAGTACTAAGGCGAAGGACGATGAAACCCAGATGGGACTAAACAAGACACGAAAACTCTGAACGCAATGTAACGATTCCCTGGGTCTTATTTCTGCTACGAGACAAACAAACCTCTTGACATTCTAAATCTAAAGTGGTCGAAGGGACGAAAAAGTCGATGCCTATTGTATGTGACAAAGTTTGGGTGGTCGCCTAATTGGCGCTATACTTAAAATAATTTACGACCGAACAGAAGTATAAAAATAAGGAAATAATGGATAATACATATATCAGTTTACAGAACGATTCTTCATCTCGACGAGGCTTAACATGTACCTTGACATAAATTTCTTAATAATTTTCGTAATTGAAAATAAGTACACTAAGATCCCTCATTTTGACGGGTTCCGTAAATCTAGTGTTAATATTGTTAAATTTTATTATAAGTATTATCCTACCATTATAGATCCATTGTACCGATATGTGGAATTTTTCATTTTCTGCATTGTAAATTTCTTTAAAAATATTTCAGTCTTTCGAATTAAAAATTGCACCACCACATCGCATACATGTAACAAATTTTCGAGAAATGAAAAAGTTGTGTTGAAAGCTGCAAAAATATCTTACACGTTATTCAGTATTCTTTATGATAGATAGCGAAAGAGTTAGTGCGATAATGTCACTGAGATGGCTCATTCTACAGAAATGAAATCTACAAATTACACTGTCTAACAAATTTTAACTTTTTTTCGATGTTATAAAATCTGTCTAGCGAGAATTATAATATTTTTTGTGCTAATTACGAATCTACAATCCGTTTTTCACCAGCGTGTACAGTTTTTGAGAAGTTTGATTTTGAAAAGAAGCACGAAGATACTAAAATTTTGTTTACACCCAAAGATTCTGTAAACTTTCTTGAATGCAAAGGTACCTGCTGTTAATGCATTCCGAATATTTGAACATGTTTAAACGATCATTGAACGCGGAAAGGCAGCGATTTTGTACATTTATTTATGTATACTTTTTAATGTATCTTAAAAAGTATAGGTCTAGCGGAAAAATCGAACTATATCACGTGATAGAGCAGATTTTCACCTTTAGAAAGCACCCAAAGAAATTTGTAATGCCGTTCTTTTACGATACCAGAAGTAAAATAGTAACGCGAGAAACGAAGCGAAGACTATGGTTCTTCGCGTCACGGCGATCGTTCCTTGCATCGCGTAAACATAGGCGTGTTACGGAGCGACTGCCTTGTGTATTTTAGAATTTTATCTTTTATTTATTATTTTACAGTTAGATTTTCGCGTTGTAATATCAACTCTCTTTATCCATTTTAATTAACAAACATTTTAAATATCATTTATGGCATAAAGCTGAAATATTTTATTCTGTATCTCAAATTCTGAAAACAAAAATACTTTGCATATGTTTATTCAAAATAACTTGATATGCATGACCTAGGAAACAAGGTATATAACAAAATAGGCATGAATACGATGACGTTAATAAAATTCGAAAGCAGTGGTTGACAGACACATTCTTCCGTTTTTCGAACAACGAATAGAAAAGTGAGATAGCGTATTTTTTACGAATTTTTTATTATACATATAACACTCGTACCAATTATGTGAATAAATACTAAAGGTTTGTACTGTAATTATGTTTCTCACGGGTCGACTGATCTGCAACTATGTTGTTATTTTTATAACATGTTTCTCTTGAAACCCACTCCAAGTATCCTGTATGAAACTTCATTAATTTAAAAAATTGTGCCTTTTCCGAGTACGTATGTACATGACACAAAAGGCAAGGAAATAGCATTGCGCATATTTACACGATCTACCCAGGCAAAAGCCTGTCATTATGTCACGAATTGAGCATCATATGTATTAGAAGTAATTATTGGATAAATACGAAGAAAGATATTACCAACTTGATCGAATCATGCATTAGCTGCCATCGGATTAAATTAGTCAGCGTGCAAAATAAAGAAACCATGGTAATTACAGACCCGCCAGCAGAGCGTTCGACAAGATATTTCTGGTTATTTTGAAACCACTACTTTTGATATCAATAAATTGTAGTTATATTTTAACCATCCAGGACTAGTTGATAAAATATTCTATAGTTGAAAATTTGCGATAAGCAACTTCTGTTAGCATAAGTAATTTCATATTCAGATTTGACATATTCTAACATATTAAGGAGCGTACTTCACAGGATCAGTATTAAAAAAATCAGACAACATTTTTTTACATTCACGCATTCAGATCATCAGTATTCTATCCTTTAAAAAATTAACGTGTTTTAATTGAACGTCTCAAAGACTACATGACAAAAGAAAAACAAAGCAATGAGTAATTACTCTAAACAATGCTTTTCTACAATACAAAAATATACGAGGGAACAAAATGTATAGTAGCGGACAAAAGTTTTTGATTTGAAATATTATACGAACTTCGTTCCTTTTTTTGTAACTTCGCTACTGAGCAAAATATCAAAATGAAATTTTTTTTATAAGTGTATAAATAAATGTCTCATTAGTTAACACCGAAAGTAGAACACTATAGTTTTTATGAACAGTAAATCAATTATTTATTTTTTCCATTTAGTCTTAAACTTTTGTTCGCTACTGTCCACCTTATGATTACATCTGTGTCACCAATATTATATAATATGTAGTTTTTAACAGAACTATCAGTATTACTAAAATATATCAGAGTTAAATTGTGCCGTAACACATTCGGCTAAAAGTAACTGCAACCTAAGGTGGACTTGCACCATTTTTGAAATAAAGATGTGTCCTAAAATTTTCATCACCTACTAAATATTAGGGAATTTGAATTCCTTTCGCTATACGCTGTTCAGTGATAAAAGTATTACATTAAGTTTTATCAATTGTTACCATTATCTCCATTTCTTTAAAAAATGGACTTGCTCCATATTCAAGATAAACGGTCTAAATAATGTGGGATTGGCAGGGCCTCCATACCCGAAAAGGACGAAAGGATTGCGGAAAGGACGTATATTAGGCGGACGACAGAGGCTGAGTGCGTAGCGTCGCCGACTCGTGATCTGAGGGGCGCGGGTGTCGAGTCCCGTTGAGTCCGAACATTTTTTCCATATTCCTACAATAATATATAAGAAAATATTGTACAAGAATTTAATAATATATTATCTTCTCTAGTATGCTTACTATAGAATGTAGCGACGGTTACATTTTGAAATATTGTTTTTTTCTTTATGATACTGTGGCGCCCGTGGCACCACACACATCGTTACTTTTTTCAGTTTTTTCTCAACCTTTTCTGTTTTTTAAAGTTTCTAAAGTTTCTTTCTGTATCGTATCCTCTTTAGATTTACGCTCTCTAATTTTCCACGTCTCTACAGGGTCTCGCCGGGGCCTGGTCAGCGTCAGCTCTTAGGCCCTTGCGAACCTCTTCACTTTCCTTATTTTTACGACTCTTTTCCGCTGTGTCTCTCCCTTTCCGAATTTCTCAACGTTTTTCTCAGTCTTTTCCCACGTTCTTAGTTTTCTCTCTTTAAATCTCTTTCTTTCCTTTTTTCTCAATGACTTTTCATGGAGGAGAAGTAAACGGCGGACATTCAGTGGGATTTAGTTTTTCGTAGGAGTAACATCGAGTAGTATATACTGTGCGGCTGACAACTTGGCCCGTGAGGAGGTTTGACCAGGCGTTCAGACGCGACGGCAGTAATTGGCCGAAAAAAAAGATGGTCGCATCGAGTCTCACGCATTTTCGGCGGCGGAATTTATTGGTTCGCGCGGTCGCGCACACTACTTGACCCGAAGACCGTAAACAATCAGTAGTCTGCGATCGTCAATCGGTGTCAAGTTTCGACGGTTTTAGGTGGGGGTAGGAGGAGCGATCGCGTTCGTCTTATGTTTCAGGACAACCTCCTCGCCGGACAAGTTGTTGGCCGCACAGTGTACGTATACCCGTCGTGGATATTTAGTAAATACTTTAAATCGTTCGTTGCAAACACATTCATTATTACCCTTATACCCATAATCTCACAATACCTACTATACAATTTATTATAGTTATTGAGAATATTTCACGTAAATATTTCATGCTTTTTATGATCTTCACATATTCAAAAGTGGACTTGACCCACTTTCAAAATCAGCGACTCATAAAGGTATGCTATATAAATGGAACGATGTGTTGAACGCTATTAGAAATAAAAAAGTTGTGGAACGAACAAATATGAAACACTAGGTATCACATAAATCTGGCGGTACACTTTTGCGCGCGTTATTTTTAGATGACGTGGAACGCTATATTTTGTTCCAGTCCACCAGAAAAGACAAGCCGCGAATTAAGTCATGGTGTCTGCGAGCTTGTCTTAGCAACCAATATCAGGTTTCGGACTAAACAGTGTCTCAATTCTTTCCTTCCCTTTTTCGACCAATACCAATTGTGCTTCGTCGAAAGTAAGAGTATGCAGTTTTCACCAAAAGTTTCGGATCACCTACATAATTTTTTAATGGGGCGAAATACATATGTAGAATTGAGGTTCTTAGGGATACAACGGGATCATAATATCCACTTTTTATCAACAAAGATACTCATTTCTACACTCCTTGTAGACGGGGAGAAGGCGCAGATAACAACCTGAAATGACACGTAGAGGGGTGTGAGGGTTCGTTTGAGAGATTCTACGATTCTTTTCTTGATAGAGTTCTGAATATTTGAACATTTCTATTGGGATTTTGTGATAGCGAGGAGGCCAACAGCGCTAACAGAAAAAATGTAAGGGTTCACGCAATCACGCGCGTACCTCTGCAACGTACTACATTAAAAATGATCAAGTAATTGTAACTCTGTCAAAAAAGAAAAAGTCCTTTCAAGTAAACCCTCACAAAACCATACGTGCCATTGAAGATTTTTTGGCTCCACGACTCCGCGCGTTTCGGAAATGTGAAGATAGATGTTTTTGCAGTTAGATAACACTGTCCAACAAATTTGAACTTTTTTTCGATGTTTCAAATACCACTATGATAAAAAGAAAAATATACGCAAAAATTGGTGCAGAATCGGTGTCTCTTCGCATTCAATGATTGTTCAAACATGTTTAAATATTCAGAACGCATAACAAATATATACCATTGTATTCAGGAAAGTCTATAGAATCTTCTGATATAATCAGAATTTTAGTGCCTTTTATAATTACCTCGCAAAATTTGTTTGAATTTGAAAAATGTGTGTTTTTTTTTCAAAATCAAATTTCTCAAAAACTGTACGTGCTGGAGACAAACGGGTTGCAGATTCGTAATCAGCACGAGAAATACTATAATGTTCGCATAGTGGCATTTGAAACTTTTTTTGGCTGTTGGACAGTGTAATAGATAAACCACCACTATGAAATTCTTACATATTTTTGTGAGCCGAATATGAATCTGAAATCCATTTCTCTCTAGGTCGTGTAGTTCTTGAAAAAATTAATGTTTGAAAAACTTGCAAATATTCAGCTTTCGAGATGTTTTGTGCTTTTACAATAGCAGCTGTTCAGTGACTTTTTGCACGAGGAAAATGTGTGAACTTTCTCGAATAAAACGATATAAACTGGTATTATAGTGTAAACATTTAAATAATGACCAAAGTAAGATAGACACCAAAAACGCACCAATTTTTGGTGATATTTTTCAATTTAGTTCAATTTCTTTCTGCCCTATTACGTATAATGATAAGATTTTCACATAGACCCATAGTTTTAAAAATAAATTTCCCAGCTCGACTTTTCAGCGGTTAAGAATCACGATCCTGCGATTTTTAAGATTGAGATTTTATGTAAATTTGAATTTATTGAGATTAATCTTATTAAAGATGAATTTATTTAGCTCTGTTTACAATTTCTTCCGCACCTACAAACCTGTGATATCTAATGAGATTGTAATATCTGATGGTAAGTAGGCAATCACGTTCACGCCGAATTTGTCTTAAAACAGATCGTACACGGTACACTATGGTTCCACTAAACCCTCTATTATCAGAATTCCTTGTCAGCCGTCGCTGCATTCGATCCGTCTCCAATTGCGCGACCAAAGCTTGAATAAGCTGACCACAGAATCGGATTTGAATGGACGAGCCGTGCAGCTCCGTGCTTCAAATTATGCACCCTCCATGGTCGTGTAGCAATTGCGTTCATGTAGCAAGATATCCAAAATCGGATCTGCAATTGTGTCAGGTGTATTCATTGATGATTAATTAAACCGTCATAAGACATAAAAATCACTCTACTAACTTCTTGCATCTGTTGCTTCATATTGTATGTGTTGCGGTGAGCAACGAAACTTGTTGAAATTAGAAAGTTATCTTTCAGTTATGCTCACTCCGCACATCAACGTTAACCCTTTAAGCGCTGAGTTGCCCAACGATAAACGTGCGCCGTGGACTGCCCACTCCGTACGAAAAAGGTTACCGTAGGCTGCGTGCTTTTTACGAAAGAGCGCAAGTTGCGTATACTTGCCCGACTGCACAAAAGCACATTTAAACGCTTATTGTCTTTTTTTATATTGTAGAGATCTTAGTGACTCAAGGACTCGTTTTAAACAAAAAAGGAATATTTAATATATAAAAACAAAATACAACCCACGCTCGCACACGATTTCTTTCTTTTAACTCTACGCTTAACTTCTCTCTATTAACTCTGACGCTCAACTGATTTCCCTTTCATTCTTACAATACTCTTCTTCTCCCAAATCCACTTATACACAGACACACCCGCTGACCAATTCATACCACACGCATTCTCATTGCGAAGAACTATCACCTGATCCAAACAATCTTTATTCACATTTCTCTCGGGTCCAAACACTCTACATTCGCACCTCGCTCGCATATCCTTATCTCGCTCCCCACAATATCTATATAGGCTTACAAGCAACAGTTATATATATCTGTTCATAGATTCCTTTTTCCCAGATTGAATAGTTTTGTGAGCAACCTCATATGCGTTCATAACCTAAATCGAATGGTTTAGCGAAAACGCATATATGAGTTCATAGCCAAAATCGAATGGTTATGTGAGAACGCATATATGGGTTCATAGCCAAAATTGAATGGTTGTGCGAAAACTCATATATGGGTTCATAGCCAAAATCGAATGGTTGTGTAAGAACCCATATATGGGTTCATAGCGCTCAAAGGGTTAATGACGAACGGATTAGTTATTCTTCGGATAGCAGGAGGTGTTGAAAAAAGGTCGCACGAGTAACAACCAATAACTTTGTGTTTCTTAATAAATAAACAGTATGTTTATGTGCTTATGTCCTGCGTTATCTTGAACTAATAAAACATCAAAATACATATGAAGAATGCATTGCTGAAGCACTATATATATTCCAACAAGATAATGCTGCAGTACATACCGCTAAAATTGTTAAGGAATATTTTTTAAACGAAAATATATCCACTCTTCAATGGCCGGCATGTTCACCTGATCTTAATATCATTGAAAATTGGTGGGCAATGCTTTTACAAACAGTGTATGCTGAAGGCCGACAATTTTCGAATACAAATGAATTAAAAACTTGCATTACAAGTGAATAAGAAAATTTAGCTCAAGCGACAGTTAAAATACTATACAAATCTTTACCTAAAAGGATGATGAAAGTGATAGGAAACAAAGGAGCTTCCACACATTATTGAAAAAATATAGTTTGGTACATATATTGTTATAAGAAATGCATATACTTTTGTTTCATTAAACATATAGCTGTGTTATATGAAATATATATCTTCATTTTTCAAGTGTGCTATCATTTTGTCTGTGTCAAATTATGTGTTTTCCTTCCAACTCAGAGAACTCATTGAGGTAAAGTCAATCTATGTTTTGTTTACATATTCACGGAAGCTACATTTTCAATGTGTTTAGAGATTCGATTTATTTTTTATCCCGTTGCCTCGGGTGCTTTCGCGACTACATATGTTACTGTTGTGTAAAGGCGTTTCTACTGTGATCGATGTATAGGCACGCATCGATCACACATCGATGTATATCGACCCGTATCGATCGACTTTTCAATCGACCTTTTATTGTCCTAACCAGCGATCGTTACGGTAGAATAAGTTTTGAATCCGAAGCGAACAGCGGTTTTAACCGACGTGAAAAGTATTCCTGAGATTAATCGAAGAGACTATTGTAAATCTAGACTTACCGATCTAATCGTGTTTGTGTAATAAACTAAGTAAATTAACCGTGTGTGAATCGTTTTGTGCTGCTTCTGTTCCATTTACGTAACTTATACTCCGTGTCCTCGTCAGGATAAAACTAGCGACCCTCCGCTCAGGACGTCCTGACCGATTTCTGAACACAATGTATTTTAAAATTTTCACGCTAGCATAATTCTAACACGTGAAATTAAAGATAGCACACGCGTGCTATCTTTTTGTCCGGGAGTGTATGATATCTGTAAGTTTACTTAAAAACCATATTTGACCTTGCATGACCTTGAACGATAGCTTGTTGAAGTCGTCTCAACACCGGCTATCACACGGGGATAAAAAAACATACCATTCCATTTAAAAAAAATGGTCATGACCTTAAAATCTCCTCTATGCCTCTACCCAGGTAAAAAATATATGTATATGTGGCGGCACGTGGGTCGCAGCGTCGATGGAAATAACATTGACCGCTTGCAGATGCTCAGGTATAGGCAATTAAGCCTGTCCTAAAGTCTGTAAGTTGGCGGAATTATTTTATACTTTTTAACACGTGTTTAGCTGAATAGGCTACCCTTCATAAATGCTGCCAGCCATGTGCCGTCACGGTTAGTACGGTCGCATGACCATCGCGTCCCAAGGTTTATTGTACACGTGATGGTCACTTTTAGTTTATAACAAATTCTACCCCTACCGGAAAGTCAGGGCGTTGACAGTGGTACTGACAAACTCCACCCTCAGTGTTCTGAGGTGGTTACGCCGTCCTTGCCAATATTATAAGAGAGGAAGAACATCGCGACCCGAGCAGAATACTTCAGATACAACTAGCATAACTACAATTACAAGAACATCTAGTCAATCAGTTAGAGTCAGTTCAGTATAGTTCACCGTGTCTTCCTCTCGTACTTAATCAATAGTCTACCAATACTTCTGTATAAGTGTTAATTGTTATATTTTTTGCACACCAATATTAATTGTTCAATAAATTGTTTAGTTCACATAATCACTCTCAACCATCACGCACCCTAATAATTTGCATTATCTGTTCTGCGACTACAGTATATGACATTTTTTCATATTATTACAAATAACGACAATATTCAAGGTGGACAAAGTTATTGCCCCACCCTGTATACAGGGTGTCCCAAAAGTGTTGAAGGAGCCGGAAATCAGAGGTAGGTGCGGTCATTCTGAACAACTTTTTCATTTACAAAATTGTCGTATGGGGCTTAATTTTTAAATTATTAACGAAAAATACCGACCAATCAGAGCGCGAGAATCGCGCGCGCTTGGAGGCAGAAGTGTAGACCCGAGTTATAATTGGGCGTGGCCGCGATCGGATCGCGTGGGGCGCGATTCTCGCGTTCTGATTGGTCGGTGTTTTTCGTTAATAATTTAAAACTGAAGCTCCATACGACAATTTTGCAAATGAAAAAGTTATTCAGAATGACCCCACCTACCTCCCATTTCCGGCTCCTTCAACACTTTTGGGACACCCTGTATAATGATACAATAATATAACATATGTACACTATGCGGCCGACAACTTGTCCGGCGAGGAGGTTGTCCTGAAACATAAGACGTACGCGATCGCTCCTCCTACCCCCACCTAGAACCGTCGAAACTTGGCACCGATTGAAGATCGCAGACTACCGATTGTTTACGGTCTTGGGGTCATCTAGTGTGCGTGACCGCGCGAACCAATAAATTCCGCCGCCGAAAATGCGCGAGACTCGATGCGACCATCTTTTTTTTCGGCCAATTACTGCCGTCGTGTTGGAACGCCTGGGAAAACCTCCTCACTGGCCAAGTTGTGGGTTTCCGGCTGTACTTCTATACTTTTTATACATTCGGAACAGAATACTAACTCTTTAAGAATTTCAACATTTTTCGTGTTCAGTGCTTACAGCAAGAATGTATGTTTACAGTTTGTATTTTGTAATCTATATTTTAGAGGATATATTTCTTTTCTAAAAATACAAAAGGTTTAAAAGATCTGTAATCTGTAAATAGATTGCAATCATTTTATGCAAACCACTTCTATTCATGGTTATATCGATATTCAGTTGTTGAATTATTTGGTTAGGAGATTGAAAATATTATTAAGGTTTTTTTTGGAAAAGAAGCTTCTTTTCTACGTTCCCTTAAACTTCAATGTTAAACAATTGAAACGACAAAAGAAAGTAATAATAAATTTTGACACATCACTAAGCAAAATCATTTAAAAATTATTTTCGAGATGTAATTTTCTCAACGACACTAGGCATACGGAATATGTAAACATTCCGTCACTTCGATAAAACAATCATTTTTAAAACGAATAGAACACACTCGAGATGCTTATAATAAAATATTTTAATTTACATTATAAATTAATTTACATATTTAATAACTGAACGTATCTAGTACAAAAAATGGAGAGGAGAGAATTTATAAGACAAAATCGCTTGTTGGTAAGATTCGTATTTATTCTTAATATAAATCCATTTCACGTAGCAATAGCGTGTTTAAAGTGCCGATAGTAGCGCAATCACTGCCGTGACTACTGCTGCTAATATAGAACCCACTAGAGTGAGTACAATACCAACCAGGGCAATTGGTAGCTGAAACGATCAAACAGAACAATATTTAAATTACTATAAGTTCCAGACATTTCAAATACGCCGTTTCTCGGTTTGTGTGAAACCTTAAATGCTCATAAGCCCTTTTCATACCATTGGCAATGGCATTAAATATTGTACACATAGTTATAAACTTCAATTGTGTCTTTCCGTTTTGTGTAACATATGCTTTATAATGTTTATAATAGGTAAAGACCGTCATTAATATTTCAAATTCACTACAGAATGAAGAACAAAATTTTTGTTTGAATTAATTACTTACAAATTGTTTTAGCAGATAATTAACTTGACAATGATAACATAAAGTCATTTTCTCTTCCTTCTTTTTGGTCACCGATACATTTTAACAGCATTTTCATAGTAGATGAAACATTTTAATAAATTTTCATATTTGGAATATTGTCACACAGAGCTAAATCTCTCTTTTTACTTTTTACTCTATCTCTCTTTTTTTGTTCAGTGTTATAACGCGCCGTGCCGTTCAGTTCTTCCGTCATACCAAGGCAGTAGGCAGTGAGTACCGCTGGCAGCGACGCGTGTTTTGCCGAACTATTTTTCTTATAAAATGAAAACAAAACTGATTTTGCAACTTCGCTTGATACTTTCTGCAGCAGAAATGTCTGCTCTATCGCGCACGATGGTTAGATTTTCGCCTCGACCCACAATTTTTTAAATAAATTTAAAAATATCAGCAAAAATTCGTGCATTTTTGGGGTCTTTTTTTACTTTGATTATTGTTTAAACATATTTAAATGTTTACAATGTAATAACAATTTATATCGTTATATTCGGGAAAGTTCACAGAATTCTCTCGTGGATAAAGACACTGAATAGCTGCTATGGTAACAGTAGAAAAAATTCCCAATGTTGAAAATTTGCAATTCTTTTTAACATTAATTTTATAAAAAACTGTACGTACTATAGAAAAACGGATTTCAGATTCGTATTCAACTCGCGATAATAATCTATAAGAATTTCATTGTGGCGGTCAAGACAAATTTTGGCTGTTGCACAGTGTTATTATAGCTCATGAAGATTCTAACAATTTTTTGAAAACTGTTGTTAAGTACTCGTGATTACCCGAGTAGGGAGATTTGAGCTTTGTAGGTGTTTTGCACGCTTGTGCCAACAAATATAATAACTACTCGAAGGACCACCCGATATGATCGGGACTATACAAATTATTTATGTTTTAATTGTACGGATGACTATATTCTTTATTCAATTATTCAACTATGTCTCTACAATCAACTGTTCTATCTGTTCTTAGTTCAACTAGTCTTGTCTATATCTCTCTATGCAACTCACTCAGATTCTATTAAATCTCTCCGATGTCACCTCGGTCGGGTAGACTTGACGGGGGTGCATCGTTCTAATTGGCTAAGTGAAAATGTACAAATTGTGGAAGGACAACAAAGTTAACGCCCTACGTGGGCCCCTCCACTCGCAAATATTCTACGTTTTGCTCCTGGACCGTGGCAGGTAATAAGGATCAAGAAGCGCGCTGACCTTAACTAAACATGCTAGAAATAACGGGCTCGAAAGGTAAAAATGTCAATCTGTCGACCAAATGTGAACAATGACTCGAAAACTACATAGAAAACGCGCGGGTCTTTATGGTTTCCTGAGTTTATGGCTGCCACGGAACGGTCCGCGAACCCTTCGATGGGACGACGGTCTTAGGTTAATTACTATATTCAAATTTCAAATCTATTGTCAAATGTAAGGGCATGTTGGCCTTAACAACTGTGAACATTTCAAATTGATACAATGTTTAAAGTCGATTAGCAACTTCTTAATAATAAACATTTCTTAATGATGACCAATGCTGATTTATTACTGCATGCAAACAACATCTATATTTAATTTACCGTGAAAATATTCGTTTAGCTATTACATTCAGGATTATGTACCAGTAAATAAGAAAGATGAGAATGCGTCAACCAAAGACGCTTCATTAATAGAGCATCTAAAAATAATACATGAAAACGAATACCAGGTCATCTTTTGTAGAAGAACAAAAGCATTATATATATAACGCAATTTTTTTATTTCCAGCTTAGTTTTCGTGAAAATCAAGTTTGAAAATCCATTGTTTTCCTCTTATAACAACGTTATCGTTTGTCGAAAATACGGTTGCTTGTATAATAAATAGTATTGTTTTTTCGTAAGTAGTTGAAAAAGATAGCGAATAAGAAATTAACAGGAATAATTTATTTTTATTAATTAAAAAGATTCTTGCTATCCCTGCGCTGTACAAAAGTCGCGTTTTATTTCACAAGAGACCGTTTGAAACTATCATTGAGACGGTTGTTTGCAAGACAGTTTCAATCGTTATTTCGATCAAATTTTGTTAGAAAATACTTACGCTCAAAACAAGTAAGAGCAGCTGAACCAGGCCTAGGACGAGTCCCAGCAGGAGGTTTCGTCCGCCAGTACCGTTCGACACAATATCCGATATCCCTTTTAAAGGAATGGCATTGGCCAAATTTTTCAGCGTTGGTGGAAGATTGTTAATAACATCGCCGATATTGGATATCTCAGACGACGATTCTGGGAACAAAAATAATGCGAAATGAGGAGCAACTAAAAATCCAAAATGTATATCATCCCTAATTGTTGAACCTATCGAGGTTCTTGGAACGTTTCGATCCGCATTTGTTCGTTTGCCTCTTTGCTTGTTTCTCTACACAACAGATTGCAATTTTTGGTCTTTTCATTTGAAATTTTTGGGGAACATGCGTAAGACACCTTATCTCCTCGCCATTATAGTTCATTTGTCTGGTGCGTCGGTCTGAACTAACTATTTACAACTACAATGTTAACACAAGCAAAGAAAGTTAAAATATTACAGATTGTGGCGGCACATGGGTCGCAGCTTCGAAGGAAATAACATTGACCGCTGGCAGATGCCCAGGTATAGGTAATTAAGCGTGTCGTAAAGTCTGTAAGTTGGCGAAATTATTTTATACTTTTTAGAACGTGTTTAGCTGAATAGGCTACCCTTCATAAACGCTGCCAGCCATGTGCCGTCACGGTTAGTACGGTCGCATGACCATCGCGTCCCAAGGATTATTGTACACGCGATGACCACCTTTTAATTTATAACAAATTCTACCTCTACCGGAAAGTCAGAGCGTTGACAGCGGTGTTAGCAAATTCCGCCCTCAGCGTTCTGAGGTGCTAACGCCCTCCATACCAATATTATAAGAGAGGAAGATCATCGCGACAGATCAGAACACTTCAGAATACAACAAATATAACTTCAATTACAATAACTCCAGTCAATCAGTTAGAGTCAGTTCCGAATAGTCTACCGTGTCTTCCTCTCGCACTTAGTCAATCATCTATCAATAGTTTTGTATACGTGTTAATTGTTACATTTCCTGCAAACTAATATTATTTATTTAACACTAGAACTACCGAGACCGTCATTTTGACGGTTTTCAAATTTCATGCTTAAAAATTTCATATAATTTATGTAATTGTTCTAGAATTTTATTACGACTTTTAATAAAATATAAGAACAGTTTATTATTACTATTCAATTTCCCCTTTAAATTAAAGTCCACCGACTTTAATTTCCATAAACAGTATGACCTATACCTAGTTATACCAAGACCCGTCAAAATAACGGCTTTAGCAGTTTCAAAGTTTATAATAATTTATGTATCATCTATGTATCATCTATGCAATGATGGACATCAATACATATTTACATTCATTACATCGCTTCAAGACATTTGTATTGAATGATCCAAAGTGACAAATTCGGAATTAAGTTTTGGTTAGTTGCAGACGTGCGAAGTAAATATCTTATAAATGGCTTTCCCTACTTAGGCAAAGATGAAATTAGACCATCAGGAGTACCTTTGAATGAATTTGTAGTTTTGAATCTTGTAGACAACTATGTAAATCGTGGGAGAAACATAACAAAAGACAATTTTTTTACTAGTGTACAACTTGCAAAGAAACTGCTGGCCAAAAAAACAAGTCTTGTTGGAACTATGCGGGCAAATAAAAGAGAATTGCCGAAAGTAGCTAAAGTTAGAAAAGATAACATGCCTCTTTTCTCCACAAAGCTCTCCAAATCAAATGATATTGTTCTAACAATTTATAAAAGTAAGTCTCGCAAAAAAGTACTACTTCTTAGCACTAAACATAAATCGGAAAAAATTGCTTTTAATCGAAAACAAATTCCTGAAACTGCATCTTTTTACAATAAAACTAAGTTTGGAGTAGATGTAGTTGACCAAATGGCCCGCAAATATAGCGTAAAATCAGGCTGACGTAGATTGCCTTTACAGGTATTTTATAATATTTTGGACTTCGCAGCAATCAATGCGTGGATTTTATATAAAGAGACTTGTGATGAAAAAATAACTAGAAAACAATTTTTGTTTCAATTATCTGAAGAACTGTCCAGTGAATATAGTCGTTGCAGAAAAGAAGCCTCCTCCGAAAACAAAAACAGGCAATGGATTGTACTCTAGAAAACTAAAAAAAAAGTCCTTATGAACGTAAATCTTGCCAAATTCGATTGTGCAACAAAAACAGAGCGATTTGTACTTGCAATGCGTGCAACAAATATGTTTGTGACAAGTGTTCATCTCAGATAACAGGTACATGTAAAATATGTGCCTCATAGTTATTTCATGCATGTCAAATTTGCGATAATATAAATTCAAATAGAAACTGTTTTTGTTTGTTTTTTTATTAATAATTAATGAATTATTATATTAAATGTTGTTATTGCTAAATTGTATTCTTTTATTTACTTAAACTAAGTCAAAAGTTACAATGAAAACCATAATCAAAAATCCTTCAATTTGACGGGTGCGGTAAAACTAGGTATATACTTAACATCGGTAGTTCTAGTGTTAATAAATCATTCCGTTTCACATAAATCACTCGCAACCATCACGCATCCTAATAACTCCGCATTTCCCAGTTCTGCGACTACCCAGATATTTTATATTCAATCATTCTTGATTACATAGATTATAATTAGATATGAACATTACATATGAGCGTATTCTAAATTTGATTAAGATTTATTACGTTTAAACTATGAGTGCGTCACGAGTCATACTCGCCAAAGTATTGCAAGGGTTTAAATTAATTCTTATAATGGTACGTTTAGGATTTCATATTTAAGCCGAGCAAAGAAATTATTATCGATCAAAGTCTTACCGCTTTCATTTAATATTCTGTTCGACTGAACCTTATCATTAAAACATATTATTTATCATTATTAGTACTTTCTAAATCCTTCTTTGCTGCACATAAACAAGAAATAAGACCGCATCACATAACTGAACGTAGTGAGGTTTCTGGTTTGATTGGATCTACATTTCTTCGTTTGATTGTTTGTTTGTTTGTCTATACCAAACTGTAGGCCACATTTTTGGATCTTTCGACTTCGAGAGTAGTAAATTTTGAGCGTAGCTACGTGAAACACTTTTGTTGTATACATTTTGCGACCATCTAATGGCAGGAACCTGTCGTCATCGACATCGATTTTTGTCGGTCTTCGTCGAATCGATAAAAAACCATGTTCGACATCGTTTTCGATACTTTGTCGCACGCAAATCGAGTGGAGCCACGTTAAAAGATATATAACACATCGTTGACGACAATATATCCTCGTGATTGACGTCAATCGTCGACACATCAACAATAATTATAGGTCAACATTATCAACAATAATCGGTATCGTTGTTCTATAGCTTCAGGCGCGTTTAATCACCTAGCGCGACATTGAAATCTGCATATCGCTTTTTGTTCTACCTACATGTTTACTGTAAGTACTCTAAATTTTGAGTACATTATCGATTTTGCGCGAGGCACCTGGCCGGGAGACCCACTAGTTGTCCATAACTCATTAAAATTTGCAGATATTCAAGTTTTGTATCGGGGTATTTGAAATTTCCAAAAATTTTAATTCGTACGTTCGAGTTCTCACAAAGTTTAAATTCACGTATCTGAATATTTTCCTTGTTTAATGTAAATTTACTATGAAAGAGTATTAGTGATGCAAGAAACAAAAATGTCGTATGGACGAAATCAAAGACTGTATTCGTTTGTTTATGTATGTGCATGTGTATGGAAGAACAATACATAAGTGGGTAAAGAAGGTCGATAATACTTTCGTTTATCGTATATGGACCACTTAAATTAGTGGAAATGGAAGCAAGTTAAGTTTCCAAATATTGCTTCCTTAACAAAAAGATATCTATGCACAGAATCAACATCAGCAATTGCAGAAAGACTTTTCCGATATTTTAATTCTAAACGAATATGTTCAATAACGATATTAACTACATTATTTTCCTATACCAAAACAGAAATTTATGAACTTATTGTTCGTATTGAATCATTTCGTGAAGAGTGCATCACTTTCTCAACTGGTCATGTTAAATAATTAACAACCTTGCTTCAACTATTGATAATGCTATTTTTGTCTATGAACGTTATCTCGGTAAAAAAAAAAAAATGGTAATTGCATTCTTAACACGTAACAAAAATAAAGGAACTTTTCGAACGGGGAATAAATATGTAATTATATTGTCATTACGTAATTTTAGTTCCTATTTTTGGTTTCAGTAATGACAGTAGTTTTTTACTATTAGTATAATAACATGTTAACAACATTTTCTACATAATGTTGTATATATTCTGTAATTCATTGAACGACACTATTTAAAAAAAAAAAAGAAAAAAAAACGAAGGAAGAGACTGATCATGAAAAATGACAGATTGCATGAAACAATAGTTGAAAGTTAGCTGTTAATCAAAGTTGAATAAATCTGACGAGTACTTTAATAACTGTTGCATCTATTACTTAGGGGATTATAATTCAACCAATTCTAGACTAGGTCGTTGGCCCGATCATCCAAAATGGCTTTATATTATTATAACTGTTCAAAGCTAATTAAATTTTGCAGATTTTCTCACATTCTCATGTCTACATTTGGGTATTATGCGAATGTAATTGGTTATGAAAAATTGAATAAAGGACACCACTGCGTGATACGTTCCCGCGATCTGGGTGGCTATACTTCCATATAGGTCGGATTTCGGATTTTTTTAAACTACGTATTTTATATATAATATTTTGGCGCGAGGACTATAAATATGACACTGCAAATTGACGCAAATTAATTTTGATGTTTAAATCTATAAAAAATCATGAATATTATTTTTCCACTTATTACTATAAATAATGAAAATTTCGTTAATCACCTCTCACAAAAGTTGTAGATTTTGTTGGAGAACCCGATTCAGAATACGATGGATTAATTTCAACAGTTAATTTATTAACTCACGATAGTCTTACTCTAGCTCTCCTACATAAGAATGAATTTTACATGTACGGTCGAATACTGCTAACTAATCTCTGCAGAAGTACGTCGCTGACACGGAAAACGTAAAACTAACGGAAGAGAACGATTGGTGATCTTTTTGGATAAGTGTATGGGAGCTGGAAAAGGCATTGGCTGATTTTTTAGGAGGATGGAGGTTTAAAAGGAGTGGCGAAATTAGAAAGTGGAGGGAAGACATTTAGTGGTCCTTGCGAAAATCTTGAAGGTAACGGAAATTCTAAAGAGACATGTTTGGGTGACACAAAACAGACGAGAAGGTTCAAACTAGTGAACAATAGGATGAAGGGAACAAAGAAGGGGACAGATGGAAGTGAAAGTCAGCATGTGCGTTGGGATTTCGAACAATTTCTTCGAAATGCACATTTTATGTCTATCTATGTTCCATTACTATTTGCTGTAAAAACACATTCTTTCGGAAAAACGACGTTAAGTATTCAAAATGTTATATAACTTCTCTGTAAAAAGATACACACATCCACAACCACCTCTGTACTCACCGTGTTTGGGTTAGGTTAGATTAGGCTAGGCGTTCAACGGGAGGGGGCGGATGTCTGGCCGTGCCGCTGGGCATTGTACCTGGCCCGGCGGGCATCGGGCCAACAGATGTTGACAGCTCCGCTGAGATCGCTCGGCGAGCGATCTTCGCAGTGGAGCCGTCCGGGCCGCGGGTGTCTTGGCCGGGGGGCCATTGCATGCGGCCCACGTAGGCATCGGCACCGGTAGTGACCGCGGGGCCGGGGGGTGTTACGTGGGGGAGAGTCCTACTGATCCTCCCCCGGGAAAGAACGTGGGCATGGGAAAGGAGCGAGTGTGTAACTATTCTAGGTCCTGCTCCTTCCCCTTAGAAGCCGAGAATGATCACCGGGGGGTTTGAGTGGGTAAAAATCCCACACACCCTCCGCCCCTTTTCCCCCGAAGGGACGGGGATGTCTTTCGAAGATTTCCTCTCGTAAAAAAAATGGTTAATTTTTGAACATTTAATTTTGTTTTTCTAAAAAAACGTTTTTACGACAAAAAACAATGGAACATAAAATTTCGACGCGATCTATAACTTCTGTTCCAAGTATATTTCGAAATTGTCACTACTTACGGAAATGAATGGAAAAATAATTTTTATAACTTTTTGATACATATATATTTTATGGTTTGATATCAAAATCAATATGCGCCAATTTTCATTGCCACATTCGTAATCAGTGTACTGAAATACGCAAGAATACGGAGTCTGAAAAATATCGGCGGGTCTGATTTACACGGAAGTATAGATTAAAGTAACTCTTACCTTGTGAACTGGCATAGTCAACTGTTGCAATCAACAGGCACGACAGCAGAACGATCGTGAGTTTCGTGTTGTTCATGCTGTTGGCTGTTTCGTTACTTTGGTTGACGAAAAACTAGACGGAAAACGAAACGTAACTTTGCCTTTAGCTATTCTGGTACGTGTACTTTTTATGAGTACGCTTGTATTTATATACTTATCGGTGAACTTATGATAAAACACCATATACAATAATTGTAAATACTTAACGATAACTTTAATTGACCGAATAATAAGAATATTCAAATTTATTCTTGGCTTTCGACAGATCAAACAGTGTGTATTTTAATTTTACATAATTTATGTTTTGAGTAAGTATTTTCGAATTGTTCTAATCTTAATGTGTCTTCATATATTGTATATCATTTTGAAGCCCGCAAGAATGATCGATTTACATGTCAAAAAGGAATAATCAAAGATAATTGCAAGAGTTGTGAATTGCATTTCTTCTTATTTTTTTATTTACAAAGAAGCTGTTAGGGGCTTGGATTATGTTGAATATCACGTTAGGTGCTTCAAGAAAAACCACTCAAGTAAATAGACTTGGGTATAATAATTAATAACAGTTTTTTCAGTTTACGATAAAAATGTTTCTTATTTCTGAGTATATTTCATAATGTAGAGTAATTTTCTGAACTGTTGTTACATATTTGTGCCAATAAAAGTAAAATACAAATGTTTCATACTTTTTAATGCAACGAGCAATATTAATAGGCCAACATAACATAATTTTTATTAAATGGTATAAATTAGATCATTAATATTCCAACGTTAACAGCTGTTAACGATGTTTGTTTTGATTTTTCTGCAATTAGAATAATTATAATAAATAAATTTGAAAGTTTTGCTAACGTGATCATCAGAAAAACGTCCCCAGAAAAAGTACAAACGACTTAATACTGATGGAATTGAGTAACCTTCTTTTCAATTATTCAAACAGTTGATAAAACTTCTATGATTTTGCAGATATAATTGAAGCATTAACTTTGCTCTCAACATTTTCTTTCTGTCTCTTATAAATTGGAAGTTATTGAGTAATATCGAAAAATAGCTGAATTCTAAGGGCTTAATTTTAATCCCTTGAAGTAAATGTTGGCAACACCAAAAATCAAATGATACATATCTGTATATGCTCTACTTATTCCCACATTTTCAAACTTATTTGAATGTTAATGTTGGGAACGTTTCTATGACATATAAAGATCTTTATTAGCATTATGATTCACATACTACTGGCTTTTCAATATTTACATAAGGTGTATATACATTCGACATTTTCATTTTACCCGGTAACGACCTTTCTCAGAAACACATATTCGTCGGTTTTAACAAGTTAATATACAAGTTAATATTTAATACGTCTAGTCACTTATCGAAAAATAAAGCCTTTCGCTTTTTAAATATCTACACAAAAAATTCAAGTGATTAATTTAATCGAAGGATCGAAAGTGCCATTTAAATGTCCATCACGAATACTCCACCATTAACCTAACACTGTTTTTAAGACCTTGGGTGCCACCCTAAAACACTTTCAATTTCTTTTAGGAAGTCATTTTATTTCCGATTTTTATAGACAATTTTCATAATATTCAACCCTTGTTTATCCCATAAGCTTTAATATATTTACCAACATTTTTTATACTTCGTTACGTTACATGTTTCAACTAAAATTAGCGATAGATTTATGTATGAATTCATACGTCAACCGAATGTGGGTGACATGGCACGCAAAGTGTTAAATACTTTCTCACATTACCCACAAAATCAAGAGAAGGCCTGTTTTACATGTACTGCATCGACAGTTCTTTTGATAAAGGTATCTCTTCCAAGTATTGAGAAAAGATATTCATCGAAAAACGGAGGTAAGTAGTTTCAGAAAGACGATTTACGGGTATTACCGGGTCAGTGAAGTAAGGAACCATAATACTCATCAAACATTAACGAAAAAAGGTGACAGTGTTTCTTATGACTAGACGATAAGGATTCTCTTCTGCCGATATGTGACCATAATGGAAACTTGTAATAGCATTTTGCGTGAATGCGAATTTATCGGTGAGAAAATTCACCAATACAACTCGAAATTGAAGCACATTTTACGTGTAGTTCCTGTGAAAATTTTATTTGAATGGATAATGGTCTTTTAAGGATTTCACCAGTAGTAGCGCATGATTCATTTCCATGAGTTGCAAAGAAATGTCTTTGAACGGAAATTTCGAAATTGTTAAAGTAATGTGTTGCATCAATGAAAACATTTCCTTTTCTCGTTTTTATATTATGTTAATTTCCTGATATATATATATTTAAAAGATATATATAATATATATATAACACTAATGCTAGACTATGTTTCTAGAAGTTGCAAGGACTCGGAAATGATTTTAACGACGAAGGTAATAAAGATATAAACGAAAATTACCTCAATGATAAAGTAATTGCTTTTAAAAACGTATGTAAATGTAAATGAAGGTAATTGATGTTACGTCCCAACTAAAATTTTGGAATTCTCTTATTGTTTTTCCTTCCGTCGATTCGAAGGTGACTCGACGTTGCGATAGCGCAGAGAGTAATCCTTGTTGGGAAGTTGTAGACTCTATGATAAGTATATATTTTTTCATTGTTATACATTTGCGTTTGAATTATTGCTCTAACGACCGCTCTCGCGTTTTTATTGTCTAGAACACCACTTCTACGTGTGTCGATATCTGTTTGGCCCTAACGACCTACATAAAGTTGGAAATTCTTCACTATTCCAGGATCGGTTGCGAAGTAGACTTGCAGAATCCCGTACAGTACAAACAAAGAGCAAGTATAACGAGAGCGACACTCCGGGCGAAACCTTTGAAGTTCAGCAAAGCCTGTATCTTTAAATTGGGAGAATAGATGAACAAGAAATTTGAATCATATTAATTGAATTGAATGGCAACCTCTAATCTGTTTATTGTAAATTCTCGGTATGTAACTAATATTGCCATTCGAAGCATTTATATCAATTTTATAACATTGAAAAGTTGACAAAGAAGGGCATATATGCCATTTTAGTATATACAGGGTATCTCGTAATAAGTGTAAGACCCGCAAAGGGGTTGTGGGGGAAGTGATTTTAAGTAACTTTTTCCTTTGCAAAAATGGAGACTAGGATCTCGCTTTCGAGTTATTAAGTAAAAACACTGACCAATCAGAGCGCGCGAATAGCGCCCGCGTAGCCGCGATAGCGAAGCCCCGAACATACGGCCGATCGCGGACGCGAACAAACATGTTAGTATCGTACTATGTTACGTCAAAGTTAAATCACACATAATAATGTTCCGTTATTCATTTTTACTGAATAAGGAATAAGACAATTTTATTTGGGAAATTGGTAATTTTGTGAATTGGGAATTTGGGGAATTAGGAATTTGGGGAATTAGGAATTTGGGGAATTAGGAATTTGGGGAATTAGGAATTTGGGGAATTGAGAATTTGGGGAATTGAGAATTTGGGGAATTGAGAATTTGGGAAATTGGGAATTTGAGGAATTGAAAATTTGGAAGACGTGAAATTTGGGTATTTGAAAATTTGGGGAATTGGGTGTTTGGGAATTGGGAATTTGGGAATAACAATGTTTAGTTATTAATTTTTACTAAATAAGGGATAAGACAATTTTATGTACGATTTAACTGTGTCGTAACATAGCACGATACTAACTTGTTTGTTCGCGTCCGCGGTCGGTCGTATGTTCGGGGCTTCGCTCTCGCGGCTGAGCGGGCGCTATTAGCGCGCTCTGATTCATCGGTGTTTCTCCTTAATAATTCGAAAACGCGAGCCTAGATCCGATTTTTGCAAAAGAAAAAGTTACTTAGAATCACCCCCCCCCCCCCCCCCCCCTACAACCCCTTTACGGGTCTTACACTTATTACGAGACACCTTATACACTAAAATGTTTACTCTGCAAAATAATTTGAAGAATATATGTTACAGAATATAAAATATATTTGCGGGTTATTGCAAATAACCTACACAGAAATGACGAATTATTTATTAATAGTTAATATTAAAAATATTATTATTTGATGTATAGAAAAAAATGTTATTTGCAGAAAAATGACAAAATATTACAAATAAATTACCGACGGACGTGTAGCAGGGGAGAGACAATATAGTCACTCGCATTTATTACAAATTATAAATAAATAATAAAATATTATTTATAAATATGTTAAAAATAAATTCCAGGTAACTATGTTGGTAAAAAACATTGTTTGCTGAATACCATACTTACACAGTTATGTATAATATGTACATTTGCTTTTCGAAATTCCGCATCGAAATCGTATTTCATTTTCAGTTTCATTTTGCATGACCATTTAAATTGTATCATTCCACCTCTCTCTAAAAGTAGTTTCATTGTCAGAATGTCGCAATTGAATCCACTTCAATTTCTTCGCGTCAAAAATCTCTGTGGCGTGAGAACCACTGTCCTCGCTTCGTTTCCCGTGTTGCTATTTTGCTTCTGGTATCGTAAAAGAAACGACGTTTCAACTTTCTTTGGGTTCTTTTTAAAGGTGAAAGTCTGCTCTATCGCGTGATATAGTTCGATTTTCCACTGGACGCTTACTTTTTACGATAAATTGAAAAATATACGCAAAAATTGGTGCAGAATCGGTGTCTCGTCGCATTAAATGATTGTTTAAACATGTTTAAATATTCAGAACGCATAACAAATATACCGTTGTATTCAGGAAAGTATATAGAATCTTTTGATATAATCCGAATTTTAGTATCTTTTATAATTACCTCGCAAAATTCGTTTGAATTTGAAAAATGCGTTTTTGTTTCAAAATCAAATTTCTCAAAAACTGTACATGCTGGAGACAAACGGGTTACAGATTCGTAATCAGCACGAGAAACGCTATAATGTTCGCATAGTGGCATTTGAAACTTTTTTTGACTGTTGGACAGTGTTATCGGTGCCCTTTGGAGGTACACGATGACTGTGGAGGATGAGGCATCGATGGTAATGTGTCATCCTTAACAGTACATAAGAGACAACTTCGATCGAAACAGACATACGCGAACGTACGCGAAAGAGAATACAATGAAACCGCGAAAATTCAATGATAACTGTTTCAATTGCGGAAAACATGAACATAAAAATAATGAGTGTAGATCAAAGCCGCGTGTGAAACAAGAAAATTCTTATCAATTAAACAAAGCGATGACTGCTATTGTGTGTAACACAGATCCCCTTAAAAAGTCAACAGTGCTGTATCTTGATAGCGGCGCAACAAGGCATATGGGTAACGAACGAAGTAAATTTGAAAATGTAGACAATAACGAACAATGCAAGCTTTATACGGCTGCCGATCATTATTTAGAATCAACCGCTATAGGTAACGTAAATTTGAATGCGAAAAGAAATAGATCTTCGTCGAAACCTGTTAAATTAGAGAATGCGTTGTATGTGCCAGGTTTACGTAATAACCTTTTGTCGATTTCGCGCGCGACGGACCGCGGTTATACGGTAATATTCGAAAAAGATCACACGACAATTAGAAATAAAAATAATGTAAAAGTTTTGACAGCCACAAAACATAATCAGTTCTATATGTAGGATAAGAATATTACTGCTGAGTGCAATTAGGTGTGTTTGGAAATAGCGAGCGATAGAATATTTGGGCGACTGTAAACAGCGTGATTGCGTGCTGTCACGTCCTCAATTAAAAATCACTTTTTTTAAAAAAGGGAGTGGTTCGCTGTTGAGGTAGTTCAACAGCAAGTACCACTCAAGACTTTATTTATTTATTACAAATGTTCGGAATATACTCCTAAACACTACTACTAAATCAACCGCTGGTCAGTAAAACGACCGAGAAACTAAGGCTTAGAGATAATTTCACAATATTAGATCCCGCGACGCTGCCCGTACGCTCTATATATAATGCCTAATATGCTGATTCCTTACATTTATGGAATTCAGTCGGTCAGCGTCTGCGACAGTGCGATTGAGTCGAGAGGCTGAGGTGCGAAAGAAAAGTGTTTGGAAGCGTATAACAGGACCAAGCGTAGCAGGAACGTGTGAACGGAAGACGATAAGGATGGTGGACGTGACCGCGAAGATGTTTGGAATGGATGCATTATGAGTGTGAGGGGAAGAATGTATAGTTTTTGAGGTGAATCGATTACTCTTTCGCAAACAGCGAAACAGCGTATATCAGAGTCTTGAGTGAACAGCGAAATAGCGAGCGTCAGAGTCTTTAGCGAAACAACATGTGTCAGAGTTGAATAGCGTAACAGTGCTAAGCGAACAACGTAGTAGCGTAAACTAGACAATATAATAAAGTATATTCTATATTTTTAAACTGAATCCAGTGTCATTTCACCCTGAAACACCTATTCCCCTACATATATTGTAGACGAAAAAAATGAAGGTGTTATACAAACGTGCGATAACACTGTACAACAAATTTAGGATTTTTCGATTTTTCTTGACCGCCATTATGAAATTCTTATACATTTTTTCGAGCTGAATACTAATCTGCAATCCCTTTTCCTCTGTTAAAAATTGCAAATTTTCAACTTTGGTAATTTTTTGTGCTTTTACCATAGCTACTATCCAATAGGCTTTTGCACGAGAGAAATCTATGAACTTTCATATATAAAACGATATAAATTGTTATTACATTGTAAACACATCAATATGTTTAAACAATAATCAAAGTAAAAAAGACCCCAAAAATGCATCAATTTTAGCAGATATTTTTAAATTTATTTAAAAGATTGTGGCTGTAGATGAAAATCTGACTATCGTACGTCATAGAACAGACATTTTTGCTCCAGAAAGTATCAAGCGAAGTTAGAAAATCAGTTTTGTTTTCCTTTTATAAGGAAATAGTTCGACAAAACATGCGTCGCTGCCAGTGGTACTCATTGTCAGTGTTATAACGCGCCGCGCCGTTCAGTTCTTCCGTTATACGGGGTGTTCCAAAAGCGTTGAAGCAGCTGGAAATAGGAGGTAGGTGGGGTCATCCTGAACAACTTTTTCATTTGTAAAAATGTCGTATGGGGCTTCATTTTTAAATTATTAACGAAAAACACCGACTAATCAGCGCGCGAGAACTGCGTGCGCTCAGCGGCGTCACGCAGGCATGAGTAACAGTGACCGTCGCCGTAACCGAACATATGTGCATTGCGATAGTAGTAGAAGGCTATTAGGTGAAAGCCAGTTAAGCAGAAAAATCGGAATAATTGTTGAATTATTTTTTATTCATGAATAATAAATAAACTAATTCGTCTTTATTCATGTAGTCAGAATAAATCAAATTTATAACGATACTGTAGTTCGTTATCGCAAAGAAATAATAGATAAAATATACAAAATTATGCCCGATAAATATTATGATGACGAAAAAGGAAAAAATACATTTTTCCATTCTGAAAAAAAATGAACTTTTTTTTCATTCATCGAAAAATATTTTAAATTGAATAACTGATAAATGTAATAAGTCCTGCGTACGTCCAATGAAAAAATGTACAAACAATTTGAATACGACTTACCCATTGATTCACAAATAATCCTGTTTCGATGCAAATGAAATTTCGTCATCAGGACAATTCTTACAGTTGTAGCGAATGCCCCGAGCGCCCGCCAGAGTAGCGCCTCGGTCGCACCCCCGCCAAGTACCGAATACCTGGGACCTACCCCTACCGTACCCCGAGCAACCCCAGCAAACCGAATAAATAGCCGAAACTTCTCGTTTTTACGCAATCAGCTACGACTTGACTTAGCTGCTTCATTAGCTGCTCCCTTGTGTGGCAGTCTACGGACGGATAAGCAAGTACAACTCTGCTTCTAAAGCGCTCCCCGTGTGGGACCCACCAGGACAGAGTTTTGAGTACAGTATTTTACCTCGTACGCGAACTTATATATTTTGGCTTCACCCATCTGACTAGTGTGAGTACAAAATAGTTTAAGACTCTAGTGTAATTTATTTAATGAACCTTAAATTTAACTAACCAACGTTACACAGTTGAAAAAATTATTCTCATCGCACACAATGTGACTTTTTAACTTCCCTCGATGCTTTCTGCAGTATAAATCACGTTCGATGGTTACATTTTCACCGAGACCCATAGTTTTTTAAATAATGTTACGGCGTACAAGAATAACATTTATTAGGGTTAGTTTGAAGGACCAGACCCAACCGTTGAAAATAGTTAAAGCGAAAAAAAATTTTATTATTCATTGTTCGCAAGAAACATTGAAACCTTTAGATGCGAGCAAAGGCACCGGTCAAATCTTTTTATTGCTAGTACCGGGCTGCGCTGAGTAAAATCAATCCACCCTACCTGATTTTAACGGTAGTCCCCGTGGAACGTCTTTCCACTGCCCAACGTTTGCCAAAAATTAAAATATCCAATGAGAAGCAGCGTTACAACAAACCCCACCGCCAAAGTAAGTTACAAGGAGAGAAAAATTTGCGATAGCGAAGAGATACAATTCAAGAGTCCAACCTGTAAAGACACATTTAAAATAAAACTAGGCGTCCGAACAAACTTGTAATATTATCATAACTTTCTTGTTGTTTTTAAATATATTGTCTAAGTGTTACATTTATCACTGTTTGTTCACCTTCCGAATTTCCAATAATTTACACGCCGTTAAGTCTGCGTGTGAAGTGAACATACAAAGAAAGGCTTACTTTCAAATTTCTATCAATCACCTTTACTCAGGTAAACAAATAAATTTTAAAATATCAGAAAAAACTGGTGCGTTTTTCGGGTCTTTCTTACTTTGATCATTGTTTAAACATATTTAAATGTTTACAATGCAATAACAATTTATGTCGTTTTATTCAGGAAAGAGCACAGATTTTGCTCGTATAAAAAGCCACTGAATAGCTGACATGATAGAAGCACAAAAAATTCCCAAAGTTGAAAATGTTCGATTTTCTTTAACATTAATTTTTACAAAAACTGTACGTGTCAGAGAAAAACGGATCTTAGATTCGCACTTAGTTCGCATAGATCTATAAGAATTTCATAATGGCGGTCATGAAATCATTTGGCTGTTGTGCAGTGTAATAAGAATAATGAAAATCTAATAAGATGGCATGCAAGGTATGGGCATATTAATTTTGATAGAATTAATCGATATTATACCGACCGTGTGCAAAATGCTCCGATATTATTTTGTTTCTTTTATGCAATGCGTTGCATACTTCAGTTGGTCATAGCATGCAATAACGATCGCACACGTTCATTTCTCTTATTTTCAATTAGTGTATAATTATGTGTAAATATATTCCAAAGTTATATAGTTCATAAAAGTATATTTTCCGTTTCTCTTCCCGCCTAAAACCTAACAAATTTTAATAATCTGAAAAAAAATTAAAGTCAGTAATGTGGTCGATGGTATGAATTTTTCAACAGGGTTTAGTGAATTAAACTGTGAAATATGCGCGAAATGTAAGATTCATGTACTATCGTTTAAGAGATCCGAAAGCCGCGATAAAGGGCCTCTTGATTTAATTCATTCAGATATTTGCGGGCCTATGAATAGTGAATCGCTCGGAGGCGCGAGATACTTTGCAACGTTCATCGATGATTATTCACGGTATACACATACATCGATGCTTAGAAACTGGTCAGACATATTTCAGGCTTTCGAAGATTTTAAAACAAGGGTTGAAAGACAACGGGTCGAAAAATCAACAAAATCCACACGGATAGCGCGAAAGAATATCTTTCAACCGGGTTCAAAAACTTTCTTAAAGAAGAGGGAATCATCCATCAGTTAAGTAAGAGTACACACCGCAACAAAACGGCGTCACGGAACGCGCTAATCGTACGCTAGTCGAGATGGCAAAGTGCCTCATGGCACAAATTGGAGCGCAACCAAGACACTTGATGAAATAACCTCATGCCAAGCATGGACACGGCGGAAACCGTACGTCGGTTTTCTGCGAATTATTGGTAGTGTAATGTCGCAATGAAGCCTGTTTCTCAACATCAGCCACGAGACCTGACACAACATTCTTCTGGGGGCAGTCACCATAATAATGCAAACCTTCCTCTGTTCAGGAAGGCGTCCCCACTTGAATGTTCGTCATTGGATTCAGGTTCAATAACATATAAAAACCATAGAAGCCACTGACCGACGCTTTTTGTTCGTTTAAAGTCGGCGCGAACGAGTGCATTGTACTTTTTTGTCAACCTCTGTGCGTGGTAGAACTAATCGACGTTAATAAACAAAGTTCAGTAAAACACGAGTATTCCTTATAAAATCCTGCGTCGTCCCTTGCTGCGCCATAACAGTAGTAAGGCAATAGCGTTTTAGAAGGGACCAAATAGAGGAAAGTTTCAGCCAAAGGGTGAGGAATATGTGTTAATAGGTTACGCAGAAGAATCTAAAGCATATCGCCTGTGGAGACGAGGTACGAAAAAGGTAATTAAAGCCCGAGATATTAAATTCTTTGAAGTACTCATACAAGATAAAATGCTGCAAAATGATTTTATTGTTTTCTCTGATTCAATCATCGAGGAACGAGATGATGATAGTCAAAATTCACAAGAAGAGGATGATGAAGATACAAATTGGATTAAACCATCGTACGAAGATGAGATGGTAGAAAATACATGTAAGAGAAAAATTAGTATATAAAAGCATGTACGGAGTCGCCCAAAGATTGAAAGAACTGGGCGACATGGAAGACCCAGAAAAATATATCAACAAAAGAACGTCGAAGATTTTGACCCAATATATGTATCAGACGTCATAAGTCGACAAGATCAGGAAGCATGACTAGAAGCTATGAAAGTCGAGTATGAAAATTTGCAGAATACAGTAGGTCCTCGACTTTCGCACATAATTGGTTCCTGAAAGTGTGTGCGAATGTTCGTGTTGAATAATGATCAGCAGAGTTTGTTTGCCTCCAACAAACGCAACGAATATTTCTTATATACAATGTAAGAGTGAAAATAGAAAAATGTACAGGCTGTAAAGAAATGTTTGGTCTTGGCAAGCATAGGCGTATTCTACATCTTCGGATCGATGAAGATCTGTAAACAAAAATTGCCGTAAAATTGTCCTTGACCTTGAATTTCAAGGTCAAATTTTTTTTATTGCATTGCATTCTACACATCATGCGGATGAAAAGTGTCAAAGGAACCATGGGTGAAAACTCGACCGTTCTCACGAAAAATAATACTAGAGTTATTACTAATAAAGTAAGTAGTTACTATTGTTGTTTATCTGCTATATATCGGAAAGCTAATAGAATCGATAATAATCAATATTACCTTCTAACAAGGGAACATATCCAACACGAACACTCCGAGTTTGATGAAACTTATGTGAAAGATAGTTCTCAAAAAAATATTTGACACGTATTTTTTTTATCGGCCATCGTTCACATTGAAGGGGTGATAACGGCCCTCAAAGTTAAGGGCTGAAAGTATATTTTTGGGAATATCTCCGGAACTGAAGGAGATAATGAAAAACTTTTTTTTTTAAATTGTGAGTCTTCAAATAGGGAATTATTTTGCAAAAGAAAATTTTAAAAAACCTCGTTTGTTTAAAAAATATATTAAAAATTGATAATTTTTGTTTAATTTTTGTTACTAAATGTTAATCTATTTTGTTGTAACTTTGTGTGTGTAAACTATGGACAAAAATAGAGGATACGTGTTTTTGGAATTTTTCGTTTTTAGCGTTCTAAGCTTATGGTAGCTCTGCAAGAAGTTGATTACGTGTATTGGAGAATGTAAGTTACCAAATGCTTTCCTTCTGACAGCCAATAATGTTACTGAAAATGATGGGAATGATAAATATTATAAGCTTAAAACGAAGAACACTCTGTCTTTAATTTCTTAAAAATCTCCAAGGTTTCAAAAGTTCCAAATATTGTATTTGGAGGTTTTACAGTCATAAAATTACAAATGTAGTATTGGCCATATAAGCCAATATTTCTGGCTGCGATGACTACTCCGCGTCACATTCGTATCTGCGGTATTTCCAATAGTCCTTCACGAATCAACTAACAGCATATAAAGAGGTTCATAATATTGTAAAATATTGTAAAATATTGTAAAAATAATGATATTTTTAACAAATCATGCCCGATTACTCCTCTTCATAGGATGAGATTTAAAATTATGTAACTACTAATCCTCGCTAAAAACGAAAAATTCCAAAAACACGTATCCTCTATTTTTGTTCATAGTTTACACACACAAAGTTACAACAAAATAGATTAACATTTAGTAACAAAAATTAAACAAAAATTATCAATTTTTAATATATTTTTTAAACAAATGAGGTTTTTTTAAATTTTCTTTTGCAAACTAATTCCCTATTTGAAGACTCACAATTTAAAAAAAAAGTTTTTCATTATCTCCTTTAGTTCCGGAGATATTCCCAAAAATATACTTTCAGCCCTTAACTTTGAGGGCCGTTATCACCCCTTCAATGTGTACGATGGCCGATAAAAAAAAATACGTGTCAAATATTTTTTTGAGAACTATCTTTCACATAAGTTTCATCAAAATCGGAGTGTTCGTGTTGGATATGTTCCCTTGTAAGTCTTGAAAGATGTTCATCTTCTATTTCTTCTTCTAAGCCAATGAACGGATCCATTCTGATTAATATTTCTTAATAGCCGAGCTTGAATACCAACTTCAATATGGCCACCATGTTTTGCAAGCACGTCTCTAATCTGTTCTTAATGTTATTTATAATTCGTCGATGAAAAATTTGATATATTTCGCAAATGTTGGAAGGCATCCTCTACTCGAATTTTCAATTCTCCCACAGTTCTTATTTCGTGCCCCGATCTATACATCCGTTCCTGCACCGCTTCCCATAAGAAAAAATCTAATGGATTAAGATCAGGCGATCGCGGAGGCCATATAATTGGTGCAGGTCTTCGACCAATCCGTTTAGATCCAAACATTTGACTTAAAAAGTCTCGAACTGGCCGACTATAGTGTGATGGTGCTTCATCGTGCATAAAATAAGGAACTTCCCTTGCAGTTGCTTCCATATTTCGCGTGCTCTGGCATAGTTTCCAAATGCTTTATCTATTGCACGAAGCATTTGTCAGATATTTATATATTTTAGCATCATGATACTATATCACTCATAAATTCACCACTATAACGAAAAGCTAGACATAAACTACTAAACGAATGTGATATCAATCAAAGCAAAGCAATCAAAATCACGATAGTGGGGGTCACTCGAACTGAGTTTATGTGGCCTTTAACGCTGTAGCGGTGACTGTGACGGCTTTGCCAGGTCTGTGTTTATGTCAATAACTAGCATTTCAATTTGAAATCTCCAACTTCTATAAAAAAATTCATCTTACAGCCGACAAAGTTTCCGCATCAATGTTTAGAGAATCGGTCGAGTTTTTACCCATAGTTTCTTTGACACTTTTTATCCACATGATGTGTAGAATGCAATGTAATAAAAAAAAAATTTGACCTTGAAATTCAAGATCAAGGATAATTTTGCGACCATTTTTTTTACAGATCTTCACTGATCCGAAGATGTAGAATACGCCTATGTTTGCCAAGACCAAACATTTCTTTACACCCTGTATAATGTATTCAGCCCTGATCGTGGTGCAAACTCTGGGACTGTTCTTATTAGGCGCTGGTACCGAACTGACTGCATGGGACGTGTTGCAGAAGGCTATTTCGTGCAAAGAAAGGGGAAGTCTACCTATGCACCACCTAGAAGAGAGAATCTTGCTTTCTCTTAACGGTCAGCTACAACCTCGGCACTGGGCTCGAGCTGACCGTTTTTTATGGCCCTAACTTATACCTAAATGTCGTTGAACGTACGTTCTCAGCTGTGAAGAAACATATTTAAAATTATTTCAAAATATCATTCGGGATTTCTGCAAAAATCCAACAGTTCGAAAGTAGAGGGATGTAAAAAAATATGCACCAAAAATTGCATTTTAAAGCATTTATCTATCAATGTGTATGCATAATGAAGTTAAAGAGGCGTGTTAAGTGCTTTCGTGTGTTTCCTTTATAAAGTTGTCAAGAGTTAGTTGAATACCACCCATTTTTTTCTTTTCTTGATAAAGATTTCTATAACATGCTGTGTCCTTCTCAATTGCCCTACGTACTTGAGATATATGTTCTCCATTGGGATCACATTCTTCCATGATAGTAAAAAATTTGTCAAGATGCATGAAGGCTTCATTCATATTTTTAATTGTCAAAGTTTTCTATCGTGATATGTTACGTCGAAGTTAAATCAGATATTTGTTATTTATGTAAATGAAATAAATCGAATTTTTTAAATAATCGTACTCGTTATTTGAAAAGCGTATAGAATAAAATATCAACTATTATTTTTATCACGTTAAAATTACAAAAAAAGAATTGACACATTAAATCAGACTCACCCATTGTTTAAAAATAATCCTGTTTCAGGAAAAAAGTATGTTCTTATGACTGGGCTGTTTCAGTGACCCTGATCGTTAGTAAAAAAAAAACATACTTAGCTTCACTGTCACTTTTCATTATCACTTCACTGTAATTTTGCTGTATTAATCGAGGATAAAAAGCGCGAATGAAAACACGCGAACGATTACTCCTAAATAACTTTCACGATTTTTTATTTTCTCTGTGATGTCGACCACTGGACGGTATGTCTTAAACTGCCGATCGCAGGGCGATTAACGTCGTGGACGGAAAATTTAGACACATATGGGAATTGGAACAGTCCCTTACAACAAGGACTTTTAACACTGGAAAGAGAGCGGGGAAATACATTTCTGTAACAGGTCTGTGCTTGTTCTGACCGTTATAAACAAATGGCTAACGTCGACGGTTCGTAATGCAGGATGAGATGTCTGCGAAGCAGTTCCTCGCCGACCGCGAACGATTGGGAGCGAATTTTACATTTCTTTAGGAAAAGAACTGTTATTGCCTTTTAGGAAGAGGAAGGGATTCCTCAAACGTCTACGAAGCATCCAGCGTGCTAACAATACGAATCCGTTTAATCATTTTATGGTCGTTTGACCCGACGGCCAAGAAGACCGAAGACGATGCCCAGAAAACTCGCTTTCTTTCCGCTTGAAATTTTCGGACTTTCCATCCGCAGTTTAGAACAAAACGTCCAAAGAGCAACGTTAGAGAAAAAAGCAAACACTGAAATTATTTTTGAATAATCGTTTTCGCGTATTCGCTTGTTAACCGTTGTTATTACATTAAGAAGTTAGTGAAAAGTGACAACAAAATATTGCAGTGAAAAATGGTGATAAAAAGTGATAGATCAGGGTTTAGAAATTTAGAGTACAACGGTACCTAATTTGTTTATTCGTTATGTGATTTAACTTTGACGTAACATAGCATTATACAGTAAATCCTCCCACAGTGCGACACTTGTTTCCCTCCCACAGTGCAAAATGTCTCTTCCTGCGCCTATGCGTGCGACATTGCTGCGGCTATGTTCGCCTTACTCGAGGCAGTCCAAGTGTAACACGATACAGTCATCGCGGTCCCTTTGATGCGAGCTGACAGATCCAAATTTAGCAATATAATTTTTTAATATTTATATCTTTTTCACTGCAAACTTTTTTAACACATTCGTGAGGTTCTTCCAATAAAAATAAGACCAAAGAAGATATAATTACGATCACAATTACCTGTGTAACAAGCCATACAAGTTTTGAACGTTACATTTACGGCAGAGATACAAATAAACTTTTATGGCTTGTTACTCAGGTAATTATGATCGTAATTATAACGTGTCTGATACCATTTTAATCAGAAAAACGAGACGAATACAATGATAGAAGTTTCATTTACGAAAAATCAAAAATAAAAATTTTTAATCTTTAATTTAAAGGTCTGAGCTCCGCCTGCGTTTCATCTTTTCCGAACGCTTCAACCTTCTGCCTCTCTGTCTTTTCATCCGCTGTCCTCTTTCACGAGAAAAACTGTAACCATCCGTTACGTACGTAATTATTAATGTAATTACATCATGTTTAGTGTCATTTTAATCAGAAAAACCTGACGAATACGATGGTGCAAGTTTCATGAAAAAATAATAGAAAATAAGAAAATTGAAATCTTTTCCTTTGCTTGCATTAGTATGTGTCTTACCGATATTCGGTCGTTTCGGTAACCGATCGTGTTTAACGCTTGACTGATTCCGAGGGGGATCTCCCCAGCAAGGGACAGCCGCCGAGTATTAAATTTCGCTTCTACTATTCTCACAGTGAACAGTTTCGAGTCCGGCCTCCGTTGCACTGTGGGAGGATTTACTGTACTAACTTGCTTGTTCGTGTGTGTGGTAGGCCGTATAGCTTAGCTCCCACGTCTGAGCGCGCGCTGTTCTCGCGCTCTGGTTGGTCGATGTTTTTCCATAATAATTCGAAAACGAGAGCCTAGACCCCATTTTACTATTACGGTGATATAGTTGATAGGTTTTCCGATTGGGATAGTCATTCATGTTTATACTGACTTTGGAACACACCACAAGTAAAGTGTACAATGTTCCGTCGCACGTGGAACAGAAAACGCGTGAATTTCTAAAGAGAGTTTATGACGGTTCTTCTACGAAAAGCTATTTTTGAGATACACATTTTTCGCTGTACCGTAATATTCATTTACCTTTTTTCGACAATAATGTTTATATTTTAATTTTGGTTTCGTTCTCAATAGCTGTGCTCATGTCATAAACTCGACTTTCCCAAAGGGTCATCTAGAGATCCGCGAACCTAATAGGACTTGGCCTTCGAGGGCCTACCTGGCGGGAAAGTCCCAAACGCGGTCGGTCTTTGGGGGTCCTCTCGCTCGTGGCGGTATCGCCCCCACCTTCTTCCTAATAAGGCGCGTCCAGGGCGCAAAAGAGGGTGGACACTACCGTCAAGAAGCATGTTGATTGGGAAATTAACATAACGAACGAAGACCAATCAGCATGCTTCAATCACTTCCGACCTTTCACGGAAGTACGAGCGACAACGTGTCGTCAGAACACAATCGACCATCGTGAGAACTCAATCGACCATCGTGAGAAATCAATCGAACGTCAACCAGAATCAATCAGTACTTCAAACATATCGGAAGTCTTGAAATCAAACGAACCTTCAAACGCGTCGGAAGGAAATTGAACAATCGAAGCGATACTTCAAAACGTTCGGAAGTAAATATTAAACGCAAACTTTATCATTTCGAAATTCTATCGCCATCGTAATTCATAATACAGTCCACTATATCAAAAATAACGCAGCCTAAACGAGTTCACCTTTGGACAATCGACAACTAGTTATTTCAAAGTTAATTTCGCGAAATAACACCAATCTGATATCGTCAAATACATGTCGCGGACGTATGAGATTTTTCATACACGTTGAATAAACATTAGAGTAGACGTTTGGAAAAGGGACCCTTAAACGGAAAAATGTTTTATTACAATTCTTCTTCCTTTATTTTGGTGCACCCCCTGCATGATTGTACTACAATTACTGGTCCACCGCGTATATTAATATAAATTATTAATTTATAATATGATATATTTTATTATATTAATAGGCTTTGGGTATTCAATAACAAAAATTCAATATAAAACTTCGCTTCCGACCGAATACATATAATATAAATTAGTATTATACGGCTTTTGTGGGACGTTCTTAAATATATAATATTGATAATATACCTAATCTAATATAAAGCTCTGAAAGGTTATGAAAATCTTTTGAAGAAGTATATTAACACACATTCCTTACGGTATTTTTAAAGCTACAAGAGAATGGTTACTAAAAACGTGGTTAAAAAGATTATATCGATGTTTCTTAATAAATTAGATATATTGTGAACTTTATATTTTTACCGAGGTTGTAATACACTGAGCAACAAAATTAGCGCAACAAGAATTTTCATCAAAATTTCACTCAACTTTAAGTAATCATAACTCCGTGAAAAATGGTCATATCTTACAAATTCTTGTTTCATTTAGATTAAATATCTTTTTATAATAATGCATTTAAAAATTTGGTGGTTCCAAGATAAAAGAATATTGTTTTAATTAAAAACAAAGCGAACAAATTGTTTTACTGTTTCCTACTACATTTGGTTAGAAATACTATCGCCGTCATATTTCTGAGGATTTTTAAATTCTGTGTTTTCTTCAATTCTATGTTGTATTTCATTTAATATCTGTTATATGTACGATTAATGTGTGATTCGTTATGCAAGATTTAATCGTAATTCAAGGAAAATGTATTCACTGGAAGAGTTCTAAGCTCTATTCGGACATAAAAGAAAACGATTATAATTTCCAAGTGAGAAACGATTTAACTGTTGAACCTGCAACAACGATTTACCATCTAGCCGCAGTATAAAAAACGTCAGCAACGGCGAACATTTAAAATTCCATTTTAACTTCTGACTCGTTTAAACACCTTCGCACCGTCCTTAACACCGTTAACAATTTTTTATCAGCAGAGTTCTCTTGGGAAATGAAAAACAGCGCAATATTATTTACACTTTTTTCACCGTGTGTACACTATGTAGATAATCGAAAATCTTTAAATGTATGTTATTATTAACCGTGTAAAATAAAGCAAAGATGTTAATTATGGAAAATTAAAAACGATAAAGTGGAATCTTCAAACAATGACATAATATATTAATGTATGTACAGGGTGTCCCAAAAGGAACGTAACACCCGGAAATGGGAGGTAGCTGGGGTCATTCTGAACAACTTTTTGACCAATTTGAGCGCGAGAATCGTGCGGGCTCAGGGGCGTAGTGTAGGCACGAGTAACAGTGACTGTCAGATGACCGTGTAGTAGAAGGCTAATTGCTGAATTATCCTTCATTCATGAATAATCAATAAACTAATTCGTGTTTATCCACGTAGTTAGAATAAATCAAATTTATAACGATACTGTAGTTCGTTATCGCAATGAAATAATAGATAAAATATCGAAAATTACACTCGATAAATATTATGATGATGAAAAAGGACAAACTCTCATTCTGGAAAAAATACATTTTTCCATTCTGAAAAAGAATGAACTTTTTCATTCACCGAAAAATATTTTAAATCGAATAACTAATAAATGTAATAAGTCCTGCGTACGTGCAATGAAAAAATGTACAAACAATTTGAATACGACTTACCCATTGATTCACAAATAATTTTGTTTCAATGCAAATGAATTTTCATCGGGACAATTCTTACAGTCGAAAATATTGTTCTCATCGCACAGAAACTCTCAATCTACTTCACTGTGACTTTTCATTATTACCTGTCATTATCACTTTTCCCTCTCACTTTTCACTAAGTAAGCGATATCAGTCCGACACGTAAATAGGCCGAACTAAAGCCCCCAAACGATTTTTCAGAAATAATTTCCACTGCACAGTCTTGAAGACCAGAGATCGGCGATCACGACTGGAAACAGTATTTCGATTACAATGTGTCGATCGTCACGTGCCGGCGAAAACGTTCAACAGAGTATCGTTGCTTGACAACAGTTGGCGGCTTACGCTTTGTGATCGAAAACGAAATCGAGAGCCGTGGCTCGTACAAATACTGCCTCTTTACCGGTAATTTGATATAATATTAATGTCTTAATACCGATTCTGTACAAAAAGAAAATAAAGTGTAGTTAAAAATATTCCTGAATAATCGTTCACGCGTTCGGTGCATTTGCCGGTCATTCTTATGTAATGCGACCATCAAAAAATTACGGTGGAATAAATCGAGAGTTCATTGACTCAGTTATAACATCAGCTGTTCGTACTCTGACCGATGGATGTACCCGGTAACACAAATTTGTGTTCATCAAACCTGGTGGGTAATTTCCACAATGTTTTTTTTTAACTACATATTATACTAGATACATCAGAGTATTTTATAATATCAATTATCGTTTGATAATTAAAATATTCTTTACAAAAAAAATTGAAAAAGATCAGCCCCTTTTGAAGCATAAATTTATTTCCGTTAATCGCTAATTTCATATATATGGTCTTCAAAAAACCATTTAATATTTATATGGTATATAGGACACATTGTACTGAGTAAAAAAGTTTTAGTAAACGGGTCGAAAGGTCAACTGTTTGTGAAATATAAACATTTTTGTTTGAGAGTATTATGATTCACTTACTTGATTCCATCGCATGCGATGTTTATTTTAGTGTTTATAAACCGTGTTCTGAATGTTCTTATTCAAGTGCCGACAGTAGATTTCATTGGGAATCAATCAGTTGTGATTCGGCAATTGTAGATAATACACAATTATGAAGTATCGCAAATATGTCATTATTTGAAACAAGAAATGGCAGATATGTATTTTATGTATGGGCATGCTAAGGTAGTGCTTTAGCTGCACGACGTCTTTACGCGGAAATATTTCGCGAAAAACGTATATATTCATTATATCACTAAAATAATATCAATAAACAAATCACGTGATCCGAGTTAACCGAGACTAATGTTGAAATTGTAGCTAAAAATCGGTAAAAACGTTCTTGAGAAAACGTTGTCTCGCGAACGCGATTGAGTGTCGACGAAGGAATTGTGTGGAACTTGAAGGAAAATCATCGAAGGAGCACAGGTGCGAGCATTAGTTGTCGAAGGAGCACCTAATTGCAGGACTACACGAAAATCGTGAACATAACTCATTTTAGCACGTATGAACAAACGAAGTAAGATAACCAATAATTAAAATATTTAACAACTAGCGGAAAAAGGAAAGGGGAAAGGTAGAGACGAACGGAAAGAGGAACAAGATCAGAACGAGGAAGAATATAAACAGGCGTTTCGGAGCGGGAGTACGAGCAGTTCTAGTGAGAGAGATATCACATCCAAGGACGAAATGAATAACACAAGTATAGGAGTTGGTGAGGGAAGATGAATTAAAGCCTTTATTTCGGACGGAGCGATAACTTGTTTTATTTTACAAGCGAAGTGTTTCGCGCGGTGGTCTGTACGTAACTAACTTTTTTGCTCTTCATAATTTTCTATAACGCGTACGACACCTCTTGGTGGGGGGTTGTCTTCCAAACGAGAAATTACCTTACTCCTGCACGGTCAGGAACCGCTAGGCCCGGAACCGTGGTCCCTTTGGAATCCCCGGTTTATGACACCGTGCTATTGAGACCGTTGACGAAAAACTACAAAACATACCTAAAGAAAAATCTAACGGTATCCTCAAAAATAGCTTTTTCGACCGTATACGTCGTAAACCGTGCTGGCCCTTTACGCATACAATGATCGCTTAAAATCACGCAGCCAGCCGCTACACAAGTAACGAAAGCTAAACTACAACTGTGAGTATCATAAGTGATATTATAAATACGAGTATTCAGGACAACGCGCGCAATTTGAAAGATATCCGCAATATTCTACCTTCCTTTGACCCCGTGAACTCCGATGTAGATGTAAACTTCTATTTTCGCAAAAATGGGCGAAAACTGCAAACTTTGAAGGCTTGTAATTTCTTAAGAAATTCAAAATCGGCAAAGTGATGACTTAAACCCGCCTCCCCTAATTTCACAAGGACTATAACATATTTTGATTAAAGCAAAATCGCAGATAGTGAGGTCGAACAGTGATCGATTTGACGCGGAATGGCCCTATTATGAAAAATTGGCAAGGTTGAATCAACTGGGAATTACAGATACCGCTAGGTGGAGTGGATAATTCATGGACAAAATAACCTGCGATTTCGTGACTACCTAGAACCACTGCACCAATATAATAAACCAAGTAAATGTTACCAACCTTGAAGGGTTACAGCCCACACATTTGTTATAGGATCGAATAGACAACCTTCAATTCCGGAAAAGGACGATACAAATATACAGACACGCCAACAAAAACAGCATGCTTTAACTGTGAAAGGGAAAGATACGCAGCTAAGCACTACGACAAGTTGAAAGGAAATTGGTATAACGAGGCTGGACACTACACCGAGTATAATATTATAAATCTACCGCAGCTGCATCTAAACCGTACGTAAACAAAGAGCAGTTATCAACAGCGAAGGTAGTGTTTTACATATACAGCCAAGTAATAATCATACCAAATATTTTAAAGATGTGTATGTTAACCCACGAATGTAAGTAACCCAAATGTCGATTTGGGTAGTTCCTATGTCGCCTTGCGCAAAGACGTTGCAAAAGAAAATGTGTTCTCTGGAAGGAAGTTTGTTCAACTTACTGCATACGGTGATGGGAAAGTTATTTCAGTGGAGCGCTAACGGCTAACAAGGGAACATATTCAAGTGGGACACGCCGATTTTGTTGAAACTTACAGAAAATATAGTTCTCAAAAAAGTATTTGACACGTATTTTTCCTTATCGGCAATCGTGCATGTTGAAGGGGTGATAACCGCCCTCAAAGTTTGAGGTTGAAAATACGTTTTTTGGAATATCTTGAAAACTAGGAGGTGTGGGACGGTATTTTTTGTTTTGTTTCGTGTGTTTTTTAATGCCGAATCGACTTGCACTGGAAATGTTTAAAAAACTCAATTTGTTTAAAGAATATGTTAAACAATTTATACTTTTTAATAATTTTGTTTGTTAAACGTCAATGTATCTTCGCCTAAATTAATATACAGTTACTCACTTTAATATTCGGACACTATAATACCTTTAAGTATAATGCTTGATATCTTTCTAAATTATTAAAATGTTTATGCGCTAGTCTTTTACAATGTTAACTTATTTATTATAGACAACAGAAACATAAAAAATTATTTTGTAATTGCAACATGTCATTACGTACTGAAGGATAAACAAAACAATGTCTAGTTTACGCGTTGCAAAAAAATTCTGACACCCAAAAATCTACATTATCTACATACATTTTACCTAAGACTAAACAAAAATTCAGTATTTCGTTGGATATCCCTTATGATGAATAACTTGTTTTAAACGTTTAGCCATGTTTGAAATGATTTTCTCTAAATATTCACTAGTAATATCGTTCCATTCTTGTAGTCGAATTTTTAATTCTATTTTTGAGTGTATTGCAGTTTTTCTAATCCATCGTTCTAGTTGGTCCTACAAGTTTTCGACGGGGTTAAGGTCTGGAGACTGGAGACGTGGATGCAGCACTTTTGGGCAATTATATAATAAGTACTCCTGCAGAATTCGTGATTTGTGCTTAGGGATATTTTCTTGATAAAACTTTAAACGGTTACGGATTCCCATTTTCTCAGGATAATTATAAGAAAAATCCACAATTAAGTGCACCACAATTAACGTCGGAATTATACCAGGAAACTGGAAAAAGTGCAAACCCACATACTGTTCGACGGGCACTTAAAGAAAGTGGTTACAACGGCCGAATTGCACGAAGGAAACCGTACGTGGATAAAATGAGCAGGAGAAGGCGATTAAACTTCGCAAAAGAATATCTTTCAAAGGAAAAAGAACGATGGCTGGACGTAATTTTTACTGATGAGAGTAAATATAACGTTTTTGGTTGAGATGGAAGGAGCATAGTGTGGAGGAGAATCAACGAAAAGTGACAACTAAAAATTGTAAGACCAACCGTAACGCACGGGGCAGGGTGTGTGATAGTGTAGGGCTGCATATCAAGCGTTGGTGTTGGCGAATTAGTGTTTATTGACGAAATCCTAGATAAAAATAAATATTTAGAGAGTTTGAAGAAAAATTTATTAAAAAGTGCTGAGAAAATTGGAATGCACAACCGTTTAAAGTTTTATCAAGACATTATCCCTAAGTACAAATCACGAATTCTGTAGGAGTACTTATTATATAATTGTCCAAAAGTGCTGCATACACCTCCCCAGTCTCCAGACCTTAACCCCGTGGAGAATTTGTGGGACCAACTAGAACGATGGATTAGTAAAACTGCAATACACTCAAAAATAGAATTAAAAATTCGACTACAAGAATGGAACGATATTGCTAGTGAATATTTAGAAAAAATCATTTCAAACATGGCTAAACGTTTAAAACAAGTTATTCATCATAAGGGATATCCAACGAAATACTGAATTTTTGTTTAGTCTTAGGTAAAATGTATGTACATAATGTAGATTTTTGTAGTGTCCGAATATTTTTGTAACGCGTAAACTAGACATTGTTTTGTTTATCCTTCAGTATGTAATGACATGTTGCAATTACAAAATAATTTTTTATATTTCTGTTGTCTATAATAAATAAGTTAACATTGTAAAAGACTAGCGCATAAACATTTAAATAATTTAGGAAGATATCAAGCATTATACTTAAAGGTATTATAGTGTCCGAATATTAAAGTGAGTAACTGTATATAAAGTATAGACAAAAATAAAGGATACGTGTTTTTGGAATATTCGATTTTTTATTATTTAACGATTTTTATTAAATCCATGCGTTTCCGTCGCTTCGGATAGTGAAAGACGCTCAGCCTTTTTTGTGATGGATACTATAAACTTTTACAGTGTTTTGGAGAGCAAGCATGTCATACAATACCGGTAGTTGTACTTCTGAATCCCAAACCAGGTATTAAAGGTACACTCATGGACAAAATTAAGTGGGCATTGTTGAAATGTAAAAAATTGTTTGTTTTATTACAATGTTTTAAATATATTTTAAATTTAAAAACTGAAATATTTTTGTTGACTTCAAAAAACATTTATTTAACGTATATAATTGTGCAATAATGTTTTGATTTATAGGCATTATTAGTTAAATTAAATGAACCTTTTGTTATTTATGATACCCGTCCACTTAATTTTGTCCACGACTGTATATCTATTCTTGACGGGGCCCTAATTACCGCTGCAGTAGCCATCGCACAGTGGGGTATTTGGCCCGAAAAGCCGGACAAAAGTCAGTTTGAAAAATTTTGCGTAAACCGTAAATTTTTTATTGTTTGAGGTTCTTAAATATATGAGGAACAATGTACTATAGTTGTTTTGTTCATTAATACTCTGAGGAAGCACTATACTTAATCAGAAATTGCGAGATTTTATGACCTGTTTTGCCTTTTCATCCAGGCTATAATATACCGTGCATTTATTAGTAATTTTTATATTTTTAAAACAGTTAGGAAATTTCTTTCATTTCAGATTCTTTTTAGGTACGTATGTAATATACTTCCACATTGAAAAATTTTGTTTATCTTACTTATTTATATAGTTATTAATATCTGAAAGTAATCAATATATCAGCAATTTTCATTACCATTATAGAAATTCATGAACGATTTTGTTATAGTTCTAAGTGAGTCCCGATGATCTTTTTGGTATCATTACATTCGGTTGAGATTTGGGATTACGAGGCAACGAAGTTTGACTCCGGATTTGTCCGGTTTGAACTTTTATAGCTAATTTAACATTAAACGTTTTGCAGCATTCACGTACGCCTACACGCATAGTCGCGATCATAGACCGACTTGATTAAACAACTCCCGTTGGCAAATTCTTCCAGAAGAAACTATTGCAGAGTATTGGCACTTAGATATTTATGTTAAGCTACGATATGTAAACTAATTGAAATAGTTCGATAAATGTGTGGAGTTTCGCCGAATAAATCTCGTGGACGCGTATTGAAAATATTTTATGGTTTCTTTATTTTATTGTTTCTTGGCGAAAGCCAATAGAAGAATGTCTTCGAAGACATGAATTCAACTTTTCGTTGATTTCTATTGTTCTAACAAATGAGTCTTCGACAAAATGTTCATTTCTTGTCTGCATTTAATCGAAGCAGTGTCGCCACAAAGTGCCAGTCTTTCACAATCGACCCTACATTTCAACGGTTTCCAACAATTTAGGAAAAAATGGTACAAACAAAGGTATTTAGAGATTACAAACTTTAATATATAAAATTTCAAAAATTTGTATTATTTGTTTAAAAATCAACATCATTTTAATTTTTTAAATGTCAATATGTATTTTTTATTTCAAAATATTCTAGCCAACGTTGAGACGAATTCAACGACCTTCTATGTTATAATCTTGAACCTTTAAACAGCGCTAAAATAATTTTGTCCGGTTTTTCGGGCCAAATACCCCACTGTGCATCGGTTTGCGTAGACTATATGTTTGGTATCGTTGTGGATATGCAGAGATCAGCGGTCAAAAGAATTCGAAAATCCAATGCAATTCTGCTTCAAGAAACTGACCACCATGAAGTGTCTTTATTGTGACATTCCGGTTACACCTAAATGTTCCTGGTGCAAGGAGCATTTATGCTTCACACATTTTTTTATCCAATACCTTTATTGTGAACAATATGTAGAGTAATTATGATTTCTATCAACTTTTAATTTAATTCTTGATATGACTTACAAGTTGTCCTTGCCATATTTACTTACTAGTTTTTAACCTTAATTTTCTAGTTCGGGTGAATACAATTGTGTAAGAACATATTATATTTCAGAATGTAAGTGAATGTTATAAATGTTATATTTTAGATAACACGAGATCCACTAATGTAAAAGATTCATTGAATTGTTGTCCTATGTATAATCGTATTTTGACTAAAAGCTTATAGCCATTAAAAGCCGAAGGCAGTTTCGGCTACGCAAGGCTACTGCAGCGGTAATTAGGACCCCGTCAAGTATACATACATACCTTTAGTATCTGGTTTGGAATTGAGAAGTACAACTACCGGTATTGTATGACATGCTGGCTCTTCAAAACACTGTAAAAGTTTATAGTATCCTCCACAAAAAAAGCTGAACATCTTTCACTATCCGAAGCGACGGAAACGCATGGATTTAATAAAAATCGTTAAATAATAAAAAATCCAAAATTCCAAAAATACGTATCCTTTATTTTTGTCTATACTTTACGTATATTAATTTAGACGAAGATACATTGACGTTTAACAAACAAAATTATTAACAAGTATACATTGCTTAACATATTGTTTAAACAAATTGAGTATTTTTAAGCATTTCCACTGCAAGTCGATTCGGCATTAAAAAAAACACAAAATAAAAAAAAGTATCGTCCTACACCTCCTAGTTACATACCAAGATATTCCAAAAAACGTATTTTCAACCTCAAACTTCGAGGGCGGTTACCACCCCTTCAACATGCACGATTGCCGATAAGGAAAAATACGTGTCAAATATTTTTTTGAGAACTATATTTTCTGTAAGTTTCAACAAAATCGGCGTGTCCCACTTGAATATGTTCCCTTGTAAGTTTTCAATTGATGGTGTGGAAGTGAACGTGCAAATTCACGTAATGCCAGGGAGATGCCAAACTATCCCGCTGATTGTAGGCCACCCACTTACAGAAAAGAAACATGTAGAAAATATCAGCAGATCGAATGAATTGATTATTAACGAAGTAGACCATGCGATCGAGAATATTGAACTGGGAAAGGAGAGTAAAACCCTCTAACGGGCAATAGAGATGGTGATTATTCTAAACAACTATTTAGAATATATTGCGGCGCACACGAGATACAGAGTCAAGATATTTGCGTTAAAGTAGATATAACTTGCGTTGAAGGAGCTGCCATTTGGGTTGTATAATGCACCGGCAGTATTCCAACGCTTGATAAATATTTTGATTAGTAAGTGAGGTTATGCGGCTGCGGTGGCGTACTTAGTCGATACTATAATATCATCGAAAATTATTGAGGAAGTTATACTTATGTTGTTAGCAATACCGAAGGCCTTGCGCCAAGCCTATTTAAGCTTACGATTCGACAAATGTTATTTCGCAATGAATAATATTGAGTATTTAGGTTTTGAAATTAGCCAAACGGAATCTTACCAGGGAAAAGAAAAGTGCAAAGCGTATTACAGTATCCAATCCCTCGGGGTAGTAGAAGGGATAGACGTTTTGTTGGTTTAGCAAGATGTTTTAGGAGATTTATAAGATATTTTGCTACGATTGTGAAGCCTTTTACCTAGTTACTAAAAAGGATACTAAATTTAGTTGGGGAAAACTTTAAGAAAGTGCAAAACGCGAATAAAAGGCACGGTTATGTATTTCACCAATTCTTAAAACGAATACTTCGGAGGCTCGCACCGAAGAGCACGCGGACAGGTGCGTTGATGGCGTAGGCGGAGTGATATTGCAAGAAAACGAAGAGATATGCTTGCATCCAGTATCTTATTTTAGTAGGAAAATAATGAAAGAAGAGTCCAATTACCACTCTTACGCACTAGAAGCACTGGCAATTGTGACTACACTTGAACAGTTCCGCGCATATTTTTGAGGAATTCACTTTACAATTAGAACAAACCGTAATAGTTTGATATTGTTAGCATCAAAAATCTGTCGCTGAGAGTAGGTAGATGGTTTGTGAGACTAAGCGATTATACAATAAGCGATTATTATACAATAAAATATCATCGCGGTGAAAATAGCCAAATAGCGCATGCACTAAGTCGGAATCCGGTCGTCAGTTTCGAAGGAAACTGACTTGTTATGTTTGCCGGTTCTAATTATGTGCTAGTATATCGAGTTCAGAAATAAACTGTTTATACTATAAAAAGCAGGGACAAAAACAATCGGGATTTTTGTATTCACTAGGTAAGGGGAATTCTTCATTTTCTGTTATTCGCGTTGATGTACACTGAGCAACAAAATTAGCGCAACAAGAATTTTTATCAAAATTTCACTCAACTTTAAGTAATCGTAACTTCGCAAAAAATAGTCATATCTTACAAATTCTTTTTTCATTTTAATGTTTGAAGTTTCTACTTTGAGCACAATTTATCAGATTTGACTTTCGCCTTTCCCCACTCCCGCCAGCCCCCTTAATGTGAGGACATGTTTCAATTTCAAAAGTTTGCATACTTTGAGTCGCTCCATGGGGTGCAATCAATTTTTTTTCGAAAATGTTCCAAAAATTGCTGCAAACTACAAACTTTTGTGCACAAATGTAAAAAAAATTGAAGTCCCTACGATTTTTTTTGGCGAAGTTATGTACGTTGACAAGTTACCCATTTATTTTAGCCAGCTTAGCTTGGTACCGCCAACATTAGCGTTATTTGATGTACACCACGAGGATATTGCTGATTTTATTTTGCATAGTGCATAGTGTGTAAGTGTGTGTGTGTTTGTCTGTGTATGCGTCTGTGTGTGTATGCAAGTGTGTGTCTGTCTATGTATGCGAGTGCGCGTCTGTGGGTGCATGTACTATGTCATGTAATATCGTGTATTCCCAACTAGTTCTTGAGCAACTAGAAATCAAAATTTATTATTACCGCCAACTACCCTTTAACAATTAGAGTCAACGTTACAATAAGAATGGCGTGAAATTCCTCAAGATGCAATAAGATCCTGCATCAATATGAAGGAACATCTTCAGGTAGTTGCTCAAATACTAGTTGGGAATACACGATATTACATGACATAGTACATGCACCCACAGACGCGCACTCGCATACACAGACAGACACACACTTGCATACACAGACAAACACACACACACTTACACACTATGCACAAAATAAAACCAGCAATATCCTCGTGGTGTACATCGAATAACGCTAATGTTGGCGGTACCAAGCTAACAATAAGCTGGCTAAAATAAATGGGTAACTTGTCAACGTACATAACTCCGCCAAAAAAAATCGTAGGGACTTCAATTTTTTTTCAATTAAATGCAGAGCATGTTTCTGAGAGAGAGCAAGGCGACAGACGATGGCCATTGACTCTGAGTCACGTGGCTATCGGATGTCGCAGGACTGTTTGTTTCTCTGTTTGGAAGTTCGGGAAAAAGGCACACAGTTAAGTATTGTGTTGCTTAAATGAATAGGAACGTTGTTCCTTAAGGATCTGGCCACGGAGTAGGGAAGGCGGGGATGCCTTCTGGTAAGAGGAATAAGCTTGCCCTCTTGGCACTTACCCCAGAACCATTGAACCGTGCAAATCGTTTACAGTTGTGGGATTAGGGGTATAAGTTGTTTGGACCTTTTACGCTGTACAGGAAAACTGGCCTATTGTAGTCCAAAACGTGCAGCACAGGCACGGAGCGTTTTTGGGCGCTAATTTATTGCAGTACATCATATACCATCGCCGAGCTCAACTCAATGACTGATGTCATAAATTTGAAGCATCTGCCAACCATACGAAAGGGTCCTGGAGTGATTCCACCCAGGATTAAGACATTTAGAAATTGCCGGATGCAGTCTTCGTAACATTACCCCGGACGCCACCCTACCTGAGAGTGACCAGGACGTTGGGCGTGAATTCTTGCATTGAAATGAGAAGTACTGGGACCGCCTCCTTATCCACCAAGACAACATACTTGTCCAATCAGGGAAGTCACCCCCATCGACAACCCTGACAACAAACCTATAAAGGCCAGCGTTTTTGTAAAGGATCAGAATTTTTCAGAACTTTAAAATCGCACGTACTTGCGATAAGATTTCTCCAGGAGAACTCCTGCATTCTCAAAGTATCGAGCGTACTCTCGTACTTATATATATTTTAGTATAAGTTAATTATTGTTCCGATTAATTTACTTATTAACCAATAAACCCACTCAACTGAATTTTACACAGTGCACTTTCGAAGTATTCATTTCAATATTTCCTGGTGCACAAACAAAGTTAATGACGAATGGGTGTTCATAACCGATGATTCAAAGTATTTATTAGAGATACGCGACGGGTAGCGTAAACAACTTGATCTTACTCCTACGAAAAATTAAATCCCACTGACCGTCCGCCGTTTACATCTCCTCTACGAAAAGTCATTGAGAAAAAAGGAAAGAAATAGATTTAGAGAGAGAAAACTAAGAACGTGGGAAAGGATTGAGAAAATCGTTGAGAAATTCGGCAAGGGAGAGACACAGCGGAAAAGAGTCGTAAAAATAAGAAACGTGAAGAAGTTTGCAAGGGCCTAAGAGCTGACGCTGACCAGGCCCCGGCGAGACCTTGTAGAGACGTGGAAAATTAGCAATCGTAAATCTAAAGAGGATACGAAACAGAAAGAATCTTTAGAAACTTTAGACAACAGAAAAGATTGAGAAAAAAACAGAAAAATGTGACGACGTGTGTGGTGCCATGGGCGTCACACAGTCAAATTTTTTAACATGTATGTAAAATTATAGGACAGTTACAGTAACAGGTCTTCCTCGCATCTCATTCTAAAACGGCTGACTGCCTTTTCGTTCGATAACGATCGTCTCCTAAAATTTTCACGCACACCGCATACCACACACGCAATACACTTTATATAAAAACCTCATTTTTGCCGCTCGCTCGCAGACTGATTCGTTCATTCACTCGTTCTTTCTCTCTATCTCATAACATTTTGCGGTGCCGCATTCGCTTTGTACTGCCGCGCTCGCTTGGCGTTGCCGCACGCACCATTCCACAAACATGTATATACATTATATTACTAAAACAATATGACAATTTTAAATTGAACAACGGTATGCTGCACAAAGACTTCAACTTGTGCATGGTAATGAGATTTGAATGTTATACTAGATAAATTTTAAATTCCAGATAATATAAAATTCCATTCTTTTATAATTTTAGTTTTTATTTTTCATTAATTTCTGCACAAAAGCAGTACATTCTCGAAGAGATAATTTGCAATAATATTATTCAACGATTAAATTACCTGCTCTAAGATACCTCTACTCAGTCATTTTTCGTAGCTAGGTATATTATTCTTTATTCTTATATATTTATTCACTAGTCGTACTGACTACAAAGTGAGAACACTAAATATTACTGATACAGTAAAGACCCTCATAGTGAAAGAGAGGCCGGAATCGAAATTTGCACTGAGCGGGACAGTTGGAAGCGAAATTTTATGCTCGGCGGCTCGGTTGCTGGGGGGATCTCCCTTGGAATCAGTCAAGCATTATGTTGGAATATCTAGCTGCAAAAATAACTCGAGTGTCGAAGGACAGTGACAATGCCTTTTTCTTTCCTAGCCTAACAGTCCTCAGGTCAGAAATTGAAGGCCTGCAGTTTGTCTCTCCGGAAAGGTCCGAGTTGTAAACACATGTGCACTTCTCGGAGTTTTCTTCAAGAGGGCCCAATAGAGGTTTTTCTTTTACAAGCTTTCTCTTTTATTCTTACTTCGATTCTAGCATTCATACAGTACAGACGTCCTTCGTGTTGCAGAATAAAGTCTCAGTTTTATCTCATTCAGTGCGTATATTTTATTTAAAATATTTCAAACCATACCCTAATTCTATTACATTAAACACGATCGGTACCGAAACGACCGAATATCGGTAAGAGACATACTAACGCAAGCAAAGAAAAAGATTGCAATTTCCTTATTTCCTATTATTTTTTCATGAAACTTGTACCATGGGATTCGTCTCGTTTTTCTGATTAAAATGATACCAAACACGATATAATTAGGATCATAATTACCTGCGTAACAAGCCATAAAAGTTTCGGACGTTACATTTACGTCAGAGATACGAATTCCTTAGATTCTAACGTCCGAAACTGTTATGGCTTGTTACAAGGGTAATTATGATCGTAATTATATCGTGTTTGGTATCATTTTAATAGGAAAAACAAGACGAATACGATGGTAATAGTTTCATTCACGAAAAACCAAAAATAAAGAATTTTAATTTTTGAATTTAAAAGACAGAACACGCAGGAGTCTTTCATGTTTGCCGAACGTCTCGAACCTCAGTCCCTCTCTGTTTTCGTATCGCTATCCACGTTCGGCTCACGAACGTGGCCCGAATCAAACTTTTGTACTGAGTGGGCCAGTGGAAGCGAAAATTGATACTCGGCGGTTATCCTTTCCACGCCGCGGCCAAAAGAACAAATCGCCGCTAAGGCGGCGAAGCATTGAAATGACGAGCGAGGCTGGTTCAAGCCAGGCGAACATAGGCGCAGCAATGACGCACGCATAAGCGCAGGAAGAGACGTTTTGCATTGTATGGGACAACCAAGCATTGCACTGAGAGGGTCTTTATTGTATTGTCATAAATCTTCAACTTAAAATATATCAGATGTTAAGAAATCATTTATGTTAAGAGAAAAAATAGTTAGAGACATGTTAAGGATAAATACAGGGTATCCCAATGAATTTGTCCACCACGAATATCTCTATTACTTGTAGAGAAACAGAAAATTTTTTGTTACAAAAGATGAATGATTCTGGATCAAGGTCTCCTTCACTTTTTAAAATGGCAGGCATATTTTTGCATTCCTAGAAAAATAGTAGGTATTTAAACGATTACAATAACCCCTCACACACGACAGTGATTGAATCGCTAAGGCCCGCACAGATGCTATCTTTGCCGGAGTAATTGTAGCACATGCTTTAATAAGTATTTCTTTCATATCATCTGGAGTTATTGGATTTTTGTGATACACGATATATTTTAATATTTCCCGCAGAAAGAAATCTAGTGGTGTTATGTCGAGCGAACCAGGTGGCCATGGAATTGGTCCGCCACGACCAATCGATTCGGGAACATACTATGTATTAAGAGTCTCTCTTACTCTACTTGCATAATGTGCGGGACACCCATTTTGTTGTTATCACATTATTTGGCGTAGGGGTACATCTTCTAACAGAATACCGAGTTTATGTTTTAAAAAGTTTTCATATTTTGCAGCGATAAAATTTCCTTCGAAATACCACACCATATATTAATTGACCATCACTACTGTTGATTTATTTCTCGCAGCTAATGTGGATTTTCTACAGACCAATGTGGTTGTGTCCGCCACGTCGTTATTCCTAACTTTCTCTTTTGCTTGAGTTTTGCTAAGTACATCCTGCCTATTCTTCAATTTCCTGCTTTTCCAGGGTCTGGTGCAACCCTGGTCTTTGTCAGATTGCACAATTGGCAGCCAGATTTGTGCGAACTTAAGTTTCCGTTGACTTTCCTTTCCACCCCTTCAACTGTCCACTCTATACTTCTCCTTTTCTTTTCCTACGTCTATCTCTTCCCAAAAAGGGCATAAAAACACTGATCATCGCGCCGCTTGAGACACTCATGATCTTCATACCGTCACATTTACACCCGCACAATCTCTGACGCTCTTGCTACTTCTCGTTATTGTTTGATACCGTCTATTGCTTGTTGTTATTTAGTCGTTGCGTATTTATTGAATATATTTGTATATTGTTGAGTGATTGTTAACTTATTTACAATTCATTCACACTGTTACACAAGATCAGAGTTTTTTTTATTAAAATCCGAACCCGTGTGTCTCTACAGCGTTTTACGGCTATAGAGTGGTATGTTGTTAAAAATGAACTGTTGTATACTTGTTAAAGTTCAATAAAATGTTTAATGTATTAACACTTAAAACTAAATTTACAGTTGGTTATTATAAGTGTAACTGTGTTGTGTACAGAATACTGTGATAATGTAGAATACTGTCGGATATACGTGAAGGTTGCAGAGAAGTTGTTACTGTTAAATGTTGGTTAAGACTCACTTCCTCCAGGAAGTGAGAAGAAAAAACATCATTTATTTGTTTGCATTTGATGTTGCATCCATTGACAAAAACTGACGCGTCAATGAAAAGCTGGACCGTGTAATTGTTGATGAAGACGAAATGGATAAAATTTATGTTTTTGAAGAATTTTTAAAACACTACTTCTGTTAATTCCAGTCTTATACGTACTCTGCCGTGAACTAATATTAGTTGCTGGCAATCGTTGTAAGCACACCAATTTCGTTGTTCTCATTGCATATTTTTTTCCCATTCAGAAGTGTTCCAATGCTTATCAAGAGATTCTTATTTTGGGTGCATAAAACCCTTTATAGAATTCATTGGTTTGGAAATTAATTACGAATTGTTATATATCAAAAGAATATATATATGGCTCAGAATGATTTTAACGAAAATTGTAACTGTGATGCAGCTTAGTGTAAAACTGGTAGATAATAATAAGAGAATAATAATACTTTTCTGGGCAATAACCAATCCACTAAAATACTCATTCTCAAAAACTTTTATTATTTTTATTATGTTTATAGAAATAAGACCCAAGGTAATAAAAAAGAATCTTGGTGTTGGAATCCGAATATGAACACAATTCGGGGCAAAATGTATAAAGAAATTAAGAAAAAGAATAACTGAATAATTGAAATATTATTTGTGTAATTAACAATTACAATAATTTGTTAATTTTTAGTGTAAGGCAACTCCATTTGGGTATAACCGAAACTTAATTTGTTTAGTTAACACTATAAACGGTATTGGTTATTAAAAATATATTATCCGACAGCAAAAAATATGAAAAATTGATCTATTAGTGCTTACCAATATTCTTATATTTATTAAAATGCAAGTCTTTCAATATTTCGAAATACTACAAAATAAACTTTCCCCACTTTCAAAATAAACGCTTTATACATACAATTGATGAACTTATACGTTGATGTCGTACATATAATGCCAGTCAAAGTCGACATCAATAAATCACTGTCTGTAAAATGTTTGTTGTTGGTAATAATGCAAGCTGTTGCGATGTTTGTATTCTGTTGGTGCACAAAATTGTTCTTGATATTTCAGGTTGCAGATCAATAAGTATTCTATCCGTATAGCAGTCCGTACCGAATCGCGTTACTCTTTTCACCAGCTTATTTTCCCAGAAATCCTGTCCGATTTCTTTCCGAACCGAACCTTAGTACTACGTTTCTCTCTCACACACTCTCTCTCTCTCTCGTTTTCTCTGTGCAAGCCGCGCGACTATTTTCATTGTATTTTTACACGTCCAGGTTGCCGAACGAATTTCTTTGAAACGTTTTTAACGTCCGGAATCTTAAATCGGAATGACGCTTTCCTCCTGCTCGCACGTTCGCCATTCTGTTTCCCGAGCGATTTTATTCCATAGGGCGGAACATAAATATCTGACGACCTTTAAATATCTTCGCCGACGTTGTGTAGTTTAAAGGAGAAAGTTTAATGCTTTTTTGATACCTGTGCAACCGTGAATTAAATAATATCGTATTTTCGCAATAAAATGTTCTCATAAAATTACCAAACAAATTATTATTGAAATGTAGATATTGTTTTACATACACTTCTATATTTTTTTTATTAAGGTTCAATTCTTATTTCGAATATCCGAAAGTAGTAAGCTCTGAATTCTCAAATGATTTTTATTCGTTTATAGTTTAGAATAGACGTGTTTTTTGATGAACAGATTCGAAATATTTGTTTAAGCACGCGGTAGTGTAACCATGCAAATGCTCTTTCCTTATTTGACCGACGACGTACTTGTCACAATGTTAATTTTTTTAGGAAATGCTTTACTGTAACCACAGTCTTAAGGAAAAGGCCACCAGGTACATGCATCGCACTGTGTGAGGCACAAAGAACATTGAAAATATACGAACAGTCAAACGAAATCTATATGGTTCAGTTGAGTCTCGTTGCAGAATCTTTTAAATTTCAAGGCAAAGTCTGACAAAAATTTTACCCATAGAATTTTTTAAGTTTCCATTTGCACGGAATGAACAATTTCATCATTCCGTTGCTCTATAATATCGTGTCACACTCGCGACGCACATTACAGGGTTAAATACTATTAAAGGATTATTGTTTGGCCCATTTAACAAGAAAGAACAGTAACACAAATGTTTGTTCAAACAAAATTTTGGGACAATGAGATATTAAGTTAATATAGTATACCGGAGGGGATTATAATAACGTAGTAGGAATAACTATGTATTGGGATAGTGACAGAGTATGGTAAATAGAAAAAAAAGTGTGGCAGCAAAGTTGCAAAGTAGTAAAGTCTAAAAGTAGAAAAATAACAATGTAGTTATGGGGACAAATGGAAAGGCGGGCAAGATAAAATAACACCTTTTGCTTACTGCGATAACTCTGAACAATTTATTCCGCGGGGTCTGACCGACCCGTACGACACGCAGTGACTTAATGACTAGCAAACGTTCAGACTGCAATCAAACCATCTTACCCTTACCCTCTTGCACACCAACGCATTCTCTCCCAAAATCATTCTTTCTTCTTTTACACCGAGTTGCATTCACCCTAATCCAATCGTTCAACGATACACGCATATTCTCAGACATTCCTGGAACTAGAACACCCAACGCGACACTCGAATCGATCTTCCAAACGTTCTCACGTAAACACTTCAAGTACCACTCAGAAAACGTTCACGCGTACGACTCATTTACCCATTTCATTCTCACCCGTTATCTTAAATCTAAAATAAATAATTATATTATGGCAGAGACGTGGCGGCCGCATATCGACGACACATAGTGAAGTAGTAAAATCGTAAAGTAATAAATTAGTAAATTAGTAAATTAGTAAACTAGAAATGTAGTAAAGTATTAAAGTAATGAGCCAATAAAAATGTGAAGTAATAAAACAGTGATATAAAAATAATAATGTACTGACATACTAAGATGTAGGTACGAAAATAACTGAATATTGTTATATTAAAAATATATCTAGATAAAAAAATGGATATTCATCGTTTAAACGTTTAGAATGTCCTGCCACGCACGTAACGCAACCTACAATTTAAATATGATAAATCAGACTTGTATTTTACCGCATTTTAATTTCAAGTTCAATTTCAATTATAATCTACGAAATCAGGCACCGCTACGTGTAAATGTGTTTAATACATCGTTTTCTTCGGTTTGTTTTAACGTTGCAACAATAATGAGTTAGCTGTGGCGCAACGTCCTAGAAAATATACGTCAAAAAATTGATGAATGAAATGTGCTGACGCGCGCATGGTTCAACACTGCATCACGATTAAAACGTTTTAACCTTGTAATCGGATATCAATCTAATCAGACGCGGTTCTGGTCAAAAGAAATTGGTCTTAAGAACAGTAGTTCAACTAGTCGCGTCCGAACGTTGACATGACAAAATTTTCTACGATACGTCCGAAACGAATGACGTTAATATTTTTCGGGAAAATGCGTCCGGCGGCGATCGCGAGATAATATGTTCTGGTAAAAGTGCGTCCAACGACGATGACGTGATAATAATTTCTGACGAATCGTTCTTGTCCAGAATTCTGCGAAAAGTCGGAAGTTTTAGGAGGCATGCTGATTGGTTCTCATTCGTAACATTATTTTCTAATCAACATGCCTCTTGACGTTGTGTCCGCCCTCCTTTGTGCACTTATCGCGCTTCTTTTGGAAGAGGGTGGGGAAGATACCGATGAGTATGTTAGGGTTTTGAAGATCGGCAACGCCGGGGTTTTTCACTCCAGGCGACACGCACGTTGTTCAAAAAATATCGCTATGTAAGTGTTAGGATGTATGAGTAGTACATTTATGTTGAATATAATATTTATATGAGAAGAAATGCTGCCCTCTGAGGCTGCAGGAGGGTTCTAAGAAAAGAAAGGCACGCGCCAGTTCTTCTCTGTATGAAAACGAGGCGGAAATACATAATATTACATGACATAGTACACGCACCCACAGACGTAAACTGGCATACATATACACACATATACAAACGATACACAAAACCCAACCAGCAACCTCCTCATGGTGTGCATCCAATAACGCTAATGTTGGCGGCAACAAGCATAAACTGACTAAAATGCATGGGTAAGTTGTCAACGTTCATAACGCAGCAAAAACAAAAAAAATCGTAGGGCCTCAATTTTTGTTCAATTAGTACACAAAAGTTTTTACTTTGCAGTAATTTTGGGCACGTTCGAAAAAAAAATTTATTGCACCCTGTAGAGCGCATAAAAGTATCCAAACTTTTTAAAAATAAAACATGTCCTCATATTAAAGGAGGTGGCGGTGGTTGGTAAAGGCGGAAATCAAATCTGATAAATTGTACTCAATGTAGAGACTTCAAACATTACAATGAAAAAAGAATTTGTAAGATATGACCATTTTTCGCGGAGTTACTATTACTTAAAGTTCAGTGAAATTTTGATAAAAATTGTTGTTGCGTTAATTTTGTTGCTCAGTGTATAATAAATATATTATAGAGAACCGTTCTCGGCTCTCAATGTAACGCCGGATGTCAGACAGGTGACGTTCAAAGCGTAGCAAAACGGGAAACAGAAACAATTAATAATATAAAATAATAATTTCAAAAAAGTTTGTGAAACCTTTCAGTTAGAAAGTTTTAGAGATACTACATATTCACCAATAACAAAAATGTTTTCGAATATACGCAGTTATCGTAATATTAAAATTCAGTTCAAATTACGGTAAATATTGATTCACTTATAATATTCACTTATAATTGTACTGTAAATTTACAACTGTCATATTCTACAGTACAGTAAAGACCCTCTCAGTGCAATGCTTGGTTGGCCCACACAGTGCGAAACGTCTCTTCCTGCGCTTATGCGTGCGTCATTCCTGCGCCTATGTTCGCCTTGCTTGAACCAGTCTCTCTCGACATTTCAATGCTTCGCCGCCTTAGCAGCGATTTGTTCTTTTGGCCGCGGCGTGGAAAGGACAACCGCCGAGTATCAAATTTCGCTTCCACTGGCCCACTCAGTGCGAAAGTTTGATTCGGTCCACGTCCGTGAGCCGAACGTGGATAGCGATACAAAAACAGAGAGGGACTGAGGTTCGAGACGTTCGGCAAACATGAAAGACTCCTGCGTATTCTGTCTTTTAAATTAAAAAATCAAAATTCTTTATTTTTGGTTTTTCGTGAATGAAACTTTTACCATCGTATTCGTCTCTTTTTTTCTGATTAAAATGATACTAAACACGATATAATTACGATCATAATTACCCTTGTAACAAGCCATAAAAGTTTCGGACGTTACATTTACGTCAGAGATACGAATTCCTTAGATTCTAACGTCCGAAACTTTTATGGCTTGTTACAAGGGTAATTATGATCGTAATTATATCGTGTTTGGTATCATTTTAATCGGAAAAACGAGACGAATTGTACCATCGTACAAGTTTCATGAAAAAATAATAGGAAATAAGGAAATTGCAATCTTTTTCTTTGCTTGCGTTAGTATGTGTCTCACCGATGTTCGGTCGTTTCGGTACCGATCGTGTTTAATGCTTGACTGATTCTCAGGGGGATCCCCCCAGCAACCGAGCCGCCGAGCATAAAATTTCGCTTCCAACTGGCCCGCTCAGTGCGAATTTCGATTCTGGCCTCTTTCGCACTACGAGGGTCTTTACTGTAAATTGATTATGTTCGAGAATCCAAGCAAGGAGGTACAGAAAAAGCAGGTAGCACTTCGAGGAGTTATAGTTTTTCTGGCCAACGACAATAACACCACCGAAAATCGTTGGAGTTTACCTTGTTTTTCTAGGCTAGTTGTCGCTACTCCAACCGTCAAACTGGCGCACGGCAACAGCTACAGTGGCTTACGAAATTGTTCGAACGCATGCAAGAAATAAATGAAACGAAAGAAATATTTATGTTAGAGTTCAGTTTCGAAGATAACATCTCAATTGCTGTTAGGCACAAGTATAAGGATAATATGTGCAAAATTTCAATTCAATCCAACAGTGTATATAGAAATTAAGAAGCATTTATTATACAAACGTACTGCAGGGGGGTCACGAAAGTGTTCGAACGGAGGAAATAATTTACATTTTTTACTACGTTAATATTTGGTTGGACCTCCTTTCGCCTTAATCCTTCGTTAAAATATTATGGTTTTTTAATCTTCTACCGATTTCAACCCACAAATGCTCGATCGGATTCATATTCGGACTTTGGGCTGATGTATGCAGCATATGTAGTGTATTATATAATAGCCACTCTTGCACAATCTTGGCTTTGTGCTTAGGGTCGTTATCTTGCTGAAAATAAAAATTTTCTAACAGGCCTAATTTGGCACCATATTCTTTTAAATTGTTTTTTAAAATATGTAAATATTGGGCCTTGTCTAGAATAACCTCTATAAATACAAAATTTCCTACCCCACATGCTGTCATACATCCCCAAACCATAACCGAACCTCCACCGTGTTTCACAGTTAGGCGTAAATTTCTTATATTCATTTCTGTATTCGGTTTTCTCCACACATATCGCTGTCCATCCGATCCAAATATGTTAAATTTACTTTCGTCGGAGGATATAACTCTGTTCCAAAAGTTACAATCTTTACTTTCGTATTCTTTTGCAAATTTTAATCGTTTAGCTTTATTCGCTTTATTGATGAATGGTTTCTTCCTTGGTACTCTACCATTAAAATTATTTTTCCGCAGTATTCTGCGGCATAATTCGGGGTGAACAATTTTCCCAAAATCCTCACTAACCATTTGAGCAAGTTTTGTTGCCGAAATAGTATCTTTCTTAATTTCGCGAACATCAATCTTTTGTTCTCTTGCACTTAACTTTCTCGGTCGGCCTGCACGCTGTTTGTTTATCACTGTACCTTCACTTTTTAACTTTTTTATAATATAGTGGACTGTGGAAACACTTCTACCTACACATTTAGCTATTTCTCCATACGATTTTCTATCTCTATGCATCCTCACTATAATTTCCCTTTTGCATATTTGCGTCTCTGTTCTTCTTGAATTCATTGTTACTGAACACACGATAATCGACAACTAACGACATAGAAGTTACCATACGATGCCTAGAGATGGGATCAACTTACAAATATTTACATTTTTTTCGTGACCCTCGTGCAGTACGTTTGTATAATAAATGCTTCTTAACTTCTATATACACCGTTGGATTGACTTGAAATTTTGCACATATTATCCTAATACTTGTGTCTCATAGTAGTTAAAGTGTTATCTTCGAAACTGAACTCTAACATAAATATCTCTTTCGTTTCACTTATTTCTTGCATGTGTTCGAACAATTTCGTGAGCCACTGTAGGCCAATCAGTAACGTGGTGAACTGTACTCCTTGTTTGGATTCTCGAACTGCCGAAACGGAGAAAAATCAAACCTGACCAATCGCGACGATTCCGTCAGGTGAATATAAGGAGAGTCGAACGGCGGGTGGCGCTCTCTCGAGTAAAACTCAGCAAGCGAAAAGTGTGAAGACAAGATTTACGTTTCTGCGAAACTAATCTTTATTCAACTTAGCACGACTGCGTCGTTAAAATCCAGTTAAAGTACAGAAAATCGTGAGAACAAACTCAATATCCGTTGTGCTCATCGACATATGTTTTTGTGTAAACCTCGCGTATAAGTTTAGAAACTAAGACTAATTAACGTGTGTTCATAGTTTGTGAATAAAGTCTATCGTGTTCGTTCTGTGACAAACTGACAATAAAGTGCTTCATTTATCGCTAAACTTAATCGCTCACTCCACCTATCACTCTCCCACGCTACCGAGCTCAGCGCTGAGCTTACCGGCAAAGTCGACAAAAACATCTAAGTCGCAACAGATTATTTTATTTTTTCGAAGTTCATCGTACTTTTTTCTGAAAATTTTCTATTTTCTCAATTGTGTCCATAAACAACATTTTATGTATTTACACATGAAATACATTTTATTTAAAATGTATTTTCAAAAAATTAAAGGTCGACGATATCTTCCTACTAATACTCTAAAATGTATTTAGATAAAATTTATCTAAAAATCCACATAAAATTGACTAGTTAGGTATAACTACCATATATGCTGTGGTACAGTGTAAATAGGAGGATATCGTCGACCCTTAATTCTTTGAAAATAATGCGGACCATGCGGTTACGGTGTCACCAAATCGCTACATCGAAACATTGAACGGTTACAAGATAGTGCGACATCGCATACAACATACACCGCCTTTGTTGCGTGAATTGTTTCCCGAAAATTCGCTTCTACAGTACGATGATACTCCTTATCCTGCCCGTCCACGCAATTTAACTTGCTACGACTGCTGGTTATACTGTTACTCGGGAAGACATAGCGTTACTACAACCCGCCAACATTCAAACCTAAAACAAACGAACAACGGATGATATTCTAGAGATTCCTGAAGAAATTATCAAGGAATTTTCGTGCAGGAATATCCGAGGTAGATTAGAACAGTGATGGGCCCTGAGAGACATCCAAGGGATACGCACGCGTAGGTACGATTTCCTAATCTGAAAACTTAAAAGCTATGAATTTAAAAAATTGTTATTTCTATATTTTTACCAAATTATTAAATCACAACACTCCTAAATTTGAAAGTAAGTTAAAATGGAGACTTGACGTTGCAGAATGTGGAAATCTGGATATTAAAGAATTTGGAAATTGTTCGTTACCTGAATTTGTTACTCTTGAGGGTTTTAAATGTCCAAAATTAAAAACATAATATATCCACATTTTTCTATTTTAAAATCCTCTGATTTGTCAAATTGTAAATTCGTAAATTCGTGAATTCGTAGACTTGTGAATTCCTGATTTCCCGAATTCTTGATACCCGAGTTCCTGAATTCTTGAATATCCGAATTCCCCAATTTTTGAATTCCTACACATTTATGTGAAAATCTCTGAATGAAAAAATGCGAAATCAACAAGGTGTGAGTAACACGAACAAACATCTTATTAATATTCTTTTTAAAATATAAAATTGCATGATATCATGAATACAAATATTTTTATATTGATGGAATAAATACGTATGTTAAAGAATGATAGTTCAAATGTTTGTTCTGTTTTAAAACTTCTCAGCATACTATCTGTCACTCTTTCGCCGGGTAGAAAAGTTCTATTTTCGCGACAAAAGGTCAGCTTTTCTGATTAAAACCTTTGTGTCGCATTACGGGCGGTAAAAGAAGTCAAAGAGTTTTCAGCTACAGCGGTGTGGAACTCATAAAAATAAGTAAACTCAGTGCATTTTCGAACTGTAACATAAGAATATTTTTGTGTATTGAACTTGTAAAATTACTTTTCGGATCAAAGAAACAGAGTTGTAAAGTGATCAAGGTTTTCATTGAGTTAAGTATTCAGTAATTCATTACCATTTTAGTTTTGATAATATCAATGATAATTAAAATTAAAAGTATCACTTTAATATTTCAAATTAGTGCTATCGCAGGTACTCAAGTAATTCATTGAAATTAAAAAATCATTATCGAATTTGCCTGTGAATTTGTCCAAACACTATAACATATTATTGTTGACTAATTAACAACAGAGTTTGTTTGCCTCCAACAAACGCAACGAATATTTATTATATACAGTCAAAATAGGAAAAAAACTTTGTATGATGTGCTCAGTACTGATCGTGCTGGAAATTCAGGGACTGTCCTTATTAGGTGCTGGTACCGAACGAACTGCCTGGGTTGTGTTGCAAAAGGCTATTTTTCGCAAAATTAAGGGGAAGTACAACTATGCACCCCCTAGAGGAGAGAATATCGCTTTTCCACATAACGGTCACCTACGACCTCGACGCACGGCTCGAGTTGACCGTTTTTTATTGCCTTTAGCTATACCTGATGTCGTTGAACGTAGTTCTTTGCTTTCTCAAGAAAAGCAACCATTCGCAGATGTATATTAAAAATATTTCCAAAATATTTACTCGGGATTTATGCAGAAAATCCAACAATTATAAAATGTTATAACTTATTGAAGGATTACATTGTTAATGGTTATTCATTCACTAACTGATTTTTGTTATCCTTGATACTGAGCTTTGAAATATTAATAATGTATAAATACATAGACCATAACGATAAATGATATTATATGTTTATATGACGTAAATACCATACAAATAGCATGTGTAGAATTTTTAATAACTTTCTATTTAAATATATGTGGAAAGATACTCTTTAACAAACTCTTACATTCTCTTTACTCGCTCAATACTCTCTTTATACTCTTTTCGCTCTGTACTCTCTCGATTCTCGTCTACGACTACCTCGCTCGCTACATTCACGCATCTTTTATCTTACAACTAAAACATTCTACCCTCGCACCCCCCAGTGTCACCAGTTCGTTCACGCGGTTCCAAACACTCTTCTCAGTCACTCGATCTCTCTCGCTCGTCCATGTTGCGTATACCTGACCTTCCTGACCATACATGCCCACCGGATGCATAAATTCGTCCCTTTCCTGTCCCTTATCAGTACTATGATTCCTATCTCATCCCTTTCAAACAATGCACGTAATTTTAAGACAAAACCTTTTTTCCAGAAAAGGCCCAGAGATTTTCCATCCAGATATTCATCCCTTTCCTTTTTACAAAACATGATCCTTTCATTTGGAAAACTCTCCTCTTTTCCGTTTCTAATACAAAATACACATTCCAACCCCTCCACAGGCCCTTTTTAGTCCTTTAAATAGCGGCTCCAAACGAGGAACTAACAGTCTAAGAGAAAACTCCGTAAAGTGCGGGACGTATTGCTGTACGAACTTTAATAAAAATTATCAACAATAAAAACTCAGCGTAGTCTTTCGACACCCATAAACACCCTTTATTCACACCTCAATCTCCCTAATTCGGTCACTCGGTTATAAACATCCTTCTCGGTCACTCGATCCCAATTACTCGGTCATAAACATTCTTTATTCGCACCTTACTCTCTCTCACACTCTACACATGTTACTGCGTATCTTTATTATTTAGAATAATCTATTGCACTCTAAGGCATTCCTATTAAGGAATTTATTAATGAACTTGGAAGTAATAATCATGAGCAATAAAGTAACTGACATGAAATACAGGGTGTCCCAGAAGTGTTGAAGGAGCCGGAAATGGGAGGTAGGTGGGGTTATTATGAACAACTTTTTCATTTGCAAAAATGTCGTATGGGGCTTCATTTTTAAATTATTCATGAGAAACACCGACCAATCACAACGCGAGAATCGCGCGCCACGCGATTCGATCGCGACCACGGCCAATTATAACTCGGGCCTACACTTCCGCCTTCGAGTGCACGCGATCCTCGCGTTCTGATTGGTCGGTGTTTTTCGTGAATAATTTAAAAATGAAGCTCCATACGACATTTTTGCAAATGAAAAAGTTGTTCAGAATGACCCCACCTACCTCCCGTTTCCGGCTCCTTCAACACTTTTGGGACACCCTGTATAATAACATTACTGCACGTAATTATCACCGGATCTCTTTCTAAAACAGAGTACTATGAAAGATGTAGTAAGATCTTATACACTATTTTTAGCAGAGAATAACGTCCATTATCCGAATACTGGCTATCCGAAGGATTAATTATTTAAATTCAAAATGAGTATTTAAATTATGTACTAAAAAGCGTATATAAATTATGTATTAATACGAGTATTCGAGTGTCGTACTTAAACTATATACAAGTACTTGCATTTTAAAACGCTTGTTATTATTAATTAAAATGTTTGTATTTATTACGTACCTTATTTAAATTCAATATACATTATCATTGTTTTGTCAGCAACTGGCTGTGGTGTATCCGTTCCGACGGACGGTCAGCATTACGAAGATTGTAAGTCTCCGCCCACACTGCCAATGCGTTTCCACGACCTTTTACGGTGATGGAAATAATAAGTTTGAAGGGAAGTAAATTTTCCTCAGTGGGTTGGACCCGGCGAAGAGGTAATTAATGTATGTGATGTGAAGCCTCAGTGGGATAAACCCGTCGAAGAGGTAATACTACTTGAATAACTCCTTACTGGACACAGCCTGATAAGAAGAATCGGTGGATATGGAATGAGGTTTCGCACCTCGTCAACGGATTTGCTTTCCTCAGTGGGTTGGACCGGCGAAGAGCAGACTTTTGGCAGAAAGACGTTCCTCAGTGGGATGGACCCGGCGAAGAGGAGAATTTTGGCAGAAAGACGTTCCTCAGTGGGATGGACCCGGCGAAGAGGAGAATTTTGGATGTGAGATTAATTAATAACTCGATACTGCCAAAATAACGTTAGTACGATCACTACGTGCGATCACTGCCACGAGCTCAACAAGACTCTCGATTCTCTCAAAATATTCCAACATGAAATCTTGGAGGGTTGGACGGCTCGTGGAGGCCTTTTTCAGTGAGGACCAATCAGGGCCAGTCCATAATTAGGCGAAAAATCCCGATTGGTGACACGGTTGAGCGAATAGTATAGCGAGCTCCTCCTCCCGTTACGAAAGTCGAAGGCGTTGGTAGTTACGTATATGAGACCCCCGTGCTGATTGATATGGGCCCTTTCCTGAATCTCGGTCGAGAAATACTGCACGTGCATGGCTGTTAAGTGCGTAGCACGAGCGTCGATGTCCGCCGTATTGACACCGACTCTTGTAAACACTAGCACCCCAGGGGTACGCAGTTTCGTACACGGAAAAGAAACTCTTTATAAAGAAATGGAATAACCTTCGACTCGTGGAGATTATTCCGGCCTTCAGCAAGGCCCTTTAGAGCGGTTTAAGTTATGCGATACGTTTACGAGGGTCATAAACAAATTATTTGACCATGAGAAACTCGGGACTAGCGTTCAGATTCTCAAGAGGGTTTCTTCTTCTCTAAACCTTTTCAGCTGTCTTAAAGAAGTTTTCCTGGCCTCGAATAATGCATTGTAAAAATCATGCAACGTCGAACAATCATGGTCTATTAAAGCTACAAACTTCCAAATAATTTAATACCTAAGTTGTTGCAAAAATATAACCGATATAAAACTTATAGGGTTTAATACTTAGTAATTGCTGATGATCTAGAAAATGTCGTAAAATACGATCTTGAGGGTCATTTAGAAGTCAATTTGTTTTCAAATGATAAGGTTAACTTCTCATACCGAAAATCGATGAAGTACGTGATTCTGCGCTCCAATATACAGGGCGGTCCATTCAACGTGTGCACCGTTATAACTTCCAAAATATGCGTTGCACGAAAGAATGTTATATACAAAAGTTGTATGGTTTCAAAGGATACTCTATGCAGGATGATTCACGAATCGTGATTAGTGGAAATAACTCTGTTATTAACAGTCCGATCGAAAATTAGTTTTATCTGCTTTATCAGCTTTTTCATGGTTTTAAGAAAGTTTTAACTTGACTATGACAAAATATTTTTCAACTCTCGTTTTTTATATTTTCGAAAGGTCACCTTATATTTTTTGGAAATAAACATATAATTTTTTACGCCTATCTGTTAGAGGATATCAAGATGATAGTTTTTTTTTCATCTGGGTCGAGAAAAAATTAAGAAACTTTATATTTCAAGAAATATCATATGCTACGCCATTGTACGCGTTCCAATGTTGTCGACAAATCGAAATTTTGTCTCGACCCAGATGAAAAAAAAACTATGTCCAGATATCCACCAGATTCATCTTGAGATCCTCTAACAGATAGGCGTAAAAAATTATGTTTATTTCCAAAAAATATAAGGTGATCTTTCAAAAACATAAAAAAAGAGATTTGAAAAATAATTCTTCATAGTCACGTTAAAACTCTTTTAAAACCATGCAAAAGTTGCTAAAAACATTTTCGATTGGACTGTGCACTAGTAACAGAGTAATTTCCACTGATCACGATTTGGGATTCACCCTGCATACTGCATTCATTTTTTGTATAGGTAGAGGCATTTCGGAGAATTGAAGGTCAACTTTGTTTTTTTAAATAGCATATAATATTTTTTATACCAAAATGTGGTAGAGTATCGAATTGTAAGTAAATAAAGTATTGGCCATTATTACCTCTAAGCCTAATACCTAACAAGTAATTTCATTTTATTATTATTTGAAAATTTTCTTCAAAACGAAATTTTCTAATAGCGAAAAAGTTGGTATGCTTTTAGTTATGGAGTGTGCCATAAAAATGCAATAAGAGCAAAAGCCATGTATGCCGAAAGGTATCCTGATCGAAATCAGCCATCTCGAACCATATTTGAGAGAATGTATGAACCACTTCAACGAACCAGAAGTTTTAATGTTACGCAACGTAACGTATCTAACAATGAGACTTCTACTTCTGATGCAAATGCCATTGCGGCCCTAGCAGCACTAACAGAAAATGCGCATATTAGTATAAGGTAGATTTAACGAGAATCTGGAATTACCAAAACAAGTGTATTACGAACTCTTTATAATGATGTTTTTCATCCCCACTACCTAGCACTTCACCAGGAGCTCCATGGAACGGATTATGAAAATCACGTTCGGTTATTCCGGTGGTTCCTACATCAATTAAACAATGATAATTTTTTTTACAAAATTTTCGTTGAAAAATATGCTTTATTGGGCACCAGAAAATCCTCACTCAATATTTTATTCATAATCGACTAACAGGACAAAAATATGCTAATTTTTTTAATGACATTTTACCATCTTTATTGGAAAATGCACCTTTAAATATCCGTACACAAATCTAGTATCAACTAGATATTTGTCCTGCTTTGTAAAATAAGGCAAGTATTAGAAAATTTCGTAATCGATGGATTGGTCGTGGTGAACAATTTCTATGGCCTTCATGCTCAACACTCCTTACTCCTTTAGACTATTTTCTGTGGGGCACATTAAAGGACTCAGATTATCGTGAACCACCATCACCACCTGAAGATATGAAACCATGGTATTTGTGAAGCATGTATTAGACTCAGCGCGGATATTATTCAGTATGTGTAACACGATAGATGTTTGGAACGAAGAAATTATTTATTATAAACAAAAAGTAGGATACAATGAAACAAGATCTCGCGTTTCCGTGAGTATAGTGGAAGTTCGCACGTTGAAAGTCGCGACGACGAAAGATTCGCTGAAGGTAAGGTAGAGGTGAAGGTTTAGGTGATGGGGTTTAGAAACTAAGAAGTGCCGTACACCGGAGGCGACGTCTTCTTCTTAGTTCTTGAAAGGAAAAGTCGAGGAGCCGAATCCACGTCTTCCTCGACTTGTAGGATTTGGGTGAGTTAGGAACGCTATAAGAGAGTGCCGAACACCGCGTCGTCTTCTCTCTTATAGGTTACGGAAGGGAAACCGTCGTACTTAGAGCGTGCCGAACAACCCGTCGTCTTGCTCTCTAAACGTAAGTTTAGAGAGTGCCGAACAAAGCGTCGTCTGCACTCTAAGGTACACGGTGAGGGAAGGATTGAATTTAGAGAGTGCCGAACAATACCGTCGTCTAGCACTCTAACGAAAGTTACAGAGTGCCAATCAGCAAGTCGTCTAGCTCTTCTAAATTACTCGTAGGACACCTTCTCGCTAACTGACTTTTCTCGGAAAAAGGCCGCTATTTATACTGAAAAGCGAAGCTAGGCCCGCCCAATCAGCGAGGCCCAACTCCGCGTACACAGGGATTTTATGGCCTGACCTGGGTTGTACGTCGGTCGCGCGTACTCGGCGTTTTCTTATATTCTAGCTTACATATATTCTACAATATTTTCGGAAATCTTATGTGTTACAAATGTAGTTTCTTCATTATTTAATAGATTGCATCGCTGTATTAATATCAATGGATATCACTTTGAACACTTTCGTTAGTTGTGTTAAGCCACTATATCCAACTTGATATTAGGTGAAGAAAGTTTTCAAATAAGAAAATGAAATTACTCGTTAGGTATTAGGTTTAGGGGTAATAATGGTTAATACTGTTTTGCTTACAATTTGATACTCCACCATATTTTGGTATAAAAAATATAGTATTCTATTTAAAAAAAGCAAAATTGATCTTCAAATTTCAGAAGTGCCTTCACCTATAAAAACAATTAATGTATATGATAAGTGTGCGTTGATAATACCAACTTGAACAGTATATTTTATTATGATACTGGCTAACATAATTCTATCCCCTTACAATTCAAAAGCACAATATCTTAATATCATGTATATGAAACTATAATATTATGTATTCGAATGACAATGATATTATTTAGTAAATTCTAGACACCTCGTTTAATTACTTACAAGGTTGTTCAACACAATTAACTTAATATTACGTAGGCACTTGATTAAGTGTGACATGGTTATCCACTGTCCTACTTTTTATAGCTCATTTTCATTTACAAAGGACATGTGTCTTACAGTATTATTTTCTATACTGGTACCACTATTTTAGTTTACTAATACTAATTCATTTTTGGTAATTTTTTATAGAAATAAATTACTAATATATCAGTTTATTATCTTCTATTACAATAGCTATTCCAGTTACTAATAAGTAAACACAGAAAATGTGAAAATGAGTCATAAAAGGAAGTTGTGAAAACTGATTATATTATGAAGAAAAATAAATAAAAAATATAAAATATTTTTTGTGACACAAACAGTTTCTTTCCGACAGAAAATATGTGTATAACTATTTGTCCTTACATTTAAATTAAGACTACCGAGGCTTCATTTTTCTCAGTTCTTAAGCCGATTAATGAAAGTTTGAATGTATAAAGATAATATGTTGGAATTATTTAAACGATTTTAACATTGCATTCAAAACAATAATTCGACCGTTCAATGTTTTTTTAATCCCAAACACCGTTTATTTTCATTGTCATTCTCGCCGAATGAATGAATAATTTTAACAATTAAATGAAAGCGTCTTCGTTACAAATTTAGGGAAAATAATAGCAAGTACTACTGCAGTATGTACATAGCTTCTAACTGCGTTTCAAAAATATTCGAATTAATGCCATGTCGATTACGTCTTTCCAAGAGAAATATTTCAACTGTAAAACATTAAAACACAAAACGCATTATAAAATATTGCAGACACACGAATGCGAGCAAGGTTTAACGCGAATTAAATGAAGCTCCGATTTCGTGGGGGATTAAATTTATTGATTGTCCATCCATAGAAGTAATGGTTTTTCGTCTGCAAATACATTTCCACATCATCACGCACGCCAAAACCATCCGTACCATATTGGTTATTATGAAGTGCGAAATAAATTTACACGTAAATGTCTTCCAGCCTGTGGACAATATTCATCGGATGATTTATTCGAGTGCCAGCAAGAATGTCGACCGTTCGATCGTTTATTTAATATCTTTGAGCCACGTTAAATATTTGTCGATTGTCAAGATTTGAAAATTTCAAATCAAAGTAAACGCTCGTAACTAATTAAGACAGATATATGTTCTGTTATCACAGTATCATAGAATACTCTTTTACTTCGCATAAATTACATATTGCATATCTTTTGCATATATTATTCTTATTTCCACGTGTTTTATGTATATCCGACTCTAATTGGCATTCTCGTGTAAAATTTGTCAGGAGAATTGAAAAATACTGCAGTAATACGTGTTTATTATATTTACCTATTACATACATACATTTATACAAGGTGGCTCACGATTTAACAGACAAATGCTGTTAGTACATTTTATAATATGTTAAAACAAGTAAAGATGTGTTAAAAAATTGTGACAATAATACGAAGCAAAGAGAGCAGTAGAAAACTTACGGTCATTGCGACGTAATACAGAAACCGATCAGCAATATGTACGTTTATTCTATGTATGCCAGAAGTGCTTCACCCTAAAATGTCTACCATTTTTGGCAATAAAAATTGACACTGGTAGAAAATAAAATTTACTATTTTATAATTGCTACATTTCAGTATGAAGTCTATGAATTTACTGAATGAATTGGTTCATGTATACATCAGATAGTATTTTAAATTATACATCGTATTCACCTATTTCTAGAGATATGCTCCACTTATGTACGTCGCGATACGGCCGATGAAACTATCACTAGATTATCAATAGAATCAATAATAGTCACTCATAATAACGATAATGGTCATAATCCGCATTGCAATATATACAGTGTGTTCCAGGATTAAACGACCAAGCTGCACCACTATGTTCTACGAGTAAAGATAAGAAAAAGTGTTATAGAAACATACGCTTGTAAATGCTTTGTTATCACACTTTATTACTCTAAGCGCAAACGATGGGGTTTATGCGTGTTAGAGATTTAAGGGGTAAAACCACTCTAGAGCCAGAAAAAAAGACCTAAATTTGACAATTTATTTTGGAAGTACGACAAGCGGAAAGGAATTTCTTTTGAGAGGGTTTATTTAACACATATTGAACTACAAAAAATAATTTTTTTCATTGGCATTTTTGTAGAAAATGGAGGCGACAGAGCCCATCGGCGGAAACAGCTTTCGTAGAAACACCGCCACGGGAGGAAGGATTTCTCGACATGCGCGAGTCCTAGATTAAAAACTCAAAAAGATTTGTATTCTATATATAATTGACTTTGGAAGTACGTAGGAGTTTTTTGATTAATCAATTTTTGTAGAAGTTATGCAGTTTTTAAGAAATGAATCGACTTTTTGTACTCAAAACGAGCATTGAATTGTTTATAAAAAAAAAAGTTTGTATTCAATCAAAAAACGGCTACGTACTTCCAAAGAGAATATTGTTGTGCAGCTACTGTAAAAATTTCAATTCGATCCATGCAATAGTCACCAAGAAATCCTTCCTCCCAGTATGAGAAAAGTAGTATTGAGAAAAACGCGATTAAAGTTTTACGAAGTATTGAATCCTTGTAGTTCTTGTTTGCCTCTTATCTGCGATTCCTTTCTATCATAACACGTTTGCTATAATGTTATCATATTCTAGTTACCTCTCCAAGAATCCTAATAACGTATGTTTTGTAGGTAACAGGAAAAATTATTATTTTAAGTGATGAAAGTAATACAGAAGCGATGAATCGCACCTCTGAGAAGCTGCGGTAAAATTGATAATTAACTCTTTTAAAATTTGTTTTCCACTACAAATCAAATGGCATTCTATTTCTATGACCCTAAAGTATAGTTTAAGCCCAAAAAAAAAAAATCGATTTTTTGCAAATCCTAGAGTGGTTTTACCCCTTAACGGGTCAAGCAATAATGCGAAGTATATGCCAGGGAGCTAGCTTTATATTCAGAGTAAAAAATCTCGTACCATCGGTTCAAAAGCTTAAGCTGGTACAGAACAAATTTAATTTTCGTTTCCATACTATTGCCTTCGACTAAGGACTCGGCTCATTTTTAGAAGTCAGAGACCCGCAGTGTAGGTCTTGCCATAAACACTCAAGACCCAACGGGTAATTCAGCGACTGACCACGTCATCAAGCCTGGGTTTTTCCAAAAAACCGATGACTGTCAGTCACCCCTATCTCCCCTTCCTCTTAGAGGAAACACTGTTCCTCTTCCAGAAAGGTAACATGCCAAGGGCGCAATGGAAGGGCAGACTTGAGGAGTGAAAAGTAATTTATCACGCTCAGCGAAATCAAACACCCTGTATATAGGTTGTGTTCGCGTGTTGTGTGATTTTTCGAACGCGATCACACTCTTAGCGACTGACTACACGAATTTATGGTTACTGTGATGTGAGGTTATAAGTTTTATGTGTTGTTTCTTTGAGGTTCGTTTGATTTGGATTAGACCGTACAATAAGTCCCGAACGTTGAACTGTTATGGTTGCGATCGGTAAGACGTTTCGTGCGACTATTTAGTTTAAACCCCGAATTTCATCAATCTCAATTGATTTGCGATATAATTTTCCTTTGCGTACTGGCTTGCTTTATGTATGATTATATTCTTCATTGCTGTCGTGCGAGCGAGGTAAAACGTACTCGTTTTGGGAACTGTGCTAACTGGTTGTCGTTTGATTTTGGGCTTTTCAATCGACATGCCCCTTCACGTCCTCCCACTCTTGTATTATGGCCTTAGCGTATTTCCTTTTAGCGAGGGCGGGACGGTACCAGGGTGCCCCACGTGAGTCTGGCGAGTCCAGCGACTCTGGGTCTCAAGACTCGATGACCATTGTACCTTGGAATCATTTTCAAAGAGCGAGGCGAGTTTTTTTCATTAACACAGAAAATATAACGATTACATTTAGTAAAAATTCTGGATTATATATTGTTGAAGATTTAGCAGTTTAATAATACCACTGGCGTCATCTATATGCACCTGTGGTGATTAATGAGCGTCTGTGACGATTACGCGTCGATTAAATACCAATAGCGTCATCTATGAGCAGTCATAATGATTCGCGTTACGATTAATCGATATTTAGATCGATCGTAACGTGAAGTCAGTCGTCTCTGAGTCTTCTCAACGGTCTGCTCGTGTCGGTTACGGTCTGCTCATGTGCTCGCTCGTACGCTCTTTATGTTGTAAAGTGTAAAGTACGCTCAGAATTCTCATGAGAAAAGACTCCGCGAGTGATTAATATAATCACAGACTGCTCATGAGATCAGTAATATCTCACAAGTCCGTTTCCGGTCAACTCTTTGTCCGCGTGCTAACACGTGCGTCGCTACGGTCCGCTCAACGGAAGAACACTTTGTTCTGTGTTGTATAATTCGAAAGAACGTTCTTCTCAGAACGCGTAATTGTTAATAGAACGCTCCGTGCATGATTAATATAATCACCGTCTGATCAGAGGTCAATAATATCTCGAATTAAACTCTGAACACTCATGACCACGTGTTGTATACAACGACCGTGGTCAGCACGCTCGTTAGAATAACTGTACTGTAAATAGTCTGTGATGTGCAAAAGACTGTATATTTTTGTTTGTTACTCGTTTACTCGACTCTGTGCAATAAACGTTGTGCAGTAATTCACGATCCATCGTTAATATCCGAACCACCCTGTCCGAACACCCGTACGCAACGACGAATGCGTAAAAATCGTTAGATATATCTGATTCGAAACAATTACAACTGTAGTATCATGAAATAAAAGCGCATCCACTCTGTACAAAAACATGAAGACAAAATTTCGATTAAAACGTTGGGAAGAGTATACAAGCACTTTTCCTATAACTTGGTTCGTCATGATTTCTATTTTTTCCTACGTACTCGGCGCGTAGCGAAGATCTCTCCTCAATGAGAACGTAAATGACTCGACGAATTAACTTTATCCTAGCCTTTTTCATACTGGCGCTTTTTCTCTTTTTTCCTGTTCCGAACAAAATGCGATAAGTGACTTTTTCATTCTGAAAGAAGTACGTAATTAAGAAAGTTGAAGCGGGTATCCTTTCCATTGCGGTTTTTAATCGAGAAATCGATGTACTTCAATACATCCGACTTTCTTACGATCGGATCTACGTGGTAGTGCCGAAAGTAAGGAAGTTTGAAGAGATTCGACGCTTTAATGAGCGTTAATTGGAGAATTTATGAAGTGGGCTGAAGAAGTTGATTCCATTTTTTTTGCGATTGTGCATGCTAGTGTTTGTGGAAATATACCCGAATCATGGTAATATTTGTATAACATATGCCGATTTATACAGAATCTGCCATTTAATATACAGTATAAATTTAGTATCCAGTATACAGGATGAGTCGCCTAAGCTAAGTCACCTGAATAATTTTTATATTCTGCACATAGGAGTAAATATTTTCGACAAAAGTTGTTTGGCTGCGAGGGATCCATTACGTGGTTTGCATAACGTTTCTTCAAGTGCAGATACGTAGGAGATTTGAAGATCAATTTAGCCTTTTCAAATATAACCTCATATTTATGACGACCTACAATTTCGATTCTCGAGAAAACTTCTGTGGAAAAATTTTGTTTTGTGGTTAATCATCACTTTGAGCATCCGCTTGTGGGCAAGGATACGCGTACAATAATGTGATTTCTAAATAGTTTTATTTAACACCCTGCTTGCTTCGCTTCTCACGCTAGACTGCCTGGCTTGCAGTCCAGGATGCACCGAATTCGTTTTTCCTTTGTATAAGGAAACGTTCTTCGGCGACATATCGTCTGGGCACTTGACGTTGCCCGACCGCCCGCGATGTTCGACGGCGCCCTGTTTACGCTTTTAGGCTAAGGGCCTAGGGCGCCACACGCTGTGGCCGATTACTCTAGAATTAAGCACTTTGTTTACATGTTGAAGGTACTCCATTTTATTTCATTAATTAAGTTGCGACTACCTCATTACGTAAGCGTTCACAGTTAATTTTATTGTTCTTCGTTTTGTACATGTATGACTTTGAATAACCTCGAGCGACTATAGTTATTACAATTGTCTCGACATAGGCTACAATTGTTGGAGTTGAGAAATGTGCTGTTCTGCTTAAAAAACCTAAGCTGGCCTTCAAATATTCCAAAATACTTCCGCCTGAAAAAAGTTAAACTACGTATTGAGCCTCGTGAAGCCAAATACTTTTGTCAAAAACATTTATCTCTATCTTCAAGAATGTAAAAATTATTCAGGTGGCTCGTTTGGGGCAACTGATCCTGTATACTTCAAATTCAAAAAAAATGTTTCTATTATAAATGTTATGAACAAATAAAAACAAAACGATGTAGGATTATATGTTCATTCGATTAAAAATTAACAATTTCTCACCTAAATTGAATCAGGTATTCAATCACATCTGAACGACAAATATATTAACTCGTTACATTTACGCATTGTCAAGTTTTGTGTTCATTCATGTGCCTTTTAAACCCCGAATTTGGTTTGGAAGCACGGTGTAATAATTTAACGAACTTTCGAATTTATGTATGCATATAAATTTATATGAATTATTATCAAAAATATTGATGAATCCAGCTCGTATTTCCATATAATCATGAAATTTCATTTTTAATCATTATTTCATATAATGATCACCTTAAAACTTTTCCTTTTGTTTCATCATATAGAACATTCAGTCGCAAGTAAAACGATTCGAATTACATGGTGGTTTATAAAACATATAAATCCACCGCGGCAAGAACTATTACATTACTCTAAAGTGAACTACGACATGGAGAAAACAGTGTTCGTATGAAATTTTCAATTTATTGTCGCAATCCATTACTGAACTTTTTACTTTTTGTTGTTTTTCTGAAACTCGTAGTCGGATAAAATATTATCTAAGCGATATTTATCGAATATGGCTATCAGTATCTGCATTTCTTAAAATTTCTCAACATTAGAATTCTAACGATCGCGAATAATAAACTTCGTATGGTTGATAATACTCACTTCTATCAGTAGAAGATATAAAGCTGCGTATTGACATTGAGAATTTATGTCAAATAACTTGACTATAGATGGCAGTATTGCTGCAATTTCTAATCGAATATGACTGTTTCTATTTGAATCGACCCGCAAACACGAATTCAAGATACTTAAAGTCAATACTCGGTGTAATATAATCAAATCTTCATTTAGCCTTCATCTTCATCAGATCTTTCATGTGATCATTTATGTGTGCTATTGAAGTGCAATACTCATAGAAGAAAAATTGTGGGCAAATTTCATTGCTTGAATATCATTTGTTTTCAACTCTTTTTGTATAATCACTTTTATAAATATAAACAAAATTTAAACAGGTTTTATGAAAAAAATAGGAAAGTAATATTGGTTCAATATGTAAAATAATATAAAAGTAGTGCTTCTTTAATTCTTTAGTTGCATTTTTTCTACTTTCGTACGATTTTCCCTTTTTTTTTTTTAACTAGATTTTACAATAAAAATATTTGAAAAGATGTTTAAATATACGTTATCAAGCCTCTAATATTTCATAATTTTCATACGCCATTAAGAGGTAACGCCACTCTAGAAGACAGAAAAAAAGGTGATTTTCGGGAATTTTTAAAGTAAAAATCATACAAAGTAAAGTCAAGGGCAAAGAAGCTTTATTATATGTACATATGTTTTGAAGATGGTTTGAGAATTTTTTCAAACAAATTGAATTAAAAATGGCGGCTTCAAGTGCTAGCAAGCAATAACATCTTTTTTTTAGTGCGCTGCTGGCCGAACCTTTTTCTCATTAACGGATGGTATTAAAACAAAAAATCCAAAAGTTTCTGATATTATAACATATATCCTTGCCTATGGAACATCGTACAGAAATTAAAAAATATTAAGAATTGTTAATTTGGTGTCGATATGAAGGAAAGTTTGGGAAAAATGTCAGAAAATTGGGAATTAAATTGTTGATAAAAAATGAAGCGGTTGATTAATCAAAAAATTCATACGATGTGCACTGAGTTATGTTATTTTACACCTCTCTACAAAATTTCAAGTCGATTAGTTGAAAACTGCTCCAGTTATTGGTTCGGCCAGTTCCAAAAAGTGATTCCGAGAGAAACGCGTTTAAAGTTTTGATTGCCATTCTTCATAAGTAATTTCTTATATACCAGTAATCGGCAGTGCCTGAACATATATTTGGCCTTCTATATTAATATCCTCCTCGTTCTTTTCCTTCCTGCTTGATCTGAGGTTCAATCTTGGCTTTTTCGTAGCTTCATTCAGTGATTGCTCTGAAAATTCTATGCATCGGGCGTCGGATTGCAGGCACAAATTACAACAGTTTTCTCCGACAAACATATCCAAGGCTTTCATTACTTGCATTCTAGTGGACAGTCCGTCGTCAAATATTCAAACAGCCATATCTGCGGCAATTTCAAATATATTTTTGCCACTGCATACAGTTTTCAGAGCCGTAGACCATACCACTGAATTGAAACTGCAGCGCGTCAGTATGTCGTCGCTGGTGAGATCTTCCTACACGCGATAAATAGCGGGGAAAACTACTTTTGATATTGATTGTTTGTGTTTATAATGATCTAATGTGCCAGTATCCTTCGCCTTTTGCCAGGAACACCAGGAATTCTCTCCAAGTGGACACTTCTCATGCTGCCTGCATGAGCAGCACACTGCGAATGATTGCAGTCCACTTAAAAAAAAATTCGTGTCCCTGACTACTCCTGCACTTTTTTCACATATTCTACGCATGATATAGCATCATTTAAACAAAGAAAAAAGAAATAGATTTTTTCAAACTTCTAGCGGCGTTACCCCTTAAATAGAGCAAAAACTGAAATTTCGATTTTTCTCTGCAATAACCCCATCCATTAAGAGAGGGGGTTGAAATTTGGTGTATAATGTTTTTCTTTAGATATGCTGACGAACAACGTATTACAAGATTCATTTGGTTCGAGAGCACATGCGACCAGCCATGTGATATGTGTCGAGGCACATTGATCTTCTGCATTACGATATTAATGAATACGGTGGCGTTGTTGGAACTCAGTGTCTGGAACAATCTAGTGGGTATTAAATTCATGGATATATTATACATATGTATGTATATCATGTACGACGGACAAGCTCTTACATATTGAACCACCGAAATTCGCATCTCGAGCCAGCAGTGATTGCTAATCGTTCAGAGTGTGTTGGAGTCTTTAGTGTCCTGCTCCGAGATCGCCGTGGTACTTCTACAAGATATCCGTTTGCGCTTCCGCAGGAAGAACCCGCAGTCTTCTTTCTGTAGATATCCTTTCGGCGTCCAACGCGCTGTTCCCTCGGGGTTTTTTATTTCAGCAGTACCTACGATTTCCTATATCTGAACATCTTGCAGTTATCTGCTTTATGTACCAGCAGAACTGCATTCTAAAAAAAACCATAGTAACGACGAAGACGGAGAAGTGCTATCGAAAGAAGAGGGTTGAAGCAGAGTATCAGCAACAACATTAAATCTTTCTACAGTATACCGATAATGATGTAAATGGTAGGTGTTGAAAACTCCACTGAGTGAGACGTCTACTCGATGAATTTAGACAGGGTTGGAATTTTTGAATAGTCCAAACAATAGCGAGAACTTTGCACTCTGTGGCAGAATAATTTCATTCGATAGACGTTAGTGGGTAGCTGGTATATCCGATGGAGTATCCATTGGGTTTCTTCCTTTGTAGGAGTGTTGTTTCGGTGGGGTAGTTAGTGGCGTTCGTGCAAACCGTATAACCGACAGTGTGGTCAGCTTAAACAAGTATTGGCACGGTAACTAGGACTGTCTTTATTCTGTTATAATCTTTCCACTGCACTGGCAGCGACGCGTGTTTTGCCGAACTATTTTTCTTAGAAAATGATAACAAAACTGATTTTCTAACTTCGCTCAATGCTTTCTGCAGCAGAAATGTCTGCTCTATCACACACGATGGTCAGATTTTCACCTAGACAAATAGTTTTTGAAATAAATTGAGAAATATCAACGAAAACTGGTGCATTTTCGGTGTCTTTCTTACTTTGATCATTATTTAAACAGATTTAAATGTTTACAATGCAATAACAATTTATATCGTTTTATTCGGGAAAGTTCACAGATTTTTCTCGTGTGAAAAGTCACTGTATAGCTGCCCTGATAAAATCACACAAAATTTCCAAAGTTGAAAATTTGCAATTTTTTTCAACAACAATTTTCTCAAAAACTGTAGGACATTGAGAGAAACGGATTTCAGATTCGTATTCAGCTCGCAAAAATCTATAAGAATATCATAGTGGCAGTTACGAAATAATTTGGCTGTTGTACAGTGTAATTTAAAAATGAAGCCCCATACGACATTTTTGCAAATGAAAAAGTTGTTCAGAATGACCCCACCTACCTCCCATTTCCGGCTCCTTCGACACTTTTGGGACACCCGGCATAGTGGCAGTGTATTACACTGTATAACTCCTTTGGTACTACTATAGAAATCCACACATTTTCACATATCGCGAATATAGTTAACATATTGATCATCGAGCGATATCTTGGTTTTCAGACCTTCATTTTTTGTCTGAAATTGGGATATAGCCCATAGAGGTATTAATCTCTATTTGAATCCGGTGCACTATGTATTGGTGAACTATGTTCAAGCAGCAATATTCAGGCAACCATAGTAGTAGTAGTACGAAAAGTTACTCTATCTGGCATTACCAGAGAAACGGATGTAATCGCCGTTGTTACTGTATCAAGGCGTTACCTTCGTCTTCCTTTATTCGAAAATCGAGAGACATTCGTGACAGTAAATTAATTGATATACCATGTTGCTTCTGTAAACTCCGTCTAGATATTGGAATCCAGTTCGTGACAGGACCTCGAATTTTTGTAGTCAGTGAAGCGGACACTGTGGTGCATATCTGATGAGAGTAACTGTTCTCGCCGTTTGAGCAACTGAATATTGCATTCAATAATGTTTTTGGGTCATTCCACGCCGAATCGATCATTTTTTGACCTCACCATCTGCGATTTTGTTTTAATCAAAATATGTTATAGTCTATGTGAAATTAGGGGGGCGGGAGGTTAAGTCATCATTTTGCCGATTTCGAATGTGTTTAAAAATTACAAGCCTTCAAAATTTGCAATTTTTGCCTATTTTTGCGAAAATAGACATCACTTACGAATTTTTTTCTCAAAAACTACTGGTCCGATTGAGATAAATTTTCTTTTGTTTTATTCATAAAGGATTGGGCTACTATAAAATATTTTCTATAAATTGGAAAATTTGTAATATAATATTAAAAAATTTAAACAAATTCTTTTTTTATGTTTTTCGATAAGAACTACACGTGATTAAAATTAAAAAAAATATATATTATATTCCCTGAAGCTTCTCCTTTAAAATGAGCCCTTCAGAATAATGGATGGTCGAAAATTAATGTCACAATAAGCTGGAAAACGACGCGGTGTACCTTCGTTTCAGGTAAGCGAGTCGTGCAATCCGCGTTCACTAGACTTGGTCAAGCCTGGTACACGACTAAATGACCCTGACTTTACTTGGAAAAGTATATTAATAACCATTCTTGGCCAATGAAACATTTTTTAATCGTAACTCCATTTATAAATATTAATTCCAGCATTTATTGTTCATGCTCCACAAAAAAGGCGTCATTGCTTAATGGAAACCGTGAGAAGATTGTGGTTTCCTTCCATCGGAAAGGGATAAGGATGGGTTATAATCAAAATTATCGAGAGGACCATTGTGTGGGTAGACTTAGAAATTGTAAGAAAACACAAAATAACAACTATTTTATTACACTAAATACAGGACCATCAATATCATACGAACAAGTGTTACATAGTACTTCTTTATTTGTTAATAAATAAATCTTCTTGCAATGCGAGCTTATAAACAATCGGAATGTACAATATATTATTTTGTGTTACATAAGTAAATGCTATATTTCAAAATGATGATGATGAATAAAAAAAAACGTACACAATTAGAAGAAAGCGAAATAGTTTTTGTTTTCCCGACCACGCTTAATGGTTCCCGTAGAGAACAAAAATTCCTTTTGTTCCCTTTTCTGTACGACTACATGTTCAATGAAATATTTTAACACGAAGAAGTTGCTGACGTATTTTTAATCTACAGTGAATGGTTCACTTTGCTGTAAAGAAATTAATAAAACATCTGAATAAAACACAAAACTCATAAATAATACTGTGTCGAATATTAATGTAACTATATTTAAACAGTCACGATATATTAATTGTTCGTATCGTTATATTCAGTAAAGTTTGTAAAGTCTTTTGATATACACAATAGAATAATATCTCGTATTATTCCTTCATAGAACGTGTTTGAATTTGACACATGTTTTTCCTTTCAAAATAAATTGTTCCAAAAACTATAAGTATAAGGACATACAGTTTGCAGATTGGAAATCGGTATATAATACACTATTGCAATTACTTACTGTTTGCACAGATGGAAATGTAAAGTGGCTTTTGAATAATGTGGCTATGCTGTATTACATGTAACAAAAGAAATCCTACAAAAGCTTGCGTAGCAATTAAAAATAAACCGGTCATTGCTTACCAACGTTTTTGTTGGACCATTTGATGAGTTTTTAGAATTTTGTACACAATAAAAACAAACTCGTGAATATGTTGTTGAGTACCTTACAAACGTTTGTAAATATGCCGACATATGGTTGTGAAACTGGCGATTGTTCTGCAATGTATTTATTTATCCGTTTTAGGTATATGGACAGTTACAACTTGATGAACAATAAAACTAATAAATTTCCAAAAATATAGCTGTATATTCCTTCGTCGTTTATGAATAAATATACAGGCATGCAATTGCAAAATCCTTACATATACTGTAATAATATTTATTACATTTTATATATTTTTGTAACCACTTTGGACATCTAAAAAAAAAATTATAAATCATAAAAAATTTAAAAAAGCATTTATATTGCCTTATTCTCGCACGTCACCGTGTTCATATTTTTACGGTTATACCAAAATATTAAAGCCATTAATGTGTAATATTTTCAGATTTTTTGGAAAAGTGCATCATTGTTAAAAAATTATTATTATTCGTATTTCCTCATTTTTCGTATGGAAAGCCATAACATCACTTCCGAAATCAATAAAATTTAAATAATCATATTTTCTTACGTACTTCGTTAATTACCCACTATATGTAATTCCAAATATGTGCAATTCCGGACTTCTGTGTAATATGTTTATTACCCAGCGTTCGAGGAAGTCAAAAATGAGTAAAGGTAGGGACGCTCGCAAATCTTGTACTCGAACCATCGGGTGTTTATCTCTAAATCATGATCCAATTGTTTTGCCAGAAAAGCAAAAAGTATAATATTTAAGAGAACATAACAGGATACGAAGATGCAACGTGTATCATTCACATGCTTATGTATACACAGTACTGTAGTCTGTAGCATAAATATACTAACCTCTGTTGTGAGTCTTGTGATCATACGAACGATTTTTTAAAATAATTGTACATTTTAAAATATAAGTTAATTAAATCTTCTAGTAGCTGACAAGTGGAGCAATGTTGGGAGAATGTTGTAGAAAGTCTTATTGTTCGTATGTCGAGTCAAATTTTGGATAAAATTCATGGTGGTGGGGACACAATATATTATTAAGGTTCGTACTTCGTTCGTAAAATACAATAAAACAGATGTTCTTAAATAGTTGACATATTTATGGAACTTGTAAAAATTAGTTCATATATAAAATCGCAAAATATTTCAGTTAATACGATAAATTTTGTTTAAATAATTTGTTTACGTATCACGAATTAATATTTAAGGACTATTGCCCATAACTATCTATGTTGGATATTTTTATATTTCCAATGTTCGAAATGGCCATCATTAACATGGCAGTCATATCATGAAGTGTTAGCAAGTTCTCTCTGTTATCATTTTTACGTTGGAAATTAATATTCATGTATATATACATTTTATTGTGATACTCTATGTGGTTATAAAAGGTATGTGAGATAGAATTAGAATGAGAAGGTCAAAGAGGAAAGAAATGGAAGCACGTAGTACAGTTCCGGTTGATATTAAATGGGACACCGTGGACGTATAGGACACAGGATCTCTCATAAGAAAACGCTTCCATTGAAGTGCTGGTGCAGGAATGCGAAGAATTAACGTCCTTAGCGGGAGAGGAAGGAAAATAAGCGAGATAATGTTGGAACAGGTCGTGACTATCAAAATAGAGACATTAACAACTGTAACAGATAAAATAAAAACGCAAATAAAGATGGTGAAAAACTGTCACTTACGAAATGAGACGGTGTAACTATCAGAATCAGTGTCAGTTGAAATCGTACTCCTCATGTATACATAAGACAGCAGCGACGAAAAATTTGTTTTCTGTAAGAAAGTAATGTATTAGAAGTTAGTATCGCTTGTTTAAAATAACCGAGTTTAAAAGACAATAAATTATCTGTATGTCCTACATTTTCTTATAATGATTTTAGTCAATAACGAGTATATTTAAAAAATCCGATTCAATATAAAAATGAATCTTGCTATCATTGCTGTTTTTATCACTTTATGTTATTGCGGGCTGCAATGCCTAATTTGAAGGAAAAAAATCAGCAGCTTATATTCCTTAATAATTTTGTTCTGATTATACAGGGTGTCCCAAAAATGTTGAAGGAGCCGGAAATGGGAGGTAGGTGGGATCATTTTGAACAACTTTTCCATTTGCAAATATGTCGCATGGGGCTTCATTTTTAAATTACACTGTACAACAGCCAAAAAATTTCGTAACCGCTACTATGGTATTCTTATAGATTTTTGCGAGCTGAATACAAATCTGAAATCCGTTTCTCTCAATGTCCTACAGTTTTTGAGAAAATTGTTGTTAAAACTTTGGAAATTTCTGGTACTCAGTGTTATATCGCGCCGCGCCGTTCAGTTCTTCCGTTATACCAAGGCAGTAGGCATTGAGTATCACTGGCAGCGACGCGTGTTTTGCCGAACTATATTTCTTATAAATTGAAAACAAAACTGATTTCCTAACTTCGCTCAATGCTTTCTGCAGCAGAAATGTCTGCTCTATCACACACGATGGTCAGATTTTTACCTAGACAAATAGTTTTTGAAATAAATTGAGAAATATAAAAAAAAATTGGTGCATTTTCGGTGTCTTTCTTACTTTGATCATTATTTAAACATATTTAAATGTTTACAATGCAATAACAATTTATATCGTTTTATTCGGGAAAGTTCACAGATTTTTCTCGTGTGAAAAGTCACTGTATAACTGCCCTGATAAAAGCACAAAAAATTTCCAAAGTTGAAAATTTGCAATTTTTTTTAACAACAATTTTCTCCAAAACTGTAGGACATTGAGAGAAACGGATTTCAGATTCATATTCAGCTCGCAAAAATCTATAAGAATATCATAATGGCGGTTACGAAAACAAAAAAAAATCAAAATTTGTTGTACAGTGTTATTAACGAAAAACACCGACCGATCAGAGCGCGAGAATCGCACGCGCTCGGAGGCAGAAGTGTAGGCCCGAGATATAATTGGCCGTGGTCGCGATCGAATCGCGTGGCGCGCGATTCTCGCGTTCTGATTGGTCTGTGTTTTTCGTTAATAATTTAAAAATGAAGCCCCATACGACATTTTTGCAAATGAAAAAGTTGTTCAGAATGACCCTACCAACCTCCCATTTCCGGCTCCTTCAACACTTTTGGGACACCCTATATGAAAGAAGAGTCGACCAAATCGATTCCGAAATAAAAGTTGTACTAATCCTCCGGCACTTTTCACCCAATGCTACTATGTATTCAGTTTCCAACATTCATGAAGAAATTAATTATGTATGATAATATAATTACCATATAATATCCTATACGTTTACGTTAAAAAAATCTGTAGACCGCCATAAAAAAAATTGAAAGTCAGAAATAATTCAGATTGTTTTTAATTCGAGTTCGCGCTATTAGTTTTATCATTGATACCCAAATTGCCGCGATTCCTTACCTCTTTTACGGTAATAAGGATATTAAATATGAATGTAGATAATGTTACTTGAATTGCGCGGATTCGGGCACCCAACGCTAATTGTGACTGAGCCACAATTTAATGAGCATGAATCCAGATAGAATGATAAATGTAATTCATGATGCTTGTTCGTAATATTAATACTTCATATTTTGAGAGAAAATGGTCGTGGTAAGTCCTTTCCGACGGGCGGCCAGGACGACGAGGGTTGTAAATCTTCGCTCCACGGTTCCATTGCGTTTCCACTACTTGTTATAGTGGTGGGGATATTTGGTTGGAATAGTGAATGAATTTTCGTCAGTGGGCATAGCCCGGCGAAGAGGAAATTGTCAGGTATTGTTAGAGATTAAAAGGTAATGCAGTACTGCGAAGTTTATGGCAGAGGCCAAGTTTAATCCCTTGCCTTATAATATCGTCTCCCACACGTGACGCACAGAATTGTTGAAGCGAGACAAACTTGGCTCATATTTTCACCGTGATTGTATTTCGAGCTCAATCTCCATTACACTTCGTCCATCAATTATCGTGGTGTTCAAAATACTCCTAATATTTGAACATTCTTTGTCTGTCTTAGCGTTACACATATAATTAAACCGCCCTGTCTGACGCACTCTACGATAAAAGCATAAGTTAAGTGGTTAAGATGCTACAGTACAAAATTAGACTAAGGGCTAGCCTCTTTTTAAGACCTTAAAGGCCCGTAGTGCGAGCCCTGCCATTAACCCCCATGCGCCAAGGGGTAAGTTAGCGACTGACGACGTCACCAAACCTGGGTTTTCCCAAAAACCACTGACGTCGGTCACCTCCATCTACACCACCTTCTTTTGCAGAAGCCTCCGTTCCCCTTCCAGAAAAGTACAACGCTAAGGGCGCAATGGATGGGAGAACCGGAGGTTTTAAATACGGCAAAAATGCCAAATCAGGATATAGAAACAACAGAACTTTAGAACTAGAAAGAGTAAATATAGAAATCATGGAATTTGGAGATTAGATAGAACAGTATAGATAGTACAGAACAGTTCAGATAGTATAGATCACAGAGACAGCATAGAACCCTTAGACAGAATAGAAAAATCACAGAAATACAAATACATACAAACATACACACACACACACACACACACACACACACACACACACACACACACTCATTACTATAGTGAATAAATATTTTTCTTCTTGTTACATCACGTGTAACTTATTAACGGCCCCAATCCGTACAAATTGGGTGGTCCTTCGAAACTGCAGATGGCACCGAAGTGCAATAATCAGGACTCGATTCAGAACCCTAACAGGTATCATGTGTTCTCAGTGGCCATGGTCCATCGTTGAGAACTTTGTCAGGTGAGTTGCCTCCTCCGTAGGTATGGTCCGGTCAGGAGGAATCGGTGTATTTAACCCTTTGCGGTCGTATTAAAATACCTAGGTATCATATTGGTCGAAATTTATTTTCGTTGAACGTATATATTATAGTATGCATGATTATGAAGGAAACACTGAATTTATTAATTCTATGTATATTTATAATATGTATGAATGCAGCGTTTCATGTAAAAATTATGTTTTATTGTTCCCCATCGTGTGGTATCTTTCTTCGACACGAATTCCTATGGTGGCTCAGAGCAGACATACGACCGCAAAGGGTTAAATGTGTTCTCTGTGAGTTAGACCCGGCAAAGAGGAAGGTAGAACGTCAGAATATGATGGGAAAACTCACCATTATAATACGGAATGTTGGGGTGATTACCAGAAAGAGCTGGACAAGACTTTCCCGATTGTCCAAATAAAACCCCATAGGAAGTCTTTGAGGGTTGGGCGAATCGTGGAGTTCTTTTCTAGCGAGGACCAATCAGGGTTAGTCCATAATTAAGCAAAACACCGATTGGCTACATGGTTGTGCGAATGGGATCGCGAGCCTAATTTTCCTATAACGAAAGTCGAAGGCATTTGTTCTCGTGTATATGAGACCCACTTACTTAACTGATATGGGTCCTTCCACGAATTGCACGAGCGCGATTAAGCGCTTGAGCACGAGTGCCGATGTCCGTCGGATTGACGCGGACTCTTGTAAACACTAGCACCACAGGGGATACACAATTAAGGGCACGGAAAAGAAACTTCTTTATGAAAGTATATGTTAACCATGGACTGGTGGCAAATATTCTGGCCTTCAGCAAGGCTCTTTGGAATGGTCTAAGGTATTCGATACATTTACGAGGGCCATCAACTAATTACACTATCCAACAAATTTTCACTTTTTTTCCGACGTTTTAAAATCTGTTCAGTAATTATTATAGTGTTTCTTGTGTTGATTGCGACTCTGCAATCGGTTTTTCGTCAGCACGTACAGTTTTTGAGAAATTTGATTATGAAAAAAAGCACATTAAAAGTAACTATAAAAAATTCTTAAATACCGTTTGCATCAAAAGATTCTGTAGACTTTTCCGAACACAACGGTATCTGACTTTTATGCATTCTGGATATTTAAACATGTTTTAACAATCTATGAACGCGGAGAGACACCGATTATGCACCAATTTTTACGTACATTTTTCGGTTTATCTCAAAAAGTAAAGGTGTAGTGGGAAATCGAACTATACCCCGCAATAGAGCAGAGTTTTACCTTTAAAAAGCACCAAAAGAAAGCTGATACGTCGGTTTTTTTATGATACCAGAAGCAAAATTCTCACGCCACAGGGATCGTTGTACGGAGCGACCGCTCTGACGCGGCGGACCACTGTCTTCGCTTCGTTTCCCCCGTTACTATTTTGCCTCTGGTATCGTAAAAAAACCGACGTTTCAACTTTCTTTGGGTGCTTTTTAAAGGCGAAAATCTTCTCTATCGGGTGGTATGGTTCGATTGTCCACTATACTCTTACTTTTTGAGATAAATTGAAAAATGTACGTAAAAATTGGTGCAAAATCGGTGTCTCCCCGCGTTCATAGATTGTTTAAACATGTTTAAATATTCAGAATGCATAAAAAGCAGATACCGTTGTATTAAGGAAAGTCTACAGAATCTTTTGATGCAAACGGAATTTTAGAATTTTTTATAGTTACCACACATAATTGGTTTGAATTTCGAAAATGTGCATTTTTTCAAAATCAAATTTCTCAAAAACTGTACGTTCTGACGAAAAACAGATTGCAGACTTGTAATCAGCGCTAGAAACACTATAATAATCACTTATCAAATTTTAGAACGTCGATTGGCTGTTGGGCAGTGTTATTTAACGATGAGAAACTTGGGACTGTGGCCCAGATTCTCAATAAGGTTTTTTCTTTTTTACAGCATTTTCGGCTTGTCTTAAAGATGTTTCCCTGACCTCAGATAATATATTGTATGAATAATTCAACTCCGAACACTTCATGTTTAGCGCGAGTTATGTTCTAAATCGTACTTGACTTGTTTGCGCTTTTAAAATGTTTCTGTTTGTTGTGTTCGTAAAATGTCCTGTTCGTTCGCGATGTGAAATGGTTTCACATTAGTATATTCATCGTTTCTGACTATTTGCCGCCATAGAGATTCCGAATCTGGTTTTTTATGAAGGAACTTTGAGGACTTGTGCGGTTATTAAAAAGATCTAAAGTTAATGCATCGCGCTTTAATGTGGTGCAACAAATAATATGAATGTCTTTTTTATTTCGTAGGGTGTAATACAAGTGTTCTTGTGAGCAGCAAATATGAGTATTGACTCAAGTTGTCACTATTAACAATGCAGACTATACGTTGTGAACGAATGTAAGTTGATTGCACGGTTTGTTATGCCTGAGTGAAAAGGTGCTCTAACTGCTCCAGAGTGTTATTGCACGGTAGTGCCGTCTATTGCCCGAAGGACCACCCAGTCGTTAGATTGGGAAAAAATATGACTCCAAACTAATTCTCGGAATCAATTATTTATTGGTTATTGTGTGGTGAGTAGAGGTGTGGTTGTGTGTGTTGTGGGTGTTTAATACAAAGTGTAGTTTGTGTATACTAACAAAACTCTATTTTAATCTATTTGCTAACTCAACTAATAGACTTGTATTCTCTTTGCTAATTCAAAATGAGAGATGCTTTTCTGACTGACTTTTTAATATAACTGATATCTCCGAAGCCTTTTCCGAGTGGGCGTATAGCCTTTGGAAAAGAGGAAAGGGAAAATACTAACTATTTCCTTATTGGCTACTTAAAGTAGGGCGGAAAGGGATTGTGGAGAGAGATAGAGGCGTTTCCAAAATGTCCGTAGCAAGTAATAAATTTAAGGAATACCTCGACATGTATAGAAAATATAAAACAAAGACTTTAGTACTAAAGTGAAGGACGATGAAAGCCAGATGGAAGTAAACAAGACACGAACAACTCTCGACTAAATGTAGCGATTCCCTGGGTCTTATTACTGCTACGGGACGACAAACCTCTTGACTGTCTAAAAATTGCTATCTTCGAAGGGACGAAACAGGATGTCTATTGTATTCTAAACCTTTGGGTGGTCGCCTAACGCGTTCAATGGTTACTGAAATTTATGATCAAACATTACATGGTCCTATACTTGACTCTACTAAACACCCGAGTGTTTGTTTTTAACACGGAAGCAAGTTGTCTATGAACGCTTTGAACTGTCTGTCTTGAACAGACCGTCTTGATCAAACAGTGTTGAACTGAATGTCTTGCGTAGACTGAATGATTCGAATGTCTTGTGTAGACTGTCTTGAGCAGAATGATGCATACTAAATGATTTATGTTGGATATTGCAACGGATTACGCACATACACATTTGTATAGAGTAAGGGTCACTATAGCTAAAGGAACGATCCTACAGTTTATGGCACTCTTCTCAAGTGGCAAGGACCGAGGAAAACCCGAAAACAGTCAGTCGTCACCGAGCCATAGCAGAGTGCACAGTATTTTCAAATTCACAATAATTCTTAAACAGTCTCTAATTATTTTATTGCCCATTTTATATTCATTCACTTATATTGTATTGTGCGGACTACCACTGTATATTTGTCTTTACAAATAAAGTTATTCTTGTGAAACAAATAAATATTCCAGCAATTTACATACTTTTCGAAAACACATTAACTCTCTGCTCGTGTCACAATGTAGTCAGCCAGTAGCCTAAAAAGTTCGTTTAGCGCGGGTATCAACTGAGTCTACCAATCAGTGTGGTGTCAAAACCGTGAAACACCCGTGATAGGCTAGTATGGTTTAGCGAATGAGTGCTAGACGCTACCCATGTATGCTTAATGAAGGTTCTAACGGCTGCGGCGCACATGTGAGATCTTATAGTGACGACTCAGTCGCTTTACGTTGGGACTTGTTCTAGAAGTACGTGAGGAGATACACTTTGCAAAATCCTCATGGTGGGCCTTGTCTCTCGGTTCGTGAACTCTGCACCGCAGGAGGTCTGTTAATGGGACGGCAAAAAGAGCTACAGTAAACTGACACAATGATCTAAATTTGGGTCTTCCTAAATTTAACCAAACTAATGTATCCGAAAGGGTCTCAGAAATCATAATATTGCATTAATATGCGAACAATACGAGTCTCGAAGTGACTTTCGAACGTATGAGGGCCTCTACTGTTAGGTCTTGTTCAATACTACAGAAGGCTCAAAACCTAGAAAGTTGTTTTGTATTAGCATTTCCATAATCATTACCAATATAAAAACAGACATCTGCTGGATACTTATAATCACAATCGTGTAACTAAATATATTTTTTCTTAAGTTTTATAGCGTAATCTTAAAAATTTTGTCTTGCAACACTTATGATGTCCGATTCAATTCTTATCTTGTATTGTATGCAAAACAATACTATCCGCATTTGAGATTTTATTGTACGCCCAATAATTTATTAGAGATTCAACGGGATTTTAAAAGGATTTTGTATTATAATTAACATTTTGCACCTTTATGTTAACAACGGCAAGAAAAGCAATTCGTGGGTGTGAAAGGTGCCTTGCCACTTCATTTGAATCTTCTAAAACTTTATCTAATTTAATATAATTGTCCTAAATTGTGCCGTAAAAACTAAAATAGTATAATTATTAGGATAAGTTCGATCAAGTTGCATATGGAGACAGTAGACTTTCCTCTGTACTTAGACTTTGAACTTATTGAAAGCATAGTGCGTAAAAACTAAATAAATGTTACGCTTTTATGTAGGTCAGGGACATATAAACACGTTTCAATTTGGAGCATTTTCTAAATCACAAAACTGTATTACTTTCTCGAACATCCGTGTCTGATTTATTGTCTGATAAAATTAAACTCAAAAAAACAAGTGTACTAAGCAAATTTGGGGAGCAACTGCTAAATTGTAAATTGATTCGGAAGTTCACCTAAACACGCTTATGAAATATGTTTCTTCTCCTAATTTAACTTGCAGAAACCAATAACTTGAAACGTATTCAAATTTTTAAATGTTATGTCGATAGAGTAGAATACTGTACGTCCACTTATAACAACTGAAACACTTTTATATAATGGTTTTAAACGAAAGACTGTCATTTTCCTTGTTAATAAATTAACACTTAAACATTTTCTTTTATCAACTCAAATCAATGTACTCTTAAGTACACTTGCAGAGCCCCTCAATTATCCACTGACATCATGGTTGCTTACAAAGCATCAAATAACAAATAAATAATTCTCATATAAAGTTACCAGGTAGAAATTTAATCGCCATTATATACAGTTAAATTATGGACACAACGCATTGATCAAAGCGAGCAACTTGAGTAGCAAAAGCGAAACATTGGCCAATTGAATCGTGAGCCAAGATACCGAGCCATTTCATATTACAACTTGATATAGAGTATTTCTGAAGTGTTTGTCAATAGTTCCCGTGGCTGCTTGTTTCTCATAATTGAAAGGATAAAAGCTGTGACACGAATGCGAAATCACGTGCACGTATCCTATCATGAAGTTTAATCATTTCAGACTCCTATGCAAATTCCATAAAGTTATGACGGCGGCACGAATTGGATAACAATTATTTATAAAGGACCTGATGTATATTAATAGACGACTTTCCATGTGGAAGTAATTGAAGTATTTATACATACAATATTGTATACCAAAAAAATATTACTTTTATGGCCTTTATCGCTAGACATACACTGGTTCAAAAGAAATATGGCATATTTCTTTTAAGCAGTGTAGTTCCATTGATATTAATCATCACTCATTGATATTCTTTGACGCTCTTTTAGTGTAATATAGAATATGTGGTATATTTTTATTTCATATATTGAATAAACAACCTTAAATATCAGGGAGGAAAAAGTTATTTTTTCGATAATAACAAGCACCATTAGGCGGAGACAGAAATTCGAAATGTAAGTGAGTTTTTATTATAAATTCATTTGTTTTTTTAATCGTAGCTATTCATTTTTTTAAATACGTTACACAATATCTAATTTTGTTGAACAAGATTTGTACAAACAAATTATACGTCACGATCAAAAATGTTCAGTCTGTCGACATCTATGGATTCTCTTAACGTAACGGTAATTATATGTATTATCATACATAATTAACGACTTCATGAATGATGATGATAGTAGCCACTATGAAATTTAAGTTTGGGGTTCGATATATGATGCTTAGTACACCAAGAAACATCACCAATTGAAATTCTGTTGCAATTAAATTATTTTGTATTGTAACACATAAGATTTTCGAAATATTATAATATTGTAGAATAGATGTAAGATAGAATGTAAGAAAACGCCGACTACGCGCGACCGACGTACAACGCAGGTCGGGCCATAAAGTCCCTTAGTACGCGGAGTTGGGCCTCGCTGATTGGGCGGGCCTAGCTTCGCTTTTCAGTATAAATAGCGGCCCTTTTTACAGAAAAAGTCAGTTAGCGGGAAGGTGTCCTACGGGTAATTTAGAAAAGCAAGACGACTTACTGCTTGGCACTCTCTAAGTCTAAACGATCTCCGCTTAACTTAGGGTGAAGACGACGGTACTGTTCGGTACTCTCTAAATTCAATCCTTTCCTTCTCTGTGTATCTTAGAGTGAAGACGACGCTTTGTTCCGCACTCTCTAACTTTCGTTTAGAGAGCAAGACGACGGGTGTTCAGCATTCACTAAGTACGACGGTTTCCCTTCCGTAACCTATAAGGGAGAAGACGACGCGGTGTTCGGCACTCTCTTATAGCGTTCCTAACTCACCAAATCCTTACAAAGTCGAGGAAAACGTGGATACGGCACCTCGACTTTTCCTTTCAATAACTAAGAAGAAGATGTCGCCTCCGGTGTACGGCACTTTTGAGCTTCTAAACCCATCTCCTAACCCTTCGTTACCTTCACATTCGGTGACCTTTTAAAATCGTGTTACAGCATATATTTTTGTAATAGTCAAAGTGTGGGGAATCCCAACGCATATGTTGTTGGTTTTTACCATGTCATCTTCTTTTCTTTTTCTAATTCTATTTTCCACTAGTTCCGAACTTTACCTTCCTGGTTTGTGTCATTCAGCATGCTCCTCTTGTAAATTTCCGTTACGATCAGACCTTTTCAAGGACCTACAAAGTCATTTACTTCTATATATTCCAAAATAGCAACTCTAGAGTTTTGAGTTAAGGACCAACATTGTAAATTTGTTAGATAATACAAGATATTTTTGTTACTAATCCGTGTTAACCTGAATCGGGACGTCAACAAAATATTTTCACATTTTCCAATAACTTCCTCAATTTTGTAATAGAAGAAGTCTTAATTTTCCAAAACTTATACTAATGATAATTATTGCTAAACATTCTTTGAATTAATGTTTTACGAAACAATGCATGATCCCATATAAATTAAATTTTCATCGTTCTAATTTGTTTAAAACGGAATGAAAAAGAATGCTATAAAAATCTGACATCATTGTTTATAATGGATGCGCATTAGCAAGCATATTAGCGTGATATCACATGTAATTATCTGCATCTATATAAAAGAGGTATGATATAAATGTAAATACTTATATATATTGTAATATAATTTAATTAACACTATGACGTCCAGTGCCATGCGAAAATTATCGGGTAAATGATGTAAGTCAGTTCTACCGGCGCGACACGAAAAACTTTTCATTAGACGTGCGGACGGCATAGTGTTCCGTCGCACACGGAACAGAAAAACGCGAGGATTTCTAAAGAGATTTTATGACGGTCTTCTACGAAAAGCTATTTTTGAGATACACATTTTTCGCCGTACCGTAATATTCATTTACCTTTTTTCGACAATAGAGTTTATATTTTTATTTTCGTTTCATTCTCAATAGCTGCGCTCATGTCATAAACTCGACTTTCCCAAAGGGTCATCTAGCGATCCGCGAACCTAATAGGACTTGGCCTTCGAGGGCCTACCTGGCGGGAAAGTCCCAAACGCGGCCGGTCTTTGGGGGTCCTCTCGATCGTGGCGGAAGCGCTCCCACCCTCTTCCTAAAAAGGCGCGTCCAGGGCGCAAAAGAGGGTGGACACTACCGTCAAGAAGCATGTTGATTGGGAAATTAACATAACGAACAAGAACCAATCAGCATGCTTCAAGAACTTCCGAATCTTCGCGGAAGGACGAGCGACATCGAGTCGTCAGATATAACGAAAACCTCAAACGTATCGGAAGTCCGAGATTTAACGAGATACTTCAAAACGTTCGGAAGTAACGATTCGACAAACGTGTAACGTCAGGAATTTAACGTCTTAATACTTAAAAATACAGTCCACTACCTTGAAAATAACGAAGTCTAGCCGATACACTGTTGGACAAACGACAAACAGTTGTTTCAAAGTTAGTTCCGCGAAGCAACAATAATCTCATTTTGTCAAATAACAGCTCGCGACGACACGAGATTTTTCACATAGTGTTAATTAACTTGTGTCACGCGGCGTTGTACTCTCGCGTATGCGGAGTGACTACACCTTTCCCGACCGATCGCAAGGATTTAGGCTGACCGTCGCGTGGGGTTATAAGGCTCACGCGGACTTTTCTTCCGACCCGTCGCGGCGCGTTGCTCTGCAGAACTAACCGAAGAGTAATTGTTCGAAAGAAACTATTTCCTCTCAAACGTTCGGGGATAATTGTGTTTTGTAAAGACTGTACGGTGTCTTGTGTCCCGAACAATGGAATTTGCATTTTAAGTATTCCGTGTGACTGGTTTCGTAAAGTAGACTTTTCTTGTTCTCGAACGGTCGAACTAAGTGTCTAACGTTTGACGATTATTGTTACTTCTAACGAGCGTTAATTTATTCTAACGAGCGAACGTTTTTCTTCTTACGAACGAATGTTTATTTCTGACGACTTGTTGCTGCCCGCACTTCCTGGGAAAGGTCGGAAGTGGTTGAAGCACGCTGATTGCTTTTCGCTTATAGCGTTAATTTTGCAATCAGCATGCTTCTTGGCGGTAGTGTCTACCCTCTCTTGCGCCCTGGGCGCGTATTTTAGGATGAGAGTGAGAACGGGACCGCTGCGACCGAGAGGACCCCCAAAAACAGACCGTGTCTAGGTTTTTCCTGCCAGGTAGGCCCTCGAAGGCCAAGTCCTGTTAGGTTCGCGGACCGCTGAATTACCATTGGGAAAAGTCGAGTTTATGACATGAGCGTAGCTATTGAGAACGAAACGAAAATTAAAAGTCAAACTCTATTGTCGAGAAAAGGTAAAGGAATATTACGGTACAGCAAGAAATGTCTATCTCAAAAATAGCTTTTCGTAGAAGAACCGTCATAAACTCACTTTGGAAATCCTCACGTGTTCTGTTTCACGTGCGACGGAACACCAAGTTTTTATTTGAATACATATTTTTTGTTATACTTTGTTTAGAATGTTACAGCAATACGTTCCGCAGTTTACGAAGTTAACTTTTTGAGTGCTCTTCGCTTGGAGTCTGTATTTAAGAGAATGTAAAATGCACCGTCGCGGGGTAAGATGCTGCATTAGGAATGTAAAAGAGAAAGTTTCCTAAATGGAAAAGATATGTATTGTTCTAAAAGGGATTAATATCTTTTTGTGAAAATTGGGATGCTTTTTAGGAAATGGAAGTTTCCCTATTCCAGAATTTCCAGATTGCTAAATTCTAAGTTTTTCCAAATACTCAAATCTTTAAATTTACATATGTTTAAATCTTCAAATTCTAAAATTCTTGAATGTCTACACTTGCAAATTTAAAAATTTCTAAATTTTCAATTCCTGAAATATTCAAATTCTCAAACCTAAATCTCCAAATAGCTGAATTCTAAAATATCGAAACTATCAATTACCAAATTTCTAAGTTTCCAAATTACGAACTATCTAAATTCATAAATGTTATAATCACTGCATACTATATTACAAATTTTCCAATTTCCATATTTCACAAAAGACCATATTTCCTGATTTCCAAGATTATCAATTCCCAAATTCAGAAATCTGAAGTCTTAAATTTCTAAATCTGTATTTTTAACTTTCTAAATTTCTATACCAAAAAATGTCAAAATCAAATTAAACCAGATACAGTTAGTCCAAATATTAAATAATTCCAGAACCTTGTATTTAACAATACAGGGTGTCCCATAATTATGGTATGAGCCGGAAAGGGGTGGTAGGTGGGGCTATTCTGAACAACTTTTTCCTTTGCAAAATTGTTGGACGAGACTTCAGTTTTAAATTAATCAGGAAAAACACCGACCAATCAGAACGCGAGGATCGCGCGCGCTCGGAGGTAGAAACGTAGGCCCGAGTTATAGCTGGCCGTGGTCGCGATCGAACATATAGCGCGCGCGATTCTCGAGTTCTGATTGGTCAGTGTTTTTCCTTAATAATTTAAAAATGAAGCCTCATCCGACATTTTTGCAAAGGAAAAAGTTGTTCAGAATAACCTCACCTACCACCCCTTTCCGGCTCCGAACACAATTGTGGGACACCCTGTATAAATATCAATACGTTACCTAAATGTACACAGTAATTGCACGCACACAAATAAAAACCGAGGGTTACCTTATATAACAATAAATGAGTATGATATTTATTTAAAAAGATCGCTATTCTCGAAGTTACATTAATTTATATTATTATAACTTCAAATTGCAAAAAAAATATAAAATTAAATCAAAAGATCAATACACATGGATTGAATTATCATAAAGAATGTTCAAGTGTTGCATTTTAATTTTAAGATTTGCAAACTTATGAACAGTATCCGTATGAAAATAAGGTTATAAAATGTAATAATGAGAAAAATTCAATAGAGCTTTATTAGATATATTTGATCTAGGTTAAATAACCTCTATCTATTTTATATAGTAGTAAATGTGACTTTTAGAAACAAAAACAAGTATAGTAATAAGAATCTCATTGTTATAAATCCTATTATTGTTTATATAAGAACATGAATGGAACAATAAAGAACTTAAAGAAAATCGACGATTTCATTTACAAGGCATTTTTACTGGTTCGTTTCATGAATACAATCGTTTATTCGTTCATTGGAGGAATCGTTCAATTCATGTATATCGAGACGCGACAAGACTCGGTAAGATATACTGATCGAATAATCAGATTCTTTCTCTATCCTTCTCGCCCTATCATTACGGCTGACCAGTCTTGTTTTACCTCCTGTTCGATGACCTATATAAGGTATCGATCGTCCGCCATCGCTCGTATTTCCTTGCTTCCTGTACCCCTATTTCCATATCCCTGATATTACAGTTAACGTATCTGCGTGTCTATTTTTAACATCGTGTCTCCATTAGGATATTCAGAGATTTTATTTCTTACCAAAACCAACCCTCTCCTCCCACGATTTTTTCTTCTTTTTTTCTCCTCCACGATTTGTCTCTAACGAGACAAATTTAGATCTTTGCTGGCTTATTAAGTGCATTCATACTGATTATAGTTGTCTTTATATCTTAATTGGCTAACACTAGTTAATAAATTATACTTCGAAATGATCACGATTTACAGAACATATTGCACAGATAGCAGTCAGTTACAATGCTAGAATAGAAAAATATTGGTATCTCAGAAACTTTTTGACCTGTGAAGAATGTGAAACAGAAATAAGCAAACCGCTGTTTAGCCATTTTTATCAGTGTAAAATATTCCAGAAATATTGGGTTATTTAATGATATCAAAGCAACAGTGTTAGTGAAAATGATGGAATTGTAGTATTTTGAAATACTATAACAGAGTTTAAATTTCCTTCGGATTAATATACTTCTTTTTTTATTTATTTCTTCTATAGATATAGTTTGTACATATTTACAGTTCTTTTCATGATTGTCTGTTATTAAATATTGTCTATTTCTTTTAATTAATATTTTCTTATGTTTCTTTCTCTACTTTGTTGTAATTTATAGTATACAATATTTATTATAGTATTTAGTATTTATATAAATATGTATATACAGGGTGTTCCAAAAGTGTTGAAGGAGCCGGAAATGGGTGGTAGGTGGGGTCATTCTGAACAACTTTTTCATTTACAAGGATCCGCGTAAATAAATGAAAGACACAATAAATGATTACCAATAAAACGTTAACAAAATTTATATTTAAGAAAGTAATAATTTACGGTAAACTCGCTCGAGGCTGGACTTCTACGATTTCAAACGCGGCCTCATCCCGTTGATCGTACATTGTTTGTTTAGAATCGATTAGTATCATTATATCGCTCACTTCACTCTCCACGCTTATAAAAAGCAAATAAAATATAAGTGAATATACAAAAAGCAATTCATCAAGAGGGAACTTGAATTGGCAATATTGAAGATATGATTATAGTGATTGATTAGGATTTTCTAGTGAGATATTTCGTTAGACTAAATGCGGATAACTATAGTAAGTTTTAGAAATTGATTTTCCACGGTTTGTTAATCTTTTTGATTATGAAAAGACATGTTTACTTAAATTCGTGTACTATACTCGAATGGAGAAATCGTCCGTTTAAGCTGGCTTTCCTGGCCAAATCTTAGACGATATTTTAGATTCTAATGGGTTGTGCATTCTTTTTGAAAATGCATTGAATCTGAATAAACGTATATAAATTGAATATGTACGTAACGGAAGAGGATATATATACGAAAACACACTTCGGTATAAAAACTTATATTCAAAATGGGTCGCATACAAAAAACGCTTACAACCTTCTGCTGTCGTGGTTCGTGACTCTCTGCATCCATTTCTCCTCCTCAGAGGCACGAGGTCCCGCGCAAAGGGAAAACAAATGAATAAAAGGTAATATGGAAGACGATTGCGCGGGGCCTTCGAATATATCCGTAACAAATGTGAACTCTGATAAGGTACGGAATAGAATTTGAAATGTACCAGTTTTACACTTTTATATCCATGTCTACATTATACATATTTGGTGATTCATAAATTTTGCAAACAAGGCCTATTAGACACTGTAAGCGAGAAGGACATTTTTTAAGTACTCGTGGTTACCCAAGAAGGGAGTTTCGAGCTTTGTAGGCGTTTTGCACGCTTGTGCCAACAAAATACAATAACGAACACGAAGGACCACCCGAAGGATTCGTGACTATACAAAATATCTATAGTTCGATACTATACGATTCTACGCTATGCGAGACGGGTTACTATTCCAACTATTCTTGTACTCTTCTATATTTCAACTACAATCTAACTATGTGTTACTATGCTATTACTGGTGTTACTATAATTCAACTAGTCGAGATGTCACCTCGGTCCGATGGACTTGACGGGGGTGCATCGTTCTAATTGGCTAAGTAAAAATGTCCAAATTGTGGAAGGGCAGCAAAGTTGACGCCCTACGTGGGTTCCTCCACTCGCAAATATTTCAAGTTTTGCTCCTGGACCGTGGCAGGTAATAAAAATCAAGGAGCGCGCTGACTTTAACTAACCATGCTAGAAATAACGGGCTCGAAACGTAAAAATATCAATCTGGCGACCAAATGTGAGCAATGACTAGAAAACTACATAGAAAACGCGCGGATCTTTATGCCTTTCTGAGTTTATGGCTGCCACAGAACGGTTCGTGAAGCCTTCGATGGGACGACGGTCTTATTGCTAATTGCTATATAGAAATCCTAAATCTATTGTCAATTTAAGGGCACTGGTGGCCTTAACAACATTGATTTGCTGTAAGCGATCTTATATTCTTAACACGTTTGCGACGGGGCCTGAATTCACTGGCCGCACCGTGGGACGGGCTTGTGTTTCGTGCTCGATCCCATCGGGCGGACTGAACCCCCGATAGTACACAAACCATTGCCGCATTATAGCAATGATACGTTTGTGTCGGGCCTGTATTTAGTGGCTCCGCCGTGAGATGGCGCTGTTTTTTTTGCACTTTCTCCTTGTTCCGATTGGTCGCGCACAAGCAACCAATCTGGTAATGATGCGCGAATTTACGCACGTGGGCGCCTCGGTCGGCTGTGCGTGACTTTTCTGATAGCCCCCTTCTAACTTTGCGTAGATCAACGCCTCGCGCGAGCTCGATTTTCAAAATTCGTTCATTGTTGTGTATATGTTGCCGTACCGGCATGTGCTAGCGAGCTCGCTATAAACACTCTCCGTGCTCGGACAATTTTTGATTCAATTTACCTTAAAACAAACTGTCGTTTTAAGTACTTAAGATAAGTTTATTGTTAAGTTTATGTATATAGTTCGCGTTAACATATAGTTAGGATTAAGTGTAAATAGTCTGTGTTATTACAAACGATTAAATTTAGTGTCTTAGTTTAAGTAAACTTTATTAGTTTTCCCCGCCGCTCCTACTGTCCACTCTTTCGGAGCGAAGAGTTGTACGTACGCGTACACTCCTATCTGACAGCGTTGATTTGACATAAATCATATGCTACGTATGATACATATTTTTTTTTGGCTTTGTGTATACAATGCTTTGAAGAAATACACAAAAAGAAATAGTTCTCTTATGTTTGTAAATATGTAAATAAATTTTGTAATTACAATAATCACCATTTTATTAGATTGTCACCGGCGTGTACCACCGGTGGCTCATCCCGCCCGATGGGACAATTCTGTATGTACCACCGGTGGCTCACCCCGTCCCATGGGACAGACAAGAATGTACCACCGGTGGTACACCCCGTCGCGAACCTTGTTAAAACAATAGCCAGTAATACATGAATAATAGTGAATATCAATACACGCATAGTTAATTTTTCAATCTATAATAACTGAAATTTTTATATTTTTTAGCTTTATAAAGGTTAATTAAAGGAAAATTAGAATTTTTCTAAAAATTATATCAATTAATTTATTTTTAAGGTCTGCACAAGATATTGCAAGATGTCCTATGTAGATTAATTCATTTGACATTTGAAAATGTTTATAGGATGAAAATACGGGCAAAGTTTAATCAATACGCTTGCTTAGTCCAACAATTCTGAACAATTTATTCCGCAGATCTGACCGACCCTTATGACTAGCACTGACTTACCGACTAACCTATCCGTTCAGACTGCGTTCATACAATCTCACCATTTTACCCCCACCCTCTTGCAATCCAACGCATTTTTCCCCAAAATTATTCTTTCTTCTTCTAAACCGAATCACTTTCACTTTAAAGCATTTGTTCGACGATACACGCGTATTCTTAGGCACTCCTCGAATTAGTTCACTTAATGCGATACTCGAACCGATCGTCACGAACATTCTCACGCAAACACTTCAAGTATCCACTCAGAGAACATTCACGCGTTCAACTCATTTCCCCATCTCATTCTCACCCGCAATCTTAAAGCTAGACTATTTAATTATTTTATGACAGGGACGTGCGGCCGCATATCGACTTCACATACTTTTTTTTATAAATAGTTGTGTAAAAAACGCAAATAAAGATTATTCCTATTTTTTAAAATTAACTATGTATTTTTCTCGTCTTAAACTGAATCTTTCGCAAAATTTATATAGAAGCGTTCAGAAATAACGTTTGAACAATCAATGGTCTATAAGATATTTTAAATTTTAAATTATAATATCATATAAAAAGGAGTTGAAACGCGTGGTCGCTACAGACTTTTTCATATTATTTAATACTTATTCAATTAAAATGTTCCGTGGACCGATGTGCAATAAGAAAGTGTGCAGTTATATACAGGGTATTTCACCGAACTTGACCAGCTTAAATATATCGCTCATTTTGTATGATAGAAAAAATGTGAGTGAGGGGAAGTATTCTGTTCGAAGGTGCCAATACGGTTGTGCGTCGAATTTTGTTCTCAACGTTATTTTTTTTTTTTTCGAAATTTCAAGGTCATCGTATTTTTTTTAAATGACACTGCATATTTTTACTACAAAAATCTTATAGCATGTAAAAAGACGAATCCAACGAGATGTAATATGTTGACTTTCACGTGACCTTCCGCAAGGACATTGACCAGACATGCACGAGATCCTGGGAAAATTGAAGGTTGCAAAATGAGCAGAAAGTGCTCAAAAATACTCAGGCAAACGAGAAAGTCAGACAAAGTTTAGAAGAAAAGATAAATTAAGAAGAACGTAGTGGCGGACACAACCACACCTTCATTTACCGTCCGTGAACGCGTACTGAAGTTACTGACAAACATACAAATGTCCTCACTGAAGGTCAGGTGAAGGTGAGTATATTACACCTTGTTAGATTCGTTTTTTTATACGCTATAGATTTCTGTAGTAAAAATATGCAGTGTCATATAACAAAAAATATGATGATCTTGAAATTTCGGAAAAAAAATAATCTTAAGAATAAAATTCGGCTCATCATCGTATTGGCGCCATCGGACAGAATACTTTCCCTCCCTCACATTTTTTCTATCATGCAAAATGAGTGGTATATTTAAGGTGATCAAGTTAGATGAAATACCCTGTATATATACAGGGTGTCCCATAAATGGTGAAGGAGCCGAAAATGAGGGGTAGGCGGGGTCATTCTGAACAGCTTTTTCATTTGCAAAAATGTCGTACGAGGCTTCATTTTTAAATTATTAAGGAAAAACACCGACCAATCAGAGCGCGAGAATCGCGCGCGCTCCGAGGCAGAAGTGTAGGCCCGAGTCATAGTCGACCGTAGTCGAGATCAAACGTAGTTACGGGCATCGAGTGGCCGGTAACCCAGTGGCAACCGATAGGTAACGCGAGATGTCAGTGTAGTAGAAGGCTATGACGCGAAAACCGGTTAAGAAGAAAAATCGGAATAATTGTTGAATTATTCTTCATTCGTGAATAATAAATAAACTAATTCGTCATTATTCACGAAGTCAGGATAAATCAAATTTCTAACGATATTGTAGTTCGTTATCGCAAAGAAATAACAGATAAAATATCGAAAATTACACTCGATAAATATTACGATGATGAAAAAGGACAAACTCTCATTTTGGAAAAAACACATTTTTCAATTCTGAAAAAGAATGAACTTTTTCATTCAACGAAAAATATTTTGAATCGAATAACTAATAAATCCTGCATACGTTCAATGAAAAAATGTACAAACAATTTGAATACGACTTACCCATTGATTCACAAATAATCCTGTTTCGATGCAAATGAATTTTCGTCATCAGGACGATTCTTACAGATGAAAAAATTATTCTCTTCGCACAGACACTCTCAATCCAATTCACTGTGACTTTTCGTTATTATCTGTCATTATCACTTTCCCTCTCACTTTTCACTAAGGAAACGATATCAGTCCGACACGTAAATAGGCCGAACTAAAGCCACCGAACGATTTTTCAGAAATAATTTCCACTGCACTGTCTTGAAGACGAGAAACCCGCGATCACGACTGGAAACAGTATTTTGACTACAATGTGTCGATCTCCACGTGCCGGCGAAAACGTTTAAAGAGCATCGTTGCTTGGCAACGGTTGGCGGCTTACGCTTTATGATCGAAAAGGAACCCGAGAACCGTGGCTCGTACAAATACTTTCTCATGTAGACGACACATAATGTAAAATCATCAGCGGTTGACCTCTTACGTCGACGGTCAATCGAACAGATGCCGAGTCGCGCAAAAATGCGACGTACCGTTTTCGTGGAAACAAAAGTAACGGCGCAACATCGCCACGGTGTGTCGATGCACGGGCAGTCTGCCTCGGCCCATTAGCAAATAAGCACTCATTTAACTGATTTGTCTTGATACCGATTCTCTATAAAAAGAAAATAGTGTCGTTAAAAATATTTCTGAATAATCGTTCACGCGTTCGGTGCATTTGCCGGTCATTCTTATGTTATGCGACCATCAAAAAATTACGGTAGAATAAATCGAAAGTTCATTGCCTTAGTTGTAACATCAGGTGTTCGTACAATGACCGATGGATGAAGCAGGTTACGCAAATTTGTGTTCATCAAACCTAGTGGATTATGTTAACAATGTTTATTTTTGTTTTAACTAATATTATACTAGTTACATCACAGTGTTTTATAATATTAATTATCGTTTAATAATTAAAATATTCTTTACGAAATTAGCGACTAACGGAAATAAATTTATGCTTCTAAAGGGACCGATCTTTTTTAATTTTCATAGTTTTTATTAAATATTTTCATTATTAAATATTCTATCGACACATTGTAGTCGAAATACTGTTTCCAGTCGCCAGTTTCTCGTCTTCAAGACAGTGCAGTGGAAATTATTTCTGAAAAATCGTTCGGTGGCTTTAGTTCGGCCTATTTACGTGTCGGACTGATATCGTTTCCTTAGTGAAAAGTGAGAGGGAAAGTGATAATGACAGATAATAACGAAAAGTCACAGTGAATTGGATTGAGAGTGTCTGTGCGAAGAGAATAATTTTTTCATCTGTAAGAATCGTCCTGATGACGAAAATTCATTTGCATCGAAACAGGATTATTTGTGAATCAATGGGTAAGTCGTATTCAAATTGTTTGTACATTTTTTCATTGAACGTATGCAGGATTTATTAGTTATTCGATTCAAAATATTTTTCGCTGAATGAAAAAGTTCATTCTTTTTCAGAATGGAAAAATGTGTTTTTTCCAAAATGAGAGTTTGTCCTTTTTCATCATCGTAATATTTATCGAGTGTAATTTTCGATATTTTATCTATTATTTCTTTGCGATAACGAACTACAATATCGTTAGAAATTTGATTTATCTTGACTTCGTGAATAATGACGAATTAGTTTATTTATTATTCACGAATGAAGAATAATTCAACAATTATTCCGATTTTTCTTCTTAACCTGTTTTCGCGTCATAGCCTTCTACTACACTGACATCTCGCGTTACCTATCGGTTGCCACTGGGTTACCGGCTACTCGATGCCCGTAACTACGTTTGATCTCGACTACGGTCGACTATGACTCGGGCCTACACTTCTGCCTCGGAGCGCGCGCGATTCTCGCGCTCTGATTGGTCGGTGTTTTTCCTTAATAATTTAAAAATGAAGCCTCGTACGACATTTTTACAAATGAAAAAGCTGTTCAGAATGACCCCGCCTACCCCCCATTTTCGACTCCTTCACCATTTATGGGACACCCTGTATATGCGAAATTGCCTCCTACAGTTCCCGAGATTTTTATTATTTATGGGTCATTCCACGACCGAATCGATCACTTTTTGACGTCACCATCTGCGATTTTGTTTTAATCAAAATATGTTATAGTCTATGTGAAAGTAGGGGAGGTTTAAGTCATCATTTTGCCTATTTCGAATTTGTTTAAAAATTACAAGCCTTAAAAATTTGCAATTTTTTTTCATCAAAATCGGAGGGGGACACGTCCATGCCTTTCCTTGTAAGTATGCTAGAAATGACGGGCTCGAAAGGTGAAATATTAATCTGGCGACCAAATGCGAACAATAACTAGAAAAACTACAGGAAAACTAGCGGGTCTTTATGGCTTAGGCGACTTTATGGCTGCCATAAAGAGGCCCTCGAAACCTTCGATGGGTCTTACGGCTAATTATTATCTAGAAATTCTAAATCTATTCGAAGTGTAAAGGCATTGTAAATCTTAACAAATATTGTACATCAACAACTTCTTTTACTATAATATTTAATTGAACCAATTATTTTAAACAAAGTTTTGTCGTATTCTCACTCTTTATTAATGTTCGGACACTGATATACTTTCTATAAACTAGCAATACATAGAAGACATTTTAACTGCCGCACAGGTTTGTTTTGTACCCGAACGTTTAGAATATAATTCTACTTTGCTATAAGGTTGAATTTCAAAGTGTAAACAACTAAAATTTCATTTGTAACGAGGAAGATAAGTAAAGGAAGTAAAACTTATTGAGAAATGATACAGTTATTATTGAAGACCGGATTATATGCAAATGCACATGTTCATATGCATTTTCGCCCGCGGGCTGCTTTACTTATTTTTCTAGGTGTATGTTATTGTTACATGTTTTTCAGTTATACACAGTTTGGATTCTGTTATTGCGAGTATTTGTTTTCTTTCACAAGCGGGCAGTTAGGACAAATGCGGTCGTATCGGATTCGTTTGTTTATTCAGTTCCCTTGATCAAGAACACGTACTATCGTTTAATCTAACAATTAATCTACGTCTGGCAGAGCGCACTTAATGTAAGGAAATTCGATTGAACGCTACTTTTTATCATTTATTACATAAAATTTTCACCATGTATGATGCCTCCACAGAAAGAAAACGTTTTGCTTTGGATAGTAAATTATCTTAGAGAATTTACATGTGACGGATATATTTTATTTTCTCGAACGTGCGTGTGTCACGTCCCAAGTCATTATAATTGAACGTGCGAAGGAAACTATCTATTGTAAGCAAAAATCGAACTAAAAATAGGGACAGGCTTTCGGCCACGCGGCGCTTGCGTCCGTCGTATAGCCAGGGCTCCCCGGTGAGTCTATTTATAGGGTGAAGGTTAATCGCGCCTGTGACGTCACTGTTATGCCTTCTCGAGGTACTGCTTCGTGATTTTACTTTTAACGAATTTTGTCAAAGACTCTACTTGAATAATTCTTGATTTTTGGGTTTCAGGTTCTTGGAAAGGAAGAAATAATGTGCGGAGCGTCCAGTCACCACTTCAGGTTTATCAGGTAAGTAAGAAGGAATTTGCAGCGTACGGGGCGTCCAGACACCACTGCTCGGGTATTTGGAAGTTATAGTTGGATGTTGTAGCCGAAACACTGAAAAATCACTGCCGAAATTCAAGGTAGGTTTCAGAAAAACGTCTATACGATAATAATTTTTGATAGTTTAACTAATTATTTATTCAAAACATGAAGTTAGGAATTCCAAAAGCACTTTTAACAAAAGATGAACAACAATGAAGTCGTACGAAGAAAGATCGGTAAGACGAGAACTAAAAATAGCTTAAAACTAAGTATATATTTACGAAGCGTCCCTAAGTTAAAAGAAATATTTACAAGGTAACTGTTTAACTAGAGAATGATTAATGTCTAAAAGCAAAAATTAATAAGAAGACCGGAAACTGTGGTAGAATATTTGAAACTAATACTAAAGTGAAAATATCTAAGTATTGGAAGAGGATTAATAGCTTGAAAAATTTCTGGATCTATGAGCGGTGCAGAGCGGATCTGGACACCGTCGAGTCGAGAATACGAATGAATGGATCGCGAGCTCGCCAGCGCCTTTTATTTCGCTCAAGTAGTGGTGGGGATCTAACCCACCATGTGGGGGAAAGCTCCTTTCAGTGAGCCGGTTGTTTTTCGACTGACTCCCGGAGTGTAGTGGCGATAGCAACGCCACCGCAGGAGAGGTAGTGTACTGGCCGCGCAAAGTGGGGATTGACCGCGTTCAGCGGGAGCTACCAGGCCCGCGGAGACCGGAACCCGCGCGTCGAAGCGGTCTTGCGCTCGCGGAACCAGGAGTTTTAATTAAATAAATTAAATAGAAATTGCGCGTTTTCAGTCTCTTCCCCTGCTCTAAGGTTAGAGGGGTTTAGAGTACTGTTAGATAAATAAATATTTTAGTGAAATGGAACTTCCCCACGGTTTGCTACTGAGCGCAAAGGTTCGGCGAGTTTTTATGTTGGAAATACGTATAATTATGTCTGTAATCTATTTTAGCAAACGAAAATTAATCCTCTTCGTTTTGACCTAACCCTACTTATTGCTATTGTGGGATTGGCGGGACCTCCATACGCGATAAGAACAAAAGGAATACGGAAAGGACGTGTATTAGGCGGACGCCGGTGGCTCAGTTGGGAGCGTCGACGACTCGTAATCTGAGGGGCACGGGTTCGATTCCCATTTCGGTCCGGATATTTTTCCGTATTCCTACACTATTTTACATGGTTTCTTAATATTATCTTAATACTAACTATATATTTTCTTTGTAGCTTAACTTATCGGGACTAGAATATCTCATTGTCTTGATATTGTTTCCTTATTTACTACTTATTTATAGAGTTGTTTAAATACTAATTCAACGCGTCAGCTGACGTGACACGTGAAATATGTTATGTATTCGAGGAAATTTCAAATAGAACAGCATGTCAAGAGTAGTTTTCATATCGCAGAAATAATCAAGGAAGTTTCATAACAACTTATTTCAGAAGCTCATACCGACGCGTCCTCATGTAAATTTTTGCAAAAGACAAGTCGAATTTTGTATAGATATGAGAGGCTTTTACTAACAAGTAACATCCCTGTCTACAAACTTAACAATTCCACCTTGAAGCGTTTTCTTAAAAAATACTGCGGAAATCAAAATATTCTAGATAAATCTACTTTACATAAAAATTATATTCCTACAATTTATCAAAATGTAATGCAACAAATACAAAATGAAATTGCCAATAACTTGATTTCCATTTTAGCAGAAGAAACCGCTGATAAATGTGGTCATTACATTGCAAATGAAATAGTCGGTATATTACTCAAAGCTTCTACAAAACTTCCTACTTTTTGGCTTACAAAAAAAATATGCATTCTTCTATCTTACGCTGCTCTATATGCACTGAAGGTTGCGACAGCCCTCCAGGTATTTTACCTTAATTTAATTCATGTAACATGTTTCGCGCAGGGAATTCATCGTTTGGCCGAAGGAATTAGATATACATTTGGAAATGTGATTCGCTTAATTTTGACAAGAAAGGAAGCTTTTCTCGAACCACCGACGTGGGTGAAGACATTTATAGAAAAACGTTCCGCCCTACCTCTGCCTTCAGTACCAGTGATCACCCGCTGAAATTTCTTGATGGAACATGGTGGTAGTTGTCAATCAACATTCCGGTGCTATTAAACAAGTCGTGAGTAAGAACAATAGATTAGACGCTATAGCAATCGGTTAACCGAAAGAAGCTTTTGTCGGATTCTTCTATGAAACAAAATATTGCAATGATCAAAAAATTATCTGCTGAATATCTATGTGTGAAAAAATGAGAAACGGTAGGTATAATGGTCACAAAACAAGAAGGAAACCGTACATTAATGGCATAAATCAGAAAAAGAAAGACTTTCTTCACACAAGATTTGTTGAAAAGTTTCAGGACTAGTGGAAAGATCTTATTTCCATTGACCACAATAAATGATGTATTCTTCGATTGTATAGAAAAAATGTTCGCGAAGAGTAAATGACGCCCGGGGAGCTTCTCTAATTATATGGAGTGCATTTGCAATAAGAGCTGTCATGAATTATTCATTAATGATATTTTACATAAAATACAAAATACCTGGAAATTTGATCAGGACAATGATCCAAAGCAAAGAACTCGAATATTACTGGAATATTTGTTATATAATTATTGAAACGTTTGGCATCCATCTCTACAATATGCACACATAAATCCTACAGATTCTCTGTGGGATAAATAGAACCATATAATTATAAAAACATCAACACATTCAAAAATTGAATTATAGACGAGAGTCAGGGAAGAATCGCATCACGTTTCTTTAGAATATTTGAAAAAATTATTCTTAATCTGCCCAAACAATTACATGAAATTAATAAATAGTTTCTTGTCCTACATGCATTACCGTTAGCATTGATCTGACCGACATTACATATAATCGTATCTATACATTTATAAATAGTAATATTCCTGCACGATTAATCTGGCAATAAATGTTAATACAATGCAAAACAGCATTTTGTACTACATAACTGTTGCGGCGCAAACTAATAAAACAGCGAAGTTAAACATAGAAAATAATCGAGCTATACATCAAATTCATCTTCCTTAGTTTCTATTTCTTACGGTACACACAATAAAGCAGTTCTGAGTTTTTCATATTGTAAATGGTCCGAGCCACCCTGAAAGGTTCTGAACTGACCCGTAGCAAGAATAAGTTTATGAAACCATTGAATATTTTCCGTCCTTATGATCGTCTTAGCGTCAATTATTCCTGTTTGTGACTACTATTGTAAGCATATTTCTTTAACCTCGGCATGTTTTGGTAAATTCAAAGGGCTTCATAAGGCTATTACCTGACACGGTTGACGCGCTGAGAATTCCCATATTGTACGTCACTCGTGGATACCCGCAGTATCTGAGGGATACCGTTAATTCGTAGGCGGTTACCTTCCTCAAACAGTACAGAAATTCATCAATCGCAAGCTTTCACCTCTATCAGCTTGTAGGCGGTTACATTTCCAAAAATAATATTTCAACCAATCACAAGCTGTCACCCCATCAGTTCACCTGCACCGAGGTGATTTCAGAAGAGCATGTTGCTCGACAAGATCAGATTCTCAAATACAGTAAAAGCTCTCCTCGTGTACTACTTGGTCGGCTCCGGCCGAGGACGAATGTCTTTTCCTGCGCCAATGCGTGCGTCATCGCTACGCCCGTGTTCGCCTCGCTCGAGCCAGTCCAAGTGTAACACGATTCTCGCCGCGATTCCTTTGATGCGGGCTGACAAATCTCCAGTTCCAAATTTAGCAATATAATTTTTTAATATTTATATTTTTTTGACTGCAAACTTTTTTAACATATTCGTGAGGTTCTGCCGATCAAAATAAGACCAAACAAGGTATAATTACGATCACAATTACCTGTGTAACAAGCTATAAAAATTTCGGACGTTACAATTACGGCAGAGATACAAATAAAACTTTATGGCTTGTTACACAGGTAATTATGATCGTAATTATAACGTGTTTGGTATCATTTTAATCAGAAAAACGAGACGAATACGATGGCAAAAGTTTCATTTACGAAAAATCAAAAATAAGAATTTTTAATTTTTAATTTAAAGATCTGAGCTCCGTTTGCCTTTCATCTTTTCCGAACGCTTCAACGTTCTGCCTCTCTGTCTTTTTCACTCGCCGTCCTCTTTCACGTTAAAAACTTTATTCACCCGTTACGTACGTAATTATTAACGTAATTACATCATGTTTGGTGTCATTTTAATCAGAAAAACCTGACGAATACGATGGTACAAGTTTCATGAAAAAATAATAGGAAATAAGAAAATTGCAATCTTTTTCTTTGCTTGCATTAGTATGTGTCTCACCGATATTCGGTCGTTTCGGTAACCGATCGTGTTTATGTAATGCTTGACTGATTCCTAGGGGGATCGCACCAGCAACGGCTCCCGCCGAGTACATTTTCGCCTGCTACGGCTCTCGCCGAGTACACTTTGGATTCCGACCTGCCGTCCACGACGAGAGCTTTTACTGTACACTCAATTCAATAAGATTTTTTTAAACATTCAATTACACAAGATTCTCACACAATTCAATACAATCAAGATTCGTTTAACAAGTTAAGACATGACTATTCTCTAACTTTAAACTTTACTTGTTACCGCATAGTTTAAACACACTATTTAGTTATTAATAAACGCATGATTTGTTGTCACTTATGAGACTTTTTTCAACACCTTCCGCTATCCGTAAATTAACTAATCCGTTCGTCATTAACGTTGCCGTACGGATTGAGCATGCCAGAAAGTTAACTTTCAAACTTGAATTTACTTTGTTCGCGCCTTAACAATAACTTTACTGTAAACACTTGTTTGGAGAGAACATTTCTATAGGAAACCACATTTTGGAGAGAACTTTTTATCAAGGATATAACAGGGCTTTGAAGGTCTTCAAACTTTTGAGAACTTTAGTTGATTTTTAGACATCAACTGAAAGTTGGGCATACATTTCTTTGACCGTCATAGCAGGTATACATTCTGTATACACATGTTAAACTATGCTAATAAGAAATAAAAGAAGCACCAGAAGTTCTCTGGCTTCGCAAAGAAGGTCGTCTGGAACAGACGAGAAAAAAATAACTTTAGTATTTCAGAATACATCACAGCAATCAAAATAATAATTTATTCAGTGCCAAAACAAGTTCCTTACAAAAATGATACAAAGACAGAAGAAACAGAAATATATAAAATGTTAAGTGCCTGAACCCAACAACATTTACTAATTGTCGGTCAAATCAATTGCGTGAAACTGGTAAATTAACATAATTTATGTCTTCGCGATATACGATAGTGCAAATACGAGAGGAATGAAAGTCTCAATAAAAATCATAAGTAAACGACAAATTCATATAATGTCGTAAAATAAATTATAAATTCAATAAAGCATAATTGTCGAAGCTAATGAGAAATTGGATACTTTAATTGCTGTTAGCATTTACAGATATTTCAAAATAATGTTTTGAATTTTTCAAAGTACCGGAACTTTCTCATTCGGCCATTGATTTCGGGGAAATAAAGTGTTCCTTGACATTCGGTCTTCTTTCGTCCCCTTGATTTGTGATATTCCTCATTAACTTGATAAGGATATTTCAATTAAAGAAGGGTCGGGATCCCTCATACTTTTTACTTGTTTCCTATTGCGCACCATGGAATATTTGATAAAGTTGACGAAGACACTAAAATTCTTCTTACACCCAAAGATTCCATAGACTTTCCTAAATACAACGGTATCTGCTTTTTATGCCTTTTGAATATTTAAATATGTTTAAACAATCATTGAACGTGGAGAGCCACCGCTTTTGTACAACGCTTCAATTTTTTCTTTGCTTTTCAAAGGTGAAAATTTACTCAATCGCGTGTTATAGTTCGATTTTCCACTAGATCCTTACTTTTTAAGATAAATTGCAAAATATACTTGAAAATTTGTGCAATTTTTTAAACAATTTTAAACGACGAGTATATATATATATATAAAAACGAAATATCCTCATTATACTTCCATTACACATTTATCGTACTAAAACACATGATATACTTTAACACCGAATATTTTCCAATATTTTTTATAATAATACTGTAGGCCAAATATGTATTTCCCTCGCCCATAATTATTATAAAGGGTGATATGTACAAATACTGGCAGTCGTCAAGTGGCGCGATTAGAATTTGCGAGCTAGTATTGCGAATGAGGTCGTGCGGAATAAACGTACACAATCAGAAGAAAGCAAAATACGTTTCTTTTTCCGACCACGTCTAACGGTCTCCGCAGAAAACAAAATTCGTTTTCGTTCCCTTGTCTATACGACTACAATATACAATAGCATAATTATTGTGTACTATAAATATGATGGTTACTGACTTGGAGTCCGTAGCATGTATGGGATTCGCGATGACTCATTACCAGATCGATAAGATGAATTGTTAGTACCAAATAAAACCATTAATGCAGATGTATACAGTGAACAACTTTGCCGTTTAAATTCAGAATTGATTAAAAAACGCACGCGATTGGTGAATATGAAGAAAGTATTGTTCCACCATGATAACGCTAGACCACATACGGCTCGAACGACGCTGCAAAAAATTAATGAACTGAATTGGGAGCTTTTGCCGCATCCTGCATACTCCCCGGATATTGCCCCAAGTGATTTTTAGTTATTTCGTCCCTTACAAAATTTTTGCCAAGGCAAAAAGTTCAATTCTAAACAGGATATACAAAATGAACTCAGAAGTTTTTTTGCTTCAAAACCAGAATCTTTTTACACCAATGGAAGAAAAAAGCTACCAGAAAGATGGCGAGATATTGTAGATAGCAGAGGAAAATACATCATAGATTAAAATGTTAAATTGTGTTTTATTTACACCATTCAAAAAATGCGTACGAACTTTTGGACTGACCTGATATTTCGACGTTGCATCACGTAAATGGAAAGAAACGTTGTTCATCGAGCACCTGGCCACAGAGTGGGGAAGGCGAGGGTGACTTCGGGTAAGAGGACTATGTTTGATGTCTTGCCACTTACCCCAGAAGCTAAGCTGCATACGCATTGCGAAAAGAAAAAAAGAGAGATCTTTCTGTCCGCAAAAGTGCTTGATGAAAAGTATGTCGAACACAACTTCCGTACCGACGATCGTCGAATTGTTCCGTCACATTGTGGAAAATTTAGCGTCCGCCGCTGTACCATCTACTTCGACCGTGTCACGAGAAATCGTGCTCACGGATGCTGTGCCGGAATTTAGTGGCACTGACATTGAAACAGTGGTGTGATATTGTCGAAAAAATTGCGGAGAAACTTAATGAGGCACGCAGGTTAAGTTTGGCCATCCATGCTTTAACTGGCGCGGTACAAAAAATAGTATAAAGGATGGGGAGGCAACCTAAGAACGTAGACGATATTTCGCAACGACTTGTGTTCGGTATTGTGCCGGTGGATCAGTTATGTGAACGTTCGTCCCGTGCGGTTGAATATATGAGTGGCTCCACGTTTTCATATTCGGAGTATGCTCGTAATAAACTGAAATATTATGGACTGACGCAAATCGTCTTCAAACAACAAGAATTAATTAGTCTTGTCACAGGTCATGTAACGGACGCTATACAAGTACGCAAGTCTTTGTAGTATAGAACCACGACGGACTTACTCAGTAGTATTTCGAATTTCGTGATGGTGACGAAAAAATGGGAAAGTCCACATGACAAACGGTGTTTCTCATAAATATCGTTAACATGGCGCTAGCACGCAGAAACAGCGGTTTCAATTTAACGAGACAGGATATCTGCTGCACGACTGTCCCAAAAACGGACAGCAAAGGGGTTGCAAAAGAACTTTGTCGAAAAGCCGAATGCGCTTACATGCTCATTCTGCTCAAAAGGGGAACACGTGGAAAGTGATTGTTGGTTTAAGAAACGGTCACCTCGTGAAGATATCGGCAGTAAACGGGGCGTTGCCCGCCATAGCGGACCTAAAGTGTCAACCAAGCCTTATCGACACTGCGATCCCAATCAGTCCAGACCGTCTAACCCTTCAATATTCATTTTCTTTATTTATAGATCTGGATCCTTTTTCTATTTTTTCGTCCCACATGCATAAACCATCTTCTCTAGATGGACGCCTTTTTTCCTTATCTGTTTCCTGACTCAGGCCCTCGCTGACGAGACCCAGATGCTATTTACTCTTCTCATGGCTGGCCTACTACTCCCAAATTACAGAAACCCCTACCCGTAGTTTCTCCTCCAAAGTTCCAACATAAAAAGGGAACAGGCACAGCTAAGAGACAGTCTCTTTAATTTTAACCTCCAACGATGTCGAACCTCTGTCCGCGTGCATTGTACAAGTTTTGTAAAAGAAAGATAAACAATAAACTACATACAACTGTAAAACAAATCGATCCCTTGGGTACCTCGACAACAAAAGTGAATGCTTTCTTTACAGAGCCTTATAAGTTATCACCAGTTATATTGCAGGGCACGCTGATTAAGTCGTGCTTAATAGACTGGGGTGCAACTTGTACGCTCATCAAGGAACGAGTAGCTAAACACGCAAACTGTAAAATTGCCTAGCGTGGTGCCGGTTACACTTGATATTTTGGTTGTTTCTGACAATGTTCCTGATTTATGACCAGATTATCGGAAAGAACATCGTTTCGCAGAGGATTAGAATGGCCACCGACTCTAACGAAGAAAGAAAATTGGAGAGGTACTCACTGGGTAAACCGGGATCGCAGAATCTGGCAGAGAGGCAAATCTTTGTTTGCGATGACGGTGACCAGACTGATGCAACGCGTGGTGGTATAAAGTAGCTATTGGAGCGATGCAAATATCCGATACCGTTGGACTGTCATAACAGATGCGTAAAAACAGGCAAGATTAGCATTAAGTTGAATCAGAATAAGTCGCACAATTATCACCCCTACCGTTTATCCATCTCGAAACCAGAAAAAGTAAGGGTGATAATCGATGAATTATTGCTTAAGAATATCATACGGGAGAGTACAACGCCGTTCGCGAGCCCTGCAATTTTTATTAAGAAGAAGAACGGTAAAGATCGCTTATGCATTGATTGTCGGGCTCTCAACCGCATCACTATTAACCTCTTAGGTACGGCTGAATTTTGCACGGGGCTGTTTCTCTGTACGGCAAAGTTCAACGCGAATTACGTGAAAAATGATTGTTTAAACATGTTCAAATATTCAGAACGCATAACAAATATATACCGTTGTATCCAGGAAAGTCTATAGAATCTTCTGATATAATCAGAATTTTAGTATCTTTTATAATTACCTCGCAAAATTCGTTTGAATTTGAAAAATGTGTTTTTATTCAAAATGAAATTTCTCAAAAACTGTACGTGCCGGAGACAAACGGGTTGCAGATTCGTAATCAGCACGAGAAACACTATAATGATCGCATAGTGGCATTTAAAACTTTTTCTGGCTGTTGGACAGTGTTATTATCGATGATACTGTTTTATTGTCATGGTTCATAACAAAACCGCAGACTTGGTATGTTGCTTTTCGAGAGACGATGTTTGAGAGGTACATAAATTGCGCGAAATAGAAGACGTTACGATCTTCTTGGTATAAAATGGTAAAAGTGTTGAGGTAACTGCAGCAGGGTACAGGTAACATGCGGAGCTGTGGAGGTTACTACACCCGAAGTTACTTGTTTTGGAAGCGTTTAGCGAAAGCGGCGGCAGGGCACGGTCGAGGTGCGTACTATGTGAATGAATTCTTGAATTGATGCTTCTCGACAGCGAGAAGCAGATCAGGTTGGCCATGTTAGCGTCAACGTATTTTTGGATCGTCGTTGTAGGCAATTGGCCGTTGGTATTCTGTCCTCGAACGATTTATGATAGGGGTGGACAGTGTGAGGTCTAAGCGAAAGCATATTTATGAGTGAGAAAGTGAGGCGACAAACGATGGCCATTGACTTAGAGCCACGCAACTATTGTATTATACATTACATGAGGGTGCCCGTCAGCTTGTAGGCGATTAGGTATAATTGTAAAATATTGCAATTTCAGCCAATCACAAATTTTCACCCCATCAGATCACTTTCACCGAGGTAATTTTAGAAGAGCATGTTGCTTCTTATATCAGATTTTCACAAATATTCAATTGATAAAAATCAGATTCTTAAAAACTTTTACACCATACAATCAATATTCTCTTAAACATGTAATCGATACAAACTAGATTCTTATAACGTTCCACTAATATAAACGAACCATAAAATATTGTCGTAAATATTTTAAACTCACTGTTTGTTTATGAATAATCCCTAATTGAATCCATAATTATTGTTATTCGTGCGAACTTCACCCACCTTCCGCGATGCAAGTTGTAAAAATTCATTTACGTTCATTAACGTTCACGTGCGAAGTAAGCATACCCGAAAGATTATCTTCCACGTTTCAAGTGTTACTTTCCCCCACCGCAACACATATAACAATTTATGATTTCACATTGATATAGATGTTAAATTGATTTAATGTAATGGAGATGTATTCCTCTTAGCATTCACTTTTATTATATTTCTTATTAAAATTTATTAACGAAAACACATTCCTCTTGGGAAACTTATTAAAAAACTAATTATCTTCATATGTAATAAGTGGTTATAATGTTACATTATTCGTAGTTATGTTCATAGCATTTTGTAAAGTTATGTTTTTAGAAAAATAAATTACCATGTTCTGCGCGGCGTAGTCCCGAGGATCGGAGCGACTACACCCTTTCACGACCGATCGCACGGATTTATGGTGACCGTGGTATGAGGTTGTAAGGCTCACACGAAACGATATTCCGACCCGTCGCGGCGCTTTACTCCACAAAATTAATCGGGAAGTAATGACTCAGTCGAAACACTCCTCGCGAACGTTGAGGATAGTGGTGTTTCTTGAAAGGACCGAACGCTGTCCTGTGTCCCGAACGATGGACTTGTGGTTTCCTTTCCGTGTGTTTCGTGATCGATTTAGTTGTCTCCCGTATTCGATTGAGATCTACCGTGCTCGATTGAGATCTACCGTGTTCGATGGAGTTGTAACGATTTCTATGGCGTTGTAATGATTTCTGACGACCCGTTGTCGTCCGCACTTCCTCGAAGGATCGGAAGTGGTTGAAGCATGCTGATTGGTTTTCGTTCGTTATGTTAATTTCCCAATCAACATGCTTCTTGACGGTAGGGTCCACCCTCTTTTGCGCCCTGGACGCGCCTTTTTAGGAAGAGGGTGGGAGCGATACCGCCACGCGCGAGAGGACCCCCAAAGACCGACCGCGTTTGGGACTTTCCCGCCAGGTAGGCCCTCGAAGGCAAAGTCCTGTTAGGTGCACGGATCGCTAAATGACCATTTGGGAAAGTCGAGTTTATGACACGAGCGTAGCTATTGAGAACGACACGATGATTAAAATATAAACCTTATTGTAGAAAAAAGGTAAATGAGTATTACGGTACGGCGAAAAATGTGTATCTCAAAAATAGCTTTTCGTAGAAGAACCGTCATAAACTCCTTTTAGAAATCCTCGCGTATTCTGTTCCTCGTGCGACGGAACATACCATAACAATCTTAGTAAGTGTTTATTACGTCACTCCGTGATAAATCTCGTATTATTCTGAAGCAATTACTCAAAAGTTGAAATAATTTATTATTCTTCCATTTTCCTGCTATCATATTCCGTATCCGCAAACAGTTGAAATTAATCACAGTTCGATATTCTACAACGTGTCAAATGATTGAATTGAAATATTTACTTTTAGAAGATTGTGATTATGTATTTCTATTGTGCCTGAAAGATAAACCGATTAACAATTAACTCGTATAACCGAAAGCACGATCAAATGCACATCCGTTTAATACTTCAATGATAACTCAAAAGATATTCTTTCCTATTCTCTGCATATAATTTGGACCTTTGAGTATCGGCCGTTAGTATATATGTATGTATATGTAAACTAATGTTTCATTACGTATACTCTACATTAATAATATTATAAAACTACCAACAACGCTCTTTCATAATTAAACATAATTATTAAATGATAACGGAATTACAAATTGAAAAAAACTACAAATTTAAAGTGAAATATAATGGTTAAAATGCTTTATATCATAAATTATGTTCTCTGTCGCGAATATAATACGTCACGGTTCATTGTTATCATCTCGATTTCAAGCCATTATGAAAAAACTGCTCTTGTACACGACAGGTGTGCGTGTTAATTATGCAGATTGAAATCTAATATTAGAAATTATTTTTTGCTGCTTGAAAGAAGTTGCATCGATCGACACATATTTCACGACAATTTCCCTTTAAAAATCATTGAAAATCGGATATCAATACCCTCTCGCCATGAGAATAGAAAAACAGCAAACAGATTGAGTTCCCAAAAGCGAACAGAAGGTGTTCATGAAATTACGCCAACTATATTTCTCGCACTCTATGTTTCAAAATGAGGTTTGCTAAATAAAACTTCTTTGAATAAGTGCCTGCATCAAAGACTCCATCTATTTCGAGGAATACCATTACCAATAATCTAAATTGAAGAGTAAGGGTTAATCGATCGCTTTTAGTGGACAATTATACCTATCCTAGATCATGTGAGGGTTCTGGATAGAGTCCTGAATATTGCACTTCGGTGGCGTCTGAAGGTTCGAAGGACCACCCAATTTATACGGAATGGGGCCGTTAATAATTTGCACGTGATGTAACAAGAATAAAGTATTTATTCGCTGTAGTAACTAGTGTGTGTGTGTGTGTGTGTTTGCATGAGTGTGTATTTCTGAGATTGTTCTATTCAGTCTCTGTGAGCTACTTTATCGTAACTGTTCTGTACTATCTATACTATGCTATAATTTCTAAGTTCTCTGATTTCTATATTTACTCTTTCTAACTCTAAAATTCTGTTGTTTCCATTTATGTTTTATCTATTTTGAATCTCTGACGGTACTACGATAGTTTTGGCATTTCTGCCCTATTTAAAATCTCCGTTGCTCCCTTCCATTGCGCCCTTTACGTGGTACTTTTCTGGGTGGGGAACGGGTTTCCTATACGGCGGAGGACGGCGGTTGCTCGCGGAAGTTTGGGTTTGCAAAAACTCAAATTCCATGGCGTATTTCTCGCGGCACTGGAAACCGTTAAATTCCAGTGCCAAGTTACCCTTCGACGTTTGGGTCTTCGAGATTTATGGCGTGGCCTGTGCCGTTGAAGCCAAAAAAGACTCTAACAATGACTGCTGCATGAATATATTTGTTAAACCAAAATATGTCACATACCATCGAATTGCTGGCACACATATGGTACGGATAATCAACTAAAGGTTTTCAAAAGTGGTTATTTTTCTGCCATGTCGTAAACCTCGTCTGTATGAAACTCGAACAGATCGGAAGATCTATACCTATTATAGAGTACATATTCATTCAGCACTTTAAGAGACAAGGTGCCGCATCTAACTGCAACATCTTGACTAGCTTGCTTATTTTACACAATCAACAAGAATTGTCGGAAGGAAACGTTGTTTTGTTCAAAGGAGCAAACATTATGACGGTTACAAAATTTTTCTCGTGGTCATTTCGTCCAAGTTCTCAGGGTCATTGAAATTTTGTTAAATGGAGCAGTGTATTTTTACCATGAAGGCATAATTGCTGACATCGGAACAAATTCAACGATGCCTAATACTATGAAATTCTCGTTAACTTGAGTACAAGAATGGTATGAAAAGTAGGTAACTGATGGGCAGAGTGGAATGACTAACAGAAAGATTAACGAAAGAAATTTTATTGTAGCAAATACTCACAACGGTGTGAAGTAGTTTGACTACAAATGTGTGAGTGTTTCTCATAACTTGAAAATTGATAATAGTACATGCAATTTGAATATGTTCTTTCATGTTTTCTGATGTCGCTATAAGCTGTTGATTTCGGCGTAACACACAGATAAAGATCTAATGTACGAGTACGCACAATTCTTCGCTCCGAAAGAGTGGACAGTAGGAGCGGCGGGGGAACTAATAAAATCACTTAATTAATACACTTAATTTAATTGTACTTCACAATAACGCAGGCTATATAAACTTAAACTTAACTACAGTCAGTCAAAAAAGTCTCCGTACACCGCGCAACGATTTATTGAACGTTGTATATTAGACAAGAAACAGGTTGGAAATAAATCATTTTTATATAGTTATATTCAGAAACTTAACATTTATTATTAGTGAAACAGGAATGGGCATACATTCATTTATGAACGAAGTATAATACGCGAAAGTAGAAACGTAAGAAAAATGAGGTCAAAAAAGTCTCCGTACACATAAATTTATTAACTATAATTTTATACTTAGTGATTGGTGGGTCCTCCTTTAACTTTAATAATTCCTTGCAACCTTTTTTGCATTGTACATACCAACTTTTTAGTTAAATCTGGTTGAATATTATTCCATTCTAATTGTATTCTGGATTTCAGAACTTCCTTGTTTTTAATATTGTTAATTTTAATTTTCTTTTTATTTCTTTTTAAGTTTCTTTTTATTTCACTTCACAAATGTGTCGATGGGGTCCACGTCGGGTGACTGGGGAGGCGTACAAAGCTGATTTGGAGCATTATACAATAACTATTCTTTTACTTTCTTCGCCGTATGCTTAGGGTTGTTATCTTGTTGAAAAAAGCACGACCTTTCTAAATTTCATTTTAATAAACTATGGACCAAATTTTCTTTAAAACTGTTTAAATAAATGTTTTGATCCATAATACCATCAATAAATGTCATGTATCCAACTCCTGTAGCACTCATACACCCCCAAACAATCACGCAACGTATAGCATTTATTAGCATAAAATAATCTGCCCTCTGTTAATCTCTCTATAATTTATTTCACTCTGTCCATCTATTGCTAAGTTTAGATGAATCTTATGTATTCAAGATCACTTAAAGGTCGGTATAGTATGTCGGCGGATTAGTGTTGATTTCAGTTATTATGCAGTAATGATGACATTATGCTTCATCGTTTAAAAAAATTTTAATTTCATTACTTCGAACAAAATAATGTTACCTCCTCGTATTTTTCTGTAGCATCTAGAAGAAGGGCGATATTCAAAATACTCAAGTTAAACGGGAAATAACTTTCATTGACATGAAAGTGAACCAAATTTTAATATACTCTTTTCATTTGATAAATAAATGCATCCACTAAGGTAAATGATCCTGTTACAGATTATATAAGAATATGATTGCTCAAAAATAGCGCATCTTTATTAACAAACGATCTGTTCATTTTGAAAGTGTAACAAGTCCATTTTCGAAACAATAATAAGGGATTGTATATCAATAAATTTAAATATATTGGTAAGGACTAATTGGCAAATGAAAATAATAAGAATAATCTGAAAATGATGTTGGTATAATATACATACATAATGTATATGGGGCGTGAAACGGAAACTTCTGGTTCTAGGTGTGAAGACACTACATTCGCTTGCTATAATATGGTACATAGTGATTAGATAATTGAAGCTATAAAACTTTTCGTTCCTGTACGTACTTTTTTACATTCTTATTAAATTATTTTATATAATAAATAACACGTGCGCAACGGAATGTTTTATATCATTAAACCTCCTAATAAAGTCAACAAATGAGCTGTTTATTTTGAAAGTATGGCAAGTTCATTTTTTGTTATTGAGAGATGTTTAACGGTTCGCATTTTAGTACATTTAAAAATATTAATTTTCATCGAAAACCATAACGAATCATAAAAACTATTTTTTCGTTTATTTCCATAAATGATGAGAGTTTTGAAAAATATTTCCAACAGAAGTTTCGGAGCTCGACCGGAGTACACATTTTATATTGTATTATTTCTTGCCGTAAAAACAATAGTTTTGAGAATGTTAGGTCGTAGAATATATTATTATATTGCAGCGAGAGAATTAGACCTTAGTCAAAGTGTTCTGCAATACAATAGTTTAAAGGTTTTTTCGTTTCTTTAGATACTTTGTATTATAGTTTAGAATAATAGTCTGTACTCGTAGCTAACGAGTTTTTTTATCGATTTATTGTCAGTCATATCTAGGTGTCAGAACCCTTAGCCTTAACTGTACAGTCTTTGTTGCACTTTTCCATTCATGTCGAGGTACTCCTTACGTTTATTACTCGCTACGGTCATTTTTAGGAAAACACAGGTACCTTCATACGTCATCGATATTTCCATTTCCACTCGAATTTAGTTAGCCAATAGAAAATAGTAAACTATTTTCCCTCACCAACTTCCCCAATTTTGTACGCCTACTCCGAGTCTTGGTAAAATGTAAAACGTCTTCGGAGTGACACTCTCGACACAATAGTTAACAAGTACACATCAAAATAAGCACTGTCGACACAATAGTTAACAGGTACATATCAAAATAAAATCTAGCCATTTGCAGTCTGATCCATTCATTTCGATACAGTCCACTTTTATCGTTTATTGGGAATCTACACGGCGTTATATGTTCAAAATGTCATATAATTTGTGTAACAGAATTCAAATTTTGTTATTTATATTTATTTGTTAATGCACATCTCTGTTAAGAAGTCACATCCTCACGAATCCCGAGGGCGAAAAATTAAAAAGAACAAAAAGGAGTGAAAGAAATGTTTGATCAACTAGAATACTGAGACAGTGGTATAGTAAAATAGCATAGTAGAGTAAATGGAAGTGTACTGCAATAGTGGGGAATACGGTATAAGGAAATGTTGAAAGAGTGGTACAATAAAGTAGTAGAACAATAAAATAGTAAGATAGTAAAATAATAAAATAGTAAACTAATAAAGTAGAAAAGTAGTAAATTAGTACATTAGTTAAATAATGAAATAGTCAAATAGTATAATATTGAAATAATAAACTGGTTTAGTACCACATAATAGAAGAATAGGGAAATTGTAAAACAGTAAAGTATGAAAACAATAATATACTACTTGTACAAAATTAACAAAATGTCGCTACGTTAAAAAATGTATGCGCGCATTACTAAAAATGTATGTTCAAATGTGGGAAAACTCCACGTATTTCCAATACAGTTAAATTGTAAGTTTAATTCTGAATACTATTTGTACAACCAAGGACCGCTAAAGCTAAAGTTTAACAATTTTTTAAAGTTTAACAACTTTTTAATTTGTTTTATTTTTTCTAATTTTGTAGTAATGATTAGTTAATCATGGATAACGCAATTGCCAAAAAATTATACGTTTATAATTTCATACAACGCGTGACCAAATCATTATACTAAATAAAAATCCATATTTTATCATTTTCACTGATAGCGCACAACAAAATATTTTTTAACAATAATACATCTACGTAGAAGTAAATGTTCAGCAGCTAAACATAAGTGTCTTAAATAAAAAAAAATCAGATATTTAATATAAAAATCCAACACCTGCCGTGTATAACATCGCTTAGATTAATAACGAAGTCTAGCGGGCGGCCGACAACTTGGCCGATGAGGACTGCCGATTGTTTACAGTTTTAGGGTCAACTGGTGTGTATGACCGCTCAAACCAATAAATTCCGTCGCGGAAAATGCGTGAGATTCCATGCGACCATCTTTTCTTCTTCGGCCAATTACTGCCGTCGCGTCGGAACGTCTGGTCAAACCTACTCACCGGCCAAGTTGTCGGCCGCACACTATAAAATAGTACGATAGATAAATAATATGACGGTGTCAACCTCTAACCGAGATCTTCGGGAATGTTAAACTAACAATTTTTGATTTACACGAACAAAACGTATTTAAGTACACTTGTAGACAAGTGACAGTATACTGAATCACAGGAAACATCTGGCATCCATGAGATCCGGGGGTGAATCCTTATACCCCATGAGCAGGAAGGAAGAGGAAACTTCCTTCCCTAATTGTGCGATGAGGATCTAGCATCCAACAGGAAATTATTTCTTGGGCCTCCTTTTATCGTGTGGAATCAAAGTTGACACGATGACGGAGTCTGTAGGTTTCATTAGCTAACTCCATTTATCAAGACATCTTTAACCCTATATTTACAGACGATTAATGACCACTTACACTTGAATTGAAACCAAATTGAAACTTAATTTTTGTAATTGAAAGTAAGGAATCCAAAATCCATAATTTTTACAGGCTCTGCAAATGTTAACCAGAAAGTTGTTCCGCTTATTTAGGCGCAATAATCCACTGATACTGGCAATTGGCCTCTATCTTTTAAAATTAGATTATTGGTGACACTGTGCCGTAAAAGGGGTCGAGCTTGATTTCCTGCACATTTTTAGGAACTACGTGAAATATGGATGCATCTACTCCAAAAGACATTAGTAACTCGTTGTTATATGCCATTTTAGATAATATGTCATATGAAAAAAATTTCAGCTCAATCTCTTACGCGATAATAGACATTTAATGTTATTCCCATTTATATCGTTTTATTCGGGAAAGTTCACAGATTTCTCTCCTGTAAAAAGCCACTGAATAGCTTGTATGGCAAAAGCAGAAAAATTTCCAATAATTGAAAATTCGAAATTTTTTGAAACAATTGTCTCAAAATCTGTACGTCCTAGTGAAAAACGAATTTCAGATTCGTATTCAGCTCGCAAAAAATAAGAATTTCATAGTGGCGGTTATGAAATCCAAAAAAGTCAAAATTTGTTGTACAGTGTTATTAATCGGTCTAACAAATCGCTACATAATCTACAAGCGGAGAGATTAATTTTATTCGCAAGTTTAAATTCCTCTATTTTCCATTAAATATATTATTATTTTAAACCAGTAATAGTAGCTATGTCATTTCCGGTCCAGTTTGTAATAGAATTTAAATATTTATACTTTTTTGGACATCATCTTTTTCAGTTTCCTGTATTGCGTAATTATTTGAAATAATTTTGTTTTTGAATGTAGATCATTAATTAAAGATTAATTTTATGGGAGATTCTCGGTAACCGATTAAATCTGCAAACATTTGTATAATTTCGTGAAGTTGCAAAATGTCCATTAGCAATAACAATGGGATTATTGAACGGTTGTTTTACTTCTTCTAAATAACAGATTCAGTTCGTCACTAAAAATAATGGATCAACATTAATAAAAATAACTACATACATCAACCGCGGGTATATTTCATGATACTCCCGTGAAAGCGTGGTTAGATTATGGTATATTGTTGCGTGTGATATTTGAATATAACGTTCAATGAGAAGTAGATCGCAGCAAAATGTTCTATAAAATTGGCTTGTTACCACATTTGTAAACACGCGAGTGACAAAAATGAAATTATAGCATCCGTGTCGCCCGCGTATTATTTTATGCAGAAAGCATCATCATAATTAGACAAGATACCCGACAGTAGAAGACCAATGGGATGTAATTACATACGCAATTTTTATTAGTCAAACTGGTCTCCAGTTTCTCTCCCTCGTACGTTTTAACAAATATTAAAGATATCTTTTGTAACATTAAATGTACAAAACTCTTATATTCAAGCTCATGTTTTTAATTGTCTCGTTTCTAAGGTAATTATAAGCGAATTTACGTTACTTGCTCGCTTCTAGTTTGTACTTTACGGAAAAATCTAATCAAAGAAATTAATTTATGTTTTGGAGCATACATGTTATCTGCTTCAGTGTATGTAAATATTTTTCCCAACATCTTTTAATCCACGAAAATGCAACCGATTTTGTGTATGTTTAAAATGATTTATTTGAATGTCAACGGAATATGAACAAAATATAACGAATGTTGATTGTAAATATATTCTATTGGATAAAATTATAATTACTCCATTTTTAGCTACTTGTCATAGATAATGCCATTACTTCATTGTTTTGCAGTATCATGAAGGCATGTAAGAAAATCAATGCTACGAGAGAAAATTTTACCAATAAGAACCGTATAGTGCCAAATTTTGTGATTTCGCTTTCAAAACATTGTAACGACGGAAAGTTTTTAAAACGAAATTGGAAAATCTTTGCCTATACGCTTTCAAAATATTGAATAAAGAATATGTCTGAAACAAAAGTATGAAAAAATATTGACCCTTAGCTTCAATATCTTAGAATTACTAAGTCGCATTTTTGAAAATCAAATGTCTACTGTATGCTACTGGTCTCCCCGGCCCAATACGCAATAACAAATATCGCCGATGCTCCGCAATTTTCCGCCAGAGTTAACGAAAAGAATACTCGAAGTATTGGGCCACTAGACTTTATGGACTTTTAAATTTTACATTGCGTAGTTAAACTACAAAAATAATTCTTAATAAAATGTATACATTTAACTGTTAATAAAGTGTATACATTTTTAGAATAAGCTTTCACAAAAACCCAAAGCTGACCAATATTTTTATCGTCAGAAATATAACGTTCCTTGCCATTTGGTATTTTTTCTTTGTACGTAAGCTTATAACATATTTAGAAGTACAGTCACGATTTTATTTCATGTTTGAATGTTCCGAAATTATACGAATCCTTTCTTTGACGTACCTCAACGTGATACCGTTTTCCGAGAAATCCATGTGCTACAATTCTTGGCCCATTAGCATGTGTAGCCTATCTAATATGATATCGCGTGTTTTGTATGCAAGATACAACAATGTTAATGCCACTGCTATATGCTATGCATGTACTACGATCAAAATCCGCGTCAAAAGCTTCTAATTTCTTTGCGACGCGGCACGTCGCATTTACTACGAAAGAAATAAATTATGTTTCGTGCCGATGATTTGGGTAAAATTATACTCCAGGCTTTTCTGTAATAGATGTTCGGTAGAGAAATGTCAATTGCTTCATTATTTGATTTAAAAACTAGGGTGTCTAAGAGATCAAAGAGAGTTCTAATAAAATTGTTAAAATTTCCAACTGGTTATGGAATAGTAATTAGATGATTATTATTCGTTTTGTTCGAAGAATGATTGTAAGATGTAATTGTATTTTTTTTTAATAGAACCCAATTGCTTTGGATTCACTAATCGATGAATTTATACAAACAGGGATTGAAAGTTATTTTAATAAATATTTTGTTTTGAATTAATAAAGTTGATTAATTGATACTAGGATCAGTTGAAAAGTTATTAGGGTTAAAAGCTCGCCAAATTATTGTATTATATCTACAGATGTGACAGGATTGCTACTTAGGTTGTAATATAGGTTTGAATGGTTACCCAGTCCACTCCAAACACATTTTGATTCCGATCTTTACGTAATGTGACATTTTTGCTAGACCTCCTATTGAGGTTGTGAACAATTATTGCAAACTACACTGCTGGATACCATTAACGCTAAAAACAGAATGAGACAGTTTTTTAAATCTCGCGATAAGAAATCAGTGTTTAAGCTTGATAATTGCAGTGAGGACAGGATTCCATCTTGTGTACCAATCGAATTGCTTCGGCTTTATAGCCTTTACTCAGCCACTATCTTTTTTTCTGCTGATAAGATTCAATCTAGTCTTAAAGTTGTTGCTCTCAATTGAAGTATTACAGTTATATGTTTTCGGAAATAATTTGTTAACCTTGATGTTAGTCTTGTCAGACATTATTTCACTACTGTTACATGGTGTTCTGTACTGAAACCATCTTCTAGAACTAATCACAATATTTTATTAAGATGCACTTTTAAAAACGTTTTAGGTGAAATCTGAAGACTTCGTTAAATCAGTTTCATTCATTATGAATGGATTGACTAGAATGTAATTTTTGTCATTGAAAATGTTATTTGGGAAACAATAGAAATGCTTCGTAGTTCATGTACTCGTACAAATTCACTGTTATTCACTGAACCGTCATGGATTACTACGCTAACGCTATTTAATTCATATAACTTTTTCGGAAATATATTCTGTGTATGATTCTGTTTCAACAATATTTATTTTTGACATCATACATTCGTTTTGAATAACAGTGATTCTATCCGTTGAATTTCTAATAAGTTAATTTTACATTTGAACCATAAATTAATATTAAAGTTATCGCCACATAATACACGCATCATTGATGAAAATCAACGTCGATCTCAAGAAAACTATCTTGATAAATTTTGTAAATTAAGATAAGATACGGGACCTTTACTGTTTTATTGTCAAACAATGTTGTTTGCTTTGTTGGTGTAGTCCATTTATTGGAATTTTTTAAAATTCTTCAAATATTGAAAGTTAAAATTTAATATGCATTTAAATTATAAGAGTAAAATCAGGCGATAAGTGGTGACTACATAAACCACAATGAACTTTCATATAAATTCTCATATAAATGAGAAGCAATTTACAACGACATTTGTTTGTTGTAAACACAATAAAAAAGTGGATCTAAAAATATAAAATTTAAGCAACGTTCTGTAGTTTCAAATCTGTTCCGTACCATGAAAACGAAACCCCATTGAGGTAGTTCCAGTTCACTTAACGCTTCATAAAGAGCACGCTATCTTGTCTCTAATTACAATTACGCTTCGTACTGGAAGTTTCAAAGTGACATTAAGTTGCGTTTTCATGAGAATACAAGTCTGTTCTCAGATTCCAATCGTTTCCCCTGCTTTGCAGACTCCATTGTAATCTTCTTTTCAAACAGAAAACTTACTTTCATTTCTGCCGGTAACGCATTGACAACAGAAAAACGAAAATTGTCTCGCATGGAAAACAAAAGAAATGGGGATCGCCGTTGTAAAGACATCAATCGTTAGATGGTAATATGAAAGTTACGTTCGAACGTCTCCTCTTTCCCTCGTTCGCGCTTTCTGACGTACGCCATCTTCTCCTCTTCGTTCTGGTTTGCTGTTCGTTCAGTTATCTTGCTATTTTCCGTTTTCACTTCAATGCTTCTTCACTCGACACTTTCCATCTGTCGTTCGCGTACTTCTTTAATGGTCTACTCAATTCGAACTCATTCTTCGGCAACTCCTACTCGAAGAGCAATGGTACCGAGAACATGCGATAACTATGTCTCTTAAATCGAATCCGAGAAACTTCGAGGAGTATCTTGAGACTTTCCACGTGAACAATCAAAATGGAATCTGCTGAAGCTTGAAGTGAGGTAACATGAAATATTCTCAATTACTAGAATATATTATGTAGTATGTATCATAAATAATAACACAATATTTCAAGAGTCCAGTAATTTATCTTTCGTTACATCTTGAAAACGGGACACGTTCATTGTTGGAAGAAATGAAGATAATGATGACAAGCTTAATATGATAATTGTTATATGTAACCAATCTACATATAGTGAAGATAATCGAAATTCTCTAATATCGCTGTACACAACATTTTGACTTCTCTGTACTTGTAATCGCCACTATGAAATTCATGTAGATTTTTGCGCTCTGAATACGAATCTGCAATCCACTTCTCTCTATGTCGTATAGTTTAAAAAAAGATTGCAAATTTTCAATTTTTGGGAGATGTTTGTGCTGTGGCTGTGTCCGCCACGACGTCTTTCCTAACTTTCCCTTTTGCCTGAGTATTACTAAGCACTTCCTGCCTACTCTTCAGTTTCCTGTTTTTCCAGTGTCTCGTGCAACCCTGGTCTTTGTCAGATTGCACATGTGGTAGCCAGATTCGTGCGAACCTACGTTTCCGTTGATTTTCCTTTCCACCCCTTCAACTGCCCACTCTATACTTCTCCTTTTCTTTTCCTACGCGTATCTCTTCACAAAAAGTACATAAAAACACTGATCATCGCGTCACTTGAGACACTCGTGATCTTCATACCGTCACGTTTACACCCGCACAACTTCTGACGCTCTTGTTACTACTTGTTACTGTTTCTTAATTGTTGTTATTTGTTAAATACATATTGTTGAGTGATTGTTAATTTATATACAATTCATTCATACACACCTCATGTTCTGAGTGCTTTTACCATAACAGCTATTAAGTGCCTTTTGCACGAGAAACATCTATGAACATTCCCGAATAAAATGATATAAATTGTTGTTACATTGTAAACATTAAAATATTTTTAAATAATTATCAAAGTAAAAAAGACACGCCAATTTTAACTGATATTATTCAATTTATTTAAAAAACTATGGGAGTAGCAAGTAAAAATCTTGCCATCGCATATGATAGAGTAGACATTTCTGCTGCAGAAATCATCGAGCGAAGTTACAAAATTACTTTGGTCCTCCTTTTATAGGAAAAAAAGTTCAGCAAAACACGCGTTGCAACCAGCGATACTTAATTCCTAGTACAATATATTGGTGTAACAAAATGACCTTTCTTACTTTGATCATTATTTAAACATATTTAAATGTTTACAATGTAATAACAACTTATATCGTTTTATTCAGGAAAGTTTACATATTTTTCTTGGGCAAGAAGCCACTGAATAGCTGCTATGATAAAAGCATAAAACATCTTCAAAGTTGATGCGTTTGTTGTGTACAAATCAAGGTACGGCTCGGTTTGTTTGTGTATGTGTGTATGTACATATACGCGCGTTTCGCGGCAATTGCAGTACCTGTGTTGGCAAATATGTAAGACACCGCACATTCGGGTGTGGCCCTCTTTATCCGTATATGTACACGAGCTATTGCCGTTCAATAGTTTACATTTTGTCTATAAAATCAATTTGTCTCTTGTATTATCTCTACAATTTGCAATTTTTTGACATTAATTTTTTCAAAAAACTGTATGACCTAGAGAAAAACGGATTTCAGATTCGTATTCAGCTTGCAAAAATCTATAAGAATTTCATTGTGGCGGTTACAAGTTCATTTGGCTGTTATGCAGTGTATTACGAGGAAAGTTTGGCTACTTCACGGTATCGAAAACATGTTTTTTATGAAAGTGGTATAAGTCTACCTTAAATTGAAATTACTTTTAGCCAAATATATTACAGCACAATTTAGCTATGGTAAACTTATATAATATTGACAATACTGTGAAAACTTCGAATTGTACAATATTGGTGATAGAGTTAATTTCGGTACTAATGAAGACGTTATGTAGATTTGTATAGAGGTATCATTGCTGATTTTTATTATCATCTGGCATGTAAGTTCTTGTTCAGTTTCTGATAAATAGTCAAGCAGGTAGATACTTGTTTTAAAACCGATGTACAAAAGCCTTTAACAATTTCACTGTTATTTGAAAAGTAATTACGTCTTGTGGTTTATTTTACTTATAAAAGTATACCTCAGAGAGATTTCAACAAAAATTCTAACCGTCATACCTGTTCAGGAAATGCTGGTAGATATTAATTGTTTCGACTTAGATATTTTTGTCGACTTTGTCGGTAAGCTCAACGCTGAGCTCGGTAGCGTGGGAGAGTGATAGGTGGAGTGAGCGATTTAGTTTAGCGATAAATGAAGCACTTTAGTGTCAGTTTGTCAAAGAACGAACACGATAGACTTTATTCACAAACAATGAACACAGTTAATTAGTCTTAGTTTCTAAACTTATACGCGAGGTTTACACAAAAATATATGTTGTTGAACACAACGGATATTGAGCCTGTTCCCACGAGTTTCTGTACATGAACTGGATTTTAACGACGCAGTCGTGCTGAGTTGAATAAAGATTAGTTTCGCAGAAACGTAAATCTTGTCTTCACACTATTTGCTTGCTGATTTTTACTCGAGAGAGAGCCGCCCGTCGTTCGACGCTCCTTATATTCACCTGACGGAATCGTCGCAATTGGTCAGGTTTGATTTTTCGCCGTTTCTGCAGTTCGAGAATCCAAGCAAGGAGTAGTAAAGTTCACCATGTTACTGATTGGCCTAGCTGTTGCCGTGCGCCGGTTTGACGGTTGGAGTAGCGACAACAACTAGCCTAGAAAAACAAAGTGAACTCCAACGAATTTCGGTGGTGTTATTGTCGTTGGCCAGAAAAACTATAACTCCTCGTAGTGCTAACTGATTTTTCTGTACCGCCTTGCTTGGATTCTCGAACATTAATGATAAAACAAAAGTATTTTGCAAGATCGTAACGCCACACTAAAAAAATTCTACTTTCCACGGAATTTTATTATTTTTATTATGTTTACTAAAATAAGTCCCATCCGAATTAGTAGTAAAAGAATAAACTTGGAGTCATGATTCCAATATGGACACAATTCGAAAAAAATGTTTAAAGAAATTAATAAAAAGAATAAATGAGTAACTAATGTATTATTCGTTTCATTAACAATAATTCATTAACTTTTAATGTACGGAAAATTCATTTTTATATAACAAAAATGTATTTTTTTCATCCAATACGTTAACCTCTATTGGGTAATAAAAATATATTATCAAGCACTGCAAAATACAAACAATGTAGGCATTGAACCTTTCCAATATTTTTAAACTTATTAAAATGTAAATCTTTAAATATCTTGCAATAACAAAAATGGACTTTCCCCAATCTTAAAATAAAGAGCTCATCTATTAAATTTTTTAGTAGATTTAATGAAATAAATCTGTTGTAAGACTAATTACATAGACAACAAGATGACGTATCACTTCATAAACACATTGAATCATCTTGCAAAAAACATCCTGATTTCATTCCTCAAACGCCAACTCATCTGGCCTTCTTAGATATCCTGTCCTACGCACTCTGCCCTTACACTATGCTTTGTAGTTCCATTAGTCACCCTCATCTCGATACATACAACTAGCCCTCTCTTGATGTCTCGTCAGTCCTCCTTAATTTGTACTTGCGTGCGGAACTTATCGTCACCGAAGAAAGCCTCCGAGTTCATAATATAAGTGCTATACTTATTCCCTCATCCGGAATTCAACAAACCATTCTGTTGCACATGTACTATTTATTATATAAAAGAAATTCAATAAGAAAAAAATAATACTGTTTAACATTACGTAAAGGAACTAAAAGTTTTGTAACTTTAATTTTATAATCACTGTGCATTTTACTAGCGAAAGTATGTTGCGTATTCGCGTCAAGAAACAGATGTTTCCGTTTCACGTGCCATATATGTAGTATATTATACCAACAGCATTTTGCAACCAGGAGTGAAAAAATCTTTTAGTGCGATATTTGAGATTATTCTTTCGTATGTTTAACGTATGTTTCTTCAAATTTTAATTGTGACCGTCTGAGCTAATGAAATACAGGCAACCCTCCTATAACACGGTAGATAGGTTCCTAGAAAATGCCGTGTTATGTGAAACCGTGTTGTATGAGACCCAGAACCAGTACAAAAAGGAGGGCTACGTTCCGAAAACTTATTAAAAACAAATATTTTTTTTTAATTCTACACAAACAACTTAATTTTTATTAAATATATAAATGTATGCGAATGTCGAAGATCCTGCAGCAAGTGCACTTCTTATTTCTTTTTCATTTGTCTTAATAGTCTGGACTGTTGCTTTCCGCAACAGTGTATGTTTAACACATTCACGTCGGCGTGCATCACCGGTGGGTCACACTCGACTGTCCCATCCGGTGGCGTGCATCACCGGTGTGTCACACGATACTGATTCATCGGGCGGCATGCACCACCGGTGGGTCACGCTTGAACATTGGTTTAGACGCCGCTGACTATCAAAAATGTATTTCGTTTTGTAATTGGAAAAAATTGCTGTATAGTTGAAAATTTAAATAATTGAAATTTAACAAAAAAATTTGTAAAAATTTTGTTTTATATCTGAGCAAACAGATACAACGCGTATACAGGTCTAAACAAGCAACAATCGTACGCCGCCAGATAAAGCGCAGCGTGAATTCGAGCGCCGCCCCACAGTGAAAAACATGAAAATCGGCCCCGGCGTGAACGTGTTAAGACGGCAAGCATCACGGCGGCCGAAGAAGTACAGTGTTGTACAAAGGTTTTTGCAATTTTCTTATCATGTTAGAACGAAACCGTGTTATAGGATCCCGCGTTGTAGGAGGGTTTCCGCAATTTATGAATCCTACAATATTATAGCGAAACCGTGTTACAAGATGCCGTGTTGTAGGAGGGCTACCTGTATTAAATTCATACTTCTATTTCACTTGTTGTAGTTAATCGATGTCTCGGAATTTTGAACTTCCTATCTGTTATTATTGCAATATTTAACATCGCAAACATTCCTTGCAATATTTAAATTGTTGCATTTTCAGCACTTTCGATTCTCTCATTGTTACACAAGTATTGTGTGATGCGTAAAGTGTGCAAATACCATATATTGATCTTATTTTATTGTACGTTTAGATGACGATGAATACTTAAAAGTTATTTTAATTTATTTCAAATATACTGAATGGGAAATTATTAAATAAGGAATGATTAATCCCATAAATTTTTAAACTTCCATTTATTCAAATTTTCAAATTTCGAAGTTTCCAAATATCCTTACTTTTCAACTTTCAAATTTTTTTAAATTCACAAATTCCTAAACAGAAAATCTCCAAAATCCTGCTTTGACTAATTTAAAAATTTTTAGATTACTAAACTTCTACATTGCCAAATGTCCATGTCCCCTTTTAATTTCTAAAATTACGCCAATTTCCATATTCCCAAAGTCCTAACTTCAAAAATTCCGATATTCTCAAACTCCTAGATTTTCAAATAATCATATTCGCAAATTTATCCATTCTCATATTTCTAAATCCTCAAATCTCCGACTAGTAGTAGCGAAATCTTTGGTGATATATATGTATAATATCATTTTTTGTATATTTAACATTATTAAATATCAAATTTCCTAATCTCTGAAATTGTTGAAAACGTCTCTTATATTTCATAATTCCTATTTCTTGTCATGCCTAGTCAATATTTGTTTGCAGTATTACGTATTATTTCTTCTCACCCATTTTTTATCAAAATGTTGGTAGACTGGTCATTCCACGCCGAATTGATCACTTTTTGGCCTCACCATCTGCGATTTTGTTTTAATCAAAATATGTTATAGTCTATGTGAAATTGGGGGGAGGGGGGGCAGTCATCATTTTACCGATTTCGAATTTCTTAAAAAATTACAACCTTCAAAATTTGTGTGTATAACCTCTAGTGCCTGTTACAGATAATGCTGTTGCAATGCGAGCTCATAAACAATCGGCATGTCCACTATATTCATTTTGCGTTACATAATTAAATAATGATATTTCAAAATGATGATGATGAATAAAAAAAATGTGCCATTGGCCAAGAGTGGTTACTAATATACTTTTTGAGGTATAAACAGGGTCATTTAGTCGAGTAGCAAGTCGTCCCGTTTTACTTTGGGACCAGTGGTATGAAACAGCCAATCATGAACACGGAGCGCACGACTCGCTTACCTGAAATGGAGGTACGCCGCGTCGTTTTCCAGCTTATTGTGACGTCAATTTTTGTGCCTCCATCGTTCTGAAGAGCTCATTTTAAAGGGGAAGCTTCAGGGATATGGCCATATTGTTCTTAAATTTTAATCCTGTATGCTTTTCAATGAAAAACGTAAAACACGAATTTGTTTACATTTTTTCATATTCTATAACAGATTGACAAAGTCAGGAAAAATATTTTGTAGCAGCCCGATCCTTTGTGAATAAAACAAAAGAAAATTTTGCTCAATCCGATGAGCACTTTCTGAGAAAAAATTCGTAAGCGAAGTCTATTTTCGCAAAAATAGGCAAAAACTGCAAATTTTAAAGGCTTGTAATTTTTTAACAAATTCGAAATCGGTAAAATGATTATTTAACCCCCGCCCCCTAATTTCACATACACTATAACATACTTTGATAAAACAAAATTGCAGATACTAAGGTCAAAAAGTGATCGATTCGGCGTAGAATTACCCATACTATAAATTACTTTGAATATTTGTTATTTATTATTGTTATTGAATAAAACGCATAATTTTGTCGCCAAAGTCTATGGGTCTCCAGGCGTATGTGACCTAGGAGACTGCAGTGATAAAAACATTGAGGGCACGGGGCCGTAGCTTTTCTTTTTGAAAGTTGTCACCCGTTTTCCTGCGAACATACTAAAATTCGCGAACGCATTGAGAAGCTACGGATACAATTCGCCGCGTTTAATGAAATCCAGGACAATCTTGCCCAGGTCGAGGATTTCGACGAAACGGAGGCCGGGCGCGATGCCGTCGGTGAGACTTTTTATAACATCATAGCGACCGCGGATACCATATTAGAGCAGATCGAACGTGCGAATACGCGAACGACAACGACACGGGTCGCGAACGAATCCCCCGCGCCGTCGTCTACATCAACCACAATGGGAATGCACTTCCCTAAAATCGACCACCCAAAATTCGACGGCCGTCTCGATAAATGGGTGGCTTTTAGGGACTCATTCGCGTCCATGGTACATTCGCATCCGGGTCTCAACGACGTACAAAAATTGCATTATTTAAAGTTATCGTTATCGGGGGAGGCCGAAGCCGCGATCGAATCTTTCTCTATCAGCAAAGAGAATTATAAGGCCACGTGGGACTTACTAATCGAAACATATGACAACACTCGTGCGTTGGTACTTCGACACACCGCCATGCTTCGCGATATGCCCGCGATGTTGAACGATTCGCCGGAATCGATCCGCGATATTCTCAACCACCTACAGTCGCACGTCCGGTCGCTGCAGGTATTAGGGAGATCGTGGAAATAAATCGCGCAAGATTTACTCATAAGCATGCTCCTGCTGAAATTGGGCTCTGCAACGCGAGAGGCTTGGGAGCGTACTTTAACGACAACGGAGATGCCAAAGCTTGCGGAAATCTGTACGCATCTCCGAATCGCATCCCAACAACGCATGGACGATGGCTTTTCCGCGCGACTCGAACCAATCGTCAACTACCGGAAGCAAGAATCAGGTTCACGCAAAATCAGAGGTTCGTCGCACGGATCGACGACCGTTAGCAGTGCAAAAATCCCCCCCATCGTCACCGAAAAGCAAACGGCATGTTTTCGCAACGACGTCTCCGAAAACGTGCAAAATATGCAAAGACGGCACCCACGCGTCCTACAAATGCCACCGAATTCGAACCGCGACGATAAACGAGAGAATTCAGCTGGCTAATCAGGCGAAGCTATGCTTGAATTGTCTGCTTCCCGACCACGCAATCGCGGAGTGCAAGGCCGGTGGATGTCGCGTATGCAACGGCCGGCACAATACGAAAATCCACCCGGAGACCACCTCACGAGATCGCCAGGAGTCTTGACCGTCAGCCACTCCAGCCGATCAACCTCACAAACGACGACGACGCAAGGCCACCACACCAAACGGACCAGCAAACGGGTTATTAGCGAGCGCGGTGATTCAGGTCTTCGACAAGGATCGGCGACCCGTTCGATGCCGCACTTTAATCGATACGTGTTCGAATGCCAATTTCATCACGGAAGAGTTCGCGAACAAACTGCGCCTACCTTCGAAGCCAACGTCCGTGGCTATCGAAGCTCTAAACCAAGTCCACACGTCGACGAAGAGACTTGTTTCAGCGACAATTAAATCGCGTACCTGCAATTATCAGAAGACCTTAACGTTTCCAACGATACCGCGAATCTCTGGTCCGTTGCCGGACATCCAAATCGACCGCGCTAAAATTGCGATTCCAACGAACGTTCGGTTGGCCGATCCGCAGTTTGATAAACCAGCACCGGTCGACATGCTGGTCGGTACGGGTACAGCCCTCTCGTGTCTCAGCATCGGACAGCATTGCCTTTCGCGCCGCCACGAATTGGACCTGATCCTCCAAAAAACGTTATTCGGGTGGGTCATCGGGGAGAGTCTACCAACCGCTGGGCCCTCTACGAAGCCTCAGACCTTTCTGACGACGTCGAATTTCGACTTGAGGAAATTCTGGGAGCTGGAGGAAGTTCCACAATCGAGGTACTTCACCGCTGAAGAACAAGAATGCGAACGGCATTTTTTAGACAATGTGCAACGCGATGATTCCAGTCGTTATATCGTCGCGTTGCCATTCAACGAGAGGAAGAGGCAGCTCGGAGAATCGCGACCACCACTTGGTCCCCCTCCCCGTTGGCGGGGAGGACTCGATGACCTCCGGACTCCGCCTGGAAACCCCCGTGTCGTTGCCGACGTGGAGGCTGCCTTAAAGGCATTTCGACGCGACGAGCAGCTGGGCTCACGGGAGGGCGGGGACGTCACTGCCTTCCCCGAACCCCGTAGCCGCCAAAGACGGGAGCCAGGCCAACCCTTAGCTCGGCCGGACCCCACCCGTGCGTCGTCGAGGGCGCCCACCGGCGAGGGCCGGGAAGCTCTTATATTGTCAGGGGAGCTGGAGGCGTCGGATTCCGCTGCCTCCACCTCCTCCTCCATTAGGTCCGTAGGATCGAAAAAGAGAGCCCCTCCCCCTCCACACACAACAGGCGAGTATGCGAGACTAGCAGCTGCTAAGAAGCGGCTGCTAGTAGCAGAGGATGGGGTAGCGGAGGTCGAGGCCGCCAGAGCGGTCCTCGACACTAGCGACGCGATACGACCGCCTTCAAGGGGGAGTATGCCGCTCCCTGACGGAGAAACACTCGCCGGGGAGTTCCGGCAGCTCCCCGCGGCGGATCTAGTGGCCCAAGTCGAGGAGCACATGGAGGTTGTGGAGAAGGTTGCTTGCAACTCCCGCAACCACCAGGGCAGATTCGTCCGGGCACTACCGCTGACCTCTCACAGGGTCCGCCTCCTGGGGACGGAGCTGGCCACCCGGATGACCGTTGCCTCCACTCCCGACCTAGAGGATCGGCCTCCTGGGAGAGATGCACCTCCTACGCGAGGGCGATGCGCGCCGCCACTGGAGGAATACAACGATGGCCACTGCGGCGCACACACCGCCGCGGGGCTCCGCCGTTCCGTCGCCGCGCTCCCTCACCGTGCCTGGCTCTCCGCTGGCGGGGGTGGCTGCGTCGACGTCCGGGCACCTCTCGCTACGGCGGTTTCGACGGCGCCGAAGGACGCCTTGCTCAACCGGATCTCCCGACTGATCGACACGTGATTTGCAGAGATCCGGAAAGAGCACTCGTCCTCTTTGGCGGGCCGGGGCGTTGGGAGTTATCCCCCGGCTGCCCCCCCAGGGCACTCGCCCTAAGGACGGGCCGCCGGCCCCCTCCTCTGCTAAGAGGAAGAGAGGCGCGGGTCAAGCGGTGCTCAGCAAAGCCTGCCCCCCGCCAGTACGCGAGGCCTCCCGGTTGAGCGGCCGGCTGCAGGCCGATCCCCCGGCCGCTCGCCGCACTGGACCGGCTCCGGTGGCGAAGACTCCGACCACGGGCGAGGTTCCGTGGTCGCAGGTGGTCGGCCGTCCCGCCAAGAGACAAACCACTCAAAAGGCGAAGGGGGCGGTGAGCGCAGCAAATCGCGCCCCGCTCCCAGCCCCAACCCGCGCAAAATCCGAGGGGCAGGGGGAGGAGGGCGCAGCGGCGAGACCCAATCACGAGGGAGGCAGTGATGGCCGCCGCCGCCCCGAGGAGGTAAAGGCGGGTGATGTCCGCCCTAACCCCCCCGGGGCTAGGTACATGCTGGGTCCGCTGCCCTGTGGCGGCGGCCCCCAAGTTGGCGTTGTCGGGGATGCTGGTAATCGTCGGGTGGACGTAAGTCCCCGTCGATGCACTCAGCCTCAGGCCGTTGCAGTGCTACCGCTGCCTCGACTTGGGACACACGAGGCAGCGGTGCACTGCCGACGAAGACTGATCGGGGCGGTGCTTTCTCTGAAGCGAGGGTGGCCACCGCTCGTCGCAGTGCACCGGCCCTCCCCACTGCACAGTTTGTGCCGATGCTGGTCGAGCGGCCAATCGCCGGTTGGGCACCCAGGAGTGCCCAGCGGTGAAATCCTTCCGGAAGCGGGGTGGCCGCAGCCAGAATAAAAGAAGGGGTACTGGGCCCAATGTGTCCGCTGAGACTCGACGGCAGCGCCCCCATTCGCCACGACACGGGCGGACCCGGCTGCCTGGATGGTCCCCTCGGCATCCGAAGCGGCAATGGGAGCCTCGGCGGAGGCCGCCATGGAGGTGGAGGCTGCGCCCAGGACAGCGTCCCCGGCGACGCTTAACCTCCCCCGGAGGGCCGGTTTGGTCCCATTTAAAAATGGAACCAACCGGTCCCCTCCTACAGGCGAACCTTAACCACTCGACCAGGGCACAGGATTTACTTGTACAAGCCCTGACCGAGCGGCCAGCCGGGCTGGAGGTCGTGGCGGAGCCCTACTCAGTCGCGGTCCACCCCTCGTGAACGTGTGGGGCGGCCGCCCTGGCTCCCCGGCGTACACGCTTATCGAGCGCGGCCGGTGATACGTGGGGGTCGATTGGTGAGGCACAGCGGTGGTGGGGATTTACGCCACCCCAAGCTAGTCCCTCGCGTCACTCGAGGTCCATTGTGGACCTTTCGTTTGCTTCGCCTGCTGCCGCGCGCTGTATCTCGGGGTGGAGGGTGGAGACCCTCTCGGATTATCGCAACATTGCGATGGTCCTCTCCTCCACCTCGCTGGACGAGCCACGAGGCCGCCCGGGTATAGAGGGGGTTCGCTGACCACCACGTTGTTGTCTCTCCAGGCTGGACCGAGACGTCCCGCTGACTGCTGCCCACGTCGTGGCATGGAGCTATTGCCGCTCCGTGTCTGCCGACGGGCGCACGAGGGCCCGCTGGCTTCGCCGCGCTATGGTCATGGTATGTGACACGGCGATGCCCAGATCAGGCACTCGGGTTAGAAACGAGGTGTACTGGTGGTCGCCTGCAATCGCGAAACTTCGCCGCGAATGCGTGCGCGCGCGACGTCGGTACACCGGCGCCCGTCGGCGCAGTAGGCCAGATCCGGCGTGGGTGGCAGCGTTGTATGGGCGCTACCGCCAGCGTGTGATCGCCCTGCAGCGGGCCATTAAGGTCGCCAAGACCCAGGCTTGGAAGGAGACCCTCGCAGCTTTCGATGGGGATCCGTGGGGGCGAGCCTATAAGCTGGTGTTGGGCTGGTTTAGGCCATGGGCGCCTTCCCTCCTTCTTCGGGCGGAAAGATGGAGCCCGCGGCGGGGTCGTCGGAAACGGTACCCTGTTCCCACGGATGGGGGGTCCCCGATGAGGAACTCGCCGGACGGCTGAGGAAGCTCGGGGCGCGTTATACCGCCCCGGCTCCTGTGGCATCCTCGGCAGGGCTTGGGTTTTGGCGTCAGACGTTCTCGGTCCAGCCATGAAGGTTACATTTAACGCTCTCCTTCAGCAAGGAGATTCCCCTGCTGAATGGAAGGAAGGACGGATGGTCCTCCTGAGGAAGGAGGGTCGGCCCGCGGACTCCCCGTCCGCATACCAGCCTCTGTGTCTGCTGGACGAGGCGGGCAAACTCTTCGAAAGATTTATTGCTGCCCGCCTCTCCAAGCACCTGTGGCAGGTGGGTCCCGACCTGGCAGATTGCCAGTTTGGTTTCCGCGAGGGACGGTCCACCATGGACGCGGTTGGAGGCGCCCGGTCCCTCGCGGAATGGGCTGTCTCCCAGGGTGGGGTGTGTGTGGCGGTGTCGCTTGACATCGTGAACGCCTTCAACACCCTACCCTGGGTCGCCATTAGGGAGGCCCTGGATTATCATCAGGTGCCTCCCTAGCTTAAGGCGGTGGTCGAGGCATACCTGCATGACAGGCGTGTAACATACGCAGGCCGGGAAGGCGTAGAGACACGGAGAGTCGAATTCGGCATTCCCCAGGGGTCGGCCGTTGGCCCCACCCTCTGGAATATGGGGTATGACCGGGTTTTGCGGGTCTAGTTACCCGACGGCACGCATGTCGTCTGCCATGCAGACGACACTCTCATACTTGACGTCGGGCTGACTCTCGGGAGGGCCATCCGCCTTGCGGAGATCGCGGTGGCTGCCGTTGTCGCGCGGATCCGCGCCTTGGGGCTTTGCATCGACGCGCGCAAGACTACGGCCATGCCGTTCGATGTCCTGCCTCGGTCGCGGCGTCTGCCCCAGGTGTGGGTCCTGGTAGGTGATGCCAGGGTCGAGGTTGGTTCGAGTATGAGATACTTCGGTCTAACTCTCGACTCCCACTGGCGTTGCATACCTACCGTAACTGCGTAGTAGTAGATTTTGTTCGCTACTTTGGGTGAGGAGCTTCTCCCCCGGGAAGAAAAGGCTGCAGCATGGCGCATAGCGAGGCTGAGACACGGTGCAGTGTATTGCTTTAGGTGGGCTCCATAGTCAGGTTTTAGCCGGTGGGAATCCGGCATACCTCCTGACCTCTTCCCCGAGGGGCCAGGAGAACCTATGTAGATTTCCTAACTTATAAAAAAAAAGGTAATCAATTACCATGGCTTTAGTGCGACAGCAAGTCACGTATTCGTGAAAATTTCCCTGCGTGAAGATTTTCAAGGTGCGCTTCGCGAATGATTAACTTTGTTAAATAGCTGCTTTTATACAATAGCATGGGATGCTTTTCATTATAAGGGAGATTCGCTTTTGACTGAGGCCCACTCACCCGTAAAATACCATTGGAATCTATGAATGGAGTTAAAGACGCTAGGCTGTTTATGTTTAATATACTTTAATTTTGACGTCTTCGTTTGTCCACCCCCAGCGACATGCCAACCCCCACTATGTATGTTATTCTGGAGAGAAACATTAGTTTGTCTGTCCAGCAGAATTTCAATAACTCGCAAAGAGATCGAAATATTAAAACATTGTCAGTCACATCCCGATCCGTCTCTGATACTTAGAAATTATAAGTTTATTTATTTGTCTTGGGTTCAGAAAAGACTTTAATTTATTTTCTCACCCGACCGGCGTTAAACTCAACGTCGGGATATAACAGTACGTAATATTAATTCGTTCAGAGGAACGTCCTCTGATTTGCGACATGAATCGAGGAATTTCGCGAAAGCTGTTAGTTTAGATTTAATTGTCGCGCGTTTTCGAATGAGATCACGTTGGCTTTGCGTGTTATATTCTTGAGCCATTATGTAGAGTTAGGAAGGATCGGAAAACACGGAAATTGACGAGTTGCATGAAGTGATATCTGACCCACTAATTACGATGATGGATACGTCGTGGACTCGCCCCTTGTAGATTGAGATCCAAAAACGCTGTTGCTTTGTGGTAGTCCTCTCGTGATGCTGCGTTGAACCGTGCTGTCCTTGGTTGATATATCGTGATGTTGGACTCAGTGAGGCGGTTGCTCGGAATTTGTCTTCGATAGGACTAACACACACTGATATCCGGCTCGAAGGACCAAAATGTTGCGTGAACTGCGCGGATTCGGGCACCCTACGCTAGTTCTGACCCAGCCACAATTTACTGAACTTGAATCTGGTTGAAATGCTCGTGATTTATAGTATTCGATCGCAATGTTGATATTAAAGTTTATTCGATAATTATAAGTGTTCGTGTTGTAATACAAGTTTCGATTCGCGTTTTAAGTGTTCGCGTTCGTGTTATAATTTTAGTTTATTCGTGTTCTAACTTGTTGGTATTCTTGTTCTGTTCGCGTTGTAATGTATTCTTATTGAAAACCAAAAGTCGAATGCATTCTCCAAAGCTTTTTACAATTCACGAAAGCTTGGAGTGGGCGTGTAAGTTAGCGAAAGAGCGAGGGAAAAAATATATCTATTTCCTGGTTGGTTAACCCTTTCGCTTCGACAGTCCAGTCCGTCGAAGTGTCGTCACCGTACGCAAGCACGCGCCAGAAATGTGCACAGTGCTCGTGGTTTTTGTATACACGTTTTTTAAGTCTTAAATAATTACTATGCTTAATAAAACAATTGTTTTTAATATGGATTATACGTATTTTATTTATGATTATGCCGGATATATCCGGCAATCGAAGCGAAAGGGTTAATGAACTTAGGGTGGAAATGGAAGTGTGGAGAGAGATAGAGGCATTTTCAAAATGTCCGTAGCGAGTAATAAATTTAAGGAATACCTCGACATCTATAGAAAATACGAAACAAAGACTCTAGTACTAAGGTGAAGGACGATGAAAACCTGATGGGACTAAACAAGACACGAAAACTCTGAACGCAATGTAACGATTCCCTGGGTCTTATTACTGCTACGGGGCGGCAAACCTCTCGCCTTTCCAAAAACTACGGTGTTCGAAGGGACGGAAATCGACGTCTTTTGTATTGGCAAAACGTTGGGGGGTGGCGTAGTTTTCACGACGCTTAACGTAATTTATGAACTAACGTGGATTTTTACGAGGAGGCTTCGAGGTATAGTGTCAATAATAATATATATAAAATTGATGCATCACTTTAAAGAGTGATCATCACTCTTCTGATGATCACTCTTTAAATCTCCTCGGCCGCTGATATACGGGTTCGTCATTGTACGCGTACGCACAACTCTTCGCTCCGAAAGAGTGGTCAGTAGGAGCGGCGGGGAAAACTAATACAGTTCACTTAAACTAAGACACTTAATTTAATCGTTTGTAATAACACAGACTATTTACACTTAATCCTAACTATATGCTAACGCGAACTATATACATAAACTTAACAATAAACTTATCTTAAGCGCTTAAAACGACCGTTTGTTTTAAGGTAAATTGAATCGAAAATTGTCCGAGCACGGAAAGGGTTTATAGCGAGCTCACTAGGTTGACCGTGTTCGCTCCTGACCACGTAAGCCGACCACTACGACTGCCTCCGAACGCGCGAGGTTCTCGCGCTCTGATTGGTCGGTGTTTTTCCTTAATAATTTAAAAATGAAGCCTCATTCGACATTTTTGCAAAGGAAAAGATGTTCAGAATGACCCCAGCTACCTCCCATTTCTGAATGTTTCGTTCCTTTTGGGACACCCTGTACATGATCTCGGCGTACTTTCCCGAGCGTTCAGTTTTTTCGTTAACATCATCTTCCCGTCCCTGACCGTCCATTCCGCGCCGTCTATAAAATCAAACCCAAGCAACACCACCTAGTCTACAACTGCATCTTCCATAACACGCAGCGTCGCTTCGCGTATTTCGCTGTCGATTAGAATTTCCCCATTGCATCCCCCAAGTGTTCGGTATACATCCGGATCTATTTCGCGCAGACGCATTTTTTCGCATGTTAGCGGCGGGGCTCCTATATCGCGGTATACATTTTCGCGGATCAAGGACACGTCGCTTCCCGTATCTAGAACGGTTACCGCGGCGCACCCGTTTACATGAATACCTTTTCTGTACTGGTTCTCTGTTGAGACCGTGACAGCGAGGACGTTTTTCGTCGGACAATCGCGCGAAAAGTGACCAAACTCATTGCACTAGAAACACTTACGGCCCCTTCCTTGCACGGGACATTCCGATGTCGGGTGGCCTCGGTCGCCACAGTTGACGCCCCTCTTGACTGCGTTTGTGGGTGGACGTTCGGCTTGCGGTTCCGCTGCTTTTTTCCCTCCTTTGGATGCTGCGGAAGTCGCTCTCGCCCGGAGCGCAATTTCCCCAAATGCCTCCAGCAGGTCAGCGCTCGTCCTGAAACCTAGAATCCTCGCCTAGTTCTGGAGGATGGTGTTACGTCGCAGGTAGGGCTTCGCGTGCGTCGCGAGTTATGCTTTCCCTGTTTCGCGTTTGTCACAATCTTTTTGGCCACGCGGTACGTACGCCCGTCGTCTGCCAGGGACCCGTGTGTGTACGTGACGCCTCAATACTCACCAAATCACGGTACACTGTCTTCAAGGTTGACCAGCACGTGTCGTGGATCGTCGGGGTGCAGGTCTTGCACTGTTATCGGTCGCACTGATAACGATATGTCTACGGTGGTGAGTTTCCACTCCGGCGCGAATAACTCTCCTTGTTCAAATTCCTATCTATAAATCGATACGGCGAAAGCGACTTGGCAGGTAAGTCAATAATATTGACTTCCCGCGACCTGCCCCGCGTTCCGTCCAGGTATCCATCCGGCGGCTTGGGCGCGAGGATAGCTATTCGCTCCGAATTTAGGAGACAGTCCGAAACAAGCCGTTAAGAAAAGAGCAGCTGTACCGCGAGTCCGTCAGCCTCACTATACGAAAATAAAGTACGGAGTCTAACGCGAAATCGACAGTTTTTTTTAATAAGATCATCTGAACCATCCTCAGTCCCGCGGGCCGGCGCTTTCCTAAAGATTAAACTTATCGGATCGGGAAAAACTCTACAGAGGAAACACTCCTTGCGAAATAGGAGCGCGATCGACAAGCACGGGGGTGTAAAGATCGCGCGTTAACTTTCGGAGGTAGTAATGGCGTCCTCCGTGTCTCGTACGTCCCATGAACCGTCGAACTAGTAAAAGTACGAATATCCCGTGCGGCTGTGTCTCGCACCTCTGAATATTTGTACACAATTTATTATCAAATGTGCAGATGTATCCCGTGCGACTATGCCTCGCACCACTGGATACTGCACAGATCTGGTTGCGCTCGTCTTAACCTTTTATAAACCCCGTGCGGCTATGTCTCGCACCACTGAGTTTAGATCGGACGAGGTAATGACTTTAACTGCGGCTTAACCAGGGACGTAGGAGGAACTGGACGTGAACGATATGTGAACGAGATGTAGTAAAATTAATAATAACAATTTATTAATAAAAATATGATTGAAACGTGGTACAAAATTATAAGTAAATACAGAACGAGAATTAGAAGTGTTTGAATTGGTAACGCGAAATGTTGGCGTGAAGGGGCTCTAACCCTGATACCAACGAAATAGAAAAATGCTTTAAGACTGAGTTCGGCCTAAGTGCCGAACTGAAACTAACTAGCCGAGTATCGGCCTAACGTCGTCGCGGGATTGACCGAGGTATCGGCCTAATGCCGATGCGGGAGTGTGACCGATCGCTCCGAGTCTTCAGGGTTTATATAGTCCTGAAGACTGAGAGGGGTGTGAGATTATTGTCGAATTCGGAGAATGAGATAACAATTGTTATGAGACTGGTGAGGTGAGTTGGTTCGCAAGGGTGTCGTTTGTCGGATGTTTACAGTGGTGATTTCGGTGAATTGAGTCTGGAGTCTATCGCCAGGGTATCGGTTGTCAGATATTTTACTTGATGAGTGTGATAGTGTGTTGTTTTATAATCGTCTTGTGAATTCGGACGGCGGATGTTTATATGAGATATAACGGGTGTGCGAATAGTATGAATAATGTGCGTATGTAACGGATGTCCTATAAAAATGTGATGTTTGTGTGGTCTTATGAACTCACGAGGTAAGTATTGCGTAAATATGGGTTCCTGAGTCCAATGAGTAATATAAAGCTTAACTAATTCAACGACGGACGTCCGTCCCACGTCACAATGGGGTCGAGTATCCTGTCGACGAGGCAGTCGACGAACTCCTCCTCGTCGACGGAGATATAGTTCGTCAGTATCGTTTTCTGGTGGGGGTGGTCCGCGGAGGTCTCATTCCGGCGCCACGTCTTTTCCTCGAACTGCCGCCCCGCTGCCAGTCGACTGGCCCTCGCGTGGAATATGGAGCCCATTAAATCCAGTAACTGGTCCACCGGTACTTCCATACGTTCAGGTCGGGAGTGGAACCAGTCGAGCACCTTCTCCTGGAGCTTCGGGACGACGAGGATGCGGCTGGCGTCGTCACGCATGCCATACGTGTCCCGTAATAAGCGGAGTTGTCTTTTCCACGTCTCAAAGTTGCCCTTCGTCCCGTCGAAATGGCTTAGGAGGTCCGCAATGGCTCTAATATTCAGACGGAGGGGTTCCGGGGTTGCAATAGTCACATCGGGCCTCACAGGTTGCGGTGTTTGACTTGCCCACATTGCGCGCATTACTTACAATTCGCGTCGCGCCAGCTCAGCCTCCCGAATGGCCATCTCATTTTCCTTCTCTAGGAGCTCAAGACGTAGTCTCATTAACTCCACATTCGTTGATTGGGATGCGATGCGTGGTGCCTGCACTATTTTAATGTCATCCTGCCCGGATGCTTCTCCTCCATCGAAAGCATCTACCAGTTCACCCCCGTGATCAAGCAGTCTGGGCACTAACTCGTTCTTCGTGCCGCTGGTAGACAGTCCTTTTTTTGCAGCTGCTCCTTCAAACGAGTCGTCGTGAGGTCTTGAATCATTTTTCCCTCCATTTCCGCGAGAGTGTCCGTTCCGAAAAACACTGTTCTATCATGCACTCTTGGATCGCTGTTGGTATCCCGGACGAGCCCCCAATTGTAGGATAAAATTTTTGCATCTATCCCTTTATTAGAGTACAAAGACAGAATACGCGCTAGCCGTTGTCGATAGCGCGCCATCTGCTGGGAGTGTTTCGCGCAGGTAATGGCGTCAGAGAGAGTGGCACGTAGGAGCACGTGGGACCCTATTGCCGGTGGATTTAGGGCGTTTATAGTCGCGTAGAGAATTCTTGGTAACCTCCACTTTGGGGAGATTATTCCGGGGTCTGTGGAACGCTGAGACGAGCCCTCACCTGTCGAATAGCGACAGCTTATTCTTCGGCTTCTCCAGGTGAAGACTCGACGTCTGTAACACTTTTGTAAATTGATGTTATCGGTATTTTAACAAATATATTGACTCCAGATTTTGGAAGAAACACCGAAGTGGTTCGCAATTATTTAGGGTTGAACCCAACCGTGAAAACTCCCTTACATATGAACTGTGGCGCACATGTGTAGTTAAGAAGTAAACATGTGCCATTTCAATTACTTTCAAAACCATACTGAGTTCAGTTCCTTGAGCTCGCGTTAATACACTGTTATATCTATTATTATATGTGTAGGAGATACGGATTAACCGCCGCGTCGAGAACTTGCTCGAAGGATTGCAAAACGATAAACAGCAGTTCGAACAGCTGAGCGGTTAATCCGTGACCCATATTTAACGGTTGAGTGCGTGGATCTAGCGCGAGTATAATTGTGTGTGTGTGTTTTGGAAATGCTAAGCGAGACAATGTAACGAGCGCCGAAAATTCGTGAAAAAATTGAACCGTAGCGTCGAGAACATTCGGGCGCCGCTAGGAGAAAGGGGTGCAATTGCGACGCGACGAGACACAGTGAGACGAAGTGAGCGAGCGCGATACGATACGATACGATAGGACACGATACGAACGACACGATAAATCACGGACTACGATTACGATTATCCATTTACGATTCTTAATTTCGGTTTACGAGATTATTGTTTCTTGTGCGTGTTTGTCCTGTAACCTGTGTTCTGTCATTGTACTTTAATAAAGCGATAGATCTGAACCATTTTATCCTACATATGTATAGTACAAAAAATGTTTCATTTATTTTATTCCCCATTATTGTTATCATTTATTAAGGGATCGACTGCTCAGTTACTGTATACTGTGCCTAGTACCAATGTGTAAGATTCAACGTAATAAAAGCGGTGAAGTATGGGATCCACTGAATAAATCTTGTGGGCGTATTTGAAAATGCTATGTTTCTTTATTATATCTGCTCTCGGCAAAAGCCTATGCAAGAATGTCTTCGGAAACAAGAAATACGTACCGAAAGCACCCCCATTAGTATGGTCGTTCTTTAGGGCACTTGGGCCCGGAAAAACTTCCCTGACGGAGGGGAAGCGCTGAGAAAAAGCATATGGCCTGCTCCGACCATTTTTCGATTTCTAATTTTCTAATTTTCTAATAAAGGATGGTCTTGTAACTGTATTTCCATTGATTGCCATTTTAATTAGCGAGACTAATATAAACTTTTCTTATTTTACTATGTAACAGGAAACAGTTATAGGTAAATATATTTTTTTTTATAGTTCAATTTATACACGTATAAATGGTTCTACAATAGTTAAATTTTTTAATTTAAATATTTAAATTTTAATGTTTAAACATACAATAGTCCGAAATTGCATATAACTGGAACTACATATATTGGCTAATTAACGAAGTATGTAAGGAAATATGGTTATTTAAATTTTCACGATTGTGGAAGTGATGTGACGTGTCTCTAAACGAAGAATGAGGAAATATGAAGTAATAATTTTTTAACTATGATACACTGTTTGGAAACATCTGAAAATATTACACCTTAATGGCTGCAAAATTGTGCTACAACTGTAAAAATATGAATATGTTCACGTGCTTAAATAAGTCAATAAAAATGTTTCCCCCAACTTTTTAATTAGTTTTAGTATTTTTTACTATGTTTCACATTGGTTTAAAATTGCAATTTTGAGTCATTTATAGAAAATTTATAGAAATTTTATTTTATAGTGCATAATGTAAATATCATTTTGCCCAAAAGTTTGGTTGCCAACGAAACAGGATTAAAACATAGAAGCCCCTGCCCAGGGGTCCTGAAATAAACAGTTCAATAACTAGTATGGAAACCACCGAAAAGGCTAACATCGCACCATCATACGCCACAGTAACAATGAGTAACGCATACCCAAGTAAAGAAGTAGCTACCATACCTGACAGTGTTGTAGAAGCATCCATGACTGTTTACGCGACTGCAATAGGCGAAATACAATCTAGACAGTAAATACCAGTTGCTACCAAAACATGCCGCAATAACTGTTAAGAACACCAGTAACATAATAAGACCACTAATCGCCCTATCTCAAAAAATGGTACTATGTAACCTATCACTGTGTATACCAAACAAATTCATTCAGAAGATGTTTTCCGAAAATAACATTAGGTTAAACTCTAAATTAATCGTCTAAGAGTTGCGATCCAAGGACCGGGGTTTAGTCATGTTATGAACTTTTGAAGACAGATTTACTTCAATTCAGATGTCCCATCAAGAATCCCGAATTCCTTCCTAGCTAATTATGACAACACCCAATACTGTATATATACATCGACCGAAAAAATTGGATGTATAATATGCAAAAAAGAAGGACATATAGCAAAACAATGCACAATGAACAACCAACCTCCAGATTCACAATTAGTTCCCACAAACTCAAAAAATTAAAACATCTCCCAAACCAAACGAATCAAAGAACAACGCAACCAAATAATTATATCAACACATGTACCAAAAAAGAACTCTGCATAAGTACGACCATGAACAACTCAGGAAACCTCGAAGAGCAACACCAACCCCCTCCCCACTCCAATGACGCACATAAGTATCCCAACCATTACCATTATACCAGCGAAAATCTAGGACAAAACAATGATAAACAAGCGTCGAAAAGTAACAACCGATCTAATCGACAGTATTGAAATAATGATTGAACCAGTTACAAATATGATAAATGATCCTCTGGCCAATTTTCCACTAAACTGGATGCAATTAATCAGCCTTTTGGAAAATGATATTGGAGTTGATAACCCCGTTAAAGTAGCGCAAAATCACACTCAGGATATACCTGTCTTAATCAATATGCTAATCACAATGTATCCTCGCCTAAACGGAAGGAGCATTAAAAATACACTCTTCCGGTTAGTCAAAAAACTTAGAAATAACATGTCATTCCACGCCATAATGCTACTAGACAATGTATCACCGAGCAGCACCCCGAATACAACAGGCGACGAAGAAGAAAAGAAGAAATTGCATCTTCAACCCACACTTAACTAATTACCAATAATGTAATTATGGTGTTGGATGCCCAACGCCACATCACAAACAAACACTACAGACTCATCCTCATCCAAACATACTAGTCACGATTTCTAAACCCTAAAGGGATACTGTCCCTTGATCATCATCCCCACCTCTACCTATTACCAGCAATAGTATATAAAATCTCACAATGTCAGAAAGCGCTTAGTATTTAGTCGACCCAATACAAGCTGTACGAGTTTCTTCAAAAAATAAACTGGTGACAATTCTACAGGAATCCAAGAATGGCATGCGCAATAATACACTGAGACCTACACGGCATTTTTCTCCGATTACCTAAGCTACAATTACTATTAGACCAGTACCAACAGGATGTAAAATGCTTCCAAGAAACCACGGCAGCTGATTAAACTCAAAAACTACAATTCATACGTTGAAAACAGAAACTTCCAACATACAAGAGGAGGGGTAGCCGTACTAGTTAAAAACTCTATGTACAGCGAAAAATTTCAAATGCACCCAATATGCAAATAATAGCAACCAGAATTAACCGACACCAACATCCACATTTACAACATATACACCCCGCTCACATACCAACTAAATGAAACTGCACTAGACAGCCTTTTCAAACAACTATTAGAACCGTTCATCACAACAGGAGATTTCTATTGCAACTGCGCCTTATGGGGATCAAAGAAAGTAGACATTAGAAGAAGAAGCCTAAAAAAAATAATATTAAATCATGAGACAGTAGACCTCGATGATTCCAAGCCTACTCACTTCAGTATGGCGAACGGAATGTTTAGCAGTATCTTTTTTTTTAACGCGGGGGAAATCTTCATACACACCCCGCCTCCCTGGGGGAGGAGGCGGGGTTATGCCGGATTCTTACCGGCTAAAACCCCCACGGTGGTACTCTCTCTGGCGTTTCCGGGAGGCCCTGGGAACTCTATGAAACACACAACCAGGACCTCCCCTCGCCCTTTCCCCAGGCGTGAGGTACCTATCCTGGGGAGGAGAGTACTCTCTCCCCGCCACACCCAAGAACTAACACCTCCGACAACGCCCGGGTCACCAAGACGCTGTCGGTCCTCACAGAGGACCGTTTCTAGGCACACCCTGGGCCCCCACCCAGAGTGTCACGGCCCCTCCGCGGCAGGCAAGATGGAATGGGTCGTGCCGTGGCACGCCCAGGCCAGGACCGAATCAGCCCCTTTACGGTGACGGCGTCCCCTCTGTGTCGGGAGGCTCTGACCGCTGTGCACTCTTTGGTGCCATAGACCACAGTCCCGTAGGCCATGACACTGCAGCGCAGGACGGCGCACGATCCCAGGAACCTGGGCAAAGTGCGATCTCCGGCAGAGGAAGACGTGGTATGAGTTTCTACTCGCTGCTCAGGGTTGGCGTGACGAGGCCGTTGCCTGAGGTGTCGGGGTTTAGCCCTATTATCCGAGATGAGATCTTGGAGACCACTCACCGCCAACCCTAAAAAGCTACCTACGGAGCTACCTAATCCCGGATCCCCGGGTAACAGATGCCATTGGTATGCAGACTTACGTAGAAGAGGTGACTCGTATGAACTCAAAATGGTGTACGAAGACAACATGTAATTTAGGAAAGTATTAGACAAGATGGTGTATAAGTTCAATGCTTATCAAGATATTATAAAAACAACATTTGGCTCAAACGGAGTTGTCCATTACCTACTATTATTACATCGTAATCTGAATATGGATGAACGATGAACTCTTTCAAGCGCTTCAAACGAATTTTTCATTCTTATAAATCTTCGACTCTTATCGTAATAAACTTCATTTTTCAGTACTTCCAAAATAAATGTCGTGTCGTAGTTTTGAAGAAGTTAGCTTTTAAGAACTAAGTATGCGGGTGGTCCTTTCAAGACGTTTGCAAAGGCAGGAAGAGGGCAATAAAAAGGAAAGCGTCGACGGACATAGTACACGAACGTACGATGCGTTTTTGGGAATAGAGTGAGGGGGGAGAAAAAGGTCATGCGAAGATTTTCCTGGCCAGAGGGCCAGTGTTGAAATGAGAGTTGAACCGTGTTGTTAACATAGTTGAATAGTCACTAGTATATATTATAGTATATATTCCATTACAAGATTATAAGCTTTATTATTAATAAATTAAACACATTTTATTATAAATTTTATATAATGTCTTTCTTTATTTCTCTATATAAATAAACGATGTTAAATCGGGTGAGGGGGCTAGTCAAGCAATGCTAATACAATGTCCGATCCAGCGATTGAGAAACATTGTGTTTAATATCTACCATGATTGTTGAGGATCATGTGCAGGGCAGCCATCATCTTAGTACCACTTTCCTAATGTATTGTACGCAACGTAATTTCTGATAGATCACGTAATATGTAGAACAGCACAATAGAATATGCCTGATGTGTTAATGATTGGTGACCAACTGTACCGTAATAAACATGGACATTTTATAAACGTTGATGGTCCATTTCACGAAATCTATATGAACTCTCTGCTGTTCGGTTGAGCACATTTTTACAATGTATTTTTCCGTGACCTGTTAATGTCGCACTATCAATTCATAGGATGGTTTGTATAAACGTAACAGCATATATTTGTGTATTGACGAGATGCAACTGCTATTTACAAAGTGATAAGTTTTCCTCAAAGTCCCAACCATTTAATTGATAATATATCAACGGGTAATTCGAGTGAAATTCCTGAGTATAACGCAATACGTACGACACCATTTTAATACCTGCACTTTGAGCGATTTACCAAGTATGGATACGTGGATTATGGTCAGCATGTGTTAAAATAGACGTGGAGCATTTTATCTTAGCATTTTGCTCAATCTTGAGGGTGTGCAGTCTCTCTTTGTCTATTAACTTTTTCTGTTATTTCTGTTTATCTTTATTGACATTTCAATATCACATCTACTGTTGCTAGTGCTTTTATCTTTTATTTTACTAACCTCTGTTGGTCTACATACAATACAATTGAATTCGATTTTATTGAATTTGCTCCTACTTCCCGCGAAACAAAATAATTATATAAAAAATAACATTTTCTTTCTTCTTTATATTTATCCATCTTTCAATACCACGAATAAAGCTAATTGGAAAAATAATTGCAACTTTTATACTTCACCTCAACGAATATATGAAAAGACAGATAACTCTTTAAAAGTTTTGTTATCCAAATACAAAACTACTGTCAGAATCCATTACAACAAGAGTTCTTATGTACGAAGTTAACTTAAAACAAAAAAGAATTAATTTAAAAATTTTCAGTTTAAGAAACAACATATATTCATAATGCTTATCAGTTTTACTACATCTCTCGGATTAGATATAAAACTATATTTTTCTTAATGAATTGGAACGAATATTTTATCATATTTCAGTATTTCGATATTTTAGTAAATTTGATAAATATAATGAAATACGTCAGACCTTTGACGAATTGTGCGCCAAAAGTAAGATATCCCTATCGGCGATTGGATGTACGTGAAATGTAATTGGCAAGTGTTAATTACAATAATGGAAGTGCTACGCAAAGCTGGTAAATTAATGCGAAATGGAGCAGCTAATTCGAGCTATGTAGTATCCATTATCAAAATTGTCTGCGCGGAATTAAATAAAACGACTAGAAAATCCACGCAGCTAATCGAAAACGAAGTTTTCCACGACAGATACACGCAATGACGCAAAAATTACATCATAATGTCAAGTAGGACATGTTTAATTATATTTACGGTTAAATATTTATTTATGAGACTGCCTGCAGAAGTTTTGAATTTAATTTGCAGATGTAGCAGATTTTTAATTGGATCTACAAAGATGATTTTTTACGAATTCTACCTCCACGCCAATTCCTCTCCATTTAATGTCACGCTTTTGATATTGGCACACCCTTTATATTATTTTCACTTATATACGTAGTCATAACCAAAGTGAAAGAGGCTTTTCACTCATTTATTTGTGGTTCGTGGTATATTTGCAAATTTGGAATTGTAAAAATTTAGAATCGTAGAAATTTACAAATGTGGAAATATTATCATCCGAGTACTCGGAGGTTTGAGAATTTGAGAATTCAAGAATTTTGTAATTTTAAACTTTGATCCTATTCAAGTATAGAAATATATATATTTTGAAGTTTAAGATTTCGAAAATCGTGGATTTTTAAATTTAGTGGTTTAGGAATTTCAGAATTTTTGAGTTCGGATATTTACAAAATTTAAAATGCATGAAATGTAGTAATTTTTATATATCAAATCTTGATACTGCAGAAATATAGAACTTTTAAATATCTAAAATATTTGAGATTTGGAAATTTGGATTTTAAGAAATTTAAAAAAATCTACAAGTTTGTAGATGACGAAATTTAGGAATTTAAGAATTTGAGAACTTGGGTATTAGGAGACTTAGAAAGTTGAAAATTCAGTAAATGTAGGAATTAAAAAATTTAGGAAACTTGGACATTTCAAACCTTGATAGCATCGAAACACAGAAATGAGAATACACAGAAGTTTCAGTTTTGAAAATTTGTGCGGTGAGAATTTCTGTAACAGTAGGAACCTGGGTATTTAGAAATTCATAATTCAGAAAATTGGAAAATGGGAATTCAGAAGTCGAAGAATTTTGGGACTTGGCAATTTATGAATTTAAAAGTTCCAAAAGTAAGGACACAAAATATCTGAAAATTTTAGAGTTTAGGAATTTCAAATTTTTATACAGCGCCAACACAGAAATTTGGAAATATATAATTTTGGAAATAAGATTTGGAAAAAGATTTGGAAAAATGAATGTTTAAAAATTTTGAAAATTTAAGAATTTTTGCACTTTGAAATTGAAGCGTATAAAAATTTCGAGATTCAGGCGTTTAGAAATTTAGAAATTTGGAGGTTTAGAAATGTTAATGTTCAGAAAATTTGGAAATTAAAAGTTTACAAGTTTGTGAATTTAAAATATTTAAATGCAAAAATTTTAAAATGTGATGAAAGATATATAATTTGAAGTCTTTTCAAGGTTAAAAATGTTGAAGTTTAGAAACTTGTAAATTAAAGAATTTTGATGTTCGCTTATTTTACCATATTGAAAATAATCCTACGATGCACCTGACTGTATAAAACTTAACTATACGTGTTATCATATTACAAAAAATATCGTTGTTGCATGCATATTTCATCGAAACATAAAAAGTAGTTTATATCTGACCGATGTTCGTAAACCACGGACGAATAATCACCCTCGCCGACACATCGGGAACCATGATCGGTGAAATCAATTTTTTCTGATAAAAAAAGGTAAAAAACTGTTCCAGATTCTATAGTCATCGGTTCGATAGGGAGGAAGCAATTACTTGGAAGCGAAGCTAAACACTGGTCACGACAGTCATTATACTAATCGTGAGCGTCGCTATTTCGATCGAAGGACTCCCCGGAGGCCGTTCTAAGTACCTTCAATTTAATCCTCCATGCACAAAAGTGGTACATGACTTGATGAATGATTGCGATTATATCACACTAAGCATTTACTTACCCGGATTCGATAAAAACGCATTTTCATTAAAGTGGTGCGCATTAAATTTTACGTAATGAATTTTTAATAGCGTATAATTGTTCGAGTACTGCTAATGCACTCTCAACTTTTTCTTTTCTTCTCTTAAATCGAGCCGTTTACTTCCACATTGTTATTGAAATTAGGCAGTTTTTTCAATTTCCTTGGTGTAAAGTCACTTCTTCAGGTGAGAGAATGACGGAAAGTTACTTAGTTAGTCCTCCACTTTTGGACTTCTCTGAAGCTGATATTCATTTTAAGAAGTTTCCGTTCGCGCGGAGCGGCGCAATGTTGTGGTTAACATATTTGGATTGTTCGAGTTTCGTACAGATGAGGTTTACGACATGGTAGAAAAACAGCCACTTTTGAAATGCTTTAGTTTATTATCCGTACCATTTGTGTGCCAGCAGTACGATGGTACGTGACATATTTTAGTTTAACAAATCTATTCATGCAACAATCATTGTTAGAGTCCTTTTTGGCTTCAGCAGCACAGGCCATGCCATAAACCTCGAAGGCCCAAACGTCAAAGGGTATCTTGGCCCTGGAAAGTAACGGTTTCCAGGGCCGTCACACATACGTCACGAAATTTGGGTTTTTCCAACCCAAACTTCCGCGAGCATGCGCCATCCTCCCGCGTATAGCAACCCCGTTCCCCTTCCAGAAAAGTACCACGCTAAGGGCGCAATGGAAGGGAGCAACAGATGTTTCAAATGGGGCAAAAATGCCAAAGATATTATAGTACCAAGAGAGATTCAGAATAGATAGCAGAGAACTAGTATCGACAAAACTTAGAAGTTATAGCATAGTATAGATAGTACAGACATAACATAGAAATAGAATCACACAGTTATAAAAATACTCGCACACATTTGTTATAATAGAAAATAAATAGTTATCTTTTGTTACATCATCACGTGCAATTATTAATGGTCCCCCAATTCCATACAAAATTGGGTGGTCCTTCAAACAGTAATTTAAACGGCACCGAAGTGCTATATTAAAGGTCTTGACCTCACCTTAACATGGATAAAAGAAAGAATTTTATTGATAAGAAAAATGTTTAATATATAACGAAAGTACAAACGAACAAAACTTTTGAAAGAAAAATGAATTCGCACTAGCACGGTTCTGTGAAACTTCTCGCTTGTAACCAAATTGAACATACATCAAAAAGGATAAGGAGACGGCTTCCCTGCCATGCGCCACGCAATTACAGACTACACAAATTTGTCACCAGCACATAATATATTGTTTATGAAAATGTCAGAAAAAATGGGCGCATTCTGACAGTACTAAACTATGAAAGTTATGTTCGAATGCCATACGAATCTATATTTAAATGTTCCTGAATCAAAACTTTTCCGTGTTTATAGCGTGCTTTTATGACACTGTGATTTGATGGTACGTTTACATAATGAGCTCTAAATTACTTGTTAGATAAGATCTTTAGGCAAGCGTTGAAGACCGTTCTTGAACAAGGTGCTGGGATAAGTGTCATGCTGCCTCTCATGGCCCTCTTAGCGAAAGATGCAACTTTTTTATTCTGTGTCCGGCCCACCGGAATGGGCCGCGGACGTGCCTCCTCACCCGATCGGGTATATGCAAATGTTCACCCCTCTTTCAGACCTCGCTTCCATTGCCCCTGAGAGTCCAACTCCATATAGGTATGACACCAGGGCCTTGCCAACCCGGTGGGGCTCTCACACCACCCTCAGTACTTGTGTCTGCGAGAAAAGAACTACAAGCCACGTTTAACAGGTCATACGCGAGGGCGTGGCCCTGAAGTGCGGGTTTCCTCTACAACACTTCTAGTACTGCTACTGACATCCGTTACTCAGAAACCTAAGATTAGGCAGCTCCGTAGTAGCAATTTTCAAGGGTTAAGAGTCGTGTTGTCAGCTTCACGAACTCGTCTCGGATATTAGGCATGACTAGGTCCATCAGTCCGACACCTCAAACGATGGCCGTACACTCAACCAATCGAGAGCTCATCTGAGTTACCCCTTCCACGCAAGTGTGCATACCAATGGCACGGTTACCCGGGGATCTAGGATTGGGTAGCTCCGTAGATAGCTTTTTAGGGTTGGCGGTGCGTGGTCTCGAGGATCTCGTCTCGGATACTAGGGTTAAACCTCGACAACTCAAGCGACGGCCTCGTCACGCCAACCCTGGGGATTGAGTCGAAACTCATACCAGATCTTCCTCTGCCGGAGATCGCTTTTGGCCAGGTTCCTGGGATCATGCGCCGTCCTGCGCGGCAGTTTTATGGCCCTTGAGACTGTGGTCTGCCCAAGGGCCCTCGCGACAGCGGCTTTAATTTAATGTAAATCCGGCCCACCTACATGGGACTCGGATGTGCTTCCTCACCCGATCGGGTATACGCAACATTTCCCTACTTCAGACGTCGAGTTTACTACCCCTGAGAGTCCATCTTTAAATAGGCATGACACCGAGCCCTTGCGAACTCGGCGGGGCTAGTTCACACCAACCTCAGTGCCTGTGTCGGCGAGAAATTGACCTCAGCCACGCGTAACAGATAATGCGCCAGGGCGTGGCCCCGAATGGCGGGTTTCCTGTACAATACTTCGGTTTCCAGTACAACACCTCTCGCGACAGCGGCTTGTAGTCACTGCGACTCCGTGGAGGAGGACACGGTGCGGCACACGCTGGAAGTGTTGCGGATTCGTTGACGGGCCCGTGACGTCATGCCATCTGCCGATCAAAGCGGTGGCGAGCTAGTCGCGACGACTAGCTAATTGGCAGCGCAGCGTTGCGTAGGCCCCCAGGTAATCGCAACGAGAATTAGATTCTTTGTCGCTTCGTGCTGCGATGCGCGCCAATTCAACTAAGAAGGAGACAACAATCAAAATGCGGTGTCGCACTCACGCTCACGATCCCTCTATGTTACTCTCGGTCGCGCTCACCCGACGCACAGTGGTCCTAAATCCCAAAAAGCTGGCCAAAATATGAAGACGTATTTCAATTTAAATGAAACTTTGTAACTAGGGGTTTTTGAGGTCGGTGATTACAAATCAAAAGTCAAAATTACGAAAAATAAAATGGCGAACCCAATATGACCGATGAGTTCTAAAAAAAAACAGAAAGCTGGGCAAAATGTGAGAGGATTCTTCAATTTAGATGAAAATTTGTACAAAGTTGTTTTCAAGGTCACAAATTAATGGCAACATAACGAAAAACATAATTGACTACGTTTATTAAATGAAATAACTCTACACATCTTATGCTAATTACATTTACTATACATATAATTTTAAACAGAATTATCGGAGTCACACTCGTTGTCGGTTGTGTCACTTTCCGTGCTTGATTCTGCTATTGTCGTTGGAAGAATTAATAAACCTAGTGCGTCTGGTGAGAAACTTTTTGATTTTTTTTTAGGTAATTTTCTCAGGCTAGAAATGTATGGATCCGATGCAATTAATAGTCGAAAGAAGACATCTTCCATAGTCTTCGTTCGTGACATTTTTCGTGAAAAGTCTTCACGAAAACGTTTTACGTACTTATTAAGAGCTTCTTGGGCGTCCTCCGATAATTGCCCGATCGGTAGTAACGCAGAAGCTATTATGGCCGGTCCATGTATCAAAATTTTGCGGATCGAGGTTGGCATATAATACCATGGATATAGGGCAACAAATTTTCTTGCTGTTTCAATAGCATATGTCTAAAATTTATCGACATTAATTTCATGTCCACATGATATAACTTGTAATAATGTATGGAATCTTTTAATTAAGCATTCATCGACTTCTGTTATGGATGCACTGATTTTTGCGTTTTCAAAAAATCGCCGAGCTATATTGCCATCATTGGTGCTTCCAAATCCAACTTTTGGTTGGTCAACACGAAGTCCTAATTGCAGGCGGAATTCCTTTTGTATTGAGTGTTTCCTGCTTTCTAAATTTGTCTTCTCTTCTTCCGAGCGAGTTTGCCACTTTTTGATTTCTAATTTATAGGATGAGTGCAGAAGGCACTCGAAACTCCGAATCCATGCATGGCGCGTGGATAGTTCAAAACATAAATTGCTATCGTCGATCTCCATTTCCAGAATTTTACCTATGTTATTAAATTCTTTTGACGTTGCTTTGCATAGAAAACAACGCTGCGTTGACGCGGTAGAAGTAATTGCATTGCAGACTTTGCCATCTACCATTGTAAAGGCAAGTGTGGTCCTTACCGTAATCTCCTTACCATCTATCACCGTGTAGAATGGAACAAGGTTTTCTTCTTGTTGTTTAACCTTTTCGACTTCTAACACGGTATTGAGATGAATATCGGGGAGATGAGGGTCTCGGGTTTCTCCAAACAGTGATTTCCGCCTTTGTTTCCGGATCAGCACACGTTAATTTCAGTGGCACCAATGAAATTACGAAAATACTGGCATCTGATGTGTTCCCATCATTGGAGTCAAATTTCTGCTGGTACATGCGTTGTCCTGAAGTTCCGACGCAACCCCATTTGCAAATCATGTTCATTTCAGAGACTACTGCAGAAGACAAATTCTTGATCACGTCATTCTGCGTGCGTAAAATTCTTCTTGCAGTGTGGTCTAGTAAAGCCTGCAATTTGACTTCGACAGAACACTCTGTTATCACAATGCTAGTTCTCTCTGGATAGCAATCCTTCTTCGCTTCTAATAGAGATTTGTACGGCGGATATAATTTGCAATTATGTTCTTTGCTTGCAGATCGCAGACCTTGATACTGTCTCTTCGATAATTTTTGCTCGATGAGAAGAGATAGAGCTGAATCGCTTGATAGAGTGGTTTCTTCAAGCAGTGACACTGATCTTCTGTATTTCGTACTTTTTGTTGGAGTTCCCACCGTCACTTCTTTTAACACCGTAGCAGCATCCACTTTTCCTGTAGCACGGAGGCTCATTTGAGTTGCGTATGCCAACTCTTCTACACTTGCAGATGCACGGATTTCTGCTATTCTCCTTCGCTTGGACCTTAAATATAAATAAGTAAATAAGGAGATAATCACGTATTGAGATAATAAAGAAGTGAGAATAATAAATAATTACGCAACCATACGTACCTATCACTGCCAGATGCGAATTCTATATTGGGACGACCACTATTACTTTTTGCTGTACTTGAAAGTTCCGCCCTTTGAGGACCGGAGAAAACTAATGTAGTTCTTAGCCATTCATAGTTTTTCTCCAGAAATCTTTGTTCTGTTCTATGACTTTCCTGCCACTTCGTTTTCAAAGCATAAAACAATTTTTTACAAATTTGCTTCATGCTCTCTGATAATTTATAGTCGCATTGAAACTGTTCGGACACCAGTTTTTCTATTACTTCAAAGGCTTCACTTTTCGTTCCATTCAAATTATTTTTCAATGCAACGAATATTTCTTTCCTAGAGAGAGTAATTTCTTCAGAAACTGAAATATAAATGTATTGTACATGTACATATTATACTAAACTATATTATAACGCAGTTTAATTTTTTCAGCAGCAATGTAATATAGACGCACGCACAAACATATCAATATATGTTTCATTCATAATGTTAAATTTTATAGGCTGATTTATATTATACTTTTTTAATAATATTTATAATAATTCTGTGACGTCTATATCAATATTCATAAAAAGTTATGAAAAAAATGATGCTGAATATTCTTAAACTCAACGTTTATTTGCTTCATTGTACCTCGGCATTATGTGTGCGGCGGTCACGTATACCTGAACGTTGGCCTCTTGCCTATTTGTCATTTTTACGCAGGTATGAAAAAAGGGAGTCAAAAATAGTGAGCGAATGACTAATTGTATAAAAGAGAGAAAGCGAGAGGGAGAGAAGCGAACACGCATGAATCAGCGACAAACATAAGTATTTCCATTTTCAAACGCTCATTAAAACTCGAGGGGCAGATATGGGCAGCATTTTTTTGTTGAATCTGATGCATTGCAGTGTTAACTAAATATCACAATCGGATTTGTAGCGGAACTCCGCGGAACTCATAAACTTTTCCCTTTTTTTATAAATACCTAGTGATCCGCGATCACGGCGGAGTGTTAAAAGGACAATTTTGAAGCGATAGTTAGTTGTACAGTTTATTTTTTTGCGTTGATTAGTGATAAATTTAGTTTGTATATAGTATTTTGTGTAATATCGTGTGTCTCGTCTTGTACAAAATAAACTTGTGTTCAGTCCAACTTAGTGTTAGTTTAAGGGGTAAAACCACTCTAGAGCCAGAAAAAAAGAGCTAAATTTGACAATTTATTTTGGAAGTACGACAAGCGGAAAGGAATTTCTTTTGAGAAGGTTTATTTAACACATATTGAACTACAAAAAATAATTTTTTTCATTGGCATTTTTGTACAAAATGGAGGCGACAGAGCCCATCGGCGGAAACAACTTTCGTAGAAACACCGCCACGGGAGGAAGGATTTCTCGACATGCGCGAGTCCTAGATTAAAAATTCAAAAAGATTTGTATTCTATATATAATTGACTTTGGAAATACGTAGGAGTTTTTTGATTACTCAATTTTTGTAGAAGTTATGCAGTTTTTAAGAAATGAATCGACTTTTTGTACTCAAAACGAGCATTGAATTGTTTATAAAAAAAAAAGTTTGTATTCAATCAAAAAACGGCTACGTACTTCCAAAGAGAATATTGTTGTGCAGCTACTGTAAAAATTTCAATTCGATCCATGCAATAGTCACCGAGAAATCCTTCCTCACAGTATGAGAAAAGTAGTATTGAGAAAAACGCGATTAAAGTTTTACGAAGTATTGAATCCTTGTAGTTCTTGTTTGCCTCTTATCTGCGATTCCTTTCTATCATAACACGTTTGCTATAATGTTATCATATACTAGTTACCTCTCCAAGAATCCTAATAACGTATGTTTTGTAGGTAACAGGAAAAATTATTATTTTAAGTGGTCAAAGTAATACAGAAGCGATGAGTCGCACCTCTGAGAAGCTGCGGTAAAATTGATAATTAACTCTTTTAAAATTTGTTTTCCACTACAAATCAAATGGCATTCTATTTCTATGACCCTAAAGAATAGTTTAAACCCAAAAAAAAAAAATCGATTTTTTGAAAATCCTAGAGTGGTTTTACCCCTTAAAGAGTTATCCTTAGCCTATTCTAAAACAGGAGGTGTGCTCCGCCTTTGCAGCGCCGCGCCGTGTCCTAACGAACCTAATTGGAGGGATGTGACCTCCTTCTGTGAGGCAGTAATGCTCCAGAAGAAGGCCGCGGAGCGGGCCCACGCAGCGTGAGGGGCAGGCGCCGCGGCCTCGACACTCGTGCCGGCGCCACCCTCGATTAGGGAGGATTGGCCGGCGGTCGCGTGCTATATGCACTGACCGTTGGTCTTCCAGCACAGGTCGGCTTGATGGCGGCGGCCAGGGCGTAATTTGTCAGGCCCATTCCAACTTGACCGCCGCGAGGGGACCGTGTCACCCTGGGTAGGGGCCCAGGGTGCGCCGAGAAGTGGTCCACCGAGAGGGCTGACAGCGTCTCAGTAGCCCGGACGCTGTCGGAGGAGTTAGTTTCGGATGTGGGGAGGAGATATCTCTCGGTTCAAATGCTGCGAAACCTTGACAGATCGGTAGACCAGTGGAGCGATGTTATTGTATTCTTCGGTGCGCAAAAACTCGAGCGGGCAACTCGTAAAGCGTGGGAGTTTAACCTTGGCGACACCATCGAATTTCAAACGTACAATGAGTTTGATATGTTCCTAGAAAAACGAATTAGAGCGTTAGAAGCGATACCGGTGTTATGCCGCAGCAAAGGACGAGACAGGATTTTTAAGGAAATACTCGCGATTTCACTTGACTTTGTTTATTAAATCGTTTTATTGGTTCGACCGCGCACAGAGGTTGAAAAAATTACAATGAGTTCGTTTGCGCCGATATTAAAGCGAACAAAAAGCGTCGGTCAGTGGCTTCTCTGGTTTTTATATCCTCTTGAACCTGAGTCCATTGACCAACATTCAAGCGGGGACGCCTTCCTGAACAGTGCAAGGTTTGCATTATTGAGGTGATTGCCCCCGGAAGAACGTTGTGTCAGGTCTCGTTAGGAAACCGACTTCATTGCGACATTACACCGGGAACAAACCGTGTCAAATCGAGCGAAACCAAAAGGGTTAAGCAATTTCCGTCGAAAGTGTTCCACACCCATTTTACCGTAACGAATAAAATTATCTGCGCAATTTGTAAAGATAATCATTTACTATATTAATGTCCGAACTTTGCAGCAAAAACTCCATCCGAACGTTTCAACGTAATAAAACAGCAAAAGCGCTGTATAAACTGTTTTTCAATTAAACACTCAGCCGCGCAATGCAGAAGTCCCCATTGCCGGTCGGTATGTAGTGCGGTTACCCTTTAAGAGCGGGCCACCAGTTCCTTTAGACGAATCTCGCTTTAAAGCATTGAAAAGTTTGCAAGCGCAAGAGAATCGTCTCAGTAAAGTCCCAGAAACAGAGAAAGAATATCGCGACTTTCTATGTCAATATGAATCGCTAGGCCATATGGGCAAAGTAAGCGCTCTTCCTTACCAACCTAATAATCAGGTGTATTATATACCGCACTATACAGTAGTTCGACACTCCAGTTCCACAACGCGCCTTCAAGTTGTTTTCAACGCTTCAAGCCGTACAACCAACGGCCTCTCTCTAAATGGCCACCTATTCAGTGGGCCAAAATTGCAACAAGATTTGGTCGCGATTATCCTGCGTTGGCGTCAGTTTCGATATGTTTATTCCGCCGATATTGCCAAAATGTACAGGCAAATCCTCGTACACCCTCAAGATGTCGATTACCAACGCATCCTTTGGCGTAGCTCTTCGAATTATCCAATCAAAGAGTATCAACTCCGCACTGTTACATACGGGACCACTCCGGCACCGTATTTAGCGCCTCGAGTCCTAAAAGAACTTGCTGACGACGAAGGTCCCTCGTACCCAGAAGCTGTTCAAATCCTAAGCCAGCAAGCGTATGTTGATGATTTTCTCTTTGGAAGCGACATCATTGCTTCGCTGCTTAAAATAAGGGATCAAACAATCCAATTGCTCGAATAAGGGGGTTTCTCGCTTCGAAAATGGGCAAGCAATGATTCTGCCTTATTATCTGACATTGGTTCAGCGAATCATGGCCTTATAGTCAGCAAATCGTTGCAGATAGACGAAAGAATTCCAGTTTTACGTATCCTATGGAATCCTGCAATAGATCAGTTCCAATTCCAAGTCGCGCTTCCAGAGACTCACCGTTCCACGAAACGGGAGATTCTTTCTTCAATTGCGAAAATTTTTGACCCGATGGGATGGGTAGCTCCTTTTATAATAACCGCCAAAATCCTAATCCAGCGGTTATGGACATTAAAATGTGAATGGGACGAAGTTGCCCCTCCAGAGTACCTCAAAGACTGGTACTCCTTTCGTGCTCAATTTTCATTTTCATTTCCATTCCTCGAAAGGTCTCAAACCATAGTTTCATAAGTTCAAGCGTTCACGGTTTTTCCGATGCATCATCATCTGCCTATGCAGCAGTCGTTTATGCGAGAAGTGTTCTCCAAGACGGATCGGTTAGCACTACGCTACTTATAGCGTAAATTATTGTAATAATTGTGCGAGATTATTGAAAGTTAACCGCCAGTTCATTTTCCAACTATCTTCGAAATCCAGTCCTTTGACAAGGGCGTACCAGCCCCAGTGCAATCACCGAACAACCGTAGTAAGTAATAAAACTAAGGATTGCCCCGACTTCTACCCAACATGTGTAGAAGGACATTATTGCTGCTACGGTAAAAATGCATAAAAATATAAATTTACAAAAGGCTATTCACTTTACAAAATGCTAAAGAGGGTTCGCTACGCAACATACCGGCCCTCTTGAACGGTCCCGTTCAAAGTAAACTGCATTCGGTGTATAATGTATATGGGTCATTCCACGCCGAATCGATCACTTTTTGTCATCACCATCTGCGATTTTGTTTTAATCAAAATATGTTATAGTCTACGTGAAAGTAGGGGGGGGTTTAAGTCATCATTTTGCCGATTTTGAATTTGTTTAAAAATTACAAGCCTTCAAAATTTGCAGTTTTTGCCTATTTTTTCAAAAATAGGCATCACTTACGAATTTTTTTCCCAAAACTACTCGTCTGATTGAGCTAAATTTTTTTTGTTTTATTCATGAAGGATTGGGCTACTATAAAATATTTTTTATAAATTGGACAATTTGTTATGTAATATGAAAAAATTTAAACAAATTCTTTTTTTAAGTTTTTCAATAGAAACTACTAGTTATTAAAATTAAAAAAAAATGTATTATATTCTCTGAAGCTTCCCCTTTAAAATGAGCCCTCCAGAATAATGGAGGGTCGAAAATTAATGTCACAATAAGCTGGAAAACGACGCGGTGTACCTCCGTTTCAGGTAAGCGAGTCGTGCAATCCGCGTTCACTGGTCTTGGTCAAGCCTGGTACACGACTAAATGACCTTGATTTTACTTGGAAAAGTATATTTGTAACCATTCTTGGCCAATGACACATTTTTTAATCATAACTTCATTTATAAATACTAATTCCCACATTTATTGTTCATGCTCTACAAAAAGGCGTCATTGCTCAATGGAAATCGTGAGAAGATTGTGGTTTCCTTCCATCGGAAATGGATAAGGATGGGTTACAATCAAAATTATCGAGAGGACCATTGTGTGGGTAGACTTAGAAATTGTAAGAAAACATAAAATGACAACTATTTCATTACACTAAATACAGGTCCATCAATATCATACGAGCAAGTCTTACGTAGTACTACTTTAATTGTTAATAAATAATTTTAATTAATAAATAATCTTCTTGCAATGCGAGCTTATAAACAATCGGAATGTTCAATATATTATTTTGTGTTACATAACTAAATGCTATATTTCAAAATGACGATGATGAATAAAAGAAAATGTGTCATTGGTTCAATGTGGCATTTAGTTCAATCGGAAAAAAAATTTAGCTCAATCGGACGAGTAGTTTTTGAGAAAAAAATTCGTAAGTGATGCCTATTTTTGCAAAAATAGGCAAAAACTGAAAATTTTGAAGGCTTGTAATTTTTAAACAAATTCGAAATCGGGGAAATGATGACTTAAACCCCCCCCCCCCCTACTATCACGTAGACGACAAAAAGTGATGACAAAAAGTGATCGATTCGGCGTGGAATGACCCATAGATTTTAACAATACAAGTTTAAGCTTTTCTGTTAGATTTACAAGATTCTGCTTCGCTCTTTGCTCTCTCCTTCTCTATTCCGTCTACACGTGTTCGCTCCTTTTCTCTAAGTGGCCGATCTAGTTTCAAGAGCTCTCCTCCTGCACAGAGTGAGGGAGCACCGGACAGAGCGAGCGCTACGCGTGACAATAAATATAATGTATTCTAATTACGGCCGATAAAGTCGATCCCTAACAGCAGGTACTGCTGCCGGATCTCCCGCAGAAAGACGTCCCACGTGAGCCAGGCGTGCTGCCGGTTCAGATACCAGCTGAAGGTGTCTCCATGGTCGAATGGCCCTCGCGGAAGCCGAACTGGCTATCTACCAGATCGCTACCCTCCCCTCCTTCCTAAGGAGGACCGTCCGCCCAATCTTCCATTAGTCAGGGAATTCTCCCCGACGGAGGCATAGCGTGAATGCCACTTTCAGAGCTGGACCGATGACGCTCGAGGCAAAGACCCGAGCCCTGCCAGGAACGCCGTCGGGATCCGGGGACATATTGCGCGTCCCGAGCCGCTTCAGCGGCCCGGCGAGCTCCCTGGCTGTGACCCCCCACTCGCCGGACTAGGTGCTACGGTCTGACGGCCCATCCGCATGGGGCACGTGAACCCTAGGAAGAGGAAAAAGCGTGTGTGCGAAAGATTGCTTAAGGGGTTAGACCACTCTAGAGCGCCAAAAAGTTACCTAATTTCAAGAATTTTTTCCGGACAAACTATAACAAAGATGAAAAATATGTTTACGGGTCTTTATTACCTATACATCGAAGTGTTAAACTAAATTTTTATAAAGCAATTGAAAACAAAATGGCAGTTCAGGAGCTGGTTGACTGGAACGCTGTTCGATGGGAATACCTCTGCGGCTGGAAAAGACTTCCCTCCGATTTTAAATAAAAGCACTTATAAAATTCTCCCGACTATAAATGATATTGTACATTATTCTTAACACCCCAAGGCACCTGTTAAGCGAAAAAAAAAATTTTCGATTTTTTGAAAATCCTAGAGTGGTCTAACCCCTTAACGTCGGTTTTATTGCGTTAAGTTGAATCACTTTCTGTTTAGAAATAAGATAGTTTTAGAATTTAGAAAGTAAGATTAAGGCTTAATGGTCCCCCTCAGGGGCTGTGGGCACGCAGCCCACAGCACGGGATTTGGCGATCCCAAGGTACCCGAGCCAACCATACCGCAAGCCTGTGGTCATGTTTCACAGGAACGGGGGCCCTGCCTTAATCGGCCGGACCGCGAGGAGTAAACCTCTATAACAAATCCGCTCTGCGGTCGGGGGCAGAATACGGCCACGGTACCCCCTGCCTGTTGTACGAGGCGACTAAAAGGGGTGGCTCCGGTCGCTTCCTAAAGTAGGTCCGTTGATGTGCGAAGCGATGCCGGCGGGGTCTCCGGACCACGGCAGGGCTTCCCAAGCCAGTAAGGCCCGGACGGAGGTCCGAAACGGTGGCGGCCGGAAGCGCGCGGGAGAGACCAAACTCAAGGTGTGAAGGATAACCGTACCGATGGGTGCATGGCTGCCTGGTCTATAAATAGGGGCAGTCGTAAACGGTTCCTCGGGGGCACCTGCCGACACCTCCTAGTAGTAAGGCTTACCCAGGTATGGCGGCTCTGCCTGGGCGGACCTTCATTCCGACCATAATCGTAGGACTAATATGGAACCTAGAAATAACACAAAAACAAGGGGTTGGGGGGGGGGGGGGGAGTAAGCGAGCAGAGCGCGCGAGGGCGCGCTCGCTCGATAAGCACCGATGCCGCATGTACGGGTGAGGAGGGGACCCCACCAGGTTCGCCCTCCCCCCCCCCGTTGGCGGGAAGGGCCAGGGTCGTTAACGACGCGGAGGCAGCATTGAAGGCATTCAGGAGAGACGAACAGCTGGGCTTGCGGGAGGGCGGGGGCGTCACCGCATTCCCCCGACCCCGAAGCCCCCGCAGTCGTGACAGACTGGAGCCAGGCCAACCCCTGGCTCGGCCGGACCCCTCCCGGGTGTCGTCGAGGTCATCCTCGATTGACTGATCGACGGCGACCACCGGCGATGGACGGGAGGTCCTATCATGGACAGAGGAGCTGGAGGCGTCGGATTCCGCCGCCTCCACCTCCTCCTCCATTAAATCAGCGGGAACTAGGAAGAGAGGGCGCCCCCCCCCCCCCCACACACACACAACTGGGGAGCACTCGAGGATAGCAGCCATAAAGAGGCGGCTGCGAACAGCCGAGGAAAATGTCGCGGAGGCCGAGGCCGCTAAAGCGGTCCTCGACCCAAGCGACACAGTAAGCCCGCCTTCAAGGGGGAGCATGCCTCTCCCGGACGAGGGAAAACTCGCCGGGGAGTTCCGGCAGCTCCCCACGGCGCATCTTCTAGCCAAGGTAAATGAGCATATGGAGGTGGTGGAGAAGGATGCTTCCAACTCCCGCAACCTCCAAGGCAGGTTTGTCCGGGCTCTACGTCTGGCCTCCCACGGAGTCCGCATCCTGGGGGCCGAGCTGGCCACCCGGACTACCGTCGCCTCGACTCCCGACCTCGAGGCGGAGAATCAGGAGTTGAGGCGGAGAATCAGCCTCCTTGAGGAGGAAACGCGCCTCCTACAGGAGGGCGATGCGTGCCGCCACCGGGGGAATACCGCGATGGCCACTGCCGCACGGCTCGCCCATTCCGTCGCCACGCACCCCCGTCGTGCCAGGCTTCGAGCCGGCACGAGTGGCTGCGACGACGTCCGGGGGAGCTCCCGTCACGGCGGCTCTGACGGCGCCGGACGACGCTTTGTTCGGCCGGATCTCCCGACTGATTGACAAGCGATTCGCGGAGATCCGGCAGGAGGTCGCGTCCTCCTTGGCGGCCCGAGGCGCTGGGAGCAAGCCCCCGGCTGCCCCCCAGGACACCCGCCCGAAGGGGAGGCCGCCGGCCCATTCCTCCTCTGCGAAGAGGAAGGGAATCGCGGAGCCAGGCAAAGCCACGGCCCCCACCGCCCACCCACCAGTGCGTCAGGCCTCCCGGCCGAGCGGGCGGCCACATGCCGGGCCCCCGGCCTCTCACCGCATCGGCACGGCCCCGGTCGCGAAGACCCCGACCACGGACGAGGCTCCGTGGTCGCAGGTGGTCGGCCGTCGCGCCAAAAGGCAGGCCAAGGAGAAGGCGGGCGCCACTTCACGCGCCCCGCCCCCAGCGCCCGCCCGCGCGAAACCCGCGGGGCAGGCCAAGCCGGGTGCGGCGGCGGCAAAACTCAGGGTGGTTCCGCCCCGACCTCCGCGTACGGCGGCTATCTCGGTGACCGTGCCGAGTGGCTGCCAAGCCACGTACGCGGAAGCAATAGCGAAGGCCAGGTCCTCCATCGACCTGGCGGAGCTGAGGGTGCCGCCGCTGCGCCCACGGCGTGGGGCAACCGGGGCCCTAATTCTGGAGGTCCCGGGACCCGATAGGTCCGCGAAAGCGGACCTCCTCGCCGCCAAAATGGCAGAGGTACTGGAGGGTACGGGCGTGAAAGTCGCCCGGCCCACCATGACAGCCGACCTCCGGGTGAGGGGCATAATGGCATCCCTCACGTGGGAGGCAGTGATGGCCGCCGCCGCCACGGCAGGCGTGTGCCGCCCCAAGGACATCAAGGCCCGTGAAATCCGCCCCAATGCCTAGGGGTTAGGCACGTGCTGGATCCGCTGACCTGTGGCGGCGGCTCGCAAGATGGCGCTGGCCGGAAGGCTGGTGATCGACGGGTGGACCGTGGTTCCCGTCGAGGCACTCAGCCCCCGGCTAATGCAGTGCTACCGCTGTCTGGAGTTCGGACACACCAGATAGCGGTGCACTGCGGAGGAGGACCGGTCGGGGCGGTGCTTCCAGTGCGGTGGCCCTGACCACCGCTCAGCACAATACACCGCCCTGCCGCGTTGCCCCGCGTGCGCCGACGCGGGGCGTGCGGCCGACCATCGGCTGGGCACAAAGGACTGCCCAGTCCTAAAGTCCTCTCGCAGGCGCGGCGGCCGCCGCCACTGCAAGAGTGACAAAGAGAGTGCCGCCGCTGCCTCGCAGCGGCAGACCTCTACGGCTGCAGCCTTGGCGGGTCCGGCCGCCAGAGTGGCCTCTTCGGCCCCCGCGGTGGCTCGGCCCGTCCAGGCCGCGGCAGCTAGCGCCGCTTCGGCGTCTCCCGCGCCTGGTGCCGAGGCGGCACCCAAAGTGGCAATGGGGCCCTCAGGAAAAGAGGTCCCCATGGGAGCGGATGGGGTTCCAGGGACGGCAACCCCGGTGATACCCACTCACTTCGATGAGGGCCCGGCGTCGGAGGGCCGGTCTGGCTCGACGAAATAATGGAGCCAGCCGGACCCCTCCTGCAATGCAATCTGAACCACTCGGCCAGGGCGCAAGATTTACTTGCGCAGGCCCTGGCCGAGCGGTCGACCGGGCTGGTGGTCGTGGCGGAGCCCTATACCGTCCCGACCCACCCGTCGTGGATCGGGGACGATGGGGGCTCCGTCGCGATCGTTTGGGGTGGTCGCCCAGGGTCCCTGGCGTGTGGCGGCCGAATGGTGCTTCGTCACAAGTCGGATCTCCCACCTCCTCGTGGTGGTCGCTGGGATGGAGGCCCCTATGCCCTCTGGTATCTGCTTTCCAACAGATACCAGAGGGTGGGTCCTCCATGCTAACGGGAGAACGGCGCCTTAGGCAGTATCAGGTACCTTCGAGGTACCCGAGCCTTACCATACCGTAAACCTCTGGTCATGTTTCGCAGGAACGGAGGTCTTGCCTTAATCGGCCGGACCGCGAGGAAGTTAGACCTCTATAAAAATATCCTAACCTTAAGCTATGGCGCGCGGCGATGGGGCACTTCCCACCATTACGCTGGGAGGTGAGTTGGTGGGAGCACCAGCCATTAGCGGCCACCTCAAGACACCTGGCGACCTCTTGAGTATTGCGCATTCTCCCCGGAAAGGGCGTCACCCGGTGAGTGACCTCCGTTCGTCCCGACTCGTGGGATCTCTATGGATCATTTTATTAAATTGGGGGATTTGGATGGGGGGGTTGAAGGGGGAGGCGCTAGCGCGTCGGCGGCTGGCTCGCGTGGTCGCGGGCAGGCGAGGAAGGCGAGGAAGATTGGGTCGAGGAGCCTTAGTCCGCGAAAGCGTACTAGGCAGGAGGAGCCGGCCGACGTGACGATCGAGGAGCAGAACGAGGGTGTGGAGAAAGAGATGCGGTTGATGCGGCGAAAAACTACGTAAGTTTTTGTTAACAGAGGCCAACCGGGTTTCGAAAGTAGCGAGTGAATTTGTGCTGAATTGTGTGAGTGAATACGAAGAGTGTATGATGAAAATGATTGCAACGAATGAAAGATTAGCTGGTCGATTGGATGAAAGCAGAAAGATATTGAATGAGAGTGTGTGTGCGACAAAGACTGTTAGTTATGCGAGTGTGACTGGTGCGAGTGGGCCTGTGTGTGAGAAAATGAAGAGTGTAAGTGTGATTGCGAAACCGAAAGTGAGGTCATATGCGGTGGTTGTAAAACCGAAGGATGAGAGTGTTAAAATGTCCAGTGAGCAAGTGAAGGAAAAAGTGATGCGTGATGTGAGTAGTGGTTTGAATGTGAGAGTGAAAGCTGTGCGAAAGACTAGAAGTGGTGGTTTAGTGATTGAGGCTGCTAGTGCGAAAGAAATGGATGATTTAAAGCAGTATAGGAAGTTTGATAAAATAGGTCTCAAGGTGGAGACACCCAAGAGAGTGGATCCGAAAGTGATTGTATATGATGTAGCGAATGAGATGAGTAATGAGGAATTCATGAGTGAGCTGTATGTTAAGAATTTAAAGACTACGGTTACTGAGACGGAATTTAAAGATAGAGTGCGTGTTGTTAGTCGGACAAACAAGAAAGGTGCGAATGTAGGGAATGTGATAGTATAAATGTCGAAAAGTATGCGTGATATCGTGATGTGTGAACAACGAGTGTATGTTAAATGGAATGCGCGTAAAGTGCGAGATTTTGTGAATGTAATGCGATGTTATAAATGTTTTGCGTTTGGTCACATGATGCGTGAATGTAGTGTGAAGGAGAGACTGTGTGAGAAGTGTGAAGAGAGTGGGCACTTGAGGGACAAGTGTAAGAGTGAATGTGTTTGCAGAAATTGTAAGGTGAGAGGAAAGAATGCTAACCATTCGGTTTTGTCCAGTGAGTGTCCGGAATATGTGAGAATGTTAGAGAGAGAGAAAGCGAGAATAAGTGATGACTAGTGAGTGTGTGAGAATTTTGCAGTGCAACTGCCGAAAAGCGTATAGTGTTCTGTGTGATTTGGGCAATGTTATGAATGAAAAGGATGTGAGTTTACCTAGTGGATGGAGAGTGTATGTATCACAGAACGACCCTGCCAAAGCGGCAGTGGTTGTTCGTGATGTGAATGTGGAGTCGATGTGTGTGAGTGAATTGACGAATGACTGTGGTGTGTGTGTGTGGACGAAAGGGGACTTCGGTGAGTTGTATGTTGTGTCGGTGTATTGCAGGTGGGGATTCGATATCGAGCCCTACCTGGCGTATATGGAGAGAGTGCGAGAGCATGTGATGGGGAAACGAGTGATATTAGGAATGAATGCGAATGCGACCTCGCCGTTATGGTACAGTAAGGACGGGGGACGCAGTAGAGAGAGTGAGATGCGCGGAAGGATTTTGGAAGAGTGGGTGATAGCGTATGAATGTTGGCAGAATAGATGGGATCAGAGTGAGACAGGACGTGTGACTTATGAATATATTTAGAATGTGAGGTTTGCTGAAAGTAGTGGTGCGTTTGAGCTGAGTGTGTATGCATATTTTCTGCTGACTGGCCATGGAAGTATGGAGTAGGGTACCCCTCTCACTCCCAAGAGGTGCTCTACACCTGGAGCAAGGGCGTGGGGAGGTCCTGGTTGTGTTCTTCCAGAGTTCCCAGGGCCTCCCCGCCACGCCAGAGAGGGTCACCGTGGGGGTTTTAGCCGGTAAAAATACGGCAGAACCCTGCCCCCTCCCCCAGGGGGCGGGGCGTCTGTCGAAGATTTCCCCCACGTTAAAAAAAAAAGGCTTAATGATAGAATAAGGTAGACTTTGTATAACTAAATAATTTTAATCTAACGTTAAGTTACGCGGACACTAGTTTACAGTAGGACAAATCGCACGTTATCACAGAAATATTATAAACTAAACCTATCACTTAATTTACACAAAATAAATCCTCAACTAAACGATCGCTCGAATTCGTCTTTGAATACTCCGCCGTGTTCGCGCGGCTCGTTCAACGCTCGCTCGTTTTACTCTTAAATCACTCAGGCCGTCCTGACTGTTCGCTAGTTCGTACTAGAGGGTAATGGTGGAGTCTTCGAAAGGCAAACGGCTCGTCGACAACCGTTTGTCTTTCTCGAATATTCCTTTGTTCGTTTGAACTGCATCACGCCCAGGAACCCGTATGACACTCACATGTCGTGTGAGCGCGACAGAGTGCATCATAGGGGAATCGTGAGCGTGAGCGAGACACCGCATGTTTACTTTGCCTACTTCAAGCATAATTTTGGCGCGCATCGCAGCGCGAAGCGACAAACAATCTAATTATCATCGGATTTTGCGCGGGCAGGCGCTGGTGGCGGAGCGCGCGAAGTCGCACCCGCCGAACCTCTGGATTCCCGGGCAGTCTGCCGTTTTCCGTGGCGGCACACCACCCGGGACCACGTCACGCCGTCCGCGGCCGGTGTCCTCTGCGCTGGTGGACCGCGGGCGCTCAGACGGCCTTACGGCCGGGCGCTTGGGGAGGAGGGCGCTAGGCGCCCCACCCTTCTTCCCCTTCCTGGGGGTGGTAATCGCCGGTGCGAAGACTGTCACCCGTTGAACCCTCACCTCCCGGCTGACCTGGGAGGGCGCCAGCTGGGACCGGATCTCCGCAAATCGAGAATCGATTAGACTAAACCGCAGACGTTTCAGTCCTTCGTATGAGCCTTACCGGCTAGGGAGGCCCTGCCAGGGCCCGTGGGCCCCGCCGGCATCACCTCACACCTCATCGGACCTACTTTGCCTACGGCCGGAGCTCCCCTTTTAGTCGCCTCTCACGACAGGCAGGGGTTACGGTGGCCATATTCTGTCCCCCGGCCACAGGGAGGATTTTTTATAGAGGTTTATTCCTCGCGGTCCGGCCAATGAAAGCAAGACCCCCATTCCTGCGAAACGTGACCATAGGCGTCCGGTATGCAAAGGCTCGGTAACCTTGGGGTGGCCAGATCCCGTACCGCGGATAGTAGCCCGCGGTACCTGAGGCGCCGTTCTCCCGTTAGCATGGAGGGCCCACCCTTGGGTATCTGTTGAATAGCAGATGCCAGAGAGCATAAGGGGCCTTCATCCCAGCGACCACCACGAGGAGGTGGGAGATCCGACTTGTGACAAGTCACCATTCGCCCACCTTAGTTACCGCGAGCGAAGGTCCCCACTCAATTAGAATACCACCACTCCACTTGGAAAAAGAACACCTACAACCACCAATCGCGAGCGTGATCAATTTTGTAAACGCCTACCAAAATGTCTTTAAATACATCTACGCAGAAACCTAAGAACGAATTAAAACATATATTGTCAGCAAGAACACATAGAAGAATTTAAACATATATTGTCAACAAGAATACATCTCGACTTGGCATACAAATGTCAATCGTTAATATTAAACATCAGCGAGCCTTGAATGAAACAACATCCAAATCCCTCCAAGTTTCACTCACACATCATGAAAATACAGTCCACTAAAATCGAACTAGTTTGTACGTGTTTAATCTTCATGGCGATGGAAAACAGTACGCAACACTATCACGTGTAATTAATTAATATTAAATAAGTAAATTCACTATCTCTAAAACTTAGCACTGAACTGTGCGAACGATTGCTTAACGTCGTGATCGAGTTAAGGTAAATCGCTTTCACGAGAAAGAAAGAATTGCCGGTCTTTCGCGGCGGTGAACGATTGAGGTGGAGTTTTAAGCCGACGACGAATTGGGTTGGAGAATTTAATAAAATCGCACGTTTTTTAAAATATTCTCTGTAATTTTCCAGTTCGTCGATAGTATACAGAACACGCGAATAAATGGATTAGAAAGCGAATAATTCTAATAGGATTAGATTATAATGCCGAAGCACAAGACAGTTCGGACAAAGGCGCGGAAAGAAGCGTAAGCGAAACAAAGCAAGCAATATATACAGCGGATTAACATGAGACTGACACGTGACGGTTGGCGGGGCACCTTAAATTGACAAGGCTAGAATGTTCGAGAGAGCCGAAAAGTCTCGAACCTTCCCAAATTTGTTAGCCTCGCTCTCGCAGCCCAGCACCTTACACCGTGGGCCAGGAGTGAGGGAGTGCGTGGCCCGCGCGAAAGAGACCGACGGTAAACAAACGAGGTATCGAAGATTCGTGCAACCGTTTTTGCTCGAACAGAACCTTATCAGTAAAACTTACCACTGGTCGTTAAAGTAAACTTTAACACTAAAAATTATTACTACAACTTATCATTAATAAAAATTGTTTATAAATCTATGTTTAAAATACATTAAATAAATAAACAGAATAACGGTAAACGTTATGGAACAAATTATTTGAAAAGGTGCAGACTGGTGTAAGATTAAACGTAATAGAAGGCGATGAAGTATGTAGGAGGTATGGATTAACCGCCGCGTCGAGAACTTGCTCGAAGGATCGCGAAAGGATAAACAGCAGTTCGAACAGCTGAGCGGTTAACCCGTGACCCATATTTAACAGCTGAGTGCGTGGATCTGGCGCGAGTATGTTTGTGTGTATGTGTATGTGTGTTTTGAAAATGCTAAACGAGACAATGTAACGAGCGCCGAAAATTCGCGAAATCTTTGAATAGCAGCGTCTAGAACGTTCGGGCGCCGCTAGGATAAAAGGGTGCGACTGCGACGCGACGACATAGTAAGACAAAGTGAGCGATACGATACGATACAAACGGCCATAAATTACGGACTACGATTACGATTATCCAGTTACGACTCCTAATTTCGGTTTACGCGATTATTGTTTCTTGTGTGTGTTTGTCTCGTAACGTGTGTTCTATCACTGTACTTGAATAAAGGGATAAATCTAAAAAATTTTATCCTACAAGTATGAACTTCACTGAATAAATCTTTTGAGCGTATTTGAAAATAGTTTAGTTTAGTTTTTAGAAAGTCGAGAGGTTCGTCATTCCGTAGCAGCAATAAGACTCTAGGAATCGTTACATTTCTGCAGACAATGTCGCGCAGTCAACGGTAGTTCGAAAACGCGCACTCGGTTTACGTCGTATGCCCCCTCAGATTGGCTCGAAAACACATACCGGATTGTTACTGTGCATCGTATCCCTCTGTTCGAACATCGTGGGACATTTAAATACCTCACCGTCACAGCCGCGGTTTGTTTTTTCGGCCGCCGGCAAAGGTGAGCCGCGGTGACCAAAGGACAGCCGCCGTGTTTCAAATTTCGCTTCCACTATGCTGAGCGTGTTCAGTTTCGATTCCGGCGTCCGCTGCACTGTGAGAGAATTTATTGTACCGTATTGCTGAGAAACCAGCGACGCCGCGAGGCCAATCAGCTAATGCCCGCACCTAGCTGAAAAAACTTTTGATTGGCGAACGGCGTGACAACACAAGGCCCGTTAACGAATCTGCAACAAATTGTATTTAAACCTTTGGGGTCGGTACCGCCACTGTGGCGGCATTTCAAAACTGTCGTACAAATCGGCGTCGCCGCTATGGCGGCATGATCACGTCTCGAAAAAGCAATCCAGAAAATTGAGATTAACAGAATGCTAGCCATTTCGGACGTCTCACGCGTTATTTTGCCATCAAGAAATATATGATAAGTAAATAGAATTCAATCTATAAATAAATAAAAATATAGTAAATTATAAACTGAATTTCAAAGTTTAGTAAGAAATAAACATTCCAATTGTGGAGCGCAGCAGTCCACATCTTTTGTAGACAACAGATTAGATAATAAGCTACATATAATGCGTTCAGGGACTAAAAAAGATTGTGCAATATGTTCCGACAGGAAAACCCCCGGCGAAAGGCGAGAAACAGGCACATTTTGTGATACATGTATTCGGAAGCCAGGGCTTCATATCGGCGATTGTTTTGAAAAATATCACACGTTGTCAAATTGCAAAAGGTAACTCTTTCCGTTTTTATGTAGTTTAAGCCCTATTAAACATTACAAGTGCTTTTAAATGTAGATATATCCACCTTAAATCGCTTAGGGAACAATGACTCCGAAAAGCTAAATTCGCCCCGTCTTGCTGGTAGTCCCAGCCGAAAAATCTGCCGACCGCAAAGGGTTAAAGCATATGTATGGATACATACTTCGACAGAACGTATTACATTGTTGTTAGCTACTGAGAATTTATATATGTATGTAAGTTTGTGCCGTCTAACACAAACTCATTCCTGCTGCCACATACGTAAACGTCTAATGAGTCACGACGGGAGGGGAGGCCGACGGTACACACGCCGTGACCGGGGACTCGGCCAGTCAGTGACAAACATTAAAGAAAGCATAAAGAACATCAAGTATTTAGCCTGAATCCAAAAACTGACATCGTTGTTGATTCAGGTAGTAATAAATGCACATAGGTAGCGTTACAATTAATTGTGTAATAAATAGTGTAACTGTTGTAAATATAATGTTCCAGTATTGTCGACTGCATCAACACGAGTCCACACGGCATTCTATTCATTTTCGTAACCCTTTCCGTTATAAGCGTCCAGCTTATAACTTACATGTATACATACTTGTCACTCTAATAGAGTGACAGTGTGTACGCCATGACAGTGTCTGTCGCCACCTCCACTGTTGTACATGGCGATTCGGGCGACACAGAGAAAGAAGGGAACAGCGCGGAAGGGCCCAGAGTTTCCTGAACGTTCGAAGCGTCACGAATAAAAGCATAGTTTACAGAATTGGCTCGAATCTTGATATCACCTCGCCTCTCCTCATTTTCATTACTCGACCCCCCTAATTTCGTGTTTCTAACAAGAGCTATGTTTTCAGCTGTATTTAAACAACAACGGTTTCCACTTGGGTTCAGATTTTTTTATTACTTCGTCACAATCGTTAATTTGGTATTAACTGCTGCAACAAAGTACTCAGTATATCATAAAATTTTACGCACAATCTTGGTTCAACCTAGTTCTTTTTTTATTATAATTTAATTTTGTGTCCACTCGTTGTTTGATCGTCTCACCCCTTCTCGGGAGGATAGGCAACGATGTAATGATCAAATTCATTTTGCGCAACCGGTCGTGTTTTCTTGATAATGCGCGAAGGACTGGATTGCTTAGGATTGCTTAAGGGGTTAAGAGGGTTTGAAAATTTCAAAACATCGATTTTTTTTGTCTTATTTGTTCTAAATAGCTTCGTTCATTCATTTCATTCGTTGTATTCTTTATGTTTAATAAGTTTATGGTCAAATAATGTATTTGACGGGGATAGTTAGTTTCCTTGATGTTTTCTCATCTATGTTATATCATTGATTAATTGATTCTATGTTCTTTTTACATTTCATCTGTTTTGGTCTATGGCGTCTAATAAACTGTCAATCTTATACTGTTCAATATACGTTTATATTATTCGGTTCAGTATATGCTTGTATTATTCTGTTAAATATATTCAAAATTATTAAATAGTACAATGTACCTAGAATATTCTCCCGAAATTTGGAATCGATTAGAGTAAAATTTTAAGATATAGACCTTTTGAAAGTTCCGCCCATCAGGCCATGCAGCCTTTTTTGTTTTTTAAGTCAGGAAACCTTTATAGGTTTTCCTGTCCCCTCGGGGGAGGGGCCAGGAGGTATGCCGGATTTTTACCGGCTAAAACCTGACTGTGGAACCCTTCTAAGGCAATATGGGTGAGACCCGGGACCAATAATATTGCGCCGCATCTCACTCTCGCTACGCGCCATGCTGCGCCCTACTCCGGTGAGGGATGGAGTCCCTCACCCACTGTAGCGAATGGCTCGACTAACTAACAAGAGACTACTGAGTCATGCGATCCCGCAACCCCTTCCCCCTGCCCCACTTGGAGACGATGGTATCTCCACGGCCACCATCGTCTCTCCCCTCAGCCAAGTGCAGGGCGTTCCAGAACCCCGTCCGCCACTCGTGTGGCAGGCGACACCTTCGTCAACGCGACCCCGACGGGTCGCGCACTAGAGTCGCCCCTCCCCGCGTTAGCGTCGGCATGCTGAAACACCTGGGAGGAAGGCGCAGCGCCGACGCTTCTCCCCGCGAAATGTGGGTAGGTCCCCAAGTGGGACCTACGGGCGACAGTGCGTCCCTTCCTCCTCCCTAAACCTCCACTCCCATCGGCGGCCATGAGCATGCTGTCGCACCCCGCTCATCTCTCTTTCGCGTTCCGCGGCTTCTTTCTTCTTCATCACCTCCTCGCAGAAGGTGACGAAGGCATCCCATTTAACCCTTCCCTTAAGAAGTTCCGGAATGACCCTCCTCAAATCCAGGTTCACCATCTCCAGTTCCGTCTGGAGACGGTGCCTGGGCCACGCCCACGCGGGACACTCACCCAGCGTGTGCTGGGCAGTGTCCGGTCCCTCCCCGCAGTGCCAGCACCGCTGCGTCCGTTCCTGACCGATCCGGCACAGGTACTCCCCAAAGCATCCAGGCCCGGTGAACACCTAGGTGGTACGGAACGTGAATCGCCCGAACCCACGATCCATCCACTGCTCGAGCACAGGGAGGATCGCCCCAACGACCCGCTTCCCCGCGGCCCCGCTGGCGTACAACTCCGCCCGCCAGCGGGAGAGAGCGGCATCACGGACCTGAAGTCTGGCCTCCTCGACGCTGGGGATCAACCCGCTTAACTGGCGGAGGGAGCTTCGGTGCCCGTACACTTCGGCTTCTACCAACGCCTGCGGGCCCTTGGGCAGACCACAGTCTCAAGGGCCATAAAACTGTCGCGCAGGACGGCGCACGATCCCAGGAACCCGGACAAAGACCGATCTCCGACAGTAGGAAGATGTGGTATGAGTTTCGACTCGATTCCCAGGGTTGGCGTGACGGGGCCGTCGTCTGAGCTGTCGGGGTTTAGCCCTAGTATCCGAGAAGAGATCCTGGAGACCACGCACCGCCAACCCTAAAAAGCCACCTACGGAGCTACCCAATCCCGGATCCCCGGGTAACCGATGCCATTGGTGTGCAGACTTGCGTGGAAGAGGTGACTCGTATGAGCTCTCGATTGGTTGAGTCCACGGCCGTCGTTTGAGGTGTCGGGCGGATGGACCGAGTCCAACCTAGTATCCGAGACGAGTCCGTGATGCATACAACACGACTCTTGACCCTTGAAAATTGCTACTACGGAGTTGCCCAATCTCAGGTTTATGAGTAACGGATGCCACTAGCAGTATTAGAAGTGTTGTACAGGAAACCCGCCCTTCGGGGCCACGCCCTCGCGCATTACCTGTTACGCGTGGCTGAGGTCAATTTCTCGCCGACACAGGTACTAAGGGTGGTGGGAAAAAGCCCCACCGAGTTCGCAAGGGCTCGGTGTCATGCCTATTTGGAGATGGACTCTTAGGGGTAGTAAACTCGAGGTCCGAAGTAGGGAGATGTTGCGTATACCCGACGGGTGAGGAAGCACATCCGAGTCCCATGTAGGTGGGCCGGATTTAAATTAAATTCTACCAACGCCTGGTATTTCCAGGGAATTACACCCGCCAACACCATCGCCATCTCCCAGGAGACAGTGCGGTGCGACATGACCACCCTGGCCGCCAGTCGTCGCTCAACCTCGCGCAGCACGCCATGCGCGCGACGACTAACCGCCAGCCCAAACTGGGGCCCCGCAAAGCGCCATGCTCCGCACCACCCCCATGTAGAGGCGGTGCACGTTCTCAATCGGGCCCCTCAGTTTGGGCAGTAGGCGCGCGAGCGCGTTCGACTTACGCATCAGCCTGAGTGCCATCGGGTCGAAGTGACCTTCGAAGCTCCAGTGAGCGTCCAGCCGGAGACCAAGGTACCACATCTCGGCCCGGATCTGAACGTCGACCCCGTCTACCCGGACCAAGACCTCCGTCAGGCGGAGGCGGCCTCCCACCGCGCTGGCAGAAGGCCATCGCCTCGGTTTTGTGGGGGGCGACCTCTAGCCCTAGCCCCCGGATCGCAGCAACGACCGCCGCAACGCCCGTCTCCGCCAGGCAGCTGCCTCTCCCCATATCTTCCGCGACCGCTAAAATGTGCGTGTCGTCCGCTAAACACGTCGCGATCCCGCCCGCCGGCAATGCTACAGTCAACGTGAGATTGTAGCCTATCAGACACAGGTGCGGTCCGAGCGCCGCGCCCTGTGGCACCCCACGCTCGACTTCCCATTCCCTCGCGTTTCCGTCGCTATCTACGCAGGTGACGCACCTTCCCCGGAGATAATCCCCTATCAATCTGGCTAACGCCAGCGGTACCCTGTGCCTGATCAGACCCTCATCGATCGTCCTGAAATGCAGGGTATTAAACGCGATTCACGATATCCAAGGATATCGCGACCGCGACCCCGCCCTCGGACGTGGCCTGCACCATATTGCGTTCCCGGCGGAACCCAAACTGATTGTCGGCCAAGTTCGGACCGACCACGGTGAGATGCGCCACCAACCTCCCCGCGATAATTCTTTCGAGAATCTTGCCCACGTCGTCTAACAACACTAACGACCGATACGACGACGGGGCCCCCTCCTCGTGACCCTCCTTCTTTAGGAGAACCAGCCGCCCGGTTTTCCAAATACGCGGAAAATGACCATCCATCAAGCAGGCGATGAACAGACCGACAATCATACCCCCCAAATATGGGAGGACCAATGACCAGATCCGTCCAGGGATGCCATCAGGCCCGGGCGCGGTTTTGCGCGCGCCAGTCCGTCTGACGGCATCCGCGAGCTCCTTGCCCGTAACCTCGTAACCGCCGGGCAGCAGAGGGTCACCCTGCGGCTCCCAGGGGGTGGGGTGCTCCTCGCGGGGAAACAATGCCTCCACCACTCTCCCCAGAGTTTGGGGGTCTAGGCTCTCCATTATCGGCGGGACCCACGACGTCAATTTGCCCATAATCCACTTGTACGGGCGCCCCACCGATCCCGGTTCGGAGAGCCCAGGAAGTCATCAAAGTCCCGATCCTTGGTGCTCCCGTTGCTGCTCCCTCGCGGGGTCACGGATCCGCCATCCCCGGGCGCTCTGGCAGGACCTCAACCCGCACTGAGGTCCACCCGACCGAAATCTTCTTGTGAGCCTCGAGCTTCCTGGCTTCCGCCAATGGGCACTTTACCCATGCGGTCGCCATTCCACTTCTGGCTCTCCTGATCTCACCAACGATGAAGTCTTCGGCCTCTCTTCCCGTTTCACTGGCGAAGCTCTCCCGAATCCTATCCTTGGTGGCCGCGTCGTCTAAGCCCACCAACAGGATCTCCGCCCTCTTTTCCGGGCGCGCCACCACCACCCCGATCTCCTCGAGGGCGGGTTTAAGGCGACCGGCAAGTGCCTGGGCTTTCTCGATCCTGCCCTGTCCAGGGATGTCCAGGATGAGCCCTCCATTCTTCGCCCTACGGGTCTTAATTTCCGTGATGCCCAGGTCGGCGGGCTTCACGGTCTCCATCGCCCTCTTCATAGGTTCCGCATAGGTGGTCTCGCTTCCGGGTTTCACCGTCAGCGTCACCGCCGCGGTGCTAGGCGGCTTCTTCAGGGACAGCTTTTTCTGCTGTCCCCTTACCTGCTGCTGTTGCGGTGGCTGAGCCTGACGCGGCCTCGCCGTTCCTCCTTGTTCCTTGGCGATGGTGGTTGTTCCCGTCTGTTGCTTCCCTCGTTGTCCTGCTTGCGTTGACTGCGGCTGGGGCTGGGGGCGTCCTTCCCTCCTCTTCTCTTTTCGTCCCACTACCTGCGACCAGGGAATGGGTGCTTCCTCTGCTCTCGATACCTCCTTCTTACCTGATCCGTTTTCCTGGGTCTTCGCCTCCTTGGGTTGAGGCCGCGTCGCTGGTCCTTCTTCTTGCTGCCCTGCTAGCCTCTTCTTCCCCTCGCCTTCCTGCCGAAGTTCCTCCGCCAACTTCCGGAACCTGGCGTCCATCCGGCGGGTCATCCCTTCCATCAGCGCCTGTATAGCCTCCAGGCTGATGGGTGCCTGTAAGGCAGGGGAGACGCTGACGGCTGTCACCTCGGTCGGTGGGGGGGGCGTGTTGCGTGGTGTGCGTGTCCTCCGGCTCCCAGCACACCCCCCTCGCCGGTCTCCCATACCACGCCCCCGCCTCCACGCTACACGCTGTACGCGGAGCCGGCGCGGGTTCCTCCGGCGCCTTACGCGTCTCAGCCACCCTGCGCTTCGGCGTGTCAGGCGACGACGAGAGCTGCCTCACCCTCTTCCTTTTGGCGATGCGGATGCCCTCCTCTTCCTTGTCCATTCTCTCCAACCTCTCCTCCTCGGTTGGAGGACGGACCGGTGCCGGGGGAGCAGCTGCGCCTCCCGCCAGGTCTTCCACTCGCCTCCTGTGCAGGTCCACATCTTCTTCTAATTTCCTCCTCTTCTCTTTCTCTCCGGCCAGCTCTCGCCTTAGCCATTCCACTTCTTTATCCTGGCCCCTGGGGGCCGCAACCCTGACCTCCATCTCCAGGTTCACTCCTTCAATCTTGTTGCCCGCCGCCCTCAGTCTTCAGATGAATGTGCCCTTTAGGTTCTTCGACCTTTCAGCAACCCATCTAATCATCTCAAGTGCCTCCCTGTTCTGTGCCGCCAGATCATCGCTCGGCATTTTCCTAGTCTCCTGCGCTATATCTTCCACCTCTTTCAGGGGTGGAAATGGCATCCTTGGCAATGGCCTCAGCTGCCGCCACTCTTTCCTCCTCTTCGGCCAGTTTGCGAAGTGCCACCTTTTTGGCTCTGATGACCGCCGCTACGTCTATCTCCTTGGCAATTACCATATCCTTGGCGCGGATGAGCCTCGCCAATTGGTCCGCTGCTGCCCTATTCGCCTCAGCCTCCTCGGTGAGTTGGGGCTTGGGCTTCGTTGCCCTTCCCCTGCCTCTCCCACTGCCTCTTGAGGTCGACCTACCCGAGCCTCTGGACCTAACTGATCCAGCGGACGAGGAGTAGCCTCGCTCCTTCACTTCTGACGTCCTCGTGCTTCTCCTGGGCATCACTCGCCTGGCCCTCAGAGCTGGCGACGCCTCCCTTGATGTTCCGGACATGGTGTCGTCAGTGGTGACGTGCACCACGCCGTGTTCGTTGTGCTCTCTCCTACACAGAGACGATGCACTTTCTCCCTCGCTGGTGGCAGCCTTTTGGCGTTGTGGCAGCTGGCCCTCCTGTCTTCTTTTTTCGGGGGTATCCTCCCTCCCTTCCCGTGAAGGACCCCTCTCTCTGCTCCTCGTCTCCTCTTCCATCCTCCGCTTCGTCTCCCCTCCTCCTTCATTACGTGTTTTACTATTTTGAGATGCCATATTAGATAGTAGTAGTGTTTCGCGGCATTGCAATATGTATAACAGAAGGTATTTTAACATCAATCAAATGTAATCCTCAACAATGTACAGTCCATTCACATATATCAGCTTATCTTGTAAACCTATTATGGTTTGAAGTCCTAAGGACTGACGATTTATTACACAAATTTAAAAACACCATTGGTCACGCTTAGGTACACAGCTCATCCCAAAAAAGATCGCTTAAATTGGTCGGAACCATAATTGTCACGTATAAGACATTTTCCATGCACATTTCCAGACGGGAAACGGAATTTCTAAAGACAAGGTCCTACAAACTCAGGCCGGTATTTTCGAACGGGTATTGTCTACCAAACTCGCAATGAACACTTTACAATCTTTACGGGTCCTTCATTTTCGACATTCGACCCTGCCAGCTTAAAGGAAGGCACGTGCACTTCCTATTTTTTACTCTGTAAATTGTTAAGATTTCCTTTCCGTGTCTTAAACATGACCCCCTGTAGTGCACAATTCAGCCAAGTCTGAACTGACCCACCAAGGGTCTCGAGCCACGTACAGCATGCCCAGGAATCAACGGTCCAATGACCATATATATCACCAAGATATACAACCCAACATAGAGGGTCTTGAGCTAACTACGCTCATGCCTGGGCCCCTGCAGGCTCAAGTCACATACATTGACTTTTCCACGTGCACCACAGCCGGCTGGGTTTTCGGTAGCTTACATGGGACGTGTCCGGCGAACTGATTTGCTGAACAATTCAGCCAATGACCATTATCCAACGTTTATTAGCAAACGTTAATTAGCAAACGTTTTGCTAATGGTTACTTGAGTCAACGTCCACCTCGCCGGACTATCTCTCTGCGGCATCGTGCTGAACTTTTGACACGGAGAGAGCTTCAGTGCTAAAATCGTAAGATCAGAACTTCTCGAGCAGTCATCGAGTAACGTCTTCAAATCGTCAATTTCATCCTGAGTCGCGAATATTACTATACATAACATTCGTTGTGACCAGTTTAAGCAGTCCAAGTTTCACAACACGCGTCTTTGCTTAATTCATTTACCTCGACACTTGTATTAAATAACACATCCATACAGACAGTATTATTATAAAACTACAATATATTATCTTTGTAACTGTAAAAGGTTACAAAGAAGTACAGTAATTCGTGTTGTTGGTTTTCTGCGTCTTTCCCTACATCGGTTACCGCCAACGCGAACGCGTACTAAAAAACATTGGTCCTTCGAGCCGGATTTCCTGATATTAATACAGTTCAGTGCAATAAACAAACTAAGTGTATTTGAGTGTCACAAACTGGATTACGTACTTCACTGAGTGCAACACCCATCTTGTGACATTACACGGATTCCATCTCGTCCACCTGCAGCAGAAGGTGCCTATTACCTACTCCTTCGCGCATTCTACAAGAGTGGTTTCCTTACAACGGCTCCAACCAATACAGAAATTTTGATACCATTCAGGCCACGCATAATTAACAGCGACAAGGTAGGATCGTTAATTTATTTACCCGTCCAATTGACGCCTCTTTCGCACCACCATGCCGAATACGTCCGCGAGCTCGAGTCAAGCCCAACCCACTACGCGCGGATCTACTATCAGCACTCTGCGACGCAGACGCGGCCATATTATCGGGCAGATATCGTCACTAAAGACCTTCCTCAACTATTATGAAGAATCGAATTCACGCGACCCCTTCCTACTCGAAACCCATTTGAAGGGGTTAACCGAAATCTGGAGAAAATTCGACGACCTTCAATTCAGCATTGAAGAACTGGACGAATCCGAAGAAGAGCGTCGATATCAAATTCAAAACGATTATTTTACCGAAATAGCCAGGGCCAACCGTTTATTAAGTAATGGACCATCAACGGACTCCGCTACGCGCGCCGGTAATCCGTCCCCTGCATCAACGGCATCGGCACCGATTGCCTGAAATGCAATTACTGACCTACGATGGGACAATAGCAGAGTGGTCGTCGTTTTATAATATCTTTTCATCGACGATCGATCGCAATGAAGACTTAACACCGGTGTAAAAATTGCAATATTTGCGTTCAACCTTGACGGGCAAGGCCGCGGCGTGCATTAAGGCTCTGACTACTACCGACGCGAATTATCAAAACGCGCTCGAACTATTGCGGGAGAAATTCGATTGTCCGCGCCGGGTTATCCTAAGCCATTGCGTCGCGTTACGCGACATCCCGAAACTTGCCAAGGACACACCGGATGCATTAGGTGATTTGGTAGATTAATCAACACCTTCGCACGCTAAGTAATCTGGGCGAAAACGTAGCGTCATGGAATAGCCTGTTATTATCGGTCATCATACCTAAAGTAAGCTCGAACACGGTATATCAGTGGGAACTTGCTCTCAAAAACAAAAGGAAGGTACCGGCGTACACGGAACTGTTGGACTTTTTGGAAAATCGTGCAGACTGTGCGCGAACATCCAGCACAAAACCAACATTCTCCTCGCAACGTCCTGCAGCGGGTCCGTCAGGAAATCAACGAATGTCGAAGCATCGCCCATTGCGAAGTCAGATGTTCATAACAGCGAAAAACCGTCATCACCCGTACGATGAACGTAAACCAAGAGACAGGCCGAGCACAAGAAAAACAACCAACTGATGCCCGATTTGCAACGGAAATCATTACATTTGGGCCTGTGAATAATTCTACACATCATCGACCACTGTCAGAATCGCAGCTATAAATAGAAATTCGTTATGCCAAAACTGTTTAAAGGACGACCATAACGCTGACACTTGTACAAGCAGGACTTGTCGAATATGCTACCAAAGACATAATACGCTCCTCCATCGAGCAGGTGCAAACCCTGAACCCACTCCTCAAATGATAACAGAGTCCTCGCGCTCGATTGAAATACCGCGACAATCGAGTTGACTAGCACCGGAAGCTTCGACGGCGGCAAGGGGTCATAAAGCATTTATATTTGACGCAGTGACACAAGACCTTTTAGTGACCGCTCAGGTATTGGTCCTGAACAGGTACCAGCAACCTGTTCCTTGTAGGACACTCATTGACACCTGCGCCACAACAAATTTTATGACTGACTCCCTTGCCAGAAAACTGGACCTTCCTTTAGGTAGGTGTTCAGTTTCCATCGGAGCCCTTTATACCATGACCACTATAGCAAAACACACAATTACGGCAACAATACATTCAAGAACCAGCAATTACAACCGGACGTTGACCGTTTTAACAATACCGACTATAGCCGCATTCATTCCGGACCAGCCTATTGACCGCAAACCCATAAAAATTCCGAAAAACTTACAATTAGCAGATTCCAATTTCCACATACCGGCACCTGTCGACCTATTATTAGGCGCCGGGGTGGCACTGTCACTATTAAGTGTCGGACAAATAAATTTATCGCCTCCCGGAGGTCCGGACTTATTCCTACAGAAAACCAGGTTGGGATGGATAATCGGGGGGAGTACCTCAACTTCAAAAACTGGACATGCCACCTGTCATACAGTAAACACGATGCAAGATTTGACACGATTCTGGGAATTACAGGACGGACCACAGATACGGCGCTTCTCAGACGCTGAAAAAATATGTGAAGTACATTTCCAGCAAAATGTACAAAGGAATCCTGACGGCAGGTATATAGTTGCACTCCCATTCAACGAACGGTGACCACAACTCGGGGAATCTAAATCCAGGGCCTTTGTTACGGATAGAAGCAAGAGAATTTGGCACAAAGACCCAGACATTTAAACATAATCTAAAATATTAAATACACGTCCGAATTATCAGTAGAGATTGGGATTTCGGGTGAGCTAACTCACAAGCAGTAGTGCATGGGTTCGCCCATGCCTAAAAGCCTTTACGTGCCCCGGGAAACCCGTGGCCGTACCCGCCGGCATCAAGAGTGTTTGGCGTAGAAAAAGCCACCGTAATACCGGGGGTATAAAATCCGCCCGGGAGTGGTGGTCCTTACCATAGCACCGAGAGTCCATGCTACTCGGGAGAGGTAAGACCCGGGAGGGGACGAGCCAGCTCGTCTCGCGACCGGTAAGGCTATCTGCGTGATCGTTGGCCCCGAAATCGGTAAATAATAATTTTAGGAAAGCGATATAAAATAATTGCCAGAAAGCGGCAAACAATTATTGTCAAAGAGGACAAAGCCAACTGTGGACAAAGGATGGACGGTATATTCTAAAGTTCGATGTAAGAAAGAATATTTGATCGCTAAAGAGTCTTGATTCCGCCGCGGAATTTCAGAGAATCGTTTGGGTGCGAACGTCGGTCACGAAATAAGAAATCGTTCATTCCTTTGCTGCGTCTCCAGAAACTTCCAGAAAAATATAGATTAAAACCGCGAGCCGCTGCGTTCGGCTGCGTATATTTCCAGAAGGCCGTTGCGTTTGTCGGCAGGGGCCGAGTGGGCTGCCGGCGGGTTGCTTTGTCGGCGCGCAGCACGGTGGTGCGGCCGCGGGCCGAGCGGGCTGCCGGCGGGTTGCTTTGTCGGCGCGCAGCACGGTGGTGCGGCCGCGGGCCGAGCGGGCTGGCGGCGGGCGCTTGTGTCGGCGTGCGGCACGGCGGTTCGGCCGCAGCGGAGCGGCGTAGTAAGATTCGGCGAAGGGTGGTACCGATTTTTCGAGAATTCGGGGTAGGGTGATCTTTCGAGAAACCAGCAAAACTGATGGGAGACGTGGCGGGGGAATGGACGACATAAAAGGCCCGGAGGAGGCCAGCGAGCATCTTATTATATTTTCGGCGTGCGAAGAAGAAAGTTATTCATCGTTAGATTGATTTCATTATTATTTCGGCGTATAAAGAAGCAAGTTGTTACGGGTTCATCGTTATATTGATCTTATTATATTTTCGGCGAGGCAAGAAGCGAGTTCTTATTACGAGTTCATTGTGTAATATTAACAGTTCGAGAACAATAAATTTTCATTGTAAATTGTACGGAACAGCCTTAAAACGCTTGATGTCGCTGGAACGCAGGCTACAACATGACCAAGGTTTGTCCGAGCAATATCAATCCGTGCTACAGGAATACCTGGATTTAGGACACATGTCAGAGGTTCAAGATATCGACGAACTCGGCGACGGATATTATCTGCCGCATCACGGAGTCACAAAGATTTCCAGCGATACCACAAAACTGCGGGACGTATTTGATGGCTCTGCAGCGACAACAACAGGAATTTCACTAAACGATACCCTTTACGTTGGGCCCAAAATTCAAGACGACTTACTACATATCCTCATTCGATTTCGAAAGCACCGATACGTCTTGAATGGCGATATCGAGAAAATGTACCGACAATTTCTAGTCCGTCCAGAAGATCGGAAATACCAACGGATCTTGTGGCGTGATTCCACCGGCAACCTAAAAACGTACATGCTCAATACCGTTACCTTCGGATTATCCGCAGCACCCTACCTGGCAATTCGCTGCCTTTCACAACTGGCTCAAGACGAAGGACATCAATTTCCCGACGCCGCACAAAAATTAACTCAGGATTTCTACGTGGACGACTTACTGACAGGAGCACCAACAATAGAAGAAACATTGACCTTGCGGGATTAAATGATCCAACTATTGAAAACAGCAGGATTTCACGTACGACAATGGGCCTCCAACTATAAACCATTCCTTCACGGACTACCCGAACAACATATCAACAAGAGACTTCACCTAGGAGAGTCTTCCACCATCAAGACACTGGGAGTGTTTTGGGATTCAGCCGATGATGCAATTCGATACTCCGTCACCAACATTTTATCCACCAAAGCAGTTACGAAGCGATCCATCAGTTCGATGATTGCACGAATTTACGACCCGTTAGGTCTTCTCGGGCCAGTCATAATAGTTGCCAAAATCCTACTACAAAAGATCTGGACCCTGAAAATTGACTGGGATGAATCGTTGCCAATGGCAGTACACACCGAATGGATGCAGTACTGCGCACAACTCCCATTACTAAACAATATTACATTTGACAGAAAAACACTTATAAACGAACCCACCTACATCGAATTGCACGGCTTCTGCGATGCCAGCGAGCGAGCATATGGGGCTTGCATTTATCTCTTATCAAAGGATGCAAATGGTCATCATCGTTCGGAACTCCTCTTAGCAAAATCTAAGGTGGCACCGCTAAAAACGCAATCCATCCCACAACTAGAATTGTCTGCAGCAGTACTTCTTACATCATTAATTATCTCGACACAAAAGGCTTTACAGACTCCCATTAATCGCACCGTATATTGGATCGACTCCGCGATAGTATTACATTGGCTACGGACATCTCCGCATCTACTAAAGACATTCGTCGCCAACAGGGTTGCGGATATTCAAAATAATACGAATATCGAGGACTGGCGACATGTTCCGACCGCTGACAACCCAGCAGACATCATCTCCCGCGGTCAATCACCCGAAGAATTTCTACAACATTCTATATGGCACCACGGACCGAAGTGGTTATTTAACGATGAAAAATAGTGGCCTTCCGGAGACGTAGGCTACCCACACGATCTTCCTGAACAAAAAACTGCTGTCTGTCTAACCACAACCATGCACGATGGTAACATCACTGAACGATTTTCATCTTGGGGAAAAATGATTCGAGTCATCGCACGCTGCTTGCGGTGGAAACGGAATCATACGGCGAAAGGAGTACTCATAGCGTCGGAGCTCAAGTACGCTCACGACGTTTTAATCAAAGTAACACAACGAGTTCATTTTCCAGAAGAGGTGAAAATCCTAACAATAGACAACGGCCAGATAATAAAGGGCAGACTGCAGCGATTAAACCCATTCATTGACCGCGACGGAATAATGCGAGTCGGAGGTCGGCTGAAAAATTCCTTTATGCCTTTCGGTCAACGACACCCCATCATTCTACCGAAAACCCGAATCACCGCACTTATACTCAAAAACGAGCACCGCGCTCAATTGCACGCAGGTACCCAGGCCACCCTCTTTGCCGTCAGGCGGCGCTACTGGCCCATTGACGGGCGAAACCAAGTCTGGAAGGTTATTAAGACCTGGGTCCGCTGTTGTCGAGCCCAACCGCCACCTGTAGACTATATCATGGGCGACCTACCTGCAGCCAGGGTTACAGAGTCTCGGCCCTTTAGCAACGTGGGAATCGACTATTGCGGACCGTTCTTTATAAAAGAACGAAAATGCAGAAACCGCAGTCGGGTCAAGGTCTACGTGACAATTTTCGTTTGTCTTGCTGTAAAGGCCGTACCTGGAGCTCGTCAACGACTTGACGACCGAAACATTTATTGCAGCCCTTAGACGATTCATCGCAAGAAGAGGGTACTGCACAGACATATACTCTGACAACGGATCCAATTTTGTAGGTGCAAATAATGAGTTGCGTGAGTTGCGCACATTATTAAAATCTGACGATCATCGTGAAAAGGTAACCACATTCCTCGCTGAAAGATCCATCAACTGGCATTTCATCCCCCCTTTAACACCTCATTTTGGAGGGATCTTGGAAGCGGCCGTAAAGTCTTTTAAATACCACCTGAAGCGAGTCGCAGGCACAGAACTCTTTACATTCGAAAATTTTAACACTCTGATAATTGAAATCGAGTCCGTCCTTAACTCCCAGTCCTCTCACGCCCATGTCATCGGACCCAAATGATCTCTCAGTCCTTACTCTCGCGCACTTCTTAATTGGCGACTCTCTAACCTGTTTGTGTGAACGAGATTTCAGGGACATACCATAAAACCGGCTGTCTAATTGGCAGCATATACAGAAGGTGAAACAGCACTTCTGGACTAGATGGCATCGAGAATATCTCAACGAGTTGACCACACGCAGCAAATGGTCAAAGGGGGAGCATCCAATAATGGAGGGCACAATTGTTCTTCTCAGAGAAGACAACATTCCATCTCTGCACTGGCCGCTCGGCAGAGTCACCAAGGTCCATCCAGGTTCTGACGGCATCACTCGAACCGTCACCGTCAAAACTGCAACAACAACACTGGACCGGAACGTCAAACGTCTCGTTCCTTTGCCCAATCAAACCCAAGTAGTTCCTCCAGGTTCACCCATCATGGGAGTGCCACCGCGGTGGCGCCACTTCCCCTGGTAAGAAGATACCCTAATTAAGTGTGTCGCTGCCGAGAAGCGGCTTTTCGAATGGGTGACGCCGGATCCGAACCGGCGCCTGACCCAAACCTCAGGCTAGACTGGCTGCGACTTTCTACCCCACGCAGTCTCGGGTACGGGCAGCCAGCGACCAACAGGCTGCCCCACTCCCCCGCCCGAACACTCCTGCTTCAACTCCCGGATAGGCTCCAGTCACCCATGAGCATCAGCAGAATTTATTATGAATCCGGCCCACCGAGATGGGACGCGGATTTGCTACCTCGCCTCTATGGGCATACGCAATAAAACTACCTATCGTCCCTCCCAGCTAGCCACCGCTTCCGGTAGGGACAAGGTAGATCAACGGCTGAGAAGACATCGCTTGACTCGGCACTTGCAAGGAATTTTATTATTGTCTCAATGATCTTTCCGCCGGATACAGACTCCCCCAGCAAAGTTCTCAGAGTCGTGTAGCCCTCGCGCCGTTAGCCTACCGCCCGTAAAGAGCGGAGTTTCCAGGTCACACCGCGTGGAGGTTGGGGTTGGCTCTTGGCGCTACAGGGGCACCACTCCCTGCAGCACCTTTGTGACCCCCCATGAGCATCAGCTTCGCCCGACGTGCTGGCTCAGGACCTCTTTGCGAACAAGTCGACTTACGGTTTGGCCTTCTTCCCCAGCAGAGGTCAAGTTCCGCCAACAACCCATGAGCCCGGGGGGGGGGGGGCTACTACTCCCCCCTTGGCTAGTCTCCGAGGAAATATCCACAAGAGGCCGACCAAGGCCCACTCACATATGCACCCACACTGTTTCTCTTTTCCAAGTCTCCGTTCCAGCCGTTCCAGCATGGTTGTACCTGCCAGGGACACCCTGTCCCCGCTGGTATCTCCTATCACCTCATCGGCCCTACTTCGGAAAAACAGGTAAGTACATCTCATATATACAATCATTCACTCACACAACGCTGTTCCTTCGTTAGCGTAGAGGCCCTCACCCTCAGATATTGTACTAACACAATACCAGAGAGCATAGAAGTCCTCTACCCCAGTGGCCACCACGAGGAGGTGAAGGAGCCGACTTGTGCCCACCCTGGCACCATTAGACCACCAGGCCACGCAGCCTGGTGCGTCGTCTTTCAGTCGCGTTTTTCTCGAAACTTTATTTTTGAAGTCGGTGGACATTTTGCTCAAAAATTTATGAACCGATCTTGTTAAAATTTTGCACACTTCTTCACAATAATATTATCTAGTACTTGAATGAAGGATTTTTTTTTATCACAACTTATTTTACGAGGAAATATGTGGTCAGAATTTGACCAAAAAATGGAACATTTTGTTCATAACTCCGCCAAAAATTCTAATTTTAATTTTCTTTTTTTTCTTTCATTCGAGTACGAGCTTTATGCACCTGCTGACAGAAAATATTTGGTTTTTTAATTTCTGATGAACTAGTCATAAGTTATCCTGACCACGTCGGGAGAACTTTTTTTTAGAGTGTTACGGTTGCCGATGCAAAATTCTTTGCTTGCTCGTTGCACCCTTCATTTAAACCATTTGAAACAATAAGAAGGGAAAATATTTAACCGACCACTGCCATCCGCTTCTAAAAAAATAGAAGACCCTTGCAAGATAAGAGACCCAGCCGGAGCCAGACCTATAAACATAGAACCAAATCAAACAAGAGTACTTTCAGTTAGAATTTTTCTAGCTTAGAATATGTGTTTCCTCGAGATATACTGTAGGAAATTATTCATCTTTCGAAAAAGTCACGTGATCAATCTTCAGCTAGTATATAAACCCTTTCGTTCGTATTCTCGAGTGTACAGTAGTTAACTTACATCATTGACGGGACAGTATCGAGTGAACAGTATCAAAGTTACATATTTCGACGTGAACACTTCGCTGCGACGCAAACCAGTTAACTCTACGTTGAATCCCCGCATTGCCAGTGCGTCAAAACCGTGCATAAGGGAATAGGTAACACACATACACTCTTCATTTTCGCGACCGAAACAATTGTAAGAGAATGATTTTGTAATACATAATCGTGTTCTGTGAAATGTGTTATTCTATTTGCTATATTAATATACCCGAGAGATCCTAGTGACAGTTTTCACTATCATACATCCATGCCGCTCAGGGTGTGTAAGACTATAAATTTAATAAAAGTTACGTGTCTTAACTATCATTTAACCTCTCGGCGCTTTTCACGCTGTTTAAAGCCCGGCACGCAACAAGAGGTCAACGGAAATGAGGTCTCAATGGCTGAATTTTCAAATTTTCTAAATAAAAATTTCACAAAATACTTGTTAAATATGTATCTTTAATTTGCTAAATTGTTTGAAATAAATATTTTATTTGATATATTAAAAAAAAATCAGTAACAATACGCATGAAACGCAATTTGAAATTTGAATTATTTGAAACCCACCTAACCCCTTAAGAATCCAGTCCAGCGAATTAAGAATTATGGTTTATTCGTTTAAAAAAACGGTACGTTTGGATTCGAAATAATCAGTTCGGCACAAGTGAAAGAAAAGTAAGAACAAAGGGAGTCGTAGGAGCGTGTGATCTATAATAGGATGGATTCCCATTCGACCCCGTATTTATTTATTCTGTCAGAGAAGGTCTTGGAAGCTCGCGTAATATAGAATACTTGCGGCCCCGTCCGTCTTATTCTTTGTAACCCAGCAGAGCAAAGGAGATAGACGACGTATGAGACAGGCGGAACCGTATGCCAGTTTTGATTTAAAATCTTTCTCGAACTTCCAGAATCTTCTCGACATTACATTCGCGTAAACACCCGTACTGTTTATAACTTTGCGTTTCATTTATCATTTTATGCGTAACGTGATAATGCATTTTATATATTTTTTTCAATTTTTCATTCACATACAAGTATAATGTGATGTGATGTTTGTGCTGTGGTATGTTTGCTAAATGTTCCACAGAAGCATGAGTGTTTAGAAGAAAAAAGAAATATGAAAGAGAAAAGAAAAAAGAGAAAAGAGAAAAGAAGAATGTAATGGGGAAACGTAAATTGGTCTATGAAATCAGGTAAAAGGAAAGAGAAAAAGTGTGAAAAAAGGAAGAGAGGGTAGAAAAAACAGGAAAGAAGCAGGAGGAAAGATAAATCGGTCTATGGAATTCATAAATGAAAAATTATTCGAAATTTATTTGTGCTATGGAGAAGCGAAGAAAACCACCTTTCAAGCACCTAAAAATTATGCAGAACGTTTTTCCAATAAATATCTGCCAGATCGGAAAACGTTCTGACGTACACACCAGAGCATAAGAACGACTACCACGATAATAACCACACGATCTAGAGCAGTGTTTCCCAACCTTTTTTGTACCATGCCCCACCTTAGCCTTTCTGAAATTCTTATACCCCCCTATGTAACATACATAATTTTTAATATTAAAAAATTGAATTGAAACACTACAGAAGTTGCGATGGGCCATTCTGGTGCGAACAACTGCGTTGTTTAGCAAAATTTTAAAACGTCCGGGGTTCCCCACGGAGCCGGCCGTCTGTCGCAGAGAGGCTTACTTGACGACGCCAAACACCAAATTGATATTTTGGTCTCGTCAAGCGAAATTATACCTAATAATTATTTATCGCAATTATTTAAGAATTTGCTTTTTTCGTTAAATTTGGCACCGAAATCTAGCATTGCATTTAAATGGCCCGGAGCGAAAGGGTTAAACTCGTGTCGAGTCCATTTTCGAATTGCCCCCCCCCCCCTATAATCAAATTGCCACCCTGCGGGGCGTGGGCCCCACGTTGGGAAACACTGATCTTCAGGATCGTTATAACAGGATCCAGATCCAGAAGAGTGATGTGGCATATTGTAGAGGATCTGGTTGCCAATGTCCGATGTATCGCAGTGGTGGGATGTTGGCAAAAGTACTGTATGATTGATTATGAAAGATAATAATATTCAACCACACTATTACCATTGGATGCAAGAATTAGAAGAGATTGGTAGTCACACTCTTTTAATCTTCATTCTATTAAACGAGCCATAGCTTCTGCTTTGATGTTAGAGAAGATATAACTGGATGAATCCACTCCTTGTCGTATCCTATTTATGGATGAGGCTGAATTTACTAGACGACATGTATTCAATGCTCATATGAACCATCTATGAGATGTCGAAAACACGGTGTTATCGATTAATAAACAGCGCCAAATATTTTGGTAAACATTTTGGGGAATCAAATCATAGTTCCCGTTGCTTTCTTTAACACTGAATGATGTTTAGAACTTTTACAATTTAAGTTACCCGCATTGTTTGAAACGTACCACCACATATTCGAAATAATGTTTAGTTAACGCAAGACACACCGCCACATGTTATAGTTTGTGTACGAAACCATTTATTTACGTGTTTTAGAAATAAATCGATTGGAAGAGGAATAACGAATGGTCACCATATCATAGCCTATACGCATCCCAGATTTAAATCCAATGGCCTTTCATTTTTGCGGACATTGACGTATTCCACCCGTGTTGAAACTCTCAATTTGAAAGTCTTAAATTTTCAGTTCTTAAAATTCCCAAGGTCTTAAAATTATAATTTATCAAACTCTCAAAATCTTAAATTTTCAATTCTTAAAATTCTAAGTTTCTCAAAGTAACAACTCTCCAATCTCCGAACTTGCGAAATGTTCGGTCCTCGATACGTAGCTTCAAAAATTACAGAATTATGGAATTTCACAAATTTTCAAACTTTCAGAATATTATTTTAATTGCTTAGTACCATTTGATTGTATCGTAGGCTCTGTTCCGTACAACAATTGTAAGTTGTACGTGGCGCCATCGACCGAATAAATGGTCGTACTAACTCTACTAATCGAAAAGTATGCTAAAGACCGAATGTTATTTATTGTTGTCAGAATTCTAATTGTAGTCAGAATAGAGTATCTATGCCACATTGTTATCTTTCCAGTTGGCCAGAAAGTCAATGAGATTTCGTTTATGAAGTTTCACCTAGCAAACAAACAGAAATATTAACCGAATAAAATCCATTAAATCAAGAATGAGAGAATACTAATTTGTGTTTCATTAAAAGAATATACAGAGCTCATTTATTTTTTACAAATTATTAGATCGGGGAAAAGAACTTAAGTAGTTGACTACAGATTGGTTGCAGATAAAAATATCATATTAAGTTTTATTTATCGTTATTATTATACTCGACAGTTTTTAATGTGAACTGGCTACACATTCAAAATGAGTGGCTCCAATATTTGTAGGGAATGGAAGTATTCGTATAAAAGTAATTTTCACGGTGAGGGCATCCGCTGTTCTATTCTTCAAAAGCTGCTCGATGATCCTGCATCTATGAATGTTTCATACGAATCCCTTTGCATACGTGGCCGCAATACACAGGCCTGGTTCAAGTCAATACAGATATCCCCATCGTTAATACAAAGGAAAGCGATCGGTACCGAGTTTTAAACAACATGGCTTTCTCTGCTATATCGAACACGACCGAATTAAAGTCTTTAGCCATGGATATAGCCGTATGCATTGCACTGTAAGAGGCATGTAAATGTGCTTTGTTTCATTCTACTTGGGGTAAAAGAGGAAGAGAATTGCTCCCGCGAGTTCCTTTATTAATTGCTGTATTATTCCCGAGTATATCAATGGCCGTTAGGAGAACCTCTATGGTATTATTCGTTTACGTCCAGTTCGTTGCTCTCCTTTTCGTTCCTTTTCTTTTTTCTGTCTCTTTCCATTTTTCACTTTGTTAAGTCTGAATCTGTCCTAGATTTATCTTGCGCCAGTTGGAAGTAATATTTTTCGGGTGAAATTTTAATTTATTGTTTCTACAACAAAACATCGCGGATTTCCGTTAGATACATGAGCAAATATCCACGAAAATTCCTCGTGGATCATTTTAGAACTTTGCGTATATTTCGCTGTTTCGTTGTTACTTCAGTGATTATTTACGTGTACAGCATACGTCACTTGAATCAAATTTTTAATGTATATAGCGTAACAATTTTCTTATACAATATGTATGACAAATTACGCGATACAAGAGATCAGTCAGTGATTCTATGTTCAAAAATAAGTTCAAGTAACGAATAACATTTTTTTTCAGATTTTGTTTAGTTTTCGATAAAACTTTAGATTTAGTAGAATTTATAAAATGTACCGAAAAAAAGACTTATCTTTTTTACTTAAAAGATTTATCGGATCTACAATTTATTCGTAAGGAAAGTTGTTTACGACAGGGAAAATGATACTGTCTGTAATTCAATAATTAATCGCTATTGTGACGTCGGGCGGACGTCTGTCGTTGAATTAGTTAAGCTTTATACTACTCATTAGACTTAAGAACTCATATTTACGCGATACTTTCCTCGTGAGTTCATAAGACCACGCCAACATCACATATTTATAGGATATCCGCCACATACGCACATTATTCATACTATTCGCACACCCGTTATATCTCATGTAAACATCCGCCGCCCGAATTCACAAGACGATTATAAAACAACACACTATCACACTCATCATGTAAAACATCCGACAACCGATACCCTGGCGATCGGCTCAAGACACAATTCACCGAAATCATCACTGTAAACATTCGACAAACGACACCCTTGCGAACCAACTTACCTCGCCAGTCTCATAACAATTGTTATCTCATTCTCCGAATTCGACAATAACACTGTACAACAAATTTTGATTTTTTTTTTATTTCGTATCCGCCACTATGATATTCTTATAGATTTTTTCGAGCTGAATACGAATCTGAAATCCGTTTCCCTCAATGTCCTACAGTTTTTGAGAAAATCGTTGTTAAAAAAAATTGCAAATTTTCAACTTTGGAAATTTTTTGTGCTTTTATCATAGCAGCTATACAGTGACTTTTCACACGAGAAAAATCTGTGAACTTTCCCGAATAAAACGATATAAATTGTTATTGCATTGTAAACATTTAAATATGTTTAAATAATGATCAAAGTAAGAAAGACACCGAAAATGCACCAGTTTTCGTTGATATTTTTCAATTTATTTCAAAAACTATAGGTCTAGGTGAAAATCTAACCATCGTACGCGATAGACCAGACATTTCTGCTGCAGAAAGCATCGAGCGAAGTTAGAAAATCAGTTTTGTTTTCATTTCAAAAGAAAAATAGTTCGGCATTTATATCGTTTTATTCGGGAATAGTTCACAGAATTCTCTCGTGCAAAAAGCCATTGAATAGCTGCTATAGTAAAAGCACAAAAAATTCCCAAAGTTGAAAATTTGTAATTTTTTTTAACATTCATTTTCGAAAAAACTGTACGTATCAGAGAAAAACGGATTTCAGATTCGTATTCAGCTCGTAAAAATCTATAAGAATTTCATAGTGGCAGTTCATATAATTTTTGGCTGTTGTACAGTGTAATCAGACTAACAATTAGAATTTTCAAAACTGCTTCTCTTTATAATAATATCAATTTGTCATATACATACTGATAAATTTTATTCAATTACTTGAATTTTTCAATTTTAGAAGTAGACATTATAAAGAATTAAAAGAATATCGAGATTAAAGGTAAATCCCATTTTCAGTAATAAAAGAAACAAAGAAAACTAAATGAAATTATCCAGCACAATTAGAAAGTCTATGTTAAATATCAAGTACTTATTTAACTAATTAAAGCTAGATGCAGTATATAGCTCGATGTATAATAAGGTAAGGGGGGATAGCTAATGTACATTTGCCATAATTAAACCGCGTTAAACATACTTTGCAGTAGCAACAGCGGCAGAAGTTTTAATCTATTGTACTCCTCTATCCGCCGCGAAAAAGTTCCCGTTTGTAGTATTTGTATCTATTCGATAAAGGCTGCATGAAAAATTCCACCAGACTACGTCTCGTAGTCTAATTCGAAAAACGTGTTTTTATAATTCTACACGTCGATGGTGGTAATTTGTAACGAACGAAATACAAAATGAAGCGAAATGCAAATTTAATAGGAATTTTGACGCTTGCGCGACTCGGCTTATTACACAGGATAATTCCGCCTCAAATTAATCTCATCCAACGGGGATGTTGTACCTGATACGTTGTAGCCCACCTGAAATTAGTGAGGAGTTTAAGTAATTTTGCTGATTTTGAATTTGATACAAAAATATCGACTTTGTAATGTAGGGAGTGTATGGGATAATGAACACACACACTTCTGTATTTAATCACTAATATGTTTATTGAATTAACCTATGGCTACACTTATGAACCACTTATAAATGTATACAGGGTGTCCCGTAACTCTCGTTTGACCCGAAACGGAGTTGAAGGTGAGGTGATTCTATGTAACTTTTTCCTTTGCAAAAATGGGGTCTAGGCTCTTGTTTTTGAATTATTGAGGAAAAACACCGACCAATCAGAGCGCGAGAATAGCGCGCGCTCAGATGCTCAAACGCTTCAACATCGATTCTACATGACATCTAATATCAAACTCTTCAAAAATTATGACTCTATGATTACTTAACCCTTGAAAACCAAATTTTCCAACACCCAGATAAAATATAGAAGATATGTTCTCCCATCCAATTAAACAATCAATATAAGATGTTTTGTCCATAGTCTAGGGCTCATATAAGTACAATGTTTTATGCTTATGAAACCATAGACCAATGGCAACATTCCACCACAAAGTAACATCCAATGCCCAACACTGATAAGAAGTATCATGAAAATTTTCCAAATACCGGTATTTATTCCCGTATTAGTCCACAAAAGGATCGTAATGCTTGTACTCAGAAGTGTTAGAAGCCCAATACATATTGATAATAGAAAGGCAAATCAGATACCTTTACACCCACATAATATACATCATCATCCTCTTTAGTAATATATTTTAAAACACATCTAGAAGAACGACAATTTTGAACATCTAATCTTACTCTTTGTGAAAACAGTGCAAGTCCAAAAAGTTAACATATAACATATATAGTAATGGTAAAAACTTATGGAATTGCAATTGTTACCTTTTTCCCTAGTAGCAACAATCTGCTACACTGGGGTAAAGAATTCAGCAATATCCTGACGTATTCGTCATACACAAAAGGCAATCTAACAGTTATTAAACACCTTATGACTGCGCTTTTTACAGCAACTCATAAGTTTCTTTGGTACTACTGACAAGTTACCAGATGTGGGTAATGCAGAAACTGCGGTATTAACTACTGGACGTTCCACACTAGACTGAACAACGCAATTCTGTACACGTGCCTTGGTTCTAAACAAATGTTTACCCTGATAACAAAAGCACGCAACTCTTAATTGGATACAGCAAATGAAACATGTGTTATATAACATATGCCCCTACTCATTGAACCTTACATAGGTTTTGAATATTATATAAACATTTAATACAGAAAATACACTTCAGCATGTGCATCTCTGGTAACACGCAAAATATCAAGCCGATATTCAATCTCTTGTCACACACTCTGCAACATGTCTGGCGCGACTGTGCCAATGGCATCTCTAACACGTTATGGCATATCACAATATCACGAACTGCTGTTTTGTACACAACTGTATAGAAGCTTCTTGTGTTCTTTAGTTGACCTGTAATAAAAAAATAGTCGTTACCATAATAAATATAAGTACTGTTTAAACTTAAAATTAAGGTAAATATTTAGTTACACGATATACAACAATACATCTGAAGATATAGGTGTATAATGACTGTACAACGTCTTACGATAACTAATTTTACTTTAACAGCAGCGAACGTATAATGCCCGTTCAACTGTTTGAATGACTCCAACAGCGTGATATTCCGAGTTTCTGTCGCCTTTTCTGTAAAGGGGCAGAAATAGCAAAGGAAAACGAGAGGTATAGAGTAGAAAATTGAAGGGGTGAAAGAGAATGTCGACGAGAAGCGTAAGCTTCCACGAGTCTGGATGTACAATCTGGCTTTGACCTTTCGCTAGACCCTGAGAAAATTGAAGGTTGTAGTACAGGGGAGAAGTGCTCAGTAACGTCTACAATTGATTGCATAGTTATTCGGTTATCGTTGTATGGTGTTTAACGTGGTTTCTGACTTTGTCGATTTTTAACAGCTATGTGGTCGTGGAGCTTGGGATAAGAGATGCTGTTATGGTTGCGTGATTGACGCGAGTGATAGTTGTGAGACGATATAGGTCATTAAATAAATAATGGTAGTGTGCAGGAATTATAACTGTTAACAAATATGTGCGATTGAAACTCTTCAACGCGAAGACCTTGAATTCATTCGATAAAATCAATGTAAGAAATCTGTATAAAAATCTGGATAAAAATCTGTATACACAATTGAACTCAATAAACGTGGGGCGGTTCGAGGAAGGTTCGTTAAAATAATTCGATGAGTTTATATATTCTAAAAGTTATCGTTTATTTAATATTATGCAAGGGAAAAAGCTGGCAAGCATAAAAAACCCTTGATGAAATGTGTTCAAGAATCCAAGCAAGGAGGTACAGAAAAAGCAGTTAGCACTTCGAGGAATTATAGTTTTTCAAGGCAACGACAATAATAGCACCTAAATTCGTTGGAGTTTACTGTGTTTTTCTAGGCTAGTTGTTGTCGCTACTCCAACCGTTAAACCGGCGCACGGCAACAGCTATGCCAATCCGGTAACGTGGTGAACTGCACTCCTTGTTTGGATTCTCGAACTGCCGAAACGGCGAAAAATCAAACGTGACCAATAGCGACGATTCCGTCAGGTGAATATAAGGAGCGCCGAACGGCGGGCAGCTCTATCTCGAGTACAAATCAGCCAATACGTGAATATTGGTTGAATTGCGTGAATACAAGATTTCTGTTTCTGCGAAACTAATCTTTGTCTAACTCAGCACGACTGCGTCGTTAAAGTCCAGTTAAAATACGGGAAGTCGAGAAAAAAGACTCAATATCCGTTGTGCTCAACGATATATACAGGGTGTCCCAAAAGTGTTGAAGGAGCCGGAAACGGGGGGTAGGTGGGGTCATTCTGAACAACATTTTTATTTGCAAAAATGTCGTACGGGGCTTCATTTTTGAATTACTAAGGAAAAACACCGACCAATCAGAGCGCGAGAATTTCGCGCGCTCGAAGGCAGTAGAATAGGCCCGTGTTACGGTTGACCGTGGTCATGAGCGAACATATGGGCATCGCGATGGTAAGAGAGCGGGTCGGTAACCCAATTGTAATAACGGATAGGTAACGCCAGATGTCGATGTAGTAAAAGGCTATTAGGTGAAGACGGTATACAGAAAAATCGGAATAATTGATGAATTATTCTTCATTCGCGAATAATAAAGAAACTAATTATTCGTCTTTATTCACGTAGTCAGGATAAATGAAATTTATAACGATACTGTAGTTCGTTATCGAAAAGAAATAACAGAGAAAATATCGAAAATTACACTCTATAAATATTATGATGATGAAAAAGGACAAACTCTCATTTTGAAAAAAAATACAATTTTCAATTCTGGAAAAGGATGAACTTTTTCATTCACCGAAAAATATTTTAAATGAAATAATTAGTAGATGTACAAAAAATTTGAATATGTTTCGATGGAAATGAATTTTTGTCATCAGGACGATTCTTCCAGTTGGAAAAAATTATTCTTCTCCCACGGAAACTTTTATTTCACTCCAGTGTCACCTATCACTGTCACTTTTCATTATTAGCTGTCATTATCGCATTTCCTCCTCACTTTTCACTATGTAGCCGATATCAGTTCGACACGTAAATGCATCGAAATAAAACGAGCGAACAAATAAATATTAAGAAATAATTTCCTCCGCACTGTCTGGAAGACGGAAACCGGCGATTACGACTGGAAACATTTGTCGACTACAATGCGTCGATCGCCACGTGCCAGCCAAAAATTTGAAACGAGCATCGTTGCTTGGCAACGGCTGGCGACTTACGCGTTGCGATCGGATACGAAACCGAGTGCCGTGGTTCGTAGAAATACTGCCGCTTCGCCGGTAATTTAATTATATCAATGTTTTAATACCAATTCTCTACAAAAAGAAAATAAAACGTCGTTAAAAATATTCCTGAATAATCGTTCACGCGTTCGGTGAATTTATCGAACTTTCTTATGTTATACTCCAATCAAAAAATTACAGCAGAATAAATCGATGGATCATTGACCCCGTTGTAACATCAGCTGTTCGTACTCTGACCTATGAAAGTACCCGATGACACAAATTTATGTTCATCAAACCTGGCGAATTATTTCTACAATGGTTAGTCTTTTTAAGTGGATATTACACTACGGTGTTTTATGATATGAATTATCGTTTTATAAGTAATATGTTCTGTATGAAATTAAGAATTAACTGAAATACAAATTTATGTTTCAACGGAATATGGGTGACAAGGGAATAATCGTGTGAAGATTGAACTTTTAATAGTGGCTCCGATAGGGGCCAATTAAAATTTATTTATTTATTGAATTATTTATTTATTTATTATTATTATTATTTTTTTTTTTTTTTTTTTTTTTTATTCTACGGTGGGGGAAATACTATTTAAGTACACCTCACGGAGGCAGTGTGGGACTCATGCGAGAAGCGCATACTACCTACTAAAACCCCCACCGGATGGTTCGGTGGTCCTGAAAAAGAATAATTTTTTTTTATGAAAATACGGTTCCAACAATTACATCGTACACGAGCTAAAACTTTTTTTAACTGCCACTATGACATTCTTATAAACTTCTTTTTTATAAAAAAATTCTCTTAAAAAAATGTTGACAATATTTTTAATAATTAAAATTATTTCTGGATTATATCTGAGAAAAGGACTTCAGATCGTATTCAGCTCACAAAATTAATTATTAATTAATCGCGTGACTCCGGATTTGATTTTTGGGAAACAGTTCCCATTTAATGTATTAAATGTTTTATTGTACGGAGACCAGGTCCCGTTAATCTCCAGTACGAGAAACGTCCAGTTAATGTGCGATTACCAAGAATCACTGTAATGCGGAGAACTAAGCCTCCGATGGAGAAACTCGCACTGAGAGATATGAATAAATGCTAGCGAGTCCCTGAGCGTAATGTTACCGCAATTTGAACGAATTCTTCGGTAATTTTTGAACCGCGTATATACAGGGTGTCCCACAATTACTGTCCGACCAATCAGAGCGCGAGAATTACGCGCGCTCAGGGGCGGAGTGTTGGTAAGAGTAACAGTGACCATCGTCATAAACAAACATGTGGGCATCGCGGTGGTAACTCAACGGATCGGCCAACTGTTACTCATGCCTACACTTTCGCCCCTGAGGGCACGCAATTCGCGCGCTCTCATTGGTCAGTGTTTTTCCTTAATAATTTAAAAACGAAGCCTCATCCAATATTTTTGCAAAGGAAAAAGTTGTTCCGTAGTAGCTTATTCAGCTAGACACGTGTTAAAAAGTATAAAATAATTTCGCCAACTAACAGACTTTAGGGTAGGTCAAATTGGCTATACTAAGCATCTGTAAGCGGTCAATGTTATTTCCTTCGACACTGCGACCCACGTGCCGCTACAGCCGCGTCGTTATTTCTTTGTTTTTTCGGTTTCTATGTATTTTTTAATGGAATTAAGTAAACATGTATGTATTGCTTTAGATCGTGGCACTTTTATTAAATCAACATTGTTTTTTATCAATTTTTGCGAAGTTATTTATTTACACTTCTAGTATTTCTTAAGAGCGTGATATTTTGTAAAACATTTACTCTTGTGAAATGGAACCTGACATATTTGATATCGTGTTTCGCTGCTTACTTTTATGAGCTGCAAACTTTGTAAAAGTGTCGAGAAGTGTTGCTCGTAAGACTTTAGTCTCTTCCCTCGGCTCAAACAAGCACAAGAAAGCGACGTTTCGATACCCAAGAGGACGTAATTACGAAATCGTGAGAACACTTGATGCAGATTTCGAAATCAGCTCACCAAGAGCAGTTGGGATCCAATAAAATAAAAGATTTTGTAAATGCATATTCGCGAAAGTATTTTGAAGGCGATATATTGTAAATGTAATTGAACTGTTGAATATTCTGTAGCGGCTGGTCATAAATCTGTAAATTTGTAAAGAGCATCGAACGTGCAAACGACCAGCACGGTTTATGATACGGACGACAGCGGAGCTGTTTTTGAGGAAACCGTTTTAGGATTTTTAGAGAATGCATGTCCGTACTTAGAATTTTGCTAATGGTCTCGATAGTAAAACGCTTAGTGTCATAAACCCTGAGTTTCCCTAAGGGTCTTCATCGCGAGGTCAAGCGACCATCGGCCGGTCGCGTAGCTGACCGCGGGCCCTGGGAAATTCCGCTGCGTTGCTACCTTCACCAGCAAACGCTACCCCCGTCGAATCGTACCCCCGCTTCACGGAAGCGTGCTTCGGGCACAAGAGGGAGGTTCTACGATTTGGCGGGATTTAGGTTGCGATAATTGGTTAACCCCACCTTGTCAGGGGTTGGCCAAAGTCTCTGACAAGATCTTAAAAGATCGGAATTGAGCGAGAAATCCAGAGTAAGAAATAAGACACAACATAACTTGTAAGATCAGGAGTCCACACTGACGTACGCGCTCAATAAAGAAACAAGAGAACCAACGCTGTGATCATGATTTTAATATCACGCAACCCTATCCTTCACAAAATTTATTATATACTCGTTAAACAATTGTTATTTAATTCTTTAAAGAATTTCATCAAAATCATTATTTATTCTATTAGTAATTAATTGTTCATAAGTTATTTTGTAAAGAATATAATGAGTAATATGAGTAATTTGTAATATCAATATTCAAGGATGTAACATGTTTAGAACAGAAATTTTGTTTCAGGAAATTTCTATTTTCCCACAATTACGATGATATATTTAGGATAATTAATTGTGATTAGGGATCTGTAACATTTATTTCTTAAATTGCTTCAGTTTAAGTTAAATAACTTAAAATGTAAAGCGGAGTTCAACATCTGGAACACATACCATAAGAGAGGAACGTTCTCCCATTGATCTTCAGCTCTTGACCGTGTCGTAAATTGTCGAAACACGAGATAACATACCCTTAAAAAGACACCATAGCTAAATTTTTCGCATTTCCTTGAGATTTTCTTCAGTCTCTTTCGAGCAACCAGACAAAAAGTTACACTGCCAGAGTCGTGCGTTCTGTATATTTTCTTAGATTTAATCTGTATTATATTATGCTTATATTCTGTGTATTATTTAGTGTGTGCATATTTTATTATTATTTAATTATTATTTTATGATTTAATTATTGTTTAATGCAAATAACAATGTCCCGTGCATGTGTAAATCATCCAAATATATGTTGTTATGTGTGTGGTGAAGTGGTGTTTAAATGTTCAGTGAATAATATTTCGGAATCTATAAAACGTGCCTACGAACAATATTTTGAATGGCAACTTGGCGATCAAGATAAAGATTGCGCACCTCACGTCATTTGCCGCAGGTGTAATACAGGATTACTTAGATATGTACGAGATGGAAAAAAATATGTACCATTTGATGTACCAATGGTTTGGAGGGAACCGACTAATTACAAAACTGATTGTTATTTTTGTCTTACCAACATAGCTGGTTGTACTTATAAAGGAAGAAACAATGTTTGCTATTCAACTGTTACATCGGCTATACGGCCAATATACCTAAAAGATGAAGGCACCGACTTCAATTGTCGAAACTCCGGACACGATTGCTAAAAATTCTCCCGAATTTTTAAATACAGAAGAAACTGCTGCTGCTGCTGCTGTAGCTTCAAATTCGAACGACACGATGTCTAGTGAATACGAGGAGAAATTTTCAGGACAAAACAATATTCACCTGATTTCTCAAGCAGATTTAAACGATTTAGTGCGAGGTTTACAATTAACAAAAACTAAATCCGAACTTTTATCCTCCAGGCTACAACAATGGAATTCGCTGGCACACGAGACAACTGTAAGTCACTTCCGAAATAGAAACGAAGAATTAAAACGATATTTCGCGGTTCACAATAATTTATGTTACTGCTCCGACATTGAAAATTTGTTCAAAGAATTACACTATAAACATCATCCCGAGGATTGGAGGCTCTTTATAGATTCATCCAAAATCAGCTTAAAGGCAGTCTTGTTACACAATGGAAATAAATATCCGTCTGTACCAATCGCATATGGCCGATAGCAGAAACAGACGTAGGATATTTTTAAAACACTTTTACACGAAATAAATTACAATAAGTATAAGTGGCATATCTGCGGAGACTTGAAAGTCATTGCATTATTAATGGGACTTCAAAGCGGCTATACCAAATATTGTTGCTTCTTATTTGAGTGGGACAGTTGTGCACGATCAGATCATTATAATATTAAGACATGGCCACTGACAAAAAATGTTCATCGTGGGAAAAAGAATGTACAACATAAAAGTTTAGTGAATAAACAGGATATATATTTGTCGCCACTCCACATTAAATTGGGAATCATGAAGAATTTCGTAAAACGCATGGATAAAAACGGAGCTGCTTTCCAATATTTCAAATTAAAATTCCCAGCACTGTCGGAGGCAAAAATTAAAGAGGGCATTTATATAGGACCACAAATACGTGTCTTATTTAAAGACCCCGAATGGGAAAATTGCATGTCGTAAGTAGAAAAGAATGTGTGGGTGGCATTCAAAAACACTTGCGAAAATTTTCTTGGATCGCATCGTTCAGAAAATTATACAGAAATTGTTGAGCTATTGCTGCATGCATGTAAACAAATGGGGTGTAATATGTCACTAAAAATGCATCTTCTACACTGTCATTTAGACTTTTTTCCGGAAAATCTTGGAAACGTGAGTGATGAGCATGGTGAATGATTTCATCAAGATATTAGTGTTATAGAGAAACGTTACCTTGGAAAAGACGTACCTGCCATGTTAGCGGACTATTGTTGGCAGTTGAAGGTTGAAGGAAAAGAATTGTTTAAACGCCAAGCAAGAAGAAACTATTTCTAAGTATGTATATAAATTTTACTCCTCATATTCTTTACAAAATAACTTATGAACAATTAATTACTAATAGAATAAATAATGATTTTGATAAAATTCTTTAAAGAATTAAATAACAATTGTTTAACGAGTATATAATAAATTTTGTATAGAAGAAAAGTAATAACTGCGCGGCGCGTCGCGCCAAGACAGAAGGTAGGGCGACTACCGCGCCGCGCCAACATTGAGTACCACAGGCAGCGACGCATGTCTTGCCGAACTATTTTCCTTATAAAATGTAATCGAGTGTGATTTTTTAACTTTGCTCCATGCTTTCTGCAGCCGAAATGTCTGGTCTATCGCGTACGATGGTTAGATTTTTACCTAGACCCTCAGATTTTTATATAAATTTAAAAATATCAGCAAAAATTGGTGCATTTTTGGGGGCTTTTTTACTTTGATCGTTGTTTGAACATATTTAAATGTTTACAATGTAATAACAATTTATATAGTTTTATTCTGGAAAGTTCACAGAATTCTCTCGTGCAAAAAGCCATTGAATATCTGGTATAGTAAAAGCACAAAAAATTTCCAAAGTTGAAATTTTACCATTTTTTTCCGCATTAATTTTCTAAAAAAACTGTACGTAACAGAAAAAAACGGACTTCAGATTCGTAGTCAGCTCGCAAAAATCTATAAGAATTTCATAGTGGTAGTTTATATAAAACGAAAAAGTCAAAATTTGTTGTACAGTGTTATTTACGTAAAACGCACATGATGCACATACAATATACAGCGCTTTAATATCAATAATAAATATCTGACACAAATTCGATAGGTTTAATTGGTTCATCGTGAATAATTTATTACGAACCGGTAATGCAATTGTTTATTGTAATAATTTTTGTACGCCGTCTGGAAATTGTTTAATGGAGAATGTATGAGATTTCTGTATGTGTTCTCAATGGACCTAATTAACACAAGATCGTAACAGTAAAATATCAGAAAGTTCTTTAAATTTTATCTGGTTAATACATCGCCGTAAAATCAGATCGTCAATTTAATAACAATACAAAATTTAAAAGTAATAACAATTTTCACTAGTATTAAAACATTAGATATAGAAAAGCCTATCTTATTAGATCATAGGCTTATTGATCTACTTTACGGCTCTACTACCGCTTACGTTACCGATACGATACCATCGTGGCATCCATACGCTTGTTCATGACCACAGTTAACTCTTACGCTTGAAGGTATTGCTCTCGCGTTCCAGCGCGTGCTAATTTTGCACTCTGATTGGTCGAGATTTTTTCTTAATAATTTTAAAAAAAGTCTCAGCCAATATTTTAGCAAAGAATGAAGGTGTTCAGAATAACCCCACCTACGATTAAGATGATAATTACAGTGTGTACGAAGTAAGTATACACATAAAAGTAAGTTTTAAGTTAGGAAAATTTTCTTATTTAGCGATTTGAAGATTGCACGCGTTCCGCAAGTCCCGAAACGCATACGAAAATCCCAGTCGCTAACGATTGAATGCGACGTTACCAAACCCAATAAATTCAAGCATTGGTAGTTGAATCGAAATTCATTGTTCTACCACGCGTCGTGCAGACAACACCGGTTTGATTTTTCCGATAATCCAACTCCGAGTAAAAAAGATCAAAAGTGCTTCGCGCTAACCAAACCGCACCTTGTGCAGCCATTATGTTAGAACTAAGACAACTTATGTTGGTGTAGACTCTTATTTTTATCCATAAAGTATATTATAACATTCAAACTTCGTTCTCGACACCCAGTGTAAGTGAATTTTCAAACCAGTACATCCGTTGGGCTCGTCCAAATCCATCAAAAAACAAAGATGGTCCTGTATCATAGTGAGTAAAAGGGACCTCGCCATTTTCCTTAGGGAAGCCAAGATTGTAGTTGAGTGCAGCCACTGTCAAAATAAAGTCCATGTGTTATATTTTATAGCACAGGTGGCTGTTCTACCTAAATACATCATTGGAATGGATGAGTCGGTACGTGTGTGATAGAGCGATATGACTGAGACGCGGTGCGATTGAGACGGGATATTTGAAGTCCTGTACGATTTGCGGCGTATGACTGACAAGACGCGGTGCGATTGAGAGCGGCGTGATTGAGGCCACGTGCTGATGAGCGGCGGTATGACTGAAACGCAGTGTGTTTGAGAGCGGCGTGATTAAGGTCCCGTACCGATGAGCGACGGTATGACTGAGGCGCGGTGCGATTCAGAGCGGCGTGATTGAGGCCACGTGCTGATGAGCGGCGGTATGACTGAGACGTGGCGTGATCGAAAGCGGCGTGATTGAGAAGTGGTACGATTGAGATGCGGAATGTTTGAACTAACGCGTATATAAGGAGGCCTCGTAGAGGCTTGCAGGCAGAATATTTTGGAATTAGCGACTGACTAGCACTGTGAGCGAAAGTGTCCTACATATCAAAGAAATAAAGAGATAGCTTTACAGTAAAAGCCCGCACAGTGCAGCGGAGGCCGGAATCGAAACGTGCACTGTGGCGACCGTGGAAGCGAAATTTGATACTCGGCGGCTGTCCTTTTTTCGCCGCGGTTCGCCTTTGCTGGCGACCGAAAAAAGAAACCGCCGCTGAGACGGCGAGGCATTTAAATGTCCGACGATGTTCGAATAGAGGGATACGATGTGCACAGTGACGATTCGGTATGTATTTTAGAGCCAATCTAAGGAGGGATAATCGCAACAGTGCACGATTCGGTACGTGTTTTCGAGCCAATCTGAGGGGCGATACGACGCGAACTGAGTGCGTGTTTTCGAACAACCATTGACTACGCGAAATGGTCTGCAGAAATGTAACGATTCCTTGGGTCTTATTACTGCTACGGAATGACAAACATCTCGACTTTCTAAAAACTAAAATCCTCGAAGGGACGACAAACGATATCTATTGAATTGCCGGAACTTTGTGTTGGTGTTCATGATAGCATGCTTACATTATGACTACTATCTTCGACAACGTAGTTCGTCCAACTTCTAATTAGGCAGTATATTTATTCTTTGCCTCTAAATAAGAAATAACAAGAAGGGTGATTTTTGTATATTCCAACACTTTGGGTGGTCGCCTAATTTTCTCAATGCCTATGTAAGAAAAATAGGAATCAACAAATACAGTATTTTCTCCGTAAATGTGAAAAAGATTTCTACCGTCAGAGTAAAAATTTTATCCCCACTCCCGGGGGGATCGCCCTCATTTTCTGATTAAAACCACAGCAAACGTGATGTAATTACGTTAATAATTACGTACGTAACGGGTGATTAAAGTTTTTAACGTGAAAGAAGGCGGCGAGTGGAAAAGACAGAGAGGCAGAAGGTTGAAGCGTTCGGCAAACATGAAAGACTCCCGTGTGTTCTGTCTTTCAAATTCGAAAATCGAAATTCATTATTTTTGGTTTTTCGTGAATGAACATTTTACCATCGTATTTGTCTCGTTTTTCTGATTAAAATGATACCAAACACGATATAATTACGATCATAATTACCCGTGTAACAAGCCATAAAGGTTTATTTATATCTCTGCCGTAAATGTAACGTCCAAAACTTTTATGGCTTGTTACACGGGTAATTGTGATCGTAATTATATCTTGTTTGGTCTTATTTTAATCGGAAAAACCTCACGAATATGTTAAAAAAGTTTGCAGTCAAAAAAATATAAATATTAACAAATTATATTGCTAAATTGGGAACTGGAGATCGGTCAGCGCGCATCAAAGCGACCGCGGTGAGTGTATCTTGTTACACTTGGACTGCCTCGAGCGAGGCGAACATAAGCGCAGCAATGTCGCACGCATAGGCGCAGGAAGAGACGTTTTGCACTGTGGCGAACAACCGAGTACAATAAAGACCCTCTCAGTGCAATGCTTGGTTGTCCCACACAGTGCGAAACGTCTCTTCCTGCGCTTATGCGTGCGTCATTGCTGCGCCTATGTTCGCCTCGCATGAACCAGCTTTGCTCGACATTTCAATGCTTCGCCGCCTTAGCGGCGATTTGTTCTTTTGGCCGCGGCGTGGAAAGCACAACCGCCGAGTATCAAATTTCGCTTCCACTGGCCCACTCAGTGCGAAAGTTTGATTCGGTCCACGTACGTGAGCCGAACGTGGATAGCGATACAAAAACAGAGAGGGACTGAGGTTCGAGACGTTCGGCAAACATGAAAGACTCCTGCGTGTTCTGTCTTTCAAATTCGAAAATCGAAATTCATTATTTTTGGTTTTTCGTGAATGAACATTTTACCACCGTATTTGTCTCGTTTTTCTGATTAAAATGATACCAAACACGATCTAATTACGATCATAATTGTGACAAGCCATAAAAGTTTCGGACGTCAGAATCTAAGGAATTCGTATCTCTGACGTAAATGTAACATCCGAAACTTTCATGGCTTGTTACACAGGTGATTATGATCCTAATCATATTGTGTTTGTTATCATTTTAATCAGAAAAACGAAACGAATACGACGGTAAAAGTTTCATTCACGAAAAACCAAAAACAAAGAATTTTGATTTTCAAATTTAAAAGACAGAACACGCAGGAGTCTTTCATGTTTGCCGAACGCTTCAACCTTCTGCCTCTCTGTCTTTTCCACTCGCCGTCCTCTTTCACGTTAATAACTTTAATCACCCGTTACGTACGTAATTATTGACGCAATTGCATCATGTTTAGTGTCATTTTAATCAGAAAAAACCTGACGAATACCACGGTACAAGTTTCATGAAAAAATAATAGGAAATAAGGAAATTGCAATCTTTTTCTTTGCTTGCGTTAGTATGTGTCTCACCGATGTTCGGTCGTTTCGGTACCGATCGTGTTTAATGCTTGACTGATTCCAAGGGGGATCCCCCCAGCAACCGAGCCGTCGAGCATAAAATTTCGCTTCCAACTGTCCCGCTCAGTGCGAATTTCGATTCCGGCCTCTTTCGCACTATGAGGGCCTTTACTGTAGTGCACTGTGCGGGCTTTTACTGTAATTATCTTCTTTAAGACTATCTTGTTAACATTCGTGGTAGAAATAAATTCGTTCGAGCCTTGTTGTATATTGCACATGGTGTGCCGACTGAGTTTATTACACTATCTATAACTTGTACTCGAAGGACCACTCCAATGGTTGGAGACTATACAAAGTATCCATGTTTCTACGCTATAAATTCGAGTCGAGCTAGTATACTTCTGTTCGAGATTCTATGACTTGTTCTGTACTTCTAAACTATTTGATTTATTCTTTAACTATTCGTTCTATTCTATAACTTATTCTGATGTATCTAGCTAATTTCAATCTTCACGTCACCTCGGTCAAGTAGTCTTGACGGTGGTGAATGATTCCGATTTGATGAGTGAAATCTACAAACTTGTGGAAGGGAAGCAAAGGTTTACGCCCTTCTTGCGTCCCTCCACTCGCAAATATTACAAATTTTCCTGTTTAACTGTGGCAGGTAATAAGGGTCAGGAAGCGCGCTGACTTTGGTTAAGCATGCTAAAAATAACGGGATAAAAAAAGGTAAAATATTAATCTGGCGACCAGATGCGAACAATAACTAGACAAAAAATTACAGGGAAGTTCGCGAGTCTTAATGGCTTCCTAAGTTTATGGCTATCGCGTTGCGGTCCTCGAGCCCTTCGATTAGACGACGGTCTTATGGCTAGTTGTTATATTGAAATTCTAAAATCTATTCTAATACTAAAGGCATTGTTGGCCATAAGGACTTTACAACTTAATAGTGGGCCTAAACATATCTTTCATATAAAACATATCAAAAAAACACATACACATATCAAAACAGTTGGAAATGAATTTTCGATATAAAAATTTCTATTCTATGTGTTTCTAGCTCTGCATTACCTTTACAGAAACTTTATAATTAATCGTACGTTTTTCTTCGCAGGTTTTGTATAATTAATTATGTATGACTAAGTATAATTGCAACCGCGTAATAAATTTATTGATATTCCCTAATTTGGATGGAGTTTTTAGCTAAGTCATAAATGTTTTCTGCAAATGAGGAAACGAAAATTCTTACTCTCCGTATTTTTCAGAATAATGAAACTTACTGATTGCAAGTATTAACAGATCAGTGTGAGCTAACAATATGTCTTCAACATCCAAGGTGTTAACAAAATAAAAATGTTTATTAATAGTATTTTTCACCGGTATAAAATTTACTGATTGCAATTATAACAAAAAGTGTTTTCGTCTCCTCTAAATGCAACTGTGCTAATTAACATGATAACGTGTGTGCGTAACTTGCAATTGTGTGCGTTACTTCCTTTGTACCTTTAACTGCCATACGCCTTTTTGGATTGTTAAAGAAAAAGTGCCTGAACTCGTCGAGTGTTCACGTTCTGGATGCATTTTGATGTCAGGTGAAATATGACTGCTCTCCTTTGTTTTCCTGAGTGACGGTGTTGGTGCTAATGGCGGGACGGACGTTTCTATAAAAATTGCAATTTACTGTGTTGCGTTTTCATGCTTCGTTAAATATGTAAATTCAAGAAACAAAATAGAGGAGAAAAAAGTGAGGAACACGGAAACATAAATAAATCGATGTTACATATTATTTTCTTGAGAGGGACAGTATTGGCTCGATCAAAACAAATGCTAAAACTCGGGCGTAACGCAGTATTGTCGGTACGATAATCCTTTTTAAGCTGTTAAAGCCCGCAGTGAGTTTCAGATAATAAAATATTTTTATAATAACAAATATAAGCGTAACAATTGACACTAAAACTAACAAACTGAACAAAGTTCAAAAGTTTCTCATTAATCGCTTCAAAAATTCTTATTGCAAATTAATGAATTTGTTAGAGGGTTTTTCTTAAAATCTGTAATATATTTTAATGAAATACTAAATAATACGTTTAATCGTTCGTTTATCTGTGTTTCTCAGTGCTTTTAATTTCAGTTTAAATGTGCATTATACGCCGATATGTTTAGTACTAATGGAAACTGCAGTTTACTCTTTAATTATAATTAATCATATGATTATATGGTTATATTATGAAAAACGATAAATTACAGGGAACAGTTTACAAAATTTGAAGAAAAAATATTCGGTTCCTCGTATGTTAAATAATCCTAAATAATAACAAGAGAAAAGGGAATGTTTTGCATTCTGTTGACAAATGCGATGTTCCACTTCAGGTATTCCATATCGCTCATCTCGAAACAATACCGACTACAAATACTGTAATTACAGAGTACCTCAGCTCTACATCGCCAAACTTTATTTACTCTATTAAAATATTCGCTTCGTAAAAATAAAAGAGAATGTTATATAGGGCGGCGAATACTTTATTAACGAGTTGCAACAAAAATACCAAATCACGACGCATAAATTTGTTGTACCACATTACATATGAGGCATTCCAGTTGTTAGCGCACGGTGTACACGCGTACCTCCAAATGCACTCTAATGTTTACTAAGCTGAGATGGTTCTAATTTATACCGAGGAAAGTCAAAGGTTCCGTGCTGGTCCAATGCTTATTCAACCAATGCTTTCACTGTTGGGCTTATATGATTGTAACAACTGATTTACTTCTGATTGAATATTCTAAATTGTTTTATGAGTGACTGACTTGTGGTTTCTAACTCTACTTTGTATCTGGTTGTCTCTAACTCTGAAGTGTATCTGATTGGTTCTAAATCTGAGGTATATCTGGCTGGTTCTAAATCTGAGGTGTATCTGACTGGTTCTAAATCTGAGGTGTATCTGATTGTCTTCTACTCTAGAACCGTCCTTGTCGACTTTTCGTCGACATCCCACCTTTGCCACGAGGGTGATGGGGGTGAGAAGCGACCGAATTGTCTCATGCCTTCCAGTGCGATCGTAGCGCCATGAGTTCTTGGGTGGGATGGCAATTCGGCCGCTGGTGGACACATGTCCGAGATACTGAAAAAGCCCGTGGCAATAAACCGTACCGCGAAACTATACCGTTATTGAGTTGTAAGCTCAACGCGGACTTGGGGTAAAACTTTATGATGAGGCCGGTTTGCGTTAAGCAGGGCACCTAATTGCACGGTGCCCACCCAAACTGGTTAATATTAATATCTTTTAACCTAGATATAGACAAGCCTGCATACCGTACTAAAGAATGATTCTTATTATTTTATGTATCTCGAATACCGTACTAAAACACAAATTCCTATTCCTTTATGTATCTTAAACATCAGTACAGTAAATCCTCCCACAGTGCGACACGTCTCTTCCTGCGTCTATGCGTGCGTTGTTGCTGCGCCTGTGTTCGCCTCGCTCGAGCCAGTCCAAGTGTAACACGATACACTCGCCGCGGTCCCTTTGATGCGGGCCGACAGATCTCCAGTTCCAAATTTACCAATATAATTTTTTAATATTTATATTTTTTTGACTGCAAATTTTTTTAACATATTCGTGAGGTTCTTCCGATCAAAATAAGACCAAACACGATATAATTACGATCATAATTACCTGTGTAACAAGCCATAAAAGTTTCGGATGTTACATTTACGTCAGAGATACGAATTCCTTAGATTCGGACGTCCGAAACTTTTATGGCTTGTCACAATTATGATCGTAATTAGATCGTGTTTGGTATCATTTTAATCAGAAAAACGAGACGAATACGACGGTAAAAGTTTCATTCACGAAAAACCAAAAATAAAGAATTTTGATTTTTGAATTTAAAAGACCGAACATGCAGGAGTCTTTCATGTTTGCCGTACGCTTCAACCTTCTGTCTCTCTGTCTTTTCCACTCGCCGTCCTCTGCCACGTTAAAAACTTTATTCACCCGTTACGTACGTAATTATTAACATAATTACATCATGTTTGGTGTCATTTTAATCAGAAAAACCTGACGAATACGATGGTACAAGTTTCATGAAAAAATAATAGGAAATAAGAAAATTGCAATCTTTTTCTTTGCTTGCGTTAGTATGTGTCTCACCGATATTCGGTCGTTTCGGTACCGATCGTGTTTAATGCTTGACTGATTCCGAGGGGGATCACCCCAGCAAGGGACAGCCGCCGAGTATTAAATTTCGCTTCTCCTATGCTCACAGTGAGCAGTTTCGATTCCGGCCTCTGTTGCACTGTGGGAAGATTCACTGTACTGTGTATGTATACAACTGTTATTCCGTTGCACATGGAACCCAGAACGTGACGATATCCAAAGGGAGTTTATGATGGTTCTTCTACAAAAAACTGTTTTTGGGATAGACATTTTTTGCTTTACCTCTAGTATTCATTTACCTTTTGTATGAAATAGGCTCTAACTTTTATTTTTGTTTCAACCTCAATAGATCCGCTTATGTTATAAACTCGACTGTTTCCAAAATGCTGGTTTAGCGATCTGTACTGTCTAACAGGAATGTTTGGCCTTCGAGGGTCTATCTGGCAGGAAAAATCCAGACGCGGTCTGATTTTGGGGGTACCTGCCGAACCCATCAATATCGCTCCCACCCTCTTCCAAAAAGAAGCACGTGAAGGGTGCAAAAGAAGGTGGACACTACCATCAAGAAGGATGTTGATTGAAGAAATTAGCGCTACGAAAAAAAACCAATTAGCATGCTTCAAGTTTTTCGAATCCTCGCAGAAGTGTGGACGGCATTGAATCATCACATACCAGTTTAATTGGTTCGGACATTCTTAAAACTTACATATGAAAGCGTCAAACGTGTGAGATGTCTTTAACTTGTATAGAAATACGTCAATCGCATTTGACGTTTTAAATCATTTACAAATACCACCATTAACGAGTCGGACGCATTCAGTCGTAATTACAAGTTCAATGTGAATTGTGTCGGACGTTTTAACATATCCAAGTACGCGTCAACCGTTTTGGACGCTTCTTACTTATGCATCGTAGGGTCAACCGCTATGGATAGCTTTACTCACTAACTCAAGAATACGTCAATTATTTCAGAGGTTTTCCGAAGTTTAATTATAAATTCTAACGTCATCGTTTCGGACGCGTTAAGTTCTCTTTTACCGATCACTGCGCCAACCATCCGGATGCATTTATCTCGACGGAATAATTCTCATACTCCGAATAAAAGGTTCGCAATCGTAATTGTTCAAAGTACTGGCACAATTATAATTCAATGAATCCACATTCGAACAATCGGTAAATTGTTACTCTGTCTTTGTCTGAAAGTCAACTTAATGAACCATGAGCTAGTTAGGTTGTGGAATCAGTGAAACCACCTGAAAAGAAAAACTAACCAAACAACTGGCGAGGATATATTGTGTGCTTCATTACAAATCAATTTTTGACTTACAAGGGACATCACCCAAACGTTACACGCCGATTTGGATGAACTTTTGATATGTAATAGAACTTGAACAAATAATTGACACGTATTTTTTTACACGCGCAAATATCCACTTTGAATTATTTTTCAAATATCTCGGGAACTGTTAGGCCTAGGTAAGAAATTCAAAATGCAAATTTTTCCGTTTTAGAAGGCCAATAATATAGTGCAAAGGGATTTTTGAAAAATTTGTTTGTTTAAAAAATATATTAAAAATTAACATTTTTTGTTCTAAATTTTTGTATAAAACGTTGAACTCTTTTTATAAAATTTCACATACGTAAACTATAGGGGCAAACAAAAAATACGGATAAATTGGAATTTTTAATTTCATTCGTAGAAAAAAAAATTGGTATGGTTGAAGTTATAAGCACATTTTATACCTTCCCTTCGGGTGTACGACTGATTTCTATACATAATATTCTGGAAATTGTATTACATTATATTTTTTATACTAATTTATTAAAAAAAGGAACTTGTATGTCCTTAATTGACCCTATAAAACATGGGGCCCGAGGCAAATATCCCGTTTGCCCCGCGTTATGCGTACTAATGATCCTATTCGATGTACAGTAAAGACCCTCTCAGTGCAATGCTTGGTTGACCCACACAGTGCGAAACGTCTCTTCCTGCGCTTATGCGTGCGTCATTGTTGCGCCTATGTTCGCCTTGCTTGAACCAGTCTCGCTCGACATTTCAATGCTTCACCGCCTTAGCGGCGATTTGTTCTTTTGGCCGCGGCGTGGAAAGGACAACCGCCGAGTAACAAATTTCGCTTCCACTGGCCCACTCAGTGCGAAAGTTTGATTCGGTCCACGTCCGTGAGCCGAACGTGGATAGCGATACAAAAACAGAGAGGGACTGAGGTTCTAGACGTTCGGCAAACATGAAAGACTCCTGCGTATTCTGTCTTTTAAATTAAAAAATCAAAATTCTTTATTTTTGGTTTTTCGTGAATGAAAATTTTACCATCGTATTCGTCTCTTTTTTCTGATTAAAATGATACCAAACACGATATAATTAGGATCATAATTACCCGTGTAACAAGCCATAAAAGTTTCGGGCGTTACATTTACGTCAGAGATACGAATTCCTTAGATTCTAACGTCTATCGGTTAGCGTCCATCGGTCTTTCGAATAACGAATACTACAATATTTCATATATTTACCTGCGTTGTTAGCCGGTACCATTCAACAGATCATGAAAAGTGTAAAGTATAATACAATTGCCAGAATATTATGTATAGAAATCAGTCGTACACCCGAAGGGAAGGTATAAAATGTGCGTATAACTTCAACCATACCAATTTTTTTTTTCTACGAATGAAATTAAAAATTCCAATTTATCCGTATTTTTTGTTTAAACCTATAGTTTACGTATGTGAAATTTGATAAAAATAGTTCAACGTTTTATACAAAAATTTGAAAGAAAAATGTTAATTTTTAATATATTTTTTAAACAAACAAATTTTTCAAAAATCTATTTGCACTATATTATTGGCCTCCTAAAACGGAAAAATTTGCATTTTAAATTCCTTACCTAGGTCTAATAGTTCCCGAGATATTTGAAAAATGGCTTCTTCAACCCCATCTTTAAGGGTTATTTTCACCACATCAAAGTGGATATTTGCACGTATAAAAAAATACGTGTCAATTATTTTTTCAAGTTCTATAACATATCCAAAGGTCATTCAAATCGGCGTGTAACGTTCGGGTCATGTCCCTTGTTAGCACTTAAGAAAAAAGGTATTACCTTGTAAACTGACAACGGAGTTTAAAAATAAATTTGGCTGTGTACTCTTTGAAAGTTATTGGAAATGTAATGAAGGGAAAAAGCAGTGTTCTCTTCAGAAAAAGGTATGTATTGGGGATTGGCGTGCATCTGAGGATGGTCAAGCGACTAAGTTAAAATTGAATGATTTCATTGGTTGTGGAAAATTTTAGGGAAGTACTTACCAAATGCCCGTCCTGGGGTTGAAGTAAAAGGTGGCTATATGGCTTGAAGTAAAAGGTACGAAGTCGTTTGTCAACTAACGGGTCGACACTCATAAAATAATGAACCGCACTGGCTCTCGAAAATCATGCCAAATTAAAAAAAGTTTCAGAATATAAATTGCACGTAGCACAGAGCTGCAAAAAGCAGCTGTTGATTGTTTATGGATTTTCCAAAAGTTAAAAATAAGCACAATTGCTTTATGATTCTATGAATGCACCGCAACAGTTACTTCGAGGTTAATGCGGTGAAGTAACGTGTTCGCGAAACGCGCGCTACATCTGTACTAGCATGTTCTATAAATAAAAATGTGTACATGCATATACATTTGCTCTTGAATGCATTAGTAAAAGTTATTTAAATAGATATGAGAGTCAACGAGGAGAGTCGTCCATTATTATTCCATATAATCCTTATAATCTTCCGAGAAAACATTTAAGAGCATATGTTTATGTAATATTTTTTTATCATTTTTCGTTATAGAACATGCTGGAAAAATTTTTTTCTTAGAACTATAACACATCATATGTTGTATTGAAAAACAGAGATTTCCGATGTTATTTTGCCTTTTTATAAGTTTTCGTAAATTAATTAACCTTTGTTAATTTTTCTTATGGAATATGTTGGTAAAAACTAGCGATAAAAAACTGAGACATCCTATACACATTGCGATCATGCATATGACGTTTATACAGGGTATCTCGCAACTAGTGTAAGACCCGGGAGTTGTTGGGGAGGTGATTCTAAGTAACTTTTTCCTTTACAAAAATGAGGTTTGGGGCTTCGTTTTTTAAATTATTAAAGAAAAACACTGACCACTCAGTGCTCAGACGTGAGAGCGAAGCTCCGAATGTACGGTAGACCGCTGACGTGAACAAGCAAGTTAGTATCGTGTTATGTTTCGTCAAAGTTAAGTCACATAATCAATAAGCAAATTAAGAATACTCTTCAGTTATTCATTTTTACTAAACAAGGGATAAGACAATTATTCGTTATTCATGTAAATAAAATAAGTCCAATTTTTTCAATACTTGTACTCGTTATTTGAAAACAATATGGAATAAAATATCAAATATTATTTTTACCGCTTTACATTTACGAAAAATTAACTAAGAATTTTTATCAGTTTTACCCATTGTTTAAAAATTCTGTTTCCTGGAAAAGGTGTGTTCTTGTGACTGGGTCGTTCCAACGATCCTGATGTTTTGGGAAAAACATACTCCACTTCATTATTCACTTTTTATTACAACTTCACTGTAACATTTTGCTGACACTTTTCACTAACTGCCTAGTGTAATAATCACGGATAAAAAACGCGCGAACGATTATTGATAGGCAACTCTCACGACTTTTTACATTCTCTATGATGTTGAACACTGTACGGTATATCTAGCTGTCGATTGCAAAGCGATGAACGTCGTGGATGGAAAATTTAGACGTATGTGAGCATTGGCACACTCTCTTACAACAAGAACGTTTAACACTGGAAAGAGAGCGAAGAAATACCTTTCTTTAGGAAAAGAACTGATTCCGCCTTTTTGAAATGGAAAGGGATTCCTGAAACGTCAAACCGTTTAATCGTTTCATGATCCTTTGATCTGACGGTCTAAACGACCGAAGACGATGTCCGAACTCTCGCTTTCTCTCCGCTTGAAATTTTCGGAGTTACGATCAACAGTTTAGGACAAAACGTCCAAAGAACAACGGTGAAGAGAAAAAAGCAAACATTGAAATTATTTTTGGACAATCGTTTGCGCGTATTTGCTCGTTAACCATTGTTGTTACATTAAGAAGTTAGTGAAAAGTGACAACAAAATTACAGTGAAGTGACAATGAGAAGTGGCAGGGAAGTAAAGTTAGTTCACTGACCTGACTGTGACATCAGCTGTTTGGGGTGAATACTATTTTTACGAAAGATCAGGATCGGTTAAACGATGCAGTAACGAGGAACCATTTTCACAGAAGTAGGATTATTTTCAAATAACACTGTCCAACAAATTTTAACTTGTTTTCGACGTTCTAAAATCAAATTAGTGGTTGTTATAGTATTTCTTGCGCTGATTACGAATCTGTAATCCGTTTTCCGTCAGCACGTACAGATTTTGAGAAATTTTACTTTGAAAAAAAGCACATTTTCGAAATTCAAACCAATTTTGTGAGGTAACCATAAAAGATTCTGAAATTCTGTTCGCATCAAAAAATTCTGTAGACTTTCCTGAATACATGTTATCTGCTTTTTATGCATTCTGAATATTTAAACACGTTTAAACAATTAATGAACGCGGAAGGACACAGATTTTGCACCAATTTTTACGTACATTTTTCAATTTATCTCAAAAAGTAAGGGTGTAGTGGAAAATCTAACTATACCACGCGATAGAGCAGATTTTCACCTTTTCACCTTTAGCCCTTTTCGGCTCCTTCAGCACTTGTGGGGCAATCTATGTATATAGCGATCATTTTTATAGTGCGAATAGAATCATTACACTTGCAAGGTAACTGTACCTGATACAAAATATGTGATTTTATGATATAAGATTGTCAAGAGCGAAAATGAAAGATGTATTATACATATTAGATGGTAATACCCTAAATTTGGTAAGGCAAAAATAGTACTTGAATATTATAATAAAATGGGTAAAAATTTCATAATAAGTTTAATATCAACATGAAGAATTGTTCTTCTTATAAATATTTGCGGTTTGACTTTATGTGATCAAGTGTACGGATAAGCTGGAATGGTCAGTCGATTGGAAAAGCAGATAGCAATATTTGGAAACCTTAGAAGAATAATATCAGGCAAAGACACAACCGTTACATCGAAACATCTGAAGAATATTATAAACGAAAGAATATTGAGCATAATAAAATGGTAACAGATGTTCCAGTAGGAAATACACAGGTTAGTCGCGTAAATGGAATATTGATACTTTTATTGAGCAAATTTTCTGTATTAAAACGTAGGAATGATATAAACATTTAGGCGTGACCTAAAAATATTTGAATTGAACAGCATACATTGCAACAACATCCTTAATTTAATTATTTGAAACGCGTGCAATATTTCAAGAAAACGCGTTAGTTCTTAGCATAAAGGGAAGAGATAAAATTATTTCTTTCCAGGAGAGTCTGTAACCAAGAGAAGATAGAGTCGCAATTCAAAATAAAAATAAAAAATCTGGCAGTAAAAAGAAGTAACAGGTTATTAATACGGTTTTAGAGACGTTGAAAGTTTATGTTTAAGTATCTTTAATACGTTTTAAATTACGAGAGTACTACTTACAATTAGCAAAAAACGTAGTTGGACATAAAGAACTTGTCCAAAGTCAAGAACAGACTATACGAAACAACGGTTTATTAACTTTTAGTGTTAAAGTGTAAATTATTAAGTTGAACGCATGAAATGAAAACTTTAATGGTGTAAACTGTGTAATCGTAGTAGGAATATTAATTTGAGATGACATTCTTCTTTAAATTATAAACTGATGAATGACCTATTATTATTTATTGTTGCCTACGGAGATAATGAGACGTTCGATTCACTTTGTTGGTATTCCTAAATTTGGCGATTTATTTCCATTACTATTGCAATATTTAACCTAGCATTGCAAATACCATCGAAACTTCCATAGTTCCAGCCGTCTTTTCCCTATCGTTCCACTATGTGACTAGCGTGTACAGCGTACACAAATGTTTATTTTATTTTTAAGTAATAGAGTACATTTTTTAAAATTATTTTACTTTATTTCAAATGAGACGAAAGGAAAATTATTATATGGAGAGGAAAAGATCAAAATAATTGTTTATAAAAATGATGAACTGTTTAGTAGACAAATTGCAGTAAAAATACAAAAGTCGAACCATATAATTAATAATTTTATTTAGTTAGGGGATTCATATGGAAAGAGTTCTTCCAACAGTGAAAGAAAAAAATGGAAAAGATATATCGTTAAATTTGCGAGTTGCAACAAATAAAAATGTCACAGCGAATCAAATACAAGCAGATACGAACCTTCCTGGCACAAAAAGGCTCGTGCAACAAATTCTACGAAGTAATAAATAGATAAAATGATAAAATGTCGCCGTAAGTCGAAATTTTGATAATGGGCATGGGACAGTTGAGCTGCATTTAGTAGCTGTACGAGAAAGGCACCAATATTCTGGATATCAACGAAAATTAATTCCGACGAATGCGGTGATATATTTGAGGATGGTTTAATTACATTCGTGGAACCGTCAGACTCTGAAGTGTGAGTATCTCAATAAGATAACCCAGAAGTCCACGACACAACATTCGCAAAAAAAGGTTCTGAACTGAAAATATTCAGTTAATTCAGTGGCCTTTTCGATTTTCTGACATCAATACAATTGACAACCTTTAAATAATTATAATGTCTATAATGTACGTGGAAATAGCTGGAAGTACGCTTTGGATATTGTAATTTTGGGTAATTTGTAGAAGCAGTGGAAATACGCGTTATTAGCATGTAAAGATGATGTCAAAGACTTTAATTGTATATTGTAAGTGGAATTATAAAAATTTCGCGCGTCACTGTCTTAAAATTATATATCTTGCAAATTAATGATCGAAAAATATTCAATATAAATATTTTATCTTGAGGGAGTTGAAAGAAGGCATGATATTTTTTGGATATGATATCCAATGATGTATTGTAAGGTTCATTAAGTTCAAGGACATATTTGACCACCTTATTTGTCTATGGTATTTTTACAATTTCACGACGATATTCACTGAGTATTCAAAATGACTGACTGTACCATGGTGAAAGCGTGTAAATGTGCTTATATATACATATATTTCATGGAAAGAAGTAGAGCAAAATAATATATTGTGTTTTGGCGTGAGCAAAGGTTTTATTTTAATTTTCAAAGAAACTTTCTATTATGTTCCGCTTCACTCGCTGATTTAACGGCGGGTGAATATTATAAAAAATGGACACTGAATTTACAGAACAAATACTTATTTATTAGAACTATAATGACAAAGAACTCTAGTTTGTATGAGTAAATGTGTTTGGTGTTGTGTTTGTTGCGTGATTGAATGTTTGTTCGATTGTGGTGACTTTGGCATACTTCGCCATATTTAAAACTTCTATTCTCCCTTCCATTGTGCTCTTCGCGTAGTATATTTTTGGAAGGGGAACAGAGTTTCTGCATTGGTGAGGATGGCGATTGTTTGGGAATTTTTGGATTTCCCAAAAATTGATAACGTCAATCCCGGAGCCCTAGAGACCGTTAAGTTCCAGGACCAGATTACCCTTCGACCTTTAAGCTCTCGAGGTTCATGGCATGACCTGTGCCGCTGAAACCAAAATATCTGCGAATGAATATAGCAATAAATGTATTTACTAAAAACTAAAATCTGAGTTGAAGGTTTTTTAAATGTGGCTTTCTAGTCATGTCGTAAACCTACTCTTAGAATTTCTGTTTGGTATTGTTATATTATGATTTCTATATTTATATTTGTTACGCCGTCACACATTGAATTTTGAGTATGAAATTAGTGACCCACAATGAGCTGCATGAGAACTAAATATTGAAAGTATGATTTCTTACAAAAAGTTTATCAGCGACAGCGTGACTTTTCCAAAAAGACATTTTAATTTTTTGTTGGAAGATTATTGGAGTTTAATTTCAATAATATTTTTCTGAGTCGTTGTGGTTCAATATTTTGTGTTAGATACATTACTGTAAGAGACCGAAGTGTAACATTTATTACTACTATATAAACAAATCTTGACAGTGTTTATATTTTTTATCCATGCGACATAAAAGTTCATCAGAATTCTTTTTAAACATCCTGTATAACTAAAGGAAGTTTTTGTTATTCTTTTCGAATCAACTCTTTACTAATTATATCATAGTCAAGGGACACGTTGATTGGAAAATTAAAAAATCGAACGACAACCAATCACCGTATTTCTAAAACTTTCGCGAGGGCTCCTTAACTCGCCGATCGAGAGCTGTAGAGGTTGGCTGGTTGATTAATAACCACACCGTGTTTCCACTTAAATGCTAATTTATTATCACTACACTCAGCTATACAAAACTTAATTTCTACACTTAACTGACGCTTATACTCTAGTGCTAAACTAGGCTATATAACAAAAATTAGGTTCGACGACCGAACAGTCAGCTGCCGACTACCATGTATATCGCGAGCGAGACTTGTTTACTTTCCGGCGCAGCGATGACAATACCGAATACTGAATGTTTCGACGCGAGAGTCGGTTGGTTTTATATACAGTTGAGGACAAAAATCAGTGGACAGTTACTGAAAGTAGGAAAAGATGAAGTTTAACCGAATTAACGTAACTGTTATGAACTTAAGTTTTATTTATTATATATCCTTATAGTGTGTACATTATTTAATGAATAATTGACGTTCATGTTTGCATTTTTATGTTAACACGCCGTACTTAATGAAATTAATGGACATTTATGAGGAGACAAAAATAAGTGGACACTTTGTTACAAAGTTACCGTGAGGCAAGTAATGTATACAAACATTATGCAGAAGTTGCACGTACATACAGTGAATCCAAATAAACTTATTATTACCAATTCAGCCTTCGTTCGAGTAACAACATTTCTAGAATAATTTCAAAATGACAAGATCGAAAAAAATTTCAAATCAAATTCGCCATTTGATCGTTCCGGACCGCTGAAAAAAATTAAGTTACCGTGTGACTTCTCGGAAGTATAGTGTATCCAAAAGTGCAGTAGAAAAAATGTATACAAAATATTTACTATACAGGATATCCCACAAATATGGTACGAGCCGGAAAGGAATGGTAGGTGGGGTTATTCTGAACAACTTTTTCCTTTGAAAAAATATTGGATGAGGCTTCATTTCTAAATTGTTAAGGAAAAACACCGACCAATTGGAGCGCGTGAAGCGCGCGCGCTCAGGGGCGTCATGCAGGCACGAGTACAGTGACCGTCACCATAAACAAACATATGGGCATCGCGATAGTAATAGAAGGCTATTAGGTGATTGCCGGTTAAGCAGAAAAATCGGAATAATTGTTGAATTATTCTTCATTCATGAATAATAAATAAACTAATTTGTCTTTATTCGCGTAGTCGGTGTAAATCAAATTTATAACGGTACTGTAGTTCGTTATCGCAAAGAAATAATAGATGAAATGAAGTGCAGACATTTTGAGCTATGTGTTCCTGTAGTTTTGTCAACAACGCATTTTGCTTTTTATTTTGTACATGTAACATAAACCTATTTTGATCTGTTACAAGAATACTACAGGTTACGTTCAGAGTTAATTTCAGGTAAATTCAAGAAATACGTATTTCCGCTAAAATCGAATACGATATTTGTATTTAGTGTAGAGGCGATTAAAACGATAAATATATAATATTTGCCAAAAGCTTATGCGGTCAATGGTGAAGATCAATCGAGTCTTCAAAGTCAATCAGTCTTCATCATTGAGTCACTCAAAGACTGATAAAACATTCGAGATTCGTATTCATTACTGGAAGTAACGAGCAAGATAAAACTTTCATATTACTCGTTCAATGATTGCTTAAGACACTTCTGGTCAAAGAGCCTGTTTATTGCACGGTTTTTACAGAATACGGTGTAATAATGAAAAGCAAACAAGTTCGGAAAAGGGGGTCAAAAATATTTTGCAACCGGAAGTAGTCATTTCATTAAAACAGTCATTTATTGAACTGTTAATCTCTTAAATTGTTTACGCGATAGGCCTATCGAAATTCCTAACAGGCAATGTGATAAATTCTTCGTACTCGAATAAGATTCATTGTAATGTGAAGTCAATTGGCAATTTCTTGGTGCAATTTTTCATTAACTACTCTCTTTAGTAAGGATGGGTTTCCCTAACCTCGAAATCTCTCGAAACACAAGAAAGTTTCGACTTTCGTTACTTCAAAACCTTCCACTTTTTTGTGATTTGGATCTCCGGAAACTCAATGGACGAAACATATAAAATGAATGAATAAAATGTATGTTCGCGGCATTCCTTGAAAATATTTGGTTGACGAGCGGCAATATTCGTCACCACGTTTTTGCTAAAAATAAAATATACTTATCTCCTATCCTAAACTTTACCAATTGTCTGCTTTTTCTAGCCGTTCGAAAGCACCTTCTCCTTGCTTCACAACCTCCGATTTTATCAGAATCTCGCGTAAAGCCAATGCCACACTACATACAGTAAATCCTCCCACAGTGCAATGGAGGCCGGAATCGAAACTGTTTACTGTGAGAATAGTAGAAGCGAAATTTAATACTCGGCGGCTGTCCCTTGCTGGGGATATCCCCCTCGGAATCAGTCAAGCGTTAAACACGATCGGTTACCGAAACGACCGAATATCGGTGAGACACATATGTACTAATGCATGCAAAGAAAAAGATTGCAATTTTCTTATTTCCTATTATTTTTTCATGAAACTTGCACCATCGTATTCGTCAGGTTTTTCTGATTAAAATGACGCTAAACATGATGTAATTACGTTAATAATTACGTACGTAACGGGTGATTAAAGTTTTTAACGTGAAAGAGGACGGCGAGTGGAAAAGACAGAGAGGCAGAAGGTTGAAGCGTTCGGCAAACATGAAAGACTCCTGTGTGTTCTGTCTTTTAAATTCGAAAATCAAAATTCATTATTTTTGGTTTTTCGTGAATGAACATTTTACCACCATATTCGTCTCGTTTTTCTGATTAAAATGATATCAAACACGTTATAATTACGATTATAATTACCTGTGTAACGAGCCATAAAGGTTTATTTATATCTCTGCCGTAAATGTAACGTCCAAAACTTTTATGGCTTGTTACACGGGTAATTGTGGTCGTAATTATATCTTATTTGGTCTTATTTTGATCGGAAGAACCTCACGAATATGATAAAAAAAGTTTGCAATCAGAAAAATATAAATATTAAAAAATTATATTGCTAAATTAGAAAATGGAGATCTGTCAGCTCGCACCAAAGGGACCGCGATGAGTGTATCGTGTTACACTTGGATTGCCTCGAGCGAGGCGAACATAGGTGCAGCTGTTCCGTCGCACGAGGAACAGAAAACGCGAGGATTTCTAAAGGGAGTTTATAACTGTTCTTCTACGAAAAGCTATTTTTGAGATACACATTTTTCGCCGTACCGTAATACTCATTTACCTTTTTTCTACAATAGAGTTTATATTTTAATCATCGTTTCGTTCTCAATAGCTACGCTCGTGTCATAAACTCGACTTTCCCAAACGGTCATTTAGCGATCCGCGAACCTAACAGGACTTTCCCTTCGAGGGCCTACCTGACGGGAAAGTCCTAAACGCGGTCGGTCTTTGGGAGTCCTCTCGCTCGTGGCGGTATCGCTCCCATCCTCTTCCTAAAAAGGCGCGTCCAGGGCGCAAAAGAGGGTGGACACTACCGTCAAGAAGCATGTTGATTGGGAAATTAACATAACGAACGAAAACCAATCAGCATGCTTCAACCACTTCCGATCCTTCGAGGAAGTGCGGGCGACAACGAGTCGTCAGAACTCAATCGAACTCAATCGAATACGGAAGAAGTCAATCGTTCGGACTGAAACCATTCGATCACCGAAAGAACAGAATCAATCGTACGAATTAAAATCACTCGTAAACGTTAAACACCTTAGCTCGACCGTTCGAGAGCAAGGCCAGTTAGCGTCACGAAACAAGTCACACAGAAAAGTAAACGCAAGTCCATCGTTCGAGACACAAGACAACGTTCGGTCTTTTTAAGAAACATTAATATCCTCAACGTTCGTGAGGAGTGTTTCGATTGAACAATTACTTCCCAATTAATTTTGCGGAGTAAAGCGCCGCGACGGGTCGGAATTTCGTTTCGTGTGAGCCTTACAACCTCATACCACGGTCACCACAAATCCGTGCGATCGGTCGTGAAAAGGTGTAGACGCTCGTATACTCGAGACTACATCGCGCAGAACAGCAGCAATGTCGCACGCATAGGCGTAGGAAGAGACGTTTTGCACTGTGGGAGGGAAACAAGTGCGCTGTGGGAGGATTTACTGTATTTGGCAGCCTCACTTGTAGAAACCTGCGCTTTTCGCTGACATTCTGTTTCACTCGTTCGATTTTCTACTCTCTACCCCTCGTTTTCCATACAGTGGTATATAGTAGAAAATCTATAATGTTTCGTAAACAGTTATCGCGCTGTTCAAGTAAATTGTGTAATCGTAAGATGATATACGATAATTACATATTTACATCCTATGATGTATCGTTGTATGTTCCGAGTATTCGGTACATGTTGCTTTGTGAATGCTCAAAGATTAATTTTTGGTTTTAAGAATATAATCAGATTGACATCGAATCTTAAAATAAGATATTTCTGTCATAAAAGAAAATCACCCCTTCAAGTTTGAGAGTTTTGAGAGTTTCAAAATTGGTTTCGATCCCATTACTACTCTTTATTACTCAAATATTGAGAATAAAATATGATATTAAGTAGGAAGAGGGGAAAGTTAATTTATGATATTCATGTCACTGCATTATTAATACTATTATGTAACTACCCCTTTTTGTCAATGAGAAAATTGTATTAGTAGAAGTCACGAGCGCGGGATGCAGCAGCAGTGAACGATGTAGCGCCTCGGGTAACACCTAAAAAATGTATAAAAGATGTTGACATAAACGGTCATCATATTAAAGCATTAATTGACACTGGATGTGACTTAAATGTAATGCGCGAGTTATGTCACCAAATAAAACATACATAATTCATTCCCTCATGACGACCGGCACTCCGAGAGCCAACGGACCAGTCGTGTTGATGGTTGCCGACTCTACGTATTATACATAAGTATGGGCGGTAGTATTTAAAAGTCCGAAGTGATAGTATTTAAAATAAATGTATCCACAAATAAACTAAGCAACCTAACTGACGTCGCTTAAATTATTCCTACAGCATATCTTTCCAACAAAAAAGAAATCAATACACGGAATTTCTAAAATATTAAATGTTATTCTACACATTCAGAAATTCATCCCAGAGAGAAGTTGGGATAGGAAAAAAGCAGCGATACACACTCCCGATGGTTTCGTATTTCTCAATTACACCATTAAGAATTAATCAATTAAATTGTAATCTGTAATTAAATACTTCTTAATTAAGGATAGCATAGTAATTGTTAATTGAATTTCTAGTTGAAAATTGAAGTTAAAGTTTTAATTAGTACCTGTCAAATCGAAGACGGGCAATTAATATCAATCGCGTACTTTTTTAATTATCAATAAACTTTCGGTCATTAATTAGATCGTTCTCTAATTAATAATGAAATTTAATTTTTATGTAAATTGCGTCGAACCAAAGATTAAACTTTAATTTTAATTATATTTTGTATAAATAAAAATTAATGCAAGATTAATACGAATATAGCAAGATAAAACCGTAAAATAACGAGTTCGTAGAATATCGATAAATCTATATATTTTCTTTAAAGGTCAAAATGGGCGATGTCGCGTAGTCAATGGTTTCCTAAAGCATATTCTTCTGTGAGGCTACAAAGAGTTTTTTGTCCATTGTCAAAAACCCAAGGGCCTCAGTTGTTTATTGCCCTGACGTCACAATGTCCGGTTCCGGCGCCGTGGTGGTTGACGCGCTGGGGCCATACGAGGTCTGTTCAAAAAATAACCGAACATTTGTAATTACGCTGCAATGGATCGTCATAGCCACGAGCGGTTCACAGCATTTAATTTGCCATAACCTTCTTCGTTACATGCATTTCACAGATCCTTTATATCGCATTTAGTTCCCGAGTTATTGTAATTTGAGTGCAAGGTGTTTCAGTGTGCGCGGCGATTTTCGCAATGTCTGATTCACGAGAGCAACGGCGCAACGTGAAATTTTGTGTGAAACTGGGGAAAACATTCACGGAAACGTTTAGACTTTTGAAGCAAGCTTATGGAGGTGATGCTTTTTCTCGTACACAGTGTTATGAATGGTTTATCAGATTCAAAAATGGTCGTCAATCAATTGAAGATGACCCTCGATCAAGAAGGCCTTTGACCGCAACCGATAACACTTGCATTGAGAAAATCAGTGATCTTGTGCTAATCAAACGCTAGTACTACGAAGGTGTTTTGAAAAGGTTGCGTGAAAAAATTCGCAAAAAGAGACCACAGTTGTGGCGAGACAACTCATGGTTTCCTCACCATGACAACGTGCTTGTCCACTCAGCCTTGCTAATTCGCCAGTTTCGTGCAAAAATTTAGATGGCTGTCCTCCTCCAGCCTCCCTACACCCCAGAGCTTGCTCCCTGCGATTTCTTCCTATTTCCAAAATTAAAATCAGTGCTGAAAGGACGGCGTTTCGACTCAGTTGAAGACATTAAACACAATTCGTCACTGGCATGGAAGGATGTTCCTATAGAAGCTTACCAGGACTGCATGGTAAAGTGGAAACACCGCTGTAATAAGTGTGTGGAGAGAGGAGGTGAGTATTTTGAAGGGGAAAAAGACCAATAAGTTATATATCAAATAAAAAAAATTAGAAAAAGAAAGTTGGGTTATTTTTTGAACAGACCTCGTATGTGTCCTATTCCGGGATCCAATGCAGGTCAATTTGGAATTTTCTTACATTCGGCCAGCCTGCAATTGTGCTCGCCCTCAAGCACTTCGTTCCTACGGGATTTTCTATAACAAAAGATACAGAACAATATTTTGTCTAATCATGCCATTTATTGTTAAATTTATTATTCAGGCCCAGAACAAAATTTCCTCTTTCCGACTGCTAAGAATGATTAGCAGTCAACTATACTCCCCTTGTTGCGGCTATCATTTCTGCTAGTTAACAGCTTCGGAAATGATCTAGTTGGAGGCCTTGCTTTCGAATTTCGTGACACTCCGTTGCATGTTGATTCCTGACTGCTTGTTGTGAGATGTTTTATTCCCCGCTGCGTATACGGGTGTCGCCGATGCTCTCGTTCATCAACCAACAAAGACATACTAAGTACAGCGGGCGGCCGACAACTTGGCTGGTGAGGAGGTTGTCCTGAAACATAAGACATATGTGATCGCTCCTCCTACCCCCACCTAGAACCGTCAAAACTTGACACTGATTGACGATCGCAAACTACTGATTGTTTACGGTCTTCGGGTCATCTAGTGTGTGTGACCACGCGAACCAATAAATTCCGCCGCCGAAAATGCGTGAGACTCGATGCGCCCATCTTTTTTTCGGCCAATTACTGCCGTCGCGTCAGAACGCCAGATCAAACCTCTTCACCAGGTAAATTGTCGGCCGGCCGCTATATCTCTTACAGGCGAACTCCTCTACTTAAGACACTCCCCATGTCCGTCCGAGATAAGATGCTCTTAATGACTTTACAACAACCACAGTCGTAAAATCAACTTTGCCGCCGCAACGTAATACCTCTGTATCGCTTACGTTCGGCTACTGATTCCTTTGTATCTACAGTCATGGGCATACTAAATACCACTTACAGACCGGCAGCCCTCTACCTGAGACACTCCCCGTGCCCGTGGACTTTATGTCCATCACCCTGTACCAATCGGGATTACTGCTTGGTGTCACACGCTGAATTCCAATTACATATTTCAAGAAATTATAATTGAAGGTTAACATACATTTTAACTTCATCACAAATCAAGTAAAAAATAAATTGCAGTCATTAATTAGATGCGACCAAATTACAATTTTAAAAATGAAAAAATTCTCAGTTTTTATATTCATTAGAAATTTGAACAAAAAGTAGAACAAAAATTATTAAATGAAAATTCCTACGGATTTTGAAAATCAAAATACGAATTAAAAATTCAACTTGAGTTTTCAATTAAGAAAGCATTAAAAATTAATTTTTAATTAATGGACGTTTTGAAAAATTAATCTGTTATTTTTAATGAGTCGTCAGATTAATTGTAAATTAAAATAATTATGTTGACATTATTATATTCCTAGCACATATCATACAAGAAAAAGAGGGGTGATGGTAAATGAACATGTAAATCGAAAATTAAAAAAAATTTGTTCGTCATTGAAAATATCATTGTTGCATGTTCTTCGAGTACTTACGCGCTTAGCTTCATTATGCTTGAAAGAATGTTAATACAAATAATGCATTACTCATAAAACGTACACAAGGTATAAGTAATTTCAATTTTTGTAATTGTAATTGTATTGTAATTGTATAATAGGAAATATGCTTTGTCATTTTGAAACAAGATTTAGAGGCTAATAAGGGAAGTCACCCAGGAATTGGCGCACCGACTCATGCATATTTTCAGTGTGAGGATCTTATTGGTTCGCGCGAACACACACATCAGTTCATTCAAAAAACATAAACAATTGGTAGTCGGTGATCGTCGATCGGCATCAATTTCGGATGATTCACGGTGATGATAGGCGTACTTCTGATTTTTCATTTCAACCTCCTCGCGCGCGAATTCCTGGATGACGTACTGTATGTGGAAAATAGTTCTTAAGAAAATATTTTCTTAGAATTGTGCACATATCTTTTAGCAAAATTTGAAATATTTTGATTTGTATATGCATATGTTTCAAACTATGAGACCTGTATGTGCGTCGGAGTATCAAAAGTATTTACTGATTGTTGTTTATTTGCGGTGGAATTAATATATTTTACTTAGATTCAATTAGATATACATGCAACAGCTTACAAACGTGCTCACAGCATTCTTTCACACAATAGACGCGGGAGGAAGTAATAATAAACAAAACACGTTCGAACAAAAAAAAAAAAGGAAAAAGGATAATAAGCGCACTCTACATCTTCAGCGCTAGTTTTAAAGTATAATAAAAAAAGCATTAGTCATGCAATCCAACACTGATGAATAAATGACGCGGTGGAATCCATAATGGTTCCTGACAAATGTATTATACAAGTGTGTAGACTGTGGGAATGTGTAAAAATGAATAAGGGTTCGGAACTAGAGCGATGTGTTGTATATTGTATCTTGCATGATGTTCGGTCTAGACTACTGTATTGTATAATATATATACTATATTGTATAATATATTGTGTGATATACAGGGTGTCCCGAAAGTGTTGAAGGAGCCGGAAATGGGAGGTAGGTGGGGTCATTCTGAAGAACTTTTTCATTCACAAAAATGTCGTGTGGGGCTTGATTTTTAAATTATTAACGAACAACACCGACCAATCAGAACGCGAGCATCGCGCGCCACACGATTCGATCGCAACCACGGCCAATTATAACTCGGGTCTATATTTCTGCCTTCGAGCGTGCGCGATTCCCGCGCTCTGATTGGTCGGTGTTTTTCGTTAATAATTTAAAAATGAAGTCCCATATGACATTTTTGCAAATGAAAAAGTTCTTCAGATTGACCCCACCTACCTCCCATTTCCGGTTCCTTCAACACTTTTGGGACACCCTGTATATAGTACCATACATGTGTATTGTATAGTGGCGTTGTGGTGGTACTTTACAAGGGAAGTATAATATAGAAATATTCAATTCACGAAAAAAATATAAAACATACACATTAGAAAATTGCTCCAAATGAAAAATGGAATAAATATTAGAAAAGACAAAGACAAATATTTTGTTGAGTTATCAAGTATTGCCATATCTCGGTTTTATGGACTGAAACATGAATAGTTCAATATATGCTTTTCATATTTTCTCATAAATTTATTAACAGTGCACTAATAACCATATTCGTAAAAAATTCAAGCTCAATATCTAGTATTTTATCTTTATCGGAAAATTAGGTATAACTCTACAAAAATCAGTATACACCGAATTTCGACTTTAACGATCACGTTTAAATTCAGCACACGAACAAACATAAGAAAAAAGTATCCATTTGGGCACTACGTGACAGTCCAATTTTCAACCATTGTAAAATCTGCCTTGGTTTTCGAATACTAAATATTTTACATCGAGCGACTGGAAATTTGACCACTTCTAGACTTCTTATATGTTTTATTCATATATATGCATAACAAAGTGTACCAATACAACATGAAAATTATTGATTCTACATGTGGAAACAAAATGAAAACTATTTCAGCAATTTGTAATTTATAGTTTTTGTATTTTTTTGAATAGGAATTTGAAAAATCGTTTGCAAAAAATACCTGCATATTTAGTTGTTTCACCACAATCATTTATTAAATGTTATCTCAGTCTGTTATAAAACATAACATCCCTTTTACATTATATCCATCTTTCAGTAAACACACGTTTTGCTTATATAGGTTTCTTTCGCTAAAGTAAAATTGATCTGTTGTAATTAAAGATTTTGGTTATCGATCTCAATAAATTTGCACAGAAATAGGAGAGGTTAATTATCTGAAAGATGACAAAGTCGTTTCGTACTTGGGATTATCAGGCAACTTTTCCTCGTTGAAATGTAGTACTTTACTGACAAACATCATATAAGATATAGTATACAGTAAAAAAAATAAAGTACTTTTTATAGGAAAGCAGTAAAAAATAAAAATACATTAAAAAATGACACCTTATTTCCTGTTCAACAACTATGTTACAATTCACAAATTAAAGTTTTAATGATGGAATAAGAAAGTAAGTGAAAATTGTCGAATTTTATTGATACATTAGAAAAATAGTATTTTTCGTACCATATTTTTTGTTAATTGTAATACTTTAATGGTAATTTTTTTGACAATATAGTAAACAAACACAAAACATATAATACATTACATACATACATACATATATGTATATTAGAGTATAGGTTGGCAGCCATGGTCACAATATAATCTTACACATTTCGAATTATTTGTTAAAGTTAAAAGATACAAAATACTAAGTAGAAATATTCTTTTCAACATTAATCTACATTACAGTAATTGATGGAATATTTAAACATGTGGCGGCTAAAAAACTCTTAAATGGAAAAGAGAAACATCCTAAAGTATCTAGAGATCACAAATTAAATTTCGAAATGCCAGATATGTTGCACGAACCGCAAATGTAATGAATAATTTTTTGAAAAGGAGAAAGGCAAATATCCCTCCAGAAAAATTAGGCCGACCATAAAAAGTTTCATCTGGAAGTAGAGAGCAATTTTTAAAAACGCCACGATATTCCACGCTTAGTCTATTTAAAAATAAGGGAATATCTGATGTGGCAAACGCATTTTTTGGAGAAAATTAAAGAAAGACCACCCTTTGCAAGAAACGAATCAAGATGAACGGTTACAGTTTGCTCGGGAACGCGTATCGTGGGTTGAGGAATGAAAAAACGACGCATTTACGGACGAGAAAAAATTTAATCTTGATGCCCCAGATGGATATCACCATTATTTATATCATCTAAGAAAAGAGAATTTCCTTTTGAGCCGAAGACAATTGAGAGAAGAACGCTTTAGATTAGCAATATACAGAGTAGTGATTCAAGGAGAACATCTTATCAAATTTACAAACTTTGTAAGAAAACAGTCTTTAAGGTTTTAAGATACATTTTTGTTTTGCTTATGGAACTATATGTTCATATTTATACAGTTAAAACCGTATTATATTTTTTATTATATTTGCATAAATGTAGTTGGTATAAATTTATTTACCTTTACTAATAACATAATAATAAACAATAATATTAGCAATATTCTGATCCTTCAGGGTTAATCAAAGAAACTTATTGCTATTCGAGCCTTATCTTCGGTAAATGTTTCAAAGTTGTTTTAATCTCCTGCATTAACAAATACGATATTGAAATCAATATCGTAATTTACTCTGGTAATGATATTAAGATGTGCCACAAGTTTCTTTCTTTTCTGATATGAAATGAAAATACACTTCGAAGAATATTTTGCAAGTAATCCCTGTATGTAAGTCGCAGTGTTTCCCAATATTTAGTGGTGAATAAACGATGCGGTGGAATCGATGATGATTCCTGACAAATCTTTAAGTCGTGGTCTGTAAAAATGTGTGCAGTATACTATCTTGTAGGCTATTTGTTTTTTGACTACAATGCATACTGTATTGTATTATGCATCTTCTATAAGATTCGTGTCCAGACTACTGAATTGTATAATGTAAGACGTGTTTTGATGTGCTTGGCGATCGACAAAAACGGATCAAAGAATTTGTATCCAATTCTGCGTTAAAAATGAAATTAAGTGCCCCGACGCACTTAAAATATTGACTATGGCATTGGGCGAGTCTATTTTGAGCAAAAAAGTGTTTGCCAGTGGTACAAGTTCTTCACAGAAGGCTAAGAAGATGTTAATCAAGACCGAAAAATCCACGCCAGATTCGGTCCAATGTGAAGGTTTTGCTTATGGTTTCCATCGATTATAATGGCGTGGTGCATCGTGAGTTCTTGCCAGAAGGTCGTACGGTCAATAAGGAATATTACCTACAAGTTATGCGCCGTTTGCGCGAAACAATGCGAAAAAAATATACGAAAAAAATTCCCGGAATTGTGAAAACACAAGTCATGGATATTACACCACGATAATGCACCAGCGCACACGTAATTGCTTGTTCGTGATTTTCCGGCCCAAAACAACGCTGTAATCATGCCTCAGCCACCGTATTTACCAGAATTGGTCCCGTGCGACTTTTTCCTGTTCCCAAAACTGAAAAAACCCATGAAAGAGCGAAGGTTTGCGACGATTCAGGAGATAAAGGCCACATCGCCAGAAGAGCTCAAGACCATACCAAAAAGCGCATATCAGAAGTGCTTAGAGGATTGCAAAAGGCCCTGGTACAAGTGTATTATATCTAAGGGGGATTACTTAGAAGGGGACAAAATTGATCTGGATGAATGAATAAATATTTTTTGAGAAAAATAAAATGTCAATTTTTTTTTTAACAAACCTCGTAATTTAAGAAAGCTCGGAGAGGGCATACAATTTTTTGGAAAATGTGTGAGGGTAACAATCTCTGTATTTCTATTAGCTAAACAAACTCGCGAGCAAGTTGGGATCTACGCGACGCGTGTTGGGAGACAGGGCTTTTTTCCTAAGGTGACCGTAGCAAGTAATAAACCCAAGCAGTACCTGGACATGAATGAACATCTGCAAACATAGACTCCACTCCTAAGGTTAAGGATTCTTGTACTCAGATGCGATTAATAACAAACCACAGTAAAACCCCTCACAGTGTACTACTTGGTTGGTCGTCACAGTGTAAAACGTCTCTTCCTGCGCCAATGCGTGCGTCATTGCTGCGCCCGCGTTCGCTTCGCTCGGGCCAGTCCAAGTGTAACACGATTCTCACCGCGACCCCTTTGATGGGGGCTGACAGATCTCCAGTTCCAAATTTAGCAATATAATTTTTTAATATTTATATTTGTTTGACTGCAAACTTTTTTGACATTTTCGTGAGGTTCTTCCGATCAAAATAAGACCAAACAAGATATAATTACAATCACAATTACCTGTGTAACAAGCCATACAAGTTTCGGACGTTACATTTACTGCAGAGATACAAATAAACTTTTATGGCTTGTTACACAGGTAATTAAGATCGTAATTATATCGTGTTTGGTATCATTTTAATTACAAAAACGAGATGAATACGCTGGTAAAAGTTTCATTCACGAAAAACCAAAAATAAAGAATCTTGATTTTCGAATTTAAAAGACAGAACACGCAGGAGTCTTTCATGTTTGCCGAACGCTTCAACCGTCTGCCTCTCTGTCTTCTCCACTCGCCGTCCTCTTTCACGTTAAAAACTTTAATCATCCGTTACGTACGTAATTATTAACATGATTACATCATGTTTGGCGTCATTTTAATAAGAAAAACCTGACGAATACGATGATACAAGTTTCATGAACAAATAATAGGAAATAAGAAAATTTTAATCTTTTTCTATGCTTGCATTAGTATGTGTCCCACCGATATTCGATCCTCGTCGTTTCGTCGGCCGCGAGCCGCGGCGAGGAAAACATAGCCGCCGAATATCAAATTTTGCTTCCACGGTCGCCACAGTGTACAATTTCGATTCCGGCCTCCGGTACACTGTGCGGGGTTTTACTGTAAAAGGATTCGAACGAATGTAAATGACTCTTTAGGTTTTATTTTTGCTCACGGGCAAAAAGCCAGTTGGCGTACAATGAAAGAACGGAAAAATGGAAACTATATACATTTTGGACATGTCCAAAGACTCTTGTTGTAAAAAGGCAAAATACGACTTAATCACAAACCATTATAACTTTCTATAATACAAGGTGGACATAAATTATTTGTCATTGGATTCTATGATTACCAATTGCACAAGTATCCAAATTACGTGTGTGAATTGTGATTAGTATATAAGTGTCAGTGCGCGAACCATAAGTATATCATACACATACATACAGGGTGTCCCATAAATGGTGAAGGTGCTGAAAATGGGAGGTGGACGGGGTCATTCTGAACAACTTTTTCCTTTGCAAAAATGCCGGATGAGGCTTCATTTTTAAATTATTAACGAAAAACACCGACCAATTAGAGCGCGAGAATCGCGCGCGCTCGCAGGCAGAAGTGTAGGCCTGAGTTACAGTTGACCGTGGTCGCGATCAAACATACGGACATCGCGATGGTAACTCAGCGGTTCGGTTACCCAATGGTAAGCGATAGGTAACGCATGCTGTCGGTGTTGTAGGAAGCTACTAGGTGAAAACCGATTAAATACAAAAATCAGAATAATTGTTGAATTATTCTTCATTCATGAATAATGAATAAACTAATTTGTCTTTATTCACGTAGTCAGGATAAATCAAATTTATAACGATACTGTAGTTCATTATCGTAAAGAAATAATAGATTAAATATCGAAAATTACACTCGATAAATATTATGACGATGGAAAAGAATAAACTCTCATTTTGGAAAAAACACATTTTTCCATTCTGAAAAAGAATCAACTTTTTCATTCACCGAAAAATATTTTAAATGGAATAACTAATAAATGTAGTAAGTGCTGCGTACGTTCAATGAAAAAATGTACAAACAATTTGAATACGACTTACCCATTGATTCACAAATAATCCTGTTTCGATCCAAATGAATTTTCGTCATCAGGACGATTCTCATAGTTGAAAAAATTATTCTCATCGCACAGAAACTCTCAATCCACTTCACTGTGACTTTTCATTATTACCTGTCATTATCACTTTTCCCTCTCACTTTTCACTAAGTAAGCGATATCAGTCCGACACGTAAATAGGCTGAACTAAAGCCCCCAAACGATTTTTCAGAAATAATTTCCACTGCACAGTCTTGAAGACCAGAGATCAACGATCACGACTGGAAACAGTATTTCGACTGCAGTGTGTCGATCGCCACGTGCCGGCCAAAGCGTTCAACAGAGCATCGTTGCTTGGCAACGGTTGGCGGCTTACGCTTTGTGATCGAAAACGAAACTGAGAGCCGTGGCTTGTACAAATACTACCTCTTTACTTGTAATGTGATATAATATCGATGTCTTAATACCAATTCTCTGCAAACAGAAAATAAAGTGTCGTTTAACATATTCCAGAATAATGGTTCACGCGTGCGGAGCATTTGCCGGTCATTCTTATGTTATGCAACCATCAAAAAATTACGGTGGAATAAATCGAGAGTTCATTGACTCAGTTATAACATCAGCTGTTCGTACTAAAACCGATGGATGCACCCGATAACACAAATTTGTATTCATCAAACCTGATGGATTATGTTAACAATATTTATTTTCTTTCTCCTACATATTATACTAGATACATCACAGTGTTTTATAATATTAATTATAGTTTAATAACGAAGATATTCTATAAAAAAAAAATTAAGAAAGATCGGTCCCTTTTGAAACATAAATTTATTTCCGTTAGTCGCTAATTTTATAATGAATATTTTAATACAAATTAACAGAATACAGCAACAGACCGCAATGGATATCATAGACTGAAACATTCCATGGCAACAGAAACAAGAAAAAGATAAATCTTGTCATGAAAAGACAAACCCTTGATTCTAATGCTAATAATATACAAAACTCTAACAGATTAACCGTATTAAGTCAAATCGACCCGAAACAATTCAAATAAATAATAACGAAAAAAGAACACAAAAATAATACAATATTCATGAATGATATCACTAATTATCTTCTTATGATAGAAAGCATAAAAACCGTTCTGCCTGACGAAGAGTTCGTCTGTAAAACCATCTCAACAAGTTCTATCAACATAAATACAAATACATCGAATGCGTACAGAAAACTAATTCACTTCCTGAAACAAAATGAAGTTGCATTTCACATCTACCAACCAAAAGAAAAAAGAGCTTACAGAGTAGTCATTAAAAATTTACAACACACGGTATCAACAGCAGACATAAAAAAAAATTAGGGAAGAAAAGATATAAAATTCGTAATATCCCTAATATTCTTATTTGAAAAAGCAAAGAACTGTTACCACCATTTTTCGTGGACCAAAAATCGAACTATAGCAATAAGGAAATCAACAATCTGAAACATCTTTTCAAAACCATAATAGAAGTAGAACCACCACTCAAAAAGAAAAAATTACAACAATGCATTCGATATCAAAAATATGGACACACAAAGTCTTATTGTTCAAATCCTTTTTACTGTATGAAATGCGAAAAATGTACCCTACGCGACGACTCTCATCCTGCAAATTGTAAGGCATGCAGTTTTATTGTAAGTCCGGCCCAGCAAAGTGGACACGGATATGTTTCCCCGCCGATAATGTATACGAAAAATAAACTTCCTACCCGACCCCCAGCTAGACACCGCTTACAGTAGGGGCAAGGTAGATTAACGGCTGAGAAGACATTACTCAACTCGGCACATATAAGGAATTTTATTCTTGTCTCAATGGTCTTTCTGTTAGAAGTGGAAACACCCAGCAAAGTTCACAGAGTCGTTTCTACCCAGAGCCCCGTTTGCCACCGTCTGAACGGTGCCCAGGTCACACCACGAGGAGGTGGTGTTGGCACTTGGTATCACCAGGGCGTTCTGCAAACCCCGATGTGCCTTTGAGACCCTGTAAGGCATGCAGTCCATATAGTGACCTACAAAAAATGAGGGAAAATACAAAGCAATAACATTTCGAAATCAAACAATAAAGGAAAATCTGTACTATGGCCAAGTGACAAAAAGTGATACGAAAAGAATTGACAACAATAATAATACTAATAACAATGAATTAATATTCTGTCAATTCTTACAGAAAGTGAAATCCTTTTTAATCCCTTTCCCGTGCCATTTATTTGTCAGATGCACCAGACACAACTAACTATTCATAGCTATACTATTAAAACAAACAAAGCAAATTTAAATGCTATGAGTAGTTTATATTCAGCGATCCTTGACTACGCGAGTTATAATCGGACCTAAACTTCAAGTTGAGGAGTATTAAAAATTTGTGTAATGTTTGTTATATTTGAGCTGCGAGTGCGTCACGAGTCAGACTCGTCAAAGTACGGCCAGGAATTAATTAGATCAAGAATCCAAATAATATCTTAATAAACTTATTAACATCTCTTATCAAAAATAAAACCACATAAGGCAATGGACAGTGTCCTTAACATTCTAACATTCTAACAACGTATCTACATGTTAAAAATACAATAAACTATCCACTATTTATACGCGAACAAATTGCAGAAAAACGAAACACCAAGAAAGCATGGTACTGTTTTGGAAGGGGACAGGGATTTTCTACGCGGGAGAGGGCGGCGGCGTGTTGGACATTCTGGGTTTTGCCAAGAATTCTTGACGGAGTTCCTCGGCGTACTAGAAACCGTTTTTTTCCAGGTCCGAGATATGCTTCGACCTGCAGGTCCTCCGGTTTGTGACTGAACCTGTGCCGTTGAACGCAAAAAAAAAATGAAAACTACAATCGAGTGCAGCAATGAGTAAATCCGTAAAAAAATAAAATTGTCACGTACGATCTGAGTGTTGGCACGAATAATAAGCTATAGGTTTCAAAAGTGGCTATTTTCTCTCATAATGTCGCAAACCTCATCTGAATAAAACTGTAATAAACATAATTATTCAATGCAATTATGAGGCTAGCATACTTACCAATACAATGGGAATTTGCGGAAATTATCCTCATTCAAGAACAAGATAACCGTCGATGCAATGTAATTTCATATAGATCGAGGTCCTTGCTGCCTATCTTATGACAACTGTTTCAAAAGCTACTGTTGAAACGATTAGAGCCTATAATAAAAAAACAGTACCATAAATTCGGGTTTCGTATGCAATTCTTCACAACTGAACAAGTACAGTGTATAGTAAACGAAATTGAAATTAGTTTCGAGGAACACAAAGTATGTCCCACTGTCTCCATGGATATAAGCCCAGTATTCGAAAAGATCTGGCACACAGTTATTGCATAAAATCAAACAGAATCTGAGTCACAACTATTACACATTAATGAGAGAGAGAGAGAGAGAGATACTTTCATGCGACATTATTCTCACAATAAAACATGTTATGGATACAGTAATCCAAAGAAATGAAAGAGGGCCTTGTAACAAGGGACAGTTCTTCTGGCCGGTTTTCTGTGTGCTCAGTGTTGAAGTAATATTGTAATTAGGAAAACTCCCCTTCGACAAACTCTCGAGTAGCAATAAAATGGTTCGGCTCTCGAGATGTTTTATTGCCGATAACACTTTTCGAGAAAGCTAAAAATAGATGTACATGTACCTGAAAAGGTACACCGCATGTACGTTTCGTAGGTATAAGTATTTGCGACCGTCTGCTTTTCAGCAGTTCGATGTTAAGATCGGTTAAGACAGGACAGTACGCTGTGCCTGGGTTATTACAATTACGCATTTTATATTAAAGTTCTTTTTCACTGTTAAGATTACGTTTATCAACCTGCTTCCATCTCTCATATCCCTCAACACCCAGAACGATAGCAGGCATATCGAAACATACGTTTGTAACGCGAAGCCTGCAGCTGTTTGTGGATCACTCTTGCATCGTTAACTGTGTATGTAAATAATTATATTCTCACCGCAATGCGACACCTCTCTTCATGTATGAAGGTAGAGCTATCTACATTATCTTGACATCTTCTTCAAAACATTGTAGAAGTTTGTTATACACTCAGCCAAAACAATACTGAACACTTTTCATACCATGATGTGACAACAAATTATGTAATTAATAAAAATTTGTAAATGACAAATAATGAAAAACTTCTCGGGCACGTATTTTCTATTTTTGTTCATAGATTACGCACACTAATAGTAATATTTCTGTTAATATTAATTGTTAGTAAATGCAATCAATAATTGTAAGGATTAATATAAATATGTTTGTTAATATATATGTGTAATACTAAATAAACGTGCACATACATTATCGAAATTCTATGATATATGCAATTTATAAACTAAGATTTAATCTTCCATCGGTTTTATTAAAACATCAATTTTATCTTTTGCAAAACCAGTTTTATTGAAATCGCAGTTTTTGATGATAACACGGACGCGGTCCCGCATGTAAAATTCTTTAACAAGAATTAATTTATTGCGAATTCACAGAGTGATCAATTACAAAACGGAAATCGCGGGTGAATGTAGAACAAAGAATATATTATATATTGCTTTCAATTCGTACCAATCTGAAATATTGATCGAACGTTTGCAACGACTGTGGAACATTAAATTTCTCTCACCAATCAATTAATCGACGTTTTCAGTTGTTAGATCATACCGGCCCAGCAGAATAATCGTCAAATTGATAAATGTAAAATATCCCAGCTATCGCGGATAAAACAACTGACCCAGTGGTACATACATAAATTTCGTTTCATTGAATCTCTCGGTCGTTCATTATTTTCCTTTATTCGTAATTCTCACGATACTAATCGATCGAAACGATTCGAGTTTCCCTATCTGCGCTTCTCTGCAAAACTTCAAGTTCCAACACGACCTACATGTAACACACTATCAACCAGTTTCGAACTTTGAAGATTTCCTCTCCCCGGATCGTTTGCATCTCATTTCCCTGTGTTTCCATACTTTACCCACACATTATGCTGGTCTACGTATTTGCTTCTTGATCCGAATAATTTCCATCTCGTCTTCAATTTTATCCATTTCTTTTTTCTTTCGTTAAAAACATTCTGATCAGTAAATCGCTTGTTAACTGTGGATATTATCGAAGGAATTTTGCATTTTACTCACTTTGTGCTAATTCGAGAAACTGTAACAAACACTGTTTCCACTTACGACGCGAATGAAACGCAAACTAACAGCGGAAAACGTGCTGTTAGATTTACCGATATCGTGGAAATTTTTCCGCGAGTTCCTACCTATTCCCGTTATCACGTGTCATTTCCCTAGAGTGGCAACTTGAACGGTGTTATTCGCATCATCGGTCTCGACGATTTATCGTAACAGCAGCGTTTCGTACCCGGAAACATCTATTCTGGCCTTTTCCATCTCCTTTAAGCAGCGGGGATTCCTGTCGATCGTTTCACGTCTACAAAACTTTTCAGATGGTTTGAAACTCCGCCGAGATGCAGGAACAAGAGCTGGAAGTTTAATCGAATGTTCGTTGTTTGGGCGATAGACTCGATCGAGCCGACGTGGAACTAACTGTTCCTGTTATTTGCATCATCACAGTAGCATCATCAAATTCTCGTTTCTTTGTTATATTTTCTAGCTGCAGTTATTTTGCGACGTCACTAAAATAAATCGACACGAGTTGCTTAGTTAAGGAGTTAAGCCACATTTGAGGCCCAAAATCCACGTGTAACTTCCTTTTTGTCCGAAGTAAAGGTATTCAGGAAACCATAATCCTGGCTGCAGCCCAGGGAGAGCAATATTATCTGGTTTGGGTAAGCACCATTTAATTAACTGTCCTCTCTAACGCAAACCGGTACAATCATAAAATTATACCGAAATTTCCTGTTGAATTTTACAGCTCAACGACGGTCTAACATTAAGAACATGGTTTATTACCGAGGCTTTTTCAATATCGCGGACATGTGTCCTCGCTGAAGGTCACGTGAAGGTCAACATATTATACCTCGTTGGTTTCATTTTTTTATATACTATAAGATTTTAGTAGTAAAAATATGTAGTGCCATTTAACGAAAATACGATGACCTTGAAATTTTGAAAAAAAAAATAACCTTGAGAACAAAATTCGACTCACCGTCATATGAGCCCCTTCGAACATAATATCCCCCCCCCCCCCGACATTTTCTATCATGAAAAATGAGCGATATATTTAAGGTGGTCAAGTTTGGTGAAATATTCTGTATAGTATAGATATTATTTCAATATTATTACATATGTATGTGTAGAGATTAGATTATACTTCCATGTTTTAAATTAGGTTTGATTAGTTGATAGGAATAGCATTCTGAGAGTGTCAGTGTTTTGAAGAATTTTGAGGTCTTGTACATAGAACTTAGTGTTCATGCGCGCAAAAAATAATTCTTTTGCAATCTATCATAAAACGTACATTAGACGAGAAGGTAATACCTAGATCTTTAACAGTATTCAGTATAGACAGTAGTTTGCCATTAATTGTGAACTTTACTTTAATAAACGCGTACATTTTTTATTGTAACCCATCTAATTTCCTAGCTATTCAATTTTTCTTCCGACTCAGTTTTTTACCACTGTAGAAGGCAATGAGAAAGAATAATTGAAGCCTTGAATGGAGGAAGAGTATGTAAGCAAAAAAGAGTGTTTGGAGAAAATTAAGAAGGAAGTTTTTATTTCAGTATGAATCGCAAAAACTCGCGTAATCAACGAACTGCTTTTTATAGTACTTAATGTAGTTAGTTTTTTAAGGGATTTAAATATGAAATTATGTTTTAACGTATTATTTCTTTACGATTACAGTTAAAGAAAATTTCGCTATATCCCAGTTTTTTGAAAATAAAGCAAAATTATAAAAGTATCTTTTATTTTCTTTTATTATATCATTAAAATGTCCAGTCTCCTTTCTTGTTTTCCGTTAAACAAGGAGATTTAACATAGTTATTCTCGCTTAAAACTCATTGAAAATTTTGTCCTATATCTTATTATTATGCTCTGTACCTGTGCTGACGGACGTACGAAATATCAGCACTGCGTCACGATTCAATGTTTTATTCTCGCATGTGGTACAAATAAATCGGACGCGGTTCTGTTCAAAAGAAACTAATCTTATGGACAGTAGTTGAAAAACCGTGTCCGAACGTTGACACGATCAGAGTGATGAAGGCGATAGATTTTAATAAAGATCTTGTCGTCCGAAACGATTGACGATTTGTATAATTCTGACTTCCGCAACGCTTGAAGTACTATTTGATTCTAAACTTCCGTATCGTTTGAAGTTTTGGTTGATTCTGACGTGCCGCTCTCGTCTCAACTTCCGCGAAAGTTGGAAGTTTTTTGAGGCATGCTGATTGGCTCTCATTCGGAACGTTATTTTCCAATCAACATGCCTCGGGACTTGTGTCCACCCTCTTTCGCGCCCTGGACGCGCCTTTTTAGGAAGAGGGTGGGAACGACACCTCCGCGATCGAGAGGACCCCCAAAGGCCGACCGCGTTTGGGACTTTCCCGCCAGGTAGGCCCTCGAAGGCCAAGTCCTGTTAGGTTTGCGAATCGTTAAATTACCATTTGGGAAAAGTCGAGTTTATGACATGAGCGTAGCTATTGAGAACGAAACGACGATTAAAATATAAACTCTATTGTCGAAAAAAGGTAAATGAATATTACGTACAGCAAAAAGTGTGTATCTCAAAAATAGCTTTTCGTAGAAGAACCGTCATAAACTCCCTTTGGAAATCCTCGCGTATTGTGTTCCATGTGCGACGGAACAGTACCATAATTGGACTTAAACTATATTTTAGTGCAAAACAAATTTTCATTCCATTCATATCTTTTATATTTTTACAGTTACGAATCTAAAGGTATTTTACAATAGTTTCTCACATCCTACTATCTTGTGCATTCAATTAATAAATGCTTGTCACAGATGTAAACTTTACAAATACCGCAAATGTTGAATCAGTTATTATTATTATGTCTGCACTCTTCTGTAACGCAATAACGATGAAATGTTTTAACAAAACGACATTGAAATATTCGTTACAATATTAGTCAACATTTGCAATTCATTTTTGGTTTGTATTTCAGAACTTGTATAATAATTGTTATTAAAGTTTTCATGCAAAAGAAAACTCAGGCAAATATTTCTCTTATTTACAATCACAGCATTCAATAAATAACGTATTCATACTTTTAATGATAATTTTAATATTCATGGAAAATTATTTCCAGTTTTATTCTGTGCGATGTGCATCATAAATGATATTTTATTTAAGTCTTTAAATTTAATAGCGCCACGCGATTCGATCGCGACCACGGCCAATTATAACTCGGACCTACACTTCTGCCTGCGAGCGCGCGCAATTCTCGCGCTCTGATTGGTCGGTGTTTTTCGTTAATAATTTAAAAATGAAGCCCAATACGACATTTTTGCAAATGAAAAAGTTGTTCAGAATGACTCTACCTACCTCCCATGTTCGGCTACTTCAACACTTTTGGGACACCCTGTATATTGTGAGAAATTAATACTACATTTGAATATTCTAATGGAAAATTTGTTTAAGAATGGATATTGTTTCTGTAATATTTCTTGCTACTATAGTTAGTAAAATTACATTTTCAATATATTTATATCACTTGTATAAAATTAAAAACAAATTTCTTTTTCAAACGGAGGTGCACTACTTCCATAAGTTTTGTATTTTCAAATTAAACTCAATAATTTAAACCCTTTATTTAACAGCTTACTAGAGTAACAAAAAAATAGATTTATTTAGTTCCTTGAAGTTATTAAATACCTTGAAAAATGAAAGAAAGCTACTGCGGAAAGAACTAGCAGATATTTCGTTAGAAAGCAAATAATTGTATTGTAACTTGAAGAAGGAGAATTTTGTCATTACGATATAATTAATAATTTTGTATTGATAATGTCTCGTTAACTGTAATTGTAGATGTTTGCTTGTATTTTCAGTGCGTGGAAGTAAATGTTTTCATTGACTTTTACCAAGATAATTGTAAATTTTACAAGAATAAATAAATTTGTTACACAATTTTTAGATGACTATTATGCGATTATTATTTGACTTTTAGTGTAAAATTAATATAATGAAGTGTTATATGAAAGTTAACCTCAAATTTTTTATTATTTTCTGATGAAAACTAAGATGTACAGTACAGCAAGAAAAGAAAATGTTAAGATGTATGTTATTCGGAATTCAATTTAATGATCCACGAAGTAGATAAGTTGTGCAATCAGTGAATCGACTCGAAGACAAAAATAACCAACTAAGACTTGAATTATCCCTTAAGAAAAAATAGTAATATCTCGCAAACTGACAACGAACTTTAAAAGATAAATATAAAATTGTATGTGTACTCTTTGAGAGTTATTGGAAATCTACTGAGGAGGAAAAATAATGTTCGCTCCAGAATGAAGTATGTAGTGGGGATTGGCGTGCTGTTGGGGGTGAACAAACGACTAAGTTAAAATTAAACTATTTCACTGGTTGTGGAAAATTTAAGGGACGCGGGCAAGAATCGCCCTTACCAAATGTTTGCCGCGGAGTCACTCTTTACCTGAGTGACCTTTGGTAAAAAGTACGAAGTCATTTGTCACTTAACGGTTCGACACTCATAAAATAATAAACCGCGCGGGCTCCCAAAGGTCATACTAAATTAAAAAAAGTTTAAGAATATAAATTGTACGTTGTAAAGAGCTGCAAAGGGCAGTTGTTCATTATTCATGAATTTTTTGAAGTTAAAAATAAGCCAAATTGCTTTATGATTCTGTGAATGCGCCGCAACAGGGAACATCTGAAGTTTGCAGAATAAAAAATTCTACCAACACAAATATTAAAAACGTCAAAATAAATTATATGTCTATTAAACTGTATGGAATGTGCTACATAAATATGTCAAAGAACTTTTATTAAGTTATAGTCTGGCCATAAAGAGAATTGAACTGTAGAATTTCCAACGAATCCGAATTCAGAAACTATGTATATAAACACAATTGACATTTCTCGATAACTTTTAATCTTCCAGACTTTGTAACCCCGAATAAATTAATATTGGTCTGTTTGCGATGTGAATACAATCAGGAAATTAAATTTTTCGTAGTTCTTATAATTTTTAAGAAATCTGAATCTAATAAAAAATTGCAAATGGTCTACTTTAAATACTTTTAGTATTTTCATACTTGCAGTTATTGAAGGTATACTACATATAATCATATCTCACAAAAAATTAATATTGACGGTTAATATATTTTGTAATACACAAATGTAACAATGAAACGAATTGAATTCTACACCATTTTGTTCGACGCAATTTTGTTTACAGTAATAATGAAAATAATAAAGACTTTAGTTAGGTCATTAGCTTTAGTCATTTCAGATTATTCTACTATTGTTAGAAACAGGCATAAGGAAACGCACGTGAAACAATAAAATCGTACAAAGTAAAATATTCAGTAATTCCATATTAAAAATGCAATGATAAAGCATTTTACGCTACTTATATAAAATATAAACATGTTTATACAATTCTTGAAGGTTTCTACATTTTTTAACAACTTTTTTACGTCGTATCCTAATACTGATTACATAGAGGGACGTTAAAAATATTGTTTAAAAATTAGAGAAACATATTTCCATTTCACCTTTCATTTGTTTAATTTAAAAGTATCGGATTAATCTTGAACTCTTTAAAACTCTGCCACTTATGAAAATATTATTACTATCATTTTATTTATTATGTTTTGTTATTATTATTATGTTAACGTATTTTGTGTAACGTATCAAATGTACAATATACTATTCGATATCTGTAATACTATGAAGACAATTAGGATGAAAAATTTCATAAAAGCGAACAGAGAAATACTAGGAAGAGCGTAGCTGTTATTGATTGTTTCATAAATACCCGTTTCTGGACAAGCCTGCTACAAATAACTCCAAATCGGGTATCTATCGGGCGAATACTATAAACATTATTAAGCGTTTGTCCCCAATAGCATCACGTAATTAACTTTTAACTACATATCCAATATTTATAACAACGAGTTAACTTAGCAGGATATGCTTTTTTCATGAACTTGTTTTGTCGATTTTTAACATATTATCTAAATCTGAATTCTATAACTTTGTAAAAACTTGTCATGCCTTTTAGGTTGCAGCAGCCAAACTTATACTATAATGTCTCTTTGAATGATTGAATTTTAACTTGTTTTCGACGTTCTAACATCCAATCAGTGATTATTATAGTGTTTCTTGTGCTTATCATGAATCTGTAATCCCTTTATCGCCAGCGCGTACAGTTTTTGAGAAATTTGATTTTGAAAAAATAGCACATTTTCGAAATTCAAACAAATTTTATGAGGTAACTATAAAAGATTTTGAAATTCCGTGTGCAACACAAATTTAACATAACATTTCAACTGTCTTCTTCTGTTTTAATATTGTAGCTGTGATTAGTTAGGCTCGAGTAACGCATCTGACAAATGAATCGTATGACATGGTGTTAAATGATGCTTTTGCTGTTCAATAAAATTGTTAAATAAAAGGATATATGGAGATTTATACAGTGTATAATACTTCTTTGAATTCTGTTACATTATAAACTACATATAATTGTGTTATTGAGAGCACGAACAATTCTTTCTGACTAAGAAAAGTACTTACAAATTGTTCACATTGAAAAGAAAGTAAATATTAAAGTTATTGTTCGATTGCATAAAATCAACATTTTATTTACTTTTTTTTATTTTTTAAGAATTATACTTTTTGATAACACAATTGTTATTGCATGTGGTCTTGTGCATTGTTTATAATTTATGAATACACGATTGACTTTAACAAAATCTCTTTATTATTAAATTACAAGTACTAATACTATTCATTATTTATTGATTACTAATACTTCATTAATTATTTATTGTTTATCAACACTTCATTCAATTTTCAGTATTATCACAGCTAGCTATACAATTATTAGGAATTAGTACAACCTATTGTTATACACCCAAATATTTACTATAGATAAATACTACATACTATATACTATTATATTTACTATAATAAATACTAAATATATGTACTATATGATTCTTCCTCTCTAATCACAACCCAAAGTTCGTTTTCTGAAACTTACAACTAGGCTTAGTTTCCCGCCCCCCAGAGCATTCTCAGTTGGATACGCGAACTTAAGGTTTGTAATAATAGTGTTTCTATACAAAGTATTCGTTAAGCCATTACTAGACGTTAGGATTGTTACGGTGCAACAAATATAGTTTACGATATGACAAGAAAATAGCCTTTTTTGAAAAGCCTTCAATTTAATATCCGTGCCATCTGTATGCCAGTATTAGGATATTACGTGACAATTTTAATTTTTAGTAAATACATTTATTGCTATATTCATTTGTAGAATTTTTGGATTCAGCGGCACAGATCATGCCATAAACCTCGAGTACCCAAAGGTCAAAGAGTAAGCTGGACCTGGAACTTAATGGTTCCTTGGGCTCCGGCACTGACGTCATTGAATTTTGGAAAAACCCAAACTTTGCAACCGCAGTCCCCCCGAATGCAGAAACTCTGTTCCCCTTCCAAAAATATACTACGCCAAGGGTACAGCGGAAGGGACAACAGAAGTTTTAAATATGCCAAAATATGCCAAAATATGGAGAAAAATGTTTGCAAACGTTAATATATTTGGGTAATGTTTTCAAAAGTATAAATTAGTGAAATTCTACTATGTTACAATAATTAATAGATTTGTTAGAGTGTTTTAAGCTACAAATTAAGCATTCAATGACAATGGATTCTGAATAATATACTTTTTTAATACAATAAATAATAATTACGATGAAAACAGATACATGAATAGCAAAGCGAATTGTGAACGTTTACTTCTAATAGTTTGTTAGTTTTTATGAAAATTATGTCAAATAATACTTGCCATAAAATCGATTACATTAAGGATCATAAAAAAAACACTAAAAACCTGTGTGAGGAGGTTTGTTACCGACAACAGGTAATAACACAGCTAAATAGCAAATAGTACCAGGAACAGATAGTAACAGAACGGAATAGATAGTCAAGAAGTTAGAAACCGACAGTTACAACATAAATAGGACAGATATAGTCAATCATTAGCCAACAGATAGAAAACAGATAGTATGGATTATAACTATTAGGTTGTTGCAATTGAAATTACCGTTTTTTCACATTTGAAATTCCCCGCATTTCTAGATCAATTTTTTTTCGACAGATCACGATGAAGTTGTATAATATCAAAAATACATGTCCCGTACGTCACTTTGCGTAATAATCTTATTGAATATTTATACTATATGTAAATCAAAATCGATTTTGTTTTCAACATGGAGAAACAGGATATTCGTATAAATTACTTGTACGAGTTCAAACTTGGGCACACAGCGTCTGAAGCTGCTAAAACCATAAATGTTGCTCTTGGCGAAGGTACAGCTAACGATCGGACCATTACGCGTTGGTTTGAAAAATTTCGTTCCAGTGACATGAGTCTACAAAATGAGCCTCGTGGTCATAAGTCAGCAGCTATGGAAAATTCAATTCTGAAAGAGATAATTGAAATGGATTTTTGATTGACTGTTCAGGAAATCGCGAAAACATCCAACATACAGTATTCAACTGTCTCCCGGCATCTGAAGCCTTGGGAAAAATAGAAAAATTAGAGAAATGGGTACCACATGAACTGACTGATAAAAAAGTGCACCGTTTAGAGATCAATGCTAGGCCATATGTGACAAAACAAACCATAAAAAAATTAGCAGAATTGAAGTGTGTAACTCTGCCTCACGCTCCTTATTCTCCTGATCTACCGCTTAGGAATTATCATTTTTTCAAGAACCTAGATGCTTTCTTAAGTGGAAAAAAATTTAAAGAAGAATGTGCTGTAAAAACTGCAGTTGTTGGCTTTATTGCCTCTCGTTTTTTAGATTTCTGCCAACAAGGCATTGGGGCCCTTGTATCGCGATGGCAGAAGTGCATTGATGTCGATGGAAATTATTTTGATTGATGGAATATAAATAACATTCGAAAAATAAAAGTTTATGCCGAAAATTCAGAAACGGTCATTTCATTTGCAACAACCTAATAGTACCCAGTGACAAGTTAGGTCACATACATAGTTAGACCGGTAAAACTCTATCTCACACATAGTGAATAAATAGTGTTCAACGCAGTGTAGAAAATTGCGACATGAGTCCTCACTCTTCGGGTGGTCCTTTGAGAAGAATTTGTGTGATATTTGTAGGCACAAGCGTGCAATACCCCTACAAAGCCCGAACTCCATTTCGGGTAACCACAAGTATCTAACACTGTTTGAAATAAAAATGTTAAATCATAATAGTAAACTACACGAGATACAATTTAGGTGACAGTATCGCATTTGGCAACATTCCCCTATGATCAGGAAACACTCTGACCACACTCCATTCAATCTCAATAGTTCTATATTTGTTTTCTTTTGAAACTTGACCTGTCCCGTAGGAATATTAACGGCGTACTTCGAAATTACTTTCAAAAATTGCCATTTGTAACATTGGCAGACACATTCGAGCTTATGTGAACTGGTATTTTAAATTGAATGTTTACATATGTTAAATGTTACATAATATTTACACACGTTACGTGTTTCAAGTCCGGAGAAATATTTTTGTTGATGAACAAAATTATAAAAATGATAGAACGTGTATTGCAATATGCGAAATATTCTAGAAAAACAATATGGTAATTACTGGCGAAATAAAGTAAAACGTAAAAATGTAAGCATGATTAAGTTAATTTGGTTCACGAGTTTGCAAACAAGTAGTTGTGTGCCAAAGAAAACTGAAGAAATGTTTAATTATCTAACAGTTTCGAACTTTTATCATTCAAATCATTCTTCAATCTTCAACTTATTTTTCAAATATTTAAAAATAAAAAATTTCCCTTCAATAACTTATTTTTATGATTAATTACTTTTTAAATTTATTTTATAATCTTAGTAATAAAACTGCTTATTTCCAAATTTGTTACTATTATTCGCATTTGAGGGTCATTATTAAAACACAACGTGTATAACAATTCACAAGTTTTTTATTATTAGTTATAAAATACGATAAGATACATTTTTTGAAATGTATTTATACTTTATTACTATCAACTACATTATATTATTATTTTATTTACTATATTATATTATTATTTATTATATTCTATATACTTATCATTACATTTATATTAAAGCATTTATAAATGTATGTATTTTATTTCTAATTTTAAAATTTCCTGTTTTTTAAATAATTCCAGTTGATACTACTACCATATTTTTTAAAGTTCTGTCATAAGATAGTATTAATTTCAAATCCTCGTTTTTCCATAAACGAACCCTCAGTTTGATACGAAGAATCGCAGTCGAACTGTGACCACCATACTTTCAATATTTTGGCAGTATAAAAAGATCACAAAATATTTCGTGCAGTCGTCGCCCCGTTCTCTCTATTCTATAACAAAGAGTATAATCTCCATGAAGCGCGGAGAGCCGTGGAACGCAAACGTTTTATTAGTTAAAGCAAGCATTAAAAGTGGAACCTCGCACGACTCGCTCTCCCCCACGTCGCTTTATTTTCATCAGAGGTAGGTTTCTTTGAAATCGGAGGTCGTTAGAAGATCGACAGCTTTACGTGAAGGTGCGTTAATTTAAAATGCCGACGTCGGCGTATTTCGCGAGTGCTTCAAGCGGTATGTACTAGCTTTGATAAAAAAATCTGCAAACAGTTTATAAGCGCGGAAAATTCTCGCGGAAAGGAATGACCGAATTGACGAGGGCAGATATTTCACCCGTAGTTTGCACAGAATTCTACATGTTCGTGTCGTAAATACGATACTCAGTGATCAGCGATGGGAAGTGAACTGTTTCTGATCAAGATAACGAACAATTATTACGGCGAAACGTTGCTTGAACGGAGAATAAAAATCCCTTCAAAATTTTAAGGGGAAATGGTTTGCGCCGTGGTACGTCGGTTTCGTGCACGCGACGAGCGTTCGACTTTATCGATTTCCGTTCTCTTTTCTTTCTTTCTGATTGAGTGCTTTATTTAAAACATCATCTCCCGAATAATGTAGTTTTAATTAAATGCAAAATTGGACTCTATAGCTTCGGAACGGAATAGTAGCTGCTCGTAGCAGGAATTTTTCGGTTCAAAACAAAAATGCGTTTTTAAACTGTTATAAGCGATACTAATATAAGAGAATAATAAACAAGCGTTTTACAATAAAAGAATTATTTAAAAAATTAAAAAGTGTTACGAAATATTGCAATTACAAAAAATCATTGCAACAAACAATTAATTACAAAAATTATAATTATAAAGAATGAAAAAGTTTAGAATAAAAGAAAAAGTAATAAGAGAGTGTTTTTATAATTTCATTAGTTAACTGCTGTATGTTTGCGTTTATTAAAATACACGAATTTGACACTAATAACATGATAGTTAAGGAAATTGCATCACATATGTATAATTTGATATGAAATTTCTTTAAAATTTAACTTAATGAAAATTATAATGACATTTAATGTATTAATCACTATTCAAAATAGTTTAATATTTGAATTATTTCAATAATTATATAGACGAGAAACCACTTCGCTGCTTGCAGTGAGCTGAAAATATATAAAAATATATTATCAAGACCAACATTCTGTGCAATTTCTTCATATAATCGGCAACTGGTCTCAATTTTAGTGATATACGCAGAAGTATTTTCGATCTAGTATTTAATCATAAAGACTCGCGTGTCACTCAATTTTATGACACATAAATCAGCATTCTAAATAATTTTGCTTCTATAGACAGTAGTGGGTAAAAATACGTCACTATATTTTGAGAGTATAAATTTCGTCGAAGTTAAACGGAAGATAAAAATTTTACGGTAAATACCTGGTAGTATGTGAACTATGTGCATGGTGTGCTCTGGTCTGATAAAGTTGATCATGGTTTTTGAAGCCGTTTATCAATTGACGCATTTATCGGCTGGGTGCTGTCAGTGTATGATCGATGCCAAGAGTCCTGATACAAAATATCGATTCGGTTAAATCTAAACTATAGATTCGGTTTTCATGTTGTTAGCGTTTAAGTTTATTATGGTAACTAAAAATTTATCACTCGGTTTAGCTTCTTTAGTAGCTTCCAAATAAATAATAAATATTAGACTACATTACATAGAAAATAAACTTTAAGTACAATTAATTTTGTATAACTTCCTGTCTTGAAACTTGTTAGAACGTCATGTATTTCAAAAATTATATCTGGCATCAAAATTTGTTATTACGTGGTACGAATCCATGCATCTTGAACGAAATTTCATTCAGAAATCCTGAAACTGATATGGAATACAACAGCATTGGTTCTAATTCCTCAAACAAGAATCTGTTCAGCAGTTGTATCATTTAATGCTAATTAATTGCAACATTAACGTAATTATAGAAAGCTTAAACGTTAGACATATTTTGTATTTAGTAATTATTAATTATACATGTTATATGTATATAGAATAAAATTTAAAGTTCAATCATGTTAGAAATAAAATTGTATTTGTCATGTTTGAATTGTACAGTGTGTCACGAGTATGTCATGATATTATAAGGTAACAAATTAATCGATACAAATTTATCTGCACATTGCTAGTTATACAGAATTGAAATTATTTGTAAATTATCTACCCAATGTTTGCTACATAAAAGGTTTAAAAATGTTGAACGATCTTACTTGGCAATATTTGTAAGTGACTTTGTTAATCAGTTAACTGCGTTCGACATGTACAATTCATCTTGGCCTTAAAGACAATTACTTCCAATGTGATATACATGAATGGGATATAAAATACGCTTTCAAATGATGTATAATTCTTTATTTTCATTAATATAATACCATTAAATTATTTTTGATGAACAATAATAAGATTATGGTGCAAAATATCACCATACCATGACGTTACCACCACTCTCTTTAGCAATACATTTTTTTGTTCATAAAAAATAATAATTTAGTGTTTCATGAAAATAAATGGTTAGGCATATCACTTCAAATTGTATTTTATGTGCTACACATCCATGGATATTATTGTCTTAAGACTAAAATAATGAGAATGAAAGTATAATTAATGCAATGCGTGAATACCTTTTTGGTCTGCTGTATACAGGGTGTCTCGTAAGAAATGTAAGACCCATGAAGGGGTTATAGAGGAGGTGATTGGAAGTAACTTTTTCCTGTGCAAAAATGGAGTCTAGGCTCTCGTTTTCGAGTTATTAAGGATAAACTCCGACCAATCAGAGCGCGCGAATAGCGTCCGCTCAGCCACGAGAGCAAAGCCTCGAACATAAGACCGATCGCGGACGCAAACAAACAAGGTAGTATCATGCTATGTTACGTCAAAGTTAAATCATGCGTAATAATGTTCAGTTATTCATTTTTACTGAATAAGGGATAAGACAATTTTATGTGCGATTTGAGGAAGTTGGAGAATTGAGAATTTGGGGAATTGAGAATTCGGGGATTTGGGAATTTGGGGACTTGAGAATTCGGGGATTTGGGAAATTGGGGAATTGGGAGTTTGGGGAGTTGGGAATTTGCGGAATTGGAAATTTGAGGAATTGGTAATTTGGGGAATAGAGAATTTGGAAAATTGGGAATTTGAAGATTTGGGGAATTGGGAATTTGGAGATTTGGGGAATTGGAAATTTGGGAATAATAATATTCAGTTATTAATTTTTACTAAATAAGGGATAAGACAATTTTATGTGTGATTTAACTTTGACGTAACATATCACGATACAAACTTGTTTGATCGCATCCGCGATCGGCCGTATGTTCAAAGCTTCGCTCTCGCGGCTGAGCGGGTGCTATTCGCGCGCTCTGATTGGTCGGAGATTTTCCTCAATAACTCGAAAACGAGAGCCTAGACCCAATTTTTGCAAAGGAAAAAGTTATTTAGAATCACCCCCTCTACAACCCCTTTTCGGGTCTTACACTTATTACGAGACACCCTGTATAAGATTTCCATAGATTTACTATGCAGTGTTTGTGTGAAAATGGTGAAGAATTAAAAAAAAAATGAAAGAGGAAAAGTTTTAATACATTTTGTTAGCAACACGAAGACATTGTATATCAGTTTCTTATACATGCGATATTTTTTGCGAAATAAAGGTAATATTTAGTTTTTCTAATGGAATGCAGTATGTTTTTTATATCAGATGTAAGTTTAGATGAGAACGAGTTTAACCATCTGCCATACGATGACCTTCAAGTCAATGCAAAGTCAAAACCATACAGAATACGTCGAATATTTCATATTTCCATTACTTACCAATATTTCTCACTGATTCGTTTGCAATTTGTATTCAACGTAATTTCCATTCAGTAGAATTGTTCCGTCGCACATGGAACACAATACGCGAGGATTTCCAAAGGGAGTTTATGACGGTTCTTCTACGAAAAGCTATTTTTGAGATACACACTTTTTGCGATACCGTAATATTCATTTACCTTTTTTCGACAATAGAGTTTATATTTTAATCGTCGTTTCGTTCTCAATAGCTACGCTCATGTCATAAACTCGACTTTTCCCAAATGGTAATTTAACGATTTGCAAACCTAACAGGACTTGGCCTTCGAGGGCCTACCTGGCGGGAAAGTCCCAAACGCGGTCGGCCTTTGGGGGTCCTCTCGATCGCGGAGGTGTCGCTCCCACCCTCTTCTTAAAAAGGCGCGTCCAGGGCGCAAAAGAGGGTGGACACAAGTCCCGAGGCATGTTGATTGGAAAATAACGTTCCGAATAAGAGCCAATCAGCATGCCTCAAAAAACTTCCAACTTTCGCGGACGTTGAGACGAGAGCGACACACCAGAATCAACCCAAACTTCAAACGATACGGAAGTTTGAACAAAATAGTACTTCAAGCGTTGCGGAAGTCAGAGTTATACACATCGTCAATCGTTGCGGACGAACAAGATATTTATTAAAATCTACCACCTTAATCACTCTTACCGTGTCAACGTTCGGACACGGTTTCCAACCACTGTCCAAAAGATTAGTTTCTTTTGAACAGAACCGCGTGCGATTAAATTTGTACCACTGGAGAATAAAACATTTTTATCGTGACGCAGTGCTGATTTCGTACGTACGTCAGCACAAGAATACACATTTCATTCTTTTACAATTTTCTTAATTGTGCATTAGTTTTGAGCATTTCCTTCTATTACAAAGTCTACCGAATTATTTCAGTTTTATTACAGAAAATGTTTCTCAAAAACATACGGTGTTTACAACACTAAAATCTGCTGTAACATGGAAAAGATATATTGTCTGCTTCTCTTTCATTTTATTATACTTCCTGCAATATCTACATCTATTGTTGCAACGTTTTCATTATAATGCACATACAATTTATTAACATTCATAATATTTGATTTAAAAAAAATCAAAAGATACTAAAACAGATATAATTATTTTCTACAACATTAATGGTTTTAATGTATCTGACTGATAAATGTTCGTACTATTAGATTTATTGAACGTTTATACTAAAATGGGATTAAAGGGTAACATTTTAATAAAAAGAAGTTAAAAGTTTGTGTAAACAAATTTGCATAGAAATTTGTATTAAAAAAGTTAGAATAATGAATAATTAATGTGTTAATAGAGTAAAATATAATAATGTTCGGAAATTTATAAGATAATGTTAAACCTGTGTTATTACTGCTTTATTTGAAGCGAGAATAAATGAAAATTCTAACAAAAGAGAATTAAAGGATGCCAGTTCATTATTCGGCATTTTTATTTTATCTTCGTGGAATGCTGCTTGACCGTTTAAAAATTTACTGCGTCGAATTAATATCGAATTCTAAGTTTCAACACGTTCAAAATGTAAGTACTGTACGAGAGAAAAAACTTAATCCAATTAATTATATTTGTAAATGCGGAAATATACAAATTTCCTCGTTCAAAGTGCTTTACGAGAAACGTAAAGATATGAAATTTGAAACCAGAGATGAGGAAAAAAATTAAATAGCGAACTGTAGCAGAATGTAGTAAGATAAAATTCTGTAATAAAAAGGGAGGCTAACTTAAGAACTGAAATACAAGGAAGATTGCTACAGGGCAGAAATATACTTCTGCAGAAATACTACGAACGTTTGTAAATTTATAAAGACTTTCATTCATATCACTAAAGAAACAAAAACGTATGAAATGAGTGAAATATTAAGAGCTATTAATATAGTCTTCTAGTTTGGTATTCATGTTGTTTCCTTTTATCTTCCGATTTTACGGAATAGCTACCTGATTAATCCCGAAAACTCGAATATAATTTTTCCTAGCAAAAACAATGATTCCCGCTCTATCATTTTTTTATCAACTCATTTTCTTGCTTGTCAACAAATTTGATCGGATTTAGAACCCAAACGGATTTTAAGTCAGACAACCATCAGTCTGTCTTTTTAATCTTTAAATGTCAAAAAAACCTCTTCTATTACTGTAAAGTGAAATAAATGCAAGAGAAAAAAATAGAAATCTCAGAAGAAACGTACATGCTTGAATTTACTTACTGAAGATTCACAGCCGAATGGCAGAAGGTGTCACGATAACATTTTCTTGATTGTCGGTACTTTAATGTTAGACCAACAATAACCAATTCTTAGGACTACGCAATGCATGTGCTATTATTGTTCCAGCGGTGCTGTTATCGTGTAACCACGTTGGTACCAGCCTAACGACTTTTGAACGTTATCAGGCTGGAAACATTCGCACGACAACGTTAATTGCTGTGTACACGGGAACGAATTCCGCATACCTTCGCCGACAAACGTAATCAAAGTTTTACATTTCTTCAGTCACAGCGTAGTATTAACATGATTTTTAGAAAAAGAAAAGATTCTATTAATAATAATAAAATGTATCCCTTGGAATGTTTTAATTATTTCCGTTTATATTAACACTAGATTTACGAACTATTAATGGCCATTTACATTTAAATTGAAACTAAGGTATACAAATAAGTAAATAATGGACAGTAAGTAAACTAAGAAATCTAAAATCCGTCATTTTGACAGGTTCCGTAAATCTAGTATTAATAGTAGGTAAAATATTTTCAACTTATACAAATATTTGAAATTTGAATGATTTCTGGAAGTTTATTTATTGATAATAACAAATGCTGTTATTATCACTATTTTCCAGTAAACGCTGTTTACTTTCCTACCTTTCATAACGTTGCAGATAATAGTAGTAGGCATACAGAATTTAAAAGCTAGAAATCAATGAAACTGTAGTGGAAGTAAGATTCGTTAACGGCTACATTAGTACAGCCACATATATTTATAATTACATTTTTGTACCTAAAAAACTGTTTTTTCAATTCACTTAATTATTTTATTTCTTTGTTTCCACAACGCAAATTTCAACTTACTAAAGCGTTTGTTTCAAGCGTTCTGACAGTTTGACATAAGTTGTAATAATTAGCCAATTTCTATACTAAAAATGACTAGTTATGACATTTATGATCAACATGAATAGTATATAACTAGTATCATTAATAATTATTTAAGATGCAATTTTTATGACCTTCAGGGAGGTTATCAAAAGTATTCGAAGTAATTTTGTTAATTACCCGTCACTTGACCCCAGTTTCAAAGAAGAACCAAAGTGCATTTGATACGGAAATTAATTTATTATCGTGTAAGCAACTAATTTTTGACGAAATAGTTTTGTTCAAATATTTATTAAATAGTCATGAGTACTTCTTTCCAAATGTAGTTTATTTGAAAGTTTCAAAAAGAAATTTATTTTATATTAAATATAAAAATATTTCATAAGTATACAATAATCATTATAATACACACAAATATTTTTGTACATAAAATATTAAAATGAAATATTTTGCCGTTTCTTATTTTGCAATATTTACTTGTGCATTGACCTTATTGAAAATTTGTTTTTAATTTAATTAGTTTTATTCGCTCCTTTTTTAGCTCTAGCTTTCACAATCTTCACTTTGTTTTTTGCGTCTGCTTCTTGCTTCTTTAAATTTTTTTTCCTTTATTCTTTATGTATAAGATAAACCTATTCTTAGTATTGTAATGAAAATTTTATTTTTGTTTATTTTGCAACAGATCCTAACCTATGTGTTCTTCGGGTACCTAAAAAATTAAATGCATGAGAAAAAGTTGGAGCTAAATAATTGATTATTGTATACTAAACCAAAATATGATATTAAAATTTTAACAACACGCTATAGGTAATTAATGTAATAAAGAAATGGTATGAAAATAATTATTTTTAATTGTATAGTTGAATTGCAAAATTGTACGATTACGAAACAAGCAATTGATGGAAAAGATGCTATTAATTAATAATTTTATTTATGCTATGTAGTGTCGTAGTTTTAAGAAACTTTAGTTTACAGGAATACGTATAAAACTAATGTTTTGCGCGATGTATTAAGAACAAGGAGAGGATAATGAAAGGGAAACATTGACAGACAAAAGACAGACCCAATGGACGGACGATGAGTCGGTGCTATACAGATGTTTGTAAAAATATAGTGGTAGGGGAGAAAAGGGACTAGCGTGGATTTCCTTAACTGAAAAATCAGTGTTGCGAAGAGAGTTCAACGATCGTATTGTTGAATTGAGATTAAAGTCGAAAGTGTTGTGTTGAGAGTCAGAATGATTCATTAGTATATTTTAGATGTACCCAGTCCATTATAACATACATAATCCTTAATCGTAATGAATTAAACCTTTTTATATTTTACATCATATTTCTCTCTATGTCTATAAACAAACAGGCATAATTACTAATATACATGAAACTAATCAGTAAGTATTGTCAAAGACGAAATCAACTTCAATAACATTTGAATGTGTTGTGAAGATGATAATCTCGATACTGCTATAAAAGTTCGTATAATACGTACAATAAACCTAATGTATAATAGTGTAGGATAGGAGGGTAAGGAGAAATTATACGAGTGCGTTTTAATAGAAAAGAAAAAGATTACCAATATATTAAGTATTAACAATTAATTAAGTAAGAATACACACACTTCGGACGGCACTGCTTTCCGACCGAAGCTACACGCTAGCACACCAAATCACGATTGACTCGCAGGTCTCTCGCACGCGCCAAACGCCGTTAAAACAAAAGACGCTCGCTAATGGAAAAAACCATACCAACGGTCACTGCATGGAAAAAACCCATGGTACCACGTGGAAAAATCCTACAATAGGTTATATTAAAAACCGTATCTACAATATTTAATACCGTGCCAGAGGTACCCAGAGGAGTGACGTGACGATTATTACGTAAGCGGTATATTACTTAAAGCATATGACCAAACAAAAGTATATATTTATAATAAAAATAAGTAACTTTTATTAATTTGTTCAGCCTCTAATAGATAACTTGTCCTTCGGTGCATGTTACACTGCCACATGCGGTTGTTTTGTTATTCTTGCCTTGATTAAAATACTTGGCCGGCGGCTCCGTTCGTTCAATAATCAATTACTGGCCGGCGAAAACCGTTACCTCGTTCAATAGAAAAGTGCGTAGCCAGCTTTTAAGCTTGTTCACCAGACAAAATTAAGCGCACAGCAGCGTCATTACTCCTGGGTATCTTTGGTGCGGAATAATGATCCCGATCTACCGCAATATCATTAACATAATTGCAGGAACATTAGTAGACGTTCGGGTCTTGGCGAAAAGTGCTATCTGGGAATGTTGGATGGCGGCATTAATCCTCTTTGTTTGACGGACGCGTATAATCGCCACAATTTGCCGGTGTTGCTTACCACGCAAGCAACCGTTGCATTTTCAGCACCACCCTCGCAGGATTAATGTCGCCAATAGGAATATTTATCTCCGAATAATGTAAATTGTGACACTTCACTCGCCATTTTTTTCAGCGAATTTACATTACATTCTCGCCTTCCTAATAAAATCACTGCTGGACGTTTTGAATAAAAACACTCCTTATTTCTTATTGGTACGAAGTATTCTGCTGTACTAAATTGATACTGCATTAGTATTGTTCTAATCTGTAATGTTTATGTAAAACTTTAAAAGTGTCCAGAATTAAGTCTAATAGTGTACTTACAAGGTTTTAAAATATAAATAAATCGACGTATTTAATTGATATGATCTGAAGGCGTTGATAATGAGAATACCGTATATGACGAATTCCATAGTTTTCTTCGAATTTCTAATGATGTCAAACTGCATTTACATAGAATTTTACTCACCGGAGACGTATAGTAGGCGATACTGGAATTAACGTTTGCATTTTGCAAGAAAAGTATCTTATTTTAAACGCTGATGTCAACAAAACTTTTCAACATGGCATACATCACGCGCCTTGCAGTTCTACAGTCGAAAGTTAATCGACTTACATCATCACAAATGAAAACTAATTGCTGAGCATTCGCAAAGTACTGTGCACCTCGTATTCAGAACATACAATAAATCAATAAAATCTTTTCATGGCACGTAACTATTCTTTATTCAATGATTTTATACGTTCATTTACATATTCTAGATTTTAAAGGCTTAAATTACCTGTTACCGGGGAAACGAAGAAGAATCATTCAACTTCCTGGCTATTATTTTAGTTACGAAAATTTATTATATCGTTGTACGAAATATTATTAGATAGAAGAGAACTTAGTTAATAATTTAATAAAAAGTTATAAGTAAAAGTAGTTTCACAAATTACAGTGACTCAGGAAAAATATTTGAGCATTATCTATTGAAACTTGAAATAATAAAGATGTATGTGCTACATTTAATTTTGACATAGAACTGCATGTATGAAGATTATGTATGTATATAAAATTTGAAGCGAATTGGATAATATTTGTACGAGCTAGAGGGTATTCGTTGCCGAAATGTGAAAAGGATGTTTACACCTATTTTACGCAGCAAATGTCAGAATGGACAAACTCCGTTAATGTCATGATATTGTAGAAGCCGACCTTTGAAGTGACGAGGCACGGCATATTCGTGTGTCGGGCCCGACAAAGACGCAGCATATTCGTATGTCGGATCCTACAGAGTCACGGTATATTCGTATGTCGGACCCACCAAAAACTCGCGGTATTTTCGTATGTCGGACCCGCTATAACCTCGCGACATTCTTTTGCGGCAAATTATAAAAAGCGATCAAATTGTATAAAAGCAAGAGACGATTCTCGAGAACAGAACAGTTTCGGCCAATCGCTCGGCGGGTACACATTAAATTATTAAATAATCACGCCCGTGTAAAATTTAATTGAAAAAAACTTCCGACCCCTTCCGCCATCCTCTTTGTCCTCTTACAATATGATTTAGTAATTCCAGTGTTATAATCATTTACTGTTATTGAAAACATAGCCGACATTAAAATATTATAAAGAACGGAAATGAAAAGAAGTAATTGAACACTGTACAAGAATTAAATTAATGATTCTTTATATAAAAGAATGAAATAGTATTAGAAATGTGGCCCACAAAGTCTATAAATTTTATCCTAAGCTGTTGACGTGCCCAGAAGTAAAAATAATTACTTTTGATATCAAAAGAACTCGGATCGATAGATTTCGATGGCCAAAAACGCATACAAGAAACAGGTCCACTCTAAACTCCGTCAAAGACTTTTATGAAAACATAATTATTAGACGGCAGTGAAAGAAGCCATATATTAAAAACATAAATTAGAAGAATAGATTGAATTTCACGTTTAGATATATTAATAAAAGTAATGCTTCCTAAAATGCCGTTTGAAAAAGTACTGTGTAGGAAATCTATGAATACCCCGTGTATTTACTTTATGTTAGATTAAAGTAGGGAAGATTGGGTTAATAAGCGATACATTTTTGTGTTAATAACCTTTTAGTAAACATCGTGCGAAAGCTATACTCTTTTCAGTATTAAGATCATAACATCGACGGCATATTTCAAGATCGTAATAAAATTTCGTTCCTCTGCTGCATCATTTACCGAATTGAACATTAATTTATCTGAAGTAATTTGGGTTACTAAAACTGTACGAGGTATTCCACGTACAATAACTAATTGTAAGAAATTAAAATTGAGATCTATAGCAGCTTTGATAAGATAAATTTGTACGTGTGATAGCAGAACGTTAATTAAACCCTTTGTAATAAGTAACTACTGCTCTGGAATAAAGCTTTCATAACGCCATTTTGTACTCTGTTCTTTTTAAAACTTTACCGTATACATAGGTTGAGAAGTGTTTTGCGAGCGAATGGTCGTGATGAGTCATTTCCGACGGACGATCTGAACAACGAAGGTTGTAAATCTTCTCCCCACCGTTCTATTGCATCTCCACGTCTTGTTACAGAGGTGGGAATATTAGGTTGAAATAGTGAATAAATTTTCCTCAGTGGGCATAGCACGACGAAGAGGAAATTGTCAGATATCATGTGTTCTCAGCGGGCATTGCCCGTCGAAGAGAACTTTGTCAGGTGTGATATCTCCTCCACGTGTATGGCCCCGCGAGGAGGAGTCTGTAATGCGATATAAGGTCTTAATGTGTTGGATCCAGAATGAGAACCTCTATGATCCTCCGTGGACAAAGACCGGCGAAGAGGCAATCACGAATGTAAAATAAGGCCTCATTGGGCATGACCTGATGAAAAGGAAGGTAGAACGTGAGAATATGATAGGAAAACTCAGCTCTATAATGCGAAAGGTTGGTGTGTTCACCAAGAAGAGCTTGACAAGACTCTCCCGATTGTCCAAAGAAAACACCACAGGAAGCCTTTGATGATTGAGCTAATTAAGAGGGGGTTGCAACGGTTGTTGCCGCGATCCGGAGGCTGGGGCTGGAGGTCGTTTTCCACAAAACCGAGGCGATGGCCTTCTGCCGTCGCGGTCGGGCCCGGCCTCCGGCTGATGCCTTGGTTCGGGTGAACGGAGTCGGTATTCTGCACGGTGTAGTCTCGAGAATCGGAGCGACTACACTTGTCACGACCGATCGCACGGATTTAGGGTGACCGTGGTATGAGTTTGTAAGGCTCACACGAAACGAAATTCCGACCCGTCGCGGCGCTTTACTCCGCAAAATTAATTGGGAAGTAATTGTTCAATAGAAACACTCCTCACGAACGTTGAGGATATTAGCGTTTCTTAAAAAGACCGAACGATGGACTTGCGTTTACTTTTCCCGTGTGCTTTGTTTCGTAACGCCAACTGGCCTTGCTCTCGAACGATCGAGCTAAGGTGTTTAACGTTTGACGAATGATGGTATTCTAGACTTCCGAAGCGTTTGAAGTACTAGAATCAGCGAGTGAATGTGTTCTTTCGCTGATCTAATGGTTTCAGTCCGAACGATTGACTTCTTCTGGCGACTCGTTGTCGGCCGCACTTCCTCGAACGATCGGAAGTGGTTGAAGCATGCTGATTGGTTTTCGTTCGTTATGTTAATTTCCCAACCAACATGCTTCTTGGCGGTAGTGTCCACCCTCTTTTGCGCCCTGGACGCGCCTTTTTAGGACGAAGGTGGGGGCGATACTGCCACGTGCGAGAGGACCCCCAAAGACCGACCGCGTTTGGGACTTTCCCGCCAGGTAGGCCCTCGAAGGCAAAGTCCTGTTAGGTTCGCGGATCGCTAGATGACCGTTTGGGAAAAGTCGAGTTTATGACACGAGCGTAGCTATTGAGAACGAAACGATGATTAAAATATAAACTTTATTGTCGGAAAAAGGTAAATGAGTATTACGGTACGGCAATAAATCTGTATCTCAAAAATAGCTTTTCGTAGAAGAACTGTCATAAACTCCCTTTAGAAATCCTCGCGTTTTCTGTTCCTCGTGCGACGGAACAGTCGGTGTTCAGGTCGGGACCGAAATGCAGTACCTCGGTCTCCGACTGGATACCCACTGGTGGTTCGTGCGTCACTTCGACGCGATGGCCGTCAGGCGTAACGCGGACGCGCTAGCGCGCCTGCTGCCCAACCTGAGGGGCCCAAGTGAGAAGGTACGCCGAGTCTACATGAGAATCGTGCGGAGCATGGTCCTGTATGGCGCCCCAGTTTGGGCTGCCGACCTGGGGGCCAGTCGCCGCGCGCAGACTATTCTGCGGCGGGTGGAGAGGCGACTGGCAATCAAGGTGGTTATGGGTCACTGCACGATCTCGTGGGAGTTGGGAATGGTGCTGACGGGTGCAACTCCATGGAAACACCAGGCGGAGTTAGAGGCGTCGATATACCGATGCCGATGCGCCCTCCGCCAGCGAGGTGATCGGGTTGAAAGGGTATATGGTGGCGCGCTAGCGCCTAGCGTGGAGGAGACGCGGCTCGAGGCCCACCGCAACGCTGTCTCCCGCTGGAAGGCGGAGTTGATAGCCAGCGGAACCGCGGAGAAGCGCACGGTCGGGGCGGTCCTCCCCGTGCTCGAACGGTGGATGGACTATGGGTTCGTGCGGCTCACGTTCCGGACCACAGAGGTGCTCACTGAGTACGGGTGTTTCGGCGAGTACGTGTTCCGGATCGGGCAGGAGGAATCGCCGCGATATTGGCATTGCGGGGTGGTGCCGAACACCGCCCAGCACACGCTGGCCGAGTGCCAGGCTTGGGCGTGGCGCGACACTACCTTCAGACCGAACTGGAGGTAGGAGAGTTTAGTATACGGACGGTCGTCGCATCCATGGTTGGGGACGCAATTAAGTGGAGAGCGCACACCTCTTTTTGCGAAGAGGTGATGGCCAAAAAGGTGGCAGCCGAGCGCGAGCGCGAGAGGAGCGAGGTGAGGCACCGGCCTCGCCGACGCTCAAGTAGAGGGAGGGGAGTAGGAACAGGACGGGGCCGCGTGGGAGTACCGGGACCCTCACGACTACCCTGTAACTCGCCCTGACGCCGCCCAGGCGGCGCGGCCTCCCCGCGCCGCCCGTAGAATCCATTTGGAGACCCACCCAAATTCCACAGGGGAGAGGCAGACGGCGCTGTACCGCCCTCCCAGGTTACAGCGACCGGAGCCTAAGCGGGGTGAGGCGGTCTTAGCAAGGAAATCGGATACAATCCTCCGCAACGCAGGACGCAGGGGCAGTCGGATACGCCATGGCCCTGCTTCAGGCAGTCGAAGCAAGCGTTCTTCTTCCTCGCTTTGTCACGTCGCTGAGCGGGTGTCATAGCTCTGAAACGGGTCCAGTAGTGAAAAGAGTGTCAGCCACTGCACAGATGGCATTGTTTGCCCGACCCAGGGGCAGAGGTGACGGCAGTGAGGACTGTCATCGGCTGCTTCTTTGCAGGTTTTGCTGCGGGTGTCGCTGTGGCCGTCAACAGGGGGGGCACCCCTCAGACATGCGGCGTCAAGAGCCCTTGCACGGGTCTGGAGAAACTCCAGCAGTTGATTCAAGGGGGTAAGAAGAATGCCGGACGTAAAGGAAGCCTCTCATGCCAGGCGGGATTCGAAATCCAGCTTCTCCACCATAAGGAATACGAACCACTCGTCCCAGTGTTCGACTGGTCTTCCCAGGGAGCGAATGGAGCGTTTCGCTTGTTTGACAAGGCTTACCAATCGGTTGATAACCGCCGAGGAGTTCTTACCAACCGGAGCGCTGGACCAAAGGGCTCGCATATGGGCAGCCAGAAGAACCTGTCGATTGTCGTATCGGCTCACCAACTCCTCCCAAGCAACTCGGTAGCCGTCCGCTGTCAGTTCGGAATTGGCGATGCATGCAGCGGCCCCGCCTGACAGGCTGGTTTTGAGGTATTGGAGCTTTTGGATAGGTGGAATCTCGGTTATATCATGAACTAGTGTCCGGAAGAGGTCCTGAAACCCATCCCAGGCTAGTTGGTCGCCGTAGAACGACGGAGGCTGTATTTTAGGCAACTACACCGGCCTCAAGAAAGCGGTTTCTGCCTGCCCAGTCGGAACCGCAACACCTCTCGGCGCCCTTTCCAGCAGGGCCTGTCGAATGCGGGTTTTGGCGTGTATGTAGTCGTTATCCGTGACCGCGTAATGATCCTCGAGGAAGTGGGACGACTTCTCAAGACCCGGAAGCATCAGAAGGGAAAAATGTCCCTCCCCGAACTTTTTCCAGTAGCCCCCTAACAAAGAGACCCTCGTTTCCAAATAGGGCCCGGTTAATTTATCCTTGCCCCTCTTCAGTAGATTCTCCCAGAATCTGTTAATAAAACCCTGGGTGGCCTTTTGCTTAGTGAGGGCGGGTTTCATAATCGCCCTGTCACTTTCAAAGTCAACACGCACTAACAGCTGATCACGGGTGAATGTCTGCTGAAGAGGTATCACTAACGCACACGCGAATCACACCGGTCAATGTTTGTAACGCGGGTAGTAGCGGCGCGCGTCGAGAGAGGCGTTAGAAACGGCTATGCCAGGAGTCGCGTTCAGCTGCGCGCGCGGCCCGGGAGTCTGGCGTGTAAGGGCTCAGGAGAGGGAGAGAGAATTCGAGCGTGCTGCGACACACTAAAGGGGACCCTCAGCACCACACTCCTTAGCAAACCAACTCACTTACAAAAATATCGCTCTCCTTATTTACTGACTCTTTAAAATTTAACGGGCAAAACCGAACTGATCGTACCCAACAGGCGGCGCGGTGCCCCGGGGCCTGCTCGTGCTCGGCCGAGCCCTGTGTGCCCCACGAGCTGCCCGAGCCACCCGGGGCAAGTCGAAACGTGGGAGGCGAGGGCGGCTCGTCGGGGCTCAGATTCAAAACCCCGTTTACTTAACTGTTTTCGTAGTTATTACACTTCTAAATTGCTACGCCTTATGCTTCTTGTACACGTTGAAGGTATGTTTTTGTTTCATATTGTGTCTTCTCATTCTATGTTCCACCATGAGAGACATCTATTGCATTTGTTATTGGAGGCTTTGTTATGGTAATAATTCGATGTAGGGTATATATAGTAGGGATATTATTAGAGATATTATTAGATATTATGTAGGGATATTCTCTTTCAAGGAAATTGCGACTCCACCGCTTGCGGCGGTAGCATTCAATTTACTTTTGAATGTAACATTGAAACCTTTAATATTGATGCATTTGTTTTCTTTAAAACTTGTTTTTTGAAGGCACAGATTCTGTAGAAGAGTACACCGAGTATGGTCTTTGATCGTGTTCTATTTTGGTAGACTTCGGAGCTTTGCGTACGTCTTCTGGGTGTATATAAATCTGCTAATGGAAACTAAGTGTGTGTGTAACCTTCTACGATACCAGCTCTTAGAAAAGTGGCAGCTGTAAGAGCGAGTGATGGGATTTATGGCCGACGTGACGATGACCATAGTCGTAAGAAATAATTAAATAAAAAAATAAGCGAAAGTTGGCATGTTCTGGCCTGAATGGCGGCGGGGCCGCGTGGGGCCTGACCATCCTAGAGTCGTTCCCGAAAAGTTGGGGTTTCGTTCCCATAAAACCCTTGACGAAGCGTGGCCAGCATACTTATTATTGAGATTGACTGGCGAACCGAGAGAACGCAACGGACTTTTTGAATAAACATATATATTTTAAGAAAATTATTCTTTCTGAGCGCATTATTCTTTGTGAAACCAAGCCATCTCTACAAGGTCAGAAGTGGGATAAAGGATCGATAACAGAAGAACACCGAAACAAACCTCGCCGATCCTACAAGGCAGACGAAGGCAGAAGCTTACTTATTAATTGAAGATTTTACGTGCAAGTGTTGGACCGTGCAATTTAGATTGGTGCATTATTAGGAGAACGCAATCAGCCATCTTAGTTTAGAGTGGTCAACACTGTGTACGAGATTACGGATTAGTTGGATACTGCGGATGTCTTCCTGCGTTGGATCTGCCGTGGACATTCGAGGACGAATGTCATGTCAGGATTGGCCGAACTGTAGGCGTTTTAATTAGTTAGTTAGCTAAAGGATCGGTGGTGGGGAACCTTTCACGTCCGAACAATAAGAAGCGCTCTAAAACAACCTAATAGCGCGGACACCAGTGGCTCAGTACGTAGCGTCGACGACTCGTAGTCTGTGGGGCCCGGGTTCGAGTCCCGCAGTCCGTATTTTTTTCCGGAATACTACACAGCCTATTCTCTTTTGATACCTAGCTTGTCTAAACTTTCTTCCATGGTTGCATGGAGGATCGCATTTGATAGATTGATGCGTTGGTATTTATTGATGATCTTGGGCGGAGATCTGCAGTACAGCTAGTTTGTGGGTTAGTTAATTACCACAAAACCTAAACGCAATAAAAGGATAAAGATCTGTATTCCATCTTTGGCTTCAATTACAATTGCTTGTTTTTTCTTTGGGCAACAATCACTTTGAATAACATTGGTGTAGCTTCGATGCTGCTGCAAAGTGTGGACATCACACAGAGATACTTATTAGAAGATGTTCACAATCACGTGCATCCTCTCGTGACTGAATGACTATAAGGATGGTCCACTTATCTTGAGACAGGTCAATATCTTTTAAACAACGTATTTTTGAAAAAAATGTTTCAGACAAAAGTTGTCGTGTGTCGGGGGGAAAATTGGATGGTAGGTGTTTACAGACCTAGAGTTGAATTATTAACTATTGAAAGGGATCGTTGCGGTAATTAGGGCAGCTAGCAATTTGTACACAGGAACAACAGTTGGCCCGCACATTGTTAGCACATTCATGGCATGCAACGACCATAGCTGTTTTTGAGAGTCCTTTCATATATTCCCTCTTTCACGATTTCTATGTTCAAGTGCTTTCGACGATCTCAACAGTTTATTGCAATGCCATAAATGTGAGTTTCCGGAGGGTTCGAGGACAGGGCCTCGGAGACAGTAACCAGAACCCCCTTGACGACCACCCAAAGGAAATTCTGTCTTAGGCCCGTTTTCTCTTATTACCACCTCCACGCGACACATCTTACTCCGCGCGGACTGCACTAAGGTCGCACGGGGTAGGATGATGTACAATTTTACACACTGTGATTGACAAAACAGTAAGCCAATCAGGACAACCACCCGGTTTTCCTACTTTTCCTCCTCAGGAACTCTTCCTGGAGGAAATGAGTCTTAACCAACATTTAACAGTAACAACATCTCTGCAATCTTCACGTATATCCGACAGTATTCTACATTATCACAGTATTCTTTACACAACACAGTTACACTTAGAATAACCAACTGTAAATTTAGTTTTAAGTGTTAATACATTAAACATTTTATTGAACTTTAACAAGTATACAACAGTTCATTTTTAACAACATACCACTCTATAGCCGCAAAACGCTGTAGAGACACACGGGTTCGGATTTTAATAAAAAAACTCTGATCGTGTGTAACAGTAGAAATGGATGTTTTCAGTGAGTCCTCCTGAAGGTTATATGAAGGTCAACCTTATTTTTTTAAATGGAACCTCTCGTTTTTTATTATACTATCATATTCTTCAGGAGAAAATAGGTAACTCTGGTCTGAAACATTTTTTCGTAGGGTGTCTACTTCCTGAGATAATGTACTAAATATTTATGAGGATGTGATAAGTATAAAAAAACACGTATAAGGAGCACTATATTTATAATAGCTTCATAATATTCAATAAACATTTTTATTTATTATTTAAGAAGGTGCTCAAAGTGTTGATGGTGATGACGGAAGTGTGGGGTCATGTACATTGCGTAAAAAAGATCATTTTTTTTTATCTGACGGGGCAGCTGCGCAATATAAAAACAAAAAGAATTTCATTGTTTTGCAACAGCTCATGGTAAGGGAGCATGTGATGATATTGGAGGAAGCATTAAAAGACTTGCAATGCGTACTAGTTTACAAAGACCATTAGACAGTCAAATACTCACGCCTAAAGATTTATTTGAATGGGCAGAATCATCATTTTTAAATGTAGCATTTAATTATGTAACAGGAAATGAATATATTGAAAATGCCGATTGTTTACAATCTCGCTTTGCAATAGCATTATCTATAACAGACACTAGAGGTTTTCACAGTGTTACACCATTATCAAATAAAGAAATGCTATGTAAGCCTTGCTCGTGCGATAATGGATCTGTGTTTAGTGTAATGAAATAACGGTCAGTTTAATTTTTCTTACAATTCCTAAGCCCACCCACACAATGATACTCACGATAATTTTGTTTATAACGTCTCCTTATCCCTTTCCGATGGAAGAAAACCACCACCTTCTCGCGGTTTCCATCGAGCAATGATGCTTTTTTTGTAGAATATGAACAATAAATGTAGGAACCAATATCTATCAATGAAGTTATGATTAAAAAAACGTGTCATTAGCCAAGAGTGGTTATGAATATACTCTTTGAGGTATGAATAGGGTCATTTAGTCGAGTATCAGGTCTTCCCGTTCTGCTTTGGAACCAGTAGCATAAAACAACCGATCATAAACGCGGAGCGCACGAAACGGATGTACACCGCGTCGTTTTCCAGCTTATTGTGACATTAATTTTCAACCATCCATTATTCTGAAAGGCTCATTTTAAAGGGGAAGCTTCAGGGAATATAATGTATTTTTTTCAGATTATAATCAGGTATAATTTTTATTGAAAAATATAAAAAAAGAATTATATAACAAATTATATTATATAACAAATTGCCCAATTTAGAAAAAATATTTTATAGTAGCCCAATCCTTTATGAATAAAACAAACAAAAATTTAGCTCAATCGAACGAGTAGTTTTTGAGAAAAAAATTCGTAAATGATGTCTATTTTCGAAAAAATAGACTAAAGGCTTGTAATTTTTAAACAAATTCGGAATCAGCAAAATGATGACTTAACCCCCCTCCCCTAATTTCACATAGACTATAAGATATTTTGATTAAAACAAAATCGCAGATGGTGAGGTCAAAAAGTGATCGATTCGGCGTGGAATGACCTGTGTATAACCCAACGATTGACGAAAACAAAGATGTGTGAGGATAGAGACGCGTTCAATCCTACACTCGAACTTAAGAATGTTTAACTTGGGGAAATGACTGGCAGAGGATTAAAACTTTACGGATAACTGGTTTCTTTGCTTACCAAAAAATTGTTTCTTCGGACAATCGATCAAATGGTATGAACTTCGTTCAAACAGGCTTGGGGACACTCTTACCGTCCTTATTCGACTAGACCGTTGGATTATAAGATCTATAAATAAACTTTACTCGATACCTCTACTTACGAGTATGTCGTTGGTAGAAAACGGACTGGAAGCCCTGAAACGTCTTATTTCTTGAGTAAAACATTAATTGTTTTCAAGTACATTTATTTGATACAAAGTTTTGTCTTGGGGCGATTTTAAGTAATGTCTAACTAAATGCAGTCCCGTTTAAAAATCGAATACATCTGTATTTTTTTAATGCAGTGAAAATTCCTAATATCATTCTAATATCTAATATAAATATCTAATATCATGCTACCAGCATCAATATTATTATTATCATAGACATCATCCGTAATAACAGTAATTGTATTTTCTAATATTTTGAGTTTCTTTTTTCACATTTTATTTTTTTAAGTTTTCAGGACACAGTTTGTCCTTATCATGCTGTATGTTGTATACTAACAATAACAAGTTTTTATTCGAACAAAAAACGAATAAAACGCGGTATTATATCTCCTGTTATTATTTAAATCAGTAAAATTGTATAACGAACTTGATCAAAGTTACAAACAATTCCTTGCGCGTAAAATAGCAACTGACAAAAACTGCATACACGTAGAACGGAAAGAACACGTTCGTGGCAACGACATCTTGATTTATTGGCAAAATTATTATTCCTTTAGCACCTGATCTCACAATGCACCACTCGTGAATTCCCGAGTGTTTTTCCCATATCCAACATCATTCTTTTTAACTTCCTTTTACAAACTAACCTGAATCCTGTGTAGAATGAGAAAGATCAACCTTTATACAAATGAAATGTTACACAACGCGGTGTTTTAATACAGCATGTGTTTGATTTTACATTTAATACAAGTGATATACTTTTCAAGGAAAGCCGTTGTTTCATTACTGAATGAAGAAGATTGATTGCAGTGGCTTAGAGATTAGAAAATCCATAGCGTAACTCCGGTAAAATGATCGGTAATATAGTCTGATGCAATATAAGAAAATACCATGATCGCATAAAATATGAATCTAGCTAACGTTTAGAATGAACAATTGCGTCTCTGCAATGCAATTCTGCAATGAGAATCATGCAACGTAATTTCATAAATGCCATTTAATTTCACGGGGTTGTACTCAAGAAATAAGTAGTTTCAAGGCTTTAAGTTAGTTTTCTACCAAGCACCTTCTGGTAATCTACAAATTGCAAATTCGTTTTATATCTTTGACCAGTAAGTAGAGGTATCTCAACTTATCTACTAATATTTATATCCTTAATACTATCAGAACACACTCGTCAATATGACTAGTTTTACAATTTAATTTTAAACACTTACTTCGTATTACACTATTTCCACAATGATGCGTTGACTTTTGTGGAAATAACTAAAGGAGTATCACAATAAATTGTATTTTTGTTTCTTTTATCGAAAATCAAAATAATTGTGTATCATGGCTATACATATATACAATGTACCAGTCATTTTGACTGCTGCTTTTCAAAGTGGAAGAGCAGTGTTACGTCCCAGCTAGGGCTTCGCGTGCGTCGCGAGTTATGCTTTCCCTGTTTCGTGTTTATTACAATCTTTTTGACCACACGGTACGTACGCCCGTCGTCTACCAGGGACCGGTGTGTATACGTGACGCCCCGATACTCGCCAAATTTAAGGTACACTTTCTTCATGGTTGACCAGCACGCGTTGTGGATCGGCGGGATGCAGGTCTTGCACTGTTATTGGTCGCACTGACAATGCGATGTCTATGGTGGTGAGTTGTCATTCTCGCGCGAATAAGTATCCTCGCGGAATAGGAGCGCGATCGACACGAACGGAGGTCTAAAGATCGCGCGTTAACTTTCGCAGATAGTAATGACGTCCACCGTGTCCCGTACGTCCCATGAGTCGTAGAACTATCAAAACTGCGAATATCCCGTGCGGCTATGTCTAATATCAAATGTACAGATGTACCCCGTGCGGCTATGTCTCGCACCACTGGATACTGCACAGATCTGGTTGTGCTCTAATCGCGGAATAACCAGGGACGTAGGAGGAACTAGATGTAAACGATTTATTATTAATCCGGCCCACCGAGATGGGCACGGATCTGCTTCCTCGCCTCTATGGGCATACGCAATAAACTAACTATGGTCCTCCCCGGCTAGCCACCGCTTCCGGTAGGGACAAGGTAGATCAACGGCTGAGAAGACATTGCTTGACTCGGCACTTGCAAGGAATTTTATTATTGCCTCAATGATCTTTCCGCCGGATACAGACTCCCCCAGCAAAGTTCTCAGAGTCGTGTAGCCCTCGCCCCGTTAGCCTACCGCCCGTAAAGAGCGGAGTTTCCAGGTCACACCGCGTGGAGGTTGGGGTTGGCTCTTGGCACAGCAGGGGCACCACTCTCTGCAGTACCTTTGTGACCCCTCGATGTGAACGATTTAATTTAAATCCGGCCCACCTACATGGGACTCGGATGTGCTTCCTCACCCGTCGGGTATACGCAACATCTCCCTACTTCAGACCTCGAGTTTACTACCCCTAAGAGTCCATCTCCAAATAGGCATGACACCGAGCCCTTGCGAAGTCGGTGGGGCTTTCACACCACCCTTAGTACCTGTGTCGGCGAGAAATTGACCTCAGCCACGCTTAACAGGTCATACGCCAGGGCGTGGCCCCGAAGGGCGGGTTTCCTGTACAACACTTCTAATACTGCTAGTGGCATCCGTTACTCAGAAACCTGAGATTGGGCAGCTCCGTAATAGCAATTTTCAAGGGTCAAGAATCGTGTTGTCTGCATCACGATCTCGTCTCGGATACTAGGCATGACTAGGTCCATCAGCCCGACACCTCAAACGACGGCCGTGCACTCAACCAATCGAGAGCTTATACGAGTCACCTCTTCCACGCAAGTCTGCACACCAATGGCATCGGTTATTCGGGGATCCGAGATTGGGTAGCTCCGTAGGTGGCTTTTTAGGGATGGTGGTGCGTGTTCTCCAGGATCTCGTCTCGGATACTAGGGCTAAACCCCGACACCTCAAGCGACGGCCCAGTCACAGCAACTCTGGGGTTCGAGTCACCCCCCAAACTCTACCACATCTTCGTCTGTCGGAGATCGCTCTTTGCCCAGGGGCCCGTTGGATTTATAGACTAGTGAGCGCATAATGGTTTTCCAAAATTAGCAGTTTTCTGGTCTATTTCCTTTATTTGTCCGCAAACAAACAAAAAAATTTATCGGATTTTCGCCGTATGCCACAAGTTGAATTTTATAACAATAATGAGACTATAGACAAAGAGCATTGTTAGGAGTCCTCAGAACGTGAATTACAAATTTTTTCGAATTTTTGTAAAAGGAAACGTGCCGGTGTGCTTCGAAATCCTGAGGATGAAATAAAAGGCATACACGATGATTAAAATGATATTGCCACAGACGGAACCCGTTGGGGAAAAATAAAGAAAGAGCTAACTATATTATTACAGTTATTACAGTTGTCATTGTATAGTAGTTATAATTCCATAATATGAAATTCCGTTTGTAAGATAGTAATTGCTAGATGCTTGTGGTTTCTCGAAAAAGGAATTCGAGCTTTGTAGGAGTTTTTCACGCTTGTGCCTACAAAATGCAAGTTCTACTCGAAGGATCACCAGAAGATTCGAAACTAATGTGGTAATATTCTACGCTGCGTTGAACACTATTTATCCATCATAAGCGAGGTAGATTTTTGCCAATCTATGTTGTCTAACCTTTCACTAACTACTAGCTATAATCTCTACTATCTGCTTTCTATCTATTGGCTTTCTTCTCAGTATCCATTTTGACTATGTGTTTCTATCTGTGTTTAACTATTTGTATTACTATCTGGTATCTATTCTACTATCTGTTACTATCCATAGTTATCGGTTTTTTTCTTTGCTATCTAGTCGTGTTATTATCTGTGGCCGCTATGTTCAGGTTCAAAATCGCATCTGGATAGTCGCCTTGACGGGGTGAACCATCTTAATTGTAGGCTGTTCTAACAAGGGACCATACCGAAGTATCACTTTCCGATTTTGACGAAATTTAGCTGAAATATAGTTTGTAACACATAAGATTTCCGAAATAGAAAATATTGTAAAATATATGTAAGCTAGAATATAAGAAAACGCCGAGTACGCGCGACCGACGTACAACCCAGGTCAGGCCATAAAATCCCTGTGTACGCGGAGTTGGGCCTCGTTGATTGGGCGGGCCTAGCTTCGCTTTGCAGTATAAATAGCGGCCTTTTTCCGAGAAAAGTCAGTTAGCGAGAAGGTGTCCTACGAGTAATTTAGAAGAGCTAGACGACTTGCAGATTGGCACTCTCTAACTTTCGTTAGAGAGCTAGACGACGGTATTGTTCGGCACTCTCTAAATTCAATCCTTCCCTCACCGTGTACCTTAGAGTGCAGACGACGCTTTGTTAGGCACTCTCTAAACTTACGTTTAGAGAGCAAGACGACGGGTTGTTCGGCACGCTCTAAGCACGACGGTTTCCCTTCCGTAACCTATAAGAGAGAAGACGGCGCGGTGTTCGGCACTCTCTTATAGCGTTCCTAACTCACCCAAATCCTACAAGTCGAGGAAGACGTGGATTCGGCTCCTCGGCTTTTCCCTTCAAGGACTAAGAAGAAGACGTCGCCTCCGGTGTACGGCACTTCTTAGTTTCTAAACCTATCTCCTAACCCTTCTTTTCCTCCTCTTTCGCCTCCCGCGATATTAACGCGTTACAAGTTCTCATAAAAATATTAGACTCGTAGTTGCTAATACACACTTTAAGAGGGTGAAATCAGCCCTCAAAGTGAGGAGTGTAGAATACATTTTGTTGAAATAAATTTCGTCAAAATTTGAGAGTGACATTTCGGTATGATTGTATAATAAGTGCACAAAATTCTACAAAGGAGGCGAACGTTTCCACCCTTCTGAAGTTTATTCACCGGTAAATATTACAATATTCGATGCTTGGCCGTGGCAGATAGAAAGTCAGGAATTATACTAACCTTGGTAAAACATTCTACAAATAATGGCCTAGAAAGTTAAAAATACTAAATCTGATAACCAAATGCGAAAAATGATTAAAACTGCCATAGAACGGTTCTCGAATCTCCGATGGAGCGGTTATAAGATCGCAACGGGACAAAAGTCTTATTGCTAATTAGGGCCTAGAAATTCAACAGCTATATAAAATCTAAGGGGCACAGTACGCCTTAACAGTAAGGTGCAAATGAGTATCAAAATATTCCATTATTACGTATTTCTCAAGGACCAATCACTTTAACTGGTTTTGGTAGAAATAGCTTAGTTTTAACTATTGATAGTTCTAATTGTTGGATTACTAATATATTAACAATAACAAACGGGAATGTCACATTGAGAAACACTCCCTGTTTATTTAAAAGAACTGTAGTGACACCATCGGATTTCAGGGTCACTGACTGTTTTGTCATCGAAGGCCAGAACAATAAAGACAGCGCATAGTGATCTTTCCTTGGAACGGTCGCTAGAAATTTTCCTTTCGTAGCCTGAATGTCGTGTCGCTTCTCAGCCGTTTTCAAACAGTAAAATCGTTCTTTCGACCACGTAATAAAGTGAAAACTTAAATTAAAAAAGAGACTCAAATGAATTTGTCCCATTTCCGGCACTAACATTAAATTCCTGTTTCAATTTAGGATAGCAATTGTTTCAAATATCGTCTGCAGATCGAAGGGAGTATAGTGATGTGAATTTTATTAACGTCAGAACATTGTTAGAAAAGCTAACGTTAAGCATCGCGTGTTTCTCATTACGTCGTTGCAACCGTCCTTGCGTGACGTAACATCCGGAAATTAAATCAACCCAGTTCAAACAAAGCTACGCGGCGAAGTACCTCGAAAAGTTTCACGCCAGAACTTTAAACGTCGACGGAGCCCCGAACACAGTTCGAGCGTTTCATAGACAGAACGGTTGAATGAAGCATAAATAGAATTGCCGGAACGATTTAACTTAACCTGTAACAATTAAGTTCCTCGGAAACGAAAAGTTTCAACCGTGAAAAATATTCTACGATCAACGTGCCCTCGAATGCAAAACTTTCTTGTCACGTGTAATCACGAATCATGAAACTTCGATAGTATCGACATACATAGTTCGTATTCGATTTTATCGGCACTCTCAACTCTTTGATAACTTTTATCGTACAGGGTGTCCTAACTTGGGCATTTTTAATATCTTGTTTACTTTTAATGACAGAGAGAAATATCAAAGGGAAACATTACTTTGTTTGAACAAAAAAATATTATAATGGGTGAGAAATTTATTTCAAGCTCATTTTCTCCGAAATTTGAAGATCCAAAAATATGTAAACGAGACGATTCATGTTCATTATTCGTAGAGTCACAGCTGTGATCAGAATCAATTCAATTATAGCATTATGTTCTTCACGTGAATTTAAGTATACAAAATTAATGTGTAACACTTTCTAGACAGTATGTAGCTCGATTATCGTAAGATGTTTAAACTATATTATTTAACTTTTATTATGATAAAACGCACGACTATGTACACTGAAGTTTAGGCGTTACGATTCAACCATTTTCGTCTTTATGCAAAACAGATAAATATTTCTGTTAACTTTTCAATTCGACTGGGTACGCCGTATAAAATGTTATATCCTGAAATAGTTTGACTTCTTATTTAATTATTTAAAAGGAATGTAATTGTTGTAACGCTTGTACTGTAATAAAACAAGATTCACTGTTACTAACAGTGTAAGGCAAAATGCAAATATGTATAAAATACATAAAGCGACGTTGCAAATATCGGCTTAACGAGAAATCAATAAAAAGATTAATACAGAAATTATTAAAAGTCATAAACAAATTAATAAAATTAATTTAATGAATAGAATTAATGAAATGAATACAAAAATTAATAAATGTTATAAATAACTTAAAATGCAACAATTATGTTTCATGTTACGCGTTCTACATTAAATTATGACCACACAGTAATTCATCTTAATTGTGAAATATTGTTCATAAATCGAAACTGATTCTTTTTATTCTTCCCAGCGATTTTTAATAAACACTGTTACTAAGGCTTGCAACAAATACTGACATTTATTCTCATTTATTCTCCCTTTATTTTACATTTTCCTTTTTGAATTTAAGAAGCAATATGCTCATTATTTTTTTATTTGGCATCCTTCTCGAATCTTACTAATAATAAGTTACGACAAATTAATTACACATTCTTCGCTTAGATATAATTTCTTTCGATCGATATTAAAGAAGTTAAAAATAGTAGTAACTAAAATTAAATATTTTTGCGATATAAATAATGTTTGGACTATTATGATTGACAAATATGGTGAACAAGATGTATTTGTCAAAATTCAACTTAATGAACCAGAAGCTACTTAGGTTGTGGAATGAGTGGATCCACTCGAAAAGCACAAATAACCAAATAACTGGCGAGCATAAATTGTGTGCTTTATTAAAACTAAATCCTCGACTAAGCACTTAAGAAAAAAGATAACACCTCGCAAACTGACAACAGACTTATAAATAAGTAAATTTGATTTGGTTGTGTACTCTCTTGGAGTTGTCATTAGAATCATGTTGCGTACTGCTTGGGTGTTATTAGAAATCACGTTGTGTATTGGTTGAGAGTTTTAAAAAATCTAGTTGTATACTGGGTGAGAATTATTACAAATCTTGTTGTGTATTGAGTGAGTGTTATTAGAAATCTGATGAAGAGAAGTGGAAATATTCTCTTCCGAAAAAAGTATGCACTGGGTTATGGCGTGCTGCTGGAAGTGGACAAACGACTAATTTAAAATGAAACTATTTCATTGGTTGTGGAAAATTTAAGGGAATTAGACAAGAGCCTCCCTTACCAAATGCTCGTCCTGAAGTCAATATGACCTGAGGTAAAAAGTACGAAGTCGTTTGCCATCTAACAGTTCGACACTCATAAAATAATAAACCACGCTGGCTCTCGAAAATCAAACTAAATAAAAAAAAAGTTTAAGAATACAAATTGCATGTAGTAAAGAGCTGCAAAGGGCAGTTGTAGATTACTCATGAATTTTTCTAAAGTTAAAAATTAGCCCACTGGCTTTATGATTCTATGATTGCGCTGTGACAAGATGAAGTTAAAATGGAAATTAGGAAATCGAAACTTCGCTTAGTTACAGCTTTTTTTTATTTGTAAAACAATGCATTGCACATGTATATATAACAATCCCTCATATTTTCAATTATTTGAGCTTTTAGTAGGAAATTATAATCAATATTCTTTAAGTACTAATTCGTAATAACTAACACGTAGTTCATCCAAAAACTGCTGATTATTTTAGTAACTGGAGTGAGAAAAAGTGTTCAGATCGCCCATCAAAAGTGTCATGAAATTTATAATTCTACAATTAGCTTCTATCTCGGCAATGCCATTTCTCGAAATTCAAAATGATTGAAAATGTTGTAAAAACCATACATGAGACTATTGTAGCACCTCCGTACATTGTTAGAGCAAAAATTATGTTATCCCGATGATATGGTACCCGGAATATAAAACGAAGATAAATCAGCAAGACTCTCAGTCATTGAAGCAAAACATGAGTTCAGATTAGGAAAATGTTACGTTAGATGATTAATCTAATGCAGCACATATCAGCATATTGAAACCGGTCTTTTTAAACTAAATTAGTCAGCCCTATTTCCGCATTTCCTACCTGAGTTCAAAGATCCTGGAGAAAGTATGTGAAGACACTAATATCTTATCCAAAACTAGTTGGCCATAAACAACCAAGAGTACTACATAATTTCTCTTCACTTAAGAGTTGTAGTGTGTAAGAACTAAAATTTTCAGAAACGAAGAGAATTCTTCCGACCCGTTTACGTGAAGATCTGTCATTTTGTCTCCGCAAGCCTTCATTGTATTCAGAATTGTATCTGCAAAACGTCCGAAACATATTTGTAATTATACAAATTGGTCTTCAAATTTCTCACCCGGAAACCGATGATTCTTATTTTAATCTACTTATTTTATGAGAAACAAATGTTTTGTGCTTGCGACTTGTTTTCTGCAAGATATACAGGGTGTCCCACAATTATGGTACGAGCCGGAAGGAGGTGGTAGGTGGGGCTATTCTGAACAACTTTTTCCTTCGCAAAAATATTGGACGAGGCTTCATTTTTAAATTATTAAAGAAAACCACCGATCAATCAGAACGCGAGGATCGCGCGCGCTCAGAGGCTGAAGTGTAGGCCCGAGTTATAATTGGCCGTGATCGCGATCGAACATACAGCGCGAGCGATCCTCGCGTTCTGATTGGTCGGTGGTTTTCCTTAATATTGTAATTTAAAAATGCAGCCTCATCCGACATTTTTGCAAAGGAAAAAGTTGTTCAGAATGACTTCACCTACCTCCCATTTCTGGCTCCTTCAACACTTTTGGGACACTCTGTATTTCGTGACAAGGAAAAATTCAATTTTTTATGGCTTTGATTCGTAGTGACAAAATGTACGAAAAGATGCAAAATATTTATCAAAATGGAATTTCAGTGGCGTCTTGGTTATGATTTGGGCGTACTTCTTTGCTCATGCAACAAATTCCATAGCATTTGTTTTCTAAAAACTAAATAGTAATAATTCTACACATATGTATATTAAAAAAATATTGACTGTCCTATTGGTCAGAACATAACAAAATAACTTTCAAAAAATCTTATCTGTGCTTTTAATGCAACTGAGGTAATCCAAAATCTTTGGCATTTACAGTCGTTATTCAATAATTTCTTGAAAATTGTGAATTACAAAATGTATATGTATACGCATTATTTTATAAGAATAAAAATAAAAGTAATAATAAAGATCTACAGAATAGAATTTTATGACTAAACAATGTTACTAATTTCAGGAATAGTTACGCCATTACACTAACAGAAACAATCGGAATTGACTGTATCTGCTGCAATCGTTGACAGAAATCGTCCAAATTGTGAAACACATAGCTCTCGTGAAATACATTCTAAATTTCGTTTCACGATCCCGAATTTACCGCCGTTACTGAAATTTATTTGACCTGTATAACGCACAAAACTTGTCGACAATGCACTTCATAAAGGTGGATTAAAAGTATGCGATAAAAGACAATGTTAGAAATTAGAATAATAAATACTAACGGACGTCATAGTCTTTGAATCACCGATTTTGGTAAAACATTTTCTGATAGATCTAAAGTAAAAATAAGGAAACCCTTATTTGACCGGTTTCGTCAACACATTATTAGGAAGAAATCGTAAAATTTTGATTTCATGAAATACTAACCATTTAATTATATTATGAAAGTTATGATCGCAAAGGTGGTAGAATGATATGTACCTTCTTGAGTAATTCTATCACTAGTTTAAATCCTAGTCCATTGAAGCTGGATCGCTTTATTATCGCAAAAAGATTTATTTTACAACATTTCATTCTGTATTTTTGGCTTATTGTTTTTTCATATAAAGCGATTAATTGTACCTTAGTTGTGTAGGAATACGGAAAAAATTCGGACTTGAAACGGGAATCGAACCCGTGCCCCTCATCAGATTACGAGTCGTCGACGCTCCCAACTGAGCCACCCACCGGCGTCCGCCTGATACACGTCCTCCTTTTCCGCATCCTTTTGTCCTTTCGGGTCTGGAGGCCCCGCCAATCCCACACTCGGCCATCTTGCAACGACATTCGCCCTCGAATGTCCGTCACAGCTTCGCTTTAGTTCCTCAAGAACTCACACAAGTCTTCGTAAATCTTCGTAAATCTTCGTAATCGTCGTAATCATCGTCTTCGTAATCGCACTAATCTCTCACGCAGCGCCATCTCTCGACACACCTCTTTAAACTCTTAAACTCTGAACTTCGCAACGCACATGTGTCAGAGAGGCCCACTGCTTCGTCGCTAAACGCTTCTTTTAATCAACAATATCTTGTTGTCGTCGTCTGCCTTGTGTGGATTGGTCGATGTTTTGATGTCTACCTCCAATCCCGGACGAGCCCCCAATTTGTAGGAATACAGAAAAAATTCGGACTTGAAACGGAAATCGAACCCGTGCCCCTCAGATTACGAGTCGTCGACGCTCCCAACTGAGCCACCGGCGTCCGCCTGATACACGTTCTATTCCGCATCCTTTTGTCCTTTCGGGTCTGGAGGCCCCGCCAATCCCACAGTTGTACCAATAATACTGAAACACCCGCACCCCAGTGGGATTAATTCTGGAAAGTTTTAGAGATTTACTTTAAATTTTTCGTTTATTTAAATTATTTAATATATAATCATTTATATCTTATATTCTAATCAGTATTCTCAAATTTTAGGGAATTACTTGTATAAAAGGCTCAGTAAAGTGGCCATTTACAGTCATACTTTTGATATACGTTAATATAGATTTTTTGTTGTATTTATTATAATAATATATCCGGACTAGCAATGAAAATATTACAATATTAATTTAACGTAACAGAATATACATATTCTGCACAAATATGAAGTAAAGAATATTATTATTCAAAGTATCCAGAATTAATTCCACTATTATATAACAACACAATAATATTGTTTGAAAGATGGATGAAATTGGTCGAGCCAAATATTTTCGCAGCTGACTTTTTGATGTGTCAAAACATCCACCCGTTATATCTATTGGTTTTTTGTCGTCACGATGTGTTTATAAAAACAGTAAATAAGCGACAGCGCTACACTGACCTACATATATGTACATACTGCCATAGATACACATTTTTGTAGATAGTTTCAATGTACTGAAAGTTTTTCGCGAATATTTGGAGAATTGATACCGATCGTTTGCAAGAACAGGAAAGAGTCGTTAAAAATATTGAACTTTGCAACGTTTTCAAAAATTGTCAACATCAAGGAAGAAGTTTTTCCACAAAGGCATCGTAAAATGTGAAGTGCTTTGAAATGTCATGCAACGTGCAGTCACTTCCGAGTCGATAAAAAAAGAGATAATCAAATTTTTCCAAAAGGCAGTGAGGGTTAAGGGTGTCTTCTTTACTTTTATGTAGTTGTAAGAAATGTTCACCACACGCACGTTTATATTCAGATTTATGAAGTTAAAAGTATTTCCTTTATATTATTATAATAATTATTGTGCAATTCTCAGATTACACATGAAATACGAGCTCTTAAGTTCTGCTGATAGCCAAGTTTTCAGTATGTTTTGTATGCTTCAAAATGTTTGTATTTATTTTGTCGTAAGTAAAGTGTGCAACACACTATCGTAATGTCAACATACGGGTACTTACAATAATATTCAGACACTGCACTACTTCTGTATTAGTATAAAAAAGGTACGATTTATAACGTTATACTACTTACTTAAAAAAAATATGAATAATTCGTTACAGATCGAAAATATCTAGATAGTTTCTTCTCAATTTTAACATTTCAATGTGTAACATATTTTAAACAATAGACTATTAAATTTTTACGTCGGTTTAATGTATCGAAAAAGTACGATTTTAATATTTTGTAGCACACCCATTTTGTTTAATACTCTCGCATAATTATTTGGACATATTAAAAATAATTTTTTTTCAAATATTCTGAAGAAACGGAATGCCGTTCTTCTATCAGTCTTTTTTGTAATTATGGTTTTGGATTTGTTGATATTCTTATTCAGGGTGTCCCAGAAATCGACGTCATGCCGGAATCGGGTAACAGGCTAAGTCATAATAGTTATCAGAAAAATATAAAAAAAAATGTAAGTTATGTATTTTAATAATTATAGACATTTAAAAAAAATCGAGAAAATCTACACTCTGTGACGATCCAATAAAACCCAGATTTGAACAAATTTTTCTTACTTACTTAAAAATGATTCTAGTGTACCCGTGGCATTCCTCACGGCCGTAACTTTAAGATTACAGTTGGAGTGAGACGGGCAGCGTCATTTTACGAAGTGTGAGCAAGACAGATAGTGGCGCTAACATGACAGAGATGGAGAGAGATTCGTTCGTGTTGATTTCGTATTTACCACTTTTTCCTTCGTTTATTGATTAAAAAAATAAGTATTTGTGGTAACATGAGTGTAAAGACTGTCACAGGGTGTAGATCTTCACCATTTTTTTTTAAATGTCTTTAATTTTTAAAATACGTAACTTAGATTTTTTTTGTATTTTTCTGATAACTATTATGACATAGCCTGTTACCCGATTCCGGCTTGACATCGACTTTTGAAGCACCCTGTAATTCTTTGGTCTCACTCAACCAGCCTATTCTTCACGAAATTTATCTTTTGGAATTGTAGAGGTGAATGTAAAAGTTTTGAACAATTATATAAAAAATAATCCTGTACTATCGAGCTCTATATTCTGGATCATTATTGTAATAAAAATTGAAGGTACCTTGTACTTGCATATTATTTGCACTTTTTAGTAAGTTTTTCTTGAAACATATACATATCTATTTGTATCTAAAATATTGTTAATGACACCGATTCACAAACACGGGTGCTAGAAATGCAACTCAAAGTAAATATCGTTTTCAATACGCAAGTAAATAACTGCAAAGAATTGTTGTCCTGGAAGTAATAAATGTTATACTAATTCGTTCTGTTTAGCGTCATCATTTTCACAATTAGGAATAGGTACTGACTGTAGATAAACGACATTTCTACCGTACCCGTACGAGGTATTTTGTTCTAAATACTCTACTCTAATATTCCATTTTGTTTTCGTGTGAGAATTTCGTTAAAAATAAAACTTTAACACTAGATAAGCATAATCTCTAATAAGCAATAAAGGATTAAAGAGTTGAAATTCTATTTATTACAATTAATTGTGTGTGTGAAATGTCCATAGAAGAATAAGGTCGTAAAAGCAAAAATTAATTTTTGTATATTATAACTCTCTCAGACTTGTTTATTCGAAAACTAACGAGTACTTGGCTTTATACTTAATTGCGAATTTTCACGAGAGCAATGAAGTACAGTGACTCGTATTAATATTCGGACACCACAGTGTTCTATCAATAATTGCCCTCTAACTTCGACCATAATTGAACTAACAAATTTTCTTATTTTTGTTATAATAAAGTATATACTCTTTTTTGCAGGAACGCCAATTTTGTTTATTTAAATTAATTTGTTTATTGTATAACAAATAATTCGTTGGGAAATGTACAATTTGTACGTCGCAAAAATATTCGGACATTTAACTTTCTACAATGATTTTACATAAAAAGTAATATATATTATATAAATTTTTAATATGTCAATATTTCGTTAGATAGCCCTTTTGTTTAATTATATGATGTAATCTATTGGACATGTTAGTTATAATTTTTTCTAAATAATTTTGCATGATACACTTCCACTCTTCTAATAATCGTTGCTTTAATTCTTCCTTCGACCTGATTGGTGTTTGTCGAACCTTCCTGTACAGATAATTCCATAAGTTCTCGATTGGATTTAAATCCAGTGATTGTGGTGGTGGATGCAATACGTGAGGGCAATTATGCAAAAGATATTCCTGAACTAACCTGGCTTTATGTTTCGGGTCATTATCTTGATAAAACTTAAATGTCTTTTCAATATCCATAGCTGTTGTTTTTTTTTTAGATTTTGTTTTAAAATGTCTAAATACTTATTCTTATTGTTGTATATTTGATTAATAATCACAAAAGATTGTGGTTGGCCAACACACACTTTATTTGCAATCACTATATATTATGAAAATTAATATGTTCGTATGCTTTTGCACGTGCTAATTACAGCGCGCTCTCTCTACATCTAGATAACGGAAAAGACAATAGAATATATCTAAAGGAAATGAAAACAAAAGGAATACTGTATTTGAATTCAAAGTTCGGCCGCGATTGACCGATTTTCAACACTTATCCATAATTCCATCTATAAAAACCAACTCCCCAACTCCTTTCGACGAAATACAACCCCACACCAGAACACTGCCACCTCCATGTTTAGTTGTTAGATTTAAATTTCTAAAATTAAGCTCTTGATTTTGCTTACGCCAAACCATTTTTCGTCCATCAGATCCAAATATAGTGAATTTACTTTCATCAGCAAAAACAACATTATTCCACCAGGATTGTTCTTTGCTAACAAATTGTTTGGCAAATGCTAATCTTTTCTTACGATTAGCCGCATTAATATATGGCTTTTTTCGTGCCACTCTACCGTTATATCCATATTCCTTTTACACTCGACGTACTGTATCCGGCTGAACTTTCTTTCCTGTTTCTTCAAATAATTCAGTACTTAACTTAGGAGCACTTAAAAAAGCAGGATCCCTTTTTATTTTCCTTACAATATTTCGTTTATCACGATCGTCGAGTATCTTCGGCCGTCCTTTTTGAGGAATTGACTCGATTCGACCCTCACGATTGTACCTTGTTATAATGTCTGCCACAGTACTCTTGCTTAAATTTAAAAGAGCGGCAATTTCCCGATACGATTTTCCTTTTTCACGGTGGAAAATTACTAATTGTTGTAAGTCGAAGGAAGTATTTTTGCTTTTCCGTTTCATGCTGAATATTTCTCATTGATCACGACGACTTTTAAATAGTAACTGATGTGTCGAGGTATGCTCTACACCTTCCTCAATATATGTTTGTAAACACTAGTGAATCGGAAGAAATATACTTAAGAAATACGGATAAATCCTCGGTGTCCGAATATTTTTGCGACGTACAAATTCTACATTTCCCAACGTATTATTTGTTATATAATAAACAAATTAGTTTAAATAAATAAAATTGGCGTTCCTGCAAGAAAGAGTATATACTTTATTATAAGAAAAATAAAAAAATTTGTTAGTTCAATCATGGTCGAAGTTAGAGGGCAATTATTGATAGAACACTGTGGTGTCCGAATATTAATACGAGTCACTGTAAATGATTTCTGTTCTATTACGCAGGGAACGGGTAAATAAGAAGAGACACATTGTAGAAGTTCGCTGTACATATATTTTTCTTATATGTCGCACCCAGGAAGACGGAAGTCAACTACCTTTCGGCAATGACACGTTACGCATCACGCTTCGATCAAAAAACAAAGGACTCTCGCGACTCCCCCATCCCCTCGCCAAACGCGAGCCACGCTGCCCGAGACTCACGCATACGCTCACACACATACACGATCTTTGACGTTCAATCCGACAATTTCATTACTGGACACATAAGAATGTAATATTTTAAAAACATTTACTTTTTATCAATACATGCAGATTTTGTTAATAAAATGATAATTGTGGAGTGATTTGTAGGAAAGTTCGAGACGGCTGGGAGGGTAATTGAAACCAAGAATGCACACGTTCTTAGAAAACCGTTTATTCCTCTTTGTTCCAATACTTCAGGTACGCGTACGTATACTCTGTCTAATCCGTTAATCCCGCAATGATTATAGTAGCTCACCTGTCTGAGTGGGAAAGGGAGGGGAGAGAATTGCCGAGGGCCGCATAGGTGAGACCCGCGGAAATTCAGCGTAAAGTATATCCTGCAATATGAACGTTTTCAGGCATTAAGTAATTTAAACTGTTTCTTCTCATAATGTCGGCTCTTATTATTTTATCTCAGAATAGAAATTTTATCCTTTCGAGTGAATGTATTGAATTGTCCTATTACATTGTCTAAGTACAAAAGTAATTACAATTATCGCCATTACTTCCCTCTACGTTTGATCATTGTTAGTTTATCATACAAAAGAAAGTTAATGAAGGATGCATAAAAGCCACAAGGGCTCATTTCAATTCATTACGTACACATAAAGTATACTGAAGTTGTACGGTCTCGGAACTCGATTCTTCGCTGACGGAATTATCGAAAATTGGGACCGGTGTGCTCGACGGCAAATTAATGTCGTGAGGATGCTTTTGGTAGATGATGTGGTGGTGAAAATGTATTTAAACTTAACACTTATTTATTAAAAAATAATGTTGTTAAACACTGTCGTTACAAGGTGATGTTTTAGAGTGTAATAGTGTGTCGTGTGGTGTTTCAATGTGAATTTGGTGTATACTTGTTGGTGATTGAAATTAGTCTTAGTGTGTACTTGGTGGTGGTCAAAGTTGTTCTTAATATACTTGGTGTTAACGCTCGCGGATGAAAATAAATTCTAGTTTATTTTAGTTTATTTATCACAATCTCGAAGGACCACCCGATTGCTCGGGATTATACAAATGAACTATGTTCAACAATATACTAGATACTATGTTCGAGATTCTAAGACTATTACTATACTCGTTTCTTTGCTATTCTATTTCAAATGATGTTTTTAACTGACCTTTCCAACTGATTTCAATCTTCACGTCACCTCGGTCAAGTGATCTTGACGGGGGTGAATGATTATGATTGGATGAGTAAAGTTACAATTTTGTGGAAGGGAAGCAAATGTTTACGCCCTTTTGGGCCCCTCCACTCGCAAATATTACAATTTTCTCTCTCTAGCCGTGGCAGGTAATAAGGGTCAGGAAGCGCGCTGACTTTGGCTAATCATGCTAGAAGTAACGGGATCAAAAAAGGTAAAATATTAATCTGGCGACCAGATGCGAACAATGACTAGAAAAACTACATAGAAAACGCGCGGGTCTTTATGGCTTCCTGAGTTTATGGCTGCCACGGCACGGTCCGCGAACCCTTCGATGGGACGACGGTCTTAGGTTAATTACTATATTCAAATTCCAAACTCTATTCTAATGCTAAAGGCATTGTTAGCCATAAGAATTGTTATAGTTTAATAGTGGGCCCAAACACTTGGTGGTGGTTGAAAGTGCTCCTAAGTGTACTTGGTGGTGTTCTCGAGGTTTGGTTCTATTTATGATGTATTTGAATGTTAATGATAGGTCGATTTGCTGTCTTTTTACCCTGGGGGTCTACAGGCTCACAGGTATATTGATATGTGCTGTACGGTGCATTGTAAAACCGTACAGAAGTTTATTTACATTGTTTCATTATCATATTCTCTTACAAAGTAATGCCGACCAACAGTATGTTACTTATTATTTTTAGTGAAATTAGATGTACACACAGTTGTTCACTGTCGAGGACATGGTTGCTAATGGATACATGTACCAGTTATCACAGAAAAGCAATAATATCCAATTTCCATTTAAATAACTACTGTATGCAAAAAAATAATATCCCGTTGCGCCTATATTTTGAACGTCTGATGGAAGTTATAATTCAGAAGCAAACGAGTATACCTAAACGTTACGAACCATACCAGGAACGTATGTTAATTTGATAAAGAACACAAAACGTGGACAGTATAGTTTACCGCGAACAGACCTGTTCTCTACGGTAGTTTTAATTAAAGTTACAAGAGGATTGCGTGACGGTGAACCCGAAGCTAAGAGCGTGCATTATCAACGAGTTCATTTGTTGCAGCAATCGTTGATACTAACTACTCCGTACTAAATCTCGACGGTAACTTTACGAATGGCAATCTGTAAATAACATTGTGTGGAGTACACAATTGACACTGATTCTCGAATGTTCGATCATTCCAAGGTTGCAATATAGCTTTCGAATTTTTGTTTTTCCCTCTGTGCTATTCATAGCTATTACGTGCAACTACCTTATCCCGATCTCCGCGACGCGACGTATCCTTCCTGTTGCGTGTCAGCTTATCATCCTCCTAGTCTTTCGAAAATACTAGATCGCTGTGCTGATAGAGGCCCTCGACCGATTATATCCAACGGTGTACGCATATACATTCGAAAGCAAATCTAGTTTCTCTAGGCGAATGACACTGTTGAGGGAAAAGATTCTGCAACTCGTACAGCTTTTGTCAGTGAATTTTCAGATTCCGATCATTAGCGTTTTATTTTTATAGAATCGAAAAATGAATAGGAGAAATTACAAAGGGATGTAAACGGTTTAAAACAGAACATAACTTTATTACTAACACCGTGCATCCGCCCTCCTTCGTAACTGCGACAAGACTGCCTGCAGAACCGTTTTTTTTATTGTCTATTGGTTTGGAGCGTTTTCGGACGCTCACCGGACACGTGCAATCTTATTCCATGTCCTTTTAAAAAACACAGATGCTGTTCATATTTCGTTAAAACTCAACGCCGTACGTTTTCCTCGGCTCCACGCTCGAGCCTGCCGTGGCAACGCTTACCTTAACACATGGCTCATTGTAATTGTTCTCTCCTACATTTTTCAAGTTTACTATCTTACAGATTCAGGAATTTCGTAATTTAAGAATTGTGGGATCTAGAAATTTGGAGATTTCATGATTTGAAAATTTAGGTATTGGACAATTTTAATATTTGGTGAGTGTAAGGATTTCGGTATTCAAGAAGTTGAGAGTTTAGAAATTTCCGAATTTAAGAACTTGGGAATTTCAGAATTTCAGAATTTGAAAAGCTGGAATTTGAAAAAGATTTGGATATTTGCAGATATAGGGATTTGGAAGTTTGAGAATTTGGAAATGTAAGGATTTAGCAATGTAGGGAATTGTGAAGTTCCGAATTTCGGAATTTAAGGATTTTAGAGTGTATGGAGTCGGAAATTTAATGACTAGCGCGTTTCGGGATTTCGATGTTTGAAAATTTGAAAATTTTTGGGTATATATATTTAAGAACTTCAGGATGTAAGAATTTATGAATTTAAAGATTTGGGAACTTGGGAATTTCATTATATAAGGAGTTGGGAATTTTAGGATTTAGGAACTAAGATAGTTATATTCTTGTGGTTTGAGGAACGTGGGGTTTAGGAAGTTGAAAAATTTGTGGTCTTGGGTATTTCGAAATTTAAGAAGTTAGTTATTTAAGGATTTGGGAATTTAGTGATTTGTACATTTCAGGATTTGAGAATGAAGGGATTTGAGGATTTACAATTTTGGAAATTTAGGAACGCGGAAATTTGAAAACTTGTAGGTGCGGAAATGTGGTGATTTAGAAATACTATAATTTAGATTTAAGCAGATTAAAAATCAGTGAATACGAAAATTTGTTTACTTTTACATCTAAATCTTTAAAATTTGGAAATTGTAAAATTTGAATTTGAAAATATTCAAGTCTATACATATATTTAATTCTTCTGTACGAATCTTACATTTAAAGGAAGCCTACATTTGAACCTCTGAAATTACAAAACTTGAAACTTGGAGAATAGAAACGTTTGAAAATTTAAAAGATTTATCTTGAAAAATGTCAAGTCTACATTTTTAATTCTTGTATACGTGTCTTATTATTTAAAGAAAGCCCTCATTGGACGCGATTATACTGTATCTAAGCACATCTCTCCGTGATAGCAGTAACAAGTTTGCACGGCATCCTCGCAATTTCACCTGGCCTTATTTTCACTTGAAACTGTGTCAGTTAATTCTAATGTTGCTGTCTAAACCGTATCAATTATTCTTTTGCATTAATGCGTCAGTATTTTTTGATTTAATTAAATTCACTACTGCCGATCAAATTAAACAAATCAATTGATCGCAACGAATTAACAGATCGACAAGTTTCTGCGTAATGAATTTCACGTTCGAAAAATCAGTGCTTAAACGATGTCGTATACACCGCAGTGTATTTATTAAATCGAAATCTGTCAATCGTCTATCAAAAGCGTGCAAATATCCGAAATAATTGTGCAAATAAATTAGTTGTATATACTTTTAAAATGAATTTATCTATATATGTTTTGGGAGAGTCTCTGTTTATATTTAACCGATACTCGTAATTCGTAAATTTTATTTAATATACAACGCAACGTTATCAAGGTTTTTTAACCCTAAGGCGATGAAACACTAGAAATTCCAAAATGAAAAATTACGTATAACGAATTATCATATGCCGATATAACGAATTATGGTACCGAAAATTAGTTAAAAATATTTTTATAAATATTTAAAACTGCTTTATTTGAACTTTTAGTACTACTTGATAATCAAATTGAATTAAAATTATTGATATGCGTTTATAATCGAATCAGTGATTTTATTAGCATAAATGCAACTACGCCCGAACTTATTTTACTTTTATTTTCAATGTGTTAGGGATTAAATCTTAATATACCAAACCATGATTGCATAATAATTGCATACGTTCTTATATGTAGTCACCTATATTTAAACTGTGCGTTTACAGTTACGATAGATGTATAAAATGTACGTATGCGTGTACTAGGTAGACACAATATGCATATGTACTTCTTTAGTAACAATTTACAATATACGAGTTTGATTGTTAATTAGATTAATTTTATACATACAGGGTGTCTCGTAATGAGTGTTAGAGCCGTGAAGGGGTTATGGAGGGGTTGATTCTAAGTAACTTTTTCCTTTGCAAAAATGGGGTCTGGGCTCTCGTTTTCGAGTTATTAAGGTAAAACACTGACCAATCAGAGCGCGCGAATAGCGTCCTCTTAGCCACAAGAGCGAAGCCTCGAACATACGGCCGATCGCGGACGCAAACAAACAAGTTAGTATTGTCAAAGTTAAATCATGCGTAATAATGTTCAGTTATTCAGTTTTACTGAATAAGGAATAAGACAATTTTATGTGCCATTTGAGGAAGTTGGAGAATTGAGAATTTGGGGAATTGAGAATTCGGAGGTTTGGGAATTTGAGGAATTGAGAATTCGGGGATTTGGGAATTTGGGGAATTGGGTGTTTGGGGAATTGGTAATTTGGAGAATAGAGAATTTGGAAAATTGGGAATTTGAAGATTTGGGGAATTGGGAATTTGGGAATTTTGAGAGTTCGAGAATTGGGAATTTGAGAATAATAATGTTCAGTTATTAATTTTTACTAAATGAGGGATAAGACAATTTTATGTGTGATTTAACTTTGACGTAACATAGCACGATACTAACTTGTTTGTTTGCGTCCGCGATCGGCCGTATGTTCGAAGCTTCGCTCTCGCGGCTGAGCGGGCGCTATTCGCGCGCTCTGAGTGGTCGGAGTTTTTCCTTAATAACTCGAAAACGAGAGCCTAGACTCAATTTTTGGAAAGGGAAAAGTTATTTAGAATCACCTCCTCTACAACCCCTTTTCGGGTCTTACACTTATTACGAGACACCCTGTATATAGAAACTTAATAGGAACAAGGCTCGCTGACTACAAAATTAACATAGCACTTTAATTTTCTTTATGTGTTTCAAAATTGTAGCTGTAAACAGTAAGCGCTGACTGACGCACCTGACGAATAAGTCACACGATAAGGAATTACACAATCGTACAACACAAAAATCTCAATGAAATTGAATTTCCTTTATCATCGGTCAGGTTCTGTTTTCGTTGTTCATATACCAGGTGGCTGGAATGAACTGTTACAAGTTCACACCGCTGCAGCAGATATACTTTTTAATACCTTGTTTTATCCAAGGGAAAAAATAGTCGAGAAACATTCAAGAAAATGATTTAATGCTCATTGCTCGATATAACCTCCTTTTGCACAAATAATTTTATTCATAATTTTATTCCGTATGTGAGATTGTGGAATCTTCTTCCATTCCCTGACAAGTGTTGCTTTTAGAGCGTCTAAACTTCGATGTTTTATTACATTGACCTTGGCCTCCAAAATAGCCCAAATACATTACATTCAAATACTGGAGCTCACGAACGATAATTGGAACTGATGTTCCAGCTAAATATAAAGCAATTACAGAATTACGCTTCAAAACGATCACTATAACCTTACTTTGAGATGTAGTATACGAAAATGCTTCTTCACGCCTATAAACAATTGAATGAACTATCGATATGGCAACTTTTAGATGAATTGCGTGAGCGGATCGACAGACGCATTAGTATGAACTTAGTAACAGATCATTCCAGCCACCCTGTATGTACATAGTTTGTACTATGTAGTAAAACCCTTTCGACACAAATCTCTGTAACATCAGAATCGCTTTTCTTCCAATTGCAAGACATTATGAATTCTGACTTTGCTGTTGCATAAAATTTAAAACAAAATCTCCAAAGTGATTGAATCAGCCCAATTGGTTATATTGTAAAGCAAGAACCTTTCAACACTGGCCAAGCTGTTTCATGATTGTGAGCTTCCTGTTTTATGTATTTTCGCAATACACTTATGATTGTATGTTATTAGAAAAGTTCGGGAGTTACGGGCAAAGAAATATTTTACTGTGCACGATATAAATGTAATTTAATCGGAATATTAATTTGAAATACTAACGAAAGATGGGCTTAAATAAAATTTGTACAATAGATGGCAAAATGTTGTTGATAACAAGGGTAATTATTGATATCATTGATTAAAAATAAAAACGTGTTAAAACTTTATGGTTGATTTTGATGCAAAAAACGACATTATTTTCTGGTCCCCCTAATATAATAGCATAAGTAAATTAATAACTTTTCACATTTTAAAGAATAAATAACAATGGAAAAAAATATCTGAAACTTTAGTTCCATGGAAAAATTATAACATTGGAATAGTTATAATTTATTTCTACCGCATAAAATTGATGAAACATATAGATAATATAATTTTTTTATAACAACTGTAATTACATACATCAATTATTGACAACTAGTATCGCTAACACTTCTGTGGTCGCAATCACAAATTTTCCGTGAGACATTATACTATCCAAGATATACATACACTAGTGGAATTAATTATACAGGGTGTCCCATAATTACTGTAGGAGCCGTAAAGGGGTGGTAGGTGGGGCTATTCTGAACAACATTTTCCTTTGCAAAAATATTGGATGGGCCTTCATTTTTAAATTATTAAAGAAAAACACTGACCAATCAGAGCGCGAGATTTTCGCGCGCTCGGAGGCAGAAGTGTAGGCACGATTGACCGTCGTCGCGAACAAACATATGGGAATCGCGATGATAACTCATCGGATCGGTTACCCAATAATAAGTAAACGATAGGTAACGCCAGATGTCGGTGTAGAATGTGAGTTTTTTCTTTTGTATCATCATAATTTACCGAATTTTCGAAATTTAATCTATGTGATTATTTCTTTCCGATAACGAACCACAATATCGTTATTACATTCGATTTATCCTGACTACGCAAAAAAAATCTAATTAGTTTGTTTATTACTCATAAATGAAGAATAAATCAATAATTATTCCGATTTTTCTACTTAACCGGCTTTCACCTAATAGCCTTGTTCTACACCGACATCTGGCGTTATCTATCGTTTACCTATCGTTGGGTAACCGATTCGATGAGTTATCATCGCGATTCCCATATGTTTGTTCGCGACGACGGTCAATCGTGCCTACACTTCTGCCTCCGAGCGCGCGAAAATCTCGCGCTCTGATTGGTCAGTGTTTTTCTTTAATAATTTAAAAATGAAGGCCCATCCAATATTTTTGCAAACGAAAATGTTGTTCAGAATAGCCCCACCTACCACCCCTTTCCGGCTCCTACAGTAATTATGGGACACCCTGTATATTATGTGTTACCTGAAAATTGTGCAATAGAAGTTATAATAATATGAAGTATATATTTTTAACTTCATAACACCGAATATAAAAGTGCGCGTGCCGAGCATTTCTTACAACCATATTAAAGTAAAGAAATCACCCTTATCCGTCAGTGCCTTTTGGAAAAATTTTATTATCCCCTTTTTTATCGACTTGGAAGTGACGGCACGCTGTATGGCACTTTAAAGCTTTTCAAATTTTACGATGCCTTTGTGGAACTTTCCTTTTTGATACTGACAATTTATTAGAGCGTTACACAGTTCAATATTTTGAACAACTTTTTCCTGTAATTGCCAACGTTCACCAAATATTCACGAAAAACTTCCAGTACATTGAATCCACGTACTTATTGCATATCTATGGCAGTATATACGAGGTGAGCTCAAAAAAAAGGTGACTCTTTGTTTTTCTCGAAAAACATTTATTTATTCAGCCAGATCAATTTTGTCCCCTTCAAAGTCATCCTCCGTAGATATAATTCACTTGTGCCAGGGCCCTTTTACAATCCTGTAAGGACTTCTGGTATGCACTTTTTCGCATGATCTTGAGCTCTTCTGGCGATGCGGCCTTTATCTCCTGAATCGTGGCAAACCTTCGCCCTTTCATGGGTCTTTTCAGTTTTGGGAACAGGAAAAAGTCGCAGGTGACCAATTCCGGTGAATACGGTGGCTGAGGCATGATTACAGTGTTGTTTTGGGCCAGAAAGTCACGAACAAGCAATTACGTGTGCGCTGGTGCATTATCGTGGTGTAATTTCCATGACTTGTGTTTTCACAATTCCAGGCATTTTTTTCGTATTGTTTCACGCAAACGGCGCATAACTTGAATGTAATATTCCTTGTTGACCGTACGACCTTCTGGCAAGGACTCATGACGCACAAGGCCATTGTAATCGAAGAAAACCATAAGCAAAACCTTCACATTTGGCCGAATCTGGCGTGGATTTTTCGGTCTTGATTAACATCTTCTTAGCCTTCTGTGAAGAACTTGTACCACTTACAAACACTTTTTTTGTTCAAAATAGATTCGCTAAATGCCACAGTCAATATTTTAAGTGCGTCGGGGCACTTAATTTCATTTTTAACGCAGAATTGGATACAGATTCTTTGATACATTTGTTTTCGATCGCTAAGCACATCAAAACACGTCTTACCTTTGTATCTGTCAAAAACAAACTATAAACGCAAAATGGCTGATATTGTCAACTTATGTTGGGGACATATGTACCAACACAACAACAACAAAAATTTGAAATTGAATGTATATAGTAGGCGTAATTTTAAAAGTCACCCTTTTTTCGAACACACCTCGTACGTATGTCAGTGTAGAGCCGCCGTTTATTTACTGTTTTTATAAACACATCGCGACTACCGAAAATCAACAAATGTAACGGGTGAACCTTTTGGTACATCAAAAAATCAGCTGCGAAAAAATTTGGGTCGACCAATTTCATTTATTTTTAAAATGACATCGTTCTGTTGTTATACACTAGTGGAATTAATTCTAGGCACTTTGGATAAAAATATTCTTTATTTCATATTTTTGCAGAATATGTATATCTTGTTACGTTAAATTGATAACCGTTAATCTGACCGTAATACTTTCATTGTTAATCCTGTGTCGAATAGAAAATTCTTGGCCAAGGTTGAAAGCTATGGCATTGCGACCATATCCAAGTAACAAGGGAGAGATGATTGAGGTAATCATCCAGGTCGCGCGATTACAACTGAATCGGACTTTAATAGAACTCATTCTATGTACAAACCAATGAATATTCAACGAAAGATTAATTTTTTGTACCTCTTTCCATGTGTTGAAACTATAAATTTTGTCGTATATTAAAAATTTTAATGTATGTATGGAAGGCTACGATAATCTTTACTTTCTATTGCTCGCAGAATGTCATTTCGTCGGAATACGTAACTAATTTAAAACGACTCCATAAATAATAATTAAACGAAGGGATACACGATGAAGTACACGAATAATCGACAAATATTCGAAGTCAATTTTCGCAAAAACACAACCTTGCATAAACAATTGTTATTCTATATTTTTGACTTATTTTTTTATGTAAAGCCACTTTCTTTTCGCCTGTACCTCCAATTACCTGTATAATATTTTATTATTATTATTAGGTTGAGTCATAAGTAACTTCCGTTTTTTTGTCACACATTTATTTCGCTCTCATTTAATAACGAAATTATATTAATTTATTATATTGGGTCTGGGAAAAAGTTCGTAGCGTTTTTATTTCCTTTTTTTTTTAGTAAGATTCAATTGTTTCTCCTATTGTGTGCAAATGATATTATTTAAACCAAATATGCTCCATTATTATTAACAATGTTTCGCCATTTTTCGAGTAGAGTCATGATGCCAAATAAACTTGTATCTCCAGATTGAAATTTTACAAACAAATTTCTAACTGTCTCGTCAGTTATTAGGCCTTCACCATATACAGTGCATATTTTCTCTGTTGTTGTCTTAGCACTACTGACTTGCTTAAAATCCCAAAGCATTATATGATGAATATGCACTTTTTAACTCTCCATTTCAGAGGTGAAGAAAGACAGTTCAGCGTAACGTACATTACACAAAACAGTTGACGAAGGATTAAATGAATCTTCATATATAAGTTAGAACAAAAATTCGTTGTCCCAGTAACACATAACGGGTGGACACGAATAATAGATTCTACTTATTCTTAGCTGCATCGGAAGTTACTTATGACTCGTCCTAATATTATACTATTTGTTAAGGCCAACAAAGCCTTAATGTTAAAATAGATATTAGAATTTCTGTGTAGCAATAGTATTAAGACCCTCGTCCCATCGATGGTTTCGAGGATCGCACCGTGGCAGCCATAAATCCAGGAAGCCATAAAGACCCGCTAGTTTCTCTGCTTTTTTCTAGCTATTGTTCACATTTGGTCGCTAGATTGACACTTCACTTCTTTCAATCCGTTATTTTTAATATTTTTAGCCAGGGTCAGCGCGCCTCCTGATATTTGTTACCTGCCACGGTACGAGCGGAAAAATTGTAATATTTGCAAGTGGAGGGGCCCGAGAAGGGCGTAAACCTTCACTTCCCTTCCACAAATTTGGACATTTTTTGTAACCAATCAGAATGATTCACCCCCGTCAAGACTGCTTGACGGAGGTGACAAGCAGCTAAAAAATAGTTCGACAAGACAGAACAAATCGTATCGTAGAAGCAGCTAGAACAACTTGAATAGACCATAGACTAGTATTATCGAATATCGCAACTGTAGTAGTTAGACAGACGAGCTACACCTCGTCTGTAAAAATAAATACTTAGCAAATGAACATAGAAATTATCATTCTCAGTTTCCCGAACAGTTTCGGGTGGTCCTTCGAGTTAATCGTTGTATTTCGTTGGCACAATCGTGCAAAAAACCTACAAGGCTCGAATTCCCTGTCAGGTAATCGCGAGTATTTAACACTATTATTACACTATTATCTGTAATTAAACTGCAACGATTAATTAATATTATCACAATACTATTGTTACAATAATTAATAGTTTGTAACAGAGCTACTTTATTTCGAAAACGCTTGTGACAAAATTATTTCTTATAAAGACGTTCTTAAGGCCAAAAACGGTTTAATATTCAGTATTCGTGAGACGAGGCGTTTTCGAGAAGTGAGTTTTGACGGAAAAGCAGTGTTCGGCCAACTCGGCTGGGGTTCCAAGTTGCGAGTTAGGCCTACCGACTGGAGTTCCAAGTCGATTTGGTTTAAACAGGAAAGAAGTTTTGCCGATTCCGACTCTGGAGGTTCCGAGAGTGGTCTAGCCTTGGTTCAGGTGAGGAATGTACTGTCTTTTCTTGGTAAAAAGGGCCGCTTATATACGAAAAAGTGTAGCTAGGCCCGCCCAATCAGCGAGGCGAGTTGCGCTCGGAAAGGTTTTATGGCACTTGCTACCTGGGAGCGCGGCGAGGCTAGCGGCATGCCGTTTTACTCGGTGCACTATGTTCGTTTTAACTTCTAATAGTTAAACTATGCTACACACTAAGTTTATTTAATTTAACGCTACGCTGCAAGATTTCATAATGACAACAAACAAAATATCTGATTCTATTACATAGAAGCTTTTATTTTCATACGTGATGTGTTCTACTTGAATTAAAACTTATTTCGAAGAACTATTGTTATCCGTTACAGTGTGGTATAATGTTGAGATGGATGGTTATAATAGTTTTACCGAATACGAAGATGTCAGATTTAAAAAATTAAGAAATATCAGATACTGAAGTTTCTATTTGTGAGGTTGACTGACTTGTCCTTCATTAAGATCAGTAAAATACACTTTGGCGCAACGAATGCTTCCTTTTGAAGAGGACACCTAAAAAAAAACGTTCAAATTTCCACGTTTCCATGTTTCCACATTTGGGAATCTTTATCTAAATTGTTGTATACGGGCTAGGTCGTACACGGTACTGCCGAGTAATGGTATGTATGTGTGTGTGTGAGTGCGGGTCGCGATGGGCTGTCGTGGAAGGGAGGGCTCATTAGCTACCGAACCGCGCAGTACCACACTAGTATCGTTATCAATTTACCAATTATACCAATGTTTGTGTCAATATCAAATTACCAGTAATACAAATTTTACTCTACCACAAAATTGAGAAACTTTTAAATCCTCAATTTCTCAAAATTCTAATTTAACGAATCGCTAATTTGTACATTACTAGGTTTGATACTTTCAAGTTTACAAATTCCTAAAGGACCTAGCCCTATAAGCATGGTAAAAGAGTCCCTAAGCCTTTTTGAACAACATTCATATTGTTCGATTGGTTGTCCAAAGACATCACTTTTCGTAAAGTTTTAATCCCCTATCATTACTACGGGGCTAGTTATGAGATGAAAACCGTATTTCGGTTTTTGTTTAACATCTCCCGTTCTGCTTGATGTAAATTATGGAAAAAAGTCATGGTTATTCTACCAACGGATATACATGTCTGTGAATTTTTTCTGTGTAGAATGTGTATAATCCGGCGTTCGAAAAAGTCAAAGATGAGTGACGGTAGACGACGTTCTCAATCCTGCACACCAGCCATTGAGCGTTCAACTTCCGGAAATAACTGTTCAGAATAGGAAAAGGTCTAACTACAACACGAAAATTAAATATTTAAATAACTAGTTTACATACAAACTTTTAATAATTTATAAACATTTACAGATTTATAAGTGAACTTCGGAAGAAAATATTTACCTACTATTGTTTTAATCTGCATAATAAATGAAAAAAATGTTTTGTAAAACATTACTCTCGGTAATTAAAACGGTATAAATGGAAATACAGGGTGTCTCGTAATAAGTGTAAGACCCGTAAAGACGTTATAGGAGAAGTGATTCTAAGTAACTTTTCCCTTTGCAAAAATCAGGTCAAGGCTCTCGTTTTCGAGTTATTAAGGAAAAACATCGACCAATCAGAGCGCGCGAATAGACCACGCTCAGCCGCGAGAGCGAGGTCCCGAACATAAGGCCGATCGCGGATGCGAACAAACGAGTTAGTATCGTGCTATGTTACGTCAAAGTTAAAGCACACACAAAATTGTCTTATCCCTTATTCTGTAAAAATGAATAACTGAACTTTATTATTCCCAAATTCCTAGTCCCCCGAATTACCAGTCCCCAAATTCTCAATTTTCCAAATTACCAGTTTCCCAAATTCCCAGTTTCCCAAATTCCCAATTCCCTAAATTCTCAATTCCCCGAATTCCCGTTACCTCGAATTACCAATTCTCCAAACTCCCAATTCCCCAAATTCTCAATTCCCCAAATTCCCAATTCCTCAAATTTCCAAGTCTCCAAATTCCCAGTTCCCAACTTCCCCAAATAACACATAAAATTGTCTTATGCCTTATTCCGTAAAAATGTATAACTGAACATTATTATGTGCGATGTAACTTTGACGTAACATAACACTATACTAACTTGTTTGTTCGCGTCCGCAATCGGCTGTATGTTGGATGCCTCGCTCTCGCGGCTATTCGCGCGCTCTGATTGGTCGCTGTTTTTCCTTAATAACTCGAAAACAAGAGCCTACACCCCATTTTTGCAAAGGAAAAAGTTACTTAGAATCATCTCCCCTACAACCTCTTCACGAATCTTACACTTATTTCGAGACACCCTGTATACATACCATAGCTGCATTGCTACTAGGCACGGTATACAGTAACGAAAAAGTGGATCGCGTAATAAATGATGACAATAATGGGAAATAAAGTAAGTGAAACATTTTATAAATAATTATGGTTATAGCCCTAAAGTCCATAAATTAAAGATCACTAGATCCTAAGATCTCCGTGATTGAAAATCCTATGTGTCAGAAGTACTGGACAGTTCCTACATAAAACATCCTAAATAAAAAAATTCGAGAACTCCTCCAAGCTCAATGTCACAAAATTACAATGCCCAATTTATTGCAGTGCATTCATAGAATCATAAAGCCTTTGGGCTTATTTTTAAGTTTAGAAAATTCATGAATAATCAACAACTGCCTTTTGCTGCTCTTTACAACGTGCAATTTATATTCTTAAACTTTTTTTAATTTAGCATGACTTCGTGTTTATTATTTTATGTGTGTCGAACCGTTAGTTGATAAACGACGTCGTACTTTTTACTTTAGGTCACTCAGGTAAAGAGTGATCTTGCGATGAGCATTTGGTAATGGCGGTTCTTGCCCACTTCCCTTCAATTTTCCAGAACCAATGAAAATACTATAATTTTAACTTAGTCGTTTGTCCACCCCCAGCAGCACGCCAATCCCCACTACATAGTTTATTCTGGAGAGAACATTATTTTTTCTCTTCAGTAGATTTCCAGTAACTCTCAAAGAGTACACATCATTTTATATTTATCTTTTTAAAGTCCGTTGTCAGTTTGCGAGGTATTACTATTTTTTCTTAAGTGCTATATCAAGTCTTAATTTTAATGAAGCACAAACATTTTACCCTCGTCAGTTGTTTTGTTATTTTTGTCTTTCGAGTGGATTCACTTATTCCACAACCTACCTACTTCGTGATTCATTAAGTTGAATCCCGAGGAATATCAATTCAACACAATTCATAGCCCATCCTCATATTTTTAAATCCCGTTAAGTTCCTGTAACATTATCGTCATATTTTCTTTACAAGAATTAGATTTACTTTGAATTATATCTTTAGGTAAGGTAAATCTTGGGAGATTAGTCCACAAATATAATTTTGCATTTTTTGACATGATTTCTAAGAACAGATCTTTCACACTCGCTGAATGAATTATACTTCGCCTAAGGAAATGAAAGATCTTGTAGAACGAGTACCTTCTCTTGCACGGGGAAGGGGTGTTCTCTTCTTCCACCCTTTGTGTTTTAAAGAAACCTAAAAACTTTGAAGTAATTAGTCTTTGTTCAGATTTCAGTTCTACGTTCGCAGAAAGAATGAAAAGTACATCGTTCGCTCATCGATTTATTCTGTGTCCGGCCCACCGTAGATGGGACGCGGACGTGCCTCCTCACCCGAACGGGTATATGCAACGATCACCCCTCTTTCAGACCTCGTTTCCAAAGCCTCTGCGAGTCCAACTCCATATAGGCATGACACCGGGCCCTTGCGAACCCGGTGGGGCTTTCACACCACCCTCAGTCCCTGTGTTGGCGAGAAAAGAACTACGAGCCACGTTTAACAGGTCATACGCCAGGGCGTGGCCCCGAAGGGCGGCTTTCCTGTACAACACTTCTAATACTGCTAGTGGCATCCGTTACTCAGAAACCTGAGATTGGGCAGCTCCGTAGTAGCAGTTTTCAAGGGTCAAGAGTCGTGTTGTCTGCATCACGGACTCGTCTCGGATACTAGGCTGGACTAGGTCCATCCGCCCGACACCTCAAACGACGGCCGCGCACTCAACCAATCGAGAGCTCATACGAGTCACCTCTTCCACGCAAGTCTGCACACCAATGGTATCGGTTACCCGGGGATCCGGGATTGGGTAGCTCCGTAGGTGGCTTTTTAGGGTTGGCGGTGCGTGGTCTCCAGGATCTCGTCTCGGATACTAGGGCTAAACCCCGACACCTCAAGCGGCGGCCCCGTCACGCCAACCCTGGGGATTGAGTCGAAACTCATACCACATCTTCCTACTGTCGGAGATCGCTCTTTGCCCAGGTTCCTGGGATCGTGCGCCGTCCTGCGCGACAGTTTTATGGCCCTTGAGACTGTGGTCTGCCCAAGGGCCCCGTTCGCTCATCGATTATGAAAAGATCATGAAACAATCACATTCCCAATTCATACAGAGGGTATTCGGCATTGTATCAAAAGAGTTAACGCACAAAGCCAGCCAAGTTCCGCCACGTAAAAGCTCTTAAATTATTCCGTTGTGATAGGAAATGAGGCCTAAAAATCAGCAATGTTCCTTTCGCTGTAATACCTTTTTACATAATCCGTCACTTTTATATTTTGAGTACTCGACTTAATCTAATCATTGATTAAACAATAACTTCATATCTTTAATTCGTCGAATTTACAGTATGATTAAAATACAATCGCCTTTTTAAGTAGTTATTTAACGAAGCAAAATCAATATTTTATGTAACCTTTCTTTAATTAATGAATTCTTTTATTTGGAAAGCATAATAAAGTTGAAGTTGATGGAAAATAGAACGGTTGTATAGCTTAAAAGACTGACAACAAGATTTTACTGGACAACCGTTTCGAAACTTGTTTAAGTTTTGTAACCTTGGAAGCGTGAAGAAAGGCCATTCAAGAATAGATTTTTGATTTGCAATTTTTTCCAGAGTGCAAATCTTTCTAACTATTTCAAAACGAATTACAAGACTCGACAAACGAAATTTCACTGCTGCGAGGGGACAATCTAGTACGATTCCATTTTATGGGAATTGTTTTCAGCGGTTGCCAATTCTACTTCCAAATTTCCTGTCTTATCCCTCTGTATTTGAGCTTTTATTGGTTCATTTCTTGATTCATAAACAGAAGACTTTATTGAGTTTTTATCAATTGATTTTAATATCGAAGCGCCACGCTTTTCTGTTTCTGTTCTCAGTTCTTTCACTACACAGCATTGTAATATTATGTTTTTGTAATTTCAGGTACACCACTTTCTAGAACCACTCAACGAAATTGCAGGTTCTTCCTTTTCTCATGTTCGTCGGTTTCTTCTCTGCAAGCTAATCGATCGTAATTAAGAAAGTGTGATCATTTTTTGCCATCAGAGCAGTATAAGAAAGATAAATAAGAATTAGGGGAATGAAATGGTTTCCAAAGTTACATATGTAGCGTATTAGAATTAAAGTAATCCTTACACGAAAGATTAAGATACTTTTACCAATATAAGAAATAATTGACAAATTAACGTGCCAGATAGTGCATGTTTTTACTACTTATATCACCAAAATGAAGCTGTAATGCAAGGTGATCAAAAAGTTATAAATTTCATTTTTGATACCGAAATCTGTGGGTTTTGAGTTGAACGGTATCTCTGAGACATTTTGTATAAATGGAAGTGTTTTCTAAATTTTAAGATGTTTGACTTTTTAAATGAAATTAACATTTCTGTACATTGAATGAGTTTATGGAACATATTGCATAAAAAACTGAGCAAACATAATATTGAAAAGTCAACATTAATCTTGTTTAAGATTGTTTACAACTAGTTTGATTTGTTATCTTTACACGATAATACTGTTGTATTATCTTCTATATTTGTAATATGCAGGGTGTCTCAAAATAAGTGTATGATCCGTGAAGGGGTTGTAGGGGAGGTGATTCTAAGTAACTTTTTCCTTTGCAAAAATGGGGTGTAGGCTCTCGTTTTCGAGTCATTAAGGAAAAACAGCGACCAATCAGAGCGCGCGAATAGCTGCGAGAGCGAGGCAACCAACATACAGCCGATTGCGGATGCGAACAAACAAGTTAGTATCGTGCTATGTTACGTCAAAGTTAAATCGCATATAATAATGTTCAGTTATACATTTTTACGGAATAAGGGATAAGCATATTTGATGTGCGTTTTGGGGAAGTTGTGAATTGGGAATTTGGGAATTGGGAATTTGGGGACTTGGGAATTTAGGGAATTGGGAATTTGGGGAATTGGTAATTCGGGGAAATGGGAATTCGGGGAAATGGGAATTCGGGGAATTGGGAATTTGGGGATTGGGAATTTGGGGACTTGGGAATTTAGGGAATTGGGAGTTTGGGGAATTGGTAATTCGGGGAAATGGGAATTCTGGGAATTGGGAATTTGGGGAATGGGAATTGCGGGGAATTGGGAATTTGGGGGATTAGGAATTTGGGAAATTGGGAATTTGGGGAATTTGGAATTTGGGAAACTGAGAATTTGGAGAATTGAAAATTTGGGACACTGGGAATTTGGGAATTTGGAGATTTGGGGAATTGGGGAATTGGGAATTTGGGAATAATAAAGTTCTGTTATTCATTTTTACTGAATAAGGGATAAGACAATTTCGTGTGTGCTTTAACTTTGACGTAACATAGCACGATACTAACTCGTTTGTTCGCATCCGCGATCGGCCTTATGTTCGAGGCCTCGCTCTCGCGGCTGATTGGTCGATGTTTTTCCTTAATAACTCGAAAACGAGAGCCTTGACCTAATTTTTGCAAGGGGAAAAGTTACTTAGAATCACCTCCCCTACAACGTCTTTACGGGTCTTACACTTATTACGAGACACCCTGTATAGAAACAGAATACTATTATCTATTTCTTCTTCGGACCTTCATCTGAAGAAACTTCTTCTTTCTTTACTGTTTCATTTATGAAACATTAATTATTCCTTATTATTCTGTGTAGTTCCATAATAGATAGTCATGGCATATGTGAAATGGTGATACTGAAGTAAAAAGCACTACTAAACATTAATATTCGTCAACGAAGTTAAAACTAAATGAGAATAAATTAAAGTAAGTAAATGTGATTAACACTAAAACTACCGAAACGGTGAAATGACCGTTTCACAAATTTCCAATTTCAAATTACAAAACTTGTTAAGACGGATTTCTTGAAATCCGTGCTGACCTTTATTTCATGAGGATGCAGAATTAGTATGTATATTCATGTTTCATCGTTCGAGCATTTATTTTTCGACATCATTGTTAACTTCAAAGTAGTCGTGCATGATACGTCGGTAGATTTAGTATTAAATATAAGCAGCAATTTAATTTAATTCATTTTACACATTCATTCGAAAAGCTAATATTTATACGTTTAGATAAAATTCTGAGAATCTATATTCGTAAACAAAGTAGTTTTAAATTAATTATTATCTGGAAATGCACACATGGTCCACCAATTTAATAATATTTGTGAAATTGTCTAGCCACCAATTATTATTGCTGTCTCAAATATTAAATATGTACTAATTTAATCATTCTTTGTATTTAATCAAACGATCAAGGCGGTAATATTTTGTGGATTTATGACAAATTCATTTAATCAGTTAATTGGAATTTTTTTCCTGAATTAATTTTTGTACATGAAACTTTTTACCCGTTCCCGTTTTAAAATTTTCTACTGTTATGCAAACATATTTTTCTATGTAATTTTGAATTCTTTTTCTTTTCCTTTAGCATTCCAAATGATGTATGTGACTGTGTAATGTTAGACAAATCGTTAAAAGTATATTATAGAATTTTAGATTATGTTAATGTTATGATCAATTTTAGAATAAGAAGAATTACCTTTTTCTTAGAGTTTTATTCAGATGAGGCTTACGGCATGACGAGACAAAGTAGCCACTTTTGAAACCTGCAATTTATTATCCGTGCCGTTGCGTGCCAGTATTACGATGGTATGTGACAATTTTAGTTTCTAGTAGATTTATTCATTGCTGCACACGTTCGTAAATTTTTTTCGGCTTCAGTACGGCAATCTATAGTGCGGTATAGAATAGAATAGAATATCAGAGTAATAGCAGTATAGCACAGAGAAACACGGAGTTATAGTAGAGTAAAACAGAACACTATACAGTAACGAGAGTACCAGACAAAGCAATAACTCACACGCACGCGAGCGCGCGTTCATATATACACTAATTTTTCTGCATATGTATTTACAATAAATAGCTTTTGTGTTGTAAACCACATGTACATAAGTTCGTAACGTCCAATCGGTATAAATTGGGTGATCCTTCACCTGAACATAAGTATGTTATTTCTGCCGTGTCACGATTAACAGGTATTCGCTGCCCAAGTGTCAACAGAAAGATACAACGCAACATTACATCACTGTTATAATTAGCACAATGAAAACAAAAATCAACATTCTTAAAGAGGGTACACTTGCATGCTGAATCTACACTCAAAAGAGGACTTGCTCATTTTACTAGAAAATATTATCTTGGCATTCGTTATTACGTATGGAATACATCAGATTATTACACATAAAATGGCCAATTTCTTGACATTGAAAGTCAGACACAATTTCGATGATACATACAGGATGGCCCAGAATAAAACGTTTAAACTGCGCCAGCATGTCCTACGAGTAAAAATAAGGAAAAATATACTTTCTAACATCTTTTAATATAAATTTTCTGGTTCGAGTTGTTCTTGGCTACGCTTAACAATATTGCAACATTCATTTAGTTCAAGCGCACAATTTGACTCCCTTAGTCAACTACATCTTTTAATGCAATGAAAATACTGCATGTACATAGAATATTCGTACCTGCCAATTTAACCTTACATGGCCAACTAATTATGACGAGAACGCATTTAAAATTTAAAAAAGTTGCGTATTATTAGGTACATTATTTAGTAATATACATTATATACTGGCTGCATTATTTAATTATATACATTATATACACATTATACATACATTGAATATGCATTATATACAATACATTCTAGTTATATTGTATAGTAACATGCATTAATCGCATATTGCTTGCTTTATTATTTAAATAACAGGTGCAACATAGTGATGAACATATTGGACTGCAAATTTTTTGTTCCTTATTCGCGCTGTATTGCCGGAAATCTTTCTTTTTAACGATTGTACATATAACGCAGACTGATGGAATTAATTCTGGATACTTTTAAATGTTTACTTAAATTTCACATTTAATCAAATTCGTTAATATATAATCAGTTATATTTTATACTCTAATTATTTTGTAATTTTACTGCGTAAACATTATAGATTACAATAAAAATATTACTGCATCGACTTATGGTAGCAAAATATCCATGTTCTGCACAAATATGAAATTAAGAAGTTTTATTTAGAATATCTAAAATTACTTCCGCTGGTATAAAATGTGAGAAATTCGGGACATCAAATTATTTTATTGGTTTAAATTTTCATGTTTGCATATAAAAAGCTATTCGCCAATGATCGATGTTGCTGCGTTCTTTCTGACATATCCTATCATCATACCATTTCAACCATTCGTAACCTCTACCGTAGTTCAATTCGTCCGGGTGTATATAATTCCCTGGGGTACAAAGGAGGGTGAACATAGAAGATTGCAAATAAATAACTATTGAAGACCGTTGACATGCTGTATGCACAGTGATGTCGGCGCGCGTCGTTAACTGACGTAAAAGAAGCGGGATTCTCGGATGAAAAGAAGTATAAGCAAGAAAATGCGAACAAGTCCGCGAGAAGCGATGAAATGCTGTCAGCGTTAGGATATGCATAGAAAACAGGCGTGGTATTGAACGAGAATGACAAATTCGTCAATACAGTTCTTGCATCGACAATCGTGATCACCGAATTTTTTTATTTTTGAATCTTCTGCTATTCATGCGAGGCGAGATGCATGCGAAAACTTGTCATCGTATGAGTCATTAAATTTAAACGAAATCCTCATTAACCACGCTTATTTTCGTCGGAAATTTGTTTAGAATTTTTGATCTCGTACAGTTCCGAACTAATATATAGCACATCTTAAATTTCTCAATACTTTTTACCATAAAATAACACCATTACAAATTTGGATACATTGATAATTATGAATGTGATTGTAAATTCAACGTGCTGAATATCGTCTAGAATATTCATTTTAACGATGGTATGCAAATGAACACATAATGAGGTGAACAAAAAGGGAGCATAGATCATAAGGCTGCGTACCTTAGTTGCAGCTGATATAAATGAATAACATTGATTGTAATACATAGTTATTTAAGTATATTAATATAAAGTACCATAAAATTATCAAAATAGCGATAAAAATTTTGTACAGTGGATCGTGGAAAGACAGTAAATATAAATGAATCATACAGTATTAAAATAAGGAGATAATTGGTGTACAGAAATAATTCAAATAATTCAAATATTTAATTGGAGACAAAAAGTAATAATGAATTTTCTAAAAGATCCTAAAAATTATTTAAAGAAGAGTCTGAACGACTGAAAAATTTAATACTTGGATGAAAACGTGCAATTGTACAAACAGCTTATAATTGGGGCATGACTGTAAGGTAAATTGTTGAAAATGGGTTAACAATTAATATTTTTATTTCTTTTCGCTATTATTAACACAATTTAAGAAAGAATTCACAGTTTTTTTGTCTCTCTGTTATAAAACGCGACGGTATAATTATTCTCTGTTACTATCGGATGTTGTATTAAGATGAAATTAAAATTTATATAAGATGAAATGAATAGTAACAACTATATTGAAATGGTAGATAAAAAAATTAATATGCTGGCCGAATACTACATAAATAAATATGCTGCATCGAATTGTAAATATGCTATGTACTGCAAAAATGTTACCAGCATATTTGTATGACAAATACATTCAAATTTTAGAATGGCCGGCAAATGAGATCCTAGACCTGAAGATCATAAAAAATTGATGTTGCTACTGTACCAGAACAGTGTACCTAAATGGAAGACAATCTAAAAATGTTAGTGAGTGAAAAAGCTATATTGTGTAGATATGAGAAAAATGATCACAAAAGATCATTAAGAAACTGTACAAATCATTATGGAGAAAAATTATTGCAGTAATTAAATATAAAGATGATCTACAAAGTGTTAAACATTAATCACAATTCCTTTATTTGTCATTGTCCTGATTTTTAATAAATATACATGTTATCTTTCCGTCCTCTGGTGACGTGTAATATTTACGTCTTCATTTATATTGTATAACATCGTTGACACAAGAATTAGGGACGACAATTAACATATTAAATGTACAATAATACCCGCAATTATTATGTATAGAAATATGTAATTACTTCTGCGGAAGATATAGAATATACTATCTCTTTGCCGGGGTGTCCCTGTACACCGTCGCAATTAATTCGATATTCATTAATAAATGTTTTAGGAAGCAGTAAGTTTTGCTCTCATTTGTCGAGCGAGATGATTATAAAAATATTGCGTCTGAATATTTCATACAGTAAAAGTGAACTGTTGAGCAGTTACGTGAAAGAGAGTCTAATATTCGAAAATAACTAACACGTGATGAACGCTGAACGGGCTCACGGATGAGTGAACCGTAGTAACATGGCGTAAAACAAAAGCAGGGGGTATGGTTCGAAATGTGCCCTGCGCCAAAGGCGTTGGTGTAACCTAAAGGCGCTATCGGTGTATGCCAACCGTGTGGTGTATAGGGGAATACAGGATTTCCCCAACATAAACTGTTAATGGAGGTACAAAAACCACGTGACTGTAGGATATAACGGTTCTATGCATCCAAAATGGTGGCAGGATAGACTAGAAATGACCATGCCATTAGAGGTTCTTTAATGACGAAACAGTAATCAAATAAAATATGTTAACAGTATAATGGACTGGATATATTTATAATACTTCGTGTACTCTCGGGGGAAAATTTGACTTCCGCAGTATAAACTTTAGTAATTTTTGTATTTGGAGATTTAAAGATTTCGAAGTCTGAAAATTTAGGGATGCGAGAATGTAGGGATTTTGAAATTAAAGTATTTAAGAATTTGGAGAACTGGTAAAGTGAGAATTTAGAAATGTGGAGATTTGGAAATGTAGAAATGTAAAAGAGTAATGTTTGTAGTTAGATATTTAGAGATTTGGTAATATGGTGATGTGTGAATACACAGTTGGGAATTTAGAAGTGTATGGATTTCGCAATTTAATGGGCTGAGAATTTCAGAAAAAATACCCTATATACAAGGTGTGTTCAAAGAAAGGTGACATTTAAAATTACGCCTTCTACATACATTCAAATTCAAATTTTTTTTTGTGTTGTGTTGGTACATATGCCCCTAACATAAGTTGACAATATCAGCCATTTTGCGTTTATAGTTTATTTTTGAATTATACAAAGGTAAAACGTGTTTTGATGTGCTTGGCGAAAAAAATGTATCAAAGAATCTGTATCCAATTCTGCGTTAAAAATGAAATTAAGTGCTCCGACGCACTTAAAATATTAACTGCGGCATTTGACGAGTCTATTTTGAACAAAAAAGTGTTTGTAAGTGGTACAAGTTCTTCACAGAAGGCTAAGAAGATGTTAATCAAGACCGAAAAATCCATGCCAGATTCGGTCAAATGTGAAGGTTTTGCTTGTGGTTTTCTTCGATTACAATGGCGTTGTGCATCATGAGTTCTTGCCAGAAGGTCGTACGGTCAATAAGGAATATTACCTTCAAGTTATGTGCCGTTTGCGTGAAACAATACAAAAAAATGCCCGGAATTGTGAAAACACAAGTCATGGATATTACACCACGATAATGCACCAGGGCACACGTCATAGCTTGTTCGTGATTTTCTGGCCCAAAACAACACTGTAATCATGCTTCAGCCACTGTATTTACCGGAATTGACCCCCTGCGACTTTTTCCTGTTCCCAAAACTGAAAAGGCCCATGAAAGGACGAAGGTTTGCCACGATTCAGGTGATGAAGGCTGCATCGCCAGAAGAGCTCAAGACCATACTAAAAAGCGCATGTCAGAAGTGCTTAGAGGATTGCAAAAGGCCCTGGTACAAGTGTATTATATCTAAGGGGGATTACTTTGAAGGAGATAAAATTGATCTGGATGAATAAATAAATATTTTTCGAGAAAAGTAAATAGTCACCATTTTTTTGAACACACCTCGTATGTAGGGATTTATGAATTCAAAAAGATGGAAATATAGGGATTTGAAAATTTTTGTATTTGGGGATTTTGGAATTTTTAAAATTAGGGATTTGTAAATTTGAGAATTTATAAATATAGAAATTTGGAAATGTACAGACTTGGAATTGTGTGAATTATGAAATGTAGAAATTCATGAACGAGATTTGTTCCGTCGCACACGGAACAGAAAAACGCGAGGATTTCTAAAGAGAGTTTATGACGGTCTTCTACGAAAAACTATTTTTGAGATACACATTTTTCGCCGTACCGTAATATTCATTTACCTTTTTTCGACAATAGAGTTTATATTTTTATTTTCGTTTCATTCTCAATAGCTGCGCTCATGTCATAAACTCGACTTTCCCAAAGGGTCATCTAGCGATCCGCGAACCTAACAGAACTTGGCCTTCGAGGGCCTACCTGGCGGGAAAGTCCCAAACGCGGCCGGTCTTTGGGGGTCCTCTCGATCGTGGCGGTAGCGCTCCCACCCTCTTCCTAAAAAGGCGCGTCCAGGGCGCAAAAGAGGGTGGACACTACTGTCAAGAAGCATGTTGGTTGGGAAATTAACATAACGAATAAGAACCAATCAGCATGCTTCAACAACTTCCGAATCTTCGCGGAAGGACGAGCGACATCGAGTCGAGAGATATAACGAAAACCTCAAACGTATCGGAGGTCCGAGATTTAACGAGATACTTCAAAACGTTCGGAAGTAACGATTCGACAAACGTGTAACGTCCGAAATTTAACGTAATACTTAAAAATACAGTCCACTACCTTGAAAATAACGAAGTCCAACAGATACACTGTTGGACAAACGACAAACAGTTGTTTCAAAGTTAGTTCCGCGAAGCAACAATAATCTCATTTCGTCAAATAAGAGCACGCGACGACACGAGATTTCTCAGGATTGTAGTAATTGGGAAATGTAAGCATTCGGGAATTCAGGTATTTAGAAGTTTGACAAAATTTAAAATGTGAAAAGTTAATGATGTAGGTATTTGGAAGGTATGTCAGAATTCCCAAATTTGGAAATTAACGAATTTTTAAACTTAAGTGAGTGAGCCTTAGTCCAAGGTAGGTCATGTTGCAGCTCAGTGTACTTTAAATAAATGCACTGCTTCTTCTATGTTCGTCTATAGTAAATGCCCGCTACGAAAATAATAGACTGTCTCCAATACTGTACATACAAAAAATGACAATAATTTTCAGTGTATACATATATTCATTACCTACTGCAGTTTTTGCTAGATAAATGTTAACAGTAGGAAGAAACAATAGAACGAGCATTACTTATTGTTACTGTATGAACTTATATACCTTTAATTGTGTTGATAACATCGGTTAAAACATCAGCAACAAGAAGAAATGGATCCAATGGTAGAATATGAAATGAAAATAAACTAAAATAGAGGAAAAGGTAGAAATGTGAGATACCTTCAGTGTTTCCCGACTTACAAGTAGACAATGTCGAAGCAGTTATAAATACAAAATAAAATGAAGCGAACTTTATATGAAATATTCTGCATGAATATAAATATGATGTATCATAAAGATGTTTAATTTTTCAATTTCTTTTTTCAGTGAATAGAAAAATAGACTAACAGAACTTTAAAGAATAATACGAAATAATTTGAGCGATGCAGCTGGGCTGCAGTATTAAAAAGTTTTAACATGTATGTAAATGTCAGACAGAATATTTTTGAATATCTGTGAAATTAATTTAGTTTTGTAGCCATGGTTTAGGATTCTTTCGCTTTTATTGGATACAAGGATCTGTGAAGGAATAGGATTTAGGATCAGAGCGAGGACATAGGAAATTTGCTTATACATTTCTTTTAATTTCGATCGCAAAATAATTCAATTTCTACTCTCGCAATCAATTTCAAGCAGGCGTCCAAGAGATACTCTGTTCTCTCCCGTTCGAATGGCGTCCAGGTATTATCGCCGAACTGTCCATACCGAACGGGCGACCAGGAACCAACTCCCGTACTCTCCCCTTATTCTCCAGTCTTTAACCTGGGGCGTCCAGGAGATGCTCTGTCCTCTCTCATTCGACAGGCGTCCAGGTATTTTCGCCGAACTCTCCATGTCGAACGGGCGACCAGGTACCAACTCCCGTACTCTCCCCTTATTCTCCAGGCAGGCGTCCAGGTATTATCGCCGTACACTCCTGCCGGAGTCTACCAGCATTTCTATTTCCTCCTTTAGCAGTCGTCCAGCTATTATCGCCGTACTCTTCTGCTAGAGTTCCCTAATATTGCGAGCCCCTCTCTGACAGGCGTCCAGGTATTATCGCCGTACTCTCCTGTCAGAGTTCCCTACTACTATTCCCTTCTCCGGCAGGCGTCCAGGTATTATCGCCGTACTCTCCTGCCGGAGTCCCTAAGCTGTCCAAGAGCGGCCGCTGGTTGCCTACCTCGTCTTCTCTCTCGGAGCAGCTGAAGAGGCCGAGTCGCGTTTCGCGACCTATTTTATATACGCTGGTTACTAGCCATGGTGAGCGCGATCAACAAGCCCGTTGCTAAGTTCGGGTATCGCGGAGCTCGCGACATAAAAGTTTCGGACGTTACATTTACCGCAGAGATACGAATTCATTACATTCTAACGTCCGAAACTTTTATGGCCTGTTACACAGGTAATTATGATCGTAATTATATCGCGTTTAGTATCATTTAAATCAGAAAAACGAGGCGAATACGATGGTAAAAGTTTAATTCACGAAAAATCAAAAATAAAGAATTTTGATTTTTGAATTTAAAAGACAGAACACGCAGGAGTATTTCATGTTTTCTGAATGTCTCGAATCTCAGTCCCTCTTTGTTTTTGTATCGCTATCCTTTTCTACGTTCGGCTCACGAACGTGGCCCGAATCTTTCGATTCACAGTCCACTGTGAGGGACATGGAAGCGAAATTTGATACTCGGTGGCTGTCCTTTCCACGCCGCGGCCAAAAAAACAATCCGCCGCTAAGACAGCAAAGCATTTAAATGTCGAGCGAGACGAACATAGGCGCAGCAATGACGCACGCATAGGCGCAGGAAGAGATGTTTTCCACTGTGAGGGACAACCAAGCAGTCCACTGTGAGGGTCCTTACTGTACTCCAAATAATTAAAGAAACCTGGGTAGGTATTGATAAAATGAGATCCAGCCCTAATGGTACTTATCTTAACATATGTTGTCGCGGTTGTTGTCCTGAATAATTCTCCTTTAAAGTTATTAACAAAAAATATTCGAAAAAAATATTAATTTAAACTAACCAAATCCAACCTACCATGTTATATAATTCATGGTATCCATCCCTTGATATTCATTTTTGCTTGTATTATAAAACATATTAAGCTGTGTTAGGTTAGAATAATATTCCGGTTACGCGATTTGAAATTCAAAACGATTGAAATCTGTGCAGCTTGATTTATAAATGGAGCCGTTATACATATACCGAGCGGTAGGCGCGGCCATGAATATTAAATCACTGTCAAAATCATCAGCCTTTTTGTTGTCGAACTACGTATAAATCGTGATATTCACAAATCGTTTATGGTTAATTATTCCCTAATGAACAATAAGCGAGACTAACAAAGGAATATATTCAACCTCAACACCCCGATTTTAATGAAACTTGTGTGGAAGATAGTCCTCAAGAAAATATTTGACACGTATTTTTTTTTATCGGTCATCGTTAACATTGAAGGGATGATAACAGCCCTCAAAGTTAAGGGCTGAAAGTATATTTTTGGTAATATCATCGGAACTAAAAGAGATAATGGGAAGCTTTTTTCTTTAAATTGTGGGTTTTTTAATAGAGAATTATCCTGAAAAAGAAAATTTTAATAAACCTTATTTGTTTAAAAAATATATTGAAAATTTATAGTTTTTGTTTAATTTTTGTTACTAAATGTTAATCTATTTTCTTGCAACTTTGTGTGTGTAAACTATGGACTAAAATAGAGGAACATGTTTTTGGAATTTTTCGTTTTTAGCGAGGTATATTAGTTATATAATTTGAAATCGTATTCTGTGGCGAGGGGCAACAAGGCATGGTTTGTTAAAAGTGTCATTATTTTTGCAATTTGATACAATATTTTCAAACATTATGAACCTCTTTATATGCTGTTAGTTGATTCCTGAATAACTATTGGAAGCACCGCAGGTATAAATGTGACGCGATGTAGTCATCGCAGCCAGAAATATTAGATTATATGGCCAATACTACCTTTGTAATTTTACTACCGTAAAACCTCCAAATACAATATTTGGAACTTTTGAAACCTTTTAGATTTTTAAGAAATTTAAGGCAGAGTATTCTTCGTTTTAAGCTTATGGTAGTTCTGAAAGAAGTTGATTACGTGTATTAGAAAACGTAAGTTACCAAATACTTTAAGCCTAAAACGAAGAATTTCTTGTAAGTTATAGTACATCCGTTGAAGCGCGAGCAAAGTATTCTAATTGATGAAACGTGAAAGCTGATCTTTAACGTTAATGACGAACGAATTGTTATAATTCGGATGACGTAAGGTGTTGAGTAAAATTCGCATGAGTGACAACAAATAAAGTAGAGTTCATTAATAACTAAACAGTAAGTTTAAAATACTGGCGACAAAGTTCTGTGGTTGGTTTATACCAATTGAAGGATGTGAACATCTTGTTTGTACAGATCGAATTTTTATTGTTTAGGCGCACCTTGCCCTTCTGAAATCAGCTCGGTGAAGGTGAACAGATGGGGATGACAACATGTGATCGACTAAAATTTGTAATTCTTTAGCAAGATAACCGTCTACAAACTAACGGCCACCTTCAGATAATGTAGGTACCCACCAGTGACATGCATATTCTCAACGAATTAACCATGTCAAATAATAGCCTCTTGAAGCCCATCGAATTTACTAAATCATGCTGAAGTTAAAGAAATAAGCTAGCAATAGTCATTCATAAAACGGGGCAATTAACGCTGAAAAAATCGAAAAGGGCGAAAAATATTCAATGGCTTTATAAACGTATTCTTACTGTGGGTTAATTCAGAATATTTTAGTGTGGCTACTAAAAGTCAAGTAAAACTCTGTTTTATAATGTATACTGTAATCAACGAGAACTGATGACGATAAATTTGGTTTACAGCTTGATTATTTTTTGAATTTGAAAAATTGTTTACTTACAATTAGTAATTTACCCTGTAACAAGTACTTTAAACAATTTATTATTGACTTATACTGACGTACAATGTGATGTAAGTATTCAAATACTTTTTCACTCATTATCATTTTCATTCATTATTCGTTAGAAGTGTGATATTGAAATTATTGAAAGGTAATTGTAATGTATTTCATTATTAAATGTACGTACTAGAAGAACAGTCGGTTAGTATCAGCAACTTGTTACAGAACACCTTGTATATTACGACACTCATTTTTTGACATAATATATTGTATCTTGATTATGATGTCCAATTAGTTTAAAAATTTCATTCGAGGTACTGCTAGATTTCAGTAATGTTTGGATAAATGTTTTTTAACCGTTGAAACTTAAAGGGGGACATACATTTACAACCTTCAAAAAATCGATTTTTTTTTTATTGCAAACGATAGAGCTATATTTGAAGAATATTTTCGCGAAGTTTCAAAGCGGAATTCGTAAAACTTAGTTAATTACAGCCCCTTGAAGCTTCGCGTCACGCTCGGATTTGGAGCATGCACCGCGCGTAGAATCGAAAACGCTAAAGAGCAAGTATTCCGGAACCTTTCTTTTATTTTGTAATTTCGTATTCAAATTTTTTCCTGATCGAGCATTTTTCCCCGAGTACTAAACGAGACAGAAATCATTAAAAATTCTGTCAGTGTAAACCGACATATATAAAACTAGTGCTTTGCTATTAGATAAAAAGCAGTGTTTGTTTTTTCTTCAAACGATTTCGTGGAACAATTTTGTTAATTTCAAATTGTCTTGTCAAAAAGAAAATGCCTAAGCGCCATTTTGAAGAAAGAAGTGCGTCAGTAGTTGACAGTGCTAGTACTAGAAAACGAATTTTATAATTTGCATAGAGTGTAAAGGAAGTGTTGCATATTAAGAAAATACAAATCGTGGACTCAAATATGGTCCAATCCATATGACGATAATTTCCCAGTAAGTAAAAGTGAGTGCCTTCGCCACGTCGCAAAAAGAATGGGTACACGGCTCCAGAATGCGAAAAAAGAACACTAACTTGGAGGCAAAGGTGAACTGATAGATGTACACTCCCGCTCAAAAATATGTGGACACTTTCTTTACTCTTGCAACTACCTAAAAAAGTTACGACGTCTCTGGCAAATACGATTACCTTGTACGGATCTCGGCTCGTGCATGGTTGATGAACATATTTTAATAATAATTCATTAAATATTTCACCGACAATGATAAAATTATACATTCTTTTCATCTACGTATTCACCACGTGCTTTTATGAACCCGTTACAAGACGTAGCATTCTGGATATTCACTGTTTCGTTATTTCAGTATCAATAAGGTTCCACTAAAATTCCACGATCGTCCAGAAATGTTCCAGAAATGATACCATAATTTTTCTATGGGATTCAAATCAGATAATTGTGCCGGTCATGTCATTATTTTCAATTCAGAGTTGTGTTGTAATTGCTGCAAACAATGTCTACATATTGCGGAGATGCGCTTCGAATCGTGCATGAATGTGAAGCTACTTGATTAATCGTTTGTTAATGGAAATATATATTATGTTTAAAAAATTCTACGAACATGGTAGATGTCCACATACTTTTGAGCGGTAGTGTACTAATGAAAAAAAAACTTTCTACACATTATGCTCTGGCCATCAGAAGACGTTTAAACAGCATACAAATATGAAAAAAGAAGTTTTAGTCACATATTGTCCAGTATTGTCTAGTTAGAGCCGAATAGAGACGCATGCAGAAACAGGAGCGGCACGGTCTTTCGGCAACTAAAAAGGCCCGACAGCACGAAAAGAAGCTTTGTTAAAAAGAAAATCAGTTTTATGAACAAACAGAAGGCTTATTATATGGGTCTGGTATCGCTGATTAAGGTAAATAACTCCAGTTATTGGTTTTATAGGACGACAAATCGTTAAACGCGTTTATCTCAAAACTACTTTTTCGAAATTGGCGTACACGATAGCGCGAACACTATTCATCCAATCGACCTGAAACTTTGTACACATACTCACAACAATCCTAGTTTCTATATGAAGGAGGCCGATTTTCAAAATTTTGACCAGGAATTACTTTTTTTAAGCGAAATTTCATGAAAATTTCGCGAATTTCACGATTTTTTTTTTAAATGCGTGCCATTTTTTAAAAAAAATTTTTTTCCAAATTTGGCCGACGACATATAGAAACTATTTATGTTCTAAACGAAGCTATATATTTTTTTTTTTTGAAAATCGAAAAATTTTGACCTGTACGCTGCACGCCGATTTTATAACACCCGTTGCAACTTCAAGTGCCAATTTCATTAAAAAAAATTTTTTGTACATATAAATGTACTATTTCAATATACCAACAAGTTCATAAGCATAGCATAACTGCATGTTGTTAATAAAAATTCTCAAAGATCGGCAAATTTTTTTCCGTCTAATTGTATATGTCCGCCCATAATTCTCGGATCATTTATTGTTGAATATGACCTTTATTTTTGTAATTATTTTAATATTATTAAGTACATTATATTTGAACGATGTGTTTCTGATTTCATGTTCTTCGAACAATTGTTTAACGCTTTGGCCGCGTTTGACGTATCAGTACGTCATGCATTTGTTTGGGCAAAGACGCGCATGACGTTCTGATTCGTCATTGAAACTGAGACGAGATTTAACTAGTTCATTCTGGTTTATTTCAAAGTAATGCGTATCTGTTGCAACGGAACAAATAATTTAAATAGGTTGGCGAACCTTGTTTGGGATACACAACCCCGTAATGGAAAAAATAGAGAATATATTTTATCAAAGTCATAGCGACAGTTTTAATGAAAGTAGTGATATTGAATCTGATGAAGAATTTTATAATGATACTTTAAGGGATAGAGAAGAATTTCACAATGAAAATGTTGAAGAATATATCGAACTAGAAAGTGATAACGATAGTGAAATTATTCGAAGGCGTAAAAGATGTCTATATGTGGCTGAAGAATTACACTGTACAACAAATTATGACTTTTTCGATTTATCTCGACCGTCACTTTGAAATTCTTGTAGATTTTTGTGAGCTGAATACGAATGTGAAATCCGTTTTTCTCTGGTACGTAAAGATTTTTTTTGGAAATTAATGTTAAGAAAAATTGTAAGTTTTCAACTTTGGGAATTTTTTGTGCTTTTACTATAGCAGCTATTCAATGGCGCTTTGCACGAGAGAAATCTGTGAACTTTCCCGAATAAAACCATATAAATTGTTATTATATTGTGAACATTTAAATATGTTTAAACAACGACCGAAGTAAAAAAGACCCCAAAAATGCACCACTTTTTGCTGATATTTTTAAATTTATTTAAAAAACTGTGGGTCTAAGTGAAAACCTGGCCATCGTATGTAATAGAGCAGACACTTCTGCTGCAGAAAGCATCGAGCAAAGTTCAAAAATCGTATTCCTTTACATTTTATAAGGAAAATAGTTCGGCAAAACATGCGTCGCTGCCAGTGGTACTCAATGTTGGCGCGGCACGGTGGTCGCCTTACCTTCTGTCTTGGCGTAACGGAATAACTGTGCGACGCGCCGGCATCATTGAGTACCGCTGGCAGCGACGCGTGTTTGCCTAACTATTTTCCTTACAAAATATAAACGAACATAATTTTTTAACTTTGCTCGATGTTATATGCAGCAAAAATGTCTGCTCTATCACATACTATGGTCAGGTTTTCACCTAAACCCACAGTTTTTTAAATAAATTTAAAAATATCAGTAAAAATTGGTGCATTTTTGGGGTCTTTTTTACTTCGATCGTTGTTTAAACATATTTAAATGTTTACAACATAATAATAATTTATATCGTTCTATTCGGGAAAGTTTGCAGATTTCTTTCGTTTAAAAAGCTACTGAATAGCTGCTATAGTAAAAGCACAAAAAATTCCCAAAGTTGAAAATTTGAAATTTTTGTTAACACTAATTTTCTAAAAAAAACTGTACGTACCAGAGAAAAACGGATTTCAGATCCGTATTCAGCTCGCAAAAATCTATAAGAATTTCATAGTGGCGGTTGAGATAAATTTTGGCTGTTGTATAGTGTTATTGGAGAAAATCACATTGTCAAATTATAAAACGTTTGCGGGCGAAAAATTGTGCGCACTTCCACGAATATATTCAATCAACTAAATCAAAGGAACGTCCACAGAAAAGGTGTCATGTTTGTTATCAACACCAAATTAGGAAGGATATTACCTGGCAGTGCAAAGAATGCAAAGTACCAATGCATTTACCAATCTGTTTTGAAAAGTATCACACGCTACAAAATTATTAATCATTTGCTATTTATTATAACCAGAGTTTATTTGTTTTAAAAATGTTTGTAATACTAACTGCCTAAAGTTATTTCAATATTATGTAGGAGTATATATAATGAATAGTACGAAATAAATTAATTCTTGCATAAAATCTACTGCTCTTACTTGCCCACAAAATTAAATATGCTCCAACTGCAAACAGATTTTCAAATAAACGGGTACCCAAAGGGTTAATTATACAAGCCACTTACACGTATAACATAGGTGTATTGCTATAATAACCCTTTCCACTCGAAATGATTTTCGTTGATGGCGAATGGCATCTCCGAAACTTTATAATTGAAAATTTCAATCAATTATTTGAAAATTATTATTTTCTGTTATTAATTATCACCATTGCTAATTTCACTATTTTTAAACATCACGTGTATACTACTATGGATTTAGGTACAGAATATTTGTTCAAACTTTTCTACTGGACCAAATGGCGAGTGTGTCGCCGTTCGAGTGCAAAGGGCTAAAATGTATCAGTTTCATATATTTTAGAAAATTATTATTCTGCATCAGCAAGAAAACCAAACCTGTTTTGTTCAAAGATAAAATGTCAAATGCTTTTTCGTAATCAATGGCCACTGATACCATAGCAGATGTACTACCAATTTGCCTGTTTAATGAAATTTGCTTAATCAGCTTTAAATCGTGTTAATAATATAGAAAAGTGTCTGAACTGTAGAGATTAAGTTTTGTTGGTTAAGAAACACTATAAATAAAAACCAGTGAAATCGTATATTTGCCGCGGAATGTAAAGTTAAACCTTCGTTCCATTCTGTTACTAATATGTTTCGTGAAATAATATACTGTGGAATTCTTGTATTTTCTAAAACATTAATAAATCGCAAATTTTATAACTAGTGAAATTATTAGAAGGCTTTTTAAATTTTGTAACTACAATTCTTTATTGCGCTTTTTAAAGGTGTTGCAAATTTGCGATATTAAATATAATTATATTAAAAAATGAGTTTTTTACATGCGCATTTTAGTTAGTATCGCTTATGATCGTACAAACTTGCATTATTTTTGAATGCGCAACAAGAGGTTAATATATTATTAATTTAAATTTCCTAACTAATAGTTGATTTCCATTGAAAAATGGAATAGATTAAATAGTTTCATTTTGATACATTATTCTAACACATGAGGTCAATCAGGATAATTTTCGTGCATTCATTATTGTAAACGTGAGACGGACAAAAATATCTAGCCCCTGGGAATAGCTAGTAATAGAACGACTAGTCCGCAATGTGTTAATTATAGAAAATTTATGAGAGAGTGTTGACTATAGCTAAACTATGATTTATGATTTGCAGATACTGGTATCGAGATACTGGGCATTATATAAATAAATAATTATATAAATAACGATTCCAATAACAAAATAGAAGCGAAATAACAATAAAACGGTACAAATATAAGGGACAGAATTTTCACATATTCTACTCGTAAAAATATAAAAAAGTGTCGCATTAACATTCAAACGCTATTAGAAAGTTACAAAGAAAGTGTTAAAAGAGAAGAGACTATTTTGCTATACGATATCGCAGGATGTTCCAGTTTTGTTCATGTAATTTTACTTGCATAATCTATAAAGAAAAATAACAAAAAATATTCACAGGAGTATAGGTGCTTGAATTAATTATTCGAGTTATTACAAAATTTTAAAGTCGATAATTATTGATATATAGCATTAAAGCAGAAAATCGTCCATTATCATTTCGTACATTCCTCAGAATCTTCTAATGAAACATAGTGCTTATGTTTATATAACATTAAAAAAATTTTTATTTATAGAACGTGTCGGTAAAGTTTCGCATTGAAAAGTGGGACACACAGTATGTGGCGTCGGAAGACACAGGAATCTGAGTCATTTTGTAGTATTGTTATAACGGTCGAAGAAAACGTTTAAATGTTAATATAACACCCATAGTAACACTTTCACCACCGGCGACACCAACGTGGTGCCATAGGCAGGCCAGTCGTTGTTTGGCGGTGACACTTACGTGGTGTCACGTGGTGACCCCCACGTGGTAACTACCATTGGTCAGCCATTTGCAAAGCTTTTTCGAACGTCAGTTGTTTAACACTTTGAGATTGAATACTATCGCTAAAAACTGCGTACTTTTTCACGAAATACGTTTCAATTTTTGCTTATTGATAAGCAACAAAGTATGTTGTTTCTAAGAGTGTTGCACGGATACGATAAAATAATGACATAAAAAAGCAGTTATGTTTATTAGGTTGTCATGAATTTTGTTTTATATTTGTACGTTTTAATAATTGTCACACAAAGAAAAAACATTGTTGTATAATAATGTTGAATTATTTCGAGAATTTACGTAAAGTTTTTTTACATTAATTCTTTAAAAATATTGCCGGCGTTTGGCGACGTTTCACTACGCAAACATGCGGACGTGAAAGTGTTAATATAATACATTCTTCTTATACATAGAATGTGGTGGCGAAGTTCGCCGAAAATAACTAGTTCACTCACAAGGACCACACTGAAGTGTCATTCACCAATTTTTACGAAACTTAACGGAAACTACTAATACTCAGTTTAAGGAGTTCAAGGGAAATCAGCCCTTAAAGTTAGGAGTATAGGACATATTTTGTTAAATATCTCAGGAACTGTTAAACATAGAGGTATGTCATAAATCAATGATTTATGTTTCCGAACGCCAAATTTGATGGTGTAAAAAGATTTAAAAAATTTCCAATTGTATAAACAAAATATTAATGAATAGTAATTTCAATTTATTTTTCTCGATGTACGTTAATCTCTTTCTTTCTTCATTTGGTCACAGAAACTAAACATCGATGTACGAAATACGGATCAATTTTTTACCTTTTCGTGATAAAATAAGATTTTATATTTAGTACTTTTTTGTATTTCGTGCCGTACGAAGTATCAGATAGGGAGTAACACAATAAATACTATGGGTATCACATCCTAAAAATGATGAAAATTTTGTACTAACATCAAACATATTACATATAACTTTATATACGTAATGTAAGATTATAAGTAAGGCTCCACTCGAGTGACTGCGGTGCCTATTTATTTAATGTATTATTCTTATTAGGGAATTTTAATTGATCGAAGATCGTTCTAAATTCGAACGATTGCAGTTACAAAAATATACACATCAAATATTTTCCTGGGAGCTACATTTCTGCTAAGTTTCGTCAAAATTGGTGATTGACACTTCCGTATGGTCGCTCGTCAGTATATTGCTTCGCATTCGGAAGGTGACTTATACTCACCGCCAAATTTAACAGAACATTTTGAAACAAGTATTCTATAACTGTACCTATAGTGTTATTCAAGTAGTGTACAAACGCAGCGAAGCAGATAATAATGGCAATTGTGGCGCCACATGGCTTCGGCCGTTTGTAGAAAATAACATTGACCACTAACAGATGTTTAGGTATAGCCTACTGTAAAGTGTGCAAGCTGACGAAATTATTTTACATTTCTTTTATGTGCATAGCCGAATAGGCTACCGTATCATAAATACTGTCAACAATTTCCCCTTGCATAGTCAATGCGCCACAAAAATTTCTTTCTGTATGCGTGATTACCACATTAGAATATGTAACAGAAAATTTACTCTTGCCAAAACTCAACTCGTCAAAGGAGGGAAGAACAGCTCTTTTACAAGTACATCCTCAGATTCCCCTCTGACTTCTCTTTTCTATTTACGGCATATAATAAAAACTTGCAAACACATAAGTCGTATATATTTAATCACCTCCACTCTGACAGAATTAATAATGAGGATGTAATAACTTCAAAACAGTTCATAAAATGTTTCAACTACCTGAGGGAATAACAGAGTTTGAAATTTGACGGGAACGGTACATGTTTATAATTTTCAATCATTCTGAAGAGGAGTTTGACACATGGAACACGAGTGTCAGAATAAGAAAAGGGCAAATCAAATATTAAATTAGCTGCTCAGGCACAGCGTGTGTGCGTACATATTTAGTCCAAAAGAAAAATTTTACCTTAAAATTGTAACAAATACAAATACAGAACTTGTTATTCAAATTATGACAAATATAACAGCACTTGCTTTTAATTATTCCATTTGCCTATTGTGCAAAGGATTTAAACTTTTGTTGAGTTGTATTTTGTGACAAATTGTTCTGTTTCACTGTCACTAACATTTTAAACTATTAAACATTGCTATACTGACTTACACTTATAGATGATGCAAATAAATTTCTCATCGTAATTTCATACTATTTGAGATGTAATATTTATACTTGTGAAACGCGCTGCCCGTTGTAAAATTAATATACGTACAGGCATGGGCAAAATTAAGTGGACATTGCAGAAATATAAAAATATTTTTTGTTTTATTACAATGGTTCAAATAAATTTTAAATTTAGGACGTGAAATGTATATGTAGACTTAAAAAAACATTTATTTAATACACAATTTATTTATTTAATGTATATAATTGTGCAATAAAGTTTTCATTTATAGGCATTATTAGTTAAATTAAATTAGCTTTTTGTTATTTATGATACCTGTCCACTTAATTTTGTCCACGACTATATAGTTCATTGTAAAATTTTAATAAACTTTGCTTAACTTTGGTTCTAAAAAATGGATCTAATTTAAACAAGTCATTCAATATAAAAAGACATGTTGCATTTATCGTTTCATGCGATGCGAATAAATTATTTCACAAATACTTCAAAACTGTTAAAACTCATTTTTTTTCGAAAATGAAGCTACAAACAAAGAAATGATATTTTATGCTATATTTGTAATTTTGTTTGTTTTATTTTTGACTCAATTTTTCATGTAGATTCACCATCTCTTCGGTTTTATCACTATTTCAGAAATATCCTATATATTTGTCAGATTTAAAAATAGCACCAATCCATGACATTATAATAATATATAATAGTAATTACTTACTATCACGATTTATTGTGCAAAGAATATCTGTGAGATTTTAAAATTTCAAATAAATTACCAATTTAAATGAACTAAATTAATGTTTCCTATAATGCAAAATAGAAATTCGATTTTAACCATATCTTATAGTTTAGTCCATATTTTCCATGCACAAGTTTACGAACACTTTCCTAACTTTTGTCAAAAAAATTTAGAAAGTGACTATACCTTAGTGTAATTTATATGAATGAAATTTTTTGAATTTAATTCAACATCTGCATTCCTTATCGAGAATTATATAACTTTACCGTATACATTCTTTTATCTTTAATAGTTTGAAAGATATGTAACCAAATACATTATTACATTTATTATTACTGAACTGCGGATATTTTTCTGATATATCCTGCAAAGTACAAACAAGTCATGTACAAGACGTATTATTATTTCATGGACATCAACATATTTCCTAATCTAATTATTATTATTAGAGCGAATATAGGTAACTAAACTAGAATATATGTCAAATGTCTCGTCACAAACTGCAAACAAGCGTATCATTAAAACCGAAAATTATCACTTCGAAATGTTTTCCCGTTAAAATACGAGAGACAAATTTCTGAAAATCTCGTAAGATTGTTTTTGTAAAACGGGAGGAACGAAATTCTTGTGACAAGCAATAGCTTTCCCGTCCTTATCCATAATAAAAAAACTCATGTAACGAGAAATTAATAGCAGATTTTGCCTTCGCGTGTCACGATGTCTGTATATCATTTGCCACAATCGACAAATTGACCGGGAGTCCACGATCTTGGGAAACCGACAAAGTAAAGAGTTCATGGTGTCCAGTTACCGGCTTAATCCGTCCGCACAGTGCTAATAAAAAAGCAACTCCCCATAAATCGCATTTCCCCGTGAAAACTAGCGGGAATTCGCGAAATCGTCTCTGATGCAGCTAATCGCGTTTCGCAGCGCAGGGATTAAACGACGGGCATAAAGTTTGGAAGAACGAAGGATTCAGCGGTCGGTATCGATACGAAATTGCAGAACGTCAGTCGTGTCGTATTGGTCGGTTTGCGACAGAAATAATCGTTTTCCGCGTATTAGCCTCATTGCGACTATGGAAAGAGGCCTTCTGCAGAAGAAGATAGCGCGGGTTTGTACACTGCGGTAATCTACAAAGCGTGATAAATTGACAGATAGGAATGAGCGAGCACGGTAAGAGGGCTTGTAACATCGGTCGAGCGTATCAGCGGTTCTCGATAAAATCGAATAAGAAGGGGTTGAGGCGCAGCAGGAAATACATAGAAAAGAGACACCGCGATGTGGTCGACATAAACGCGAGCGAGGAAGACGATACGAACGGGTTGTCGGAAGCGTCAGGTGGGGTTTGGGGTGTGAGGGTTAGGAGAGGGTGCGAGCGCCGAGGAAGGGGGCGACCCTGTGGTGTACTGAACGCAAGTAGGGGGGTGGCGCTGTCAGCTGACGTACGGGGAGAGGGGAAAGAAGTCCGGCGGATACGGAGTTAGGTAGCGAACCGTGGCTCAGTTAGCTTCCGTTCATTCTCGCGGAACGTTACTTGGTTTGCTTTCGTGGTGCAGTTTTTGCGCACGTTACTTCTTTAACCTTTCGCGATATCGCTAACGGATTTTCATGTGAAAGTGAACGTGACGTGCCTGTGGATTCTCCCGTATGCCGTCAGAGTGTGTGAATATACTCGTGATACTAATGGAGATCGGTTGGTGACGGAGAAGTGCATGTATTTTACCAGGAGTGAAGTGTCAAGTGCCGGCGGACAATGAATACGATGATACGAAGCTGTTTCCTCTTTTGGCTGCTCCTGCAGGGATATGTTCAAGGTTAGCGTTTCTACGCTCTTCTACCATTGTTTCGCCGATGCGTCGAGTCGTGTATTTTACACGCGAATTATTCGCAAACGTTTGCCCGCTTTTTGAACGTCGCTACTTTTCGTTAATTGTCGCCTAACATCGTTGTTTCTCGTTGACGGACGTGGAACATCGTTCTTTTTCGTTGGCAGTCGTTGAACACCGTTCCTTGTCGTTGACTGTCGTCAACGCAACGAGAAATTGTTTCCGATGCAAATTTTTGCAGGTCCTGCTTTTTTCAATGAAAACTTTCAGAGTGTCGCAATTTGATCCTTCTTTTAAGTTTATTGCTTAATAATTCCCTGCATTTGAGACATCGGAAGTGGGTGAAAGAAATTATCGAGCGTCGATGGCTGCATTCTTCATGGCTCGTTTGTTTATGCCACTCGATATATTCATCATGTATTCATTGGGTATTCGGACGACAGTGTGTGCGAGAAGCGGGTACGAATCCGGAGAATTACGTAGCAGTAAATTAACGAGCGGCTACTGTATGTAGCTACTATATATAACTACACGCGATGTATGCGTTACCACGTGCTTTATCTCGACACATATTCTGGTTACCGCCGTGCGCGAATAGAACTCTGAAGATCTTTCTTTTTCTTATTCCTGACGCACGCCTAGGGCCTTCTGATTTGCGTTCATGCAAATAGGTAGACTTACGCAGCACCAACCGCGAATGCACGAACTGTGAAGTAATTAATGTATCGAAAAGTAGCTTGTGCTCCAATTACTATTTTCTTTTGTTTATTTTATTCTATACAGGCAGATCTTAAATTCCGCATTTTAAATTTCAGAAATTATTACAAGTTTATGTCAAAAGATATATTGATTTTGATCGTGGTGAAGACTAATATGTTAGCCAGTTTATCCTGCGTCCTGTTATTCTTTTATTGTTCTATTTTATTTTCAATAACGGATCATCAAATGTCCTGATAAATTGGGTGTTAACGCAGTTATAATTTGATATTTGAAGCAAAATTTCTATGAACGCAATTCAGCGCGAGGTGTTTCGGCCCATTATCAAATCTCGGTACTGTAAAAAGTATGAACATAATCTTAAATTTTGAAATGTCTAAATGTCGAATATGCAAATTTCTATAAACATCTATAATGTTGCAAGCTTCCGAATCTTGAAGGTTAAAAATCTCCAAACCCTAAATTTTCAAATTTCCTAATTTCTAACTTAAATACTCCAAATTTTCACATTTGCACGTTTGCAAATTTCCTAACCGTAAGATCATCAAATTTCTAAATGTCTAAAAATGTATATTTTGGAATACATAAATTTTCATATTTCTTAATCATCAATTTTCTAAGTCTGAAAACACCTATTTACCACACTCCTGAATCTCTAAGTGTGTAAATTCCTAATTTCTAAAATACTTCAAATTTTTACGCACTAATTTTTAAATTTTTAAATTTTTAAATTCTTTCAGTTTTAAAATTCTTGAATTCTCAAATCTCCACGTTTTATATTTCTTAAATTTCAGCTTTCAAATCTAAAATATTTCTAATTTTTATAACTTCAAATGTGTATATATTTCAGAATTCTCGAATTTTTAACATTTCTAAATTTCGTAAATTTAAATTTTCGAATTATCGCGTCCCCAAATTGTGAGATTCTTAAATCTGTATATATCTAAGTTTTCAAGTTTCATAATTCCGAAATTATTTATCTAATCTGCAAATATAAACCTTCAGGTTTTCAAACTTCGCTTATTCCCAGAACCCAGATTTCTAAATTTCAAAATTCTGAAATTCCGAAATTTCAGTTTTTAAAACTTCCAATTTGCAAATATCAAAGTTTCTATTGTCCTAAACTCTCGGATGTACAAATTACTAATTATCCAAAATTCCAAATTCTAAATCTTCCTTAACCCCAATCTCCAAATTTTTTAATTTTTTAATAATTTCTACCTATGATAAATACAAAAGTTTCACTTGTAGCGTGAAGCGTTTCACATAGTTTCACATAACGGCAATGTCGACAATTTTTTCGTCGCACATACGGAATTTTAAACATTATTTCGGTTAAAAGACTTATTTTTCCTGTAAATAATACATAGAAGACCGTGGACAAATGAATGTCAGCATCAATGAAGAAATCGTACCTCGAAATTGAATTCATCTCGAACGAGGAAGTACACGTGCAGCGTGTTCATTAATCTTGCTACGTTGAATTCTAATGCGTAGTAATTAAGGAGATATCGTTGTAGAAACCTCTTACGAATTCTACAATCTTTCTCGCGTTTTGTAGTATGGTCAAGAAGCTCAGTCGGTTATGGAAGGAAATTCGCGTTTCGAATATCCTTTGTTGGTGAGCAACGAAGTGAAAAGCGGCTTTTTCGTTACGCTAACTTTGCTAGCCACGACAATTCGAAACCCGGGGAAAGCGTCTTGGAATAATCATGAGACCGTTCTTTTGTCACTGTAGGGTAATCGATACAACTTGTTGCGAACTCTAATTTTAATTTATTAAAATAAAAGGTCAACTGCTCCAAAATTAATATTGCTGCAAAAAGGAAGAAGTCTTTCTCGAAAATAGCTTTTTGTCCTGCAACATTAAACGATTTCATTACTTACTGTGAGATGAAATAAACTCAATTTTTACTTACCTTCATAATGGCTTTTACTATAGCAGGTATTAACTGGCGTTTGCACGACAAAAATCTAAAAACTTTCTAGCATAAAACGATATAAAGCGTTAGTACATTATAAACATTTGAATATGTTTAAACAGTGACCAAAGTTAGGAAAACCTGAAAACCGCACTAATTTTTACTGATAATTCCAATTATTTAAGAAACTATGCATCTAGGTGATTATTTAACCATTGTTTACGATAGAGCAAACATTTCTGATGCCGAAACTATTGAGCGAAGTTACAAAATCATTTTCGTTTTCATTTTATAAGGAAAATAGTTCGGCAAAACACGCATGGCCGCCAGCGGTACTCAGTGTTATAACGCGCCGCGCCGTTTGGTTCTTCCTTTATACCAAAGCAGTAGGAATTGAGTACCGCTGACAGCGGCGCGTGTTTTGCCGAACTATTTTCCTTACAAAATGTAAGCGAATGTGATTTTTGGACTTTGCTTGATGCTTTCTGCAGCAGAAATGTCTGCTCTATCACATACGATGGTCAGGTTTTCACCTAGACCCACAGTTTTTTAAATAAATTTAAAAATATCAGCAAAAATTGGTGCATTTTTGGGGTCTTTTTTACTTCGGTCGTTGTTTAAACATATTTAAATGTTCACAATATAATAACAATTTATATGGTTTTATTCGGGAAAGTTCACAAATTTATCTCGTGTAAAAAGCCACTAAATAACTGCTATGGTAAGTGCACAAAAAATTCCAAAATTTGAAAATTTGCAATTTTTTTTAACATTGATTTTCTAAAAAACTATACGTACCAGAGAAAAACGGATTTTAGAGTCGTATTCAGCTCACAAAAATCTATAAGAATTTCATAGTGGCGGTCAAGAAAAATCGAGAAAGTCAAAATTTGCACAGTGTTATTGATTGGTTGCTAATCTCCCATGACAAAATTTCTGTTTAAAAGAATCAACTGACGTTATAATTCGTCAAGTCAAATAATTCGCAATGTATTATGCTCTTCTTTATATCGAACAACTTTTGTTGAAATATTTTTTCATAGATACAATGCTTCATGGAATATTCATAATATCGCTCCTTGGTATTGACAGTGGCATAATTCCGTCAAATCATGAATTCTATTGAAATGTATTATTTCAGGTTTTTAGTTTTATTTATTATAAATTAAAATTTTAAATAATAAATAATATTGATTATCGAAATGGGTTATATGAATGAATGTTAGTACAAATTAAGTTTATAATGTCAATCAAGATTTCAATATTCGAATAAGGATACTGGTACCGTTTTCTAATTGTAATTAATCATTAGTACTTCATTTGAAATTTGTAATGAAATTGAAAAAAGTGAACGGCAAAACAGTATTTAACATACAATAGATATTAATTCTTTGTTTCAATGACAAATTAATTTTTTATTTCAAGAAACTTTCCTTAACAAATTATAACTTGAAATAAGAAGCTTGGGAACCAGTTATTCAACCGTTTTGCTAATTTTAATGGTAATATTTATGTTAATTCCGTACAATTTTTGTTGGATTTGAGCGACTCGCGTATTGCGTCTTCTGTTATTTAGCGTTACTCTTTCTTCTTGTTATGTTGCTTAGTTCAGTATGTTCAGTATGTTCGGTATGTAAAGTGTACGTCTGTGCGTTCTCTTTCACAGTATGTCTATTATATCTGGCTACTTATATTAAATCCTAATTATATTCAAAGATCACACATGTGTTCGTATTCACTTCCAATCCCAGCTCCTGCTAACACAATTACGCATTTTTGAAACAATTGTAATAGTTGTTAAAACTAGATTTACTAAGGACGGGCTCCGTATTTGTTATTTAAAGGGAATTTATTGGGTTGAGGTTTTCTAAATATTGAGAAATACTGGCCTATGCGACATTGTTTGCACCTTCTTATTAATTTCTACCGAAAAGAAGTCAAACGTCTAATTCTACCCATAAGTCGTGCCGCCTCGTTTCACAGTTTATACAAGCAATTTTCCGCAGTGTATAAACGTCTGTATCTGCTCTCGTCGAAATGTTGACGAAAACTTCTCTTTTGCGCTTTCAAGAGGTATCTTTTCGTCAGTCTAAGACGTGCATCCGAGCTATTAACCCTTTGCGGTCCTTAATTCCTTTTACCTACAGCTTTTTATTTAATTTACAAAATAGATGAAGTAGTGGGTTTATAATAAAATGTATTCTAATAATGCCGATTGCGTAACAAATCTGTTTCTAATTTGTTACAAGTGGCAAAGAAATGAAAACGTCTTGAATCAACCTATTTATCCGAATTATTTCTGGGTCATTCCACGCCGAATCGATCACTTTTTGTCATCACCATCTGCGATTTTGTTTTAATCAAAATATATTATAGTCTACGTGAAAGTAGGGGAGGTTTAAGTCATCATTTTGCCAATTTCGAATTTGTTTAAAAATTACAAGCCTTCAAACTTTGCAGTTTTTGCCTATTTTCGCAAAAATAGGCATCACTTACGAATTTTTTTCTCAAAAACTACTCGTCCGATTGAGCTAAATTTTTTTTCGTTTTATTCATAAAGGATTGGGCTACTATAAAATATTTTTTATAAATTGGACAATTTGTTATGTAATATGAAAAAATTTAAACAAATTCTTTTTTTATGTTTTTCAATAAAAACTACTAATTATTAAAATTTAAAAAAAATATATTATATTCGCTGAAGCTTCCCCTTTAAAATGAGCCCTTCAGAATAATGGGCGGTCGAAAATTAATGTCACAATAAGCTGGAAAACGACGCGGTGTACCTCCGTTTCAGGTAAGCGAGTCGTGCAATCCGCGTTCACTGGTCTTGGTCAAGCCTAGTACACGACTAAATGACCTTGATTTTACTTGGAAAAGTATATTAGTAACCATTCTGGGCCAATGACACATTTTTTAATCATAACTTCATTTATAAATATTAATTCCCACATTTATTATTCATGCTCAACAAAAAGGCGTCATTGCTCAATGGAAATCGTGAGAAGATTGTGGTTTCCTTCCATCGGAAAGGGATAAGAATGGGTTATAATTAAAATTATCGAGAGGACCATTGTGTGGGTAGACTTAGAAATTGTAAGAAAACATAAAATGACAACTATTTCATTACACTAAATACAGGTCCATCAATATCATACGAGCAAGTCTTACATAGTACTACTTTATTTGTTAATAAATAACTCTTCTTGCAATGCGAGTTTATAAACAATCGGAATGTTCAATATATTATTTTGTGTTACATAACTAAATGCCACATTGAACCAATGACACATTTTTTTTTATTCATGATCGTCATTTTGAAATATAGCATTTAGTTATGTAACACAAAATAATATATTGAACATTCCGATTGTTTATAAACTCGCATTGCAAGAAGATTTATTTATTAACAAATAAAGTAGTACTATGTAACACTTGCTCGTATGATATTGGTGGCCCTGTATTTAGTGTAATGAAATAGTTGTCATTTTATGTTTTCTTACAATTTCTAAGTCTACCCACACAATGGTCCTCTCGATAATTTTGATTACATATAACCCATCCTTATCCCTTCCCGATGGAAGGAAATCACAATCTTCTCACGGTTTCCATTGAGCAATGACGCTTTTTTTGTAGAGCATGAACAATAAATGTGGGAATTAATATTTATAAATAAAGTTATGATTAAAAAACGTGTTATTGGCCCAGAATGGTTACTAATATACTTTTCCAAGTAAAATCAAGGTCATTTAGTCGTGTACTAGGCTTGACCAAGACCAGTGAACGCGGATTGCACGACTCGCTTACCTGAAACAGAGGTACACCGCGTCGTTTTCCAGCTTATTGTGACATTAATTTTCGACCGCCCATTATTCTGAAGGGCTCATTTTAAAGGGGAAGCTTCAGCGAATATAATATATTTTTTTTAAATTTTAATAATTAGTAGTTTTTATTGAAAAACATAAAAAAAGAATTTGTTTAAATTTTTTCATATTACATAACAAATTGTCCAATTTATAAAAAATATTTTATAGTAGCCCAATCCTTTATGAATAAAACGAAAAAAAATTTAGCTCAATCGGACGAGTAGTTTTTGAGAAAAAAATTCGTAAGTGATGCCTATTTTTGCGAAAATAGGCAAAAACTGCAAAGTTTGAAGGCTTGTAATTTTTAAACATATTCGAAATTGGCAAAATGATGACTTAAACCCCCCCTACTTTCACGTAGACTATAACATATCTTGATTAAAACAAAATCGCAGATGGTGATGACAAAAAGTGATCGATTCGGCGTGGAATGACCCTTCTACGATCAAAAAGAAACGACATGTCGAGCCACACTCGACATAGGACCGCAAAGGGTTAAGAACGATATTTTCGATTAAAAAAAGTCACACAATAAATGACAACGAAATTCATTTTCGGCGCTGCATGTTGTATGAATTTTAAGAAGAGAGTACAGTTAAAACTACAGTTAAAAATATTTGTGGCGTGTATGGCAAGGATGTTTTAAACGTAAGAAAATGTCAAAGATGGTTTTCGAAATTTCGGAATGGGATTTTTGACATTTTCGATAAATCGCGGCCCGGTCGACCAGCAATGTTCGACGTTGGTGGCTTCACAGCTTTAGTTGAAGCAGAACCTTGTTTGACAGTTGAAGAAATAACAGAAAGAATGAACAGTAGCAGTAGTACTGTAAATAGGTACTTGCAACAGATTGGGAAATGGGTTCCGCACGAATTGTCCGAAATGAGTCATACTCAGCGAAGGAAAATTTGCGCTTCATTACGAGAGCGCAAATAGAGGGTGTCTCGAAATAAGTGTAAGACCCGTAAAGAGGTTGTAGGGGAGGTGGTTCTAAGTAACGTTTCCCTTTGCAAAAATCGGGTCTTGGCTCTCGTTTTCGAGTTATTAAGGAAAAACATCGACCAATCAGAGTGCGCGAATAGCGCACGCTCAGCCGCGAGAGCGAGGCCCCGAGCATAAGGCGGATCGCGGATGCAAACAAGTTAGTATCGTGCTATGTTACGTCAAAGTTAAAGCACTCATAAAATTGTCTTATCCCTTATTCAATAAAAATGAATAACTGAACATTATTATTCCCAAATTCCCAATTCCCCAATTCCCCAATTCCCCAATTCCCCAAATCTCCAAATTCCCAAATTCCCAGTCTCCCAAATTTTCAATTCCCCACATTCCAAATTCCTAATCCCACAAATTCCCAATTCCCCGAATTCCCATTTCCCCAAATTCCCAATTCCCCGAATTCCCATTTCCCCGAATTACCAATTCTCCAAACTCCCAATTCCCTAAATTCCCAAGTCCCCAAATTCCCAATCTCCAAATTCCCAAGTCTCCAAATTCCCAATTCGCAACTTCCCCAAAACGCACATCAAATTGTCTTATCCCTTATTCCGTAAAAATGTATAACTGAACATTATTATGTGTAATTTAACTTTGACGTAACATAGCACGATACTAACTTGTTTGTTCGCTTCCGCAATCGGCCGTATGTTGGGGGCCTCGCTCTCGCGGCTATTCGCGCGCTCTGATTGGTCGCTGCTTTCCCTTAATAACTCGAAAACGAGAGCCTACACCCCATTTTTGCAAAGGAAAAAGTTACTTAGAATCATCTCCCCTACAACCTCTTCACGAATCTTACACTTATTTCGAGACACCCTGTATATTGTTTATTTTTTGAACAAATTGTTACGGGCGATGAAAATTGGGTTTTATACAAGAATCGCCGGACTTTCCACAAAGATATTTTCACTTATTTCGATCGTTGTCAAATTTTCCAAACGGTAAAAATTTCGACATTGCAGAACATGTAAAAATGACAGTAACGCAGTTTTTTAATTCAGAACCACAAAAATTGTTGCAAACTGGAATAAAACGGTTGACCGAAAGATCGGAAGAAGTCATTGAAAACGATGAACAATGTGCTAATGATTAAAAGCATATTAAAGTATTATTATTTTATAATTAAACTTAGTGTCAAAAAACGACACGACTTATGGGATGACCTAATCATTTTCTACGCAGATTTAATGTCATTGATTCCAATATTGACATGATGATTTTCAAATTTTTATACGTAGATCAGTATACAGGGTAGTCCACTTATCTTGAGACAGGTTAATATCTTTTAAAGAACATATTTTTGAAAAATAGGTAACTTTTGTTCGAAACATTTTTTCGTAGGGTGTCTACTTTCCGAGATAAGGTACTAAATATTTATTCAATAAACAATTTTATTTATTATTTAAGAAGGTGCACAAAATGTTGATGGCGATGATGGAAGTATGGGGGGTTATGCTGATTGGTTTTTCCCCAAAAATTAGAATCCATTCAGCAGATTCTCTTAAAAATTTCCACTACTGTCCATTTACAATAGACGGAGGATGTAGTGGTAGTGGCAATTTTTAAAAGAATCTGCTGATCGGATTCTAATTTTTGGGGAAAAACCAATCAGCATCGTTTCCCACACTTCTATCATCGCCATCAACACTTGGAGCACCTTCTTAAATAATAAATAAAAATATTTATTGAATAAATATTTAGTACCTTATCTCAAGAAGTAGACACCCTAGGAAAAAATGTTTCGAACAAAAGTTACCTATTTTCTCCTGGAGGATATGATAGTAAAATAAAAAATTGGGAGTTCCATTTAAAAAAATAAAGACGATCTTCGTATGACCTTCAGGAGCACTTCCTGAAAAAATCCATTCCTACCATCCAATTTGCCCCCTGACACACGATAACTTTTGTCTGAAACACTTTTTTCAAAAATATGTTGTTTAAAAAATATTAACCTGTCTCAATATAAATGGACCACCCTGTATATTGTTTATTTAATAATTACAGACACGAAAAAATAAAAGAAGGTAAAAGATAAAGAAGAAACGTCGGAGGCAGTAAAGGAGTTAAAAAGGAGAAATTGGACAGTAGTGTGGTTTCTGTGTAACATCTGCTATAAGTGGAGACACGTAGTCCGTGCAGCTATGCAGATGAATTTCATCTGTCCAATTTGTAAACTACGTCATTAAAAAAAATAAAATTATAATTGTACTGTTATGTTTTTAAATTACGAAATTTGTCAAGCACTACGCTAATAAATATTGTTTGGCAAAAACCGGAACATGTATAAATTAGTCAAAAGTTCTGAGATGGGCGATATTAACACTAAACCTACCACATATAATGCACACTTATTTTGGAATTATAAATGGCGTTAAAAAATAGATAGGCGAGAATTGAAGCATAAATTAATGTATATATTAATTCTTTGTCTGGATGAGAATTAACTCAGGTTATAAAAAAACCACCATAAAAATTGTTGTAATCTGAAATAAGGAACTTGTGAAACGGTTATATGGCCGTTTTGGTAGTTTTAGTGCTAAAGGATAGTTTCTCGAGGTACTGTTTGTTTGTCTTCTACTTCCTTAACCTTTATTGAAAACCTTAACTTCATAATGTTTAAACCTGATTTCAATTAAAAACAAATAATGGATCGTCTGTTCGAGATAAATATTTCTTAGTCTTTATGTAAGAATGATCCTGTGAACGCTGACTCTATTCCAACTTTCTTAATTATCTTTATTTTCTTTATTTAATAATGTTTTAACTTCCTTTCAATCCCTTTTTCGTATTCTAAAGTTTTTTCCATATTTATCAATTTTCACACATCTAAATTCTGAAAGGTATTTTCAAATTTCACAATTAAAAAATTCCCATGTATCAACATTTTAATTTTTTTGTATTAAAATCTGTGCATTTGTGAATCTGTAAATTTATCGATTTTTAAATTTTCAAACTTTTGAATTTCCAAATTCCCGGATATTTTAAGTTTCAAATCGTCAAATGTGCGAAACTTTCCGGACCTTTGAATCTTCAAATTTCCCAATTCCAAACTTTTCGCATTTCCAATTTTCCAATCTTTTTAATTTTTATATTTTAAATTATTAAATATCAAATTTCTCTGGTTTCTCAAACTCCATTATCGCTAAATTTGTTAATATTTATACATTACAATCTTCAGTAAAAGAAATGTTTACTCTGTCGTAGATTTCTTCCTGTTGTTAAATTTTCTCCGAAATTCATAGTTTATAAAATAAGTTGAAAAGTATTAGCAGGAATCGATGCGTTTCGGGAATCCTTTTATTTTTATCGTTATTTGAACGTATCTAAATGTTAGTGAAAGAATATTTATGGTGTACAATTTTGTCTGTGATTTATTATATTCTGTTTCATATTTATTGTATTTTAACACATGGAGGGTAATAAAATTGTTATACTCAAACGAACTGTTCGACTTGTTATGACTTTAACCGGAGTAATAGAACAGAGGGCTTCATTGTAGGGATACAATACATTACTTTTCCAATGCAATATTACACTGTAATTGTTGAAAGCAAGTGTAATTTAAAAAATTTGTATTTTGTATTTTGCACTCTTTCCTTGTCAATAGTTGTATCATTAGGTTCACAGAGTGCATTCTTTTCAGTACTTGGGGTCTACAATTTTATGAAGTTAGGTCCAATAAAGAAAGTTTAATCTATTGTAATGCAGTTGCAATTGTAATTACCTTTCATCTGATTCTACAAACTATTGTTAATTGAATCTATATACTGAATCTAATAACTATTATTATTCATTTCGTATTAGGTTGGTGCATATGAAATGTCGGATTTTTAAGTGAATATATAAAACTGCATATCTTGTTTCAAAAGCCGTTTATTTAATTAAAATATGATCCATTTGCTTAAGTACACTTTTCTATACTAAATTCAGTATATAAATTTTGGCCGTGATCTGACGATAGAAACCTGTTGCCATCGGCGTCGATCGTGGTCGAATCGATAAAAAACCGTATATTGCTTCCAATAATTTTTCATACATAAAACGTATAAAACTCTATAACCCATCACCGACGAAAATACTTCGTTTTCATTGACGTTGGTCATCATAATAACAATAATCTTGTTTAGTATCGTTTTCGATAGTTTCAGACGCGTTCAATCGTTTGAAACGACTTTAAAATGTGTACATCTCATTTTTGTTCTACCTACGTGTCGCCAATAAGTACTCTAATTTATAAATACATATTCGAATTCGTGTGAGGCACCTGGCCTGTAGATTCACTAGTGCATACAGGTAGTCCTACAATACAGAATCTTATAACACGATTCATAAATTGCGGGAAACCTCCTACAACACGGTTTCGCTCTAACACGATAAGAAAATTGCAAAAATCTTTGTACAACACTGTACTTCTTCGGCCGCGGCGATGCTTACCGTCTCAAACATACACTGTTACGGAAAGCAACAGTCCAGACCATTAAGACAAATGAAAAAGAAACAAAAAGTGCAGTTCTTGCAGGGTCTTCGACATCCTCATACATTTATATTTTTAATAAAAATTAAGTTGTTTATGTAGAATTAAAAAAAAATATATTTGTTTTTAATAAGTTTTCGGAACGTAACCCTCCTTTTTGTACTGGCTCTGGGTCTCATACAACACGGTTTCACACAACACGGCATTTTGTCGGAACCTAACTACCGTGTTATAAGAGGGTTACCTGTAATCTATTTATGTATAATAATTTGGTTACCCACAGTAGAAACCGAAGAGTCACGTGAGTATCATTTTTATCCTATTTTATGTATCAGAACTTGCGCGTTATACCTGTTACGCTGTTTCTGAACAGATTGCAAGTTCGAAATCTGGAAACGCGGGAAGGGATTTAGAAACGTTGGTAATTGAGCCGAACATTCGCGAGTGCTCACTGTGAAACGGAAAGAACTCGCTTGAAAGCCTTCCGCGTCGATCTCGGTGTGACATCGGAATCGGATGCAACTTGGAAGAAGATTACTTCCATTCCAATAACGTGTGTCGGCATTAGAGTATACGCACCAATATTTTCTTCCGTCGAGTTTGGTTTTCTCTTAACACGAGAATGTCTTCCCGTGAAATAACCGTCGTCTTTGTTCTCTCATACTTGGAAACCCTTTTCACGTTCCTAAGAGAAAAGGACCAGAAACACGAGTAAAGAAACGAATATCTCGAGCAACGGATCGTGCAAATTCCTTCTATTTCATTTTCAAAGATTTATACCATAGAAAACGGAGGGAAAAGGAGAAAGGAGCGCGGAAATCTCTTTAAAGTTTATCGTATATACGCGCACGAGTTCAAAATATTTTATGATGATTTACGCCGTCTTCGTGCAGATTTATCGCGAACGTCGACGCGTTGTTGCCCCTCTATATTTTTCAGCGTGTTAAAAGTCAAAGGGTTACGGACCACCGTGTCGAGGTCGAACGAATCCCGCGCATAAAAAATTAATTGCGTTATTGACACGAATTTTGTACCGTTTGACAACCCACGGTGTCCCGTCATGTTGTTAATTAATTTTTCCTGGCCGCTCTGAACAGTGGCTGAATTCTTTTGAGCACAAAGTATTCGATTACTTCCTCTTTTCGAGGTAACTGATGTTTATTAATTGATGTTTATAAGAGGTAAACTGTTCTGCTCGTGGCGGAATATTACTTGTATCTTTTGTGTATTTTCGGGAAAAAGGCAGTCGGTACTGGAAAATGATAATTGTGATGAAAGGAGAACTAATATCATTGGAAAATTATTATCGGGTAAAAGGACTTCGATCTTTTCAATTGTATAAAATTATTTTTTCAAACGTTTGCGAACGAGTGTTCTCGTTTTCTAATTGACAAAAGTTATGATTTTTGTGAAGCTTATGTTCGTTGCAGTTATTGAAAAAATATTTGACAGAAATTTATTCATCTGTCCACATTTATGTTAATAATAATAAATGTAATAATAGTAGAAAATCGAAATTCGGATCAGAATCCGAAAGACGACAGCGTTATTTGTTATATGTTTATGTATAATTGTTCTAGCATTGTCTGTATCTACTGTGACAAGTTTTTTGCCTGATCTAATTCATTTCGTTTCTCTGTACTTGCACTAACATATTCATGTATCTTGTATTTTAATGAATCATTTGTGATCAACCTGTAAACGCCCTGTTCCAGCACAGATAAATGTAGGTATTTGATCAAATATATTGTAAGCTGTTATATTATAGCTATAACGAATGTAAACAGTACTGTTATTAAATTTTGTAAGTAGCCTTTCAGGAAAATTAGAATTTAATTACCCACATTAATGTTGCTCGGCTGAAATTAGATCTTGAAACCAAAAGGAAAGAAATACAATAGTTATTTGGTTGACTACTTTAAAAACTATTAACGTAAACAGAAAAATTATATGACATTATTTTCTATTTGTAAGAATGAACATGTAGAAATCGAAATGGTTAAATATTATTTGTTTGAATAAAGTATTCGGAAATAACACTTTCATTAATTTATTACTCAATATTTACTTTATGTTGTTCTAAACGGCGTAAAATAAAAATATACAAAAGTAAGTGCGTTAATTTTTTACAAAAAATATGGAAGTAATATTTGTTATATACTATTTAAACAAATGCATCTTTTTGTGGTTTATTTCGACACCTAGATTTCAATCGAAGAAATATAATTTTATCATTAACAGCATTTTTCTATCTTACAATTTGAAGATATTAAACCTAATGTATTCGTTGACATATAAATTTATTAACATGCATAAATATATTTATAGATTTATATTTATATACATCTATCAATATACATATATAGGTAGACATATTTCTGGATTTGCAAAAATATGCATATTAATATATATTTCTTATTTTGGAGTTCATGTATTTTCTCTCTTGAATTCATTTTGTCAGGTAAATAAAAATACGTATCAAATATTTTTATATTTCATTAACTCACTTTATTTAATCCGTATATGTTTATATTTCTTTCAAATTTTTTTTTTTAATCGTTATATTTTTAAATTTGAATCAGTTATTTTTTTTAATATTTATTTTTTTACACTTTATTTAATTTTTATTTCATTACATTATATTTTATTTTTACATTCTCATATTTTATTAACTGGAACATGTTTGAATCTCATTAAAATCAAAACTTAACGCTTTTGTACCTTCTTTCTTAAATATAAGATAGAATTGATCGAAAAATAATCCTTAGTTGAATATCGTCAAAAACTTAATTCCTATTTTTCCGTTTGCGAAGGTTTTTTTTCAAATGTTATTTGTTATCTCACATCGATAGAACTTTCCATTGACGAAAACAGCACATTCTGTTATTCTCCTGTGCAATGTTCACTCCTGTTTTAGATTTTGTGAAAAAGAGACCATCAGTGAACAACTGGATCGGTTACTAGTGAAACGTGGATATCTGACACGTTAAAACTGCTTCGATTGATTTTATTGCGTCATATTTTTTTCACTGTTACACAATCGCAAGGAAAGAAACGTTTCCGTAGCGCGGCAAAAATTGTAGGCTTATGTTTTCATCTGAAATTAACTGCTTCTGAATGCAATCGAACATTTTATGCAATGAAAAGAATGATATCTATTTATTTTTCGTTTCATTTTAGATACATAGGTGACTATCGCCACATACAAAATTGTTTAATTGTATCAAACGTACCCTGTATTGGACGAAAGTACTTTATGTTAATTTCAATAAAGAGTTTTACTGACACATCTGAAGCGTTTTAAATAATTTTTCATTCGGAGTAAGAGTTAATATCCAAGGAATTTCCTCTTTACAATTAATTTACAATTAAATTTACGTGGGACTTTCGCTACCAATTTTTTCAGCCTCTTTATGCATGAAAATGTTATATGCATACATCGAACATTTAATGTTCTGTTAAACTTTTCATATTTAATTTTGAAAGAATTTTTAATATCTACTTGTGTTTCGGGTCTTTATATTTTCAGAATTATATTACATATAAGGGTTCGGTATTTTTGAGGAAAGAAAGACCGAATACTTCGAGATATGTCCCAGTATTTAGACACCTGTGCCAGGATACTTAGTATTATTGTACATTCGATATTCACTTTATCCATAAATAAATTATTCTATTCCTTTACTGATATACATACTTACCTGTGTGAATAAATGCATTCGCATATTTCGATTCATAAATTTGTTGCATTTTTATAAAAGTAGTGTTGAAATTGCGATATTAAAGACCGCATTGATAGTTATATTAATATTAATATTATTAAATTTATCAATAATTATTATTAACTTATATTTATTAATATTATTAAAATTTATTATTATAGTACTTACATTAAATTTTAACGGACATAACATTTATTTGTAATCACGTAATTATTTATAATGCAATTTCAAACAAAATTTGTATCTATATGTTCTTTTGAAATAGAGTAAGCATTATTTGAAACATTTTTTCGAATATCGAGAACCTTGAGAGGTAATCGTGGGCATCGTTCAAAATGGGACACCTTTCCCAGCGGTTCTCAACTAGATGTACATGAAAATAGATAGGTGATACATAAATAATTAATACAATACATAGGATGTCCCAAAAGTGTTGAAGGAGCCGGAAACAGGAGGTAGGTGGGGGCATTCTGAACAACTTTTTCATTTGCAAAAATGTCGTATGGGGCTTCATTTTTAAATTATTAACGGAAAACACCGACCAACCAGAGCGCGAGAATCGCGCGCGCTCGGAGTCGCACTCGGAATCGCATGGCACGCGATTCTCGCGTTCTGATTGGTCGATGTTTTTCGTTAATAATTTAAAAATGAAGCCACATACGACATATTTGCAAATGAGAAAGTTGTTCAGAATGACCCCACCTACCTCCCATTTCCGGCTCCTTCAACACTTTTGAGACACCCTGTATAGTGTATCCATTTTATTGTCCAAGACTTCATTTTTATATAGTGTTTATATTCGAAATTGAGGAAAGTGAAACTCTCTGTATAGAAACTGGTTCTAATAAATACCATTTAAATGAATACACATTCAAATGAATGATTTTATTTATTAACTATCATATTATTTTTTGTCTATAGCAATTTTCATATTGCTTGTCAATCGCATTTTGTTAACTTACGTTTTAAATGAACACTTTAGTAGAAATGAAACAGAAATATGCATACATATAACAGTAAGATAAGTATGTATATAATTTCTCATTAGTTTTTATGTACAAGACATACTTTACCTGATATCGACATTTTTAGAGCGCTTTATAGAAATAAATTTATAAAAATTTATAATGATGATATTGTTGTATTTAGATGCAAGTTCTTTCTTAAATCTGTGTTGTCAAAAATACTGTTAAAACTATTTCTACGTTTTGGAAAGAAGATTCGTAACTCATAGTTTATAAATTTATATACATATATTTATAATTAAAAAATTCTTCCCACTTATCGTTGTTAAAAATTAATAAACTTCAGTAGCAAATTATATTTAAATATTATCAGCTACATAAGTACTAGATGTTATGTATAATATTTATTTTGTTGACATCTGTCTTAATTTATAATATCAGTAGAAATAGCTTTGTGTACTTTCATTAATATTAAAAAGTTGCTTATTATGAGCTTATCTAAAAGTAATAATAACGAAATTTTTATTCGCATGTAATATAATATTATTGTTAAACTTCATCTCTTATCTTTTATTTCTCCACACTTCCCTTGCAATCTTCAAAATTATTCTTCTATGTTTATAAAGGCGTTCTTTTGCCTAACTTTACAAAACTAGTTTTTGTACCTAAAATAAAACCAGCTGAACAATGTAATAAATTATTAATAAACCATATGACGATTTTGGAAACGAGTACTCCAGTGAGTTTTTCGGCAATCTATATATGTACATATTATATTGTAGAAACTTAATATCTGAGAATAAATTTTTAATTTGGGATACATAACTCGATAGCATTTATACATATTGCAGGCAAGCGTCGGAATACGTGTTAATATATAACATCTTACGGTAAATATAGCCTTGTTGGTACTGCATAATACACTACAATATTTATCTTTCTCCCTTCAGTTTTTTCGCTATTACTCAGTAAGAGATTTTATGCGAGAAAGTTAATAAAACGAAGATGGAAAGAAGATAGGAAAGCTGTTTCCAATAATCGCGAGAAAGCTGTATAACTGACAAGAGTATCAAAGCTTCAATCGAAATGCAAAGGCAGAAAGTATTAAACGATTTAAAAAAAAATTGCTGACTACTATCGATACCCAACGGCAATGTTTCTCTACTGTTATTACCTTAACCGGAAATAAATTGCAGTTTTTCGTGTCATATTTAGAACGTTTGCATATCACACGTTTTTAATTCGCGTTTATTGTGAAACGAACGTATTGTACTATTTGAAAGCGTACACTCCACGACAAAATGATGGAATAATAATACTGAAAGTTTGATAATAACAGACTTGGGGCACGTAGGACGCGAATATGGAAATAGTCAAATTTTTGTTTAAGTATTTACATAACTTAAAATATTTGATTATGTAACTTAGTGTTTCTTGCAAATTTTTGTTGTAAAATTAGTCATGACAATCAAATTGTAAAGAAAATTAAAGAAATTGTATTATTGTATATTAGTATTTGTATTATTTTTACGTCAGCAATAAATGGATAACATGTCTCATTTTGATTTTATTTGTTAACAATCAAAATTGAATTATGATTATTTCTAAACAAATTTGAATTGTGTATATATCAAATTATAATATAAACTCTTCACTTTTCTATTCGTTCAGAAAAAAGAACATTTTTTAAATTTAATGACACATGTTATATAATAATTATTAAGAAAAAGAAATAGAAAAAACACGTAGCTTTTCTGGTCATTAACTATTATGTACATGTATCATACATACATATATTTAGAAAAGTTGGGTTCATTTTTAAAAAAGAGTAAAAAGTTTGTTAAGTATTTATAGCATATTTTGACACGTATACCGTATAGTTGTAAATAATTAAAGTATATATCAGTTTTCTTACAAATAATATAAGGATTATATGTATATAATCATGTATATAATATGTATATAATCTTTATTGATTACAAATAATATAAGAATTTACTTATTTATTATATGTAACACATATGTAACATTATAATATGATATATATCTTATTTTATTTACATCATTACTCACATTGTTCTATTGTTATATTTATAACTTTGCCATTTTTATTTAAGTATATATATTATTGAGGCTGTTTAACCAGTTAACTGTGGCGATCTGTTTGCAAAGTGCGCACCAGTGTGTGTCGCAATAATCAAGCGATGACGGGTATAGTCGTCAAACAGAGAATAAGTGGCGCTGTTAAAATATTGGGTCAAAAAGACGACTTTATTTTAGAAAATGAACAACTTTATTACTGATATTTACACAGTCGCTTAACATGAACATATATTTATACATAATGAACGAAAAACTAAGAAACAAAATCAAGTATTTATAGAAGATCAGCAAGAAAAAAAGAAATGAGATAGTGCGCACATGAGCTTTTTCCAGGAATCGCCGCAGATAGAGAATCTAATATACTTGCTCTTTTTTTTTGGTTTTGATACATCAAGATGAAAATCAGGATAATCAAAGATCCACTGCACTGCTTACGAGCTACCTCTCAGGAAGTTATGAATCCAACTCAAATTATTTATAATTTTTATTTGTTTTTTTCATGTCGTCTTGACGTCTAAACATCTTAAACATATTAAAATTTAGGAATATAATTTAGTTTTCGCCAAAATTACAATGTAAATATCAAATTGTAAGAAAATTATACGCATGACGGATATAGTCGTCATGGCACACTTAACTGGAGAAACAGTGAGAAAATAATTTTTTATAGCAACATTTTCACACAGAATTTAACTATTGTTTTCTTCATTAATAATGAAGCGTTATACCGTGAAAACTATAAAATCTAACTATAGAATTTGTCTAACGTTATTTTTATCTGGTGACGATATTGGTTATATATATATATGCGTTCACATAGCGCGCAAAACTAACTTCGAACCTGAACATATTGGATGTAATAAAAAGTAGCAACGTGTCATTTCAATTGATGAAAAGCGATCTGGTTTAGACGACTCAGATCATTGGCCTAGTTACTTTCATAATCAAGATTCGGTAACAGTAAAATTTTTAATGCAAGGCGACATGCCAGTATAAGAATTATGGTTAGAAAAGTATTGGTTATCGTAGTGATGCTAATGTAAAATTTGGTGTTAAAACTGAATAACACCATGAATAAATAAAAAGATATACTATCCACATTGTAATAACTTTTAAAAATTCTTTTTCTAATTTTTATTATGTTTAATATTAATTTAAGGTAATTACGATATGTAAGTATATATTAATATAATAGTATATATTTATTAGTATTTAGTTAGTAATTTAGTATTTATTGATGATGGGGATATACACAGGTATATCACAGGTAATATCGTAAATTACTAACACCAGAGGCTGACACATAACCCTAGATCATTTGGCACCATTCACCAAATTTCACCAGCGGTCGAAGAATATGAACTTTCATTTCTTCGTTAAACTTTCGCCACGCATTATCTTTCGATGTGATGAAAAAAATGTTAAATTTACGTTCGTCAGTAAAAATTATGTGATTCGAGAAATAAGGATCTTTTTTAAATATTCTTTTGCACATTCTTCTCGTTTTCGACACATTTCTCCAAATTTCGAAACTGAAGTTTCGATATTCCTAAATTTTCGAATCTGTAATCTGTGTATAATTTTGGATCAAGCATCGCTAATATGAAGATCAAATTCGTTTTTTTCTATATTGATTTACATCATATTTAAGGATTTGGTCATTTGCGACCGAAGTTTTGGCATTTGAAAGTTTGCTCATTTGGAAATTTAAATAATTCGAAATATATGCATTTGGTAATTTAGAAATTTACAACTATTGTAGTACAGACATATAAAATTTTCAAACGTAAATTTTTTTTAAAAACGTTACGTTTTTACAGACCTGAGAATTAGAAAATTTGGATATTTGAGAATTTCGGAACGTGAAACTATGGAAAATCAGAAATATTATATAAAGCATCAATTTTTTAAATTTACATATTTTCATTCTATAGATCTTCATACTTACAAATATACAGTCATGGACAAAATTAAGTGGACATTGCAGAAATGTAAAAGGATTTTTTGTTTTATTACAATGTTTTAAATAAATTTTAAATTTAGAACGTGAAATATTTTTGTAGACTTGAAAAAACATTTATGTATTTAATGTATATAATTGTGCAATAAAGTTTTGATTTATGGGCATTATTAGTTAAATTAAATTAACCTTTTGTTATTTATGATACCTGTCCACTTAATTTTGTCCACGACTGTAGAAAGTAAAATTACAAAATCTAAAGTTTGGAAATTTATAAAATTTAGAAATTCAAGAATTTGAAAATTCAAAATTTAGAAGTTTAAGTTTAAAAATCCAGAAGTATGGGAATTTGAAAAGCCAGATATTTAGAAATTTGAAAATTAATATCTTAAAAATTTAGGAACCAGGTTATTAATTTCAAAATAAATGTATTATACGCAGTGAGATTCAGTCTTAAAGGTATTCGTAACTTCTTAAAGATTGAGAACTAAAGATTGAGAACGCCAAGGCTGCAAAGAATCCTCATCTGAATTCATAATCTTGATCCAAACATCAGCAGGGGTAAAAAGTCGTTGGTTTTCCGCCATTGTATGCGTTCTCTCCTTTCGGAAAATATAGAACGATGGTTATATAATCCCTCCATGAATTTTCATGTCACATCTACCATCGCTAGAAAAGAATGTTCTTATTTGCTTTGAGATCAGCGGGAAATCGATGAAAAAAAATATTTCTACCCGTCTCCAATTAAATCCGGGGTTCAAGATCCATGCGGAAATATCGCAAATGAATCGAGCAAAACAACTGCAAATTTAAATGCTGTTAAAACGGGGTCGTGTTTCCACGATACGAGCGGCTATAAAAGGTTCCGTATTTCGAGATCTTATCGTGGTCTGAAGCAAGTGTAAAATAAATGGAATTTGAAATAGTTGTTTCAAAATACCGAACTGAAATTACACAATAAACACAGTAAGTCCTATGCATAATTTGAAATATCTTTGAAAATAATTATTTTTCGTCATAAGTGATTTAATACTTGCGTTTAAAGGATAATCAAATGTATCGATCGGTGAATAAATATAATTGTATTTAAAAATATACTTAAATTAGCTCTTTTATCTCTTCTGTGCGTCCGTATAGAAAAGAAGCTACCTCCATCAAATAATTTGTACGCTATAATGACGTAACTCTCGTTCAAAACATTTTCTTGCATCGTGAATATTTTCGAAAATATTTAAGACTTATATTGCATTTTTACGTCGGAAGTATTTGATCTCGTTTAAAATGTTCGTCCTTATAGTAATTTCCGTTTTTTCGTTCCTTCTTTACCCAATTCTTTACCAGTCCTTTAGTTTGTTCATTAGTTGCATCTGAGTACTAAAACCCTTTACCCTTAGCAGTACAACTTTTGTTTGCAATTGTCTATTCATGTCTAGGTATTACTTGGGTTTGTACTTGCTACGGTCACTTTGGGGAAAACCTAGTCTCGCTGCACACGTCACGTTAGATTCCTACTGATACACGAATTTACCTAGCCAATAGGAATTCTCATACAAGATGCATTATACAAAACAGCAGTCAACCCACAACCAACATACAAAATACATAATACAATACAGTAATAAAAAAAAATGATACAAGATATAATATACAACACATCACTCTAGTTCAAAGTCTTATACATTGTATACATTACAATCCACTTATAGCTTTGTCAGGAATCATCATCGACTCCATCGCATTGTTTATTCGTCAATAATACTGTTCTTGCTGCAACGCATACATAATTAGAACACATACGTTAACCATTTTTAATAATCGAAATGTATGTACATATATTCAAACGAATTCGTTATTTTCAATGCGGGATGTATGCGGGGGCGATTCAATATTGTGTCAGTAAAATTTTAGAATAATTTAATTACTTATATTATAAACACCGTTAATCAGTTAAAATAGTATCCGAACGCTCACATCAGTGACATTATCTGTACATCTTATTGTTAGACAAAAATGTATGTGAAAATCTGTTTCAATAATAAATAACCAGCTTCCCACATTAAACCACTGACGCAATTTTTCAAGGTATTATTTTTCAAAGAGATACATAACTTTTCGGTCTGTTTTATTAAACTATTATATTATTTAGATTTTTGTTTACGTTTTATTTTACAGCAAATTGTAACAAATATATTTAAAATCACCAAAATTTGATAAAAAAGTTTAGCTGGTTAATAGAATGGTACAAATTTTTATTTTCAAAGTGATCTTTATCCATTTTATAAACAAATCCAGCTTCCTATAATAATATTTAGATTTCTGCGTTTTCCTTTTATTTTAAAGAAATAAATTGCAAAATATTAACTTGATTTTAATATATATTTTAATGGCGAATGAATATGTTGGATATCTTTTAACTTCTTTTATTTTATAATATAATATTGTTCGTATTTCTTTTTATTTTGAAGCAAATATATCTGTTTCATTGCTTTACGTCTTTTTGTGAATTATAAAAATTATTTCATTAACTTTGAAAGTGACTTAAGTCCACTTATAGTCATTAAAACCGTATCACTGTTTAATCAATATTATTTGTTACATCAATTCGTTTGGTAAATTATATTTCAAATTATTTATATGTAAATTATATAATACTCTTAGAAACATGAAACTATTATTGTTTCCTGTTATCAGTTACCCATAATTTTAAATTTATAAAAATACAAGTCTTTACATATCTCAGTTCCGAAGTACTTAGGTTTCTTCAATAGAAATGGTTCAAACATGTGTTAAAAAACTCATATATTTAAAATCGTAAACAATTTTTTATTGGTGCTACAGGAGGTTTTCCACTGAATGATTAAAAAAGAGCTTGCAACATTTAGAACGCAAACAAAAAACCTTTTATAAATGTAAAAAGGAGGTGAATTCGTTTCTCGGGCTCGTAAGACTAAAAAATCGATCGTGGCCCATCCCGAATGTGTTAAAACAAAATGCAGTATATCAGTGAAGCTCGCGGTTGAACAGTTGATTTACGTTTCCTATCTTCGTTTCAGGACTGTACCGTTCCTCCGAACTCGAACGTGTTAAAAAAAATTAAAACATCAAAGTTCATCGTTTCCTAGATGACAGTTGTTATTGAAGTATGTACATACAGAGTGCGCCAACTGTAGATACCATATGATAAATGCTTATAAAATAATGAAAACGTAATTAAATAGACGTCAGTTCGCGATATTTATTTACTTTGGCTTATACCATTATAAAAAATTCATTTTTTGAATACCATATCGGGCAAATGGTCTCCTTTGTGAACAGCGCGAAGAAATACTTGTTTTTGGGCATTTTCCATTACTTTTTGCAACGTTTGGGACATTATTTCCGGTACTTCTTTGCGAATTGCATCTTTTAGTTCCTGGAGGGACCATGGTGCATTAACATACACTTTGGACTTTAAATATCCCTACAGAAAAAAGTGTGGAGCCGTCAAATCGGGCGACCGCGGAGGCCATTCGTAATCGCCATTTTTCGAAATTAAGCGATTCGGGAACAATCTTCTTCTCCTCAACATCGGCCGGAACAATCTGAATGTTCTCGTTGCTGCTCTTTGAACGCTGTCTTGCACTCTTTGCACGGTCACGAACATTACCACTATCACAAAACTTATTAATAATTTTCGATACAGTTTTCCACGTAACGTTAAAATTGCGTCTTACTTCCGCCTCATAGCACGTAATGTTTTGATAAATGCGGATCTTTCTCTACAATATACATACTTCTATAATGTCAATCCGTTGTGCTGGCGTTAAGTTGTTCATGATGAATAAAAATGGTATAAAATAACCTGTCGAACGGTCTAATGTGTTCTTCGCAATGTTTACAAATAGCAATTGTTTTAGCGTTCAACGTACAGCATAGTACCTACAGTTGGCGCACCCTGTATATTCGACATTTTTTGTAGCTGAAATCGACTTTTTAATTTCAAAGGAGTTCGCTTCTGTGGTGAGCAAATGTTTTTAACATATCTGTTAACGAAATACTGCCCGTGCTTAGTGGATAAGGTACAATTATAGAAAAACAAGACTTTGACGCATTGAGATTGTATCTCAGAAAATGTTTTATTGCATCATGCTTTTGAAATACGAGGTCTGTTCAAAAAATAACCGAACTTTTGTAATTACGCGGCAATGGATCGTCATAGCGACGAGTGGTTTACAGCATTTCATTTGCCATAACCTTCTGCGTTACATGCATTTTACAGATCCTTTATATCGCGTTTAGTTCCCGAGTTATTGTAATTTGAGTGCAAGGTGTTTCAGTGTGCGCGGCGATTTTCGCAATATGTGATTCACGAGAGCAACGGCGCAACGTGAAATTTTGTATGAAACTGAGGAAAACATTCACGGAAACGTTTAGACTTTTGAAGCAAGCTTATGGAGGTGATGCTTTTTCTCGTACACAGTGTTATGAATGGTTTATCAGATTCAAAAATGGTCGTCAATCAATTGAAGATGACCTTCGACCAGGAAGGCCTTTGACCGCAACCGGTAACACTTGCATTGAGAAAATCAGTGATCTTGTGCCAATCAATCGCTAGTACTACGAAAGTGTTTTGAAAAGGTTGCGTGAAAAAATTCGCAAAAAGAGACCACAGTTGTGGCGAGACAACTTATGGTTTCTTCACCAGGAGAATGCGCCTCTCCACTCAGCCTCGTTAATTCGCCGGTTTTGTGCAAAAAATCAGATGACTGTCCTCCCACAGCCTTCCTACTCCCCAGACCTTGCTCCCTGCGATTTCTTCTTATTCCCAAAATTAAAATCAGTGCTGAAAGGACGGCGTTTTGACTCAGTTGAAGACATTAAACACAATTCGTCATTGGCATTGAAGGATGTTCCTATAGAAGCTTACCAGGACTGCATGGTAAAGTGGAAACACCGCTGGAATAAGTGTGTGGATAGAGGAGGGGAGTATTTTGAAGGGGACAAAGACCAATAAGTTATATATCAAATAAAAAAAATTAGGAAAATAAAGTTCGGTTATTTTTTGAACAGACCTCGTATTTCATCCTAAAGTGAAAAATGCAATTTTTTAATATTTTTTTTAAACTTCTAACAAATTTGTTTAGCATTTACGCTAAGTGAGTACTAAAAAAATTGTTTAGTAAAGAAATGTTTATAGTTCTATTATTATTTATTTTTATACATAATTGTGCCACGTTATCGCTAAAATAGAAAAGACTAAATTGCAGTTTTGCAATGCGACAAGATAACCTCAAAAGATCATAAAGCATTTCAAGCTAGTTATATGATTTGGGAGAGCACGTATAGTACTGTACATATTTCTTCCTTTTTGCATCTTTTATCGAAATCTGAGTTTATCTTCAGTCTTATTTTTAATGTAACGCCTAATTGTGCTTTTTGAATTTGGATGAGACACGGAATTTTGCTTAAAATACAGGGGAGGGAGTCTATAATTAATCTGTAATTATCGAAACGTTATGAAAATAAAGTTTAAGAGACGTATAACACGGTGTACATTTCTGTTAACACACTTTCTGAATCTGATTACGAATGAATGATGAACGCTTTCAAGCATTTCTATAATTAATGTACAACATGCATGAATGTATAAGTTGTTTTTGCATATCTTCGACTGTCGTCGGTGGCTGTTATGCTTAAATAGGGAAGGGAATTAGTTCATATGTCGCGAAACTTAGTCACTGTAATCGAAATGATATCTGAAATTAATACAATTGTCCGAGTTAATGGACAAATATTCTACCAGTGCTTGAATTTTTATCCATTACTACCATTGTACTTTCTTAACCCTTTAACACAGTTTTCTAGGCAGTTGCGTCATTCACAGGTAGTTAATTATTATTGTCACTACGTTAAGACAACTAAAGAAAGTTAAAATGGTGACACATTTTGCATCCCGCGATCCTTAATTATGAAGATTATGATTAGAATTGTCTGGTTTATCATTTTCGAACTGCAGTCTGCGTCAAGAGTGTGGCACAATATTGTAGGGCAAAAGGTCCATCTGATTATGAGCGAACTATAAATTCTTTCATGCATTTCTATAATTGTTATAATATATGCATGAATAATTCATGTTCCCCTACTTTCGAATTTCGACGGTGGGTTACGATAAATTTCATTTCTTAGAACTTTTCGAAGGAGATAACCAACCGATGTTAAATCCAGTGCGCGGGCTGGCCAAGTATTGCTACTGACATATACCAACCAGCGATTGGAAAATATTTTGTTTAATATCTTTCGTACTTGAGGATTGCGTGCAGTACAGTTGTCATATTGACACTACATTTTTAAACGTGTTAAAAGCACAGACTCTAATAGATTTGGTAGTATTTAGGACGAAAAGGTGAAATAAGTTTGAGCCGTAAATGATCCTGTAGTCGCAGAAGTGGGAAATGCGAAGTTATTCGGAACTGACTCTAACTGATTGACTGGAGTTATTATAATTGACGTTATGCTTGTTGTATTCTAAAATATTCTAACCGTGTCGCGATGTTCTTCCTCTCTTATAACATTGGCAAGGAGGGCGTTATCACCTCAGAACACTGAGGGTGGAGTTTGCCAATACCACTGTCAACGCCCTGACTTTCCGATCGGGGTAGAATTTGTTGTAAACTAAAAGATGGACACCACGTGTACAACAATCCTTGGGACGCGATGGTCATGCGACCGTACTAACTGTGACGGCACATGGCTGGCAACGTTTACGAAGGGTAGCCTATTCAGCTAAACACGTGCTAAAAAGTATAAAATAATTTCACCAACTTACAGACTTTAGGACAGGCTTAATTGCCTATACCTGAGCATCTGCAAGCGGTCAATGTTATTTACTTCGGCGCTGCGACCAACGTGCCGCCACAATCCATTATTGACATATGGCCCAATGATCTGGTGATCAATTAGACCGGATAAAACATTCACATTTCACTAATGGTGATCGATTTCATGAAGCCAATGCAGATTTTCTGTTGTCCAATAGTGTATATTTTTGTATATATCATTGTCATATGTAAGTGTTGCGTCCCTGTTACAAAGAATGGTTTCTATAAACGGGAAATTTACTTTTTGCATTTGACGTAAAAACTATTTACAACATTTTTTATGCGTTTTTTACAGCCTCGTCCTTGTTACTTATGATGTTGTAGCGGTTAACTCGTAAATTTATTTGCTTTGGAGGTCCTTGAGGACCCAGGCCCGTTCCAACATTTTGCGAGTAGGCCCTCGCTTTTCTTTGTCAGGGTCGCCCTCGATGCCACGTGTTTTTCCAACGGGCAGAGAGAGTTTGTAAAATCCTTGCAGAAGGCAACAGACTCTCGTAGCATTCATATCGTATTTTATATCCATAGTTTTTATTACCGTCACTTAGTTCAGACACCTATTGTTATATATTATCGTTGTTATTGTTTTGTTTAAATATATATATTGTTGTCTGTTAATCAGTGTCGTATTTACGTACTTTTACCTCGCGTTATCCTAAAATGTATTAATGTACGATGTATGAATGCACGCAATAGAATTCTAATTGATACCCTATCTGTCGTTCGTTACTTCGTTCATTGAGTAAAACACCTTGGTACGTTCTCTTGTACGCTACGTTTTTTTTTTATTAATATGTATTAAACTACATGACATGCAACCATAGTACTTAAATGTGTTCGTTTTCACTCGCTATCCCGGCTTCTGCTAACAATATGTTGACTATGAGGAGTAAATCCTGAACCACACGTGGATGTTTTTTGTTTTCTATAATTTTGTTATGTTTACTTTATTGTATCATACATTGAAGGAACAATATAACGAAATAGTACGTGATAGCCTATTTTGATCAGTACATTTGGTATCACATAATATTTTAGCTTTCACGACATTTTCATAGCAAGCATCGTAAACGATTACCATATCGTATCTTGCACTGTTACGGACGTAGTAATAAAAGCAGCACACAATGTCTCTCACAATAACTTCCACGATGTTACCTTTTAACGTTCACGATGTCTTATGTAGATATTAAAATAGCTCATAAGGTATATCAACTTATTTCATATTGACACTGACTACAATTTAACAGTACACCGTTTACAAACATATCTTGCCGCAAGAAACAAAGTAATATTGATCACGTTGAATATATTTTTTAATAAAAGATTATTAATATTGGTTTAATACGACATTCACAGTTAGGATGCTCACGTTTCGCTTTCTCAAGATAATCTAAGCTGTTCCATCGTCCGTAGACAATCGGTTGTCCACTGTTTTTCTTCGCACCTCTGCTCCGTATGCCACAGTTGATTTTACTGCATGCTTTATAATGTCGCTATTCCACATTAATTTGAAAGTATTTGAATAATTAACTGTAAACCATATTTTTTTCTAATACCTTGGTAAGTATAATTTCATATTTTATGAAAATTTAGGAAAAAAATATCGGGTACCTTATTTAACACGTTGAACGCCCAGCGTAAATCGGTGAAGTTTCTCCCGGGGCCCAAATCCGGGAGTGTAAACAGCGCGATAAGGAAGAGCGATATGCAATGCGTCGTATAAATATAACCACAGTTTATTTTTTTGAAAGAGTATTAGAAGATAACTTTGTAGAAGGTGCTTACAAAGTATAAAGGGCCTCGAAGTGGGGAATGCGATCAGCGTTCCGGAAAAATTTCACTATGAAAGATCTCATGGCATTTACACTAGAACTTTCAGTCTCCTCAGAACCTTTAGTTGTCTCAGAACTTTCAGTTTCTTCAAATCAGTCAGTCAAACAGTATTTTTTGCATATTTTTGACATCTTTATTTACTTCTTGATCCCTAAAATGTTCGTTAGACAGCGCAAAAGTGTAGATGAAAGTGAGCCGAGTAGTGACGAAGAAGTATTCGGGTTTCCAAGAAAAGTTAGAAATATTATTGTGTCAAATTCAAGCTCGGAAAATGAGGATTTGTATGAGAGTGAAGATTTTGAAGAACTATTAGAAAACCGGGCTATAGAAGAAGAGAATGAACAGATTGATACTGTCGGTTCATCTGACAATATTCAGTGGAAGGAGTTCACCGGAAAACAAAAATCATTCGAATTCTAAAAAATAAGTATATTTTTAATGTTTCTTTTTGTTTATTTTATAGTTTATTGTTACTTTCTGTTGTTTATACGCATCATAATTATGTTACAAATAAAACTATTATAAATTACCTCAAAAATCCTGTTTTAATTGGACGAAGAATAGCGTCACCCGTAAACGGGTGACGGGGCCACTGTGGAAACATAGCCGTCACCCAGATCTGGGTGACGTGGCGTTCAACGTGTTAAAAAAACTAAACGTACTTTACTTTTCAAGAAAACTCAAAGTAGTAATATACAATATGTGTGGCGGTATTGCTGAAACCACGTGCGGTTAAAGAATCGAAGAAATAATATTTTTAATACAGCAGAGTTATAGTATTTTTATTGTTATTAAACTTTACCAAATACAGCTTCATCGCATTTAGTGATTGAAACATTAAAAAAGGAAGGTATTGATTCATATCTTCCTTCGACATACCAATAAAAATTAACTCGATTGGTTATAATCACAATTAACTTAGTATAGTCAACTGATTATACTGTACTAAATCTACTAAATGCCTACTGCCTTGGCGTAACAGAATAACTGACATTGAGTGACGCTGGCAGCGGCGCGTGTTTCGCAAAACTATTTTCCTTATAAAATGAAAATGAAAGTCATTTTGTAACTTCGCTTGATATTTTATGCAGCAGAAATGTCTGATCTGTTACGTGCGATTATTATATTTTCGCCTTGTCCTACGGCTTTTGAAATTAATTGAAAAATGTCAATGAAAATTAGTGCGATTTTCGTATCTTTCTTAGTTTGATTATTATTTAAATACATTTAAATGTTTACAATGTAACATTCATTAATAACGTTTTATTCGGGATTGTTCACAGGTTTTTCTCGTGCAAAACGCCACTGAATACCCCCTATGGTAAAAGCACAAATCATCTGCAAAGTTGAAAATTTCAATTTTTGTTAACATTAATTTAAAAAAAAAAAACTGTATGACCTAGAGAGAAACAGAATTCAGATTCCTATTCACCTCGTATAAATCTACAAGAATTTCATAGTGGCGGTTACATCGCATCAATTTATTACAATCAAATAATTATACTCATTTTCTTCTGATGGGTTGCCAAACACATTTGATACAGGTAATATCAGCAATCTTTATTATGTTACACATAGTTGAGTGTCAAATACATGTTGCTGGTCACATTCGTGTGTACTGTTATGTGGATTTGAAACTATGTGGTCCGAAACAATTAAAGTACTTAGTTAATGCTTTCGAAGCAGAAACATTACTTTTTCACATAAAATATATCTGATATTTACAGCCGTATAAACTATTTCGAATGAGGCATAATCACTTATTTTACTAAAATGATGTGCTTTGCGCATAAAATCATAAGATCAGCTAAACACATCTGAGTTTCTGAAGAAATTTTCTGTTGATTCAATGCGGGAAGTATTTACAGTAGGATTGATTTTTCGATGTAAATAGTACTACATGCGAAATTCAAATGGTTTTTAAGCCACGCTACTTTCATTAATTTTATTCTTATCCGACCGGCTAAGATGAACTATAGTGGGAACAAACATTACAACAATCTTTTGGATATGCATATAAAGTAAAGATTGCAACATGCTTCTAGGAATACAATAATATATTACAAACCTGATCTTTTGCAATTGCACTTGTCTCGAAAATTATGTGTGCAAGTATATTACATATTGTTGATTGCTTCGTTTTGACACACTAGCAATGCGAGGGTTCAAAGTAGCATTAGAGTTGATGTCAAATAGAATTGTCTATTGGTTCTACAATATAAAGTTCATGCTACTTGAAGGGAACTTAAACCCGATTTCACTAAATAGTGACTCGCGAACTGTGTATACGAAAAAATATAAACGGGACTTTATGTTTAAAATAATTTTATTAGGTGTAATCAAATTGCCAAGCACATGTAATTTTTCAACATAATCTCCGGCTTTAGCAATGCATTTGTCCCAGCGAATTGGAAGACTTTAGATCCCAGTATCGTAAAATGAAGAATGTTGCGTCAGGAGCCAGTTTCGCACAAATGCCTCCACCGCCGCATCGCCTTGGAATCGTTGTCCTCCTAGTGATTCTTTAACACTATTTCTACCAAGAAGTGTCATAAGACACCTTTCAAATTTTAATATAAAATTATTCTCTATGTTGAATCGTTTCTCCACAATTAATTTTTTTACTTTTTATACAATGGTTGTTAAATTAATTCAGCGATATTATTTTTCTTCAGCTAGTATACGCTAATTTCCCTTGTTGCATTTTAGTGTACACCACTGCATTGATTGTATATTAGAGTGTCCCATAAGTTCTTTCCTTTTTTGATAGACATTCATACACAATATTTATAGTTTAAAGTTGATTCGTTGCATTAATTGTTCAGCTGTATCAACCTTCTTTATCCGACTATCCCATTTTGTGTCATATTACAAAAAGGAAGAAACATATGTGAACCTAATATGTTGTAGCTTTATGAATTAAATAATCTCCAATAAATACACATGAGTGTATCAATAAATATTGTAGGGGTGTGGGAAAAAACGACCGAAAAACCATCGCCGAACGGTAACCGGCGCCAAACGGTAACCGGCGCCAAACGGAAAAAAAGAGAGGTGACGAAAAAACCTGTGTGAGTCAGCTGCTAGGATGCGTGCAGAAATCGGTCACCTTTGTCGTCGGCTTCGATGACAAACATCGAGAGAAGGCGAGCGTCCGCGAGGCTAATTGCGAGAGAGAGAGAGAGAGAGAGAGAGAGAGAGAGAGAGAGAGAGAGAGGGCGTGTGCGAGAGAGAGAATACCACTAAAGACAAAAACCGCGAAATCTGTGTGCCCGCGAGTATGTAGATGATTTTTGTATATAAACCGCGGCGTCGCGAAGAAAGGGCAGAGAGAGAGAGAAAAGAGAGACCGTGACCTAGCGAGTGTATAGCGAGAGTATTGTGAGAATAAAGTGAGATACCGTGAGATAGCGTAGATTGTAGAAAAGTCTGTAGAAATAAATATCTTTCATTTGAGAAATCACGAGGGATAGTCAATTTGGCAATCAATATCCCTACAATATATTCCTCAAATTATCTACGTTTAACTCATAATTTGAAATCCCAACCAGTTTCGACAATGATTTGTATTCCAAAGACGTCAAAAGACACCGTTTTGGTTGAAATAGGTATACACAAAATCGTGGTAGAAATAGTGTTAACTGGTCCAAAGAGATGGTAATGGCATAGCGAGAGATCGGGGTTGTAGGGAGGGTGATCAAATAGTGACCACCTCATTTTTTCTAAGATTTGGCAAGTTAAAGCTGTAGTATGGGGCCAGGCATTATCGTGAAGGAGAATGACGTCTCGAATCGGTTGGTCACGTCTTTTGGAACGATAAGTGACCTTTACCTGCCTCAAAAGCTCACAATAATATGCAGCATTTATTGTACAATTTCGGAAATGATAGAATAACAATCACTCGCTGTTATTGTACCAATAATTGTAATAGCAAGTTACTTCGCTTTTTTTCAGCCAAATGAAATCTCTACAAAAGTTTTTAATCTCAAAAAAGCTTTCTCGTAACACAGAATGTCTGTTTTATCTTTACAATCGTTTGTTATTTTTTTCATGGGGGCGCGCTATAGAATATTGCGAAAAAATGTTTGTTTAGCTTTAGAAAATCTACCCTGATCGTTCCTGACGACCAAACCAGTGAGAAGGAGCGAACAATAAAACAGAAGTGACGATGCACAGTACAGAGTTTTCTCTATTTTCGAGTCACAACGAAGATTTACTGGCACCAGAATTTACCGTACGTGGCGGTAAATCTTTGTCGAATACTGTTTCGTGCTGTCGCTCTACCTGCCAGAGTATCTGTTTCCGTGGTGGTTTGACATGGACAGATTTTTAATTGCAACTTTCTCTTCCGGTCGAACCATTTTCGTACTTATACCGCTGATATTTTCTAAACAAATGGGCAACTAAGCTCGAACTTAAACTAGAAATAATAAATTGAAATTTATTAATTATCGACGTATGTTCGCATATTTTTTCTGGTACAATGCGACATCAAGTAGCAGATTGAAGACGGAATAAATCGAGAAATTAGTCAAATACGCGATATCACTTTATTTTTTTATCTGTTACTTTATACTGAAAAATTATATAATTTACCTTAGAACTCGATAAAGTGAGTGATAACTCGCATCATCTTCTTCACAGAGTACACATATTTATAAACACTTGAGTACTAAGAAATTAATAACCATAGTCCTTTAAGACATTCATTAAAGAAAAATGGTTCATTTTATAATCTTTGGAATAACATGGAAATTAATGATTATTACAACGAAACCTCGATTAACCAGTTTGCAACTATTCGCATTGGGATAAACACTAGAATTATCAACCAGTAAAATGACTGGTTTCGGGTTTGGCATTTTTTATTACAAAATTTTATTGTCGTCCTTTTGTCAAAATGTCTGTCATGTTTTATTAAGCTAATGAATTGTTGTATATGTTAGGTGATGCTGCAATATTTATTTATTTATTTTTCTACTTTATTTTCAGTTTTGAAGTAAGCATGCATTTAATGCCGATACTTCTAGTGTTAACTGGAATCTCGATTATCGACGGCCATGGTTATGCATTTCCTTATGTTTATTAACATGCTCGATTCATGTTTATTTTCTTTCCCTACAGAATTCTTTCCTCGATGCTACTTTCGATCACTGTTAAATCATTGTTATTACCAAATCAATATTTTAAGCGCAGAAATGACTTCTGAAATAGAAAATAAATGAGTTCGATGGAGAAAAACATTAAAAGTTTACAAGGTATATATTTCGGTGAGTAAGTAATCTTAATTGCTTTTGATTTCTGATATTTTGCAAAGAAATCAAGAAAACAAGACGAGTAGAGATTGTATGGCAATCAGTATAAATGGTTAGTTGCAAAACGAGTGTAAGAAGAAAGGGCGTGTTTATTGTTGAATCTCGTTTCAGAGCAAAATGATACTTTTATGGTAACGTCAAAATCTCTGAATCTTAAGAATATTATTTACGACAGTACCGATGCATGAGAAAAGATACAAAAACAAGATGTCATTAAAATATAGCTGTTCAGTCTTTAGAAGTCAGAGCCTCCTGATTCAAAATTTTCTGTTACAACAGAGAATTCGTATATAAGTCATGCCGAGGATGAAATTGTACGTTTGATTAAAAATGTATGTTAGCGTCAACGTATTTTTGAGGGTCGACGAAGGCAATTAGCCCGCCGCTATTTTGCTTTCGGACGATTTATGATCGTGTGTTTATATGAATGGCAATTCAGGCGGTCGACGATGGCCAGTGACTCGAAGTCACGTAGCCATCGAATGTCGCCGGATTGATTGTTTAAAAAGAGGCATGGGAATGTTCTGGAAAAGGCAAGCAGCCCGACGTTGCATTGCTTAGGTGAATAGGGGTGTTGTTCTTTAACACTTTCACGACCGGTGACACCAACGTGGTGCCATAGGCAGGCCAGTCGTTGTTTGCCGGTGACACTTACGTGGTGTCACGTGGTGACTCCCATGTCGTATCTACCATTGGTCAGCCATTTGCAAAGCTTTTTCGAACGTCAGTTGTTTAACACTTTGAGATTGAATATTATCGCTAGAAACTGCGTACTTTTTCACGAAATACGTTTCAATTTTTGCTTATTGATAAGCAACAAGGTATATTGTTTCTGAGAGTGTTGCACGGATACGATAAAATAATGTCATAAAAAAGTAGTTAAGTTTGTTATTTTGTCATGAATTTTGTTTTATATTTGTACGTTTTAATAATTGTCACACAAAGAAAAAACATTGTTGTATAATAATGTTGAATTATTTCGTGAATTTACGTAATGTTTTTTTACATTAATTCTTCAAAAATTTTGCTGGCGTTTGGCGACGTTTCACTACGCAAACATGCGGTCGTGAAAGTGTTAAGGATGTGGCTACGGTGGGGAAGGCAGGAATGCCTTCTGGTAAGAGGACTAACAATTGGCACTTACCCCAGAACCTTTATCGACAAAGTATTAAAATAAGAATTAGTCTAACATGTATTAGAATTCGAAGAAATATCTAGATGAATCTGACGTACGAAAATCGTTGTCGGATAATGATTTACACATCATACGTGATAATATTGTAGTGTCGTAGTTTTTAGAAAGCTAGTTTTAAAGCCCTAAGTATAAGGGTAGTCCTCAAGACGTTTCTAAAGACTGGAGAAGGACAATAAATGGGACAGCGTTGACGGACACAATGCACGAATGTACGTTGCGTTTTTGGGAATGGAGCGAGAGGGGAGAAAAGGGTCCTGCGAGGATTTTCCTGACCGGAGAGTCAGTGTTGGAATGAGAGTCGAATCGTGTTGTTATAATTAAAATTAGAGTTGAGAGTAGTTACGATAGTTGAGTAGCCTGCAAATATATTCGATAGTATACACTATGCGGCCGACAAGTTGTCCGGTGAGGAGGTTGTCCTGAAACATAAGACGTACGCAATCGCTCCTCCTACCCCCACCCTGAACCGTTGAAACTTGACACCGATTGACGATCGCAGACTACTGATTGTTTACGGTCTTCTGGTCAACTAGTGTGCGTGACCGCGCGAACCAATAAATTCGGCCGCCGAAAATGCGTGAGACTCGCTGCGACCATCTTTTTTTTCGGCCAATTACTGCCGTCGCATCTGAACGCCTGGCCAAACCTCCTCACCGGACAACTTGTCGGCCGCATAGTGTACATTACTTTATGTTACGGATAATTTCGAAGGCCCCGCGCAACCGTCCACCATATTTGTCTCAATAATTTGTCTTTCCGTTTGCGCGGGATTTCGTGCCTCTGAGGAGGAACATGCGAACGTCGTGTGGAGGAGAAGTACGCAGAGAGTCACGAGCAATGAGAGCAGAGAGTTGTATGGCGTTTTGTATGCGACCCGTTTTAAATATAGTAAGTCTTTGATACCCAAGTGCTGTTTACTTATAAACCCTTCTTGTTAAATACACAACACTTTATAATATTATAAGCTTTTTCTTAAATAAATTAAAGACATTATTAGATATCTTATATAATACCTTGTTTCTCTATAATATTGTAAGTGCTGTCTATAATAAACTAGATCATAACGAAACTAAGGAAACTGAAGAAATAGGTTTAACGATGGAGCTATATATATGTGTACGTTTTTATACTACAGTTTGTGTTCTTTTCTGGGCTCGATGGTTCGCTGAGTCCAGATTTATTGGAGTTGTTTGTCTCCCAATTACGCTTAATAATCGAGAATTCACTATATGTGTTATTTGTGAGAACATAGTCTATTCCTTCCATTTCAATCAAATATCAGGGATGAATTGGTTTTTTTATTCCCATTGCCAAGAAATAAGTATTTCGTGATAATAGAATCAAATGATTTGATTTTACACGCCTTTAACACAAACTTTCCGATACAGTTATTTTGGTGCACTGTGGCATATATTTATTATGTATGTTTACTTGTATTTCCAAAGTTAAGGAGTTAATAATTCAAACGAAAAAGAATAATTTAAAAAAGAAAATCTGTGTTTATTGCTGCTGTGTTTATTTATTCTCCTTTCATAGCAAAATGATAATTTTATAATTACGATAGAATCTCTGAATATGAAGTATATTATATACCATAGTGTCGATGCGTGGTAAAAGATGCAACAGAAAACTATTAGACGAACTAATAAAAATGTATCTCTCATAACAATATTAGCGGATTCAAGTACTGTATTCTAATATGAGTGTATATATATAAGGATAATTTTTTATGTGGTTGCGGATCTTCACAGTGAATAAACTAGAAATTGTTTCACTGTAAACCAAGAACCGACATTTAAAGCTTATTCATGCTATTGTACTTTTTTACGTAACACCTGTCTCTGTTTTGTTAATGGCTCCCTCTGATGTGTCGGACAAAATTTAAATTAAAGAAATAGCATTACTTTACATACGTATGTGTTTATAGTACATACAAGAATCTACGAATAAACCTTTATTTTGCAAACGGAAATTGGTTTTGTGTTGTTCTTTTCGTGTCGCTGTAGTTCGTTGAGTCTCAATTTATTCGAGTGGTTTGTCTCCTACATGTAAGTATACCGAACAATAAATTTTTCACTTTATTATGGCATGTTCTGAATGAAAACCCGGTGTACATAAATTATGATCAAGTCAACTTCAAATAATTTGCATTTATCTTGTTGCGCCGTATTCATAAAATTATAAAGCCATTGGGCTTATTTTTAACTGTTAGAAAATTCATGAACAATCAGCAACTGGCCGTTGCAGCTATTTACTATGTGTAACTTGTATCCTTAAATTTCTTTAATTTAGTATGGTTTTCGAGCGCCAGCGTTTATTATTATTTTTAGACTGTTGAACCGGTGGATGATTAATGACTTCGTATTTTTTACCACATGTCATATTAACCTAAGGACGAGCATTTGGTAAGGGCGATTATATCCGCTTTTCTAAAATTTCTATAACCAATAAAACAATTTAATTTTAAGTTAGTCGTTGCTCCACCACCAGCAGTATGTCTATTCCCATTACATACTTCTTTCTGCAAAGAGCATTTCTTTTAACAACAAAATTTAAAGTCTGTTATCAGTTTTCGAAGTGTTACTTTTTTCTTAAAATACTAAACCAAATTTGAATTATAATAAAGTTTATCCAATTTATCCTCGCCAGTTGTTTAGATATTTTTATTTTAGTATGGTTTCATTGATCCACCTTTTTAAATTTCTATGTAGTACGGAAGTAATATAATAAAGGCACCGAAATCACTAAAAATTAATGAAGATGTTTGTAAGTTACTTTTTCATAAATTAAAGGACGGAACAGTCGAACATATTTTAAAGTATTTGATTTATTCTGCCAATATACGTTGTCATAAAATAGTGTCAAAGCTGTTTCAGCCGTACAAAATATTTTTCTTTTAACTGGGCATGAAATTAAAATGGAAATGCTGATATTAAATTTCGCTCGACTTCTGTCGAGAAAATTAGCAATGGAGTTAACACATTGCAAGATTACGTACAGCATTTCGCATTTAAACACATATATAAGCTACCATAGGGGTTAATTTAATAAAGTATAATTAACATTTCTGCAGAATTTCTGTTTAAATTTCCACAAAAGCTTATCACGTATGTTACGAGAAATAGTATAGATATTACTTATTCATCTGCAACCGCTTTTAGTAGTATTTGAGCGTACATTCAATAAAAAATGATACTAATGGATTTGTGTTTATAGTGTATTTAGCTCTGATTACGTAAATTTATACCACCGCTGAAATGATACACCATTCAATTCTTGTATATTCTCAAACATATATGATCTGCATATTTTACTGTTACTAATATTACTGAAAATAATTCACGGCTAATTACGATTCTTCATGGGACTTCTAATTTAATAATACTCGAAGTTCCTCCATTGTATTTATTTTAAAATTATTTGATCGAAATAAAAAATATTATATTTTTCATTAAAGCAAATTGCAGAATATACTTTTGTTTGTTTGTGAAAACCACTATGTTCATACTTTTTCAACTATTTAGGGATACAAAGAAGATACTATGTTAATGATAAAAAGTAAACAATTAAATATGAAAAATAAGGTAAGTAAGTTAAGTAGACTGGTTAAACGTTTCTCATGAACATAATTCTTGCTATAATGTATTAATACTGGAAAGAAGATTGACAGTTTGAATAATGCAAGACCAACCAAGAATAGTTTGAGATTAGATATTATATTTTAATCAAGATCAATGTTTAGTCTTCTTGTTTGTATTGCCACAAATTTTTGACATATCGAGAAAAACACGTTTTCCATACCCAAATTCGAGGGATGTTTTCATCCCATAAATGTGTATGATTGTCGATAAAAGAAGAATATGATTCAAATTTATTTTTTTCGGAACTGCGTACTATTTAAGTTAATTACACTTAAATCTGTTATAAATACTTCGGGAACATTGTTAATATATTAATTTTTCCTGGCCTTTTCGCAAAATCTCAACTTACTGTAATTTTAAAGGAGTTATTCTTTCTTCGAAAAAATATTTGTTTGATTCACTACATACTATACAACTTCTATAATACATATAACGACTGAACAATAGGATAGCCCTTATTTTTCGACATCCGATTTTTCCTTCGTCGCGCCCGATAAAATTTTGGCACTTGGTGAAGAACTGATAATTGCAAAGTTTAAGCATGATTAAACAACAGGAACCCGTGGTGGAATTGAGTTGAAGTTTTTAATTTTGTACGACTTCACGTTGACATCGGATATGTTTGCAACTCTCTACTTCGAAAGTATCAATTAATATTTTGTAATAAAAATATAATATTTTACATGTATACTTTTTGCGTTTGTGTACAATTTTCAAACATGTACTAAAAATTACTGAATCTAACCGCTGAAGTTAGTATGGGTTGTATTGTGTAGTTGCGAAAGCGGCTACATACAGGGTGTCCCACAATTATGGTACGAGCCGAAAAGGGGTGGTAGGTGGAGCTATTCTAAACAACTTCTTCCTTTGCCAAAATGTCGGATGAGGCTTTATTTTTAAATTATTAAGGAAAAACCACCGACCAATCAGAACGCGAGAATCGCGCGCGCCGTATGTTCGATCGCGACCACGGCCAATTAAAACTCGGGCCTACACTTCTGCTTCCTAGCGCGCGATCCTCGAACTCTCATTGGCCGATGTTTTTTCTTAATAATTTAAAAATGAAGCCTCTTCCAATATTTTTCCAAAGGAAAAAGTTGTTCAGAATAGCATCACCTACCACCCCTTTCCGGCTCGTATCATAATTTGGACACCCTGTATACCAAATACGGGACTGTATAAGTTGTTTAAGTTGTCTTTACTAGCTGGTGAAGACAGTCGTTTAAAATAAAATAACTAGGGCAATATATTCCGATTAAAAAAAAAAAACGTATAGTAGAAGCTCTGCATGATAAATATACAAAAAGTTCTTGGCAGTGGTGAATATTACCGCACTTTATCCTATCAAGGTGTCGAAGGGATGACAGAAAGCTTGGCCTAACATAGATTGTCATATTGTTTATACAATTTAGGACAAAAACAGCTACGAAATGATTATAAAGAACTTCTATAGTTGATAGTAATTTTTCTTGGTAGATCTCTTCCATGAGGAAATACTTTTTATATTACTGGAGATTTCCATCATGCTAGTGCATGGCTGAAGCACGTACTAAAAATATATTTATTCCGCGAAGAATTTTAATTGAATAGTAGCAAATGAGTCAGGATTAGTGACATTACTAGTAATACGTTAATATTTTTTTTAGCTGATTTATATATTCAAGACTGCATTAATGCGTCAATATATGTAAAAGAACAATTGCAAGATTTGAAATTCCTACAAAACTCGTGTTCTATAATTGATAATAATATTATTAAAATAACAGTACGCAAATTTTTCAGCCACTGATAGTACAGTGAATCCTCCCACAGTGCAACAGAGGCCGGAATCGAAACTGCTCACTGTGAGCATAGGAGAAGCGAAATTTGATACTCGGCGGCTGCCCCTTGCTGGGGAGATCCCCCTCGGAATCAGTCAAGCGTTAAACACGATCGGTTACCGAAACGACCGAATATCGGTGAGACACATACTAATGCAAGCAAAGAAAAAGATTGAAATTTTCTTATTTCCTATTATTATTTCATGAATGTTATACCATCGTATTCGTCAGGTTTTTCTGATTAAAATGATACTAAACATGATGTAATTACGTTAATAATTACGTACGTAACGGGTGATTAAAGTTTTTCACGTGAAAGAGGACGGCGAGTGGAAAAAACAGAGAGACAGAAGGTTGAAGCGTTCGGAAAAGATGAAAGGCAGGCGGAGCTCAGACCTTTAAATTAAAAAGTAAAAATTCTTATTTTTGATTTTTCGTAAATGAAACTTTTATCATCGTATTCGTTTCGTTTTTGTGATTAAAGTGATACCAAACACATTATAATTACGATCATAATTACCTGTGTGACAAGCCATAAAAGTTTATTTGTATCTCTGCCGTAAATGTAACGTCCGAAACTATTGTGGCTTGTTACACAGGTAATTGTGATCGTAATTATATCTTGTTTGGTCTTATTTTGATCGGAAAAACCTCGCGAATATGTTAAAAAAGTTTGCAGTGAAAAAAATATAAATATTAACAAATTATATTGCTAAATTACGAACTGGAGATTTATCAGCTCGCATCAAAGGGACCGCGGTGAGTGTACCGTATTACACTTGGACTGGCTCGAGCGAGGCGAACACAGGCGCAGCAATGACGCACGCATAGCCGCAGGAAGAGACATTTTGCACTGTGGGAGGGAAACAAGTGTTGCACTGTGGGAATATTTACTGTACTTTGCACCTGTTAAATACAAAATAGAAAATGATTCAGCCACTAAAAAATGTGAATATGGAAAATTGAATAAAAGGACATTTAATAATTCCGAAAAAGGTACAGAATTATGTTGATATAAATATTGATAGCTCTGTTTCTATTGTGGTGCCGAAAATTTTGGCAACCGGATGAATAGCAATGCTGATGCGTGTTTGGTTGCGCGCGCTGTGCGTGCATAGCGTTGGTATGGCAATCGAAAAATGCTTAAGGCCTGATACGGAACAGGGATACTACGTCCGAAGTTAGCACCGTGAAAGCACTAAAGTGTTCTAAAGATTCGTTGCCGTTAAAATATACACTGTTTTACCTGTGGACCTTGTTTAACATTCCTTTGTATTTTTAATTCAATTCTTTGAATAGTATATTTCTATTTTATTAAACTATTATTTAAAGACAAAATTTTGAATCAGGTGGCTCTGACTTCTAAAGACTGAACAGCGATATTTTAATGATATTTTGTTTTTGTATCTTTTCCCGTACATCGGTACTGTCGTAAATAATATTGTTAAGATTCAGAGATTTTGACGTTTCCATAAAAGTATCATTTTGCTCTGAGACGAGTTTCAACAATAAACACGCCCTTTCTTCTTACACTCGTTAAGCAACTAATCATTTATACTGGTTGCCATACAATCTCTACTCGTCTTGTTTTCTTCATTTCTTTGCAAAATATTCTCGTACGCCGAAATCAAAAGCAATTAAGATTACTTAATCACCGAAATACAGAGTGGCTGGAATGAACTGTTACAACTTCAAACCGCTGCAGCAGATACACTTTAAAATATTTTGTTTTATCCAAGGGAAAAAAATAGTCGAGAAACATTCAAGAAAATGATTTAATGCTCATTGCTCGATATAACCTCCCTTTGCACGAATAATTTCATTCAAACGGTGAAAGAATGAATCGCACGCTGCCCGTATGTGAGATTGTGGAATCTTCTTCCATTCCCTGACAAGTGTTGCTTTTAGAGTGTCTAAACTTCGATGTTTTATTACATTGACTTTGGCCTCCAAAATAGCCCAAATACATTACATTCAATCATTAAATAGAATACATTCAAATGCTGGAGCTCACGAACGATAATTGGAACTGATGTTCCAGCTAAATATAAAGCAATTACAGATTTACGCTTCAAATCCATGACTATAACTTTACTTTGAGATGTAGAAAACGAAAATGCTTCTGCACGCATATAAACAATTGAATGAACTATAAATATGACAACTTTCAGATGGATTGCGTGAGCGGATCGACAGATGCATCAGTATGAACTTACTTAGTAACAGATCATTCCAACCACCCTATATATACCTTGTAATCTTTTATTGTTTTTTTCCATCGAACTCATTTATTTTCTATTTTAGAAGTCATTTCTGCACTTCAAATATTTATTTGATAACAACAATGATTTAACAGTGATCGAAAGTTAGATCGAGGAAAGAATTTTGTGGGGAAAGGAAATAAACATGAATCGAGCGTGTTTTTAGTAAACATAAGAAAATGCATAACCGTGACTGTTGATAATCGAGATTCCAGTTAATATTACAAGTACCGGCATTAAATGTATACTTGCGTCAAAACTGAAAATAAAGTAGAAAAATAAATAAATAAATAGTGCAGCTTCACCTAACATAACAACGATTCATTAGCTTAATAAAACATGACAGACATTTTGACAAAAGGACGACAATAAAATTTTGTAATAAAAAATGCCAAACCCGAAACCAGTCATTTTACTGGTTGATAATTCTAGTGTTTATCCCAATGCGAATAGTTGCAAACTGGTTAATCGAAGTTTCATTGTAATAATCATTAATTTCGATGTGATTCCAAAGGTTATAAAAGGAACCTTTTTTCTTTAATGCATGTCTTAAAGGAGTATGGTTATTAATTTCTTAATACTTAAGTGTTTATAAATATGTTTACTCTGTTAAGAAGATGGCGCTAGTGTTTATACAAATAGCATTTCATTCGTTCACTAGATGCAAATTTTACGAATATTTCGCACGATTTCAATTTTTCCATTAATCGGTCAGAAACAGTAGTTGACTTTGGGAGTTTCGGTTGATCGTAATTTTAAAATCGTTTTAATTCTCTCCGATTTGAATGCAAATAAAAAGTGGATCCTGCAACGGCCGAAGGATGATATTGGGTTGACGGATATCGGGGCTGCCAGGCCAGGAAAGATCGAATTCTAGTCAAAAGTTTGAATATTTCTGGCAGCTTTGCGGGCTAGCTACATAAAAAAAAAACAAGCAAGCGAATAGAGTAGAGTTTGGGCGAAGCCAAGCAAGGAAGAAAAAATCGAACGAAGCAATTCTTCGCAAAAAAGATAGGGGCTCACCATCGGTGGTCTGCACAGAATTTATATTGATCGAGTGGTTCGAACCGCTTTATTAAAAACCTGTGTACATATTGAACGTGCAACGAGAACGTTCTCAATTATATGGCACGTAAATTGAAACCCGATTTAAACTCTTCCTGGTTATTTTGTAAACATTACAGCAAATTGACACCTTAGCTTGAGTCGCTGTGCCAGATAATATACAGTGCGTACTAAAAGTTTGGTGCTACGTAAATAATTTTAATGACAACGATTTTCTTCGGCACAGTTATGATTACACAAACTTTTACGATTACAAACTTTTCTTGACCGCCACTATGAAATTCTTATATATTTTTGCGAGCTGAATACGAATCTGAAATCCGTTTGTCTCTAGTACATATAGTTTTTTAGAAAATTAATGTTACAATAAGTTAAATGATAATAAGTAAAAAACATCCCAAAAATGCACCAATTTGTTCTCATATTTTTAAATTTATTTAAGAAACTATGGGTGGGATTATAAATTTTATAATCCAACTATACCTCTAAACAGTTCGATTTCGTATTCAAAACTAATGAAAATTATTTGTATGGTGCCAAGCTTTTGACCGACGTGGTATAGAAAGTAACACTTATATTCGAAGACTTGAAAATATAAATATACTTTTTCTTAATTGTTATACTTGTTTAGGCCCACTATTAAACTGTAAAAGTATAAGAACCTTTGCAGTATGGCTAACAATGCCTTTAGTATTAGAATCGTTAGAACCCATTTTTTCATGATCGGGTTTAGTTTAATAATGACACGAGATATCTTTGCCATGGTTACTATCGAAGAGCACATGTATTTAAACGGAGTTATAAAGAAGATAGTCATATGTGGCTCAAATGTTCATGTTCGAACTTGAAACGAAGTTATCGGACGGAACTTTCTGGTAGATCTAATACTTCCATCATAAACAGGGTCCTTTTCGAAAGGTAGCGAGAACTACAGTGAATCTTCCCACAGTGCAACAGAGGCCGGAATCGAAACTGCTCACTGTGAGCATAGGAGAAGCGAAATTTAATACTCGGCGGTCGTCCCTTGCTGGGGTGATCCCCCTCGGAATCAGTCAAGCGTTAAACACGATCGGTTACCGAAACGACCGAATATCGGTGAGACACATACTAATGCAAGCAAAGAAAAAGATTGCAATTTTCTTATTTCCTATTATTTTTTCATGAAACTTGTACCATCGTATTCGTCAGGTTTTTCTGATTAAAATGACACCAAACATAATGTAATTATGTTAATAATTACGTACGTAACGGGTGAATAAAGTTTTTAACGTGAAAGAGGACGGCGAGTGGAAAAGACAGAGAGGCAGAAGGTTGAAGCGTTCGGCAAACATGAAAGACTCCTGCATGTTCTGTCTTTTAAATTCAAAAATCAAAATTCTTTATTTTTGGTTTTTCGTGAATGAAACCTTTACCATCGTATCCGTCTCGTTTTTCTGATTAAAATGATACTAAACACGATATAATTACGATCATAATTACCCGTATAACAAGCTATAAAAGTTTCGGACTTTAGAATCTAAGGAATTCGTATCTCTACCGTAAATGTAACGTTTGAAACTTGTATGGCTTGTTACACAGGTAATTGTGATCATAATTATATCTTGTTTGGTCTTATTTTGATCGGAAGAACCTCACGAATATGTTAAAAAAATTTGCAGTAAAAAAAATATAGTTATTAAAAAATTATATTGGTAAATTTGGAACTGGAGATCTGTCGGCCCGCATCAAAGGGACCGCGGCGAGTGTATCGTGTTACACTTGGACTGGCTCGAGCGAGGCGAACACAGGCGCAGCAACGACGCACGCATAGACGCAGGAAGAGACGTGTCGCACTGTGGGAGGGAATCGAGTGTCGCACTGTGGGAGGATTTACTGTATTCTCGGTCCTTACATAGCGGTATTTTTGGATAACATGCGTGTCACCTGGAAGGAAAGACCCCGGCGTTGCTGATCTTCGAAATTTTGACGTACTCATCGGTATCCTGCTCATCCTCTTCCAAAAAAAGGGCAATAAGGGCGCAGAAGAGGGTGGGTACAACATCAAGAGGCATGTTGATTGGAAAATAACGTTACGAACGAAAACCAATCAGCATGCCTCCTAAAACTTCCGACTTTTCACGGAAGTCTGGACGAGAGCGACTCGTCGGAAATTATTATCACGTCATCGTTGTCTGACACATTTTCTCGAAAAATATTGATGCCATTCATTTCGGACGCATCGTAGAAAATTTTGTCTGTTAACGTACGGACACGATTAGTTAAACTACTGTTCTTAAGATCAATTTTTTTTAATAGTTCCACATTCGATTATATTTATATCCGATTTTAAGGTTTCCGAGGTAGTAACGCCCTTCTTGCCAATGTTATAAGAGAGGAAGATCATCGCGACACAGTCAGAATACTTTAGAATAACTTCACCAGAATTCCTCAGAACACTTCAGAATAATTTCAGCGAGTCAGAATAGTTTCACCAGAGTCTGTATCAATCAGTTAGAGCCAGTTCCGAACAGTCTTATGTGTCTTCCTCTGGCACTTAGTTAATCGTCAGTCGATAGTTTATTCATTTGTTAATTGTTATATTTCTTGCACTCTACATTTATTTATTTAATAAAATTTATCATCACAATAAATCACTCGCGTCTATCACGCATCCTTAACAACATCGCTTATCCCAGCTTAGCGACCACAAATATTTTTTTAGAAATTAAATAAAAATATGTAACAGTAAGTTAATAAACATCAAAGTACAGTAAATTCAAATTCTAAAAGAATTGTGTAATAATTATTTAATAATAATTATTAAAAAACAGCAGTTATTATTTAGAAATTACTATTTACAGTAGCATTATGTAATATAATTATTAAAATAATAATTGCACTATTTCATTGTATAATAATTATATTACCCATTGTATTATTATTGTACAGACATTTTATGCAATTTATTTTATTGTAAGTATTGTAAAATAATTAAAAAAATTTCTGCAGTCGATTAAGTACAATAAATGTTAAATCCTATTTCGTTGGAGAAAATTGTTGTTAAAATTGTTACTTATTTGTAAATATAACAGAATTAGTTTGTGGCATTGAGGACGTGAGTGTGTGTAAATGAACAGTAGATAATTTAACAATCACTCAACAAAATATATTTAACAAAAAAGGGAAAAGTTACCAGTGTTTGTATGCCCTTTTTGAGAAGAGATAGACAGGAAAAGAAAAGGAGAAGTATAGAGGAGAATATTGAAGGGATGAAAGAGAAAGTCAACGGAAAACTTAGGTTTGCCCAATGACCAGGCCCGTACGAGTCCCTGGGAAAATAGAAAATTGTATAATAGACAGGAAGTGCTTAGCAATATTTAGGCAAAAGAGAAAGTTAGAAAAGTTAAGAAGAAAAGATAAAATTAGAAATAACGTCGTGGCGGACACCGCCACACTATAATGAGTAATGGATAACAATTATTTTTATAGCTTTATGAGAAATATATCTGTGATTTTGAAGGAAAAGCTTCTCATCAAAACACAATTTTGTGAATTCTGTATTTAGTACATATGTACCATAAGCATTTATTTAAAAAGTATATTACCTAGTTGACTTTGAGATACATACAGGGCGTCCCAAAAGGAACGTAACACCCGAAAATGGGAGGTCGGTGGGGTCATTCTGAACAACTTTTTCATTTGCAAAAATGTCGTACGGGGGTTTATTTTTTAATTATTAAGGAACAAGACCGACCAATCAGAGCGCGAGAATTGCGCGCGTTCGGAGGCAGAAGTGTAAGCCCGAGTTATAGTTGGCCGTGGTCGTGATCGCACATACGGCGCGCGCGATTCTCGCGCTCTGATTGGTCTGTGTTTTTCCTTAATAATTTAAAAATGACCCCCGTACGACATTTTTTCAAATGAAAAAGTTGTTCAGAATGACCCCTCCTACCTCCTATTTCCGAGTGGTACGTTCCTTTTGGCACATCCTGTACATAGTTTGACAACTCATAGATAATTATACATTTATAAAAAATATATCGAATCAGACGCGTTTGATAAGGTCGGAATTGTTGCTACTGTCATTATGGTTATAAGAGAACGTTCCAAAATATAACTATTTTATGCGGTGTTTCTGAAACTTTCAATATATTTATATTAATGAACTTAATGTTACTTTACATATAGTGATTAATTTATTTGATACTTTATTAATATTATGTAATTAACTTGTAATCGTTTCTGACATTATTTGAATAGAAAAAAGATTGATGATCAGTTATTAATTAAGATTTTTATATTTATATCAAATTTTCATTTATTAACTGTGATTTTGATTTTTTTATAATGTCTGAAGTATGATCAACGAATAGATAGGTTGTCGTAATGAAAATTTTAAAACCGAATATTTGATCACGAATCTTGGACGTATTATCGATTTCTCTGCCATTTCCAGAATTACGAATAATATTTTAATCGAGGAAGTCCTGACGAGGAGTTTATAAAAAAATGAAAGAAAGTTTTTAATCTATTTAACAAATTATGTATAACATATTGTATTGCAAATTATGTATTGCATAATTTGTTATGATTTATTTATACATATATAATTTATAATTAATTAAGTACAATTATTAGAGGCTTGTGTAACAAAATCTCTTAACCACAAATCTGTGAGTGTGAAATGTTTGTTTTATAATACACACAGAACAAAATATTAGATTATTTATATAATTTTTGAAAATATATTTTTATAAGGATGTAATACGTAAGGATAGGTTATGATACGCAATGTAAAATAGTAATAATATGTAAGGAAGTAAATAAACTATAGCACCGCGATAATACGAGAATGGCTTTTGAACGCATCGTATGCAATGAATTAGAAGTTAAGAGAACGATAATTTAAACTTCCCTTACTTCTGATGCAGTGCACCATATTTCATTTTGAATTTACATCCCAACGTAGAAAAATGACTAATTAGTTTTGCAATGATACTATGTTTTATTTTAAATTTAAATTATCTCATTAATTATTCATATTAATATGCTCATTTAAAAATGTTTTATATATTTTACACGTTTTAATTTATTTTGAATACGAATTGCTTACAGATCAGAAGATACTGCCAGAATAATACAAATGATAACTAGTGGCTGTCTTTACATTTTTCACTTTAAGTGTTAAATTCTATTTATCGTAATTATCGTAATTAATTTAATATAATTACCGCAAATTATTGTACATTCTTGAAAATGGAACTAACGATTTAGTACATAAAACTTACTTTATTTATTTTTGTAATATCATTTTAAAGAAAACTTAAGTTTCTTTTATACTTCGTCGATCGAAAAAAAGATAAGATGTTTTCAAAGAAAATTAAATATGAATAATGGAAAAAGTCATTAATTGATCTACATATAATATATTTTATGTTACAGGTAAGACAACGCTTTTATCCCCTCCATTATGTACATAAACATAAAAGGAAGACCAGAAATCAGTAACCGAAGGTCAGAAAGAATCATTTGAAATTGACAGGTATGATACAAACTTATATATATGAACTAATAGTATTTATATATTAATTATTACTATTAACATAATAATTCTATTAATAAATTCATGTATTAATTAGTACTGTTCACAAAATATTTACATATTATTTCTAATAATTTAATTTACATATTATATTAGAATAATAATCAAAGCAATATTCGCAATTTTCAACACAAACAGCGTTATTAACAATACCCGTCCTGTTTCTAAAAATTTTCAGGCGCAATTAGAAAGGATTTAAATTAATCGCTTATAAATTATTTGAATAACGCAAAATTGTTCTTGCTGATTATATTAAATGTGGTACAAAAATGTTGATATAACAAGTGCGATATAATAAACTTAATGTAAAAGTTGAAACAATATGTAATATTTAGACGAATAAAATTGGTTGACTGCGTTAATTATCATTTTTACGATAAACTCGTACTTTTTATTTATACAATAAGGTAATAAATATCTTGTGATACACGAAATAAACTAACAATAAGTACAAGACCTTGGACTGTTTAAATGCATAAATCGCAATTTATTCGTACAGTTCAGTATAAATCAATAGCTTAACTTGTAACGACATAAATGGTCATAAAACAAACATCCATTTATTTGTTGTTATTACACGTGTTACCCTGCTGCCTGTAATAAATCACATCTTTCAATTTTTTGAAAAAATTGGAATTTTAAAAACGCAAAAATTTGTTTATTGTTTTCTCCGAGCATAGCAGGCCCTTCAATGTTCAAATTTTTTTTAAGCGAACAACGAAATTGTGCTGTCACGAATTAATCACATATGTATGTGTAATACTTTAGCGGATGGCTGAAGGATAAATGATTATCACGTTGTGCTTTCAACGGTGTTATTTTATTTTAAAGTTCGGTTACAGGAGCTAACGTCCAGCACGAATTCTCTTTTTTCGGGTAAAACACCGCGATATTTATATTGAAACTCGAAGCTAGGCCCACCCAGCCTGCGTGGCCCAGCTCCGAGCACAGGGGTTTTTATGGTGTGACCTGTGTCCTAAAATTTAGGTACGCATTTTTCACATGTAGTAGCGAAGCCGCCACAAAGTTACACTTTTATTTTAAAAATAATCTTGAAAAACATCTACGTGGAAATTTCTGAATGAATCAAATTTTTATTCCGTTAGCTACTCACATTTGTAATAGGGTGTCTCATAAGTTTCTTCCTTTTCTTGAAATGACATATAAACGGACATCGAGCAATATTTTGCAACGAGTCCCCAATAATTTTTGAAAAAATAAATAACGAGGTACAGTAAAGACCCTCTCAGTGCAATGCTTGGTTGTCCCACACAATGCGAAACGTCTCTTCCTGCGCTTATGCGTGCAGCATTGCTGCGCCTATGTTCGCCTCGCTTAAGCCAGCCTCGCACGACATTTCAATGCTTTGCCACCTTAGCGGCGATTTGTTCTTTTGGCCGCGGCGTGGAAAGGACAACCGCCGAGTATCAAATTTCGCTTCTACTGGCCCACTCAGTGCGAAAGTTTGATTCGGTCCACGTCCGTGAGCCGAACGTGGATAGCGATACAAAAACAGAGAGGGACTGAGGTTCGAGACATTCGGCAAACATGAAAGACTCCTGCGTGTTCTGTGTTTTAAATTAAAAATCAAAATTCTTTATTTTTGGTTTTTCGTGAATGAAACTTTTACCATCGTATTCGTCTCGTTCTTCTGATTAAAATGATACCAAACACGATATAATTACGGTCATAATTACCCTTGTAACAAGCCATAAAAGTTTCGGACGTTACATTTACGTCAGAGATACGAATTCCTTAGAATTTAACGTCCGAAACTTTTATGGCTTGTTACAAGGGTAATTATGACCGTAATTATATCGTGTTTGGTATCATTGTAATCAGAAGAACGAGACGAATACGATGGTAAAAGTTTCATTCACGAAAAACCAAAAATAAAGAATTTTGATTTTTTAATTTAAAACACAGAACACGCAGGAGTCTTTCATGTTTGTCAAACGCTTCAACTTTCTTCCTCTCTGTCTTTTCCACTCGTCGTCCTCTTTCACGTTAAAAACTTTAATCACCCGTTACGTACGTAATTATTAACGCAATTACATCATGTTTAGTGTCATTTTAATCAGAAAAACCTGACGAATACCATGGTACAAGTTTCATGAAAAAATAATAGGAAATAAGGAAATTGCAATCTTTTTCTTTGCTTTGGTTAGTATGTGTCTCACCGATATTCGGTCGTTTCGGTACCGATCGTGTTTAATGCTTGACTGATTCCAAGGGGGACCCACCAGCAACCGAGCCGCCGAGCATAAAATTTCGCTTCCAACTGTCCCGTTCAGTGCGAATTTCGATTCCGGCCTCTTTCGCACTATGGGGGTCTTTACTGTATCCTGAGGAAGAGGGTGATAGTGCAGAACAGTTCATATTTAATGCAACAAATTAACCTTAAACAATATATACTGTATATTCGTTTCTAACAAAAAAGGAAAAAATTTATGGAACACCCTAGTACATATGTACCCATTTCGTTTATATGTTTGTTATTATCCTTCATATAGAAATAATAGTTATCAATGGTTTTGTTTATGTATATCGAGGTTGGTCTGTTAAGTATCATTCATATAAACTACTCGCCATAAATCTGTATATATAATAATTAACCTCATATTATAATAAAAAAGGTAACGATACTTAATAATGAATTGACTTTTATACACATAACAGAAAAGCAGATATCTGGCAAGATTATCGTAAAATATAAAACGTTGGTATTAATGTTTCTGCTACTTCTTCTTCCGTTGCCTTAAATAAACAATAAGTTAATTGGACCACCGGTAAAATTATCGTAATGTAAATTCAGTGAAATGAAGCACATTCAACTCAAACAAGCAATAAATTTAATTTTTACCGCTTAAATTACACTGGAGAACAAATTTTGACTTTTTTTCTACACATGAAACAGCCACTATGAAATTTCCATGTATGTTTCCTAGCTGAATACGAATATGAAATCCGTTTCTCCCTAGGTCGTACAGTTCTTGAAAAAATTAATGTTTCGAAAAATTAAAAATATTCAACATTCGACATATTTTGTGCTTTTACCATAGCACTTATTCTTATTATGCTTTCTGCACAAGAAAAATCTCTGAACTTTCCCGAATTGTTGTCACAGGAACTATACAATTCTTTATTGTTAATATAATGTTATGAATACAGCGAATTACAATACACAAGAAATATGAATTTAAGAAATAATAGCACAAAAGAAACTCTTTAATGGTAACAAAATCGTGAACGCGTGGTTCGCCTTTACAGTCACAGATCGGAAGAAGGAATAACGCAAAAAAGTAACTTAATGAACATAGCGCAGAAGAACAAAAGAACAATAGAGGGAAGTGCACCTATGTTTACCCCAATCAATTACGCGGTTTATTCAATTTTAATATTCCTAACACGAATAAAACGATGAAAATTGTTATTAGACTGTATTCATTTAAATGTTTAAACAATCATCAATGTAAGAAAGCCACTGAAAAAGCACCCATTTTTTCTTATGTTCTTTAATTTATTTCAAAATCTATGGTACGAGGCGGAAAGCCAAGCATCGTACGTGATACAGCAGACATTTCTGCAGCAAAAAACATCAGACGAAGTTTCGGAGTCATTTTTTTTTCATTTTATAAGGAAAATAGTTCGGCAAAACACGTGACGCAGCTTGGGGTACTGAATGCCTACTGCCTTGGGTAACAGAATAACTGAACGGCTCCAGGCGTGCTATACCATTTAGTACCGCTGGCAACGACGTGTGTTTTGTCGAACTATTTTCCTTACAAAATGAAACCGAAAGTGATTTTGTAACTTGATGTTTTCTGCTGCAGAAATATCTGTTTTATCACGTACGATGGTTAGATTTTCGTACATGGTCTGTCCGGAAAGTAATGCAATTAAGTACGTAAATAAAAATTTATTTGCATTATTGGCACAATTCTTTAAAATTCCTCAAAGAACTACCCTTGGATATCAACACACTTTTGCCAGTGACTTTTCCATGCTTGGTACGCATCCTGGAAAGTGTTGATGGAGACCTCGTTTAATGCCTTCGTCACGGCGGATTGAATCGCTTCTATGGTTCCAAAATGGATTCCTTTCAGATCAGTTTTAATTCTCAGGAACCGGAAGAAATCTGCTGGAGCCATTTTAAGACTCTAAGGGGGCCTTGGTTAGGTTACGAAGCTGTGCTTGATTAAGAATTCTTACCTCAAACTGGCAAGCACTTGTATGTAATATGTGGAACTGATATCCACCCTTGAGTTAAAAATTCTTTGTGGACAAAACCCTTCTCGTCAAAAAAGACAATGAGCATGGTTTCTCGACAACACTGGTGCTTGTCGGCCGTCCAGATCGGAGGTCATCTACCACGTTTTCCCGACTATTTTTTAGCAAATTCAACCACCTGGAAAGTTGAGAACAAGAGAGAGCAGTGTCCGTGTATGCTTTTTTAACCATTTGGTAGGTGTTGGTGAGGCTTTTATTCAGTTTAGCACAGAATTTAATCACATAACGTTGTTCGACCGTTTCCTCCATTGCGCGTCGTGACTCAGACATTGACAATAGGTTAACGTTTATAAAGATTCTGACGCCCCCGAAGCGCGGATCAGGTCGAGGCTGTAAACAAATGAAGTTAAGAGTCCCTTCCACCTATGCCAGCAAGTCACAACACGCTCGGACAAGGAAAACTGACGGAAATAAACAAATTGCATTACTTTCCGGACAAACCTTGTATAGTATCACAGATATTGAAATTAATTGAAAAATATCAGCAAAAATTGGTGCTGTTTAGGTGTCTGTTTTACTTTGATCATTATTTGAACATTTAAATGTTTACAATGTAATAACAATTTATATCGTTTATACGGGAAAGTTCACAGATTTTTCTCGCGCAAAACGCCACTGAATATCTGCTATGGTAAAAGCACAAAACATCTTCACAGTTGAAAATTTGCATTTTTTTGAAACATTAATTTTCTCAAAACCTGTACGGCCTAGAGAGAAACGGATTTCAGACTCGTATTTAGCTTGCAAACATCTATAAGAATTTCGTAGTAGCGGTTTCATGTCCAGTTGGCTGTTGTACAGTGTTATGTAAGTTGAAGAAAGTTGCGGAAATAATCGTTCGGTCATTACTTGCTTCACACAATCAATATTTTGCAAGACATAAAATTTACTTAATATTTAAGTTTCTATTTAATTCATAATACATGAAGTATTAACAACAAATTTTTGTTACTGTAAATTTGACCACAATATTGTAATTGGATACACCAAAAACAATCATTTAAAATATTCCAATTTGATACAGCAAAACGCTCGCACTTATTAAATACTAATAAATCTAAAATAAATAAAAAACTAATATTTCTCTTGATTATATTTGTATATATCAATTCATACATGTAATTCGTTTTGTCGTTTCCACAATTTCATGAATACAACAATGCATAACAAAATGGTAATGCACTTTTTCCTACATAAAAATACATATTTTTTATTATTCGTATCAACTGCTTGGAACATTCTGTGTAAAAAAAAAAGTGTAAGATGCAACGTTTAAAGAACCGACATTTCGTGCGAACAGTATGAATTTTGTATTCTTTGGTCGGGATTGCGGTTAGTGGAACTCATGATCGCCATTTTCAGTCCATTTTAAATACAGTTCTGACCTCAGGTTCATATATGAAGACCCTGGAAGCGTTATAGTGATTTTTTTCCACCACATTTTCGCATTGTGTCAAATTAATTGTTTATCTTATCACGTCACTTACAACTTTTGCAAAATTTAGGCACAATGCGGATTTCAAATTTCAATCAGTATTGGTCACTGAATTATTTTTACGTTTTTGTTCCTTTCGACGTAAAAGTCAGATCTTCAACGCAATTACAGATAAAACATTATCTGGTAACGATAATAATGTTTACAGGAAATACAAGAGTAGTTAAAAATTGATGAAGTAACAAAAGTAAAACTGCACTTGAATTTTTCTGTGTAACAAGTGTTTGGAACTTATTGTTAGTAAGAACTTAGAACTGAAATTCTAAGCATTTAATTAAGTGTTTAGAACTTTAGACAAGCGTTTAAACCTTAAGAAATTAATTAATATTAAATAACAAACTTAATCTGTATTGCAAGATCTTTCAATCGTATAGACAGTAAATTTTTTCAATTGCGTACTGAAAAACTATGATATCGCAAAAATGGAATATTATTAGTTCCAAATTTCGGCACACAAAAATATGGAAATATTATAATCCTATATTGTTTAAATTTCTGTACAAGATTAAAATTCAGAACGTTATAAAAAGTTTTTCATCCGAGTTAAATTTTTCGACCCGCTGGCAAAAAAGTAATTATATAATGACGGTTTCAATAGCTTTCAGAATAACATTTTAATTGTTTCAGACATAACATGCTTAACCCTTTGCGATCCGTGATTTCTTTTACCTACAGCTCCATAATTAATTTATAAAATAGATCAAGAAATGAGTTTACAATAAAATGTATTACGAAATGCGGGGTGCGTGATAAACATATTGTTAATTTATTAAAAGTAGCAAAGGAATGCAAACATGTTCAAACAACCTATTTATCCGAATTATTTCTGCGATCCAAAAAAAAACGCGATGTCGAGCCACACTCGGCATAGGACCGCAAAGGGTTAATAACTGTCGTTTTTAAATACGATATTCCTGTAATATGAATATTTCAATAATTATTCGTGAATCGGTTGAAGTACAGCCCGATAATAAGCAAATATTTAATTTGCATATAGGAAAATGCGAGTTGCGAAACGTACTATGTTACATGGCACTACAAATTTCACTGTGGAATAAATTCAGTGTAATTACATGTTTGAATTTTTACGAGGGAATTTACAACTTTCGCGACGAGTTCTTGTATAATTAGTAACTGTGCAAATGAATGTTTGTTATTACACCGTCCACGTTACTGATTAACGATCGTTGATCACCATTCTGTATACGATTTGATATAATTTTACTTCCAATCGAAACCTGTTGATGGTGTCTATTTAAAGTAATGATTATTATTTATCAATCGAAAATGATTTGCTTTTGTAATCAATGATAACATATTATTGAATAAGGTTGGCATGGTGCGTGTCAATGTCAGGATTATATGTTAAAACAAGTAAATTTTTTCGAAAGCTTAATTCTCGACAAAATTGAATGTGCAACTTCCCTGAAATATTGATAAAAATATTTGTTTCTGGCAAGAAAGGTGTCAGTTTCAACAATTCTTTAATAAATACAGTAATTGATTACTGTTACAAATCAACATGTGTAGATATTAATGTCGATAAAACTATTATTATTAGTCCTTCATGGTGTTATTACTTACAGTTGGTCACGGAAATATTCGGTCACCACTATAGTTTTGACTATTATAGTCCGTATTTCAGAAATGTATACAATAAGAACAAAAGGGGGTTTCACAAATGTTACTATGCAATGTGTAGTTAACAAACATATAAGAGATATTTATTTACGATAAAGGATTACGTAAATAATAAAACAAAAATGGTAAGTACGCTCATTTTTATGTCACGAAAATATTCGGACACTTGCTGTACTTCTCAAGTTTCCAGGTTCCAGGAACTGACTGAAAAAATGTTATTAAATGTTAAAATATATGTATATATTGTATATATGCACGATATATAATTTAATTATGAATATTAAGAGAAACAAATGGTACAGATTTACTAGATACAGATGTACTCATCTGAATGACCGATTTAGTTTATTCATCGCCTATGATTTTTGCTAGAATTTAGTGCCAATGAACAGAACAAAACACACATGAAATTATGAAAAACAAGCAGTATTGTAAAGAATACTAAACGATAACATATTTTAGCATTATTCATGATTGCATGTATCAATTTATAACATTCATTAATTGTTAAATTAGTAAAAAAACTTGTCGTAAACAAAGTTTTTTTGGAGTCAATTCGAACAGTATGACTCATATGGAAAATACTTTTAAAACAAAAATTGCATGATATCAGGGAGACATACTGTACTTTTATCGGTTTAATTTTATGATAACCGCGATGTGCTCCACAAAGGTCGTATTAATATTTTTAAATGGACTGGCACGTATTTGAAACAGGTGATAGACGAAATATTCTATTTAAAAAAATAGTCGGGTTTAACATTAAAAGAATCAATAGTTCGTAAAATATTTTAAATTGACGAGATATTATGTATAAAAATTTGGTATATGATATTTCATACAACAATTTGAAATAAAACATTTCATATATGAATTTAACAATCGTAAATATCTTAATTATTGTTCTTCTTTTTTACGATGATACGTTTATGTGTAGAATATTCTAGATATTCGATTTAAGTAAGTAAAAAACTTGGACCTTCATTTAAGAGAAAACATGTATTTACTTTTTTTATAAAATGCGTATTGTTCCTAAGAAAATGCGCATACATAGGCAGTATTGTTCTCTTATGCGTAGACTTTTTTTTTGGAAAATTGTATGTAAAAAAAAGTTAAGATATAATTTCTTCAAAATCAATAATAATTCGGATGATATATCCAATTCAAGACCAATGCAAAGATAAAGTATTTATATTTTTTTATTTTTTTTATTATGAACCGTAACCAATAGATTTTTTATATTTCTCTGATTAAACTCAGACCCAGCACTCAATTTGAACGAACACTCGTCAAACATTTATTTTACACCATTTATAGTTTAATTAACTAATTTCGATTTACACAATTTCAGTTACCACAGTTTTCTTCGGTATAAATTGAGGAATATGAATTTGTTTCTTACAAACATTCCCTTCTGAAACGTTCAGACTTGGAAATTGGCGAGTCGGGCAGAATCTAAATTCACCACATGGGAAACCCATGTTCGTGTCGACGTATGCTCCATGCTTCGATAAGTATGTGGGTATTTTGGCGTATTTCCGGCTGCGTGACTTCACGGTGTAGATTCATCCGTTGGTCAATGATTCCATAAAGGCATAACAAAAATAGAAACCTCTGACTTGGCGTCGATGCGGTGAAAGAAGTAAAAATATTCATTATTTCCTTTTCAAATAAATTTTGCTGTTAGAGATAGGTTACAAATTATACGGTATTTGTGTCGTTTAGGCTACGGTGCAAGATGTGAAAACACGCACACTTATCGGTATGGCAATGAATAATCATTTAGTCGGCCAACAGCTGTTACTTCTTCCGACCTTTATATTGTAACGGTTGGTGGTTTATGTATTGTATGCGAATACGGGCATACAAGTGATTAAATGTGACTAAACCATTTTTTAATTACCTACAGTTTTTTGTAAATATTCAAATCATTTACAATTTCTTTGACATAAATTTGCATTTCAATAACAATTGTTTTAAACACAAACAATTTACTTTTTAATGATTTATATACTGATAGTTGTAATATGCATTGCAATTATAAAATAATTTATTAATAATTTTAGTACTGATTGATTGATTAAATTGTCATAATTTTTTAATGATATTTTAATAGTTAATGGTGCTGAATGATTATTAATGATTATATAAATTATTTTAATAATTACATGCTTGCAATGACCGTTTAAAATATAAAATAATTAATAAATTATGTTAATAATGATTGATTGATTAAATTATTATAGTCTTTCAATTATACTTTAATAAATAATGATTGATGAATGATTGACAATGATTATATGGATTATTTTAATAATTACACTATTTTTAACAGAAGGTTCATCAAACTCGTCAAAATGGCACATCTTACATTTTTTATTTTAAATTATACAAGTTATTAAGGTGTTACTGTAGAAGATTTCATTAATTTTTATCAAGATGAGGAATAATTATATAAATTCATTTATGTTTCACCCCTTGAATATTTATCGTTGCTCTTTATTCTTAATCTAAAAGTAATTGGACATCGGATGTCCGTAATAATGATTTCTAAACAATCAGTAATTGATTCGACAGTAATGATTTCTTTTTATGCAATCTGTCGTTTCATAATGATTTGGCAAAACTTTTCATTTTTTACTCATGTAGCGATATTTACATCGACCCCTTTAAATAACTGAAGAAATATTCGTGAAAATGAGTTCTGGGCAAATGTGACATAATTTTACTTGAAGGAAGCTGCCATTATGAAATAACACTGTACAACAGCCAAATGATTTCATAACCGACTCTATGAAATTCTTATAGATTTTTGAGAGCTAAATGTGAATCTGAAATCCGTTTTTCTTTAGGACATACGTTTTTCAAAAACTAATAACAAAAAAACTAATGACAAAAAAAATTGCAAATTTTCAAGTTTGGGAATTTTTTATGCTTTTACCATGGCACCTACTCGGTGGCTTTTTACACGAGTAAAATCTGCGATATTCCCGAATAAAATGATATAAGTTGTTAAGGCACTGGAAATATTTAAATGTTGAAACAATGATCAAAGTAAGAAAGCCACTAAAAAAGCATGAATTTTTGCTGATATTTTTTAATTTATTTACATAACTATGGGTCTAGGCGAAAATTCAACCATCGTACGTGATAGAGGAGACATTCCTGCTGCAGGAAACATCGGGCGAAGTTACAAAATCACTTTCGTTTTCATTTTATAAGGAAAATAGTTCGGCAAAATACGCGACGCTGCACAAATAGTTACTTTGTGATTGTACAATGCTTCTTGAATGTCCATCAGTCTCGAAAGTGAAAATATTTATTCGATTTGATGTAGTTTTTTAGTAGTAATAACAACTTAAAGCTGAACTTTTTACTGCCCATTTACAATGGACGGAGGATGTAGGGGCAGTGGCAATTTTTAAGAGAATCTGCTGATTGGATTCTAATTTTTGGGGAAAAACCAATCAGCATGGTCTCTCACACTTCCGTCATTGTCATGAACACTTGGAGCATATTCTTAAATAATAAATAAAAATGTTTATTGAATAAATATTTAGTACCTTATCTCGGAAAGCAGACACCGTACGAAAAAATGTCTCGAACAAAAGTTACCTATTTTCTTCTGGAGAATATGATAGTAAAATAAAAAATGGGGGGTTCCATTTAAAAAAATAAAGATGACCTTCATATAACCTTCAGGAGCACTTCCTGAAAAAATCCATTCCTACCATCCAATTTGCCCCCTGACACACGACAACTTTTATCTGAAACACTTTTTCCAAAAATTTGTTGTTTAAATGATATTAACCTGTCTCAAGATAAATGGACCACCCTGTATATCGAGCATTAAGATAAAATCATGTAAGAAAGTTAAACAATTAGATTGAGATGCTTTGGAATTAACAAATAATTAACTAAAACGTGTAATAATAATAACAGTAACAATAACAACAACAACAATTGTGATGCAGTTCTTCTTTAACCCATCCATAGATTAGCAACTTGTAATATTAATAATAACAACAATAACAACAATTGTAATGCAATTTTTTTTAACCTATCCACAGATTAGCATTTCCACATTATCTTGTATAAGTTTCATGATATCTCAAGCGGTTTAAAAGTCACACTAAAATGGCACAATCCGGACCACTGTGAACGGAAGAACTCAACGGTGCTGCGCGCTACACTATTGAGTACCGCTGGCAGCGAAGCGTGTTTTGCCGAACTATTTTCCTTATAAAATGAAATCGAAAGTGATTTTGTAACTTCGCTCGATGTTTCCTGCAGCAGAAATGTCTCCTCAATCGTGTACGATCGTTAGATTTTCGTCTAGTACCATACATTTTTAAATAAATTAAAAAATATCAGAAAAAATTGGTGCTTTTTTAGTGGCTTTCTTACTGTGATCATTGTTCCAACATTTAAATGTTTCCAGTGCAATAACTATTTATATCCTGTTATTCGGGAAAGTTCACAGAGTTTTCTCGTGTAAAAATCCACTGAATAGCTTCTATGATAAAAGCACAAAGCATTTCCAAAATTAAAAATTTGCAATTCTTTTCAACATTCATTATTCCAAAAACTGTAGGAGCTAGAGAGAAACGGATATCAGATTCGTATTCAGCTCGCAAAAATCTACAAGACTTTCATAGTGGCGGCAATGAAATTAAAAAAAGTCAAAATTTGTTGTGCAGTGCAATTTGCCCGCTGGAATGACGTAATTTCTGCCTGAAATATTCGTTTACATCGTGAATGTTTATTACAGTGTTTATTGCAGTAGTAATTTAAATACTCTGCATAGATATAATTAAATAATCGTAATACGTTACTGGCCAAAATTATAAGTTACCTTCACTTGTAACTATCGATACAATATTCGAAAGGAAAAAATGTTTCTCGACCCATGATTTTACCGTAGATAATATAATATCATGAGCTTTTAGTATATAATGAATTTTAGTATAGTGTGGAAACTTTAAATTGCGAAGATGAGTGGTGAAAAACATAAAAAGTCATATAATCCAATTTTCTCCCGTATCAAGAAAATTATGAAACATCGCTCACATTTTAACTGGATTCCTATTCACCGTAATACCAGCACAGCATGCATTAAGGATGATATTCAAATTTTAAAATGGCTTACACGATCTCCAGATGCGAATATTACTGATAATAAAGAATGCCAGTAACTGAATTCATTGAAAGAAATTAAAAATCATTGGCATTATTACAGACTGTGAAGAAAGTTGTAAAAATTTAAATGAGATTCTTGTTAATTGCAATGGAATAACAGTTGATGATCAACTTAAGTTAACTAATCATAATGAGGTAACGATTGGTGATTAAAAACATCTCCTGTTGTAACCAAAGAATTTTACAAACATAATTGTTTAGAAAAAGAGTAATAATTGTAAGTACAGTTACAATTCTGATTAGCAGTATACAGGGTGTCCCAAAAGTGTCGGAGGAGTCGGAAATGGGAGGTAGGTGGGGTCATTCTGAACAACCTTTTCATTTACAAAAATGTCGTATGGGACTTCATTTTTAAATTATTAACGAAAAACACCGACCAATCAGAACGCGAGAATCGCGCGCGCTCGGAGGTAGAAGCGTAGGCCCGAGTTATAGTTGGCCGTGGTCGCGATGGAACATACAGCGCGCGCGATTCTAGCGTTCGTATTGGTCAGTGTTTTTCCTTAATAATTTAAAAATGAAGCCTCATCCGACATTTTTGCAAAGGAAAAAGTTGTTCAGAATAGCCCCACCTACCACCCCTTTCCGGCTCGTACCATAATTGTGGGACACCCTGCGTAATATGAAATTAGGCTAACATTTGTCGTTGGGCATCAGTTTTATAATTTTTTTTTTGCGTAATCTTAGAATATTCTATAAATATACACTAATTATATCCAATATAGATTAAATGATATTGACTAAATATAGTTTAATATAGAAAAATATAATATACGTAGATTGAATATCGGTATCTAAAAATTCAATAGTTTCATAATTTACTTTAATGTTGTAACTAGATGAATTTTATTATGTTGTAAAACCATGTTGTCTCCAGGTCGCATTCAATGAAAATGCCATGTCCATATTATTTCGGCGACAACATTGTCGTTATAATGTTCACAGAGTCGAAGTGCAAATTCATTGTCGCGAAAGTATCCTCTTGCTCTCATCCAATGTTTTTTGTATCATTCAAGAAACATTATACAATACATTATAGTGGTTTATTGTCTTATACATTTTGCAAGTAATTACAGTCCACTTATATGTATATTTATCGAATGCTATATGTTTATATAAAATAGTTAAAAGACAAATGGTTCTCCAAAACGAAGTTTTTCCAACACGAACAAACAAATGAGTATCGTGTTATGTTATGTCAATGTTAATGAATAAACAAAAAATAATGTTCAGTTATTCGTTTCTAGTGAAGAAGGAATAAAACAATTGTTTGTTATTCATGTAAATCAAATAAATCGAATGTTTTTAAATACTCGTACTCGTTATTTGAAAACACTAAGGAATATAATATCAAATTTTATTTTTGCCATTTGTTACAAAAATACGAAATAACAAATGCACGTATTTCAAAAAATAAATAACTTTTATATTGAATAAAAAAGACTTTAAATCGATACAATAAATAAATTAACCCCTGTCTACTTTAAATTTACAAAGAAATTGACTAACAATTTAAATCAGACTCGCCCATTTTTTTAAAATAATGCTGTTTTGGTGAAACTACGTCTTGTGATTAAGTCGTCTCAGCGATATCGACCTTTCGTAAAAAAACATACTTCACTGCACTGTCACTTTTCGTTATCAATCTTCATTGTAACATTTCTCTGTCACTTATAAAATTGCTTAATGTAATAATCACGGATAAAGGACGCGAATAAAAATGAGCGAACAATTATTCGTAAATAACTTTCACGATTTTTTATTTTCCGTTTGTATTTATTTTATTTTCCGAAAATTTAGACACAAGTGGGCATTGTTACAGTTTGTTACAACAAGGATGTTTGACACTGGAAAAGGAGTGAGGAAATGCATTTCTTGAGGAAAAGACAAAAACAGTTTTTTCCTTTTAGGAAGGGAAAAGGATTCCTTGAACGTCTACGAATCGACCGTCGATCTAACAGTACGTTTAAATCATTTTATGATCCTTTGACTCGAAAGCGATGTCCTTAATACTCATTTTCTCTCCGCGTGAAATTTTCGGAGTTACGATCGGCTGTTTAGGACAAAACGTCCAAAGAGCAACGTTTACTTGCTGCTATTACAATAAGAAGTTATTGAAAAGTGACAACAAAATATTACAGTGAAAAATGATGGTGAAACGCCACAGTGAAGTAAAGTTGTTCACTGATCTATCTAAGACATGAGATTTTTATGAAAGAACAGGGTCTGTCGAACGACCCAGTAACGGGGGCCCATCTTCACCGAAGCAGGATGATCGTAAAAATAAAGTAGGCTGGGTTTAACGCGTTTATTAATTATTATTGTTCGAGCGAAAACGATTGCTCGAACGTTCGATTCCTAGTTTGTTTGTCGTCGGTCTCTCTCGCGCGCGCCACGCACTCTCTCACTCCTGGCCAACGGTGTGAGGTGCTGAGCCGCGAGAGCGAGGCTAACGAATTTCGGAAGATTCGAGACTGTTCGGCTCTCTCGAACTTTCTACCTTTGTCTACTTAAGGTGCCCCGCGAACTGTCGCGGCTCATTGTCTCGAGTTAATCCGCTGTGCTTATTCGCTTGCGTTGTCTCGCTTACGCTTATCGCGCTTTTATCCGAACCATCGTGTGCTTCGGTCTTATAATTCTAATCTTATTAGAATTATCGCATCTGTAATCCGTTTCTTCGCGTGTATATATATAAACTGACGAACTGTGAAATACAGCAAACATTTTACAAAACCGTGTGCTTTATTGAATTTAACCCGTCCGACTCGGAATTGACTCCAAACTCCATCTAAACTGTTCACCGCCGCGAAAGACCGGCAATTGCTTTTTTAAGCGAAAGCGATTCAACTTAACGCATTCGCGCCGTTGAGCAATCGTTCGCACAATTACATTTAAACTCCTTTTCCTTGGACAGGAGAATTATGTTTCTGTTAAAAACCATGAACTTTTTAGTTAGTATTACTTTGACAGATTACAGTAACAATTTTCGATATTTAATTTGATGTTCCTGATAAATAACACTGGTATTCAAGAAATTTTACTTCCTCAACTTCCGTTAATGTCAGACAATTACTTTATTTTTTATTTACGAGCAATGAATAAGTGAACATTATCCTTGATCTGTTTATTCATTACGCGATTTAACTTTGATATAATATAACATGATAATAACTTGCTTGTTCATGACCGCGGTCAGCCAACAGGTTCGAAGCTTTTGTTCTTGCATCTGAGCATGAGCTGTTCTCGCCCTTTGTTCCATAATAATTTAAAAGCGAAGTCTTAAAACCCCATTTTTGGAAAGAAAGAGTTGCTTCGAATCAGCTCACCTACGACCTCTTTCCGGGGCTTATTGTTGGAGCAGTTGCGAGACACCCAAAAACTTCACAATATCCTTCAAACAGCTGTTAGTCCTTTTTAATTCGTAATTATGTTATATTTCAATGTTGATATGCACTATGTATATTTTACTTATTGCACTTGTTGGAACGATACGCGATTCAAATTGGGTTTCTTAATGTAGTCACAGAGCTGCGATATGCAATGTTGCTGAAGGATGCGTGATAGGTGCGAGTAATTAATAGTGTACGATAATACAGTTTATTAAATAAATAAGGTAGTGTGCAGGAAATATGACCATTCACAAATATATGAAACTATTGACGGATGATTTACTAAGTGTGAGAGGAAGACACGGAACTGGCTCTAACTGGTTGACTGAAGTTATTCTGATTGAAGTTATACTCGTGGTATTCTAAAGCATTCTGCCAATGTCGCGATGTTCTTCCTCTCTTATAAGATTGGCAAGGAGGGCGTAACCACCTCAGAACACTGCGAGTGGAGTTTGTCAGTACCATTGTCAACGCCCTGACTTTCCGGTAGGGGTAGAATTTGTTATAAACTAAAAGGTGTACAATCATCCTTGGGACGCGATGGTCATGCGACCGTACTAACCGTGACGGCACATGGCTGGCAGCGTTTATGAAGGGTAGCCTATTCAGCTAAACACGTGTTAAAAAGTATAAAATAATTTCGCCAACTTACAGACTTTAGAACAGGCTTAATTGACTATACCTGAGCATCTGCAAGCGGTCAATGTTATTTTCTTCAATGCTGCGACCCACGTGCCGCCACACTTAACTTCTTAGGCGCTATGCGCCACTATAGTGGCTTTCGCGGATGCCATCTTTCTGTACGGCGCGCCACTATAGTGGCTTTCTCGGATGTCATCTTTCTGTACGACTTGCCATTATAGCTGCGCACTCTACTGGCACACTCGCTAACCGTTTGAATAAAGTAATCGTTTTCCGTATCATTTACGCGTAATTCGCGTTGAACTCTGCCGTACAGAGAAACAGCCCCGCGCAAAATTCAGCCGTGCCTAAGAGGTTAAATAGCATTTATAAGGATACCCTGTTCGCTACAGTTTTCGCGATGGACTGTCTGGCTTGCAGTACATGCCGCGCGGAATTCGTTGTTCCCCTGCGTTTGTTTGTATAAAGCGACATTCCCTGGCGACATACCATCCGGACATTTAACGTTGTCCGACCGCCCGCGATGTTCGATGACGACATGACTGCGGTGTTAGGTTACATGGCATCGGCCGCCACACACTTTAAATGGCGGTAGTTTGTGGGGCCAAGGTACGGGGAGTTAGGTGGGTGTGGTAACACATACTACCATCTTTCCTGCTCCTTACAAAACTTTTTGAATCGAAAAACCTTTAATTCAGAAAAGCAAGTCAGTCAGGCTGTCGAAAATTTCTTCCAGTCCAAACCAACCACATTTTACAAGGAAAAGATTGATAAGCTGCCACGAAGATGGGAGAAGATCATACTATAATAGTGGAGAACACGTAATAAATTAATATAATTTTGTTAAAGGAGACGATACCTTTAGAACCTTAAAAAAATACAAAATTTTTTTTTCCAAAAACTGTTAGTGTAACATCTCAAAAATATAGTCTCAAATTTTAAAGCGCAATAAGTATGCAATAAATTGAACATTAAAGTACTTTTTTATTGCAAAATATTGCGAAAATTTTCGGTAAAATTCAAAGTTTTTCTTTAAAAGCGCGCTATATCTTCAATTTTCCAATTTTTTCACATTTCTGAGGTTTAACTACTAACTGTGAATGTTAGCTATCGAAACATCGTTTGCAAATTTGTTTCAGACCAATGTAACTAAAGCTAGAACCCCGCCGTTTTACGAGACGCGACGAAACACTTCCAAGAAAGACTATCGTAATTCCGCCATTTTTTAATATTTAAAAAAAAAGAAAATATGGTGTAATAGGCGATAGTTATAATAAATTATACCTCAAGTTTCGAAAATACAGGACAAAAATATACTATACAAAAAAATTCACAAATATCAGCTTATTTTCACCGGTCTAAAGGTATCGCCCCCGTTAATTAATGAAAGCAAAATAAATGTCTCACAAAAAAACGGAAGTTACTTATGGCTCGACCTAATATTTCTGCTACGGGTAAAAGGCCAATTGACTTACAATGAAAAGATGAGAAAACGGAAATTACTGCAATGATAAATATTTTGGGCGAGGTCAAATGCTCCCGCTGTAAAAAGGCAATATACGGCTTAATAGGAATTGCATTCTCGTATTCTTGATGCTATACGAATTGTAACATAATGGGAAGCTATTTTAAAATGAACTTTACGATATGATAATGTGTTACATATCCATAAAGAAAATAACATAAAAATAACAAAATACAAACGAAATTGAAGAATTCACTTCGTTCAAAAAATGACTCACCGTTTCCTTTTACTTTCAAGACAGTACAGTTAAAATTATTTCTGAATAATCGTTCGCTGGTTTTGTTTCAGCCTATTTATGTGTCAGGCTGATATCGACTACTTAGTGAAAGGTGATAATGCGAGATAATAATGAAAGATAATAGTGATGGGTGACAGTGAAGTAATTTGGGAGTTTCTGAATGAAGGATAATTCAACAATTATTCCAATTTTTCTATTTATTCGACTTTCACTTAACAGTTTCCTACTATACGGATACCTATGTGATATTCATACATTTGTTCATGAACTCTGCCAACTGTCACGCTCGAATCTATCACTCTCGCGTCCGAGTAGTGGCACCTGGGTCGCAGTTGTCACGTTCCGAACAGGAATATTTTTCAAAATTTCCTTTGTATTTTCTCACCAACCGGATGCGCATCGATAATGTATACTGCATTCTGGGATCACCATAATCGAACGCAGTTATGGTCTTTAATATTTATTAGATAGATTATCATCTGGCGACTAAACTGAGATTGTTAATATACCACATTCCTTCCTTGAAATCAGCGTGCCCCCACTGTCAAAGTTTTCGATCATTTTACTTCTTCGAACCGCCGATCGTAAACAAAAAGCGCGGTCGTGTAGTCCGATGACGCCAAGCGTTCTGGAATGTTCCTCGCGGATCCGCGGTACGACATAAAATTACAATAGAAATTGTTAATTGATTTGTATTTTACCGTATTTTACTGTATGTACTTATGCGTCAGTCAGTCTTACAATAATTAAGGTACCGAACTCAATTAATCTAAATATGTTAGTTACAAAAGACAAAAAAAATAGATAATGTTTGATTCAAAATTTTGTAATGCATAGAGATCAACATTCTACACTCCGCCGGTTATGAACGTACTAATTATTCAATAGTTAACTAATAAGACAACAGCACTAACACTTTAACCACCGCTCACACAACATGTGTGTGACAGCCGGAACAACCGTTAACGACTGTTCAACGAGCAAATGAATCGTGGCGAGTCCATACCGTCGGACGGTCAGGACGACGAAGGTTGTAAATCTTCGCACCACGTATCCATTGCGTCTCCACGACCTTTTACAGAGGTGGGGATATTAAATTGGAATCTTGAATGAATTCTCCTCAGTGAGCAGAGCTCGTCGAAGTGAACCTTGTCAGGTGTATCAAGAACCTTTCCTCAGTGGGCATGGCCGTCAAAGAGGAACAGGTATATGCGTAAGCAACCCTTCCTCCATAGGCATGGCCTATCGAGAGGAATCGGTGGATATGAGTTCGAACTTTTCTTCAGTCGGCATCGCCCGTCGAAGAAGGACCGGTCTATGCGAAAGCAACCTTTCCTCAGTGGGCATGGCCCGGCGAAGAAGAACAGGTGTATGCGAAACTAACCTTTCCTCAGTGGGCATGGCCCGGCGAAGAGAAACAAGTGTATGAGAAACTAGGTAACAACCTCGATACTGCCACAAGAACGATAGGGTGATCACCACGTGTGATCACCGCGAAGCGATCGACAAGACGTCCTCGACAAGACTTTCGATTCTCTAAGGAAATTCCCACAGGAAACCTAGGAGGGTTGTACGGCTCGTGTAGGCCTTTTTCAGTGAGGACCAATCAGGGCCAGTCCATAATTAGGCGAAAAACCACCATTGGTGACAAGGTTGAGCGAATAGTATAGCGAGCTCCCCCTTCCTGTTACGAAAGTCGAAGGCGTTTGTAGTTGCGTATATGAGACCCACGTGCTGATTGACATGGGTCCTTTTTCGAATCTCGGTCGAGAAATAAACTGCACGTGCATGGCTGTTAGGTGCTTAAGCACGAGAGTCGACGTCCGCCGTATTGACGCGGACTCTTGTAAACACTAGCACCCCAGGGGGTACGCAGTTTCGGATACGGAAAAGAAACTCTTTAAGAAAGAAATAGAATAACCTTCGACTCGTGGCAATTATTCCGGCCTTCAGCAAGGCCCTTTAGAGCGGTTTAAGTTATGCGATACGTTTACGAGGGTCATAAACAAATTATTTGACCATGAGAAACTCGGGACCAGCGTTCAGATTCTCAAGAGGGTTTCTTCTTCTCTAGACCTTTTCAGCTGTCTTAAAGAAGTTTCCCTGGCCTCGAATAATGCATTGTAAAAACCATGCAACGCCGAACAACGACCGCTCACACGTTGTTGGCCAGTATCACACGCTGTGTGTGATAATTTATGAATGCAAACAAGTGTGGATATTGCTATTAGCTTCGTATTTCATTGCCACGTCTTTGATTTTAGGTAATTATTGGCTATTTTCAATTTTAGATTTTGCACTACAGTGGTGTAACACGTAAATTATGGACCAAATTTCGGCGGCTCTACGATGGTGTCGTACGTTAAGCTATCGTACATGCGCTAGTGTCGCTTGTTTTCTATTAGCTTTGGTGTTGTGTGCAAAGCTACTACTACACAATTATTGTTGTTTTTATTCTATGTTAATTTCTCTCGCGAATTTAATAAACGTTCCTTAAATTAGTTCCTCAGAAATATTGCCGGCCCCAGGCGACGTTAGACTGCGTAGACATGCGGCCGATAAAGTGTTAATAACACTGTACAACAAATTTTGACTCTTTTGTTTTATATGAACTGCCACTATGAAATTATTATAGATGTTTTGCGAGCTGAATACGAATCTGAAATCCGTTTTTCTCTGGTGTCTACAGTTTTTTTAGAAAATTAATGTTAAAAAACATTGCAAATTTTCAACTTTGGGAATTTTTTGTGCTTTTACTATAGCAGCGATTCAATGGCCTCTTGCACTAGAGAAATCTGTGAACTTTCCCGAATAAAACGATATAAATTGTTATTACATTGTAAATATTTAAATATGTTTAAACAACGATCGAAGTAAAAAAGACCCCAAAAATGCACCAATTTTTGCTGATATTTTTAAATTTATTTAAAAAGCTGTGGGTCTATGTGAAAATCTAACCATCGCACGCGATAGAGCAGACATTTCTACTGCAGAAAGCATCGAGCGAAGGTAAAAAATCACATTGGTTTACATTTTATAAGGAAAATAGTTCGGCAAAAGACGCGTCGCTGCCAGTGGTACTCAATGTTGGCGGCGCGGCGCGCAGTTATTCCGTTCCGCCTAGACAGAAGGTAGGGAGACCATCAAATATCATAATATTTATCGAGTGTAATTTTCGATATTTATCTATTATTTCATTTCGATAACGAACTACAGTATCGTTATAAATTTGATTTATTCTAACTACGTGAATAAAGACGAATTAGTTTATTTATTATTAATGAATGAAGAATAATTCAACAATTATTCCGATTTTTCTTTCACTTAATAGCCTTCTATCTACTACACGCTCATCTGACAGTCACTGTTACTTGTGCCTGCATGACGCCCCTGAGCGCGCGCGATTCTCGCGCTCTAATTGGTCGGTGTTTTTCCTTAATAATTTAAAAATGAAGCCTCATCCAATATTTTTGCAAATGAAAAAGTTGTTCAGAATGACCCCACCTACCTCCCATTTCCGGCTCCTTCAACACTTTTGGGACACCCTGTATAAGAAGGCTCGAACGAATTTATTTTCAACCACGAGCGGTAACCCTTTCAGTACTATCGCCGCCTAATGGCGGCATCCACGAAACGTTCTCTGGGTCCTACCGCCGCTTATTGGCGGCATTCTCAAAGTTACGTGGGTACTACTGCTGCCCCCTATCGATGACTGTCGCGGTCCGAATGAAAAGTTTAATGTCAATCACGCTCGAGATTTCTATGAATGCTGCGAAACGCGTTTTCGCGGCTTACGCTGCCGTACAGTGCAACCACTCTCGTGGAAAACTTCCGCGTCCCACGAATGTATAACCGTGGCCAACGCCTCGGTATCGAAAGGGTTAACACTATTTTTTTTCATTATTCGTCCAGTGAATACTGGAAGTTTCGTGAAAAACCTCATTAGTTGCGAAGTAAATTATTAATTTGCCACAGAAGTTGAAGGCACTTTGATACTTGTGAATATAACTTACGAGGTTGTTAAATTCACAAGTCGAATAACAACGGGGAACTAAGTTTGCTCATAAATTCTCTGTCGTTCTTCTGAATCTCCAATTGAAAGCATTTCAAGGCTTCCATTTCCTTTAATGCAATTGCTTTGTTGTCGAGCAGCTTTAAAATTGCAGCTGACGCGGCGTCCGAAGCTCACGATTTTGCAATTAAGAACAGTAATTAAGTGATTATTGCAGATGGAAAAGAATCCGATCGAAGTCAAATAGCGAACCTCGAATAATTGTGTTTAATCTTAATCAAATTTCAATACGTTGAACGTCAGTTTTCATCTACTCTGCTACTTGTTTCTTACGTTTTAAAGGTTCACCGACCAACAGATTTCCATAGTACTTTATTTATACGATCACGTTTTCACGCGGGTGTAAAAAAAACCTATAATTGCCGACATTATAACAGCACGGATGGAAATTTGACGACTTTGGGATTTATGGATTTACAGATACGTGAATCTAGAGATTTCACGATTCAAAAATTTGAACGTGTGGAAATCTGGGACGCTGTGCATTTAGGAATTTAGCAATTTAACTAAATAATTATATAAGGATCTACCAACATGAAAATCTACTAAATCTTAAGATTGCTAAGAGGTTGGGAACCAAGACATTCAAGAATTTGAAAATCTGGAATTCCAAAAATTTGGGAAATTAATGTTTCCAAATTTGGCAAGGTGGTAGAAATTTGAATTAAGAAATTTGGGTGATTGGGGAGTTAAAAGTTTCGGAATTCTGAAAATTTTTCAATTTGAAAATTAAAAAATTTAGTGACATGATATGTATGTGCACATTAATAATGTAAAGATATAAACACAAGCATACATAATTAAAATATATTCGTTTCCTTCTCTGAACGTGACTATATTCTTTTCACTATTTTTTAAAATATTTATGCATATTGATGATGAATTTATTATTTGTGTACAATACAATTACATCTTGAAAAATTATGATGATTTCATACATCGTTTATTTTCTAAACATTCTTTCACAGATATACTATATAAGAATAATAAATTAGTTATGAAATGAATTTTAATTTTACACTGATTTTGCAATTGATCTGCAATATTTTAAACATTGTTTCCTATAATAATATACATCGGTATAATAATTGTACTTTTTGATGTTTCACTATTTCATGAAACAAATTAGCGAGAAAGGTTAGAGAAAAATAAGACTAGCACTGGTCATTTTATCAGAGTAAACGCAATGTGCAAATTCTTCTCAGAATCGAAATTCTGAACGGTAAAACTGATACTGATCAAATGTTATAGCAACTGCAATTTTATTAATTATCATAATTCAATCATATTTGGTTTGCATTTTGAAAGTGTTAGTGTTAATCGAACGGGTTTTCGTTCTTATGTATTCTAAACATATGTTTATTCAAGTTTATTAATGAATGAATTTACCTCATACTCTGATCAGTAAAGGAAGTAAAAATATGAAATGTGTGATTTAAATTAAAGTTTGTGTATAGATATTTAATTATTTAATCTCTTAATCATATTAATATATTACAAATATTTATAAATATTCAAAATGGTAATTAATTAACAGAATAAAATTTGTTATTAAAATTAACATTTGTTTTAGAAGCGCAGTTTATTATAAAAAGTATAGAACACAAAATGAAAATCGAATATTGTCAAATAATTACAATAATATTGATACTAATAACTAATTACGTTGATTCAAAAATTCGTCAGGTTAACTCTTTCCACTGAAGCCGCGACTTATATTTGCCATTTGACTTAATGCAACATTTTTTAATAAATCATTTTTAGGTAAATTTATAGTATTATAGACATGATGTTTGAATATAGTAAATATTGATATCGAGAATATCGACAATATTGGCGATTAATATTAAAAAAATAATAATTTCCCAAAAAATTATCAAATTTTTCGACAAGAATGTTTTACAGTTGCTATTTTCCAACAATAAAAATGCTTTCGAATGCAAAGGGTTAACAATTCATTATGTTCATTTTAATAAATCGTTGCGTTTGCCGGCAATAAAACGGGAGTTTCATCGGAATAGATTTTAACCAACACAGTTTCGAAAAGGATCGCGGCAAAGGAAGCAACTATATGTAGAAGTCACCATAACATTTTATCGAAGTTCAATTCTATAGGCCGTGAGCAGACCAGAAGTTGCACAGCATCGAAATGAATTTGTCACCTAGAACGAGTACATTCGAGCTTTCGAGCGCGCAAACGCCGTATACCGTCGAGAGGAAATTCCATTTCGTTAAAATGCATACTCAATCCCTTGTGCCGGAACCCTTTTCATTTTTACAGTTCGTGGCTTCGAATTTGTCGGTTTTTGATGCTTTCTGAAAGGTTCGCTCCTCTAACGTGCCGAAACACCGGCTAAAAACGCGTTGAAACATCCTTTATGCTCAAAGAGGTTGCTCGTTTCAACTGCACCTGAGTTGCAGTTACTTTCGATAGCGAAAATCAAGTGCATTCGGCATTAAGTGGTAACGCGAACACGAATCATTCTCAAAGGATCGGAACATAAAGCTCACATCGTGTCTGGCAGTTGTATCATAGGGAGGAGATGGCGAAAAGGATAGGATTCGTCAGTCAAGTCTAGTTTGTGTCGGTAGAGTATGTCTTATGGTGTATTAGCACTAAAACCCGCATTAAAATCGCGGAGGAAGCGTTTATAACTATCAAGGAATAATTAATACCGTACGCATTGCCTGTTCGATCGTTTACATACAATAGTTGCTCATATTAGGTCTAACACTTTTCAAAGAGTAGTAGCTCGTAAAGATCTATAAGAATTTCGTAGTGGTGATTACTTCATTTTGCTGTTGTACAGTGTAATGGAAGCGCCTTTCCTTACTGACGTTGACAGTAGGGGAGTAACCAATTAGAATTTGACATCTCCATAAGTTCATTTTCATCGAGGCAATTTAAAAAAAGCTTGTTGCCTTTAACAAACAGATTCTCTAAAAATTTGAAACGATACATACATTTTTCAATAGTCGTACAAAATTCAATCTTCAATAGTCTTACTATCTGATTAATGTATTGCTTGTTGCTAATAAAATTACAGCTTATCAGTTTTATTACTCGTGCCAACTTTATTTAACTATTATTTCAAACATACCTGTATGATGTTCATTTTAAAATAAGAGTCATGAAAATAATGAATCATAATATTGATAATAATGAATCACAATAGTATTCAAAATCATTAAGGTACTACATTGTTTCAAATATATCTGTATGGTATTCATTTTCAAGTAACAGTTATGAAAATAGTAAACCGTAACATTATTTCACAACAATAATTTATAATTTAAAATTCAAACAAAAGCTCTGAAGATTTAACAACGAATAGGTGTTGCTATTATGTACTCTCTTGTAACTGATACCGAAATTTCCTCGGCACTGAATAGAATTAAATGGCGAAATATGTAGCTTGCTTTTTGTCGGAGATACTGGTATTTATAACAGCGAACAGCGTAGCTTGGTTTCGCTTCGTTTCGCATAGTTTGCATTATTCGACGGGTCATGCGAATTATTTGTTCATTTTGAGCTTTGTGGAACTCTTACCTATATGTTGCAGGTAAGTGGGAAAAGAAGAAATTAAAAAAAAAATATGCATTTGACAAGGATTCAGTAAAAATTAATGAAATGCTCAATGGTAGCATTCCTCGATACTATAAAACGTTCAATGAAGGAATTACGAAGCTCTGAGCAATAATCAAACTAGATAAAAGTTTCGAGTAATCAGAGTAGCAGTTCATTAACAGGAAACGTATTAATTAATTCTTTAGTTTGTAAAATGTTCTACTTGTAATTCCATTAAAATATTACAACTGAAATATGTTTGATGAAAGAATAAACCTGATATAGTAGATTATTTTACCCAGGTTTCACTTCGATACTAAACAGTAGAGTGATCGTATTTAATTTATTCATCCATGAGTGGTAATATATTTATTAAATGCATACAAATTTAGATGTTTACCAGGGGAACTGCAAGTATTACGCTCAGTTATTCATGAAACCTTGCCATCTTGTACAGAAGATCTAATATTTGTATACCTCATTTTAAAAGGAGGCAACTAATTGCTTAATATAACTAAATATTTAAATTAGAAAGAAGGTAATCAGCATTTGAACCGTATAGCTTTCGATCTACAGTCAATCGTTTAAACGCGTAGCTTGTAATTTGTATGTGTCAGTCTGACGTACTTCAGAATTCAAACAGTTGTAACGTTGGTTAGTTACAATTTAGAAGTTTATTAAATAAATTACAATAGAGACTTAAACTATTTCTGAACTTAGTCTAGTCAGATGCGTGAACCAAAATATATAAGTTCGCGTACGAGGTAAAATACTATACTCAAAATCTGTCCTGGTGGGTCCCACACGGGGAGCGCTTTAGAAGCAGAGTTGGTCTTGCTTATCCGTCCGTAGACTGTCCGCACAAGGGAGCAGCTAATGAAGCAGATAAGTCAAGCCGTAGCTGAGTGAGTAAAAACGAGAAGTTTTCGGCTATTTATTCTGTGTACTGTGGTTTTTCGCTAGGGTAGGGGTAGGTCCCAGGTACAGTAAAAGCTCTCCTCGTGTACTACTTAGTCGGCTCCGCCCGAGGACGAACGTCTTTTCCTGCGCCAATGCGTGCGTCATCGTTACGCCCGTGTTCGCCTCGCTCGAGCCAGTCCAAGTGTAACACGATTCTCGCCGCGGTCCCTTTGATGCGGGCTGACAAATCTCCAGTTCCAAATTTAGCAATATAATTTTTTAATATTTATATTTTTTTGACTGCAAACTTTTTTAACATATTCGTGAGGTTCTGCCGATCAAAATAAGACCAAACAAGGTATAATTACGATCACAATTACCTGTGTAACAAGCCATAAAAGTTTCGGACGTTACAATTACATAAACGCATAAAGTGATTTTGCTTCATGGCAAGGCCCAGTCTCATGTCACCAAAGTCGTCAAAGAAACGTTAATAGCATTTCGTTGGGAAGTGTTAACCCATGTGCCTTATTCGCCAAATTGAGCCCCTTCCGATTACCACCTGTTTCGGTCGATGGCACACGCACTTGCTGAGGAACGCTTCAATACATATGAAGATGTCGAAAAAATAGGTCTCTAATTGGATAGACTCCAAAGATGTTTTATTTTTTCGCTGCGGAATTTGCTTACTGCCTGAAAGATGGGAAAAAGTCATCGCAAAAGATGGATAATATTTTGATTAAGGTACTGTTGGATTTATTTAACACAATTAATTGTGTTTCTTCTACAAAAATTATCTCCTTCTTTGTACGAAATAACGGTCAAGACAAAAGAACCTCGTATGCATGTTCAGACATGTATAGCCGCAGTCTTTTGTTACATGACGCTACCGAATCATTTATTACGATTGAGCTCTTGAACAGTACAGATCGTAAACGTTCCTTTCCGTGTTTCTATTCCGTGTTAAATATAGTCTAATTTAAAATTGTTTATTATATTCTCATTTTATTCTACCGCCTATTTCCAACAGGTACATTTTGATATTGTTTCGTAAATGAACCTTTTTTTTTGCAAAAAAAGAAACGGATAGAACTTTCCGATTGACCTAATATATTGTAGGAATACGGAAAAAATTCGGACTTGAAACGGGAATCGAACCCGTGCCCCTCAGATTACGAGTCGTCGACGCTCCCAACTGAGCCACCGGCGTCCGCCTGATACAAGTCCTTTTCCGCATCCTTTTGTCCTTTCGGGTCTGGAGGCCCCGCCAATCCTACACACACTCGGCCATCCTGCAACGACATTCGCCCTCGAATGTCCGTCACAGCTTCGCTTTAGTTCCTCAAGAACTCACACAAAGTCTTCGTAAATCTTCGTAAATCTTCGTAAATCTTCGTAAATCTTCGTAATCGTCGTAATCATCGTCTTTGTAATCGCAGTAATCTCTCACGCAGCGCCATCTCTCGACACACCTCTTTAAACTCTTAAACTCTGAACTTCGCAACGCACATGTGTCAGAGAGGCCCACTGCTTCGCCGCTAAATGCTTCTTTTAATCAACAAATATCTTGTTGTCGTCGTCTGCCTTGTGTGGATTGGTCGGTGTTTCGATGTCTACCTCCATCCCGGACGAGCCCCCAATTTGTAGGAGTACGGAAAAAATTCGGACTCGAAACGGGAATCGAACCCGTGCCCCTCAGATTACGAGTCGTCGACGCTCCCAACTGAGCCACCGGCGTCCGCCTGATACACGTCCTTTTCCGCATCCTTTTTGTCCTTTCGGGTCTGGAGGCCCCGCCAATCCTACAATATAGATCCTCCCATTGCATGCATGCTTACGTACATTTATACCATGGTTATCGGAACTTACATTCTTTCTCTCTCACTCCATCGTTCTCACTCTCACACACATACAGTCGTGGACAAAATTAAGTGGACAGGTATCATAAATAACAAAAGGTAAATTTAATTAACTAATAATGCCTATAAATCAAAACTTTATTGCACAATTATATACATTAAATAAATGTTTTTTCAAGCCTACAAAAATATCTCACGTTCTAAATTTAAAATTTATTTACAACATTGTAATGAAACAAAACATTTTTTACATTTCTGCAGTCTCCACTTAATTTTGTTCAGGAGTGTACACTCTTGGTTATTCTCCCTTCTGTTGTTTAGTAGACGCCGCGCACATTTTTATTACCTGTTTAGATTTCGGCAACGTTTTTTTCTCAACGTTACTCGTTTCTTTGCAGAACATTACTATTTGGAGGAAATAATAATCGTCGGTAGTTCTAACGGATCTGCTCTCCTATGGCCGATCCGTCTTCAATTCACTGTGAATCACTCATATTTTGTTAACATAAGTAATATGGTACATAAATCATCCCTTCTTGTATAGAATAACACATACAGAAGTACTGCATTGTCCAAACATTAATCTTGGTATCTGTGTATTTTAATATAGCAACAAGAAATTATCGAGACCAATACAGATTTTATTTTCAAAGCAAACTTTTTAACAAGTCGCTCGAAAACTATACACTCATGGACAAAATTAAGTGGACATTGTAGAAATGTAAAAAATGTTTTGTTTTATTACAATATTATAAATAAATTTTAAATTTAGAATATGAGATATTTTTGTAGACTTGAAAAAACATTTATTTAATGTATATAATTGTGCAATAAAGTTTTGATTTATAGGCATTATTAGTTAATTAAATTTACCTTTTGTTATTTATGATACCTGTCCACTTAATTTTGTCCACGACTGTAAATCGCCGCTACGCGTCGCTATTTACCTTAAGGGGTTATGCCACTCTGGAATTTTTGAAAAATTCAAAATTTGGTTTCTGCTTAAAAGGTGCGTAGGCGCCTTAAGAATAAGATACAACATTATTCATAGTCGGTAAAATTTTATAAGTGCCTTTATTTTAATCCCGACTGACATCACCTCCTGCGCGCTCGGAGTAGATGGATGACTCGGCCCGACGCGCACCGATGTTTACCATTATGAATGCTTATGTTTTTTAGGATAGTAAAGTATTACTCGTCCGTTTTATCTAAGTGGTCATAGATGACATATTATAGTTCTACCGCAAAAAATATTAGTTTTATTTTTGTACTTTTTTAAGTGCTTAAATGCAAATATACATAATGAGTGAAAACAAAGTGAATAGTGATCGAAAAGGAACCAAACAAAGCAGCGGACATTCTATCACAAAATGTCTACAGAGGAAGAGCCGCACATTAATGATATCCGTCCAGTAAAAGATTCGTGGTGCTTGTGGCAGCGAATGAATGCCGCCAATACATTGACCGAACATCATCATAAACCACCTCTTTCCCAAGATATATTCAACACTACAAAACCGGTATACAAAGATTTAACACTATTTCTACCACGATTTTGTGTATACCCATTTCAGCCAAAAGGTGTCTTTTGACGCCTTTTGAATATAAATCATCCCCGAAATTGGTTGGGATTTTAAATTATGAGTTAAACATAGATAATTTGAGGAATGTATTTATTGATATACTGATGTGTATTTATTGGAGATTATTTAATTCATCAAGTTACAAAATATTAGGGTCACATAAGTTTCTTCCTTTTTGTAATACAACACAAAATGGGATAGAGAGATAGAGAAGGTTGATACAGCTGAACAATTAATGCAACGAATCATCTTTAAACTATAAATATTGTGTATGAATGTCTATAAAAAAAAGCAATAACTTATGGAACACTCTAATATACAATCAATGCTGTGGCGTACATTAAAATGCTGCAAGGGAAATTAGCGAATATTAGCTGCAGAAAAATGATATCGCTGAATTAATTTTACAACCATTGTATGAAATGTAAAAAAATTAATTGTGGAGAAACGATTCAACATAGAGAATAATTTTATGTTAAAGTTTGAAAGGTGTCTTTTGACACCTCTTGGTAGAAATAGTGTTAAGCACCGATGATCTTCTCACTCGGTGCATAGATAGCTGTACACAAAATAACAACAAAGTCTCAACTCAACAGTGTGAGCGATGGCTCCGAAAGCAACGTCAAGTGGCAAGACATTGATATTGTCACACACATTGCTGTTTGCGCGTACAATGGTGGCATGGCACCGATAATGGAAATGACATTAAGAATCAAAATCGGAGCAAACTGTTACGATTTTTGTGCGGAAGCCGGCGAATGCCGTATATCGCTTGCTGAAAGACCGCTGTTACGCGCAATAAAAGAAATTAGACAATCCGCAAGGTCATCAAGGAAAGAAGCTGAACAAGAGGATGTCAATTTAGCAGGTTAATTATACGGGGCAGGTATCGCAGATTGAAGGTATGTAACAAATTTCTGATTTTTTCATAGGTATTGGGTTGTCCGGAAAGTTCGTGCCAATTTTTTGTGAGTAACGTATAGACAATTCTGAATGTATCAAAACGATCGAAAACAAATGACACTCGTGATTCTGAAAGGAGACAATTTTCAAGTTGCCCGAAAGATGGCAAACGACTATAGAACAGAATGACATATATATAATTTAATAAATGTATGAAGGAATGCGAGAGTGCGTGGATATACGTGAGAACGAGTGAGATGAGTGCGTGAACGTTGTAAGAGAGAGTACGAACGATTGCAGATGAACGTGCGTGTGAGTGAGAGGGAATGCGTGAAGTAACAAAAGAATGAAGCGGACGAATTTCGGTCTAATGCATGATGCGACGCGAGCGATCACGTTTTTATTAATTATCCATTATACAATCTCCCTTTATTTAGTAAAGTTTCATTATTTTCGACGAGTGCGTGTATTTTCATTACACCTCCCTCTGGCCCGATCCTACATGTATACTAAAACTTAAATCTCATGCGTTTAGATTTTCCTTCAAAATCGGCACGAACATTCCGGACAACCCAATAAAACTTTAAACGCGTTTTTCTCGAAACTACTTATTTCGAGTCGGCCGGAAATAAAACTCGCTCAATTCTTTACCGATTAGTCTGAAATTTTTACTGTACCTTTTAAACAACATTATCTAGCGAAAGACGTACGGATTTTTTTTTGTATATGCATATTTAAAGAAATAACTAAAGAATAATTAAAGAGTTATAAACAATTTAGTGCATCTTTTTTAGGCGAAAAGTGAAACGTTTCTTCAAACGTCCATAACTTTTGCAAAAACTGACATAATAAAAATTCCGTACGTGTTTCTCGAGCTGTTTATATACAAAACTAAAAAACTTTTGAATTTTGTTCTGGGGTCAAAATTGGAGGAGAAACTTTTCCGGCCGCAGACCCCTTCGCGTCGAGCAGCGTTCCAGATAACCAGCTCCTGAACCGTCATTTTGTATTTATTAGCTTCATAAAAATTTATTTTAATACTACAGTGTATAAGCAATAAAGACCCACAAACATATTTTCCATCTGTGTCTTCGTTTCTCCAGAAAAAAATCCTAAAATTAGGTCACTTTTTGACGCTCTAGAGTGATTTAACCCCTTAAGAAATATCTATTCATACTTACTAACACGTTTCCATTTAACAGAAAAATAAAATAGAAGTAAGGAATGACTAGTAATGGTTTTTCAGACAAACAACGAGTCATTGAAACAAGAAATGATTGAAATAATAAGTAAACAATTGACTATTAATCATTTGAGGTGAGGGCGAGTGAATAAACGACACGATTTAACAATTAACAATTCTTTATTAAGCGTCGACAGTTCAAGTCGCGGACGTTTTCACCAATGACCGTTTTTTCCGTCTCTTGAGCTTACCCCCACAATTCGGGGGAAAACTCAAGAGGAAAAGTCCCGAGTGAAAGTTGCAGAAAGGGCTTCCACATAGTCGAAGGTATTTATTGCTTTCGGTCTTTGAATTTCAACCGTCGTTATCCAGACCTCGAAAGCAATTACCTTGTAGCGAGGAAATTTTCGTTGCTCGCTACACATTTATTCGTTATTCTTAAACGTACAAAATTCTATTCGAATAATGCCCAGCACTGCATATAGCAATGTCCATTTTCATTTCGAGAAAGAACTTTTCTCATTTTATTTCTTATAAGGAACGTTATTTAACCGTTTCATTCAGAATGTAACTAAACTTTGCAAGAAGTTGAAAGAAAGTCAACTAGAAGTTGGCCAAAGTAGGGTTACCATTTTGTAAGTTTCATAGCTAACAGAAATAATTAATTTAGCTGAAGATGTATATAACTAAAAAAAATTAGTTCTCTTTCGTATGTAATTTTACAGGATTTAAAACAATTGATACATAATGTCAATAACATCGTCGATACTATTGAACTTTCATAGAAAATATCGACAGGTTGTCAATATTTAAGAACGGACTATGAAAACAAAAAAATTTGTTTTTATTTAACATTATCGAACGGTATATTAAAAACAAGTGCATTGTCAGTAAATATTGAACGGATGACGTACATTCATAAATGACAGATATTGAAGTACCCTTTCTCAATAAATATTAGCTGTTTTACACACATTCAAAAAATGTTTAATAATTCCAGAGCGCGTGTATCTCTTACGGCTATAGATCGTTTTGTTGTTCAGTGAATTATACGTAACTATTTGATTTTAAAGAACGGCTTTAATATTTAAGACTTATTGTTAGTCTTAGAAATGACGCTAAGATCTTGTGATGTATGTATGTGGGACGGTGATATACATATGAGTCATTCCATGCCGAATCGATCACTTTTTGACATCACCATCTGCGATTTTGTTTTAATCAAAATATGTTATAGTCTACGTGAAAGTAGGGGGGGGGGGTTTAAGTCATCATTTTGCCGATTTCGAGTTTGTTTAAAAATTACAAGCCTTCAAAAGTTGCGGTTTTTGCCTATTTTTGCAAAAATAGGCATCACTTACGAATTTTTTTCTCAAAAACTACTCGTCCGATTGATCTAAATTTTTTTTTGTTTTATTCATAAATGATTGGGCTACTATAAAATATTTGTTATAAATTGGAAAATTTGTTATGTAATATGAAAAAATTTAAACAAATTCTTTTTTTATGTTTTTCAATAGAAACTACTAGTGATTAAAATTAAAAAAAAATATATTATATTCGCTGAAGCTTCCCCTGAGTGCCTCCTTCAGGATGAGTTCCTGAGGAGGAAAACCTGGAACACGGGATGACTGTCCTGATTGGTTCATGTTTCTACCAATAACAGTGTTTGAAATTCGACATCACAGGAATTCCCTATTGGAAACAGAGAAAATGGACGTAAGACAGTGTATGCTGTTGCGTTCTTCGGGATTCCACTTAATGAACCACGAAGTAGTTAGGTTGTGGAGTCAGTGAATCCACTCGAAAGTCAAAATTAACAAAACAACTGACGAGGGTAAAATGTTTGTGCTTTATTAAAACTAACACTTGATATAGCATTTAAGAAAAAATAATAACACCTTACAGACTGACAATGGACTTCTACAGATACGTATAAAATTGATGTGTACTCTTTGAGAGTTATTGAAAATTTACTGAAGAGAAAAAATAATGTTCTCTCCAGAATGAAATATGTAGTGGGGATTGTCGTGCTGCTGGGGGTGGACAAACGATTAAATTAAAATTAAAGTATTTTCATTGGTTCTGGTGTGGCGCCCATGGCACCACACACGACGTTACCTTTTTCTGTTCTTTCCCAATCTTTTCTGCTTTCTAAAGTTTCTAAAGATTCCTTCTGTTTCGTATCCTCTTTATATTTACGCTCGCTAATTTTCCACGTCTCTACAGGGTCTCGCCGGGGCCTGGTCAGCGTCAGCTCTTAGGCATTTGCGAACCTCTTCATTTTTCTTATTTTTAGGACTCTTTTCCGCTGTGTCTCTCCCTTGCCGAATTTCTCAACGGTTTCCTCAGTCCTTTCCCACGTTCTTAGTTTTCTCTCTCTAAATCTATTTCTTTCCTTTTTTCTCAATGACTTTTCGTGGAGGAGATGTAAACGGCGGACAGTCAGTGGGATTTAGCGTTTCGTAGGAGTCACGTCGAGTCGATTACACTAAGCGTTGCGGATCTTTGAATAAATGCTTACACTCGTCGCTCACGAATACGTATCGTTATTAACCTTGTACTCCTAATCCCCCACTGGAAAATTGAAGGGAAGTGGGCAAGAACCGCCCTTACCAAATGCTCATCGCGAGATCACTCTTTACCTGAGTAACCTAAAGTAAAAATACGACGTCGTTTGTCACCTAACGGTTCGACATTCATAAAATAATAAACCGCGCTGGCTCTCGAAAATCATGCTAAATTAAAAAAAGTTTAAGAATATAAATTGCATGTTGCAAAGACCAGCAAAAGACAGTTGTTGATTATTTATGAAATTACTAAAGTTAAAAATAAACCCAATGGTTTTATGATTCTATGAATGCGCCGCTACAGACAGAATTTCCTTTCGGTTATCAGCAAGCCATTAACTGTCGAGACTGTCGAAAGAAGTTGGATATACAAATCGCAAATTTAAAAATATAAAGGGACTCTTAAAAACATCTATAGTAGTTGGATGCCATGAACGTACTAGCAACGTGCAGGCCAAATGTTATTCCTGTGTAGAAATTGCGAGCTGGCACAATGACCGTAACGAACCCTTCGCAAATTTAATATTTTAATTTTATCCTGTTATACATTAGCCGTATTAAAAATAATTAATTGTAAGTATACAGACGGTTTCACTTAATTTTATTATCCGAATATCTCGTTTGAGTCTGATGGTACTAGAATGTACGTCAGGAACAAGTTAATTTTAAAGAAAACATAATTTAACATAATTAAATTTTAAATCGCATCTTTTTAAATACATTATCCAATTTTACTGGACATTCATTACCATAAATATTAAACTATTTATACAGAAGAAACATTTTTAGTGATATTTCAAGTCAGACCGGTCAGCAATGTGTTAAGATGGCGGTATTGTTCTGCACGCAAAAATGGTTGTGTAGGTTGTCGGCATTATAATTCGATGAGCCGATCTGAGAAATAAGATAAAAACGATTGTAAGCGAAGTATCGAAGCAAATGAGATTTAACAAATCGAAATATCCAAGCAAGTGAGATTAAACTCAGTGCCAGTAGAGAATGCAGTGAAGTTTTATTTCTTTCTGTTCTCAAATCGTTATAACTGGCATAACCTGCCCACATGGTACATGAGCATTATCCAATTTTACTGGACATTCATTACCATAAATATTAAACTATTTATACAGAAGAAACATTTTTAGTGATATTTATTATTTAATGAGTGTTCACAATCAAACTCCACATTCACAAATTTTCAAATTTCCAAACATCCATATTCTTACATTTTTGAATTAAAACTTTTTAATTTCTAAATGAGAAAATCCCCAAACGTTTGATTTTCAATCATCAACTTTACAAATTTTTAATCTCGATTCTTGAGAAACTTTTGCTTCATCGACTATGATGAAATATCTTACTCACTTTGAGCGACAAAAATCTTCAAATTACATTCGGAATACTATCACAGTATTACGAATGAAATCGTGTAATGGCTTCATTGAATGAGTAACCCAATTTCACTATTCAAAATTGATGCATTAATCAGGGCTCGATTAAAATGATCAATGCAAACGAAACTGGTTGATTGATTCTGTCAATGTTACTTCGATAGAAAAAACAGATGAAACGATTTATTACTGGGAGAACAAAATTGCACTTTTCAATTTATTTTCAATCACTTTTGTTTCAATAGGTTGCTGGTACAATAGCAGATACGCAAATTGTTTGATTAAAACACCGTTTTTTGGAACGATAGAACGATAGAACTGTATCAGCAATCAATCGTTTCAGGCGGAATTTTCGATATGACTCGAAACTTTATTAATTAAATAAATAACAAGAATAATTACTTGCACTACCTCACGAATTTAATGCTAGCTGCAAAACTTCTCGAGCATTCGTAAAGTCATTAAGAGACGCAAATGCAATCTAGGCTTACGTCAGTTATGAACGACAAATCCTATATTTAAATCTAAAGTTCCAAACAATTAAATTCCCAAATGCTGAAATTTGTAATCATCTAAATTTTGAAACTTATAAATTTCCACATTATGACATTTTTGCGTTACAAAACCTCCGAATAACAAAATCTTTGAATTAATAAACTTCTAAGTTTCTAAATTCGAAGAACTTCAAATTCGTAAATTCGCGTATATACAAAATTCATAAATTTTTAAACTTCTAAACTTTCAAACGATCACATTTCCAATTATTCAGGTCCTGAAATTCCTTACTTGTAACATTTCTAAACCTTAAAACGTCCAAATACCCAAATCCCTAACATCAAATTCTCTAATTTTCAAATTATTATGTTTCAAAATTTCAAATTCCGAATAATAAGAACTAAGAACAGGTGCAATTTTTCGTTTCTATCGCATTAAAGAATCACAGTCCTCACACTCAGACAAAAATAAATACATTTTATAAAAATGTCACTACAGTTTTTTACAAACTTTTGTTTCTCTATTTATGAATAGCATTTAGTATACTACTATTATTCATTTTCGTTTCAACAATTCCGAACGCTTAGTATGTTTGGAACGTTATGAATAATACATAAATGTATAATAGAGTTGTAAAGCCTTCGAAACTACTAACAGAGTAGCACATTAAATGTTCTTGCTGTTTCATCTTTTCCTACTTTTATTGACTTGTGTGTCACTTTTTATGTCAATGCGACAAGATCATAATGTCAGCAGCGGAAATTAAAATCGATAACGAAATTGAAATCTGTGTAAGTTGCTGGAAATGAATTTGATTTGATGGCAATGTTCAGCGATATACCGAAGACCCGTGACATGATGGATAATTTTCATTTCATCGAGCGTCGATAAATATGAAAGTTATGTCGATAGAGGAGATTGAAACAAATAAAAACTGTATAGCAATCTCTACTTACTTGTAGAAAGGTAGAGAAATAACAGAGTAGCTAACGATGAATGGCTGAAGTTGGAACGACAATCGGGAATAATATATGTTTTTGCAGTTCGAGTTGCACTTTCCATTACCAACGTGATTTCAGACTTTTGTTATATTCCGTAACTGTCTCATGCACAAGTTTCAGCGAAGGCATTATTGTTAGTATTGCATTTCGACTCCTCTGTAACATCGAAACTACTGGTATATGACGTATTTAAGCTGAAAATATAGTAGGAAAATGATCAAATGGACACTAATTCTTTGCCTCGATAAAAATCAGTTATATGTACATGGTCTGTCCGGAAAGTAATGCAATTAAGTACTTAAATAAAAATTTATTTGTATTATTGGCACAATTCTTTAAAATTCTTCAAAGTATTACCCTTGGGCATCAACACACTTTTGCCAGTGATTTTTCCATGCTTGGTGTGCATCCTGGAAAGCGTTGATGGAGATCTCGTTTAATACCTTCGTCACGGCGGATTGAATCGCTTCTACGGTTCCAAAATGGATTCCTTTGAGATCAGTTTTAATTCTCAGGAACAGGAAGAAATCTGCTGGAGCCATTTTAGGAGTCTAAGGGGGCCGTGGTAACGTTACCAAGCTGTGCTTGGTTAAGAATTTTTGGACGCGCAGAGCGGTATGACGGGGAGCGCTGTCGTGGTGCAACTGCCACGTAGCGGCGATCACTTTCCGGGCACGAACCACCCTTTTCCTCAGCCTGTCAAGCACTTGTATGTAATATGTGGAATTGACTGTCGACCCTTAAGTTACAAATTCTTTGCGGACCAAGCCCTTCTCGTCAAAAAAGACAATGAGCATGGTTTTTCAATACTGGTGCTTGTCGGCCGTTCAGATTGGAGGTCATCTACCACGTTTTCCCGACCATTTTTTAGCAAATTCAACCACCTGGAAACTTGAGAACAAGAGAGATCAGAGTCCCTGTATGCTCTTTTAACCATTTGCTAGGTGTTGGCGAAGCCTTTATTCAGTTTAGCACACAATTTAATCACATAACGTTGTTCGACCGTTTCCTCCATTGCGCGTCGTAACTCAGGCATTGACAATAGGTTAACGTTTATAAAGATTCTGACGCCCCCGAAGCGCGGATCAGGTCGAGGTTGTAAACAAATGAAGTTTAGAGTCCCTTCCACCTATCCCAACAAGTCAGAACACGCTCGGTCAAGGAAATCTGGCAGAAATAAACAAAAGGTATTACTTTTCGGACAGACCTTGTACGTTTCAAGTGAAAACATTTTAGTAGATTTTATCTTGTAAAGTAGCTAATCTGATATTGTAGTGACAGTAGTTGACACATTGCTGACGGGAACTTTTCTGAAAATTTACCTCATGTACACAGCTATTGTTTTGAAAGCGGCTGTGGAAGTAAAACACGAAAATACGAGTTAACTCGAGACCGGTCAGCAATGTGTTAAGATGGCGGTATTGTTCTGCACGCAAAAATGGTTGTGTAGGTTGTCGGCATTATAATTCGATGAGCCGATCTGAGAAATAAGATAAAAACGATTGTAAGCGAAGTATCGAAGCAAATGAGATTTAACAAATCGAAATATTCAAGCAAGTGAGATTAAACTCAGTGCCAGTAGAGAATGCAGTGAACTTTTATTTCTTTCTGTTCTCATATCGTTATAACTGACATAACCTGCCCACATGGTACATGAGCATAAGCTCCGCGCATGTAGCGAATTAATTAACCTGCAAAAACAATACGCAATAAGATCCTTTGATCAGTTTTCTAGTTTATGAAAATTCGTCCGTTAATTAACATGTGGGTGTGTTCATTTTATAAAAGACAGTAAACACTGTACATTATACAAAGCAATCGATGAGAGGGTTATGAAACATTTACATAATCAATTCCGGAAAATTATTGTTATGTCATCAAAGTCTGCTTTGATGATCCGATGTTTGATGTTTGATATCACAGACGTTTGATGTTCCGGAATCGATCATTTCATAATTAACAACCTACTAAACGCTAAAATATGATAATCTGTTTATTTATTACTCATTTTAGAACACTTAATGTCTCTATATCGAAACACATAATTGTGATAAAAATTAATTACACAAATTTTTAAGGTTTCTAAACGAAAGTTTATTGTTCTTTGCTTTATCTTCCTAGTAACTTCGTTGAAATAATTCTTGGACATCCGATGACCCGATTTCGTTCCGTAAAATAGCAAATGGGTGAATATTGACCCAGTTTCATGTTGGTTGAATGGCTGACAGTTCGATTACCGGTCACTCTTGCGGTTACGTCAGAACAAAGCATTCAAAAGTTGAAAGCAAACCAATTTTGTATACGTGTTGAAATAACGTGCAAAGCAACGTCGCACAAAATCAACAGAGTTATTTGCTTAATTCCACTGTGCGTTGGTTGCGTAACTATCCGCTTTCGTTTGTAACGTAAACAAAACTCGCCTGGCAGAACGTAAATATAAAATTTCGCAGTCAAACCGCCGATGGATTTTCTTTGCAAAATAGCTTCGCTAAATGATCAAATAAAGTCGAAATTGTTTACGACTTTTTTTTATTTGCTGCGCGCTGCTTCCAAATTTATTGGGTTTCAGGTTCGTGAAATATTTTACCATCACTGCGAAGTGATCAGTTCACTCGCGAAACATTCAACGCTTATGCATTCAATAAAAATTGCATACGATAACATAATTATCCTGATGTTTCATCAAAATTATATTTGATAGTACAAATACTCTGATATTTTATGAAAATTATATTCGGTAATATAAATACTTTAATAGTTATGGTTGGTAATACGAATACTTTGATATTTTATCGAAGTTATATTTAATGAAATATTTTATCAAGCAGTCAACGGTGGATGTATTATAACTTGATTAATGAAATTTTGCAGCATAGGACTGATATTTATTAAAACTGATACTATAAAAACACCATTGGGTAGTAAACTTACAGGATGTCCCACAAATGCTGTAACGCTCAAAAAGGGGTGATAGGTGGGGCTATTCTGAATAACTTTTCTCTTTGCCAAAATATTGGCTAAGGTTTCAGTTTGAAATTATTAAGGAAAATCCTCGACCAATCAGAGCGCGAGAATAGTGCGCGCCTGCAGGCGAGAGCGAAACCTCGGAGTAACAGTTGACTGTGGTCGTGAACAAACGTATAGTAATCGCGAAGGTATCGTGTCGGTAACGCAACGTGTTATACAATTGTTGTATTATTCTTCATTCAGGAACAACAAATAAAACAATTATTCCTTATCTAAGGGTCGTTCCACGCCGAATCGATCGCTTTTTGACCTCACCATCTGCGATTTTATTTTAATCAAAATATGTTATAGTCCATGTGAAATTAAGGGGGGTTTAAGTTATCATTTTGCCGATTTCGAATTTGTTTAAAAATTGCAAGCCTTAAAAATTTGCAGTTTTTGCCTATTTTTGCGAAAATAGACTGCAAATTTTGAAGGCTTGTAACTTTTAAACAAATTCGACATCGGTAAAATGATGACTTAAACCGCCCGTAATTCCACATAGACTAAACATATTTTGATTAAAACAAAATCGCAGATGGTGAGGACAAAAAGTGATCGATTCGGTGTGGAATGACCCATACGTCACTCGTGGATACCTGCAGTACCTGAGGATTACCGTCAGTTCGTAGGCGAGTACCTTCCTCAAACAGTACAGAAATTCATAAATAGTAAATTTTCACTCCCATCAGCTTGTAGGTGGTTACATTTCCAAAAATAATATTCTAACCAATCACAAGCAGTCACCTCCATCAGGTTACCTATACCGAAGTGATTTCAGAAGAGCATGTTGCTCGACAAGATCAGATTCTCAAAGGCACTCAATACTAAGATTACCAATTACTCAATTTAATACGATTCTCTTAAACATTCAATTACGTCAAGATTCTATAACTTTAAACTTTACTCGTTACTATATAGTTTTAAACACACTGTTTAGTTATTAATAAACACACGTGTAACAGAGCTACTTTATTTAGAAAACGCTTGTGACAAAAATATTTCTTAAAAAGATATTCTTAAGGCCAAAAACGATTTGGTATTCAGTATTCGTGAGACGAGGTGTTTTTGAGAAGTGTATTTTGACGGAAAGGAATGTTCGGCCAACTCGGCTGGGGTTCCAAGTTGAGAGTTAGGCCTACCGACTGGAGTTCCAAGTCGATTTGGTTTAAACGGGAAAGAAGTTTTGCCGATTCCAGCTCTGGTGTTTCCGAGTGTGGTCTAGCTTTGGTTAAGGTGAGGAATGTACTGTCTTTTCTCGGTAAAAAGGGCCGCTTATATACGAAAAAGTGCTGCTAGGCCCGTCCAATCAGCGAGACGAGTTGCGCTCGGAGAGGGTTTATGGCACTTGCTACCTGGGAGCGCGGCGAGGCTCGCGGTATACCGTTTGACGCGGTGCACTATGTTCGTTTTAACTTCTAATAACTAAACTATGCTACAGACTAAGTTTATTTAATTTAACGCTACGCTACACATATTATTTGTTGTCAGTTATGCGACCTTCTTCGACACCTTTCGCTATCCGAAAATTAAGTAATCCGTTCGTCGCTAACGTTGCCGTACGGAGTGAGCATACCAGAAAGATAACTTTCAAACTCCAACAATTTACTTTGCTCGCGCCTCAACAAGGCCTGCTGCGGAAAAGGGACACTACGTCCCAAGATACCAACGTGAAAGCATTTGAGTATTGTAAAGATTCGTCGCCGTTAAAGTGTACACTGTTTCAGCTGCGGACTTTGTGTACCATTCCTGTGTATTTTTTTTAATTCAATTCATTGAATAGCTTTATTATTTTATTAAATTATTGCTTAAACGCAGAACGTGTTCAATTATTTATGAAGGAATGCGAGCGTGCGTGGATATACGTGAGAACGAGTGAGATGAGTGCGTGAACGTTGTAAGAGAGAGTACGAAAGATTGCAGATGAACGTGTGTGTGAGTGAGAGGGAATGCGTGAAGTAACAAAAGAATGAAGCAGACGAATTTCAGTCTAATGCATGATGCGACGCGTGCGAACACGTTTTTATTAACTATCCATTATATCTCCTTTTTATTTAGTAAAGTCTCATTATTTTCGATGAGTGCGTGCACTTTCATTACACCTCCCTCTGGTCGATTCTACATTTATATTCCTACATACATTAACCTGGTTAATATTTCAAAAACCTAAATTTACAACGGCGTACCGGTTTATTGCAGCTCTCTAACATTCTGTCGTGTCATCAACGCACCTTATGAGGTACATAGCCCTATAAATGAGAGACAAGACCCACTGTAGTGGTTTTGTAAACTTTATCCCGTCACGTACTTCTAGGATAAGTCCCAAAATGAAGGGACTGAGCCGTCACTGCAAGGTCTCACATGTACGCCACGGCAGTTAGATTCTTCAGCTGACATACATAGGAAGTATCCAGAGCTATGATTTGCTAAATCGCATTAACCTGTCAAAGGTGGTTCACGAGTCTGACGCGTTTGGGCCCATGTTGACACCCGTGCTAGACCAATCTTTAGGGCTATTTGTGGGCTAGTTTGTGACACTGGCAGAAAGTTAACGTTTTTTTTCTAAAATTCTGAAATAATTCGGTCTTCTCAAGACAATCTTTTCAATCGTACAGTCTTTCCACGACGGTCTCTACAGGACATTCAAATCGTACAATCTACAAATTACTTCAACCGATCTGTCTGCATAAGACTTTACTCGTATAGTGTGCACAAGACATTCAGTTGAATGCGGTCATAGACAACGAGTCGCTGTATAAAGAACAACGCTTAATTGCAACGTATCGTACATTTAACTTACGAGGTCTGTTCAAAAAATAACCGAACTTTTGTAATTACGCGGCAATGGATCGTCATAGCGACGAGTGGTTTACAGCATTTCATTTGCCATAACCTTCTGCGTTACGTGCATTTTACAGATCCTTTAAATCGTGTTTAGTTCCCGAGTTATTGTAATTTGAGTACAAGGTGTTTCAGTGTACGCGGCGATTTTCGCAATGTGTGATTCACGAGAGCAACGGTGCAACGTGAAATTTTGTATGAAACTGAGGAAAACATTCACGGAAACGTTTAGACTTTTGAAGCAAGCTTATGGAGGTGATGCTTTTTCTCGTACACAGTGTTATGAATGGTTTATCAGATTCAAAAATGGTCGTCAATCAATTGAAGATGACCCTCGACCAGGAAGGCCTTTGACCGCAACCGATAACACTTGCATTGAAAAAATCAGTGATCTTGTGCCAATTAATCGCCAGTACTACGAAAGTGTTTTGAAAAGGTTGCGTGAAAAAATTCGCAAAAAGGGACAACTCATGGTTTCTTCACCATGACAATGCGCCTGCACACTCAGCCTCGTTAATTCGCTAGTTTTGTGCGAAAAATCAGATGACTGTCCGCCCCCAGCCTCCCTACTCCCCAGACCTTGCCCCCTGCGATTTTTTCTTATTCCCAAAATTAAAATCAGTGTTGAAAGGACGGCGTTTTGACTCAGTTGAAGACATTAAACACAATTCGTCATTGGCATTGAAGGATGTTCCTATAGAAGCTTACCAGGACTGCATGGTAAAGTGGAAACACCGCTGGAATAAGTGTGTGGTTAGAGGAGGGGAGTATTTGGAAGGGGACAAAGACCAATAAGTTATATATCAAATAAAAAAAATTAGAAAAATAAAGTTCGGTTATTTTTTGAACAGACCTCATATATTCGTTCAGAACATACACACTGCATTGTCAACGGACAATTTGAGTCATTGCTCTTATTTTTAGCACATAGAAACACTTTTACTCCACATTTCTAAATAAAAAAGACAATCATACTGTTTATATTCAGATTTACTATCCATATTATTGTAAAAGGGGTAAGGAAGCGCGGCAGTCGTGTTATTTTTGTTGCGCATGTTAATATCGAAAGTTCGTATTGAAAAATCTGAACCTTTGTTTAACCATAAAAAATTATAAAGCTCCATAAAATGTCTTTATGTTGACATTCGTAAATAATCGTGTCTTACTATAGGAAATAATACCCATCTATGGCGATTTTCATAATTAATTAGTCGTTTAAACAGTACGGCCACGTTCGAAGCGAAACTTCCAGGATGTTTGCACGCGAAGGCAAACAGGGAATGTCTCCCCTGTTCATTAAGCAAACGATTGATTCGCCTTTGTTCTAAATAAACACCATTACGACAGTATTTCTTTCGACGTGAAACATTACCGTCTGATTGATTCCTTTGTCCCAAATCTCTGCACGTAATTTCATCGAAAAAACATTTTCTCACGTTTCGACAGCAATGATATACCAACGCCCGAACGATTAACTGCACAGGCGATAAATGTCTCAAATGGAAAGTTTTACGAAAATGTTTTAAGTTAAATGTTATACTGCTTAATCAAAATTAATTTGCTGAAGGTAAAATTATAAGTTTCTTTCACGTCTGTTTCAGGCTTTAAATTGTATCTTTGAATAAATTTTTCTTGTAGACTCTCAATTTTTTATTAAAAAGTAGATCAAATTGTGTTATGCAATTAGCATAAGAGAAGATGTAAACGATTATTTTACAAAATGCAAATTGTTGAAAATTGCTGATGCAAAATTGTTTTACAATCCTCGGCGAAGATATTTTTCTTCGGTTTTATTGAATAATATGCAGTAAACGTTGGTTGGTAATTGACAAATTAAGAAATTTATGAACATTGAAATATTAAATTTTTTAGTTCCAAATTTTAGAAAATTACAAGATTAGAAATTTAATTACGTATAATTAATAAATTCAATTTTGAATTTAAATTTTTATTTAACTCTTGAATTTTAAAGTTTGGTTATTTGAAAATACAGAAGTTTAGAAATATTGAGATTTCTAAACTTATATTCTAAATTCTACTACTATTATATTCTACTAATATTCTAAATTTATAAATGCAAAATGTAAAATGCAAAAACTTAACGAAAAAAAAAACATTTTTAAGTATCGAAATTTCAGATTTTCAAGTCTTGAAATTTAGAAATGAGGGAATACAGAGTCAGAGCTTAGATAGAAAATAACGAGATAAGATAGAAGTGTAGAATGTCAAGGTTTAATTTATTCAAAGTATTCGCATCTTTCACAATGAGTGAAAATGAAATATTATAAAGACTACAATTCTATAACAGCCATTGTTGTATGTCATCGCGTTTTCATTTTTATTAGAATTTTGTCGATTTCATCGCAATACATAACTTTATATATTCAAGTGTAAATTTCTGTCTTATAGCTTATGGTTTCTAAAAGAAAGAAGAAGGTATTTTATTCTATTGTATAATAATTGCAATTCGAGAATATTAATTGTTCTCGCACGGTGAACATGGGTACCACCAAATACACTGCTGAATCTTTACTTGTTAAATTCAGGACAGACGCCACTAAGATCAAATGAAAGTCAATGTTCTCGTTACACTAAATGATTATTTATTAGTTAACCGCTCTCACTAGTTCGCTCTTATATCTTAATAAGGAGTTGCTAACTGAAGCTCGAATTGTGACCGAAGATGTACTTCTAATTAGAACTACTGTGAGTGTTGTATTGATCCTAATTTATTGATTCTAACTGGCTGTATTGATTCTAACTCAATGAAGTGTTACGTCTAACTGATTGATTGTAACTGATTGTATTCTAACTGAATGATGTGATACTTCTAAGTGATTGTTTCTACTTGAATTTCAAAGTATTGCAAACAACCCTTGCCACAAACATGAAGGAGGACGAGAATGCGTTCCTTAAAAAATGAGACTAAAAAATCAGCGACCAAGATTCGCCCATCCCTTTCAATGGGCCCATAGCGTATTGAGTTCCTGGATAAGGTGGCAACTTGATCGCCGGTGGATACATGTCGGAGATATTGAAACACCCCTCGAACATAAACCATGTTTTTAAAACTTCACCGTCGTTGAGCCGTAAAGTTCAACGGGAAATTGGACTATAACTTCAGGATAATACCACTTTGGATTAGAGTGGACAGTTAATTAGACGGTGCTTACCCAAAGACGGTTGATATTGTCATTCGTTGGCCTGTCTACAGACTGGTCTGCACACCACATTGAAAATAACCAATTTCTATTACTTTATGGTATCTTAAACATTAATACAGATTTCTAGTACAATTGTTGTAACATGATGGGCGTCCCACAAATACTGTAGGTGTCGGAAAGGGGTGATAGGCGGGGCTATTTTGAACTTTTTCCTTTGCCAAAATATCGGATGCAGCGGAAGTGAAAGGCACGAGTAACAGTCGACCGTAGTCGTGAACAAACATATGGACGTCGCGATGGTAACTGTGGTAACTGTGAGCGTGCGCAATTCACGCGCCCTGATTGGTCAGTGTTTTTCCTTAATAATTTAAAAATGAAGTCTCATCCCGTATTTGGACAAAGGAAAAAGTGATTCATAATAGCCCCACCTAACACCCCTTTCCGACTCCGACCGTGGGACACTCTGTATTATTTAGTAATGATATATGTAAGCGATATGAGAGCAACTTCATCGTTGCATTCCATTAGCGATACTAAACTATACATGCGGGGGGGGGGGGATATTCTTTTGTTTTATGAGAAAACGTGCTGGTGCCATCACACTTGGTTAGTCTCTACTAGCCCGTTGTGTAAAAAGTGTAAACCTATTTTGTAAAATTGTAAATATACATTATGTTCCGTTTTCCAACAGACACTCGCTGTGCCTTTTCCCCCTCATACTCATCTGTTCCTGCAAGCTACCATTACTTTCATTAGCAGTATAGCTAACAACCTTGTTGTTTTAATTGTAATACGTTGGCAGAAAGTAAAATATGAAATTGGCAGTAATATGTTACATGAATTATTATGAATTATTTCGACAAAAATATGGTCATATTGACTAAAATTAAGCATGTAACATGTAGATTTTGTGACCCAAAGTTTTTTGAACGCATTAAAGTTGAATCCAATACCAACCATGTTACCTATATGTCTATTATCATTGTGCGAGACCAGTGAGCAATATTTACATATGCAATTATTGTAAGATTAAATCAGTTTTAAAAAATATTCTTTTAACCTTTATATTTATTTATCGAACGTTTTAATTTGGTTCACTTAATTTAATCTACAATTTTATGTGCAACAGAAAAAATCTTGAATGATAAGATTAAGGTACTGTATATAGTTAACAATAGTATTAATTTCATTTCCATAACTTGAATCGTTTGATAAATAAGCTAAAAACCCGTATAAGTTAAATAATCGTAACTTTTTTTTATAACCATTGCTTCTCGTTTATTACAAAGTTATTAATAAAAAATATTTGGAAAAATATTAAAGTAAACTAAAACTATTAATCTAAAATATTAATCCAAATTAACCTAGTCTACCTAGCATGTTTTATAATTCGTAAGACTTATAATTTATAGGTTAAGTACTTTACTTATAGTTTAAGAAGTTTTTCACATTATGTAAATAAAATTTAAATTACTGTTAACTCGACACAAGGCCTAAATATTATACCCAACCATATACGTTCTTATTACGAGTAAAATTATAGTACTAAAAAGTAAAAATTTTGTGCTGTTATTCGCTTTATTTTGTTCTAAATGTGATAAATTATGCTTGAGTTATGAAATCGGCTTCTGAAGCTATCTCGCAAACCGTAAATAAAAAAATACCTTTTTTATATCTTTAATAAGTAGGTATAAAAAATATACCTACATTAAATTTCAAAGTTATATACCTTTTTTATAGTGGGTTGAAGACAGTCGTAATATCGGTTCCGGATCTTATAACTGTTATGAGAACCAGTATGGCGCTATAACTGTTACGTATACAGCTGTACTTGGCCATATTGGTTTCGGTTTCGATTCTTCAACGAATTTTCTGTCGGTTCTGTAACAGTTAGTTTTCCGTTCAAATCCAATTTAAAAACAGATAATAATTATAATATGCAGTTGTTGTTATTTAAAAAAATAGAAGATATTTTCAAATGAATAATAAATTAAATTTCAATGGAATTTTATTTCGATATAATAGCAACATATTATACAATTGGCTTATATTAGTCAATTTATTACGAAAATATTCGGACACGACTATAGTTTTAACAAAAATATAAGAGATGTTTATTTACGATAAGTGATTACATAAATAATAAAAAAAAAATGGCAAGTACGCCCATTTTCATGTCACGAAAATATTGGAACACTTGCTGTGCTTCTCAAGTTTCCAGGTTCCAGGAACTGACTGAAACAATGTTTGTAAACATATCATCCATACTATGTACAGAGTACGTTAGAGATCGAATGTTTGTCAATCTTGTTCAAAATTTGTGCGAAATGGGATGCAAAAGTATAAATACGTCGTTTAATATGCGATAGTTAGTTATTTTTCATCGGGAAAAGGGGCAGTCAATTCGCAAAATTACTCATTTATTAAACATTAGTGAGAGCATGGTATGGGACGTTGTGCGACGTTATAATAATGAAGATAGAATTGAATCTATCCCTCAAAGCAGACCCAAATCGGTATTCCATACACGGGATAAACGCCCAATAATTAAGAGAATCAAATGTGGCCCTCGGATAAATGCTCCAAAAATAGCAGTTGAATTAAATCATGACCGTGGAATGTCAATGCATTCGGAAAACATTAGAAGAGTGTTATGATCAGAGGGCTATAATGAAAGAATAGCTCGAAAAAAGCCGTATTAACGCGAGCAACCGGACGAAGAGACTGAATTTTGCAAAAAAACTATATTTCAAAGAAAAGTCAGTGCCGGGAAGATGTAATTTTCGCGGATGAGTCCAAATTTAATATTCATGACTATGAAACACGGTGGTGGTTCTGTGATATTGTGAGGCTGTATTTCGGTCCATGGAATAGACGAATTAGTTTTTATCGACGACATCCTCGATAAAAATAGATACAGTAGCGGACAAAAGTTTAAGACTAAATGGAAAAAATAAATAATTGATTTACTGTTCATAAAAACTATAAATAGTGTTTTACTGTTGGTGTTAACTAATTAGTCATTTATTTATTGTATGTGCGTCGCAGCGTCAACAGTTAATTTCGTGACGATTGAACGACGCGTGGGATTGAATGCAATCCCGACAACTACGATTTAGTGGACTGTATTAAATTGATACGTAACTCAGACAATTAAGAATAACAATTGAACTTTATTAATACTTGACTGGTAAAAATATATAAGTGTTAAGTACAACTAATAGGTACTAACTAAAATACTATAAGTTGGATGTATGTATACTAAACGAAAACTAGCGAAAGAATGTATACTGTTCGAAAACTATGGAATGAATGAATTTACGAAACTTCTTACAATCCAAGAAAGCTTGGGGTGGGCGTGATGATTTTAGGCAAAAGAAAGGGAAAAACTGCAACTATTTTATGATTGGCTAAACAAATTAGGGCGGAATGGAAATGTGGAGAGGGACAAAGGCGTTTCCAAAATGTCCGTAGCGAGTAATAAATTTAAGGAATACCTCGACATGTAAAGAAAATACGAAACAAAGACTCTAGTACTAAGGTGAAAGACGATGCAAACCAGATGGCACTAAAAAGACACGAAAAATTCTCGACTAAATGTAACGATTCCCTGGGTCTTATTCCTGCTACGGGACAAACAAACCTCTCGACTTTCTAAAGCTAAAGTGGTCGAATGGACGAAAAAACCGATGCCTATTGTAACGAGGAAACTTTGGGTGGTCGCCTAAATTGCTCAACGCTTACAATAATTTACGACCGAACATTTATACACTTATAAAAAAAATGTCATTTTGATATTTTGCTCAGTAGCGAAGTTATAAAAAAAGGAACGAAGTTTGTATAATATTTCAAATCAAATCATCGTCTTAAACTTTTGTCCGCTACTGTATCTGCACATGTCGCAAAACAATTTTTTAAAAAGTACTGATAATGTGGGACTTCAAAGTGGGATAAAATTTTATCAAGATAACGACCCAAAGCATAAATCGCGTATTGTGCAAGAATTCTTATTATACATTTGCAAGAATGTCCTCCACCCACCACCGCAATCGCTAGATTTGAATCCCATTGAAATTGATGGGATCAATTAGATCGTTGAGTCCGAACAACTCCCATAAACACAAATGATGAACTGAAAAGACGTCTGCAAGTGAAGTGATTACGTATTGTGCAAGATTATTTAAGAAGAATAACTTGTAATATGCCCACGCGATTACGGCATCTCATAAAGCACATGGGATATCCAACAAAATATTAATTTTTAAAAACAGGATTTATAAGTATATAGTGTTATAAACTTACAATTAGTTTTGATAGTGTCCGAATATTTTCGTAACATGAAAATGAGCGTAACTTCCATTTTCGTTTTATTATTTATGTAATCATTTAACGTAAATAAATAAGTAACATATGCAAAACCTCTTTTTGTTCTTATTGCATACATTTCTGAAGTACGGACTATAATGTTCAAAACTATAGCGGTGTCCGAATATTCTCGTGACCGACTGTACGCTGTTATGTATTGTATAAAATTTTAACGGGAGCTGATTTAATAACTAAACGAATGCTGTACAGAAAATGCTTCAGCGCTCATAAAAACAGAAATAATTTAACAGTCAGTTTTTATACTCTAACAGAATGCCGTTTTTAATGCTTTCATAATATTTAATGGTCTATAAAATGTAGAATAACAGAAAAATATTTTCTGGGCAGAACAACTCTTGGAATAACAAATGAAATATAAAACTCGATAGAAGGTAGCTACTGTAACAAAAAGAAAACTAATTTTGTCAATCATATAATTATAATAGATAAAAAGGTATCAAAATTAGATAGAAAATAGCTACAGATAATAGCAATAGATAAAATTTAAGTAGGCAGAATAGATTATTTATTATAGATAAAATCCCAGACTAAATCTAATTGTAAGTTTTGTTAAACACAAACAAGTTGTTTGAAATCCTAATAGGGTAATTTTACTTGAAACAACTGCAACATCTCAGAAATAATCATTAATATTTGAGTTCCAGAAGAAACGGTGTCGAATGAAAGGCATTTTTTGTTTCGTAGTGCTTAAAATTTGATGGAAAACAAGTAAAATAGTTAATTTGTTTAGTATAAAGAAATGATTAAATATGACTATTGCATAATCATTAAACTGGTTTTGATTTCCTATAAAATTTATTTTTCAATTTACTTTTAAATTAAAATTTACTTTCTTTCTAAGCTAATTATTTTCTCGTTAAAATAAGTATGTAATTACGTACAATATGACTGACTGTAACTAACATATTACAAATTAACTACATGTTTCTTATTAATAATGCATAATAATTCATTAATATACCGACTATTCCAAGCACATTATAATGATAATAATGGAGAAAAACGTGTCCAATATATTTACATATGAACAATACACTCAACATATAAACAGTAAGATGAATTTAACAGACGCGGAAGGCGGCTAAAAATTGTGGAAACTTCGGAAGTTGAAGTGGAAAATTATTTCCTTACTTCTTTTTGTCAGAAATATATCATTTCTCATAACAAAAATGTCATTTTCTGAGTGTTAGGGTGAGGTCAAGACCCTTAATATTGCACTTCGGTGCCGTCTAAATTACTGTTCCAAGGTCCACCCAATTTTGTACGGAATTGGGGCCGTTAATAACTGCACGTGGTAATATAACAAAAATAACTATTTATTTACTATGATATCTAGTGTATGTGAGTATTTCTATTTCTATGTTATAAAGCTCTGTCTGTACTATTCTATAGTTCTATGGCTACTCTGCTCTCTGTTCTTAATCTCTCATTGTACTATTCTAACTTTGGCATTTTTGCCCTATTTGAAACTTGCGTTGCTCTCTTCCATTGCGCCCTTAGCGTGGTACCTTTCTGGAAGGGGAACGGGTTTCCTACACGGGGGAGGACGACGGTTGCTCGCGGAAGTTTGGGTTTGAAAAAACCCAAATTCCGTGACGTCTTTCTCGCGGCACTGGAAACCATTACTTTCTAGGGCCAAGTTACCCTTCGACGTTTGGGTCTTCGAGGTTTATGGCATGGCCTGTGCCGCTGAAGCCAAAAAGGACTCTAACAATGATTGTTGCATGAATAGATTTATTAAACTAAAATATGTCACGTACCATCGTATTGCTGGCACACAGATGGTACGGATAATAAACTAAAGCATTTCAAAAGTGGCTGTTTTTCTGCCATGTCGTAAACCTCATCTGTACAAAACTCGAACATGCCGCCCACTTTGGACGCGCAATGCGCGTTCACTGAGTTATCCTTACAATTTTCTTACATATCGTGTATTAAATATAATTTTTTCAAATCACCGTTTTTGATTCTTTTATATTTCTTTTCCATAATTTTAATGTACTTTGCTCACGTGACCTATATTACCAGTTCAGTTTAATTACCGCGTACGGTTCATTATTGTAACTCAGTATCAATCAGTGGGGGAAACCAGATATTATGTACATGTAACTATGAAAACTAAATTATCTAAAAAGATTTACGAATGCGAAAAAAAATCGTAATACTTTCATCATGCCGTTATCTTTGTCCTTACTCCCCTTTACTCTGAAAATTATCAGAATATTACAATATTAATTATGTTTGTTCCAAACCGTCAGAATTTTGGTTGCAGAGCTTGTGGTAGTTCCGCGACAAAAGGCTATTTTTGAAAAAGACTTTTTCCTTTTTTGTAGTAATATTCATTAACCTTTTTTTTGTACAATAGAGTTAGAATTCTAATTTACGGTTCATCCTGAATATCCAATCCCGATCAAAAGCTCGGTATTTCCGAAGGGTAATTTCGAGAGTATATTCGCAACGGAATTTTCTGGTCATCGGGTCTTGAGACCCAGAGGAAAAACGTCGATTTTGCTGGACTCGCGAATTCTCACGTACGCCTTGAAACCGTTCCACCCTCTAAAAAGAAACACGCTAAGGTCTTAACAGAAATATGGGGAACAATCGAAGGACATGTTGATTGGAAAGTGCAAAAATCGAATGACAACCAATCAGCGAAGTTCCCGAAAGTCGTCACAACTTAGGTTGCCCGATCAAGAACAAGACAGAACTAATCTTGTGCGTCAACTTTAAAATCGGGTTTCATACAAACATTACACGGGACATCTTACCAACGAAATCATAGTAAAGTCCAGCATTCAGACCGTAGACAAATGTTCGGTCTAACCCAAATAAATTCTCCATTATCGTCCAAAAGAAAATTGATTCTTTTTAACTATTGCTCTCCGATTAATTCCGCGGAGCATCGCGTCGCAATGGATCGGAAGGAAAATATTCGCGAGACTTACAATTTCACGTCACGGTGTTCATAATACTTGGGGTCAGTCACGGAGAGTATCAGGTAATAATCAAACCATGTACATAACGAATGCGGGTATACCTGCACCGTGTAAAATGGAATATTTGTTTAAGATTACACCGAATGACTTGAATTATTTATGAACTAAAATGATTTGTTTACTAGATGACGTCCTTTTGTTGTTTGTTATCGTGATTGCTTCCACGTTATTTTTCATACAATTTTTCCAGCCAGTTCGAATGTACATATGTATAACTAATTACAACACATCGGGGCAAAACATAGTAAAATTGGGGCAAAAATTGTATGCATTACACTACAAGATTACATGGTCTTGTTTTATTACAGGTTAAATTTTACCAGAAATTATGTTATAATTTTATATCTTTCTTTACGTGAAAATTTGTGTATGATTGAGGTGTCATTAAATTAATGAACAATATGGTTTAATGTTTACTTTACTTTTCATGTTCTAATACAGGATTCAAAAAGATTTATAAAAAACTTTTCTCTCACAAACTCACTCATACCTTTCTCATTAACACAGGAACGGAACAGACCGAATGACAAAGGAACAACGCCGGAAAGCGCAAGTCGCGCCACACACACACATACATACGCCTCAAGCCCCCATTTCTATGAATAAAATAATTATGCCTTAACAAATTAATCATTGACAAAAACAAATAAATTTAAATGAAAACTAATAACATGTCATGTATAGTAGCATTCTTCAGACGAAGTCCATAAATATAAGTATATAATTTGAGAAGTTTTTAAATGTACATATCTCTGTTAATAAGTAAAATAACTGTTTTATCCTTTATCGTGGCAAATCGATGCTGAGACGAATTTATAGTTGCTACTTTTAAACTAATTTATTAGGTTGTCCAAGAGGTTCTTTTTGCTTTATTAGTAAGTAAAATATACGCAATATTTCATGTTTATATTATATTTCTGTATTATACAGGGTGGTCCATTTATCTTGAGACAGGTTAATATTTTTTAAACAACATATTTTTGAAAAAAGTGTTTCAGATAAAAGTTGTCGTGTGTCAGAGGGCAAATTGGATGGTAGGAATAGATTTTTTCAGGAAGTGCTCCTGAAGGTCATACGAAGGTCGTCTTTATTTTTTTAAATGGAACTCCCCATTTTTTATTTTACTATCATATCCTCCAGGAGAAAATAGGTAACTTTATTCGAAACATTTTTTCCTAGGGTGTCTGCTTCTTGAGATAAGGTACTAAATATTTATTCAATAAACATTTTTATTTATTATTTAAGAATGTGCTCCAAGTGTTGATGGCGATGATAGAAGTGTAAGGGACCCTGATAGGTTTTTCCCCAAAAATTAGAATCCAATCAGCAGATTCTTTTAAAAATTGCCACTACCCCACATCCTCCGCCTATTGTAAATGGGCAGTAGTGGCAATTTTCAAAAGAATCTGCTCATTGGATTCTAATTATTGGGGAAAAACCAATCAGCATGGTCCCCCACACTTCTATCATCGCCATCAACACTTTGAGCACCTTCGTAAATAATAAATAAAAATGTTTGTTGAATAAATATTTAGTACCTTATCTCGGAAAGTAGACACCCTACGAAAAAATGTTTCGAACAAAAGTTACCTATTTTCTCCTGGAGGATATGATAGTAAAATAAAAAATTGGGAGTTCCATTTAAAAAAATGAAGTTGACCTTCCTATGTTTTTCAGGAGCACTCCCTGAAAAAATTCATTCCTACCATCCAATTTTCCCACTGACACACGACAACTTTTATCTGAAACACTTTTTTTCAAAAATATGTTGTTTAAAAGATATTAACCTGTCTCAAGATAAATGGACCACCCTGTATACAATTCAAATCTGCTCTACCACTTTCCTCAATCTCTCAGAAAGTCGAACAATGCCGCCTGTTAAAAACTGTGATGTGGTAATAAAACACTGTTTCAAATCCATTTTTTATATTATTTATGTTCGTGAAAGAAACGTTTAGGATAACCTATTACAACGGATGTTTTTTACATCTTTTTTACCACAATTTGGACGTCCGGCACTTCTTGGTCAATTTTACCTTATTACAATCATAATTTAGTACCTATACGCTTTTAGGTTAGTTTAACATTTACACTGCTCATTATAATTATTTTTTTCTTTTAACTGTTAAGCTTCTTTCTTACAGATAGCAAAGATTTCACACCGGTTCTTGCTCGTATATATTTTTACAAATAATAATGCGCGAAATATATATAGCCCAAGGGGTTAACATAAATCGATCTGCCTGATTTTATTCCATCGCGTACACGAATTCTATCACCAATTTTATTTTCCGTAAACATCAACAGACGTTTGTAAATTTACAGATAAATGTTTATCATGGCGCGAAAATCCGATCGCAGCGAGCGACACCATGTGAATACAAAGCTGTTAGAAGAACGGAATGTTCAATTTCGAGTGGGGAGAGAAGATAAAGCTCGAAGTGGTTACGGTGACTACGTTGCTAGACTCGCGATTCTAGGGTTTCGGAATCGTAATCAAAGTAGCTTTAAAGCGTAATTCCTCTTCCTGTTGCTTCATGGGAACCAGTACCTCACATGACAATTGATGATCCACAAAGCGTGCTGTAGACCGTGCGGGAAACACGATTCTCCTTGAACTGAAGTCTCCTCTTAGTGCAAGAATCCGCTTCGGTTCCGCTTTTTCGATGATGATAATGAAAGTGTTTCTCTTTCAAATACTCTCCACTTTACTTCCTTGTGTACTTTGACGGGATTAACGATTCTCGCAATTGTGGCGGAGTTCAGAGTAATTTTTAAAAAGCTATTTTCTTTGTGTAGCAATTCGAACGAAATCTATGTTTAATCAATCATCGTTTGCCTAACTGGTAGCTACCTACCATCAAATTAGTTTGACATGGAAATAATGAATGGATAATTATATTCTTTCGGTTATTAACAAATTAAACATAATTTGTATTAATCTTTTGAACTTGCATTTATGAATCAATGAAATGTTTTACATGAGTAACATCCGATAGGAGTATTTGCTAACAGTTATTATGTAAATTTGCAGTTTTCTGGGTTTAAATGTACAATGTTAATGTATTTAACATAATACTGTTGGAATATCTAGCTGCAAAAATAAGTCGAGTGTCGAAGGACAGTGACTATGTCCTTTTATAGCCTAATAGTCCTCAGGTCAGAAATTGAAGGCCTGCAATTTGTTTTTCCGGAAAGATCCGAGTTGTAAACAACACATGTGCACTTCTCTGAGTTTTTTTCAAGAGGGCTCAATAGAGGTTTTTCTCTTCCAAGCTTTTACTTCTATTCTTACTTCGATTTTAGCTTTCGTACAATGCAGACATCCTTCGTGTTCACAGAATAAAGTTTCAGTTTTATTTAATTTAGTGTGTATATTTTATTTTAAACTATTCAAACCATACCCTAATTCTATTAAATACTAATTTGTTCTGTTTTACATTTTTTATGTTCTTGTGTTTTACATGAACGTTTGTATGTGACATAATATCTATGGTAAGGAGCGCCAAACAGTTTTACATCATAAAATTTTTAAATAAATTATAACAAGAATTCATTTGACAGTGTATAATGTTTGAGAAGTCTTCTTAAAACTATCAAGTTGGTAATACACCTAAATTAAGACATACTGAATACGATTTTCTCTTTTCTTAAACGTTATTGGTATATAATATTTTATAACTTTAACGATATAGTCAGAAATACTGTATTTATGAATTTTCTTTAAACGATTTCTGAAATCTTTTATAAACCTTTATTTTAAATGGTTACTGTAAAAACTGTATAATATTTAAAACGCTATGTAGTTAAATAATTTGTTTTTGAACTTTGAGTTTTTTTTTATTGTAATTCTTTTACTTTAAATAATTACAAACGTTCCTTTATCATCAAATTAAAATAAATGAAAAACAATTTTTAAATTATGATAACCTGAAATATTACAAAACTGGTTTATTAAATTAAAAATTTAAAAATTGACGTAAATTAAGAATAACATACATTCAGGATAAATATATTACAGAGTAATAAATTGTCGTAAATAAATCTATAAAGAGGATAATTTTATTCTAACTAGTACGAACGACGAGAAAAAGTCGAAAAAATGTATTCTTACAATTTTCAGGTATCATATCCTCGATAGTAGCAGTGAGAATGATTCTTTGTACTGAGAACACCGACAAAGAATTGTTAATATAAAATGAAGGCAATAAACATGCTAGCATGGCTTACCGTAATTTCGTTAGGGCGTGATGTGCCTAAGAAATTCAAAAATATACATAAAATCTGTGCTACAGTGCCAATTTTTGTAAAAAGCTGAATGATTATATGCGAAATATTTAATGCTACTAAAGTAAATATATATTGTAGTTACTTAACGATATATGAACATTTTAACGAAAATAAAAAGATTTTTTTAATCGATTTTTTCTTGTTTTTTTTCCTACCTTAAGGGGTTAGGTGAATTTCAAATGTTTAAAAGAAGCGTATTTTTACTGATTTTTTAAAATATATCAAATGAAATATTTATTGCAAACAATTTAGCAAATCAAAGATACATATTTATCAAGTACTTTGTGAAATTTTTATTTAAAAATTTTGAAAATTCAGCCATTGAGTGGACCTCTCAAAAAAAGTGCTCCCGGCGTGGACACGATAACTCATGACTGGTTCATCAGAAATTAAAAAACCAAATATTTTCTCTCAGCAGATGTATAAAGCTCGTACTTGAACGAAGGAACAAAACAAAAATTAAAATTTGAATTTTTGGCAGAGTTATGAACAAAAAGTTCCATTTTGTGGTCAAATTTTCACCACATATTTCCTCGTAACATAAGTTGTGATAAAAAAAAAAAATCCTTCGTTCAAGTACTCGATAATCGTATTTTGAAGAAGTATACAAAATTTCAACAAGATCGGTTTATAACTTTTTGAGAAATCATGTCCACCGACTTCAAAAATAGAGTTTCGAGAAAAACGCGATTGAAGGACGACGCGACAGGCTGCGTGGTCTGATGGGCGGAACTTCCGAAGAGTCTATCACTTAGAGTTTTACTCTAATCGATTCAAAATTTTGTAAGAATATTCTAGACACATTGTACTATTTAATAAGACAAAAACAAAAATCGATTTTTTGAAATTTTCAAACCCACCAAACCCCTTAAATAAAAATTTTGTGTTCTAGTTTAGATTAAATTTTTGTATTTTTCCAAAAGCTATTCAACGTTCATATTTTCATCATTTCCATTCTTCAAAATAAAAATATAATACACGTACAGCCTGTTTGAGCACCGCGAAATATTAAATAAATAATTCTAGGTGCACTGTGTAAAAGTTCGGTACAATTCCATGTTGAAAATTAGCAAACTATAAAATGAATATAAATATCAATTTGACTGATATTGTACGTAGTACAGTATGTAGTACAATATGTTGCGGGAGTTCGCACGGAGAAGTCTTTGTCACACGTCCATACGACTTTGAAATCTGATGTTCGTTCGAATGAATATACTTTTTAAAGGTTCTGTTCGAAGGAGTATCGATGGGATTGAATTCCCTGATTGGCCATAATTATACGCCTTCGAATAAACCGATTTAATATTTTTGAAGTTATTTACGATGCAGCTAGATAAATCAGAAATTCCGATGACTTATTGCTAGGCCGCTCGATTCTGATTTGCAATCTTAACAGTATTTTATAATATAAGTCCAAACACAGCTTTAATTTTATAAATGTATACCAATTCAAATTAAACGTGTATACCATTTCTATCTTTTTTTATTTTCATCTTGAATACCAAACTCGTGCAACGTTTCTTGAAATGATCTAATCTTTTGGAGGTTATTTAATTAATTCATCCGTTTCATCGTTTTCTAGAAAATAAATGAAATGTAGCTGGAAGAATTGTATTAAGCATAATACTACTAATTATTAGTGAAAGTAATGCTGATAATAGAACTTCGGATCTATTATTATACTCTTCTAGAGTATAAGTTATTGTCAAATTAATAATTTTGGTAGATTGAAGACAAATATGTTATTGCTCGAGACAAATAATACAATGTCTCGAATATCTAATGAGACTTCTCTATTATACTGCACAACAAATTTTAACTTTCTGCTGATTTGGTAACCGCCACTATAAAATTCTTAGAGACTGTTGCGAATAAAAAAATTGAGAATAAAAAAATTACAGTTAAAAAAAATCGCGAATTTTCAACTTCGGAGATGGTTTATTCCTTTACCTTAACACGTTGGGTGCCATGTCACCCACATGCGGGTGACGCATGAATTCATACATAAATATATCGGTAATTTTAGTTGGAACATTTAACATAACAAAGTTTAAAAAATTTTGGTAAATACATTAAAGCTTATCGAATAAACCAGGGTAGAATATTATGAAAATTGTCCATAAAATTTATTCAAAATAAAATTACTTCCTAGCAGAAATTGAAATTGTTTTAGGGTGGCGCTCAAGGTGTTAAAAGCTAATCAGTGGCGTTCTACACCAGTAAAATCTGTGCACTTTCCCGAATAAACCGATACTAATTGTTATTGCATTGTAACCATTAAAATGCTCAAATAATGATTAAAATAAAAAAGACACCTAAGCAGCACCAATTTTTGCTTATATTTTTCAATTAATTTCAATATCTGTGATACAATGCGAAAATCTAACCATCATACGTGATAAAACAGATATTTCTGCTGCAAAAAACATTAAGTTACAAAATCACATTCGTTTTCATTTTATAAGGAAAATAGTTCGACGAAACACACGTCGCTGCCAGCGATACTAAATGGTATAGCACGCCTGGCGCCGTTCAGTTATTCTGTTACCCAAGGCAGTAGGCATTCAGTATCGCAAATCGCGACGCGTGTTTTGCCGAACTATTTTCTTTATAAAGTGAAAACGAAAGTGATTTTGTAACTTCTCCCGACATTTTCTGCAGCAGAAATGTCTGTTTTATCACGTACGATGGTTAGATTTTCCACTTACCCCATACTTTTTTAAAATATTGGGAGTACAAATTAGTTCGGTCCGTTTTTAAAAGGTATCTCTGGCTGTTATAAATGTTTAATAGCAACAGCGAATTTCCATCGTTTCAGGGACATTAGCTATCTGCCAATAATATTTAGTTTATATCGCTCCGAGTTTCATACAGAAATCTTGTTTCTTTACTGTGTTGAATATGTCAAATTTTGTGTTGACTAAGCTGAATGTGCACGAGGTTTTAGTTTTCTACTTTAATTGGAATAAAAGTGCAGCAGAAGCGCATCGAATCCGTGTGGAAGTTTATGGTGACAATGCTCCATCTGACAAATCATTTATAAAACTAAGAAGAAAAAAATACTACGCTATGCCTGGTCAATCGTTACCATCGTCCTCAATATCATTACCGAAACCGAAAATTCATGGTTCCAAGGTCATGCTGCGTATCTTGTGGGGCCAAAATGGTGTTATACGCTATGAACTGCTACAATCTGGCGATTCCATTACAGGTAATAAGTATAGGCTACAATTACTTCGATTGAGTCGTGCATTACGAGAAAAACGGCCAGAATACGAGCAAAGACATAACGCGGTTATTCTTCTGCATGACAACGCCCAGCCTCATGTCGAAAAGTCGTGAAAACATATTTGGAAGCGATCAAGTGGGATATTATACCGGACCCGCCGTATTCTCTGGACATTGCTCCTTCTGACTACTGTTTGTTCCGACGGATGCAGCACGATTTGGCAGGTCACAGGTTCATTTCTTTCGCAGTAATCGAAAATTGTCTTCAAACTTGGATCGCCTCAAAAGACGAGCCATTTTTTCGAGATGGAATTCGAAAATTGCCAAAGAGGTGGGAAAAAGTAGTAACAAGCGATGGACAATACTTTTAGTACTCTTCTACACATTGTTCTGTAATAAATGCATTTTTGACCCGCAAAAAACGGACCGAACTAATTTGTACTCCCAATAAATTAAAAATATCAGTAAAAATTGGTGCGATTGTGGAGTATTTTTTACGATGATTATTATTTAAATACATTTAAGTGTTTACAATGTAACAACAATTAATATCGTTTTATTCGAGAAGGTCCATAGATTTTTGTTGTGTAACATGCTACTGAGTAATTGCTATAGTAAAAGCACAGAACATCTCAAAAGTTGAAATATTTGCATTTTTCTTTAACATTAATTTTTTCAAAAACTGTACGATCTAGAACGAAATGGATTTTTGATTCGTATTTAGCTCGTAAAAATCTATGAGAAATTCATAGTGGCAGTTACAAATTCATTTGTTCATTGTCCCGTGTTATCAGCTCATTCTCAGCACGACCGTTTACAGATATCTACAACAAAATTTGTTGAGTATTTATCAGTAATACCGCGATTTTTGGCAAATTAAAGTATAATCAAAAAAGTCACCTAAATTTGAAAGATAATTGGAATACTACAACCAAAGAAATAATTGTTTAAGCTTTTAACAAATACTGTATTTTCTATTAGATACTACTTGAAAAATTATTGAAACAAATATTAAATTAAATGAAAAATAAGACAAAGAATACTTTAATTGTTGATACAAATAATAAAATGATGCGAACGAAGATATCATGTGCATTCAAACAAGTTAATGCACGATCATTTCGAATAAAATAACGCAGAATTATTTCAAATAATGTAACTAAACAAGATATCTTTTTTTAAAACATGTGTTAAGGATTACAATGCCTTTTAATATTAAAATAGACTTTAGAATTGTTAGGTGTAATTAACTGTAAGGTAATGGTCATACATGCGAAGTTGAGGCGATTGCGAGGCCACGGTGTGGCTATATGGAATTAATTAGATCGTATTGTTCTTGTTCATTATAGTTTCCGGTTTCTTTTTGCAATATGGTTAAAGCGACTAAACGTATCAGAAAGTGATCGGAATCACTAATGCGCCCCGATGCCAATCCACGATCCCAACATTAATAAAGCTCGACCGCCCTTTTGGGTAAACGCAAGTATTTAGCAACATGGTTGATTTGGATAATGGCGATGCTTGTTACAAAAGCAGAAAACATAAACAATAAAATGTTATTATCTCTTGGAAAAAACTAATATAGAAAGGAGTGGGTAACGCAACACTCGACTGTAGTACCCCAGCGTTAAACGCATTTTCGAAGTAAAATTGTACATGCATTTAAGTAGCCAATATACAAACATTAATACTGATAATCAAAATCTGGTAACGGTAATTGCTGTTATTGTGCATTTGCACCCGACTTCATTGCCATTGTAAACAGGAAGATTGGACACGTGTTATTTTCGTTTATGTATCAACTCTTGTTAATATTTCCTGAGAATTTTACTGTGCCAGTTACTTTCATTAGTTCTTAATATGAAACAAGCAAAAACAAAGGACGCACCTACATACATGGTCTGTCCGAAAAGTAATGCAATTCAGTACGTAAATAAAAATTTATTTGTATTATTGGCACAATTCTTTAAAATTCCTCAAAGAACTACCCTTGGATATCAACACACTTTTTCCAGTGACTTTTCCATGCTTGGTACGCATCCTGGAAAGCGTTGATGGAGACATCGTTTAATGCCTTCGTCACGGCGGATTGAATCGCTTCTATGGTTTCAAAATGGATTCCTTTCAGATCAGTTTTAATTCTCAGGAACAGGAAGAAATCTGCTAGAGCCATTTTAGGACTCTAAGGGGGCCTTGGTTAGGTTACGAAGCTGTGCTTGGTTAAGAATTCTTACCTCAAACTGGCAAGCACTTATATGTAATATGTGGAACTGATATCCACCCTTGAGTTAAAAATTCTTTGTGGACAAAACCTTTCTCGTCAAAAAAGACAATGAGCATGGTTTTTCGTCAACACTGGTGCTTGTCGGCCGTTCAGATTGGAGGTCATCTACCACGTTTTCTCGACCATTTTTTAGCAAATTCAACCGCCTGGAAACTTGAGAACAAGAGAGAGCAGAGTCCGTGTATGCTTTTTTAACCGTTTGGTAGGTGTTGGTGAGGCTTCTATTCAGTTTAGCACAGAATTTAATTCCATAACGTTGTTTGACCGTTTCCTCCATTGCGCGTCTTGACACAGGCATTGACAATTGGTTAACGTTTATAAAGATTCTGACGCCCCTGATGCGCGGATCAGGTCGAGGTTGTAAACAAATGAAGTTATGAGTCCCTTTTACTTATCCCAACGAGTCAGAACACGCTCGGATAAGGAAAACTGGCAGAAATAAACAAATTGGATTACTTTCCGGGCTGTTACGACCGGAAACACCGAACCGACTCAGCAACGACCATCATCAGTTTCTGAAAACGCGTAGTCGAGAACGAGCACTTCTAATAATGCAGAACCGCCAACGACCAATTCTAGGAAAGCATAGTTGCAATCTAAACGCCTGCCCCTCCTTAAAGAAAAACGACTTTATAAATACACCGAAAACATAGAATAAATCGCATTCCTTATAGTTCAGCCGAATCTGTGACTCATTTATTTAAACCTTTTCCATTACTAATTAAATAGAAACTAACACTTTTAATTCCGCATTTATATCAGTGAGCTGTGCTCAACTTTCAAATTTTCATTTTTATCCTACTAAAAATTAATCCCCGTCACAGGGCAGACCTTGTATGTACTTTAATGAAATTATTATGATTCCAGTTACATTACATAGCTAACGTACTTCATTCTTTACTCCTTATTTCGAGTTCATCAAAATGTAAATTAACACTGAAATTTACTGTTTAATGTTTGTGGTACAAATTTATGATGATATAAGCTCCAATTATGGCGCCTTAAGGCAATTTGCGCAATTATATATTAATTAAAAAATATTGCTAAATGAATATGATACTATTAAAATCAATATTGTTATTAAACAATTCCGACTTGTGACAGAATTTTTTTGAGGTGAAAATAATTAAATCTTCATAATGTGTTTAACAAAACGAGAATAAATGTTTTTGTCGGTGTTACACAACGTTCTGTGTTCTAAATGTATTTCGGTGCTCCAGTTTTAGAGCCAGTTTCCGTTTCGGTACCGCCATTATGGTATGTTTGCAATAGATGACTACATTATTGTACCCCGATTACATTTGTTCGGTCTCATGTGTCCACCCCAGAAAATCCTATAAATTATTTTACAATATCATGGAACTGTCGCACCCGTGGCACCACACACGTCGTAACCTTTTGCAGTTTTTCTCAATCTTTTCTGTTTTCTAAAGTTTCTAAAGATTCTTTCTGTTGCGTATCCTCTTTAGATTTATGCTCCCCAATTTTCCAGGTCTCTACAGGGTCTCGCCGGGGCCTGGTCAGCGTCAGCTCTTAGGCCCTTGCGAACCTCTTTACTTTCCTTATTTTTACGACTCTTTTACGCTGTGTCTCTCCCTTGCCGAATTTCTCGACGGTTTTCTCAGTCTTTTCCCACGTTCTTATTTTTCTCTTCCTAACTCTATTTCTTTCCTTTTTTCTCAATGACTTTTCGTGGAGGAGAAGTAAACGGTGGACAGTCAGTGGGATTTAGTTTTTCGTAGGAGTAACATCGAGTAGTATACGCGTACTCGTCGCGGATCTTTAATAAATACTTTTAATCGTCGGTTACGAACACGCATTCGTTATTAACCCATACCCCTAATCCCGCAGAACCAACCGTGGGACTGTCATAGCGGTAGCTAAGGTTCTCCACGTCCTCTGCCTCTTTCTAACATTGACCACCACCCTCAGTTTTTGGACTGCAATTTTTATAAAAACCTCAAAATCTTCAACCTAAATGGGCATTCTGAAACACACGACAAGACCTACCATGTCGCGTATCCGTAAAACACTGATCACAAAACGCACTCATCAATTAATTATTAGTCATACTACTTGTATTCAATAGAAAATATATTAAAGTCTACAAGTGAAATCACGTTAAATCGCAATTTCATTGCAATATAACTCCTCCTGTAAAGTGTCTGCATTTCGATATCGGCACGTACTTAATTGTAACGGGGTTCACGGTTCCGGGAAATTCGACAATGAATTACGGTGACGGGACGCTACAACATTTTATAACAAAAATTCCATATTTCATAACTTCAACCGCTGGAATAGACAGACATTTCTACTATTGTAGAATTGTTGTTCTTCGGGATTCAACTTAAGTAACCACGAAGTAGTTAGGTCGTGGAATCAGTGAATCCACTCGAAAGACAAAAATAACAAAACAACTGACGAGGGTAAAATGTTTGTGCTTTATTAAAACTAAGACTTCATATAGCACTTAAGAAAAAATAGTAACACTTCGTAAATTGACAACGGACTTTAAAAAGATAAATATATAATTGATGTGTACTCTTTGAGAGTTACTAGAAATCTACTGAAGAGAAAAAATAATGTTCTTTCCAGAATAAAATATGTAGTGGGGATTGGCGTGCTGCTAGGGGGGACAAACGACTAAGTTAAAATTAAACTATTTTCATTGGTTCTAGAAAATTGAAGGGATGTGGGCAAGAACTTACCAAATGCTCATCGCGTTGTCACTCTTTATCTGAGTGACCTAAAGTAAAAAGTACGACGTCATTTGTCATCTAACGGTTCGACACTCAGAAAATAATAAACCGCGGTGGCTTTCGAAAGTCACGCTAAGTTAAAGAAAGTGTAAGAATATAAATTGTACGTTGTAAAGAGCAGCAAAAGGCAGTTGTTGATTATTCATGAATTTTCTAAAGTTAAAAATAAGCCCAATGACTTTATGATTCTATGAATGCGCCGCAACAACTATAATGTTACAATATGCAGAGCAGCTGGAATGATCTGTTACTAAGTTCATATTGATCCATCTGTCGATGTGCTAACGCAATCCATTTGAAAGTTGCCATATTTATAGTTCATTCAATTGTTTATATGCGCGCAGAAGCATTTTCGTATACTACATCCCAAAGTAAGGTTATAATGATGGATTTGAAGCGTAATTCTGTAATTGCTTTATATTTAGCTGGAACATCAGTTCCAATTATCGTTCGTGATTTCCAGCATTTGAATGTAATCTATTTAATGATTCAATATAATGTATTTGGGCTATTTTGGAGGCCAAGGTCAATGTAATGAAACATCGAAGTTTGGACGCTCGAAAATCAGCACTTGTCCGGGAATAGAAGAAGATTCCACAATCTCACAAAGGGAGGTTATATCGAGCAATGAGCATTAAGTAATTTTCTTGAATGTTTCTCGACTCTTTTTTTCCTTTGGATAAAACAAAATATTTAAAAGTGTATCTGCTGCAGCGGTTTGAAGTTCTAACAGTTCATTCCAGCCACCCTGTATTATCTAATATGTTATTTTAATATATTATTAACATATCATTTTAATATACTACTAATATATTATTTTGACAATTTAATATTATTTTAGTATCATTTTTTACCAATAATTACATGAAATTAAATGTAAAAGTTGAATCTTTAAATATAAGTCGAACATTACGTTACTCAGGAACATTATTTAATATTTTTTGACTTTGCCTGTTTCATTTAAAATCCTAAGTACCGAATATTTAAGAAAAAATTTGCAGCAGACTATAATGAAATGTTGAAATTAAAAATGTGATATAGATATTAAATATAAGTCTATAAGAAATATTTAGTATGTACAGGAATAGCATTTACATACAACATTCTACATAGGTTATATGACGATTGCATTTTTAATATCATTGTACTAATATTTTTGAATGCTATCCACGAATATAATAAACTTTTTCTAAATTGAACGGATTCTAATTGAATTTAATTGTGTTTAAAAATTATATACAAAATTATATTCCCTTTACAATACAATATATGAGCTGTTTTTTTTGAAAGTCTATAAGTCCACTTTTTAAAAAAACTAAGTTAACGGTAATTTTAATGATCTATATACACCTTCTCTCCATAGTTACAATAACAATTTCAATAGAGTTCTATCTTGACATAAAATAAACAAAAACAGTTTTGCTGTACAATTCTATCGCACAAATATTTCTTTTGAAAGTGGAATAAGTCCATTCCTAATAATTATAATTGAAACAATTTTCTTATTGCAATTGTTATTGTGGTAAATCGGCTAGCTGCGGCACTGCGAGTTGTAGCGCCACGTAGCGACTGATGAGTGCGTGCGTGCGGACACGGCGTTTTTTTTATATGTTACCACTTTATAAAACTTCAAGGAGCATAACAAGAGAGAAATATAACGATATGACAAGTTTATTACCTTATATGTATACCACCTATTCACCATAAATACTTCAATATGCTAACTGTAAAAGGAAACTAACAATTTAAAATATCTTTTCTTTATTTAAAGATCTTAACGAAGTAATTTTCATTTTTATATTTTAAATATAACTGAAATAAACTCTTAATAAATTTGGTTATTCGTGTATTTAGATGTCTTCATTTTAACTATTACTTTTTACATAAAAATTCATTTCAGTAAAGCTTTTATGTCTATAAAAATATGGACTTAAATTTGCTTCTGTTTTTATTTCTTCTAATATGTTATTTTTGAAAGTGGTATAAGTCTATGTGGAGCTAAAAAAACGTTTATTTTTTCAAATAATTTTAGTAATTATTATTTCATAATAAAATTTTAAAGGTGTATAGTGTAAAAAACATCACTCGAATTGATTAAAGTTGGCCAATATTTTTAAATTGATTCAAACGCAAACCCTTAAATATCTCAATATATGAAAAAATGGACTTATACCACTTTCAAAAAAAAACGAGCTCATATGTGCCCTCCTTTATACCGAAAATTATTATTGTAGATTGCAAAATTTTTACATATTCAAATTTCAAGTTCAAATGCTTTCGAGCGTGGGTGTACAATAATTGTCGTTACTGACAATAGAAATGTCTATTGGCATTAGAAAACGAAAATTCTTGCATTTCAGCAAATTGCAAAATTTAACGATGAGTTAAACTGTCATATTTTATTACGTATTATTATATGCTTCAAGAAGATTATTATTTTTATTCGTAAATGTTATTAGCGGATAACCAGCATAAGTTTTTTAAGTTTAAGTATCAAATAAATATACAGGGTGTCCCACAATTATGGTACGAGCTGGAAAGGGGTGGTAGGCGGGGTTATTCTGAACAACTTTTTCCTTTGCAAAAATGTCGGATGAGGCATCATTTTTAAATTATTAAGGAAAAACACCGACCAATCAGAACGCGAGAATCGCGCGCGCCGTATGTTCGATCGGGACCACGGCCAACTATAACTCGGGCCTAGACTTCTGCCTCTGAGCGCGCGCGATCCTCACGCTCTGATTGGTCGGTATTTGTTGGAATATCTAGCTGCAAAAATAAGTCGAGTGTCGAAGGGCAGTGCTCAGGTCAGAAATTGAAGGCCTGCAGTTTGTCTTTCCGGAAAGGTCCGAGTTGAAAACAACACATGTGCACTTCTCTCAGTTTTCTTCAAAAGGGCCCAATAGAGGTTTTTCTCTTCCAGGCTTTCTGTTTTATTCTTACTTTGAATTTAGCATTCGTACAGTGTAGACATCCTTCGTGTTCACAGAATAAAGTCTCAGTTTTATTTCATTTAGTATGTATATTTTATTTTAAACTATTCAAACCATACCCTAATTCTATTAGTGTTTTTCCTTAATAATTTAAAAATGAAGCCGCATCCAATATTTTTGCAAAGGAAAAAGTAGTTTAGAATAGCCCCACCTACCACCCCTTCCCAGCTCGTACCATAATTGTGGGACACTCTGTAGTTCCTGTACGAATTAAAGTGACGGAGACAGCAAAAAGTATAGTTTTCTGCATGCATAAGACATCATGAGCATATATCTGTCGCGGCGATTTGCGATCGTGTTTGGGGTGCAGTAATCTGACAGTTAATTTATAAAACGGAACGTTTTCGCATAATTCCCATTCGCGAATCTTTTAAATTTCTGTCAGCGATACGATAGCGTCACACGAAGAAACGCCATTATTTTCTTCTGCGAGCCTTTCATGAACGGCGATCGTTCTTCAAAACTCGACAAGTCTCCACGTCAGTTTCTTTACTAAAATGTTTCTTGTATCATTAAGCCGGAGCCAGTGTAATTACGGTTTTTAACCTCGTTTCTTTTCCCTTGAATTTTTGCCTAATTTATTGCGTAACTGACTAAGACGTTTGAATGGGATGCTACATTTCTCTCCAACTAAATGTTGCTTTTTCTTATAATTAGCTTTTTGAAGGATACTTTTGCCCGTTGCTTCGTTTAAGTTAATACCGAAAGTAGGTTTACGAACGAATTCAGATGCAGACTTTTAGAAACGAGATAGAACGTAATATTTGACGTATGTGTACACTACCCAACATTCTTAAATATTCTTTACATTCTGTAATTTAGATTTCTGTAGTAAATAGGAAATATAAGTTGGAACAGGCTGCGAAGTGCTAACGAGGTTGTTTCGCGGCATGGCGAAAATGTATAACAGAAGGTATTTTAACATCAATCAAATGTAATCCTCAACAATGTACAGTCCACTCATATATCTCATCTTATCTTGTAAATCTATCACGGTTCGAAGTCCTAAGGACTGACGATTTATTACACTAATTTAGAAACACCATTGGTCACGCTTAGGTACACAGCTCATCCTAAAAAAGATCGCTTAAATTGGTCGGAACCATAATTGTCACGTATAAGACATTTGCCATGCACATTTCCAGACAGGAAACGGAATTTCTAAAGACAAGGTCCTACAAACTCAGGCCGGTATTCTCGAACGGGTATTGTCTACCAAACTCGCAACGAACACTTTACAATTTTTACGGGTCCTTCATTGTCGACATTCGACCCTGTCAGCTTAAAGGAAGGCACGTGCACTTCCTATTTTTTACTCTGTAAATTGTTAAGATTTCCTTTCCGTGTCTTAGACATGACCCCCTGTAACGCACAATTCAGCCAAGTCTGAACTGACCCACCAAGGGTCTCGAGCCACATACAGCATGCCCAGACGTCAACGATCCAATGACCATATATATCACCAAGATATACAACCCAACATAGAGGGTCTTGAGCCAACTACGCTCACGCCTGGGCCCCTGCAGGCTCAAGTCACATACATTGACTTTTCCACGTGCACCACAGCCGGCTGGGTTTTCGGCAGCTTACATGGGACGTGTCCGGCGAACTGATTTGCTGAACAATTCAGCCAATGACCATTATCCAAAACTCCAAACGTTTTGCTAATGGTTACTTGGGTCAACGCCCACCTCGCCGGACTATTTCTCTGCCGCATCGTGCTGGATTTTGACACGGAAAGATGTTCAGTACTAAAATCGTAAGATCGGAACTTCTCGAGCCGTCATCGAATAACGTCTTCGAATCGTCAATTCCACCCTGAGTCGCGAATCTTACTATACATAGTATTCGTTCTGACCAGTTTAACCAGTCCAAGCTTCACATCACGCGTCTTTGCGTAACTCATTTACCTCGACACTTGTATTAAATAACACATCCATACAGAGAATATTTTTATAAACCTACAATATATTATCTTTATAACTGTAAAAGGTTACAAGGAAGTACAGTAATTCGTGTTGTTGGTTTTCCGCGTCTTTCCCTACACCGGTTACCGCCAACGCGAACGCGTACTAAAAAACAGAGGTTATAGGACCCTTTGATTCCTTCATTTACAGTAAAAACCCTCTCAGTGCAATGCTTGGTTGTCCCACACAATGCGAAACGTCTCTTCCTGCGCTTATGCCTGCGTCATTGCTGTGCCTATGTTCGCCTCGCTTGAACCAGCCTCGCTCGACATTTCAATGCTTCGCCGCCTTAGCGGCGATTTGTTCTTTTGGCCCCGGCGTGGAAAGGACAACCGCCGAGTATCAAATTTCGCTTCCACTGGTCCACTCAGTGCGAAAGTTTGATTCGGTCCACGTCCGTGAGCCGAACGTGGATAGCGATATAAAAACAGAGAGGGACTGAGGTTCGAGACGTTCAGCAAACATGAAAGGCTCCTGCGTGTTCCGTCTTTTAAATTAAAAAATCAAAACTCTTTATTTTTGGTTTTTCGTGAATGAAACTTTTACCATCGTATTCGTTTCGTTTTTCTGATTAAAATGATACCAAACACGATATAATTACGATCATAATTACCCTTGTAACAAGCCATAAAAGTTTCGAACGTTAGAATCTAAGGAATTCGTATCTCTGACGTAAATGTAACGTCCGAAACTTTTATGGCTTGTTACACAGGTAATTATAATCCTAATTATATCGTGTTTGGTATCATTTTAATTAGAAAAACCTGATGAATACCATGGTACAAGTTTCATGAAAAAATAATAGGAAATAAGGAAATTGCAATCTTTTTCTTTGCTTACGTTAGTATGTGTCTCGCCGATGTTCGGTCGTTTCGATACTGATCGTGTTTAATGCTTGACTGATTCCAAGGGGGATCCCCCCAGCAACCGAGCCACCGAGCATAAAATTTCGCTTCCAACTGTCCCGCTCAGTGCGAATTTCGATTTCGGCCTCTTTCGCACTATGAGGAGTCTTTACTGTAATCGGAAATATCTAAAACACGATATTACCAGTTTTTATTAACACTTTCACGACCGGTGACACCAATGTGGTGTCATAGGCAGGCCACTCGTTGGCTGCCGGTGACACTTACGTGGTGTCACGTGGTGACCCCCACGTGGTACCTACCATTGGTCAGCCACTTGCAAAGATTTTTCGAACATCAGTTGTTTAACACTTTGAGATTGAATACCAGCGCTAAAAAATGTGGACTTTTTCACGAAATATGTTTCAATTTTTGCTTATTGATAAGCAACAAGGTATGTTGTTTCTTAGAGTGTTGCACGGATACGATAAAATAATGTAATAAAAAAGCAGTTAAGTTTATTATGTTGTCATGAATTTTGTTTTATATTTGTACGTTTTAATAATTGTCACACAAAGAAAAAACATTGTTGTATAATAATGTTGAATTATTTCGTGAATTTACTTAGTTTTTTTACATTAATTCTTCAAAAATATTGTCGGCGTTTGACGACGTTTCACTGCGCAAACATGCGGTCGTGAAAGTCTTAAAACAGAATCTCTCGCTCTGTGATTTAATTGCCAAATGCGTAAGCCAGAACTAGTTAGTCACAGCACCAGTACCAAAACAAATAAAGAAATTTGAAACGTTATATCAATTTTGTATTCGGCAATTCTTGACTATGCAAATTATAATTGGACTTGAACATCCGAATTGAAACGTATTAAAAATTCAAGTATCGTGATTAACCCTAAAACTACGAAAATGGGTCAGATGACCCTTCTATAAATTTCCTACTTCAAATGTCAAACTTTGTTAAGCTGGCCTTCTTAACCTTTATGCTGATTGTAATCAAGATAAAGGATGTATAAGTGTATTCATTTATGTTTCATCGTTTGTTCATTTATTTTTCAACTTCGTTTTTAACATCAAAATAATTGTGTATTATACGACGGTAGTTTTAGTGTTAAAGTGGAAATGCGTCTCGTGACAGATTGGTAAAAATATAGCATTAGGTTAATCTGCTCCATATAGAAGAGTCTGTCAACCGAATTTGAAAGATTTTGATTAATTAGGGCCAGAGATATAAGACAAAATAGGTGACATACATACATGCGTTGATACATAGGAATGTTTTTATCTAGAATTTCATTACATTTAAGACTAATGAATTTTAAAAACATCATAGTTTGCAAAAACAACAATTTTTGAGTGATTCTAACACTTTCTTTATTTTACTTTTTTTATAATAGCCAGAAAAGTAACAGTAACTCTAATTTTGATAAACTTTAAAAATAAATAGAATAATAGAGTTAAAATTTTTAATATTCTCTGCCAACATCCCATAAATCATAATCTAAATTATCGGCAAATTCTGTGAATCAGATTTATTTGTGTTTGTTGAATCTTCAAGACTAATATTGCTTTATTTAAACTAATTCGACTAATTATTTTATAATTTAAATCTTATAGTTTTCTTAAAATTTTAAAACTCATCGAATATAGTCTAATCGAATAGTTTTAGGATTAATTAATTAATTAATAATTTCAAGATTCTAAGTTTATGTGTCCTTATTTGTCATTTTGTATTTTTGTTATAAATTTTTAAAGAAGTGTCTGAAACCTTATGAAAATATTAGATTCTTTTTTTATTCTTACATACCGAATATGTTAGTAATATACGCCAGTAAAAAACTGGGGTATCCTGGATGTTACACCGCGACTCTTATTCTATATTTTAAATAAACTATCCAATCGACGAAATATATGAAAATAATCTTCAAGAATTGTCATGAAAAATAAGTCATCCGTGTTCTTCTATTTCAATCAGTAAAAGATGGCGCGCAACAGACTTTTTCAGCCAAACTTACTTTCACGAAATCTCACAACACCATTTTTATATCTAGCGCGCATATCTTTCAATTATTAGCTTTGTTTCAAAAATTAGTTTAAACAATTATTTATCGAAATTTTTGTAAAATGAACCATTTGTTTCATGAACCGATAAAACGTTAGTGACTGATCAAGAACTAATTCTTTACGTTTTTAGATCGCGTCGTTATCACAGATGACAAGCTGTAACGAGTAGAAGTCACTTGACATATCGACGGAAAAAGAGGGATTAATTGACGAGCTGCGAGTTATTAAATTATAACGAGAAGAAACATTGAGTAACCATCATACAACGATCGCTGAATTAATTGTGATCCAGTTCTACAAAATATCTATAATGGTCCATCCACGTACATAAATTAGTCACCCAAATTTAAAAATGAACAACTTCCTGCATCGAAATCATAAGTAGAGGAATGGCATAAGATTTAAATTGTGCAAACGCAGTAGATGTGTAAAATGTGTAAATATTTAAATTATGTAAAACAAAATCATAGGGCGAAACAGTGAAATCCGGCGATTCTCGAGGAAGAGATGGAAAAATGTTCCATCATAGTGATCTACGCGGAATGCAATCTCAGATAGCGATAAAAATTAAATCTATTTATATAAAGACAAATTTTCGTATAAAAATAACGATACAAATGTTATAATGTAATTTTAATCTTCGTTTATTTTTTTTATTTAAGTGAATATTGGTAAGAAAATTTTTGTGATAAAATAGTAAAATAAATGTATTATCAATCTTTATCTATACAGGGTGTCTCAAAAGTGTTGAAGGAGCCGGAAATGGGAGGTAGGTGGTGTCATTCTGAACAACTTTTTCATTTGCAAAAATGACATATGGGGCTTCATTTTTAAATTATTAACGGAAAGCACCGACCAATCAGAACGCGAGAATCGCGCGCCACGCGATTCGATCGTGACTACGGCCAATTATAACACGGGCCCATACTTCTGCCTCCGAGCGCGCGCGATTCTCGCGCTCTGATTGGTCGGTGTTTTTCGTTAATAATTTAAAAATGAGGCCCCATACGACATTTTTGCAAATGAAAAAGTTGTTCAGAATGACCACACCGACCTGCCATTTCCGGCTACTTCAACACTTTTGGGACACCCTGTATATTGACCTCTAATGAATGTAAGTATGTTTGTCATAGTGAACTGCTAAAATTTATTCTGTTATACTATCAGTTGTATAAATAGATGTTATCTTCAAATGTGCATTTGAAGTTCTTTTTTTGAACCAACTTTCTATTCACTTTTTTTTTTAATAAAACATAAATTAAAATTGATTGCCATAAGATTGTCATCAGATTGCCATCATAGATACTGCAATTACACTAAAGAAGATAAACGAACATTGGTTTTGAATAGTAACAGATTAGTAGCAGATTGAATTATAATATTAGATATTAAATTTCTAAGAACAATTATGTTATCATGAAAATTTGTCTTTATACAAACACGTTTGAATTTTATCATCATCTGAGATCACAGCTGCTCTCTTTTTCTTTAAAATAATCTGCCTTTAGACCAAAATGGCAAAAATTGATCAAAACGCGTACAGTTTTCTACGATTCGCAAGCTGAAATCATTTCTATCAAATGAAGTCCATTTGATTGTTAAATGAACAACGAATAACATTAAATTTTCATTTGGTTTACTAAATTTACTATTTTTGCAATGAATTTAAATATTTATTCGGTACATCTATCCAGTCCTAGTTGCGTTTTTTATATAAAGCGATTTTTTTTTGCAAATTTCGAGAACGTGAGCCTTTCGTCTGCCTAACATAACAATTGTAACTACAGTACGATTTTAATACATAGAAATATTGGAGCAAGTGAAAAGCTGAATAGTGACCTGTTCATTCACAATTTTTGTACTCATATTTCTTGCTCTGAAAATTCCCTATGCTTGCAACAAATTCATTGTCACTGACTGTATTCGTTCCCTGGAAAATCGATCTTAATCTTTTATTCATAGAACGTTTGTGCTATTTGTAACGTAAATATCCAGTGACCGTTAAAAGTTTCCGCAAGGAATATATGTATTGCCAAAAATATATTGTTTTCGTCGTATCATTCTGAGAACAATTTCCATGTTGAAAATCAGTTGCAACAGAATATTGTTTGAAGAAAACATTTATTTATTTACGACTTTAACAGAATAGTAAAGCGATAAAATATTTTGTTGGCGAGTTGAATTACTGTAAAATAAGGTATACAAATGTTTTAACATTTTATGTTTTATTTAAATTAAGTTAATAGTTTGTAATATATACCCTAGGTACAATTAGGGCCAGCGCATTATTTTTGAGTATAAAGTTCTGGGATTTTGGAGTTTGGCAATCGGGAAATTTGTCACTAGACATCGACGTGCCCAAATACCAAAGTACTCAAATGTCTAGTTCTTCATATCCCTATATCCCAGTATTTTTGGGCACCTGAATCTATAAATGTCCATGAATGTAGATTCCCAAATTATTCCCCAAAAATTTCGAAGCTCACAAATCCTCAGATCTTTAGTTTCCTACATCTCCAAATATCTAAGCCTCCAAATCATTCGATTTCCAAATTCCTAACCCCTAAAATTTATGCGTCCTTACTTATATTTCTCCTAAAATGTCTAACAATGAGTCCCCATATTCTTATGCCCCTAAATCCCTAGACTTGCAGTTTATTACACCTCCAGATAATATATTTCAAAAAATGTACAGATACCAAATCCATATATTCTTACATTCTTTGGTCCTCGAATACTTGTCGTTTTGTATAAAATCATACTGTACGACGCTGCATGTTTATCATCAAACGTTATCTATTGTTTTCTTTGCATGCTTTGGTCTTGTCATACATCATGGAGATTCAACGATGACCAATCATTGAGATGAATATCGTCGATTATCATACAGAACCGATTTGTCATTTTGAGTAATAATGCGATGCAGAAATCACTCTCTGTCAATACAGAATAATGGACAACCGCAAATTGAATCAATGTAGTGTAGAAACACTGAAACGTATTTGATCTAAAACGCATAACAATGATACCCAATGATGATAATACAACAAAGTGCATGAACCTTTTTATTCTTCATCCATTTGTCGGATAAATTAACACTATTTCTTCCACGATTTTGTGTGTACCTATTTCGACCAAAAGATGTCTTTTGACGCCTTTTCGTTTGCATACATATAATTGCCAAAACTGGTTGGGGGATTCTAAATTATGAGTTAAGTGTAGATAATATGAGGAATATATTAATTGACCCATTGATGTGTATTTATTGGAGATTATTTAATTAGGTTGCAAATTCTAGCTTAATTCATCAATCCACAAAATGTACAATTAGTGCAGCGGCGCATACTAAAATATAACATAGGAAATATGCGAATATTAAAGTTATGCCGCAAATCCTGTATTTTAAAGTTGATATGATGCCGCAAAATAATGTTGATATTTATATGCAAAATGGTTTAAAATTAGACGCTGTCATGAAATCTTGAAGGTTTCAAAAGACACCTTCTGGTAGAAAAAAGTATATCATATGCACATTTTTAGGTCTACGATGAGTAAGAGGAAAATGATATCGCTGAATTAATTTAACACCTATTGTATAAAAATCAAAGAATTAATTGTGGAAAATTGATTCAACGTAGAGAATAATTTTATGTTCAAATCGGAATGGTGTCTTTTGACACCTCCTGGTAGAAATAGTGTTAAAGAGTAACCAAAAATTATGAGTAGTTCACTATAATACCAGTTATAAAGAAATACGTTGATTTCGCTAGTGAAATTCACCGAAACTGTTTGAAAATTTACATAAGACTCAATGTATAAGCGTGTTAATCACAATGAAGAGTTCGCAGGTAAAATATAATTTGCTTGGAAGTTGCGTGAAATTACAGACAAATTTTAATAAAGCTTTAGCTAAATGAGATTTAATGAATGCTAGATAGCGATGATAAGCATGTCCAAATAATGGAATCATACGGACGTCCTGCAAAACACAGCATGAGACGAAGAGAATATCTTCACGACAATGAATTTGCATTTCGACTCTACGAATATTTATGATGACAATGTTGTTATCGAAATAATATTCGCTTCATGGCATTTTTAGTGGGCACGATCCGACCATGGTATGTGTTTTACTAAATAATAATATTCATCAAGTTACTACATTACAGTAAGTTACATAGTACTCAGAAACTGTCAAACATATATTAGGTCGTTCGGAAAGTTATTTCGTTTTCTTTTTTTTTATGAAAATGAGAGACGATTTTCGGGGGATACTTCTTTTCTTGCTTGTACAGCATTTTTTAAAAAGTGAAGAATTCTGAAAATGCTGCTTTTCACTTTTCATATTCTCCAATTCTCTGGTTTCCAAATTCTAAAAGATCCGAATACTCAGATTTCCAAATTCTGCAAAATTCCAATTCTCAGATTTCCAAATTCTGAAAATTCCGAATTCTCAGATTTCCAAATTCTGAAAAATCCGAATTCTCAGATTTCCAATTTCGGAAAATTCCGAATTCTCAGATTTCCAATTTCGGAAAATTCCGAATTCTCAGATTTCCAAATTCTGAAAAATTCGAATTCCCAGATTTTCAAATTCTGGAAAATTCGAATTCTCAGATTTCCAAATTCTGAAAGTTTCAAATTCCCAGATTTCCAAATTCCAAGAATTTCTCACAAGCAAGACTGATGGGGAAAAACGAAATGACTTTCCGAACAATCCAATAATTTTTGAATCGATAGATTCCGATATTCAATGTATATTATATTTAATATTTATTATATGTAGTTCTCTATATTATATTATATTTGGTTTACATTATTTAATCTGCAGGGTGTTCCAAAAGTGTTGAAGGCGCCGGAAATAGGAGGTAGGTGGGGTCATTCTGAACAACTTCTTCATTTACAAAAATGTCGTATTAGGCTTTATTTTTAAATTATTAACGAAAAACACCGACCAATCAGAACGCGAGAATAGCGCGATACGCGATTCGATCGCGACCACGGCCAATTATAACTCGGGCCTACACTTCTGCCTCCGAGCGCGCGCAATCTCCACGCTCTGATTGGTCGGTGTTTTTCCTTAATAATTTAAAAATTAAGCCCCATCCAATATTTTTGCAAAGGAAAAAGTTGTTTAGAATAACCCCACCTACCTCCCATTTTCGGCTCCTTCAACACTTTTAGGACACCCTGTATATTTAACATAATTAGTCTATAGTTAATGTACGTTTAGTATAATCAGTTTATATTTCATGTATATTTAATATAATTAGTCTATATTTACTGAACATTATAAGATTATGCAAAATGCAATTTATAAGAATGGTGTCCCAAGATAAAGTGTAACCTAATTTCGTATTATATGTATGCATATATTACATGTTGGAAGCTTTACTATTAAATACGGAGACAAAGTGACTTCAATGACCTTTTATTTTTGGAGGACAATAGAAGCTGAGTCTTGTGACTTTTTATACCGTTGACTAGAAACTTTCATCTACCAACATAAATGCTTGACTGCATGCATATGTGAGAGAGTTATACTACACAGAATGAGCGACTTCTACCGAAAAATAGGTTTTCCGTTTTGTACAGTAACAAAAAAAATTATGTAAAACCTATATAATTGTCAATTAACGAAGTTTATCATTCATATCTGCAAATGAAAAAAACTTATATAAGTCCTTTCTGTAAAACTTTATTGGTACAAGCAAGAAGGATTTTCATGAGAAAAGTACTCTTTTTTATAAATATAAACATTGTATACTGTAGTGTATGTAATATGCGTGAGAGTGTGGCACGTATGTGAGAAACAAAGGAGTGCGAGGTGTGAACGTCGGAACGACAGTTGCCGCTGCATAGCTGCCTAGAGCGGACATAAAGTTCTTGTTTTGACATTAAGCTGGTCTTTATTAATAACCCCAAACCTATTACATTGGCGACGAGGATTAGAACTGGAAAGTGCAAAATGAGTGGAGAAACTTTGCCTACATTTAACCCGAACGAGAGTGACGGAAACGTATTCGCGGCGTGGAAACGGTGGCTTCGAGCCTTTGAGTTATTCGCGATAAGTAAAAATGTGGTGGACGTGAACAGAAAGAAAGCAATGTTATTGCACCATGGGGGACTTGAATTGCAAGACGTTTTCTACACATTACCGGACGCGGATACAGTCGCAGAAGAAGAAAACGCGTATGAAAAAGCAAGGGACGCGCTAACAGCGCATTTCAAGCCGAAATTAAATATGGCGTACGAAAGGCACGTGTTTCGTCAGTTAAAACAAAAGGAAGGAGAAACGATGAATCAGTATGTAACGCGATTGAGGCAACAGGCAAGAAATTGTGAGTTTGCAGCGGAAGAAATTGAAATTTGTGGGCAAATTGTAGAAAAATGTGCATCGAACGAAGTGCGGCGACGCCTGTTGGAAAAAGGCGATTTTAAGCTAAGTGACGTCATGGAAGTGGCCAGAACGATCGAGGCGATCGATTTGCAGACAAAAGACATCGAAGGGAAAACGATTGCCGCGACACACAGCGTAAAGAAAGAGAGGAGGAATGAAAAAGTAACGGAGAAGAAGAGAGACACGCAGTGTTTTCGGTGTGGGTATACAGGACATTCATACAAAGACGAAAAGTGTCCTGCGAGATCGAGATCGTGCAGTAAATGCGGAAAACAGGGTCATTTCGCGACAGTGTGCAAATCACAGATGGTGCCGGACAAGAGAGGACGTAAAGAAACACCGCGGCCGAAAGCGAGGGTCAGGGAAATGAACGAAGAGCCCGACGCGGGACAAGCAAGATATGCATTTGGATTGCAAACGGAGTGCCGAATCAGTGCAGTGCAAGGGGGACAAAGTATGGACATTAAGATAGGGGGTGTCATATTGAATATGTTAATAGATTCGGGAGCACAGTGTAACGTGATTGATGAGGAAACGTGGAACCGGTGTAAAGCTAATAAAATTATTTGCGAATCGAGCAGGCAGGTCGATAAGAACGTGTACCCGTATGGACATGACACCGCGCTGGAATTGTTAGGACAATTTTATTGTGTGGCTGAGGTCGAAAATTGTAAAGTGCGAGCGAGTTTCGTGGTGTTAAAAGGCGAAGGGCGGTCAATTTTGGGTTACGAAACGGCGAAACAGCTGGGAATTTTGAGAATAGGGTTGCGAGTTCAGGAAATAAATATTAAAGAGGAAAATCCTGATATTTTTCAAGGAATAGGTAAATTAAAGGATTTCAAATTAATGTTACCCATTGACCGATCGAAACCACCAGTCGCGCAGCCGGTGCGGAGACTACCGTTCAAATTACGCGATCAGATTAGTAAACAATTGAAAGAATTATTAGATTTGGATATTATCGAAACAGTTGAGGGTCCAACGAGATGGGTTTCACCGGTGGTTCCAATAATGAAGAAAAACGGGGAGGTGAGATTGTGTGTTGATATGCGGCGAGCGAACGAAGCGATTTTGCGGGAAAGGTACCCACTTCCGGTGATAGAGGAAATTTTGGATGTGGTGCGTGGATGTGAGTGGTTTAGTACGATGGATATAAAATCGGCGTATCATCAGATTGAATTACACGAAGAATGTAGAGATATTACAACTTTTGTAACCGAGGCAGGATTATTCCGTTATAAAAGATTAATGTTTGGTATTAATTGCGCGCCGGAAATGTTTCAAAGAATAATGCGAACAGTATTAGTAGGTTGCGAAGGAGCGGTGAATTTTATAGATGACATTATTGTGTGCGGGAGAACGAAAGAAGAGCATGATTACAGATTAAAGCGGGTCCTTGAGACGTTATCGCGAAAAGGGGTAACATTAAATAAGGAAAAATGCGTGTTTGGAAAAAACGAGATCGTGTTTTTAGGATTTCGGATTTCGGGTAAAGGGTATAAACCGCTGGAGTCGAAAGTGGATGCCGTAAATAGGTTTCGCGCGCCGAAGACCGCGGAAGAAGTTCGTAGCTTTCTGGGACTTGTGAATTTTTGTGGGGCTTTCATCCTAAATCTGGCTACGATAAGCGAACCGTTGAGGCGATTAACGAGGAAAAGTGTTACCTTTTCATGGGGAAAAGAACAAGAAAACGCATTTAAGTTGTTAAAAGAGAAACTGGCGAATGCGGGAACCCTGGGTATATTTAATGTTCATGCGAGAACGAGAGTGATAGCGGATGCAAGCCCGGTAGGCTTAGGATGTGTGCTAACACAAGTAGACGACAAGCAACAATGGCGTGTAATAAGCTATGCGAGCAGGAGTTTGTCTGATTGTGAAAGACGGTATTCGCAAACTGAAAAAGAGGCGTTAGCACTGGTATATGCATGTGAGCGATTTTATAATTGGTTGTATGGTATGGAGTTTGAGCTTGTGACAGACCACAAAGCGTTGGAGTATATTTTTGCGCCAAAATCCAAACCAAACGCGAGAATTGAGCGATGGGTGCTACGATTACAATCGTTTAAATATAAAGTAGTGTATGAAAAAGGAAAGACAAATATTGCGGATGTGCTATCGCGCCTTTGCATTGCAAAGGAAGAAAAGTCCGAAAGTGAAAAGGATAGAAAATTTATTGCGTGGCTAGTAGAAGAAGTAAGACCATGCGCGTTAACAACAAAGGAAATAAACATTGAGTCCGGGAAAGATAAACTGCTGTCTGAAGTGAGAAAAGCGTATAACACAGGCGACTGGAAGCCATTAGGAAATTCACGTTTTAAAATATTGAAAGATGAAATATGCATTAAAGATAATATCGTTTTAAGGGGTACGCGAATAGTGATTCCGGAATCTTTAAAGAAAAGAACGTTAGACTTAGCTCACGAGGGACATCCCGGTATAGTAGCAATGAAACATAGGCTCAGGAGCAAAGTGTGGTGGGAGGGGATAGATAAAGACGCGGAAAAAACTGTCAAGTCATGTAGAGGTTGTCAGTTGGTGCAGAAAACGAGCGAACCACCACCTTTAAAGCCTAACCCGTTGCCACAGGGGCCCTGGGAAGCGATAGCGATGGATTTGATGGGACCGCTTCCCACCGGAGAAAATATTTTTGTTGTAACGGATTATTATAGTAGGTATTTTGAAACGGTGATTTTAACAAATACGAGCGCAGGTAGTATTCAGAAACACTTGTTCGAAATGTTTGCGCGATTTGGTCTTCCAAAAGTAGTGGTATGCGATAATGGACGTCAGTTCACTGATTTAGAATTGCGAAAGTGGTTGAATGAAAATGGGGTAAAAGTTTCACATACAGCTCCGTATTGGCCGCAGGCAAATGGCGAAGTAGAGAGGCAGAACAGAAGTATATTAAAAAGGTTAAGAATAGCACACGCGGAGAAAAGGAATTGGCGCGAGGAACTGTTAAAATTTTTATTAATGTATCGTTCGACACCGCATACTGTAACTGGGGTTTCACCAGGGGAATTGATGTTTGGTAGAAAGATAAGAACGAAATTGCCGGAGTTAGGCGGGAGTACATTCGTAGAGGAAGAGGTGAGAGAGCGGGATGCGTGGAAAAAGCAAATAGGAAAGGAATATTATGATAAAGTGCATCATGCAAAAGACAGTAGGGTAGAAGAAGGAGATAGAGTGTTAGTAAAGCAACCGAAGAAACATAAGTTGAGCACAAATTTCGGAACAGGCGAATTCACGGTCATGGAACGGAAAGGAAACACAGTGACGTTGAAATCAGGAGAAGGAAAAGAGTATAAGCGGAATTTAACAGAAGTAAGGAAGGTTGTGGATTCGGATGAAGAAGAGGAAATAGTAGAAGGAGCTCAGGATATAGTTGAGGAAGAGAAAGAGACAGAGAATATTGCGAGAAGTAAAAAGGACAAGGAGAAGGAGCAGATAGGAGAAAGCTCAGGGAGACCAAAGCGGAACAGAAAAGTGCCGGAGCGTTATGGCGCTTTTAGGGTGCATAGTATTATATAGAGTATTAGTTTTAAATGGCATTTATTTGTTCGTTCAGTTACTACATAGATATAGAACCCGGGTGTTAAGTGATAGTTGTTATCGTTCGTTAGTACATAGGTATATATATATAAAAAAAAAGAAAATATTAAGGAAGAGAGGGAATGTAGTGTATGTAATATGCGTGAGAGTGTGGCACGTATGTGAGAAACAAAGGAGTGCGAGGTGTGAACGTCGGAACGACAGTTGCCGCTGCATAGCTGCCTAGAGCGGACATAAAGTTCTTGTTTTGACATTAAGCTGGTCTTTATTAATAACCCCAAACCTATTACATATACATATATATTATTCAAAATATGTTATATGCATTGATTAACTAGAAATATAAAATTTTAATATTTGTCATTATACGGATACACCAATGAAATTAAATTCGTTTATTATGTTACGGGTTCTAATTTTTATTATGTTCGTATTTTAACATCATATCTAAATTTAATAATGCGGGAAGTTTTCCTGGATAAGAAGATATTTTAAGTTAAAAAAACATTTCATAACTTTATTGTTTTAAAGTATGAAACAGTTAAAAATCAACAAATAAGTTTTTGATGTTTAAAAGATTAATCATGGATTTTAGCAATTTTAAATCGTCCTAATTTGCCCTCAGTAACGACTAATGATTTAGTACATTGACTGTTTCGTTGTAAGCTATTCAATATTACTATCAATATAATTAATCAACGAATCCGCTTGAAAATAATTCTTAAATTTTAATTAATTATGTTAATTATTCAATCAAATGGTATTTGTGTCAGGATCGAGGAACGTAATTAATTATTAATAGGACACAATATCAATCTTGCCACGTGAACGCTTTAAATAATTTGTAAATCATTTATTGCACAAATAAATTTTTCATGAAAAGGTTGCATGATTTCCTGGGACATATACAGTATTGTAATTACTACGTTGATAATAATTTGCTTCTTTGCGACGATATGGAGGTTGTTTGTGTGGAATGTCATTTGGCATTACTGTGTATAATCGAACATTACTTTTGGAAGCAGGATTAAACGAAGTTTTAAATTCACTTTTCTAATTTGCAAATTTTGGTAATAGCGAATAGGTAATGCGAATTTTATGTGCAATATACATACATAAGTACTCTGATTGATACTTATACCACGTAATATCTACTGGGTAACAATATGTGAATTATTTCCTGGGCATATATGTCCCCATAATTATGAGAATGGTCTAATTCACTCATTTCTTGTTTCGAGATATTTAATGGATTACATTTGAATTTATTAAAAAGTATTTTTATATCATGCAACATTTTAAAATAGAATTTTATTAGTCTTTATTAATGCAAATTTATTATGAACATCGAATTTTGTGTGATTCCCGTACAGAAATGTTGTTTTTAACCCTTTGCGGTCCAATGTCGAACTACGCTCGACGTCGCGTTTCTCTTGGCTCGTAGGAAGAATTCAGATAAATAGATTGGTTTAAAGATGTTTTCGTTTCTTTGCCACTTGTAATAAATTAAAAATATGTTTGTTATGCACCCTTCATAATTATAATACATTTTATTGTAAACCCACTTCTTGATCTATTTTCTAAATTAATAAAGGAGCTGTAGGTAAAAGAAAGCACTGTCCGCAAAGGGTTAAAGTTTGAATTGACTTAGACCATTTTCAAAATTAACTGAATCACCTATAGATGATTTACAGCAATCAAAAACTACGAGTTTCGTCAGAAACAATAATTTTAATGAAATTATTCATTCTATTCATGAACATTTAGTAATTATTCGTAGAAAGTAATGCATTTTTATCATTTTAGGCTTGTATCCTGAGTTTTGACGTTCTTAAAATGTTCCTAAAGAATTGGAGGGTTTAATTGTGGTGAATAATGGAAGTAATTTAATATTTCCGTATATATTTGGTGTGATATACTCAAAAAGTGTGATATACTAAAAATTCAATTTTCTTGAATTTTTGACTTAGACCACTTTCATAATTATGGGCACATACGCAGTACGTGGTGCACATGTAGACAGTTTAAGGCATCAATTATGTTTTAATTATTTAAGTAAGTAAAGTAATGTATGTTTCTTGCACGCAAGTTAAATTAAAAGTTTTTTTTAATTATTAAAAGCTAAAATGTAAGCTACGCTGTCGATAATGAACATTTTCACAAATTGTAGTTTAAAAATACAAGCACTTTAAAGACATTTAGCATTTTTAATCTCTCGATATCTGCATTTTCTGCTAATATTCATTTGGCGGGGTCGAAATCAGACCTGAAAGTTAGGTGTGCAGGACATATATTGTTGAATACCTCATGAAAAATCATAGATTGATGTGTGCTCTGAATCGATGAAACTAATGTTTTCGAACGACGAATTTTGGTAGTGTAAAAAGATTTGCAAAAATTCCATTTGTTTAAAGAATATGTTAAAAAGTAGTACATATTTTTTATTTTTTGAATGTATGTAAAGAAATGCGTCATTGACGCATTTCACACCGTTGCGGAGTGACTGCCCGCCAAATGAGAGGGAGCCACGAACGACGCGTAAAACAAAAGATACGTAGTAAAATAAATAACATGTTTAGAGATACAAAATTGCAAAGACAAAATTCATAGACGGAAGAAGTATTTGGGGCGAAGGAAGGAAATACACTTTAAGAGAATATACTTTAAATGTCGTTTCCTTGGTTTTCCAGGTGAGACTACATAATTGTAAATAATTGTTATAATAAATAAAAAACTTTTATCCTTGGTTTTCCAGGAGAAACAAATTTTAGTTTATTTTATCTACTCTCGCGAAAAGCCTCAATTAAGCGGACAAATATTCATTATATGTATATCAATCTTTTGCTTCTGAATTCGTACAAAGAAACTACACATGTATACATATATGTACGAAATACGCATAAATTAGAATTTTAATACTTTGGTGATGGAAAAGAATTTACTATTCGCCACTTTTTCGTATTTTGTTCCATACAAAATATCAGATAGCATATAATAGTTTAGCGGGATGTTTTCAATGACATTATAGTATGCTTTGCTGGTTGATCGTCAAAACGGAAAAAATTGTTGACTAACAACAGGTATAAAATTTACTCGCTTTGCGCTATTACAAGGCAGCGTAAAAAAGTAAATAAAGCCTGAGCCTAGCAATTACGGGACATATTTATGAATGTAATACCTTTATTAAAACTATAGGTTTCGGAACCCGTAAAAATGACGAATCTTAGACTTCTTATTTTCAATTACGAAAATTATTAAAAAACTTATTGCAAAATGCATGTTAACCTTCATGGATATGAAAAATCTTTCTATAAACTGGCTTATGTGTTGTCCATTATATGTTTCTTTTTCTAGTTCATTTTAAATTCAGACATAAGTGGTCATTGAACGTCCGTAAATCTAGTGTTAAGGAGTCTTTACTGAATGAGACTCGTTTTAAATATTAGGTAAATTGTATCGTATGTTTCCGTTCGTAAAAGCGTTGTAGCTCTGAAAAGCTCTAACAACGTTTTGATCATTTTATGATCGACAGAAACTGATAATAAAAACGTTTAAAAGTTCCTTTCAGACCTATCACGCTTTTGAAATGAACTACATTTCGGCTAAGTTTCGTCAAAATTGGCGACTAACACTTCGGTATGGTTCCTTTGCGGTATAATATCTTTATCGCTAGAACTACCAACAGTTAAGACCAAACTATTTCTCCCAAACCCAGTCAAGATGACCCTTAAGAAATACGTAATAATATAATATTGTGTTACATTCATTGACTTATTATTATTTTACAAAAGAAACTCTATTTATGGAATTATAACTACTGTACAATGGCAAATATAATAACTATAATAGTATAATTGGACCCTTCTTTATTTTTTCCCAGCTGGTTTCGTCAGCCATGGTACCTTCATTTCTATGATCTTGTATTTAATTTTGGCCATCTTTTATACTTCCACTTTCATCCTCAGAACGTGAAAGTACACACGTGCCTCCTGTAGTGCGCAATGGCCCACTGATCCTTATTAGAGGACATATGGACAATATGTCGATGCGATTCTGGTAAATGGCGGATAGGAATTGATGCACTCCGATGAGATACTAAGGACTATAAAACTTGGTACTCGTCACGTTCGTCAGCGCTGATCGACGCGAGCATAGACGCACCGGAACAGTATGAAAGCAGACCAATATCGGAACGAGTATGTGTCGAAGTCACTAAATCAAGCTGGTTAATTTGTTCTCGGGCCATCTGCACGCCGGAACATTCCGAGCGAAACTTCACGAGCACAAAATTGTTAGAATCCAAGATCAACTTGCAAGCTTTTTGTTAGTTTGCTTCCAAGCCGATATAAGTATTGGCATGTTCATACGGTAATGCTACATTTCAATAAATTTTTTTATAACGTTGTCTCGTCACAAAGTAATTTAAATTAGGCTGATCGTGAGACGTGCAATGGAATTTTAACTGAAACTCGCAGTTTTGTCCTAACCCTAGATGTACGAGCATTGACTATTATACAGGGTGGTTCACTTATCTTGAGACAGGTTCATATCTTTCAAACAACATGTTTTTGAAAAATGTGTTTCAGACGAAAGTTGTCGTGTGTCAGACGGCAAATTGGATGGTAGGAATGGACTTTTTCAGCGAGTGTTCCTGAAGGTCATACGAAGGTCAACTTTTTTAAAATAGAACCCCCGTTTTGTATTACACTGCCATATTATCCAGGAGCAAATAGGTAACTTTTGTCCGAAACATTTTTTCGCAGGGTGTCTACTTTCCGAGATAAGGTACTAAATATTTATGAGGATGTGATAGGTAAATAAAACATAAGGAGCACTGTATTTATAATCGCTTCATAATACTCAATAAACATTATTATTTATTATTTAACACGTTAAATGCCACACCGGTCCGCTTGGACCGGCGGCAGACTTTTCATTCTTGTTATTGCCGTGCGCTTGTCGGTCCTTACATACATGTGGGCTAAACAAAGTAATATTACATTATACGTCGATAGTCAGAGTTAAGGCCAACATGCCTTGTTGTTAAGGCCAACATGCCCTTACATTTACAATAGAGTTAGAATTTCTATGTAGCTATTAGCAATAAGACCGTCGTCCCATCGAAGGGTTCGCGGACCGTTCCGTGGCAGCCATAAAGACCCGCTCGTTTTCTATGTAGTTTTCTAGTTATTGTTCCGTATAATTTACAATGAAAATTTATTGTTCTCGAACTTTTAATATTACACAATGAACTCGTAATAAGAACTCGCTTCTTGCCTCGCCGAAAATAATAAGATCAATATAACGATAAACCCGTAATAACTTGCTTATTAACACGCCGAAATAATAATGAGATCAATCTAACGATGAATAACTTTCTTCTTCACACGCCGAAAATATAATAATAAGCTCGCTGGCCTCCTCCGGGCCTTTTATGTCGTCCATTCCCCTGCCACGTCTCCCAACAGTTTTGCTGGTTTCTCGAAAGATCACCCTACCCCGAATTCTCGAGAAATCGGTACCACCCTTCGCCGAATCTTACTACGCCGCTCCGCTGCGGCCGCACCACCGTGCCGCGCGCCGACAAAGCAACCCGCCGGCAGCCCACTCGGCCTCTGCCGACAAACGCAGCGGCATTCTGGAAATATACGCAGCTGAACGCAGCGGCTCGCGGTTTTATTCTATATATTTCTGGAAGTTTCTGAAGACGCCGCAAAGGAATGAACGATTTCTTATTTCGTGACCGACGTTCGCACCCAAACGATTCTCTGAAATTCAAGACTCTTTACCGATTAAATATTCTTTTACTTTGAATTTTAGAATATTCCGTCCGTCCTTTGACCACAGTTGGCTTTGTCCTCTTTGACAATAATTGTTTGCCGCTTTCTGGCAATCGTTTTATATCGCTTTCTTAAAATTATTATTTACCGATTTCGTGGCCAACGATCACGCAGACAGCCTTACCGGTCGCGAGACGAGCCAGCTCGTCCCCTTCCGGGTCTTACCTCTCCCGAGCAGCATGGGCTCTCGGTGCTATGGTAAGGACCACCAATCCTGGGCGGATTTTATACCCCCGGTATTACGGTGGCTTTTTCTACGCCAAACACTCTTGATGCCGGCGGGTACGGCCACGGGTTTCCCCGTGCACGTAAAGGCTTCTAGGCATGAGCGAACCCATGCACTACTGCTTGTGAGCTAGCTCACCCGAAATCCCTATAACTACTAATAATTCGGACGTGTATTTAATATTTTCAATGATGTTTAATTTTCTGGCTCTTTGTGCCAAATTCCCTTGCTTCTATCCGTAACAGTCATTGTTCGCATTTTGTCGCCAGATTAATATTTTACCTTTCGAGCCCGTTATTTCTAGCATGGATAGTTAAAGTCAGCGCGCTTCTTGATCTTTATTACCTGCCATGGACCAGGTTCAAAACTTGGAATATTTGCGAGTGGAGGGGCCCGAGTAGGGCGTAAACCTTGCGTCCCTTCCACAAATTTGTACATTTTTACGTAGCCAATTATAACAAGTCAGCCCCGTCGGGACTACCCGACCGAGGTAACATTGAAGAGATATTGTAGAATCTCGACTAGTTGGATTGTAGATAGAAAGATAGATAGTTGGATTGTAGTTGACTTATGGAAAGTTTAATTGAAAGGAAGATAGAATAGATAGTTGATTTGTATAGCATTCACACATAGTTGATATGTAGGCCGATAGTTGAAACATATAGCATAGTTGGAAAAGTCGGTTGACACGCATAGAAAAATAGTTGAAACAGATAATTTGTATAGTCCCGATTACATCGGGTGGTCCTTCGAGTTTGTTATAATAAACCTAGTCGGTACATCACGTGCAATATTCGACAAATCTCGAAAGAATTTATTTTCATCCACGAGCATTAACAAATGTGATGCGTAAAATTATCACATTTTTAATCAACAGAAATTTAAATGTCTGAATGTCTCCTCATAGTATGTCCACATAACTATTACGTAAATTGTATTTTAATATTCTTAATTATTTATACTGAAGTATCTTAATTTTTGAAAATTGATGGTCACTTTACAGTTATTTTGAAAATGGCATTTTAATGCCAGCTACAATATATAATTAAACAAGAATATACCTATGTGAAAATAAACATGAGAAACCTTGAAAGTCCAAAGAAAATATTCTTTACATATTATTCAAATTGCACACAAAATATATTTCGTATCATTACGGTTAAAGAGGATATTAGTTAGTAAGGATATTTATTAAAAGGAAAGTAAAAATCGTCCGCTGTAATGGAATCAGTTGATTCATACCCCTACAAATCCACGTTAAACGAAACAAAATTCCATTGAAATTGTTCCGAAATTACTTGTAATTTTCGTTCATTTTCTTCCGCGGAATTCATTAGGGCCGTCGATGAATATTTATACGAACATTCCGCAGAGCGTACCGGCAAAAAAGAAAACGCAACATACTAAAACCGAGAAGCGTCGTTAATAAAATTTAGAGACCGAAGAGAAATTGTAAATGGTTGAACGCGACCCATTAAGACAGTGCCCTGTTTTATTACTAAACGCATCGATTTTCGACTTAGTCGGCCATTTAATTTGTATTTTAAGTGGATTTTTTTATTTATCACCTAAAACAACCCGTTTAGCCGCTGTATCTGCATGAAATTCGCACGAGATGCACTAGAATCTGCATAAGGAACTAATTAACACGATATCCGTGCGTAGTTTCCTGGAATTATTTTCATCACAGGTGTAGCCGTTTCACTGTTTCCTCCTATTTTGCATTTTCCTTGTTTCGATCCGAACGCGGCTACGAAACACGGAATAATCGCGGGTCGACTGAAATTTAAACGAACCCTGTCTACCAAGGTAGTCTACGAATTTAAAAAATTATGAAACTCTCTGGGCAAATAAAGTAGCTCATCCGTAATACCAATTTATTTTTCACTCGCGCTATACCACGGTACAGTTCTACGTGATATCACTATTTGCAAAATACATATATAGAATCTTGTTTCGTAGAATATTTCAGAGTAAAAAATATCGTAAAAAGATTCAAATGAATATTACATTCATTTTTCGTAACTGTGGAATTGCGTAAAAAGGACTACAACAAAATTTGTATGCTCAAATTTATCTTCGTCGTTAATCTTTAAAAATTGATTTTCCAAAGTTTGAAATATAGAAATACTTTTGGACAGTAAATTTTGGAATTTCCATCGGAATTCAAGTCACATTTTTTCGTACAAATTAAAGCGTCGAATTTCTAGACTGACATTTTCTACCGGTGATGGACAACTGTGCCCGCCAGCTCATGCTACACGGACGCGATGCGCAGTCAATTTCCCGATTTGAAAACTTAATCATTTTTGCATTTCTAAACTTCCAAAATTAGTACTTTTCAAATTTCTAAAATATCTCATTTTCAAGCATGCCAAGTTTCCAAATCCGAAGTTACTGTTTTGCGAGCAAATGATCGTGGTGAGTCTTTTCCGTCGGACGGTCAGGACAACGAAGGTTGTAAACCTTCGCCCACGCATCATTGCGTCTCCTCGATTTTTTACAGTGGTGGGGATATTAGGTTGGGATAAAATTATCAAATATGATGTGTTCTCAGTGGCACAGCCCAACGAAGAGAACCTTGTATTGTAATGTTAGATCTCAGTGGGTATCATCCGGCGAAGAGGTAATCAATGTACACTATGCGGCCGACAAGTTGTCCGGTGAGGAGGTTGTCCTGAAACATAAGACGTACGCGATCGCACCTCCTACCCCCACCTAGAACCGTCGAAACTTGACACCGATTGACGATCGCAGACTACTGATTGTTTACGGTCTTCGGGTCAACTAGTGTGCGTGACGGCACGAACCAATAAATTCCGCCGCCGAAAATGCGTGAGATTCGCTCCGACCATCTTTTTTTTTGTTGCCAATTACTGCCGTCGCGTCTGAACGCCTGGCCAAAACCTCCTCACCGGACAACTTGTCGGCCGCATAGTGTATGTAAAGTGAGGCCTCAGTGGGTTAAACCCGGCGAAGACGTCCTCGTCACGTGCTTCCTCAGTGGGCAGGGCCCGGCGAAGAGGAAATACACCTTAAATGGTTCCTTAGTGGGCACAGCCTGCTAAGAGGAATCGGTGTATGTAATGTGTACGTAAGTGTGTACATAAATGTGTTCTCAATAGGTTATACCCGATAAGGAGAACTTTGGCAGGAAGAGGTTCCTCAGTGGGTTGGACCCGGCGAAGAGGAAGGTGGACTGTGAGATTAAGTAATAAACTCAGTGTTACAAAAAGAACGATAGTGTAATCACTACGAAGAGCTCGACAAGACTCCTCGATTTTCCAAGGAAAATCCAACATGAAACCTTAAAGGGTTGGGCGACTTGTGGAGGCCTTTCCCAGTGAGGACCAATCAGGCCAGTCCATTATTAGGCGAGAAATCCCGATTGGTGACAAGATTGAGCGAATAGTATAGCGAGCCCCTTCTTCCTGTTACGAAAGTCGAAAACGTTTGTAGTTAAGTATGTGAGACCCAAGTACTGATTGATGTGGGTCCTTTCTCGAATCTCGGTCGAGAGATAAACTGCACGTGCTTGGCTGTTAAGTGCTTGAGCGCGAGAGTCGACATCCGCCGCATTGATGCGGATTCTTGTAAACACTAGCACCGCCGGGGGTACACAGTTTAGGACACAGAAAAGAAACTCTTTATGAAAGAAATAGAGTAACCTTCGACTCGTGGCAAATATTCCGGCCTTCAGCAAGGCCCTTAGGAACGGTTTAAGTTATGCGATACGTTTACGAGGGCCATAAAACGAATTATTTAACTATGAGAAACTCGGGACTGGCGTCCAGATTCTCAAGAGGGTTTCTTCTTCTCTAAAACCTTTCCAGCTTGTCTTGAAGAAGTTTCCCTGGCCTCGGATAATACATTGTAAAAATCATGCAACTCCGAACAGTTACCAAGATTCTCTAATTTTCAAATGATCAAATTGTCAAGTTTTCATATTCTCAGATTTATAAGTTTGCCAATCATGAGTTCCTCCAATTTCAGAATTTCCAAATCCTTACAATTAGAAATAACCAAATTAAGGAACTGCTAAGTTTTCAAAATCTCAATTTTCCAAATTTGTATAATCTCAAGTTCTGAAATTTAAAAAGTTTTTAAATTTCTTAAAAGTACTTAAATCTTCAAAATCCAAAAATTCCAAGTTTCCGAACTCTTAAATTTCTAAATTTCTCAATGTTGCCGTATTTCCTAAAGTCAAATTTCAGAAATGTTCTATATTTCCTAAACTTTCTTTTGTCAAATATCTTAGTTTCCAAATTTCTTCGATATGAAATTTCCAAATATTCAAATTTCTAAAATCTCAAATTCACAACTTTCTAAAATCACAAATTCCTACATTTTCTATGTTCCCCAATTTCAGAATTTCAACAGTAAAAAGTTCTCAAATGTTCAAATCTGTTTCAAATGTGCTGTAAATTAAAAAAATTTCTCAATTTCATAACCTAATTTCCAAATGCATGAAAAGTGTGAGAGCTAAAGAGAAGAGCGCTCCAAATTGTTGACTATTAGAGATTTTATGAGATTCGAAAATTTCGTGTTGGGTTAAGAATGGGGACCACGGAATTGGTCAACCTGTACATTTGAAACTTTGAGATTTGGGAGTCCAAAAGTTTGGATATCTTGCAATTTCCGGATGAAGAGATTATAGACTTTAGGACCTAATGATTTGGACATCCGATAGTATGAAAATTTAGGTATTTGGGGTGATTTTGGACTACGATCGTAACAATCATAGCGCGTTTGCATTCCCACTGCAATTTTGCCGATGACGAACGTAATAAGCGTGACGAGCTCGGTACAAGAGTGAAATTGTCAGAAGAAAATGGAATAGCACGTTGCCGAAAATCGATGAAAGACGAGGAACAGCATTCTTTTGTTCTTTGCGAGGCGCCTCGTCGCACAATGCTTCAGTGCTCCGACTTTTACGGCTGGTGTCGCGAAATTAAACAAGGTCGAACCAGAAAAGCAAGGAGAAAAGGAGAGAAATGAAACGAAATATACGGTCGACCTATGATGACGTTTGCACGACGATGAAACCTTGACTCAGGTGCAATTGGCACCGAGACGTACAATAACCGAGCTTTTGTGCTTGATAAATATAGCTGTGCTCTCGAGGAACGTGTAAATGAGAACGTTAGAGGGTACAAAAAGGGTTGTTTCGTTATGTTTCGAAGTATTGAAGATGCACAAAGAAAAGTTGCTTCTATGAAAGATTCATGCTATGGAGAGACAACTATGTTGAACTCCTTGGAGCACGAACTCTTTTTAATTTTTTGCATAATATTGTCATATCACGGACGTATTCAATAACGCGGGATAAAATTTAATGATTTCGGATTTCGGAATGTATTGGTTTAAAATATGTTGCTCAATTTTGGAGTATTCCATACTGTTTTGGCGTGGGCAAAGGTTTTATCTTACTATTGAAAGAAATTTTCTGGCATGTTACGCTTCACGCGCTGACTTAACGGCGGGTGGATATTATAAAAAATGGACACTGATTTTGCAGAACAAAGACATATTTAATGGAACTATAGTGATAGCGAACTAATTGTGTTTGTATGATTAATTGTATTCGCTGTTGAGTGTATCTTGTGTTTTAAAGTATGTTTGATTCTACTTGACTTGTGTGATTCTAACTAGATGATTTGTTTGATTTGATGTTTGATTGTGTTTCACTTGTTTAATTATTCTCGTTAAATGATTGATTGATTTCTGTCGATTTTGGCATATTTTGCCTTATGTAAAACTTCTGGAAATTTTGGGCTTTTCCAACATTCACTGGCGTTAGTGCCGGAGCCCTAGAAACCCTTAAGTTCCAGGGCCGGCTTAGATCTTTGGGTACTCGAGGTTTATGGCATGACCTGTGCCGCTGAAGCTAAAAAGTCTGCAAATGAATATAGCAATAAGTGTATTTACTAAAAACAAAAATTGTCACGTACCAACCTAATTCGGGCATACAGATGGCACGGATATTAAATTGAAAACTTTTCAAAAGTAGCTATTTTCTTGTCATGTCGTAAAGCTACTCTTGGAATTCTTGTTTTGTGTTGTTAAATTGTAATGTCTATTGGTAATGTTTGTTACGCCGTAACACATACCTTACTTTAATGTGGTAACTAAGTGAATTTCTTTATTTAAAATCAAATACCTACATTCACAAAATCTGAAATTCAGAAATTTTCAGGTCCTCAAATCTTCAAATTCCCATATTTCTAAATTTCTAAACCTTCAAATCTCCAAGTATCCAACTTCTCAAATTCACATGTTTATAAATCACCAAATGGCCAAATTTTCAAATCCTAGGTGCTTGAATTTCTAAATCCTCAAATCCTCAAATTTCCATCTTTTCGAATTCCCAAATGAATAAATCCCAAAATCCTCAAATTATCAAATTCCCCAGTTCCCAAACTTCAAAATCTTCGAATGTTTAAATTCCTAAATATTCAATTGATAACTCTAATCTCTGTGCTCAAACATTCTCCAAAGAATTTAATGTTTAGCCTAATCAATACTTCTATTTTTATGTCTAAATTGTATACCTAACCAACGATAGGGGTTGATGAGCCCCATATATTGTAAACCGAAACAGCAATAAAGGGAAATATTGAGAATCTAAACAAAAATAAACAAAAAGATTGTGCACCTAAGCAAAAATAAAAAAGGGATTGCGTATCTAAACAAAAGTAAACAACTCCTAATTGACTCCGACACTAAAAATCAGTGTATTTCATGTGTATTTATCACGCATTATTTAATTATGTCAAAAATGTTAAAGAAATGAAGCTCCAAAGCGAAAGTTCTTCGAATAAATTGAACTCAACAAATGCACGATCCTTTACTGTGCGAAACGCATTGTTGCAGTATTCGACACATAGAAATTTTAAACATGTTTAACCCTTTTGCGTTTCTCTTAGCTCGTAGAAATAATTCAGTTAAATAGATTGGTTTGAAGATGCTTTCATTTATTTACCACCTATAATAAATTAAAAATGTTTATTACGCACCCTGCATAATTGCAATACATTTTATTGTAAACCCACTTCTTGATCTATTTTATAAATTAATAAAGGAGCTGTAGGTAACAGAAAGCACGGTCCGCAAAGGGTTAATGGATTAGAGAAGGGGGTGTTGAGTAATGTTAGGGAGATGGTTTTAAAATACTTTCGGTATTTTAAAATACCGTAAAAAGAGAAAAAGGTTTATTCTTAAAAAAGTGCGTGGAATACGCACGCATGGCCGAAGGTTGACTGCGTCACTCTAAAACAAAGGAATTGTTATAAAGTGGAACGGCGAGGCGGGGGATTAAACTATACCCAAAAAGGGCTAGATAGCCTCGGTGGTCCAGGAAAGAGAAAACCTAAAAAATTGTCTCTCCAACAAAGGGTAATTTGATTACAAATTCTGGCTGCTGTAACAATGTGACGGTGTTTCAACGCGTAAGGGAAATTAGTAGTAGAAACTGAAACGTCTGAATTTTATACGTAGAAATTAATTAAAGTAAAGATCGGACAGTCCACCGAATTGTTAATGGTTTTTAGTATTCATATTTATTATCGATAGAATCAATATTGAATTGTTTCTGATTTGCAGGGGTAGTTTTCTAATTAGGAAGGATGGATACATTCTAAGAATTTCCAATCATATGTTTATTAGTTACTTTGTCTATCGATTGCTTGTTTTTCATGAACTTCATGTACTTAAGGTCACTCGAAGATCGCTGGAGTTTTCTTGATATCAGCCATTATACCATCACGATGATATCGTGCCTCCTTTCAAACAACTTCGAAGACTTTGAAATAATATTTCCTTCTAATAATCATTTCTCTTGTAAATAAAAATCGGGTTCCAAAAGAATTGAATCGACCGTTTATAAAAGTTTTAATTACTTAATTTAATTAATTAATTAATTAATTAATTAATTAATTAATTAATTTTATTATTGAAGAAAAAATGTAACTGATGTACAAGGTGTCCCACAATTATGGTACGGGCCGGAAAAGGGTGGTAGGTGGAGCTATTCCGAACAACTTTTTCCTTTGCAAAAATGTCGGATAAGGCTTCATTTTTAAATTATTAACGAAGAACACCGACCAATCAGAGCGCGAGAATCGCGCGCGCTCGGAGGCAGAAGTGTTGGCCCGAGTTATAATTGGCCGATTCTCGCGTTCTGATTGGTCGGTGTTTTTCCTTAATGATTTAAAAATGAAGCCTTATCCGACATTTTTGCAAAGGAAAAAGTTGTTCAGAATAGCTCCACCTACTACCACTTTGCGGCTCGTACCATAATTGTGGAACACCCTGTTTAACACCGAGATAGAAGCTCAATTACACGATAATTTCTGTTAACGTGATATTGGAAAGTTTCAAAATATTTTTCTTGAAATCGTATTTATTAAGTGACATTGTAACGTATAAGAAATGCTTGACGATTAAAAATTTTTCTTAAAAGACCACTGGAAGTAAACAGAAATACTGCAGGTTAAGCGTCAAAGTTTCGCCATTCTCCTACTTAAAGACTCTTCCGTTTCATTCTATTACTCCTTACAACCGAGCTCATCTTAATTAAGAACCTATTTTCGAACTTTTTGTGCTTGAAAAGTAGGATAGCCGGGGTCGTAGATGCCGCGAAGAGATCACTTTTTTGTACAAACTCGTTCAACAGTTAACACTGGCATGGCTTTGGAGTGCAATCCTTTAAAAGAAAAATGAGGGTGTTACTAAAATGTCGTTCTCGTTTAAAAATATCAATGGAAGAGCTACACGTATTTTGTACATCTTTGAACTATGTATATTTTTCGAAAGATTTTGCAAAAAAGATATAGGAACAATAGATCTAGCATAGAATGCCACTAAAATCGCAATTCCAATGTTAATAAGAAGAACTTGTTAAAAGTTCGAGTATTATTCCTTAAAAGGCGTAGTAACACGAAAGTATCTATAAAAAGAAATTCACTTTCGACCGATCTTTTCATGCAGAATCACTCTCTTTCGAGTTGAGCTATTCCTTTTAGGATACCTATAATGCTAGAGAGGAACGATGAGAATTTAAGAGTTAGTGTCGAGATAAAATTTACTATACGACTTAAAATATAATTCAATATTTCTGTACGACATACTAAGTTGTTTACGGAATTTACAATGTTATTTGTGAGCCATTTCAGCAAAATTAAATAGGATACATACTACTGTTCAAAATTTTAGACTTTGCACAGAATTTTAAAAAGATGTTACAGATTTTTTATTATTAACTTTGTTGTCAGCGATATTACAAATGTACAGGCACTAATCTTTGACTCGTTTAAATTAATTTTCCTGCTTTAAAATAAGTTACTATGACTGGTCTTCAAATAGTGAGGTCATAATTATAAGCTACGATACACCTTTTCTTCCTATATATTTTCATTACCTTTACGAAACTTTAATCGTGGAATAATATTATCAGTAATCGAAATTCACAACTGAGAATGAAAATTTTACATGCTACGAAATTTTATATGTATTTACGTTAAGATTTTAAATTTACTTCCTTTCAAACTTTTAGCACATGGTGAAAAAAAGATCAGCTCAAAGTGCGAGTTAATGAATTTTGTTTGAAGAAAATAAATATCCATTAATTAATGTGTATTAAGATTAATTTCAGTATATAATAGGAATTTTTATGTAATTCCTTTACTAATTATATGAAGTCGTATACAGTTTACGCAGAAATAAAAACATAACGTTTGATTAAGAAACTCTTTTTAAAAATATTTTATCAAAACCTTTTACAGTACCTTTGAAAGTAACTTAATTATAATACAGTGGTTTAGGTACATTGGACAATGTCAAATCGGGATATAACAAGTACCGCTGTATCGGCATAACTTGTTGGGACAAACTTTAACTCGCAAGGGTACCCCGCAAAAGACGGGTAATTTATCTTGCACGATTAAGTGATTAAACGTTTCCCAACTTAAAGCTAAGTGGGACGTAAACATGACAGAAATTTTGTATACCGCGGGTGAAAAAAAGTTTGTTAACCCGCTTTATGCAAGTTAAGTTATGGAGAGGGAAAATTTCACGAAAATATTATATTAAATTATCTACTCGATTGTTAATAGCTTATTCCGGCTATAAAATCGACTTCGTTAATAATTATGACGGTAATGGAACGATAGTCTAAACTTTTAATTAATATGACTTGGTTGGACTTATTTAAATTTTAAGTTGCTCTGCAATTGTTGCGTCTCAACACTGTGAATGCTGTGTCACCTACAGTCATGGACAAAACTAAGTGGACATTGCAGAAATGTAAAAAATTTTTTGTTTTGTTACAATGTTTTAAATAAATTTTTAATTTAGAACGTGAAATGCTTTTCTAGGCTTGAAAAAACATTTATTTAATGTATATAATTGTGCAATAAAGTTTTAATTTGTAGGCATTGTTAGTTAAATTAAATTAACCTTTTGTTATTTATGATATCTGTCCACTTAATTTTGTCCACGACTGTATATCTGGGTAACGTATGTATTTTTACATAAAGCCATCACCAATTTTAGCAGAAACCATTGTATATCCGAAAATAATATTGGTTGCATATATAAAAACTTGTCGAATATACCGAGATTGGACATTATGAACATGGTCTGTTGATTTATCAAAAATAAAATTACAGACTAGAATAATATTACACTATTTTAGTAGTTTTAAATTATGAAGTTATTCTTATTGTTACATTATTAATAGCTTTACGTCAGGTTTATATTATTTTTAAATTATTAAACGTGATCGCAGAGATTAGATTATGAGTTGAATGGAGAAAACTTGGTTTAGTTCGTGAAATTTAATTATTTACGCATTAAACGATTGTAGTATTTTGAACTATGCATTTAAAAATTTTCAAGTCTCGAAGTTTGTACATTGGTAAATTTGGGGAATTTCTAAATTTCTAAATTCGTAAATTTGAAAATTCATAAATTTGTAAGTTTGAAGATTCTAAATCTCAGAAATTTTGTTAATTTATAAATTTAGCAATATAAAAATTTGAAAATCTCAAAATCAAGAGTTTATCTCCTCCCATTAGGGCGTACTTATCTTTTATTGATGTTCAATGAAAATGAAACTTGAAAATAAATTATTAAAACGAAAGATATTGAATCAAGAGGATGGTAAACTATATCTATTTTTTCTGTTTGCGTAGGTTTTAAAGAATGCAATGTTAAAGAAATACAATAAAGAAATAAAAAATGTATTATTATATGTCTATGATATGATAACAACTAATTTTATTGTAATTTTCTCTTTTGAAGTACACAATCGATCAAACTAGAAATATAGTGACCTATGTCTGTGCACACACTGTACACGTATTAGATTCAGTACCTGCCGATAATATTTCATCAAAATCCATTTATGAATTCATAACTGCAAAGCGTTAATTCGGATACGACCGGCCATTTATGTTCTCTAATTATATTTGAGAACTACCAAATTCATACAACGTTGCTTCTGTTATTTGATAGAAGTCAGAAATGAATACAATTGCATTCAATTGTATTATAATTAAATAATATATGTAATATATAATTAAATAACCTTTTCAGAAATGATCGAGTATAAACGTATAATTTCAAAGCCATTTTAAGCACTCATTATAATAAGATAAAGTAGTCAGAAGATCGTGAGCTAGAATATCGTTCAAGAATGATTCAAATTTCATTGAAATTAGATTAGTAGGTCTCGAGTTAAACCGGAATAGATTGACAGGCAATTAAATGAAAATTTTTAAAACTGTATGTTATGTCTAAATATTGTATAACTAGATCAAAATACTGGGAAAGAAGCATCTACTTCGAAATAACAGAGGAATACTACAATTTTATTTATTTATCTTCGTTTAATGTTAAATTACACTGTCCAACAGTCAATCAACGTTCAAAAATTTATCCAGTGAGTATAACAGTGTTTCTTGTGCTGATTACGAATCTGCAATCCGTATTTCTCCAGCACGTACAGTTTTTTAGAAATTTGATTATTTAAAAAAGTACATTTCGAAATTCAAACTAATTTTGTGAGGTAACTGTAGATTCAAATCCTGTTTATATCAAAAGAGTCTGTAGACTTTGTTGAATACGATATCTGCTTTTATGCATTCTGAATATTTATACATGTCTAAACAATCACTGAACGTGGAACGACATGCGAAGACTGTGGTTGTTTGCGTCAGAGTGGTCGTGCCTTGCATCGGGTTAATGTATGCTCGACACGGAACGACTGGTCCAACACGAAGAACCACTGTCTTCATTTCGTTTCCCCCGCTGCAATTTCGCTTCTGGTATTCTAAAAAAACGACATTGCAACTTTCTTTGAGTACTTTTTAAATGTGAAAATCTGTTCTATCGCGAGCTATAGTTCGACTTTTCCCTAGATCCATACTTTTTAAGACAAATTGAAAAATACACGTAAAAATTTATATAAAATCGGCGTCTCTCCGCGGTCAATGATTGTTTAACCTCTTAGGCACAGTTGAATTTTGCGCGGGGCTGTTTTTCTGTACGGCAGAGTTAAAGGCGAATTACGTGTAAATGATACGGTACTGCAATGCGTGACAGATAATGCTGTTCTTTACACGAGTGCATTGGAATTAAGTGTTTGATGATTAAATTATAATTTTTCATACAGATATGATACACGCATTTTAACTTTAACAATTTATTCTAATAATTAATAATACATCCGCGAAGGCCACTATAGTGGTGCGTCGTACAGAGAGATGACATCCGCGGAAGTCACTATAGTGGCGCATAGTGCCTAAGAGGTTAAACATGTTTAATTATTCATAATGCATAAAAAGCAGATACCGTTGTATTCAACAGTCTACGGAATCTTTGAGTGTAAACAGAATTTTAGTATCTTTTCTATTTATCTCACAAAATTGGTTTGAATTTCGGAAATTTACTTTTTTTTCAGAATCAAATTTCTCAAGAACTGTAGATGATGGGGTAAAACGGACTGCAGATTCGTAATCCGTACAAGAGGCACTACAATAATGGCTGAACGGATTTTAGGACGTCGAAAAAAATTAAAATTCTACTGATTTGTCAATCGAAAAAAAGTAATGTAGGGTAGCGCAGGATTCTAGGAATGTCGTCGCCGATACTGGCGTCGTGAATGTAATAGATAACACGGAAGTGAGTCGATTGATTCGAGATATGTATAATCATTTGTTCTTTTGCGGTTACGAGGAAACGAAATATAATTTGAAGAGTTGAGAGTCGGAATTGAACCGTTGAGTTGAAAACATCGTGGAATTAGTTGCGTCGTTAAATATAATTAATCATAGTTAAATTTGTTATTTATTATATATCTCAGTATTAAAGTGTTAAATCGTTTTATTAAATTCGTTAAATAAAGTTAAATCGTTTTATTAAATCTGTTAAATATATTTCCTGTAGTAATCAAACACTTGAACACTTAACTACGTTAATCTTTACGTAGCAAAGAACGTTACTGTTCAAACGTGACAAATCTAAATCGGATTTGCACAAGTATTGAGTTTCAGATTCAATATCAACTACATTTTGGATAGTTAAGGTTACAAAATTAAAAATGTATCTAAAGCTTCAATTATCTTTATTTAACTCAGTGTTGCAGTAATAATTATTTAGCCCCGACTGACACGATTTCCGAGAAAAATGATATGTTAACCCTTTGCGGTCCTATGTCGAGTGTGGCTCGACATGGCGTTTCTCTTTGATCGTAGAAATAATTCGGATAAATAGGTTGATTCAAAATGTTTTCATTTCTTTGCAACTTGTAACAAATTATAAATATATTTGTTACACAATCTGCATTATTAGCATACATTTTATTGTAAACCTACTTCTTTACCTATTTTGTAAAATAATTAAGGAGCTGTGGGTAAAAGAACTTGAGGACCGCAAAGGGTTAAGGGATTAAAAAACAAACATATGTTACATATGTTTCGGAAAGCAATATTTGATATGTAATTTGTATGAAGTTTTATTAAATTTGAGTGTATCGGTCAATTCAGTGTATCTACTTGGACATATTTACGAAATTGTAGCCTTGTGAAAAGAGAAAGAAAAACCAATTTAACAATTAACTGCAAATGGAAGAGAATGCACCCCGTAACGAGGGTGTGCCGTTACGTATCGACAGGTTTATTGGTGAAACGGTCGACGAGAAACGTAGAGTTCGTTGAATCGAATATGTTTATTCAATTTTCAGTGAAAATTTTGTCTATTTCGATGAATTCACCACTGCAGACGAGTAAAACGCGATTACTATTTCAATGAACGCGATGAACGTTGTCAAATGGGCTATATTGCCTGTAGCGTATGGTAATTGCACCTAGTGTGAAACATTTGATATTTTAAACGTTTATCGAAATTGGAAATAACGTTCTTATTTTCTTAAACATATGGTACATAAAAGCAAGTAAAAATTAATAAGTGCTTTTACGTTATTTCTTAAATATACAAAAGTATGAGGACCTCGTAATTCTGGTAAAAAACGTAAAAAAAACCTCAAGCTACGAGTTGACAATACATGGAACGTGTATGAAAATTTTAAACAAAATTTCAAAATACTTTATTTATATTGTGTGCCCAAGTTTTAATGTCCTCAAATTACCTATATTTGCAGCTCTGTAGGTTCTCAAATTTCTACATTTCCAAATTTGTATATCTCCCAAATTTCTAGGTCTTCAAGTTCATAGCTTCACAAATCTGTAGAACTCCAAATTCCTATACATATTGACAAATTGCTCCATCCAGAAATTGCCATATCCTCAAATTCTTACATATATTTCGACAAATAAATAAGAATTATACTATGAAAAAGATAGATCTAACGACAAACCTTTTCGAAATACTTAAACACAAATATGTAAGTAATAATAGATCATGTAAAAGTAATAATTATTTGACGTACGTGCAGTTACCTCAAAAGAAGGAATCGAAAAACCTGAAAAGCGCGAAACAATGTCTCGCTTAATGTTCCATTTCTGTTCGTCTCATTGACAGTATATTATGCTTTCAAGACATATGTATTTCAAATAATCGAATACAACCGGTTGCCGGAGATAAATTGTCGCAGGTGGTCGTGTTTCAATTCACTGACTTTGTTTCATAGTTCGCAATGGTTAGAAGAAATATATTGCAGTTGAAAAGAGTAACTTTTTAAAATTAGTACAAAGTAATTACGCGTTGAATTCACTGGCAGAAATGTGCAGGCTAATCCATAGTAAGTTACCAGTACTAATGGACAGGTTATTTTCGACTACATACATAAGTATGTATATTATTAGGGGGACCGGAAAGTTAGTACCTTTGAACTTTCGAATCGCAGGATATTAAAATTTGGGAATTTGGGAGTCAAGGGTCTTCAGAATTTTTGAACTTTGAGATTTCGAATCTTACCCTTCATACCTTACAACATTAAAATTTGTAGATACTGGGACCTAGTAACCTTGGATTGTTACAATTTCAAAAGTCAGAAACTTCGAAACTTTAGGATTATTGAATTTTCGAACCTCAGGACATTGAAATTTGGGAATAATTAGATCTAGGAACTGTGGAATTCTGGATTGTTAGAAGCTTCGGGGTTTGGAACTGGAGTATTTGTAAATATTTAAATATCAGGACATTGAAATGTAGGAACATTGTGACTTTATGTCATTGAGGCTGGGTCCCCTTTTAACAGTATTTATCTTATATTTATTAAATCCTGAAGACAGCTGGTTAATAATTTAATTTATTCTAGCATTTATTCTAAATAGTTATAACAAGTATGTAGCATCTAATTGTAACAAAAAGTAAATCTATGGTTGTAAACAAAAATCCCATATTATCGTACGCTCGAGGTTTCCTCTAAATAAACCAGAAAGCTGATGATTAAATCTTCATATTTTGCATTAAATAGAAGTTAACATTATCAGAACTTCTAAAATAATGAAAGAAAATAAACAGCCCTATCATGATGTTAGCTTGAGCGAATATCAAACTTTGGTTCACATTTTTGGAGCACCGTTAATTTACGGATTTGGGAATTTAGGACATTAGAAGATTAGGAACTTCGAAACTCAAAAATTTTAGAGTTTTAGAATTTTAGAATTCTAGAATTTTAGAAGTTCAGAGTTTTAGAGTTTTACAGTTTTAGACTTTTAGAGTTTTAGAGTTTCAGAGTTTTAGAGTTTTAGAGTTTTAGAGTTTTAGAGTTTTAGAGTTTTAGAGTTTTAGAGTTTTAGAGTTTTAGAGTTTTAAAGTTTTAGAGTTTTAGAGTTTTAGAGTTTTAGAGTTTTAGAGTTTTAGAGTTTTAGAGTTTTAGAGTTTTAGAGTTTTACAGTTTTACAGTTTTACAGTTTTAGAGAGATTTGAGGATCTGGGAATAGAGATTTGAGAATGTAGGAATTTAGGAACCTTCTGATTCAGGAACTTTAGAACTTAAAGATTAGAAGTGTCATCGCAGCACATCGAATATGATAGATACAATTAACGTTTAGCATTATGTTATGTCATCAGGGAATACCAAGACTATACAATTAAGAGATATTCTAATTAAACATATTCCATAAACAAAACTTTCAGAATGACAATAATTTCTTCATGCGTCAAAATAGAAATATGAAACAATAATAGAAGTAATGATTACAGTTATCATTTAAAATATAATATACAGGGTGTCCCAAAAGTGTTGAAGGAGCCGGAAATGGGAGGTAGGTGGGGTCATTCTGAACAATTTTTTCATTTGCAAAAATGTCGTATGGGGCTTCATTTTTAAATTATTAACGAAAAACACCAACCAATCAGAGCGCGGGAATCGCGCGCGCTCGGAGGCAGAAGTGTAGGCCCGAGTTATAATTGGCCGTGGTCGCGATCGAATCGCGTGGCGCACGAATCTCGCGTTCTGATTGGTCGGTGTTTTTCGTTAATAATTTAAAAATGAAGCCCCATACGACATTTTTGCAAATGAAAAAATTGTTCAGATGACCCCACCTACCTCCCATTTCCGGCTCCTTCAACACTTTTGGGACACCCTGTATAGCTTAGAATTACTTTTACAAGACACTTTACATTAGTTATCTGACAATTTTTAGAAAACGATGAAATATATTATTGTACTACATGTTCATAGCATTCAGTATGTAAGACATTGCATTGTAAATTAATGATTCACCCATAAACTGCCTGTTAATAGTGTATGTTGATAAATGCTGTTCTACTTTGTTACAGGTTAGACACATATTTATACTGCATGCTATAAATATTCAGTAGCGGATGAGAGGCGGAAATTCTAAAATTGGTACTCACAGGATGTTCATGAAAAATTAACATCACGGCGCTTAGTAGAGGTACTGTGTTTATTCCATTTTAACCACGTGGATAATTTTCCTACAATTCTTTTCTATCGCGAAACAGTAAGTTAATCGTGAACAAAAATTATAATTTATGAATTAAGAGTAAATAGTTATACTTATGAATTGAGAATCAGTACTTACAACCAAGCACTCACACTTAAAGGTAGTATTTACACTTCTTTATTTATTACAGTAAAGGAATTAAAATTGTTAACGCTCGTGGTTGAAAATAAATTCGTTCGAGCTTGTTGTATATTGCACGTAGTGTTTCAACTAAGTTTATTATATCAATACTATAACCAATACTCGAAGGACCACTCCAAGGTTTGGAGACTATACAAAATATCTATGTTCGATACTATACGATTCTATGCTATGCGAGATGAGTTACTATGCCAACTATTCTTGTACTGTTCTATATTTCAATTATGTGTGACAAATACAGTAAAACCCCTCACAGTGTACTACTTGGTTGGTCGTCACGGTGTAAAACGTCTATTCCTGCGCCAATGCGTGCGTCATTGCTGCGCCCGTGTTCGCCTCGCTCGAGCCAGTCCAAGTGTAACACGCTACCTACCACGGTCCCTTTGATGCGGGCTGACAGATCTCCAGTTCCAAATTTAGCAATATAATTTTTTAATAATTATATCTTTTTGACTGCAAACTTTTTTAACATATCCGTGAGGTTCGTCTGATCAAAATAAGACCAAACAAGATATAATTACGATCACAATTACCTGTGTAACAAGCCATAAAAGTTTGGGACGTTACGTTTACGGCAAAGATACAGATAAACTTTTATGGTTTGTTACACAGGTAATTATGATTGTAATTATATCGTGTTTAGTATCATTTTAATCAGAAAAATGAGACGAATACGATGGTAAAAGTTTCATTCACGAAAAACCAAAAATAAAGAATTTTGATTTTCGAATTTAAAAGACAGAACACGCAGGAGTCTTTCATGTTTGCCGAACGCTTCAACCTTCTGCTTCTCTGTCTTTTCCACTCGCCGTCCTCTTTCACATTCAAAACTTTAATCACCCGTTACGTACGTAATTGTTAACGTAATTACATAATGTTTGGCGTCAGTTTAATCAGAAAAACCTGATGAATACGATGGTATAGGTTTCATGAAATAAGAATAGGAAATAAGAAACTTTTAATCTTCTTCTTTGCTTGCATTAGTATGTGTCTCGCCGATATTCGACCCTCGTCGTTTCGTCGGCCGCTAGCCGCGGCGAGGAAAGCATAGCCACCGAGTATCAAATTTCGCTTCCAACGTCGCCACAGTGTACAATTTCGATTCCGGCCTCCGGTACACTGTGAGGGGTTTTACTGTAACTTCGTTCAACTAATTTCAATCTTCACGTCACCGCGGTTAAGTAGTCTTGACGGGGGTGAATGATTCCGATTGGATGAGTGAAATCTACAATTTTGTGGAAGGGAAGCAAACGTTTACGCCCTTTTTGGGCTCCTCCACTTGCAAATTTACAAGTTTCTCTCTTTAACCGTGGCAGGTAATAGGCGTCAGGAAGCGCGCTGACTTTGGCTAATAATGCTAGAAATAACGGGATCAAAAAAGGTAAAAATATTAATCTGATGACCAGATGCGAACAATGATTAGAAAAACTACATAGAAAACGCGCGGGTCTTTATGGCTTCTTGAGTTTATGGCTGCCACGGAACGGTCCGCGAACCCTTCGATGGGACGACGGTCTTAGGTGAATTGCTATATTTAAATTCCAAAATCTATTCTAATACGAAAGTCATTGTTAGCCATGAGAACCTTTAAAGTTTAATAGTGGGCCTAAACAAAAATAATGTTCTAATGGAAGGGAAGTACAGTAAACGCCAGAAGTGCTATGACATGCTACGCCCCTGTATGTATACAAATATACAATGATTATTTTTAATATATCAACGTCAATTGCTGTGTTTTAGTAGATGTGCCTGTAAAAGATCATATATTGGCAACATATGGTCGTTTATTTTGAAAGAGAAGCTGGTCCGTTTTTGGAAAGAGTAAAGAAAGTGATAATTGATAAAGCTTAATGTGATATTTCTATCTGTACAATATAAACCATTTATTATATCTACGTATTATTCTCATTGATATGTAAGTGATAAAATGTAACAATTCTCATGTAAGGATCATTATAACCGATACGTTATTAATACCATAAATGTATTACAACTTTTTTGTAAAAAATGAATAAATCAGTAAATATAAATATATTCTATTATTACGTGTTTTATCTGGTTTTTGTAGAAATTATGTATTTTACCATTTTGACTGGTTTTGGTAGAAATTTCGTCTCAAATGTCGATAGTTCTGGCGTTAATTATGTTAGCCAGTTACAAGGACATAATAACCATTACTGGTAGCACGAAAATCCTCGTTGGCATAGATCAATTAACCACCAGCGTTGCTGGTCAGTAGAGGTTTTGGTTAGGTGATGTTAGGTTCATGATGACGTAACAGGACTACTTCCTTTAATGTAATCTTCACTGGTTCTATTTATTTGGAATTACGTAAAAATGACACAAAGTCAGCTTAACATATTGATTCACACACGCACTTCATATTGGTTTCAATATCACTAAACCTACCATGCGCGGTCAAATGACCGTTTTTGAAATTTCGTTTAGAATTTCATGTATACAACGTTACTGTATCGCCATGTAACTTATTGACTTTTCCTATACTGTACATACAACCCATTTTTCAATATTCACAACTTTCTATCATGTTTACTTGCCGAAAAAACTTTATAGCATGTCTAGTCTACCACGAGCGATCATTTGACCATTTGAACAATTCATGTTATTTACGACTGTATTTTTCGGAAAGCGCACACCTGAAAATATTTTACGAGTCTATAATGTAATTGTCTACAGTGTATCTACAGTGTAGACAAACGCGCGAGTAGAACAAATGCATAATGTTCTTCGTACAACAGAACGGTCCTGTGATCCGAACCGAGAGCATGCAAATTTCACAGTGTATAATAAATACATTTAACCCGTATTATTACGGGTTATACATAAGTGCTACCTTTGATAAATTGAACAGGGCCAACAATATTTTGTGGTATGATTTATTATTGACTTTTTTTTATTTCTATCTCAATGTTTTTGTCCCGTTTGTTTTATATTTTTATATTTGTCACGTGAAGGTAATGCTCATGGCAGGATAGGTATACATGAAATGTTGGTAGGTTTAGTGATATGACGGTACACAATTGTGGTAAAGTGATACCATTTAACATTTACTAAACATTCATTAACGCTTTGGAGTACGGTAGGATTAAAAATATCCTATCGTTTTGATGCACGGCCATGCAAGGTGAGATATTTTTAGACCCACCACGAAATATTGCATAAGCTGCATACGCATAGGTTTGTATTTGAACTTACTTACGTTAAGCGGTTGGTGATACCAACTACAAATTTTATAATCTGTTTAATTATTTGTTTATGTTTTTATACTACGTGATTAATTTTTTAACACTAATCTTACCAGTACCGGCCAAATTGAGCGTTTTCAAACTTTTGTACAATTTACACATATTTAAACAACATCAAATCGTTATCAAAGTATACGAGGTCTGTTCAAGAAATAACCGGACTTTATTTTTCTAATTTTTTTTATTTGATATATAACTTATTGGTTTTTGTCCCCTTCAAAATACTCCCCTCCTCTATCCACACACTTATTCCAGCGGTGTTTCCACTTTACCATGCAGTCCTGGTAAGCTTCTATAGGAACATCCTTCAATGCCAATGACGAATTGTGTTTAATATCTTCAACTGAGTCGAAACGCCGTCCTTTCAGCACTGATTTTAATTTTGGGAATAAGAAGAAATTGTAGGGAGCAAGATCTGGGGAGTAGGGAGGCTGGGGGAGGACAGTCATCTGATTTTTTGCACAAAACTGGCGAATTAACGAGGCAGAGTGGGCAGGCGCATTGTCATGGTGAAGAAACCATGAGTTGTCTCGCCACAACTGTGGTCTCTTTTTGCGAATTTTTTCACGCAACCTTTTCAAAACACCTTCGTAGTACTGGCGATTGATTGGCACAAGATCATTGATTTTCTCAATGCAAGTGTTATCGGTTGCGGTCAAAGGCCTTCTTGGTCGAGGGTCATCTTCAATTGATTAACGACCATTTTTGAATCTGATAAACCATTCATAACACTGTGTACGAGAAAAAGCATCACCTTCATAAGCTTGCTTCAAAAGTCTAAACGTTTTCGTGAATGTTTTCCTCAGTTTCATACAAAATTTCACGTTGCGCCGTTGCTCTCGTGAATCACACATTGCGAAAATCGCCGCGCACACTGAAACACCTTGTACTCAAATTACAATAACTCGGGAACTAAACGCGATATAAAGGATCTGTAAAATGCACGTAACGCAGGTTATGGCAAATGAAATGCTGTAAACCACTCGTCGCTATGACGATCCATTGCCGCGTAATTACAAAAGTTCAGTTATTTTTTGAACAGACCTCGTATGAGTTTTCTCAACATGCGCATACAATATATTCTTCAGTATTTGCATCTAGAATGTTTTTCGTTTTTCTAGGGAATATTTGTAGTATGTCCTACATACCGCGGTCAATCAATTTGATCCATCGATAAAATATTTTATTAACTCTTTAACTATATGCAATGAGTATGAACTATATACAGGGTGGCTGGAATGAACTGTTACAACTTCACACCGCTGCAGCAGATACACGTTTTAATATTTTGTTTTGTCCAGGGGAAAATATAGTCGAGAAACATTCAAGAAAATGATTTAATGCTCATTGCTCGATATAACCTCTTTTTGCACGAATAATTTCATTCAAACGGTGAAAGAATGAATCGCACGCTGCCCGTATGTGAGATTGTGCAATCTACTTCCATTCCCGGACAAGTGCTGATTTTAGAGCGTCCAAACTTCGATGTTTTATTACATTGACCTTGGCCTCCAAAATGGCCCAAATACATTACATTCAATCATTGAATAGATTACATTCAAATGCTGGACCTCACGAATTGGAACTGATGTTCCAGCTAAATATAAAGCAATTATAGAATTACGTTTCAAATCCATCACTATAACCTCACTTTGAGATGTAGTATACGAAAATGCTTCTTCAAGCCTATCAACAACTGAATGAACTATCAATATGGCAACTTTCAGATGGATTGCGTGAGCGGATCGACAGACGCATCAGTATGAACTTACTTAGTAACAGATCATTCCAGCCACCCTGCATAAACTGTGAAGAGTACTCAAACTCAAGAAGACAGCATCGGAGTTTGCAAATTATTATAAGTGCTTATTTGAAAAAAGAAAGAGTACAGCGGCAAAACTTTGGTGTGAATGTTGTATTCTGTATAATTTGTTATGATGAATATTTACTGTAAAAATGCCAATTTTGTTCAAAAATTACGAAGTACGAAAATCTTGTCAAATAAAATATTGTAAACATCACAAAACTGCGAAAATCTGTTCGCAATGTGACTTTGTGTGCCAAAAATATATATTTCAGAATAAAATAATTTGCAAAAAATGCAGAGAAGCCGAATAAGATTTATATCTACATAAATAAGTTTACTTTCTTTTTTCATAAATAATTTTAGACTTGTATAATGTTAAGTTTGATTTATTACTCAGATACATTGAAGACAAGTCTTTCAAAGATATGTTACATAACAAAATGAAGTTTTGATTTTTTATGTCGATAACGGAAATGATGTAAAAATCAATTTTGACGAAATTTTATGGAAGTTTATAATTTTATAGTCATGAGGATTTTTTACGGTTCAATCGTGACTTCTTGAAGTGATTACAATACACAAGTGTTAGTGTTTATAGTGGTCTACAGTCAAATGTCTAGTTGTGGGAGACATTTTTTGCTCACATAGTAATGGACGTCAGAATGATTTCTGAGTACAGAAATCCGAGCACATCCATCTCAACTGACTGCATATCTCAAACGAACACAAAATTCAACTGACTATTGTACGCTGAAACTACTACCTGCGGTCTGTATATTAAAAAAAGTACAATCCACAATCCTGAAAGCCAAAAAAGTAAGCCTACGCTACTGCCGTCGCTAATATCACATGATCTAATTCAATTAGATTTATTTCTCGAATTTCAAACGATCGAGTATCCATCTTAAAACTGTGAAGATAACTGCTAAAATAATGTCTAAATGTAAACGTATGAACATAAACAACGCCGATATAGAACCGAAACCGCTCATTATACCGCCCTAACGCATCATTCTTTTGAACGTATCTCCCACTATTACAAACGAAATATTAGAAAACATCTTTAAAAGAAACAAGGTCCGAACTATGTACTTCTAAAGTCTCCTTGCTTTTAGCTGGAAGAGAAGAACCAGGCTTCCTCCACATCTTGAGCTTCAGAAGACAAATATATATCGATCCGGAGGATACTGCCAAAATTCCGGAGTTATTTATTGTTACACACGACACTCAATTCAGGATATTCGCATCCACCGATAAACCTTACTACTTCCGCTGCAATAAAGAGGGACTCATGGCTAAATATTGCCCCAAAGAAGAACAAGACCAAAGATACAAATAGGACTGACGTTCCAGCCACTATCATCAGTGCCTCCCGGCACATGTGGTAACAGAGGAACCTTCCTTACCTCAAGAGGTAAACACTAATACGAAACGAGCCCTCTTAATATTTACAATCACAACTTATTCCATAATCTTCAGGGATAACAGTGATACGGATAATCTCATTGCGCACAAGAGAACAAGGAACCAACAATGTCGAGAACGAACATATTTGGCAAACCAAAACTGATCTCTAAATAAGAAAGGAATAAACTCTAAAGGGAAGAAAATAAATGTCATGACCGACCATAAAACATGTTCCAACCTATTAAAGAACTGCTTGACTTCAGTATTAAAGACGGTTTAAGTGAAACACCTCAATGTTAAAAATAGAATACGCAGAGTTATGAAGGAAGTAAGAGTCAGCCTGCCTGATCGTTAAATCGCAACTCCAAACAACATGCACCTGAGCTACTCCTCCTACTCGACGGGCTGCGAATCATCCAACTTTGATATATTATAACCTCAAATCAATTTACTCTCCTATGACGAAAACTCGAACCAAAGATCTGCACCTAATGTTTTGGAATTCAAGACGCATCATAAGAAGAAACAACGAACTCTCTAAAATTCTTACTGCTTTGGACATCTTCATGTGTATTGAATCCTGGCTTTCAAACAGAACATTTCAAGCTGAAAATTCCACTGCTCCGGCTTCAAAACCTTTCGCATACGTATAACTTAGTAATCTTAAGACTCCGAATGATTCCATGGAATTAGCTGACATAAAAATCAATAATGTTACAGCCGTATCGGACATCATTCTTTGTTACATGGTCCGAACTCTACACAAAAAGCATACACAACTAGAAAATCAAATTCTGTTGGATGCCATCTCACATTGGTATCGGCAACGAATTTGCAGACAAGTTACCTCAAAGTGCAGCGAAAGGAGCATCAATCGCATCTCCTAAAATACCTATTACAGATTTTTTAGTAATAGCCAATACCTCAGCAATCAAAACCACTGAAGACACCATTATCGAACAAGGAAAATCCAAGGGAGTTAACTATTTCCTGAATTTCTACAACACAAACCCCAACCCATGGTATGCTGGCAAAAGTCTGAACGAGAAATCGTGACGACCACGATAAACACTGCATGTCACAATAATCTCGCCTTTCTATTCCCTGAAACTGGTATTACAATCGACCACAAGTGTCGATGTGAACACGAAAGACATGCATGCGAAAATAGGAACCGAAAAGGGGTTGTAGGTGGGACTATTCTGAACAACTTTTTCCTTCGCTAAAATTGAGTCAATCTTCATTTTTAAACTATTAAGGAAAACACCAATCAATCAGAGCGCGAGAATAGCGCGCGCTCGGAGGTGAGAGCGGTAGCTTAGAGCGACCAGTTGACCGTGCTCAGGAACAAACGTATACATATAGCAAGGGTATCGTATCGGTAACGTAACGTGTCGGTATAGTAGAAACCTGTAGGTGTCAACTCTTTCACGTAGGATGGTTAGATTTTCACCTAGACCCATAATTTTTTAAATACATTTAAAAATATCAGAAAAAATTGCATTGCATTTTTTGGGTTTTTTTTTTTTACTTTGATCATTGTTTAAATATGTTTAAATGTTTACAATGTAATCACAATTCATGTCGTTTTATTCGGGAAAGTTCACATCTGCTATAGTAGAAGCACAACTGTTAACGCTCGTGGGTGAAAATAAATTCGTTCGAGCATGGTTGAATATTGCATGTGGTGTGCCGACTTAGTTTATTTATCACAATCTCGAAGGACCACCCGATTGATCGGGATTATACAAATGATCTATGTTCAATAATATACGAGATACTATGTTCGAGATTCTAAGACTATTCCTATACTTGTTCCTTTGCTATTCAATTTCAAATACTGTTTTCTAACTATCTTTCCATGTTTCAACTCAACTAACTATTCTTTAACTATAAATTCAACTAACTACAATTCTTTGACTGACTAAGATTCTATTAGAACTTTTCGATTTCACCTTGGCCGGGTGGACTAGACGGGGGTGAATCGTTCTAATAGGCTATGCAAAAATGTACAGGTTTGTGGAAGGGACGCAAGGTTTCCGCCCTACTCGGGCCCCTCCACACGCAAATATTTCAAGTTTTTATTCTGGTCCGTGGCAGGTAATAAAGATCAAGAAGCGCGCTGACTTTAACTAACCATGCTAGAAATAACGGGCTCGAAAGGTAAAAATGTCAATCTGTCGACCAAATGCGAACAATGACTAGAAAACTACATAGAAAACGCGCGGGTCTTTATGGTTTCCTGAGTTTATGGCTGCTACGGAACGGTCCGCGAACGCTTCGATGGGACGACGGTCTTAGGTTAATTACTATATTCAAATTCCAAACCTATTGTCAAATGTAAGGGCATGTTGGCCTTAACAACAACAAATTCCCAAAGTTGAAAATTTGCAATTTTTTGTAACATTAATTTTCTATAAAACTGTACGTAAAAAATAAAAACGGATTTCAGATTCGTATTCAGCTCGCAAAAATCTATAAGAATTTCATAGTGGCGGTTAAGAAAAGTTGAAAAAGTCAAAATTTGCTGTACAGTGTTACCTACAAAGAGAAAATATCGTTAAACGTATTCCTGAACAATCGTTCACGCGTTCTGATTCAGTGCATCTACCAGTCTTTGTTATGTTATTTATTTTATGTTATGTTATGTTATGTTGACCATCAGAAAATGACAGTGAAATAAATCGGGAGTTTAAAATTGTCTGACCACAAATTGTCAGACCACTGTCTGACCACAATGACACAAATTTATGTTCATCAAGCCTGGTGGAGTATTCTATCAATATTTACTTCATTTTACTAGATACAGTGTTTCATAATAGTATTTATCGTTGGATAATTAAAATATGCTGTATGAAATTAGAAATTAACTGAAATATAAATTTGTGCATCATCGGTTTATTTCGATTATAATCAGGAATATGATTACAGATACTTTATTTTTTCTTTGTAGGGAATCAGTATCGAGGTATTGATATTATTTCATATTACCGGTAGTGAGACATTGGTTGTATGGACCATGGCTCTCCGTTTCATTTTCAACAACGAGGCGTAAGTCGCCAACGGTTGCCGAACCATTTAGAATAGCTTAGAAAATTTATATGAAATTGTCCGCGCGAGAAACGAGCGGTAACGTGCGTCGTTTGTGAGAACGAGAGCAATAATTTCAAGGTGTCATTAATTCCGCGCGATTGCGCGCGCAGAAAATTGGATACGTGTTAATATCCTTGTTACTTACCTCAATTAAATTGTTAATTTACACGGCGAAGCTTCGGTACGCCGCTTCGTAAGCCACCGTGTTCTCTGTATTTGCATAGAAATTTGTGCAATGTCCTTCACGAGATACGACGCGCGAACATAACTTCACATACGAAGAGAACTTCAAATTTCCTCTTTGTGTCAAACATTCTTTCTTCCAAAAATTTAAATTTGATTCTGAGCATGATCACAATTTCACCTATTTAAATTTCAAGTTAGTTTCCAAACTTGTTTCTCAATTATAAACGTTACAGTTTTGTAAGTAATGTGAAATAACTAGACATATTTCATTTTTCGTTTATTTATGTAAACATTTGATTTATAATGATGTACCATTCCGTGCCTTTTACCGGATTAGTTCTTCAGTATTTTTTGAAGGAATAAGATTATTGCGAATCTGACATGTTCAGGCAGCAATACCTTGATTTTGGGTTTACTGTTTTTGTTGTTGGCACGTTGAGATATTTGCTGATCATTGTAATAATAATAGGTACGTAGTAATGGAATCATAACATCGGTGATATCTATTGCTGACATTGCTAATTATCATAATGGCATGCATTGTTATGTCAATTAGCATAATTATGTTTGAAGCTATGTGACGGGATATTACGAAAGAATATGGATAGCTACTGTATCTTACAATTAGTTTGTGTTAACGTACTCATGTCCAGATTATATTTTTGAAATATGTATGTTATATAGTATCAATGTAATATCTGTCATACATATAGTATCTGTTATATCCCAACGTTTAGTTTAACGCAAAAATACAAGTTCATCGAAGTTTAATATAATTTCGAAAAATTGTGGTAGACGGATCGGGTGGAGAAAATGGGTGCGTAGTTGTTCGTAATTACTATTAATCTCTCTATTTTGAGTACAATTTGCCAGAAGATAAACTGGTGTCCTAGAGGGGCGCTAGCATGCACGATTTTTGAGGTGGGAGGACATTTGGCTCTAGGGTCAAGTCATGTCCTGGAAGGGATGACCCACCGTGTCGTCACTGGAATTTCCCAAACGTCAGAGGACATGCCCAGGAGCGAAATTAAAATACACGGGGTCGCACGGTTATATGTCGATTTTTAATGACCGACAATCTTTCGGATTTAACGGGGGTCTGGGGTGGCCGCGAAGCAAAGTACAACTTATGACGTTATTCACAATGCCCTCGACCGACTATTTTGAGATAGGGGATGGGGTGAGAGACATGGAAAACAAAGAAGTAGACAGCAGAGATAGAACAAAGGGATGCGCGAGTGCGAATAGTCGTCAGTCATCAGTCGATGTATGAACGACCCATAGCGAAGTGGAAAAACTAAACAGAATTATTAGAAAAGTGTCTGACCAGTACGACCCCTTATCTTTTATCTATCCTCCCGCAATTACTGCACTATATAAAAGTTTGTAACTTACGTAACAATATGTGCATATGCAATAAAAATGTTTGCAACAAAATATAAATATTATAATTTTTGTCTACATTTTATGTATAAATTATTTATTTTTCATTAAATATTCGAACATGACAGAGAACATAAACAAGAAATTGTTTATGCAGACTTATTTATGACCATAGGGGACACCTTTTGGGACTTTGGAGATCGTCCAAACCCTCGTAGGGTCACTAGAAAGTACTTTTGAGGTTCGGCCCACCTTGATACGGTCACGTAGCCTTAAGTGGACCCTGACTGTTTGTCACTTGCACGAATGCGAGCAGTCAGGATACAGGCGTCTTAGTCGACAAAATTTTCAAAATAAAGCACGTAATACTATTATTCTGTATATACAGGGTGCCCCAAAAGTGTTGAAGGAGCCGGAAATGGGAGATAGGTGGGGTCATTCTGAACAACATTTTCATTTACAAAAATGTCGTATGGGGCTTCATTTTTAAATTATTAACGGAAAATACCGACCAATCAGAACGCAAGAATCGCGCGCCACGCGATTCGATCGCGACCACGGCCAATTATATCTCGGGTCTACGCTTCTGCCTCCGAGCGCGCGCGATTCCCGCGCTCCGATTGGTCGGTGTTTTTCGTCAATAATTTAAAAATGAAGGCACATACGACATTTTTGCAAATGAAAAAGTTGTTCAGAATGACCCCACCTACCTCCCATTTCCGGCTCCTTCAACACTTTTGGGGCACTCTGTATTTTGGACCAGCCTCCTATATTTATACAGGGCGAATCACGAATCGTGACCAGTGGAAATTACACTGTTATTAGCAGTCTGATCGAAAATGTTTTTATTAGCTTTGCAATAGTTTTACGGGAGCCTCAACGAGACTATGAATAATTATTTCTCAACTCCTCTTTTTTTCAAGGTCACCTTGATGTTTTTGCTTGATGTTTTTTTTATTATTAATAACAGACTAATAACTATTAATAACAGACTAATTACCATTGGTCACGATTCGTGATTCACCCTGCATATTTTGTGTTCGAGAATCCAAGCAAGGAGGTACAGAAAGAGCAGTTAGCACTTCGAGGAGTTATAGTTTTTCTGGCCAACGAATATAACACCACCGAAATTCGTTGGAGTTTATTTTGTTTTTCTTGGCTAGTTGTTGTCGCTACTCCAACCGTCAAACCTGCGCACGGCTACAGCTAGGTCAATCAGTAACTTGGTGAACTGTACTCCTTGTTTGGATTCTCGAACTGCCGAAACGGCGAAAAATCAAACCTGACCAATAGCGACGATCCCGTCAGGTGAATATAAGGAGCGTCGAACGGCCGGCGGCTCTCTCTCGAGTACCAATCAGCAAGCGAATAGTGCGAAGACAAAATTTACGTTTCTGCGAAACTAATCTTTATCGAACTCAGCACGACTGCGTCGTTAAAATCCAGTTAAAGTACGGGAACTCGTGAGAACAGACTCAATATCCGTTGTGTTCAACAACATATATTTTTTTTTTGTTAACCTCGCTTATAAGTTTACAAACTAAGACTAATTAACGTGTGTTCATTGTTTGTGAATAAAGTCTATCGTTTTCGTTCTTTGACAAACTGACAATAAAGTGCTTCATTTATCGCTAAATATAATCGTTAACTCCACCAATCATTCTCCCACGCTACCGAGCTCAGCGCTGAGCTAATCGGCACTTCGACAAAAACATCTAAGTCGAAACATTTTGAAACTTCAATAAATAATTCAAGTTTCTGTAAAATAACAGAATGATATATTTATAAATCATTCCTTGCATACAATAGCAAATGCAGAAGTACTGTAGTGTTGTGCGATTGTCCAATTGTGGACCCGTTTAAATTACGATAATGTTCGATACGAATAACTGCTGTGTTTTAATCTAGACTTCCGAAACGTTGAAATCTCCGATTTAATTCCTTTCTCAAGACGTCCAAAGTGTTGGACGTCTATTTATGTCCAAAGCGTTTGACGTTTTGTTAATCTGACTTCCGAAGCCTTTGATATTCTAATATAATCTTAATCGTCCGAAACGTTTGACGAATCTTGCGAATCTAGATTTCCGACGTGTTTGAAATCTCGTATTCTTAAGACGTCCGAAGCGTTTGACGTTTTGATTTAATCTATTTTTACATCCGATGCGGTTGACGTTGTGATTTAGTCTCAATCGTCCGAAACGGTTGACGATTTGTTGATTTCTTTTTTTTTTTCTGAAGACGTCCGAAGCGTTTGACGATCTTGGTTTATCTGTCGACTCGTTGTCGCTCGCACTTCCGCGAAAAGTTGGAAGTGTTTTGAAGCATGCTGATTGGTTTCCGTTCATAGCTTTAATTTTCAAATCAGCATACCTCTTGTCGATAGTGTCCACCCTCTTGTGCACCCTGGGCGCGCCTTTTTTGAAGGAGGGTGGGGGCGATACCGAGGTATTTGGGAGGACCGCCAAAGTTAGACCGCGTCTAGGTTTTTCCCGCCAGGTAGGCCCTCGAAGGCTAAGTCCTGTTAGGTCGACGGTACGCTAAATTACCATTTCGAAAAAATCGAATTTATGACATGAGCGTAGCTATTGAGAACAAAACGAAGATTAAAATTTAGATTCTATTGTAGAAAAAAGGTAAATGACGATGACCGGTAAAGCAAAAAATGTCTATCTCAAAAATAGCCTTTCGTAAAAGAACCGTCATAAACTCCCTTTGGAAATCCTCGCGTTTTGTGTTCCACGTGCGACGGAAGAAGTGTTTAAATTTTAATATGAGTAACTGCATGTGAAGGGTGTCTCAAAATTAACAAAAGGTTTCAATTAAAGAGAAAACACAGTTTTTAGTCTTTAAATTGTTATTTTTTAATTGAATCATAAAATATATAGGATAGGACTATTTATGGAATAACACATCGGGCAAATGGCCTCCACGATTTTGCTGGCAAACACGCACTCTTTTGTCAAAATTTTCCATGACCGTTTTGCATAATTGTTGCTGAATTTCGTTGATGCAGCGTATAATTGCCTCTTGTAATTCACGGGTGGTCGTGGGCTTATTGACATAAACCTTTGACTTCAAATAACTCCATAAGAAGAAATCTAATGGTGTTAAATCACATGATCCAGGGGGCCAATTCTGATCACCGAAACGAGAGAGTACACGCCCAGGAAATGTCTCATGCAGTAATTGAATCGTTTCACTGGCTGTATGGCATGTGGCACCGTCTTGTTGAAACCACATATTGGCCACATCAATAGCATCCAATTTCGGCAGAAAGAACTGTGTTATCATGTCGCGATATCGAGCACCAGTAATAATTACTGCTTGACCAGCATCATTTTCAAAAAGGTATGGTCCAATGATGCCTAGAGCCCAAAATCCGCACCAAACAGTGACACCTTGTGGGTGCATTTGCTGTTCGATAATCACATGTAGGTTCTCCGAATCCCAAACACGGCAATTTCGGCGATTAACAAAGCCATCAAGGTGAAAATGTGCTTCATCGCTTAGGATGATTTTGCTCGAAAAATCAGCATCCACTTGTTGATATTGTTCAATAATAAAAACACGTTGTTCTATCGTATACCGCCCCATTTTTACTAACTCTGAACTCACTGCTGTCAAATTCTTTTGTTTTCCGAGCTGCCAATAATTTACTGCAAAAATGGCATAATAGAATTAGGGTATGGTTTCAAATATTTTAAATAAAATATACGCACTGAATGAGATAAAACTGAGACTTTATTCTGCAACACGAAGGACGTCTGTACTGTATGAATGCTAGAATCGAAGTAAAAATAAAAGAGAAAGCTTGTAAAAGAAAAACCTCTATTGGGCCCTCTTGAAGAAAACTCCGAGAAGTGCACATGTGTTTACAACTCGGACCTTTCCGGAGAAACAAACTGCAGGCCTTCAATTTCTGACCTGAGAACTGTTAGGCTAGGAAAGAAAAAGGCATTGTCACTGTCCTTCGACACTCGAGTTATTTTTGCAGCTAGATATTCCAACATGGCAACAAATTCAAATCTTGCGTTAATTTTGGGACACCCTTTACCTACATTTTCAATTTTGCCCCAGTAAATGCATTTTAATCAATTAAACAAAATTTACTGACAATCTCCTAGAATAAACTTTGGATATAAATTGTTAGCATCATATCGACAATTGACCATGTATAAACAATATACGAATGTTCAATGTTGAATGCAATATTAAATCTTTTCATAGGATGCGACTTTATTTCATAAAGTGCGTACTTCAATCACACTTCAGGAGTGAATGGAGAACACAAAAACAATAAAAAATATATCCAATTTTTCTCAGCTTCAGAGTTATCACTTTCATATTTCAATAATTTACGGCATTGTACGTAGGAGATACTCCAATCATCCTGGGTTTATACTCGAACAATGGATTGGATCTTGACCTTTCATACATTCTGATTTAGTTTACGACTTTCAGTTTGTAGTTCAGCACTTAGTTCTCCTGTTAGAAGTACTTCATTATTCTCTGTATTCGAAGTTTCAGGTGTATAATTAAATCTATCAGCGTATAATGCACGTTTACTTTGAAATTACAAATAAAATTGAAAAATAAATTGCGTGAACAGAAAGCGTAAATTATTTGTTTTTCATTATAAAAATTAACAGAGATTTCGAGAAGGCCGTCCTAACAAGGTTTGTAATTTGAAATAAGAAATTTATATGATCATTTTGACCTCTTTCATAAATTTAGTGTTAAGTGAATATCAACGATTAATTTATTATTCCCGTCATAAAATGAAAAACATATGTAGATTTAATGTGTGGCCTTGCTGAGTATAATCGCTTTATTATACTTCCACGAATCTGACTCATGACGCCTTTATCATTCAAGTGTAAATATCTGACTCAATCTTTTAATACCTGTAAAGTCAGGGATCGCTATACAGGGTATCTCGTAATAAGTGTAAGACCCGTAAAGGGATTGTAGGGGGGGTGATTCTAAGTAACTTTTTCCTTTGCAAAAATCGGATTTAGGCTCTCATTTTCGAGTTATTAAGGAAAAACACCGACCAATCAGAGCGCGCGAATAGCGCCCGCTTAGTCGCGATAGCGAAGCCCCGAACATACGGCCGATCGCGGACGCGAACAAACAAGTTAGTATCGTGCTATGTTACGTCAATGTTAAATCACACATAATAATGTTCAGTTATTCATTTTTACTGAATACGGGGTAAGACAATTTTATGTGCGATTTGGGGTAGTTGAGGAATTGAGAATTTGAGAAATTGGGAATGTGAGGAATTGAAAATTTGGGAATAACATAATGTTCACTTCTTAATTTTTACTAAATAAGGGATAAGACAATTTTATGTGCGATTTAACTGTGTCGTAACATAGCATGATACTAACTTGTTTGTTCACGTCCGCGATCGGTCGTATGTTCGGGGCTTCGCTCTCGCGGCTGAGCGGATGCTATTCGCTTGCTCTGATTGGTCAGTGTTTTTCCTTAATAACTCGAAAGTGAGAGCCTAAATCCGATTTTTGCAAAGGAAAAAGTTACTTAGAATCACCTGCCCTACAACCCCTTTACGGGTCTTACACTTATTACGAGACACCCTGTATACCTCAACTTTTTTTATTTGTTTTAATATTGAAGCAATGACATATCTGACTACTAAATCATATGTCAAGGGTGTAATTTAGTAAGTTCAAATCTAGTTTAATTAATAAATATCTGTCAGATAAGAAATTGTTTTAAAGATTATATGAACACTTACAGAGTATAGATTTGTTACAAAAAGCAGGCTTTGGATAATGATATACCACGTAGCGGAAAAACAATTAATCTTCGAAAATACATTTTATAAATGTTACTGTCAGTTATACGAGAGTATCAGTTTTAATTGTATCCTGTTTAACATATCCAGGCACTCCCCGCAAAGGATGTTCCCCTAATAAATCGTGTTTGTATGCAGTTGCTGCAGATATCTATTGCAGATTGATATTTTGGTCTACATTTCGTTTTGACGCACAATTTATTTCTTTGTATAATCTTTTAACCTGCAGCTGTTTCTGCACAATCATACGGTATTCGACAAATATAGACGATATATATAGTACATATTGTAACCGTTCAACATGTTCATTAAAACGGTGACATAATGTAAGGGGCATCATGTAATGAGTCCCCGCTACCTCTATGTGATAATAGCGCAGGCGCGTGCTTATCCCCTCCTGGCGTGTGTGGATCATCGGCCAAATAAAAGGACGTGTCGATCCGATGATCGCTCTCTTGCAGCATTTCCTCAAACCTTTCCTTGGCCTAGTTGCCAATATTACGTGGACACCGTTCCTGAAATCCTTCGATGTTGGACTGTGATACGCTGACGGGATCGAAGTCGCGAATATCGCGTTTGAATCCGTTCACCGTGACAAACCTCTGTACCGTTACTGCATCACAGGTCTATTTGCCTTCTCTCCGAAAGTCTCGACTTTCGGAAGATCCGTGAATAGCCTGCGACTCGTAACGTGACTGTAGGAAGCGTCAGCAGCCAGCATTCGGGGGTAACTCCTTAAAGCCTATAAATCCTTTTCCAAATTCATATCATACTCTTTGGGTAAATTGCGTTTCTTTTATATAATTATAATTTCTCGTAAAGCTTTGTTAAACTTTTCGCCGATCGGCCCGTATAATTTGCGTAATTTCAATTCAATCATATTTCGTTTTGCGTATCAAATTTATCTTTTGCGCGAGCGTGCAATTTGCGTTACTTTCTTTTCAATCTTAACTTGCTCTCGAAAATCGAATTATTATTTGCGTGAGAGCGGCGTGACAACCACTTTCATTTGCGTATCGTATTACCGTTTACTTCGTCGTTCTAACCGTCAACTGTTTTTGTTACACGACCTTACACCGGCGAGCGAGCGAACACGTGTTTCCATAAATGCGTCGAATCAATTTCGTAGAATCTCGTGCGTACATTAATTTGTAATATCTAAATTCATCGACGAACGAAGGAAGCGTTGATCAAAAGTAAAGTATCATTTTGCAAGCACGTGGTTTAATAAATCTGTTCCTTTCATAACGTTATTAAATTGCGTTAATATATCTTGTTTTATTTCCTGCAATCATTCTTATTAATTTGTTCCCGCCTTGTCCTCAAAGTGCTGTTACAATATAGTGATATTTTACCGTCTACTACGAGGAGTTTCAAAATTTTTCGAGTGTGTTACGAGTGTACCTCGTCATTATACTGCAAGGAGTTAAGGTTATGGACACCTTTGGAACATTTACAATTTATCTCATGAACCGTTACGTTTATGCTGTTATGATAAAATAAAGAGTAAGGATTTTGTACATTCGCATTCTTATCAATTAACTGTCCGTAAGAATTTCGTTACAGTACATTGCTGTGACCGTTTTTGTGTCGGATACAACGTTAGGCGCTATTTGCTATCAGAATTATCTTTTATGCTACCGATATTAACTATCAATTCCTTCTGAATAGGTGATACGACGCGATACAATAACAAGACATATACAGATATGATTTGTCCATTGAGGGCTTATGATGGAATTGTATTTGCTATATAATACAAGTTTGCACAAGTTGTGGGTTGCAAACTGGTTAACAGTATATTATCGTTGAGGTGGCTGATTAAATACCTGTTCTCTCTTTTTTTGATGATGGACTGTACATTATAATGTAAAAAGATGAACCAAACTATGTTTTGAAGTATCATTTTTAACTTCTTCAGCGTTGATAGTATTCGATAAATGTAGAAGAAATACGATATTGATTGTTGGAATCTGTTAGTTGGAATCTCTGAGTCAGCTTCTCCGATCACTGTTCAGTTATACAATAATCCAAAACTACCAAACTTCATTTGTCAAGTAGGTCAGGCAGAATTGATTAATCACAGATATAGCATTAAAACAGATAAAAGAAAGGTGAAATATTACGCTAATTTTGTATTCTGCAATCCATGGGCATACAAATTATAGTTGGACTTGAACTTTAAAGTGAAATGGATTAAAAACTCGACGAACATTTATCACGGTTAAAGTGTGAATGCGTCACGTATCAGACTTGTGAAAATATGGCAAGTGATAACAACATATAACTTTTCTATCATTGCATTCCAACGTACAAAATCATTATATTCTATATTTATTAAATACTATCAAATTAAACAAAAAAGTTATCGAAATGATGATATCTCAGTACAAAGGTTAATCATATTTTTTATCCTTTACTCGAATCGTGCATAAAGCTGGATACGCCAGAATAGGAGTCTTCACATTATTCACCAACGAACTAAGGAGAACCCAAATATTATTCCTGATCAGGATATTCTCGGGGAGAATTTAATCAGTTCCGTATTCGCTGATCAAAGATTAACTGGTCAATCTTCTGTACCTAATCATTTCGACGAATTAATGAGACACACGCTGCTGAATGTTATATGTGCTATGTGGTTTACCGTGACGGCGCACCTCACTTTACCTGATTAGCCACAGAGTATTTAAACCTAAACGAAACATTTTCTCGCAAATCGATTTCAGAATTTAGAATTGGGAAATTTTTGAATACGGGGATTCTAGAATTTAGCAATTTGATGACTTAGAAATTTAGAAATTGTGGAATTTGGACTGTTCGGACTTGTATATCTTTAGACTGCTGTTGTAAATTTACACGTGCAACGCAGAAACTCGGAATCACTCGTTGCAAGTTATAATTTATTGCAGTCGACGAAAAAAGCAGTATTTCAAAGTAAATGGCTCTATTGGTGCCGTAAATTCAGCCACGTGGACGCAATAAGGATGGGTCCTGGGGTACTTGGTAGTGTTACGAAGTTTGGGACCTTCCAGCCGCGGCCCTCGTCCTCTACCTGAGGGTGACCAGGACTTCAGGGCGTGGATTTGCCAACAGATAGGAAATATTAAGACCGCCTTCTTGTCCATCAAGACACCATGACTTACTCAATCAGGGAAGTCGCCGCCATCGGCAACCCTCACAGCGAATTAATAAAACCCAGCGTTTTTTTGTAAAAGGACAGAATTTCAAGTCGTACGATCTTGTGATAAGACTTCTCCGGGCGAACTCCTGTATTTTTCAAAGTATCGAGCGTACTGTCGTGCTTACATATGTAAAGATAATATAATCTTTTCAAATATGGCGCGCTGTGTGCCCCGCGCGCGCTGTTATGACACCTGCTGGAGACTTCGTGATATAGCGGTTTGAATTTGGTAACCAGTAGGTAGAGAGCAACGGAAAGAGAGACGTAGAAATAGTTTCAATTACTAATAAAATAAATAAGACTGAGTGCGTGAAAAGGTTCGATTAATTGACTTCAATTGTCGTTTCTCTTATTTACAGAAACCAATTGAGTTCAGTTATTTCCACAATCAAGACTTCTGATAGAAAAAAATTATTATAAAGATATTATACATATATTTGTAGTATAAGTTAATTATTACTTTAGATTCATTTATTTTATTAAATAATAAATATCAAATCAACTGAATTTTACACAGTGCATCTTCGAATTATTTTATTCCAATATTTCCTGGTGCACAAACATGGGCAATCGAAGATTTAGAAATTTAGCAGCTTGAATATTTGGAGATTTTTAAAGCCAGAAATTTGGGCATTTGAAGATTTACAAATTTAGGAATTTGGGTATTTAAAGATTTAGAAATGTAGACATTGGGAAATATAAAGATTTGACAATTTAAAAATTCGGGAATTGGAGGATTCACATGGAAATTTCAAAAATTAAGAATTTACAGATATAGATATTTGGAATAGTGAAAACTTAAGTATTTGTCGGTTAGAAAATATGGTGGTTTAAAGATTTGAGATATTTAGAAATTTGTATTGTGAAATTTGAAAATTTGTGTAAATATGGAACCGGGAATTCTGGAATTTGCCAATGTGGAAAATTAAGAGGTTGGAAATGTTACAATTTTAGCAAGCTGCATCTTGAAAAATTTGATAAATTGGAAATTTGTGGATAGTTATTAGGCCGCAGATTAAAAGTTTTTATCCTTCTGAAATAGGCGGCTGATAGCGCGGAATATATCAATTTTAAGTTTTACTTTCACCTTATCTATTTCCCCAGAAGAGTTACCAATTAAACTTCGTCTGTCGGATCGGCTGAAACTCGAGCAAAGCAAAGACTACGATAAACCTACAACCACAGAACAGAGCACAACATTCGCTTTGATCATAAATTTTCACAGATTATGAAGATCCTTCCATTGGAAGCATACTCCCTCGTCGATTCTCGACAGATTATGCCAAGAACCGGCAAGAAGTTCTGACCTTTAAAACTCCAGACCCTGATATGCACAAAGTTTCTTTCGAAAAAACGAACGGAGATAAATTCTCGTTTCTTCGCGTGATTAGTTCCATTATCTTAACTCGAATCTTGTTTCGCGTTGGTTATAATTAAAGCGATTGTTCAGATATGTGCACAACGTATGAATAGCATTGAATCAGAATTAATTTACACATTTTATTAAATTTATTTTACAAATAGTAGTACAGAATTGATACAGGGTGTTCCCGTTTCTTATGGCAAAATTTCAATGCCTTACATTCGTAAAAATAAAAAAAATTATGAAGTTATGAGGTTATAACATGAAATAAGGATATTATGTACGATTTCAAATACTTCATACAAAATTTATAAAAAAATACGAAATAACAAATAGACATAAGTAAATTTAGAATCCTCAAATTATAAATTAAATTAGGTTATGTTAGATGAGTTTGGAAATTCTAGAAAGAATGGAGGACTTAGGGGGGACCTCCTTACCCTTCAAAAAAATTATTGAAAATCGGTTTAATTTCGGCGTTCTACATAGAGGTCCGCCCTTAAACATTGAAATAATGTGTTCGATTAGTTTAGATAAAGTAAGGTTTAACCTCTTAGGCACGGCTGAATTTTGTGCGGTGCTGTTTCTCTGTACGGCAGAGTTCAACGCGAATTACGCGTAAATGATACGGCACTGCAATGTGTGACGGATAATGCTGTTCTTTACACGAGTACATTGGAATGAAGTGTTTGATGATTAAATTATAATTTTTCTTAAAGATATAATACACGCATTTTAACTTTAACAATTTATTCTAATAATTAATAATACAATTCAGATAACATCCGCGAAAGCCATTATAGTGGCGCGTCGTACAGAAAGATGATATCCACGAAAGCCACTATAGTGGCGCGCAGTGCCTAAGAGGTTAAGCAGGCATAACTAATCTTATTCATAGATTTTTCAGTCCAATTAGATTATGTTTAAATTTATTTTTATGAAATTTTTATTTTTAATGATAATAAACTAATTTGAATGATGAAACTGTGTATAAAGTTAAATTATAATTATAGTATAACATAAGAATCAATATGACACCAATAGGTTGTTCAATTTAAGAGTTAGAGTATCAATTAAATGAGGTAGTTAAAACAAATTAACAAGTATACGTTACAGTTATTGGGTCATCAATTTTTAATAAAACTTTCCGATAAATGTAAAACGAAGGGAGTCGAGCTATATTATTGGTTTTGACGATACTCATTATTGGGAAGGTATTTAATAATTAGTTCTTTGATTTTCAGGAATATTGAATCGATTTATTCCATAATAAATATTAATCATTTTTTACATGCTCTAAGAATTTTAAGAAAACGGATTTCAAGAAAGAAGAGAAAATTGTACTATATTTTATTTGTAATACGACTACATTAACATTCGACGTGTTTGAATCTGTGAGATTTCATTAATTTTCGAGACATCAAATCCAGAAAATTTTATTAATTTTCGAGACTTTTAAAATTATATTAATTAAATATTATAATTAATTAGGATACCTATCAAGATTGGGTACCTTGATTTCTTTGACGTTAACACGTTGACTGCCACACGGAAGCAATCGAAAAGTGCATTAGGTAGTACGGGGGTAGTTATTGGTTGAAAATCATTTTTTGATGTTTGATTAATACCATCAGTTTTGCTTGACAGATAATTATGAAAAAATTAGGGTTATTCTATCAACTGACATACATGTCCATGATATTTTTCAGAACTTTTGTAATTTATAAAATTCGAACAGATTTTAATCTTTGATTTTTTATTGAAGTTTTCAACTGACCACATTTTTGAAAAATTACTAAATAATTAAAAAATTGAGGAAAACGTTTCTACTTTTCTTATTTGCGCATTCTATCATGTTCATATTTTTACCGTTGCAGTATACTATTGCAGCCTTTAATGTGTAAGTTTTTTCGGCATTTTTTGATACATTGCATCATGGTTAACAAATTATTAATTCATATTTTGTCATGTTTCGTATGCAAATATTAAAGGCAATGTTGTTCGGTTATTTCAACGCTGTACTGAAACTATGTTTTTGCGTAGTTTGGCTATTACATCGCGAGATAATAACAATTTTACAATGTTCGTTAATTGGCCAAATTACTGAATTAATGAAACTAATTATTTAATTATGTCGTTTCAGCACTAGAAATGCTATTTTACAAATCTCATCTGTTTTACCATTTGTGATCAGCAATAAATTTTACTTTCTTTTTTTCCTAATAATCTTTTTCTAATTTTATGATTACATTTACAAATTTGAATGAAAGTTAATTTCATATAACTTTGTGTTAGCAACTCTGAGAAGGCAGTTTAATCATTAATCCTTTAACCGGGGTATACTGTAATTAACCTATAAATGATTTATACATACTGGACAAACATTATTATTGGAAATAATTTACTGACCGATAACATTTAAACGTTAATGCGTGTGAATAATTCAATACGATCGCAGACTTTGAATAACATTCCTTGCACTGGCTAATTATTGTTATTATTAGTTGAAGTTCTCGAATTCGCATTAAATGGCACCAACAAAGCTTCAATGTCGTAAACTATACCGATTTCGGTTCAATGAATTTAATAATATTTCGCTGAAAGCCAATATTAATTAACTAAATGGAGAATTTCGTGGTTAAAAATTGCGGATTTATAATGTTTGTCCAAATTGCCAGATTCTAACTTTAAAATATGTTTTTAAAATTTCCAATGTGACAAATCAATTTTAAAAATTTACTGCTTGTACGACCATCAACATGAAAATAAATACATATATTATTTTGATTCTGTTATTGTTAAAACTGTATTCAGTGCCTGCCATTTGTTTTCATGCAACGTGTAGGAGGATTCCGCTTTAAATATCGTTTTGTGACGTGTAAATTTTGAAATTGAAAAATTAAGGAATTTTCAAATTTTTAAAGTTAACAATTTTTAAGATAACAAAGTTACTTTTCTTAATTAATATCCAGAGTATCAAATTTACTAATTCTCTTTTTAGTTATTTTCACATTTCAAGTATACAAATTCTTTATTTAGTAATTTACAAATTTTCGAGCATGAAAATTGACAAACTTACATTGTAACGTTGGTTAGTTACAATTTAAAAGTTTATTAAATAAATTACAATAGAGACTTAAACTATTTCTGAACTGTGTCTAGTCAGATGCGCGAAGCAAAATATACAAGTTCGCGTAGGAGGTAAAATACTATACTCAAACTCTGTCCTGGTAGGTCCCACACGGGGAGCGCTTTAAAAGCAGAGTTGGTCTTGCTTATAGACTGTAGTACTAAGGTGAAGGACGATGAAAACCAGATGGGACTAAATAAGACACGAAAAACTCTGAACAAATGTAACGATTCCCTATGTGTTATTCCGTCTACGGGACAAACAAACCTCTTGACTTTCTAAAGCTAAAGTGGTCGAAGGGCCGAAGAACCGATGCCTATTGTATCGAGGAAACTTTGGGTGGTCGCCTAATTTGCTCAATGCTTATAGTAATTTACGATCGAACAGAAACTGTAAATTCCTAAATTTCAATTAATAAAATTGTTAAATACTCGCGATTACCCGACAGAGAATTCGAGCCTTGTAGGATTTTTGCACGATGGTGCCAACGAAATACAACGATTAACTCGAAGGACCACCCAAAACTGTTCGGGAAACTAAGGATGATAATTTCTATGTTCACTTGCTAAGTATTTATTTTTACAGATGAGGTATAGCTCGTCTGTCTAACTACTACAGTTGCGATATTCGATAATACTAGTCTATGGTCTATTCAAGTTGTTCTAGCTGCTTCTACGATACGATTTGTTCTGTCTTGTCGAACTATTTTTTAGCTGCTTGTCACCTTCGTCAAGCAGTCTTGACGGGGGTGAATCGTTCTGATTGGTTACAAAAAATGTCCAAATTTGTGGAAGGGAAGTGAAGGTTTACGCCTTTCTCGGGCCCCACCACTTGCAAATATTACAATTTTTCCGCTCGTACCGTGGCAGGTAACAAATATCAGGAGGCGCGCTGACCCTGGCTAAAAATATTAAAAATAACGGATTGAAAGAAGTAAAGTGTCAATCTGGCGACCAAATGTGAACAATAGCTAGAAAAATGCAGAGAAACTAGCGGGTCTTTATGGCTTCCTGGATTTATGGCTGCCACGGTGCGGTCCACGAAACCTTCGATGGGACGAGGGTCTTAATACTATTGCTATACAGAAATTCTAATATCTATTTTAACATTAAGGCTTTGTTGGCCTTAATAAAAATTATTAAGAAGTTTTTTCTCAAAAGCGTTCTTAAATAACGTCATTATAAACAGAAGTACTTGAAATTGCGGAATTTCGATTGTATTATATGTTAGCTTTTCCTAGTACGTGTTGTTGTGTCCCATAATATGGAGGTAATAAAAACTAGGTTAGGAATGAAATGAATTGCAAATATGTACTCCACGAAGTAAATACTGGCGCACTCCACATTCGGAATATATCCAATTGGTTAATGCGCTGCAGAATTGTTTGTTAAACGTTCCGTTGTTACAGAATCCGAGTTTTAATCGCGATTTTACTTGCAACGTTTCAGTAACCGGGCAATTTCTGCTGTTCAAACTATGGAAAAAGAACTGAAGTAGTCAGCGTATTTCCGTTCTATCCAATTTCTAAAAAGCTGACGTTGATAAGCAAGACACTAGGTCTTCGTACGAATCGTATAAAGATTTATGCAAATATTCGTTTGAAATTAAAATTTTAGAGGGTGATTTGAATTTTTAATGCATTTATGACCGAAGAAGTTAAACAAGAATATTCCTGGTATTATGTGCCTTCGAATTCCATATCGTAACATTTTACATATCATATTTGACAGTATTTAACGTTTTGTTCCTTTAATTCACTTTATTTACATTTTTTTAAATTAAAAAATTATTGTAAATAAATATAACGATCACGTAATTATAGACATTTTCTGTATTAGTCAAAAAAGTATGTATCCTGATCAATCATCTGTCGTAGACAATAACAGAAGAAAGGCACATCCGACAAATTCATTACCAATTTGAAATATGTTCTAATTAATGACATTAGCCTTATTTTGCTTCTTTGCTATGAATTTTTGAATTTAAAAGACAGAACACGCAGGAGTCTTTCATGTTTGCCGAACGTCTCGAATCTCAGTCCCTCTCTGTTTTTGTATCGCTATCCACGTTCGGCTAACGAACGTGGCCCGAATCAAAACTTTTGCACTGAGTGGGACAGTGGAAGCGAAATTTGATACTCGGCGGTTGTCCTTTCCACGCCGCGGCCAAAAGAACAAATCGCCGCTAAGGCGGCGAAGCATTGAAATGTCGAGCGAGGCTGGTTCAAGCGAGGTAAACATAGGCGCAGGAAGAGACGTTTTGCACTGTGTGGGACAATCAAGCATTGCACTGTGAGGGTCTTTACTGTATACGGGCTAGGGCAGCACCGTACACGGTACTGTCGAATAATAATATGTATGTGTGTGTGAGTGTGAGTCGCGGTGAGCTATCGCGGAAAGGATAGTTCATTAGATACCGAACCGCGCAGGTGAAAGATTCGTAGCGATTTCAGCGTTGATTAAAGATTTATTTTTTTGTTTGTTAAAACACATTGTATACTTTTCATTATTCAGTTTTATTTTATTTCTTTTTGTATTACCACAATAGTTCTTTTTATGCAAAAATTAACGAAAATGTTATTCGAGTAATAATTTATGAACCACTTCCGAAATTTAACGTATATAAAGACATTTTAAAAATATTTTTGGAATATAATCATCAACTAATTGTGATAAGTAAAATGAACGTATTTCTGAACCCGCAAAAACCACAATATTCACATGTCTACTCATGATGTACACGGATTTCTACTCAAATAATATTTACTCAAATAGTATATTACAAATTACGTTTTGAAATACTTATTTAATCATAATATTGAATATTAATATTCATATTGGTAATAGGTACATAAATAATAATAATTTATTAAATAGCACGCGCTTTAATAAAATATGCCTGAATATATGCATTTTATGTTCTTAATTATTCGAAATTACACTTATAACACGTAGTAAAAGAAAGGATAATTCTTCTATTTTAAATTACATTCCTTTTTTCTGTAAAAAATTCCTTAAATTTTTCGAAATTCAAACCAATTTTGTGAGGTAACTATAATTCGAATTCTCTTTATATGAAACAATTCTGTAAACTGTCATAAATACAAAGATATGTGTTTTATGCATTTTGAATATTTATACATGTTTAACCTCTTAGGCACGGCTGAATTTTGCGCGGGGCTGTTTCTCTGTACGGCAGAGTTCAACGCGAATTACGCGTAAATGATACGGCACTGCAATGTGTGACGGATAATGCTGTTCTTTACACGAGCACATTGGAATGAATTGTTTGATGTTTAAATTATAATTTTTCTTAAAGATATGATACACGCATTTTAACTTTAACAATTTATTCTAATAATTAATAATACAATTCAGATGACATCCACGAAAGCCACTATAGTGGCGTGTCATGCTGAGAGATGACATCCGCGAAAGCCACTGTAGTGGCGCGTAGTGCCGAAGAGGTTAAATAATCACTGAACGCAGGGAGACACAAGCGAAGACTGGGGCTGTTCGCGTCAGAGTGGTCGTGCCTTGCATCAGGTTAAATGTAGGTTGGACACGGAACGATTGGTTTAACGCGAAGATCCACTGTCTTCATTTCGTTTCCTCCGCTGCAATTTTGCTTTTGGCATCGTAAAAAAAACAACATACCAACTTTCTTTAAGTACTTCTTAAAGATGAAAATCTGCTCTATCGCATGCTATAGTTCGACTTTCCATTAAACCTATACTTTTTAAGTTAAATTGAAGAATATATGTAAAATATAATTTAAAAATGTTTAAATATTCAGAATGCATAAAAAGCTGATGTAGTTATATTCAGGAAAGTTATTATAAATAGAAGTATAAACAGAATTTTAGTATCGTTTACAAATTGCTTTGATTTTCGAAAATGTGTTTTTTTCTCAAAAACTGTACGCGCTGGAAAAAACGAATTGCAGGATTGCAGATTCGTTCGAATCAGCACAAGAAACACTACAATAATCACTGACCATGTATTATAATGTGAAACAAAAAAATGAAAGTTTGTTGGACAGTGTGAAAAATTGCCGAGTCGTTTCCGATTGGCTCTGACGCATCTGATCAGAGATACGTAATTGCTCCTTTTCAATGTTTCTTTTCAGCAATAATTAGCTGCGTATATATTTTATGCGAAAATTTTAAACAACAAACGAATGTTGACTAAAATTAGAATAAATCTACTGGAGGAAAGGATTAGCAGAAAAAATAGAAAGAGGGACTAATCAAGAATGAAGGAGAAACAATTGCGTTTTAGCTAGGCTGCGCCAATGTGGAATTCTGCATCGCACAAAATTTCGAGCGGAGGATGTATGTATAATGAAACCGGCGCTGTAAATTGCGAACACTTCATTAGCAAGAATTTAAATTTCAAAAGAGCACTTTCGTACGTCTTCGCGAACCGTTGATGAGCCAAGTATTCTTTACGTTCTGTGGGGCACGATTTATAGGCATCGCACTGTTCACGATGGAAAGGGTATCTTTTTTTCGACGAACATTTTTTAAGAAATTCATGCCACAATTGCATCAGACACCAATAAAATAAGTAAACTATTATTTCTTTATCAAGGCTAAATTGATTAATTTTAATTATTAATTAAGTACTATTGAATTTTAGATAACAAAGTTTAAATTCTAGTTAATAATGCATATTTCTATCACTTTAAAGAATATTTCAAATGTGTATTTGGTGTTATAAATCGGTAATTAGTATTTCAATTATATACTTCATCTGTACAGATACATAAGTAGGTATTTTTTTGGTGCACAGCAGTAAATGATTTAAATGTTAACTCATGTCGAACTTAAAAATTTAGAAAATAAGAACCTCATGAACTCACTTTTTGTGAATTTAAATGTTTAAGCAATTGAAAACTTGAGAATTTGAACATTTCGAAATTTGAAAATCTTGGATTTTGGGATCTGCAAATTTGGGATCTGCAAATTTGGGAGCTTAAAAATCTGGGACTTTCGATATTTCGATATTTAGGTTTAGAATTTAAACGATTGGAAATATACGAACTCAGAAACTTGAAAATTTCGAGATTTCGAGATTTGGAAATTTGAAAATATGAGAACTGTTAAATTTAAAGACCAAAACTTGCAAAAACTTGCAAAAGTAATAACTCTGAAATTACAATTACAGAAAATAATCTTTGATATAATTAGAACAAATTTAGGACAATTTAGAACATTAAATAATTAATGTTAAATACTTCATTACAAAATTATTAAATAATAATTGAAATATTCACTTCCACTAAATTAAATTATTAAATATCATATTAATCAGTCGGAACTATTGTAATATTTATTTTATGTAGATTTTGCTCGAAATACAGCCAGCATTAATACGGATCTGCAAACTTTGAAACACACTAAATTAAGGAAAAATAGAAAAATATTTATATTACTTAAACGTTACATAAATTAACTTCAACAATATCTATATCATTTATAAGTACCTTGAATATATAAAACTGGTTAATAAATTCGCTTTCCAATTAATTAGTTAAACCTAATGTTTTACTAACGTATAACAATCGAAATGTTACAGCGTATCATTAGCGTTAAAAATTTAATGTACAATCAAAGGGGAACCAGCAAAAGTACACAGAGGGTGAGTAAGAGAATACCTGCACGCTTCTACAGCAAGCGAAGCTGCACGATACATGTGTTTGAACACAATTAACTATGTACAAACGTCACTTGATAAATAACCGTCTTATAAGTGACTGGTAGAAACGCCTGTTGTGCATACAGGCGCACGTTTTGAACCAAGCAAACAATGCAAACCAGCATGGTGTCATATTAAAATCGCTTATTTTTAAACAGACGATGGCAGTATATACGTATAAAAAATAAATATAACAATGGTCAAATAATTAAGCAAACAATAACAATTATTGCAATTTATTTTATATGTAGATAATGTAAAATTATAAATAAATACGTTTATCCGAAATGACGAAATTTGTATTCCTAGATAAAACGATAGCAACCTACATGTGGAAAAGAAAAGTTGTAGATTAATTAAAATCTGAAAATGTTACTATTCTAAATATTAAATAAGTATTAATATAATACATAAAATAATGTGAGATAAGTATAATCGTAGAAAGCTTGTATTTATTGGTTGAAAGCTTCTATGCTCAAAAAAGAGGGTAAATTTAATTTATAATTAATATATAAATTATTATTAAAAATGTTAAAAGTAAGTAGAAATAAATATAAAACTGAAGCTGTTGGAAGGTTTGTATCATGTTATACGGTTTGTTTGAAAATATGGGAAATCGTACATAACTGAAACAAGTTGAGATTTAAAAAAGAAAGGATTTTATTATATATTTTGAAATCTATATCTGACTAATTACAAATTTTTAATTAATTTGAAATTTGAACTATAGACGACGTAAAATAATAATTAAATACGTTTATCCAAAAGGATAAAACTTGCAGATGAAATATTTTATTTAATAAAATAGAATCAACATTCAAAGAAAAAATAATTAAATGTAAGAGTAATCAAATAGCTCAGTAAATAAGAAATACTAGTTACTACAATTCTAGTTATTATTTATTACATGTCATTAATTAATCCCAGTTATAAGTTATTTCAAATATCAACATCATGAATATATACTATATATAATTTCTTTCGTCACTTAATAAAAAAATAAAGGCTGAAATATTTTGTAGAATGAAAATATTTTATTTATAATATACAAATTTAATTAATTACCATGGATTCTCCTTTCAGACTTAATTTTTAGACATTTTCCACTGACAACTTTTAACGAAGTTCCTGTTCCGAAGACTGTGTAATCTTTTTCCCTTTTTGTTTCCTTCAGTATTGTGAAGAATTTATGTAAGTTTATGCTATAAGAAAAATGATTGAACGCATATTATATATTTTCAAGTTACGTTGATATTATGACGAGTTTAAAAATAAGCAAAGTTATATTTCTGTATAGTTATCATTAACATAAATGTGTAGGATATGAAATACGTTTACTTTAATACAATGAATGTTAACAATATAATAAATTCAGCAGGGCTAATTCATTTAATAATTGAATTTTACACGAAATTACAAGAAGTCTTTATCGATCGCATTTAAATTAAATATTTAAACAAAATTAATAAACCATAAGATTAACTTGAATTCTCCATTATTCGGTAAATTTAAAATGATTCTACTATTCAAAAAATTATGCGACATTAAGCAACTGGAACTTCAACAAAAGTGCTGCCTATCTTGCGTCAGTCATTGTGAAACGAATTTAAAAACGTTGCATCTTGGACTATCGTATAATAATATTCTTGCGTGATATAAATATCAAATTATTGAAACATTTAGCTATCATATTTTGATGAGGTTACATGTTTCAAATAAACAGAGATGTTAATATTAACAAAATTCCGACTGAATTGTTAATTACCGGGACTCGTTCGAGTACTGGAACATTCACCTTACAAAGATTCTATTACTCAATTCCCGTTTTACCGTGTAACTTAATATTCTTTAACGCGGGACATGTATACGCGCGTTCACGAGAACACGTACATGCGTTATCACCCTTTGTTCTCATTTTGCATTGTAGCTATTGTCAAGTAACGTGAATGGATACTTGAGTCGACGTATTTGTTCTGTTATACCGAATCCGTAGTTTCCTTTTCAGAACCGGATCCGTTTTTCTTCCGGAAGTTTAACCGGAGGATTTTGTTCGGAGCAACGAGAACTGGATTCGTGCAATGAACTACCCACCTATTTTGTGAGATATTGACAAACACCGTTTGAAATGTTCAGATCTATCTAGTGCGAAAAATCAGAATGTGTTATAGAATATATACAGGGTGGGGCAATAATTTCGTTCACCTTGAATATTGACGTTATTTGTAATAATATGAAAAAATGTCACATACGAAACCTGAACGGTCCAAAGGGGAACATATAATGATACATATATTTTTTACCTGGGTGGAGGCATAGAGGAGATTTGAAGGTCATGACTATTTTTTTAAATGGAATGCTATGTTTTTATCACCATGCGATAGCCGGTGTTGAGACGACTTCAACAAGCTATCGTTCAAGGTCATGCAAGGTGAAATATGGTTTGTAAGTAAACTTACCTTGGAGCGTTATAAATATATAAATTATAGTAATAAATATCACAGTATTCCAATGTTAAATAAACTTGTTATAAAATCACAATACGTCGAAAATAAAATTGCGTTCATCTTCTTGAAATATGTACATATGTAATGACCTTTAATATTTAATTAAAAGATATAAAAAGGATATCATATCAATTACCACGAGGGCGGAGACATCGACAGGATGCTCGATGAAGAAAAAAGAATGTTTCTAATCGAATAAGCACCATCCCATTCTACACTGTAGCGTAACATTATTCGCAGAATTGTACAGTTTGACATACGAGAAATTCTGAATCGATGCCAGCAAAGCTGATCATTGCACCTCGAAAATTCCTCACGTCGCCAAAATGTGTTACTTCAAGCGAGCAACTTCTGCCGCCGCCTTCCATTACAAAAGAGAGGGAGACTCTATTTATTCAAAAAATTGCGATCAAAGAAAAGCGTGGTCTTTCTGAATTCTGACACGTAACGTGCTTGAAACGCGAAAGCATTCTTTGTGCTGGTTTGGTGGCTGTAAGCGGTTTGACAAGTGGAATACGAAATAAGGCATTTTGAATACATTAAACATGTGAAAGCTAACTGTCTGCGATCCGCATTTATACTCTGATAAAATATCCTACGTCGCGCCTCCATTAATCCAATGTTATGAAGTATTAATTTTGATATTTTATTGTAGGATTTTAATATGTCTATATTTAATATGTGTGGGACAGATACTCTTTACAACTCTTTCTCCTTCTTTACTCTCCGAATTCTTGACTTCGACTGCCTCGCTCGCTACATTCACGCATCTTTTATCTTAAAACTAAAACATTCTGCATTCGAACCCCCCCATGTCTCGAGTTCGTTCACCCGGTTCTAAAAACTCTTCTCAGACACTCGATCTCTATCGCTCGTCCATAAACACCCTTTATTCACACCTTAATCTCCCTAATTCGGTCACTCGGTTTTAAACATTCTTCTCGGTCACTCGATCCCAATTACTCGGTCATAAACACTCTTCATTCGCACCTCAATCTCTCTTACACCCTACATTATTGTAATACTTTCATGGTGTAGTCGAGGTACCCAAAGGATCGATGTGTTTTACAGTTGCATGATGTTTATTGTTAATCTTTCTTTTACAAAACTTGTACAATGGTCCCGGGCAGAGGTTCTACGTCGTCGGTGGTTAAAAATTAAAAAGAATCTGTATCTTAGCTGTTCCTGTTCCCTTTTTATATTGGAACTTTGGAAGAAAAACTAAGTGTCGGGGTTTCGGGAATTTTGGGGTAGTAGTCCAGCCATGAGAAGAGTAAATAGCATCTGGGTCTCGTCAGGGAGGGACTGAGCCAGGAAACAGATAAGGAAAAAAAGGGGTCCGTCTAGGGAAGATAGTTTATGCAAGTGGGACGAAAAAATAGAAAAAGGATCCAGATCTATAAATAAAGAAAAGGAAAATTGAAGGGTTAGACGGTCTGGACTGATTGAGATCGCAGTGTCGATAAGGCTTGGTCGACAATGGCAAGCTTTCTGTACGGTGAAGAAACATGCGACACTTTGTTTACGCATAAGATATTTTATTTCTTGTCAATCTTTGTTATCAATCGTAGAAATTCTTGGATTGTGCAACAGTATCATAAATAATAAAATATTTGTGCTAATTAGTAACATGCTCTGGCTCAAAATTCTAAGAGAATTGAACGTTCTATTAAAATTCTGTCATTGATCACGAGAGTTTATTTTAAAATAAACGTGATCTATATATCATTCAATCGTATAACGATTAACGCCATTGTTAATTCAGATTACATTCTTTTATTTTTTTTTTAACAAAGTTAATTGATACAGTGCGTACAAGTAAATGGTTTAATTCTTTCGAAATTTTGAATGAGATTTTCATAACAGTCGGTGCATTCAATTAATCAAAAATGAGTTCTATTTATTTATGTTAAAACAGTAAAATATGAAGAAGTAACTTTTCGTTTGTATAAACGGCAACGGTTTTTAGAAAGTACGATACCTGCGAGTATAGTTACAGACAAATTTCAAAATATATAATATTACGCGTATCGTTATAATATTTTTAAAATTAAAATGATCAAATTTGTTTGCATAAAGGATAATCGGTTTTGGCAACCAGATGAAATGAAATCTACGTATTATTTGCATTTTTAAATCAAGATGAAAGCGAATGTGGTATTGTCCTCTTCTCGTGTGGTTTTCTTTTATTAATAAATTTGAAATGCTAATTTGTTCAAAATTTCCATGAAGATTTTCATAAAATACGCCTGACAGATATTGCGTTGCGGAAAAAGTCGATAAACGGTTTTGTGCCGTAATTTCATATTAAGCTTCCCGTATTTCTTGCTCCGAAGAAATCTGTATAATCAATACTGATCCCTGTGTTCATTTTACTTTATAATTAATCCAATTTGATTCCCATACATCGTTGTGCACCAATTTTCTTTTCCTTTCATTCTGTCAGATTCAGCTTCGTTCAATTTCTGGACTCTTCGTGTAGCACAGATAAAAGGTAATTTCGATATAAACACATCGTTGCAATATTTCGCAATTTTATATCGCTATAGATTTCATGACCATCTTTCCAGTAGACATTCCTCATAATTGTAATAACATTCGATAAATGTAGAATACAATGATTTTGTACGTCGAAATCCAATGATAGAAACGATATACATATGCTGTTACCCTTTGCCATATTTTCACAATTCTGATAGGTGATGTGATCGTATTTCAATCGTCATAAATGTTCGTCGAATTTTTAATCCGATTAATTTGAAGTTGAAGTCCAATTATAATTTGCATGGCAATGGATTGCTGAATACAAAATTAACATAACATTTCAGCTTTCTTTTATCTGTTTTAATACTATATCTGTGATGAATCACTTCTACCTGACCTACCTGAAAAATAAATCATAGCACAAGTAGTTAAAGTTTGGTAGTTTTGGATTATTGTATAAGTAATCAATGTTCGCAGAAGCAGACTCTGAGATTACGACTAACAGATTCCAATACTCAATATTGAATTTCTTCTACATTTATCGAATAGTATCAACGCTGAAGAAGTGAAAAATGGTGTTTCAAAACGTAATTTGGCTCATCCTTTTACATTATAAGGTATAGTCCATCATCAAAAAAAGAAAGAACAGGTATTGAATCAGCCACCTCAAAGATGATACACTGTTAACCAGTTTGCAACCCACAACTTGTGGAAACTTGTATTCTATAGCAAATACAATTCCATCATAAGCCCTCAATGGACAAATCATATCTATACATGTCTTGTTACTGTATCGCGCCATGTCGCCTATTCAACAGGAATGGACAGTTAATGCCGATAGCTTAAATGATAATTCTGATAGCAAACAGAGCCAGGCTGTTGTGCTCGGTACAAAAACGGTCACAGCAATGTATTGTAATGAAATCCTTACGAACAATCAATAGATAGACACACGAATATATTTACACAATATTCATTCACAAAAAATAATAATGATAACTGTTTATTTTATTATAACAGTATGTACATTAAAGTACGTTAGATAAATTGTAAATGTTTCAAAGGCGTTTGTGCCTTATAAGCATCAGGTTTAACTCCTTGCAATACATATAATGATGACATACTCGTCATTCAAGCCTAGTAAACCTATTGTTTTGTTTTTACTGTGGGAGAATGTTCAATTTAACTCCAAATGTATACAGTTAGGAATCGTTAAATGCAAAACAGGCATAAAATTTTAACTTTCTTTAGTCGCCTCAGCGTTGTAGCAGTAATAATTCGTTATATTTCACGTACATAGATACTGAATAAATCATAGTGCAAGGTATTTAAATACGAAGATACGTACTATCTACAACCCAGGAATTGGCGTATCGACTCACTGCTACATATATTCAGTGGTGAAAATTATTTTAAACATTAAATTATTTTAAAATTATTTTAAACAATCGGCAGTTGGCGATCGTCAATTGGTATCAAGTTCGAAGGATTCGCCGTATGGATAGGCGTACTTTTTGTGTTTCATTTCAACTTCCTCACGCGCCAATTCCTGGGTGACGCGCTGTAGATATATTTCCTTGTAGAATTGCGGTTATGGTTGTTTGGACATAAGTTGGTATCTGCTGGGAGAAACTTGAAAAGCAAAATGGTAACATAATTCGCCAAATATTGAATAATTGTTTAACAATAGTATTATTGTTCATAATAATATTATTAGCAATTAATATAACATAATATTATTATTATTATTATTATTATTATTATTATTATTATTATTATTATTATTATTAAACTTATTATGTGCAAGGACTTATGTTTGGATATTCTAAAATCATAGTACAATAACTTTCAAACTGTTGTACAATAACTGTCAGAAAGTGTGAATGTAGCATACTTCGAACCAATTTAATTCAGATGATTTTGTATTAATATAATAATATTGTTATAGTTTAGAATACATTGGGTATTATTTGGAGAATAATCTTCAAATTCAATTTATGCAATATTATGAGCGTTTTCGTTCCAATATTCAATTACTTCCTTTTCAACTGGGATTATTTATAATTGCTTTTCGTATTTATTTTTATCGAAAAATATTCTTATAATTTATTTAGTACACAATGTCATATAAAATTTGCTTTTTTTTCCTTTCTATCTTGTTTAATGATTATAACTGGCTACATAAATTAATTTCTAACTTTTATTCGAATTAATTAAGCACATCAGTATGCCTTCTATTTCATTGAATCACTGAGATCCCATTTAATTCGTTATTACCAATTATATTATGATACATATAGCCCTATCTCAAACCCACTGAAACTCGCTCACCTAATAAGTTCATACATTAGACGTATTTATTACATTTATATTTTACGATATTCATCTATCTAATCATTTTCTGTAATATCGATTCATTTATAAATACATGCTCAACTGCGTGTATACATCTAATGCATATACAATCGTGGACAAAATTATGTGGACAGGTATCATAAATAACAAAAGGTTAATTTAATTTAACTAACAATGCCTATAAATCAAAACTTTATTGCACAATTATATACATTAAATATATGAATTGTATATTAAATAAATGTTTTTTTAAGTTTACAAAAACATTTCACGTTCTAAATTTAAAATTTATTTTAAACATTGTAATAAAACAAAAAATTTGTTCACATTTCTGCAATGTCCACTTAATATTGTCCATGGCTGTATTTATATTTATTCCTACAATATCATATATCCACGTCAACAGTAAATATTTTGAACGATTAATATGTAAACATACTGTTGATAAACTATGTATAGAATGCAACGTTCCATTGATATTAATCGAGTATTTAGGTAAAGATTACACAAAAAGATGAAATTACAACGACAAAATCAATCATTCTTTGCTATAATTTTGTCGAACTCCTTTAAACAAAAACTGACGTGTAGTCGAGTCTCCGGTCACGAACGTTCGCAGGGACGACCTGAATTTAACATCGTAAGTTAGCTGTATAATCGCACTTATCATCACAAAAACTGATATTTTGTTTTACCCTGTACTTCCCATTTTACCCAACTTTCCCTACAACAGATTAAGATAACAGAAAAGCGTGACGGGATCCACTAGGGACTCCGCTTAATAAAGAACGTTAATCTTTTCATCTTCGTATGTTCATACCGATCTGAAACTACAGACAGGCCTGCCATGTATCACCGATTCCTTCTTTCAGCTGCTGATGCATCCACACGCGTTATCTCAGCGTGGTATGGAAGATTTACGATCGTGTTCAACGATTACAAAAGAATTGGTTTGGCTTTTGATCTTGTGGCGGTATGCGTATGCTATGATGACGGAAGAGCATCACTAGTACCTACGCGTGAAAGCCTGTTTGAAAGGGACTCGCTCAACCGGCAATATAACGAGAGCCCATCGCAATTTTTCAAGTGGTTGTTTTGCATGGATTCCACTCGACTTGAGTATGACAAGCGAGCTAATAAACGGGAATGTGTATGCAGACGAGAAGTAGGTTATTTCATAGGCCACACAACAGCAGCCCACCTCTCGAGCACAGAAACAACGTAAATAAACCGCTTACATAAAAATTGATACGGAATTTGTGTTTTATTCGCGTGCCTCTCTTCGTCGAGAACCTTTAGCCCGATTTCAATCACCGCAACTTTCAAGTTAGAGTGGCACTGTCAGAAACGAATGCCAACGGTTGCGGGGAAGTTTCAAAAAAATTGTTAAAAGTTCTCTGGCAATTTGTCGAGCAACGTTTCTCGCGCTCGTTTTAAAGTATGAGGAAACTCGTACAATGGCACTTTGTAGTAAACTTTGAAGTGACTGACTTCAGCCTTCTTGGAGTTCAAATTATTTGTGACGTTTGGCTAGCGTTCAAGCGTTCTACATACACAGCCCGTCACAATATTTTGTTGTAGCTCGTGATTCTGCATTGGAAACTGAATAAAAAATATAGTATACAATTTTTGTTGCGAGGCTTTATTTTTGACAATATTAAGTTCGAAAGTTTTTCAGGATATTTTTTAAGCGTTTTACTAAACAGAATCAACGTTAGAGCAAGTTTAGTTGCTAAGATAAAACGGGTTTAGCAACATGTTTAATTACTAAGTTTAAACGGGTTTAGTAACATGTTTAATTACTAAGCTAAAGCAAGTCCAATTTTGCTAAGCTATAAGTTTCGTCTTGAAATACCATTTTTCATGAGGTCATTAGATGTTAGAGATATCATCATAATGGAGAATCGTGACGCGCCTATGCTACCAGTTATGAAGGAACACGTTAATATCGCTAGTGAAATTTATCTGGACTGTTGAAAAGTAATCCAGGACTTCATACAGATGGCTATACACATAAGAGTGTTGCGCTTTGACTCTGCAAATATTTATGACGACAATTTTGTCACCGAAATAATATGGGCTTAATGGAATTTTCAATACACGCGATCCAAGCACACAATACATGGTAGACGAAATAATAAAATGTGTTCATCAATTGTCACATTAACCCTTTGCGGTCCTTAATTTCTTTTACCTACAGCTCCTTAGTTAACTTACAAAATAGATCAAGAAATTAGTTCTGAACAAAATGTGTTGCAACAATGCAGGGTGCGTAACAAATATATTTTTAATTTGTTACAACTGAAAACGTCTTGAATCAACCAATTTATCCGAATTATTTCTAGGATCAAAGAAAAACGCCATGTCGAGTCACGCTCGACATAGGACCGCAAAGGGTTAAGGTACGTTATCGAATGAAACTACCTAACTGTAACAACGTATACCTTTGATGCAATGAGTTCTGACATTCAAACATATGGGTGGACTACATTTATTTGCTTTAATTTACAATAATTTCTATTTCGATTTTCATATGTTTATTTCTAATCACGGGAGATGTATTCACTTCCTATCAGAGCATGGAAATAACCTTATCGTCAAACAGATTTTTCAGTAAATGATACTATGATTTAGCGAAAAATCATTTTAAACATGTTACGATGCTGTTATTAAAAAAGAAATATATCTTACATATCTTTATTGTAAATGAAACTAACTTACTCTTGTTAACACTTTGTTGACAGATCACGAGGTAATTCGCGTTTTCATGCGCATTTTTTATTTCAATTTATACAATCCAGACCATAATAGAATATTTCAAATACTGAACTTTGAATGAACTTTGTTCATTCTGTTTAATCATGCTCACTCTGTTATAAAGAAACTACTTTGCACGATATTTAGGCTAAAATTATGATAAAAAGAAAACTAGGGCGTGTAAAGTATGCCTCTCAAAGAAAAGTGCAGCGAAACGAAAGTTTCATCTTAATTCATCATGTATAAATAAAGTTCATTAAAGTTTATTTACATTGTTTTAACTCCACATTCAATAACGAAATAATAGCCGGTGACATGAGAATCTTCTATGTAAAATTGTTGAAGAACAATATGTTAATTTATTTTTACTATTGTAAATACGGAAAAGAATTAATTTTCTCTTCATAATAAAGCCTCCTCGTTAACTTTATTAACTTTTATATCTTCAATATCTATATGTTCAAAACAAAAAGGTACTTGAACAATAAAAACCACAATCTAATTTCTAACAATAGAAAGATTTCCGAGCATTATTATCGAGGAACAAAAGGTTTCACTGAACAAGCACAAATTTGATTTCGAAGAATAGAACCTTGCCTTCCAGCGAAACTGCTGAGTCGCCGAACGTCATTGACTGTCAAACCGGAAACCGTTGTCACGTATCCGCAACGGGACACCCCACGAAGATGGCTTCACGTCGGCCTAACCGGTGTCAATAACAGCAGATGACAATATTCGCCCCAGAAATAGACTATCTCTGGGTTCAGTTCATTACGGACAATTCGTTTCCTTAATCGATACTAAGCTATGTAACTATACGATACTAAGCTATGATTTAATCGAAAGGACACGAAATCATGAATGTGGTAAAATTGTACAATAGGAATAATAATTTATTATTTGTACAGGGTGCTTAGAAAATCGTACAAGCGGAAATAGAGGAATCGCGATAGGTGAAAAATATACAATAGCATTTTTTATTACGCGGCTTTGTTTTCGAGATAATTGAACTTTAATACCTTTCAAGGATCGGTAAATAAGTTTGCATACAATATAGAAAATGACAAATTTGCCAAATTGTCTGTTAATTTTATCGTGAGCTAATATTATGGGTAATATAGTGTAGTAAATGTAATTATTAATATCACCAAAATATTTGTACCGTCTGTAGAAGCCGACCTTTGAAGTGTCGAAGCACGGCATCTTCGTATTGTTATACACTCCGTACATTATTCGTCATCCTGCATTTGTCACCCAAATTTAATGTTTGCTCCCATCAGTCACCCAAAACCCAATAACAACTCTCCTTTCTTTCCACCGTTCTAGTCATCGTAACACTCATAGTTCATAGTGCAATTCCTGAGACGCTTCTTTCCTTTCCACCTCCATAGCCACTATCCAAAACATATAAATAGATCTACCCCGCCGTTCGAGGGTAGTCTTGAGATTTTCCGTTAACAGTCACATTGTGTACCATAAGTCAATTATAATAAAGTGTTATTTAATTTCTACCAACGACGATCCTGAAGTATATTATTTAAAGGGATACCCTACTCTGCGAATTCAGTTTCGAGAAATTGTTTTCCAAACCGGGCATCACAGTACGTCGGACCCAAAAACTCGCGGCGTTTCTTTTGCGGCAAATTACAAAAAGCGATCAAATTGTATAAAAGCGACAGACGGTTCTCGAGAATTATTTAAATTATTAAATAATCACGCCCGTGAAAAATTTAATTGAAGAAATTTTTACCCTTTCCGCCATCCTCTTTGTCTTCTTACACTTCACTGTTTATATTGGTTTGATGCGTATGAAATGACCCATTTCAAGACACTAAAAGTTTGACACAATTTGAAGTACTGTAACTGTCTAACGTGGGCTAGACGAATACATTAAATGAAAGAAATGAAAGTTAGGTTTGTAAGAAAATTCCGAATCTACTCATAATAATACTCGACACAGGACACATGGCTCAACGCGACGACCACCAAGACGCTGGGGCCCGGCATAATGTCGCCAAAGATTCCAAACAACAAGGCCCTTTGGCGAGGGGGAGGAAACCTCTCGCAACCACGAGGATTGGCACTCTTTTAAGAACATTCGGACACGCTACATCGCCTACATTTTGGCTTCTGACGAATAAATATAATATCGATATTCTGCGTAGTCGTTATTGTACGCGCTCACCTTGCAATTTCACGAATTAAACTTACAAGTCACAAAAGGAATTATTATTATTATTATTATTATTTTCCGTATTTGTCTTACAGGTTTGAGGGGAACAAAATTGTTTATTGAGCTGTAACGCGTGAAACCATATTATCCTCAAAATAGGAATGCTTATAAAAAAACGTGCGCTCGTTCGCTAGTGTATTGCGTGACGCGGAGGAAAACAAAATGAGACATTTCGACGCACGACGGTCGGAACGGAAAGTAAATAGAATTCCGAATACGCGTGTTGCTACGCAGAATACTGACGATTTACGAGAAATATTTCTCACGCTTTGCACGATTACTATTATGAAACGCCGCACTTCTTACAATTATGTCACCAATGCGAAGCTTAATGCTTGCTGAATATTATTATGTGAACTTTTGTCACCATGTTTTCCTTATGCTTTCGTTTTTGACATAACCGTTTTCACAGACATACTGTCCACTGTCAGAGTAACATTTCAACAAAGAAGATTTTCTTAACAGTGTTTCCTTTTGTTATTTGTTTTGTATTTTGTATCGATATGAATTCAGCCGATATTCGTGTCATTTTTTATATACGAGTATAAATTTTGCAATAATGCCGCAAAGTTACCGTCAATATAAACCACGCGTTTGAGGAAAATATTGTCGAATAACGAAATGTGCCGGCTGGTTTGAGAAGTGAACAAAAAATTGAAAATTATACGAGGTCTGTACAAAAAAAAAGGTTACTTTTAAAATTACGCCTACTACATACATTCAATTTCAAATTTTTTTTTGTATTGTGTTGGTACATACAGTCCTCAACATAAGTTGACAATATCAACTATTTTACGTTTATAGTTTGTTTTTGACGGATACAAAGGTAAGACGTGTTTTGATGTGCTTGGGGATCGAAAAAAAATGGATCAAAGAATCTGTATCAAATTCTGTGTTAAAAATGACATTAAGTGCCCCGACGCACTTAAAATATAGACTGTGGCATTTAGCGAGTCTATTTTGAGCAAAAAAAGTTTGTATAAATGGTACAAGTTCTTTACAGAAGGGTAAGAAGATGTTAATCAAGACCGAAAAATTCACGCCAGATTCGGTCAAATGTGAAGGTTTCGCTTATGGTTTTCTTCGATTACAATGGCGTGGTGCATCATGAGTTCTTGCCAGAAGGTCAATAAGGAATATTACCTTCAAGTTATGCGCCGTTTGCGTGAAGCAATATGAAAACAATGTCCGAAATTGTGAAAACATAAGTCATGGATATTACACCCCGATAATGCACCAGCCCACACGTTATTGCTTGTTCGTGATTTTCTGCCTCAAAACAACACTGTAATTATGCTTCTGCCACCGTATTTACCGGAATTGGCCCCCTGCGACTTTTTCCTGTTCCCAAAACTGAAAAGACCCATGAAAGAACGAAGGTTTGCCACGATTCAGGAGATAAAGGCCACATCGCCAGAAGAGCTCAAGACCATACCAAACAGCACATATCAGAAGTGCTTTGAGGATTGCAAAAGGCCCTGGCACAAGTGTATTATATCTAAAGGGAATTACTTTGAAGGGGATAAAATTGATCTGGATGAATAAATAAATATTTTTCGAGAAAAATAAAAAGTCACCTTGTTTTTTAACAAACCTCGTACACTCATCATTCATTAATCAACATGATTCAATACTTCTCCGGGACAACGCTTGGCCGCATGCGTCGCACAAAACGGTCGTGAAATCAAATGAGTTGAAGTATGACATTTTTAAGCACCCGGGTTATTTATCAGATACTTCGTTAACCGGCTTTCATTCTTTTTAACATTTGGAACTGTTTTCACGGACTAAACGCTGTGAAAATAATGAGAGTCTGAAATATTCAATATCAGAGTTTATTGATTCCAAAGATTGGACGGTCCTTAATACAATCATTTATACATTACAATTTCATTGGGAAAGGTGTACTTGAATCATATTTTGATTAAATAAACGGCTTTTGAAAGAAAATATGCAGTTTTATATATTCATTTAACACTAGAACTACCAACCAGTCAAAATGACTGGTTTCGGGTTTGGCATTTTTTATTACAAAATTTTATTGCCGTCCTTTTGTCAAAATGTCTGTCATGTTTTATTGAGCTAATGAATGTTTGTATATGTTAGGAGATGCTGCAATATTTATTTATTTATTTTCCTACTTTATTTTCAGTTTTGAAGTAAGCATGAATTTAATACCGGTACTTCTAGTGTTAAAAATCCGACATTTCACATGCACCAACCTCATATCGTCAATTAGCGTTATACTTTCTACCTCAAAATCGACATTGTTTTCTGTAATAAACAATTTTAGGTTAACAATATTAACTGAGAGTTATATAATTCTTCTTATCATACTTTGAGTTCCAAACTAATGTACCACAAATGCTACTTTGCTCTACTTCTATTTCACCAAATTTATCTGACTTTCTATTTTCGAAATCAGCCATTACATATTCAACAATCTAATAATATATATTGTAAAATATAAATTGACACAGTTATATATGCTGTTCTTCTTGCAAACCCAAATTTGTTATTATTACTGTCCTTAAAAAATGTAATTAACACCTCCAATTTGTAATATAACTATGTTCCTTATACGTAACGATCAAATTGGAAGTTGTGAACCGTTCCGTCTGTCAGAAAGATGATGACTTTGTTTTTCACAGTGAGAATGTCGTGCATAAAATTCACGCCCAAGGGCTCTGCCATTAATGGGACAGTATATTGCGAAACCTTGAAGAGATTAAGAAAAGCAATTAAAGATCGACGCTCGGGAAATCTAACAAAAGGCATTGTCTTTTTGTATGACAATGCCACACCACACTCGGCTCAATCCACGAAGGACCTACTGCAAAAATTCAAGCGAGAAGTGTAGCAACACATTCTGTATAAATCAGGTTTTTGACTCACACTTATACTTCTGAAAGTAGAACGGTTTAAGAAGATAATAACTGACCCCTTTCACTAATGATACTGCAGAACGATACTATCAAATATTTGTATAGTGTTATGAGGATTGCACGAATCATTTGTACAGGATGTTTCAGTTTCAAATTTTTAAATTCGCACATCTTCATCTTCCAGTATTCGAAAACCTTCGAATTTTCAAATTCCAACATGTCGAAATCCGCGAATTATGAATTTCCAAAATGTTCAAATCCTCGAATTCTCAAGTTTGAAATTTTTCAAGTCTCTGAACAAAGAGAGATAAACATTTATCATCATTAAAATTACCGAGATGTACTCATGACATAAATTTCGTCCTGAAATAATATATTTCCGCTTGAACATCGGGAAACCACTATTCCGTTTCACTCCTCGCGAGGATTTTTATGGCGAAGCTTTCCTTACAAAATCGATTGTTCCTGATGATAATCCTTGAAAGCACCACATTTACGCTCTTAGGATTTTATGAATAGAAAAGTCAGATCGTAGTCCACGATCTGTCACAGACAATTGCGCCAAGAAATATAACCCACTCAAGGAACCTCCTCTCTTTCTAGGTACTTCAGAATCTAGTTTCTTGAACTTCTGATTTCGCTGTCTTTGGCAAACTGATGCGTGTTATTTGATAGCTGAACTTTTCAAGAAATATTTCCTCGAGGTTAATTTTCTCGATAAAGATATCCCGAATTTTCTAAAGCTTATTATTGAAAATATTTTCGACAGAGCGACACATGTTACAGTTTTTTATGATCAATTACGTGTTCGCGCGAAGAAAACGCGACGTTTGTTTTTCACGGTATTCTGTTAACCGATTTCGATGAAACTCTTCGTACAAAAAGCACATTTTTACCCATTTCAGTTTTTCGCTTCTAGGGGCGACAGGGGGAGGAGTTAAGAGTTGGGAGAACCATCATTGGAATGGTCACGTCAAGAGATATTTATGGTATAAAAATTAGCTCGATCGGAGGGTGCCCCATTTTCTAGAACTTAACCAAGTTCTCAGTTAAAAAAATGTATCGAAGACGTTTGTTATCATTCGCCATTACAATTTTATTTAACTGTAAAATGTAACTTTAAAATATCCTATCAGTTTTGTATAAATAAATGTTTCTATTAGAAAGTATGTTCATTGTTAGTTTTTTATTATTGTTACTTATAAGAATTTGACGCTAAATCTACTTGTGTGTAATGTACACTTAGTTCAAAGTTAAAAATGAAGTTGAAAAATAAATAAACGTACGATAAAATATAAATTATCGTTATGATTAATTTTTCATCTTGATGAAAATCGACATAGATTTGAAGAAGACCAATATAACAAATTTTGTAACTTGAAATTGGAAACTTATGAATTTCGACCTTCGATAGTTTTAGTGTTAGAAACCAATTTTTTGTAAGCTGAAAATATTCTGGGTATGGTTAAATACTATATGAATCTATTGATCAGTGAAGTGGACATTTGTCGTTGCTGATTAAAATAGAAACATATTGTTTTGTATGTAATATTATGAACAATGTTCAACACATCATAGCTAAATGATTATACCGAAATAAAAAGTTCTATATTTTATACTTTTAAGCAATATAGTAGAATAGATACTTTTATTAGAATGTCACAATATGTTATTTTTACAGCATAATATAATATTACATTATAATTGTTGAAAATAAGTGTGAATTTAAAGAATTCGAAAAGTGCGTTAACAAAGGTAGGAGAAAGTTAGGACCAAGAAGTAGAAGCAAGAGGAAGATACTCTCCCACCTAGAGTTTGCCGTCGAAAGGTTGTATAAATAAATTTAAGCTATTGCAATCAAGTTATAATTCTGATTTCATTTTAACCGGAGTTATAAAATATTCATAAGTTATTCCGCATTAGCAACAAGAAGAATCTCATGTAATTCTGTATGTTTGCTAAGAATAATACCATATACAGGGTGGCTTGAATGATCTGTTACTAAGTTTATACTGATGCGCTCACGCAATCCATCTGAAAGTTGCCATATTGATAGTTCATTCAATTGTTTATAGGCGTGAAGAAGCATTTTCGTATACTACATCTCAAAGTGAGGTTATAGTGATGGATCTGAAGCGTAATTCTGTAATTGCTTTATATTTAGCTGAAACATCAGTTCCAATTATCGTTCGTGAGGTCCAGCATTTGAATGGAATCTATTTAATAATTGAATGCACTGTATTTGGGCTATTTCGGAGGCCAAGGTCAATGTAATAAAACATCGAAGTTTGAACGCTCTAAAATCAGCACTTGTCCGGGAATGGAAGAAGATTCCACAATCTCACGTACGGGCAGCGTGCGATTCATTCTTTCACCGTTTGAATGCAATTACTCGTGCAAAGGGAGGTTATATCGAGCAATGAGCATTAAATCATTTTCTTGAATGTTTCTCGACTATCTTTTCCCTTGGACAAAACAAAATATTAAAACGTGTATCTGTTGCAGCGGTGTGAAGTTGTAACAGTTCATTGCAACCACCCTGTATAATAATACAGGACCTTTACAATATAATATATTGAATACTTATTTACAGTGTTGTAGTGATGGTATTCAATGATTTGGAATAAGGATCTGTGAAGTAATAAGAATTTGGTGGATTAGACCGAGGACATAGGTTTTGTTTCTTACACAATTTTGTACAATGTTCTTTTACAAGAAAATAATTCCATCTCCCATTTTACAATTAATATTCTACCAGGTGGAACAGCGAGACGCCCCTTACTTCACTCTCCGCGGCGCAGCCTATGTTGACCTTTCGTTTTTCTAGAACTTTCTTGACGCTGTACAATTTTACATTATTTCTGATAGATTTATTTAAATATTGTATTTATTGCATTTACAATTTAGTCAGCGCATAATAGTTTTACAAAATTAGAAGTTTTCTGATGAATTTTTAATATCCGCTCGCGAATTTCTATTGAATTTTTCGCCGTATGCTGCAGTGTATTTTTTTTTTAGCAATAATACATAATTAATTATAGATTTGCATATATGCTTCGTAACAACGAATTACTTTTAATATATAAATGTTAGTTTCATCAATCAGTGAACAGTTGTCAGTGAAAAACATTTCAAAATTTTCAGAAAAATGTCTATTATATAATACTCTTGCCAGAAATGAAAGAAACGTGTTTTATATGTGGCTTTGCCAATGCAAGTGTTATAATTGCTCGAGGACTTCATGTCGGAAAATATCTGAACCGCAAAATACTATTTCATATACTGTTTACGATGCTTCATCAACGTCATTCCGAGACAGGTTCGTTTAAACACGGCAGTGCGATTCGGGAAAACCTCTGCTTCGACTCGGGATATGAGAGTTCATATTGTTCGCCTAGTTGAGTGAATCCACAAATAACTATGAGCAGAATTGCGGCAGCGGTATAAATCGATCAATCTGTCATGAGGAGAATTTTTCGCTATCAGCTATGTTATACCTATACCATATTCTGCAAGCACAACCCCTAATTTCGCCTGATTATCTAGCACGAGTAGAATTTTCGCACTGGGTTTGGGTGTAACATGTACTAAATTCACAATCTATTTATTGATGACGCTGCATATACAAGAGACAACACTAGGAATTTTTATAGCAATCACGTGTGGGCAGAACAAAACTCACGTGATCACTTCGACAAATCGCAAACATAGGTTTCATCGAGTATGAGAATGGAGGAGATCAGTTGTCTGAACCTCTTAGTTTACTAAATCGTCGGCCAGGCGTGGTATATCATGATTTTCCGACGAGCATGTTACAACAGTTTTTACTTGACACGCTCTTCCTGATACACTGGATCTATGGTTTATGCATGGTGGTGCTTCAGCTCATTTTGTCCTCATCCCCAAACCAAAATTTCCGAAGAAAGTGGATTGGACATGGACGATCAGATTCAGAATCATCTATCGCCCTATTTTAACCCTCCAGACTTTTCCTTATCGGAATTTTTTAAGACTGATATACTTATCGCCGTCTTATTCGCATGGATGAGTTGTGACTTAGTTAAATAGAAGAAGGTTGTACAGCGTATGTAGTTCGAAAAGTTTTAAGGTTGTCTTGTACGATGGGATATCTTGTTCGAAAATGTGACATTTCGATAAAATTAAATTATGACGCATGGAGCAACACGAAAGCAAGTAAGTCGAGCAGTGTAACTTAATCAAACAATTGCTAATAATTTTGTATATAGAAATTATGTGATCCACCTTAGTTATAAATTTTGTGTCCATTTGACGATTATTATTTGTCCTGACATATTCAGTGAGAGTAACAAGCTATATTGAAAGACATACGAAAAAATATATAACATCATTTAATAGATGAACCTAACCTTTGTATCTTCAATATTCGTCCATGCACAAAAAAGCTATCTTCACTAAAATAATTTGCCTACTGAAGTTTGAAATTTGTTTAAAACATTTTCTTTGTAGATGTAAATAGACAGCTTGTATATCTATCGCATGCTTTGTCAGTTACAGTTATTAATATATAGTCCGTCAAAAAATTCTCTGTACACCGAGCTAAGATTTATTGAACGTTGTATATTAGGCAAGAAGCAGGTCAGAAATAAATAATTTTTATATAGTTATATTCAGAAACATAACATTTATTATTAGTGACACATTCTTGTGAAAAGAATGGTTATTGCATAATCATTTATTATTGCATCGAACATTTATGGAGTGAAATAAAAATAAAATTAAAAAGGTACAATATTAAAAACAAGGAAGATCTGAAATTCAAAATACTATTAGAGTGGAATAATATTCAACCAGATTTAACTAAAAAGTTGGTATGTACAATGCAAAAAAGGTTGCAAGTAATTATTAAACTAAAGGGAGGACCCACCGATCACTAATTATAAAATTATAGTTAATAAATTTATGTGTACGGAGACTTTTTTGACCTCATTTTTCTTACGTTTCTACTTTCGTGTATTATACTTCGTTAACAAATGAATCTATGCCCATTCCTGTTTCATTAATAACAAATGTTATGTTTTTGAATATAATTAAATAAAAATTATTTATTTCTAACCTGCTTCTTGGCTAATATACAACGTTCAATAAATCTGAGCGCGGTGTACGGAAACTTTTTTGACTGACTGTAATTAATATCAAGTGCCAAATTTAGTTAATTGTAATTGAAAATATTTTAAATCATTGGCACGTTTTCGTAAAGCAGTACATGAAGATAAATGTTTCAGAGCTTAAATAAGTCTCGATAAATAACAATTGATTAGGAATTTTGTTAACAATAACTTTTCTGTACATTTTATACGTTTAAACTAATTAAAATGTAGGAGTAAAATGTATTAGCTGTGTAGATATAATTACAAGTTTCTATAGTTCAATACATATTGTTTACATCGTACAACTAGCTCCCCCAAATTATTTTCATCAACTACAAAATTTTCTATTTATAAAAATGTCGGTGATTCTATAGTCACATTTTTCATTTTTCACACTAAACTAAACAAAACATATAACACGATATAATATAAAAGAAATACTTCTTCATTTTATAATATTAATTGTTATACGTATATAATAACGTCGATAAATCCTTCGTTTGATAAAGATTACTCGAAAACCATCCACGCGGCTGGCGTTTACAATCACAATATTCGGAGCGCGGCGTCGCGCAGTGATGAACAAAAATTAGCATAATAATAGAAAGAAGAAGACTGGAAAGGAACCACTAGAGTTCCACGATCGCATTTATCGCCAAACATAAACTAACCGAACATAAATTCATCAGGGGGAATGAACGAACGTAATATTCTCTCGGTTCTAAACCAAATCTCGAAGGTGATATCTCTTCCAGCGTTTTTTAATTTTGCCATTATCGGCGCCGGCCATTCGGGAATTATGAAATCTCTGTAACCGGATTCTCGAGCGATTTGGTGTTGGTATAAGCCGAATGGCGAGGTGTTACAGTGAAAAATAACTGGTGCAAGGAGAATTCTTTACCGATGACATTAATTAAGTCACGGGCTAAGGGTGCCATGACGTATTTTATGTCCACTACGTGCCGCATAGCCTATTCCCTGCTGGTTCCTCTTATCGCTCTACCAGTCGATATGCTTCCAACTTACTTCCCCAAGCATTTTTCCCTTTCATCGTTTAACCCTTCGAGCGAAAATGTTCTCCATCAGAAGTTCAGCGGCAACTATCGCGCATTCTGCCTGTTCGAGCATAGAACGAAACGAGTAACATGTTCGTAACGACCTGTGGAAGATCGGCACTTGGTGCAAACTTAACTCTCTGCCATAACGTTAAACATTTTTTTGCAAAAATGTACTGCGTTTCGTTCAATTGAATCGTTCGCAACTTTACATAAAGGAGTATATCTCTATTTTACAGTAGCTAAATTATTGAACTCAAATATACAGGAATAAGTTATATTTAAGATATCCTCTTTTCTTGGTGACCACATTTCCAACTTTGGTTACTTATCGAGTAAAATCTTTATCGTGTGTTTTCTTGGATACCTTAACGCTTTAGTTTAGTTTCGTCTGAAAGTTGGAAGTACAACTAATATGTGTCCTGGCCCTTAAGGCCCTAACTTTCCCGAGGCCCTTGAGGACAAACCCTTCTCCAACGTTTTTCCTAGAAAGTGGTCACTCTTTCTGTCAGTTCTTTCAATGGACGTTTCAATTTCCGATTCTAATAAATGTTTAATCATACTACCAGTGTGTTTTATTCGTGGGGCCATAAGATCTTGCTAATTGTGTTGTTGCGTCCCGAACAGGAATATTTTTCAAAATATCCTTTGTAATTTCTCACCGACTGAATGCGTATCAATAATGTATACTGCATTCTGGAACACCCTAATCGTACGAAGTAACAGTCTTTAATGTGTATTAGATATATTATTATCTGGCGACTAAACTAAGATTCTTAATATATTTGTTAGTATAATTCTTATTTTAATGCTTTGTCGATCAAGGTTCTGGGGTAAGTGCCAAGAGGTCAAGCTTAGTCCCCTTACCAGAAGGCATTTCAGCCTTCCCCACTCGGTGGCCAGATCCTTAAAGAACAACACCCCTAAGCAATGCAACGTCGGGCTGCTTGCCTTTTCCAGAACATTCTCATGCCTCTTTTTAAACAATCTGGCGACACTCGATGGCTGCGTGACTTCGAGTCACTGGCCATCGTCATAACATAAAATAAAAACATACAAGACTAACATGATATGAAAATTTATGTATGTACAACGTTTTTATGAGAATATTGGAAATCACCGATATGGAGTTGCCTATATACAAAAATAAAAATTCAAACATCGAAATTAATTTTTTGGAAAATATCTTCTTCATTGTATATGTATTTAAGAACAATTTTCAATGAACAATAATAAATTTCATTCGAAGGCAACAAACAACAGCAAGTGCGAAATTTCAAAGGAAAGCATTATATTAAAATATTAATTTATTTCTTTATATTAAGTTATTAATTTAATTTCTTATATCAATTATTAATTTAATTTTTTGCATTAAGTTACTAATGTAATTTCCCATATCAGATTATTATTTAATATTTTTCTCATATCAGATTTATTCAATTTAAATTATTCTAGATTAGAAATAAGTAACTGTCAATGTTACTATCTTGCAAACGTCACAAAACTATCTTTCGCAAAAAGAGTTTTTACAGTTTTGTAGTATATGTTGTAAATACCAATAGCTTCGTTTATTCATTGCATTCGTTGTATTCTTTATGTTAAATAAGTTTATGGTCAAATAATGTATTTGACAGCGATAGTTAGTTTCCTTGATGTTTTCTTATCTATGTTATATCTTTGATTAATTAATTCTATGTTCTCTTTACTTTTCATCTGTTATGGTCTATGGCGTCTAACAAACTGTCAATCTTATACTGTTCAATAAACGTTTGTAATATTCTGTTCAGTATATGTTTATATAATTCTGTTAATTATACTCAAAAGTATAAACCTGATTACAACACGAAATTTTAAGAATGTATATCTTATACACAATTACATAGTACTTAAAGTGAAATGTACCCTATATAATTTGGCAAAAAAAGAAAAAAAGTTGCTTCCCAATAACTTGTGACTAAAATAAACAACCGTAACATTGTCGTTTAATCATCAAATACAATCACATCCCATTTGTGTTATCGGAGAAAGTATTTTTGTCAAGCTTTTATAATGGATTTGTGCGAAGTTGAACCCAGAACGCGAATAACCGTTATCGGAGAGGCATTTTGTTTTCATTATCGTTACCGTAAATCGTATCCTGGTTTTCGATGGTCGATATCCGATAGGTTGTCGCTACCAATATTTTCATTTCTCAGTGAAACGAATTCGTTGATAAAGCTATGTATGCATTGGCCACGTTTCAAACGTGTTCCGCCCATTTATCGTGCATTTTAATGATAACATTTCACACCAATTTCGGTAATATATACAAGACAATGCAATTAAAAAGGAAGATAATTGATAGTTGCAAATGTTATGACCATTGTAAAATCACTCGCATCGTTAAATACGATAAAAGTGTAATATTTGTAACGAAAATATATCGATACGTTCCTGTAATTGAAAATCACTTTCATTTCCCGAAAAATAATGTATTTGGTTGGGGAATAAGTTTTTAGCGTTTTTATATTTTCTTTTATTTACAACGATTTTTTTACTGTTTGACAAAGTGTATAATATTCATTCGATAGAGCTCTTTCTGCTCTATAAAACTTTACTAATTGTCGAATACATAATTGATTAATATTATATTTACCAGACTAGTCAAAATGACTTACAATTTCAATTCAAAATTCCTATTGCATGTGACTTTTTTTTAAAGTATATAGTGAATGCCCCGAGCGCCCACCAGAGTAGCGCCTCGGTTGCACCCCCGCCGAACACCGAATACCTGGGACCTACCCCTATCCTAGTGACCAACCCCAGTACACAGAATAAATAGCCGAAAACTTCTCGTTTTTACTCACTCAGCTACGACTTGACTTATCTGCTTCATTAGCTGCTCCCTTGTGTGGACAGTCTACGGACGGATAAGCAAGTACAACTCTGCTTCTAAAGCACTCCCTGTGTGGGACCCACCAGGACAGAGTTAGAGTATAGTATTTTACCTCGTACGCGAACTTATACATTTTGCTTGACGCGTCTGACTAGACTAAGTTTAGAAATAGTTTAAGTCTCTATTGTAATTTATTTAATAAACTTTAAAATTGTAACTAACCAACGTTACAAGTAAATAAATACTTACTTTTTATTTGAAAGTAAATAAAGAATTGAAATCCCACCAAGCACTTTTTCTAAACACCAGTCAGAATGTCTGGTTTTTGTAGAAATAGGTATACTCACAGACCTGTTATTATATATATATATATATATATATATATATATATATATATATATAATTTATATATATAATTTATATAATTTATTGTAATTATTATATATGTAGTTATAATTATTATACATATAATTATAATTATAATATAATGATTATAATATTAGCATAATATTATTATAAATATTTATTATATTATTATATTTATTATAATTATAATATTATATATAATTACATATACATATAATGTACCAGTATATTATATATACTGGTAAATCTTTTGTTTAAATAAGAGTCTTTAATAAAAACGCTACGAACTTATTCCCCAACCTAATACATATGGAATGTTTATGTTGGTCACCGTTTCGTCAGTAAAATAATCCTTCCTCTTAAATCGATCATTTCTCCTATTTATTAAAGCGTATTTCTACTCGTGCAGTAAATTAGTTGAATTAAAAGTTAATAAATGTAGCGCATCTTCTTTCATACCTTTGAAATCGTTGCTGTGTAGGAGAAAAACATTGAAGTATATCATCGCGAACACTTAGTATAACCAAAAGAACAAAAGTAGGTAACATAGGATTTTTAAAAACTATTACTGCAATGCACGTAATATTAGGAAGAATTCGATTCTAAATATTTTTTGAACGGAGAACCATCGATGTTTGCATCTCCTTCTTATACATACTACCTGCTTTGATTATTCTGTAATATAAATTACTATATCATTGCTTGAAGTCGATGTTTAATTGAAAGTAATGAATAACAGCGAATTAAAAAAAATATTCTCAAGCAATGCGGTGTTATCTTGAAAAGCAGGGGTTTCTAACATTTCTTGTGTTTTTGAAATTGTTAAGTAGAAATTCTTACTTTAAAGAACAATTTATTTTAGTAGAACCATAAATTTACTTTAGTATAATTTTATAAAAACTTCGAGATAAATTAGTTCCTTCATTCAGTAATGTTCTTTGTATGAAATGACGATAAAAATCTTATGACAATTCGTTCTAACGCGTAAGATAAATTAAAAATTTTCATATAAATTTTTATTTTCTATTTAGAAAAACAAATATATAAAGACCTACCTTATATTTATATATAAACAGTTGTTGAATAATTACACAGTTTTGGTTAAAAAAAAAAAGAATATTTATTAAAGTGATATAAGATAGAAACATTGTATAAATTTTTGGTTCTGAGCGACACTGTAAACTCAGTAACTGCTCTTTCGAAATGCTGGTATCGAACTAAGGAACATATCGTAATACGGGATGCAGTTTTTACTTCCTTTTGCCATGTAAAGGGATACGTTTAAAATTATTTAAAAATATACATTTCGGATTTATGAGAAAATCCAACAGTGAAACTGACAGTTTAAAAAAAGTAACAGTTTATGAAAATAATAAAACACATACACTTTTAAAAATAATAAAAAAACAATATTTCTATTCAATATTTAAAACAAATAAAAATGTGCACTACACACATTAAAAGATATGAGGATAAGTAAAAGTATACACTTCACTATTTAACCTTCATTCATTGTCGTAATTTCAGAATTTCCAAATTTGCATTTAATGTCATGAATTTGGTTAGACACCAAAATCATTTTCTTAACGAATCCCATTTTCTTCAATTTAAATTAATTTTTTTATATGAATTAACAGTAAGAGAGGAACACAATTATTTTAATTACAAGAAAAATTGTACAATTTCGTTTTTTAAATATTTTGTATTAACAACTCGAGCTTGCAAATATCTTGTCCAGTAATATATCCTCGTATAATGCTGTACTTGCTGTAATGCGGGACATGTTTGCTGTGTTGTACGAAGATCCATTGTATTTATGACAATATCGTCGTAGCTTCAGTTTAGCAATCAGAAGCTCGAAATTGGCTCGATAGCGAGCGAAACTGTCTATTGAATTTCCGGGCGCGTCCACTTGATGCGTTCCAGCGATCGATTATATATTAACGATACTGGAACTTTTCCAAGAACTTGGAAGCCTCGAAACAGTCGGCTTACCAGACATTTGACACGAAACACGTCGATGCAGTGAGCTGAAATCCCGCTCAAATAGAAAGGGGTTAGCTTTGCCCCGGGTAGGCACCGCGAACAGAACCGTTTAGCTTAGCTGCGTTATTGAACCATCTTTATTACCTGTCAACAAGAAACCATCTCGAACGTTTCGAACGACACACCTTCCGGATGAAACTTTGAACCGTTTGTGGATATTGCGGAGTAACAACACGTTCATAGAAATTTCACGCGTTCGCTATCACCGGTTAATTAAGCCAGTAAATATAGTTCAATTTATATCGTGTTTGGTTTCATTTTAATCAGAAAAATGTAAAAAATTATTGATAAAAGTTTGATAATGCAAAAATAGACAAGCGATCTTCTCGACGTCTTCGCTCCAATGTTGGAAATTATTTTCTGCTTATTGTTAGTTCGTATATATTGGGTCATATAAAAAGTCTCCGCAGTTTTTTGCCACTATAACGTGTTGATTATATATCGGGTAATACTCATCCGATTGTCGCAAACGAATATGTGCTGAAAAGGTAACATTTCAACTTACATTTTTTGTGAAGATAGTTTTCTGATTCGTTGCTCGAATAAAAAATTATATTAATTTGAATCTCAGTGAAATATCTGAAGAAATACGCTATGTAATGCTTTTTTTACTATAAAAAAAGTAAAATCGCTGCAGAAACATGCCAAAACATTTGTGAAGTGTAGAATGAGAATACTGTGAGTGAACGAAGGACCCAGGAGTGGTTTAGTAGATTCCGTTATGGAAATTTCGATGTGAAAGATGCACCTCGCTCTGATCGGCCAGTCGGTACAAAATTCGACGAAGTTTTGCAACTGGTGGAGCAAGACCGGCACACAAGCTGTCAGAAAATAGCGGAGGCACTAAACATTAACGACATGACAGTTTGGAATCATTTGAAAAGAGTAGGCTACCAAAAGAAGTTCGATGGTTGGGTGCCACATGAATTAACGCAGAGAAATTTAATAGACCGATTACCATTAGTGAAATGCTACTGAAACGCAACGAAATCGAACCATTTTTGAAGCGAATCATTACTGGCGATGAAAAATAGGTGAAATACGAGAATTTCAAACACAAGCGATCATGGTGAAAAGCTGGTGATCCTACATAAACGACTTCAAAGCCTAAATTGTCGGCAAAGAAGGTTATGTTAAATGTTTGGTGGGACTGGAAGCGAATTATCCATTATGAGATGCTGCAACCTGGTGAAACCATTAATTTGGGCATGTACTGTGCACAACTCAATCGTTTAAACGAAGCAATCCAGAAAGAATGACCAGAATTTGCCAACAGAAAAGGAGTTGCATTACATCATGACAATGCGCGGCCACACACATTTTTGATGGCTCGCAACAAATTAACGGAACTTGGTAGGGAAGTTCTGATGCATCCACCGTATAGCCCGGATCTTGCACCCTCTGACTGCCACTTGTGTCGGTCTCTGCAAAACTCTCTTGATTGTAAAAAATTGACCAACCGAAGTGCCGCTGAAAAACGCTTGGGTAAGTTTTTTGACGAGAAACCACAGAAGATGTACACTGATGGGATTATGCAGTTATCCGAAAAATGGCAAAAGGTCATAGATAAAAATGGTCCATATGTATTTGATTGAAATTGGTTTTCAGTAAAGAAAATTTTTATTCAAAAATGTACCAAAAAACCGCGGAGTCTTTTTATATGACCCAACATAAATCATTTTCCATTACATCGAGGCTTTACTGTATAACTAAACCTGTTGTGGATCAATGTCGTGTGTGCAAGATAAACACAATTTATATTATAGAGAAACAAAGGATATTGTATAAAATATATAATATAATGTATTTAATTTATTAATATAAAAACATATCATATTATAAAGGTATACAGGGTGGGCCCATAACTTTGTCCACCTTGAACATCACTACATCGAACACCTTCTATGATATCTGTAAGTTTACTTAAAAACCATATTTGACCTTGCATGACCTTGAACGATAGCTTGTTGAAGTTGTCTCGACACCGGCTATCACATGGTGATAAAAAAAACATACCATTCCATTTAAAAAAATGGTCATGACCTTCAAATCTCCTCTATGCCTCCACCCAGGTAAAAAATATATGTATCATAATATGTCCCCCTTTGCACCGTTCAAGTTTCGTATATGACATTTTTTCATATTATTGCAAATAACGACAATATTCAAGGTGGACAAAGATATTGCTCCACCCTTGTATATACAGGGTGTCCCACAATTATGGTACGAGACGGAAAGTTGTGTTAGGTGGGGCTATTCTGAACAACTTTTTCTTTTGCAAAAATACTGGACGAGGCTTCATTTTTAAATTATTAAGGAAACACAACGACCAATCAGAACGCGAGGATCGCGTGCGTTCGGAGGTAGAAGCGTAGGCCTGAGTTATAGTTGGCCGTGATCGCGATCGAACATACAGCGCGCGCGATTCTCGCGTTCTGATTGATCAGTGTTATTCCTTAATAATTTAAAAATGAAGCCTCATCCGACATTTTTGCAAAGGAAAAAGTTGTTCAGAATAGCCCCACCTAACACAACTTTCCGGCTCGTACCATAAATTGTGGGCCACCCTGTACATATACTATCGAAAATACTAGCAGACTGTTCAACTGTCGCAACAACACTCAATTCTAATCTTAATTGTAACAACACGATTCGACTCCTATTTCAACACTGACGCTCCGGTCAGGAAAATCCTCGTAGGACGCTTTTCTGACCTCTCACTCTATTCCCAAAAACGCATCGTAAGTTCGTGCACTATGTCCGTCAACGTTTTCCCTACTACTGCCCTCCTCCTGCCCTTGCAAACGTCTTGAGAAGGACCACCCATACACATAGTTCTTTAAAGCTAACTTTCTAAAAACTACGGCACTACGATTTGTATACGAATAAATATGTTTAATAATAATAGCAATAAGTACTAATAATACCAATAGTCTCTACTTGCGTACATTATGGCCGCGTTTTTTACTGTGCGATTTCAATCGATCTTTCCGAAGTAAGCTATGTGCATCATAATCTATAGTTCGAAACCTTTTTTTCGAAAAAAGCTTTCTTTGAAACTCCGTTGAAAAACGATTTTCATACAACAGTTGTATATTTTCTGGAGACATAGAGCATGTTGTAAGCTCACTCTTTTGTCGAGGTATGTGCGTCATCTTCAATTTTTTAAATTTAGGTGAAGTATTCTACTGCTTTTTAATCTCAGATAAATCTAATGATTAGTTCACAGAATTAAGAAGGAGTTAATAGAAATTTTGCGTAAAAAAATATTAAATAGAATTGCCCAAAATTGATATCTGTCGACGCATTATTGAAATAAGTTTTAGTACAAGTATTAAACTGTTGCCGGTTACTATTGAGACACAATTTCTTGATGCGGTTATATATGAACGATGAACATTTTCGGGAATTTCTGTAATTATTGCGACACGTGCGAATATTTGTTCTCGTATATCTTCGACTGCCGACGGTAGCTCTAGATAAATTTCATTTCCTAGTACAGTCATATATTCTTTGTACAATCATAGTACGTAGCACGCTCGAGATAAACTTCATTTCTTAGATTATATCCTGAAAGATGAATTTCCGAGAATCGAGCGGCGCCATCTAATTATTTTTGTAACTCTGTTCCGGGTAAAAAAGTCTTCAAAGAATATGGCTGTAAGAAGTTTTCATCGTAATAATTTAATAATAAAACAGATTTAATTAACGTTGTAACGTATATATGTATATTTAATATAACCTTTTAAACGACTTGAACAAAATTCTCTTTACTTTCACGGTACACTGAAGTTCTTTTTTCACGCACCACTCACTTTTGTTCTCTCTCAAGTACTCCACGTTTACTCCTATCAATGTCTCTCGTGTCAATCACACTTTGTTTTTCATACTTGATGTTATACTTCTAATGTTAAACTTCGTTTACAATTAAAAACGATCTCGCAATATTTTCATCGATCAGCAATCACATTTAGGTGATGTTTTAAGACATATTTTCCAAGTGATTATTTAAACTTAACAGAAAATAGAGCATTCATTCATTGTTTGTATGTTACAAAATAGAATACATATGCTGAAATTAAGTTAGAGTACATGTTTACTAAATCATATACAAAATTGTATATTTCATCTCGATTAATAATAACTTTGTTGTATACTATATTCATTATCTTTTTAATTGTTTCTCTTTTATTATTGCAAATTTTGTTTTATCTATGTTGTGAATTATTCTTCTCCCAATTTTTATTCCTATATTTGTTGCAATTATTTTACTACATTAATCAGGAATATTTGTTTAATATCCTTAATTATTCTTATGTTGATTATTATTGGTATTAAATGCAGTCTACTGCTTCTAGTATTGATATCAAAACTTCTTAATGCACCGAATGGAATACAAATAGAGTTTATATTGATTGCTATTATATAGCAAAAAATCAGAATTCAGAAAAATACGTTCTGAATAGTTACTACTGCTCAAGAATTCCTATAACAATATATCGTTAACAAATCAAATATGAGATAGATATTTATAATTTAAAATGTATCTCAAAGAACGAGCTTACATATTTTTAACTCCATAATAATAGAATGTAACGTAACTTCGCAGGTTATGTTAATATTAATTCACTTACACTGACAATTATTGGATTTCAAGTAATATTATTACTTAATATAACATAATGTAATAATTTTAAATAATATAGCTATTCAATAATAGTATAATTAGAATATAAAATGATATATGTAGATATAATTTTGTTGACGGAAGATTGTCTGCTATGTCATTTATGAACACACAACAAGAACTATGTAAGATCGATAAATACAGTAGCGGACAAAAGTTTAAGACGAAATGTAAAAAATAAATAATTGATTTACTATTCATAAAAACCATAAATAGTGTTCTACTTTCGGCGTTAACTAATTAGACATTTATTTATACACTTATAAAAAAAATTTCATTTTGACATTGTGCTCAATAGCGAGGTTGAAAAAAAAGGAACGAAGTTCGTATAATATTTCAAATCAAATCATCGTCTTAAACTTTTGTCCGCTACTGTATGTACACGACTTTTATTTTTAATTGGTATTAAAAAGATTGCAAATTATTTGAATCAATATGTTATTTTTGAAGATGAATTTTTAATAGTTGCTGATAAAAACAACTCTTTTCTTTTTCATTTTCGGTGAAGAGACATCACTTAATGTCTTGATTTTTGACAGAAGTCGTGTAATTACTCTTGTTGCAAATAAAAGATTTCTGTAATTAGCTGTCCTCTTTTCGTTTCATATTTCAGCAGTCATAAACTATATAATTTAAGCATTTTAAAACACTTATTTCAAATATATTATTATACATCGTTGGATTATTGAGGAATAATCCGTTGCAAAACTGAATCTAGTGGCGAGAAACACTGCTAGTTGTCTGCACAGGAGGGCCATATTGGCTCCACCAGGTCTTAGACTATTTTAGTTTCGGGACTGAGACTATTTTTCGTCGAAGACCAAAGTAATAAACATGGCGTAGACAACAATTTTTATTTTTTCTAGGTGGACAACGGATTTTCTTTTCCAGAATCAGAGTGTCGCTTTACTTCCAGTTTAGATTTTCTACAGTAAAGACGTCCATCCGAGCTGTTGAAATAAAATCTCTATTTTGACCATACATATAACAAGAGTTCCGTGTTAGTCTTCCATTTCCAATATATATATTATTATTATTATTACTTAAAACACATAAATTTCTACCTATATTTTAATATATATTTAACGAATGCATAATCTGACTTATTTATTTAAAAAAACAAAAGGAAAACGAGTTTTAAGCTTAATTTTTTCTCGTAATTTCGTATAGTGGCTTTATAAAAAGACGAACGGATTCAGAATGTGAACATAGGTACTAGTATAATCAATTAATAAGTAGCGTTATTAATAAAACTCTTCCGGTATTCAATTCTGGATTCGAAAGAAGTTTCCTTTTCCGCGAGGCCTTAAGAAAGAGTTACAATTTTTGGATTATTCTTGGAGTTAAAGACAAATAAAAGATTTTAATCTGTGAAACGAACGTCCAAAGAGGTCGATTAAAAGTACAACTTAAAAAGCAATTTCTGGTCTATTTTAATTCAAACAGTTTCATCGTATATTCCTGGATTGCAGTTAAGAGGTCAAATGTATTTCTCAAAAGTGCATTTGCGGAAGTTCATCCAATTGAAGTCGGATACGTCACTATATGCATTTGTTCGTTTATCTCTTTATTTATTTACTTGTCTGTTCTATATTACAAGCCGAAAATTTGAACTTTTTGACTTGAAATTTTAAGCTTGTCTTCGTGACAACCCTCATGCAGTATACAGGATTTTAGCAGCTATCATTTTCGCTAATTTTTACATATAAAATTGACTGAAATCCTGTTAAAAGCTCTACAACTCATTGTTAACGATAATATGACACTAATGGTCGGATGCATTGCGTTTGATATCGTTGTGTGCTCTTGCGTTCTTTGGGATTCAACTTAATGAATCACGAAGTAATTAGGTTGTGGAATCAGTGAATCCACTCAGACGATAAAAGTAACAAAACAGCTGCTGAGGGCAAAATGTTTGTGCTTTATTAAAAATCTAAGACTTGATTTAGCACTTAAGAAAAATAACACCTCGCAAAGTGACAACGGACTTTAAAGGATAAATATAAAATTGATGTGCACTCTATGAGTGTTATTGAAAATCTGCTGGAGAGAAAAAATAATGTTCTCTCTAGAAAAAAGTATGTAGTGGGATTTGGCGTGTTGCTGGGGTTGGACAAACGACTAAGTTAAAATCAAGCTAATTTGATTGGTTATAGAAAATTGAAGAGAAGTGGACAAGAACCGCCCTTACCAAAAGCTCCTCGCGAGATTACTCTTTACCTGAGTAACCTAAAGTAAAAATACGACGTCGTTTGTCCCTTAATGGTTCGACACTCATAAAATAATAAACCGCGCTGGCTCTCGAAAATCATGCTAAATTAGAAAAAGTTAAGAATGTAAATTGCACGTTGTAAAGTGCAGCAAAAGGCAGTTGTTGATTATTGAAGAAATTACTAAAGTTAAAAATAAGCTCAATGGCTTTATGATTCTATGAATGCGTCGCAACAATCGTGTTGGGCAGTTTCAGATACGTTTAATGGCTTAGAACGACTTCAACATGTCCACGTCTCATGTTTGTTCTACCTACATGTTTACAATAAGTACTCTAAATTTTAAATACATATTCGAAATCCCGTGCGGCACCTGGTCCGTAGACTCACTAGTTATAAAAAGGTGCACTTATAAAATACAGTTCAGTGAAAAATAAATTAAATCGGCAGGCACATCTCCTCTCTGCGAAGAAGTTAGATTACAAAGATAACTGAATGAAGCTCTCACGATTGGTTGATGTGCATTTCCATAACATTTTCAGTCATAACTCAAAGATCGCATTTCTTTCAGTTTTTTCACTCTTGACACAAATGCAACGCGTGTATAACGATACTGATATTCCGAATAGGAAATAGTAAACGAACTTCTAGTCAACGACAAACGAAACAATTTATTTGATTCGATTGCAAATTTGAAACAGAAAACAATGGTACATTGTACACAGCCATTTAAATATTAAGGGGTTATACCTACTTGGGGTCGGGAACAGTTACGTGATTTTCAAGAATTTTTTGCCACTTTAATAAAATTTTGTTAATAATTCTCAAAACACTATCAAAAAGTTCATATCTTAAGGTGTATATATAAATTTTTGTATGAAAAAATATTAAAAAACAAATGAAATATAACTCGTCTCCAAGATCGTCAGTTTTTTTGCGGTGACCACGATATCTTCAGAACGCCTTATCTGAAGTCAAAATCCAAAAATAGTGCATTAGTACATCGTGTTACGAAGAGCCTGAACGAAGGATTTTTCATTTTGATCACAAAATTTTTTTTTATTGCAAAAAAACCATATCTGTCCACCTCGAACCATTGATTTTTTCGTAAAATTGTTGTCATTTTTGTAAAAATCAAAATTTTACGAAATTAGGGCCTTCGTTCAGGCCCTTCTTAACGCAATGCGCTAACGCACTATTTTTTGATTTTGACTTCAGTTAAGGCGTTCTGAACATATCGTGGTCACCGCAAGCGATATTTCATTTGTGTTTTAATATTTTTTCATACAAAAATTTATATATATACCTTAAAATATGAACTTTTTGATAGTGTTTTGTGAATTATTAAAGATATTTATTAAAATGGTAAAAAAAATTCTTGAACATCACGTTACTTTTCCCGATCCCAAATAGATATAACCCCTTAAGAACATATTCAATTTCGTGCGCGGCGCCTATAGAGCTACTGGTGCTACGTACTCATAATTATAGGCAGCATTTTTGCGAATACATCGAAACTGCATAAAACTTACGCTAAAAATGAATATGTTTCTTGTATTTAGTACGCGAACGAGTAAAATGATGCAAAGCTAACGGGAACGGCGGTAAAGTTTAACCATGCATTCTGATCAATAGCCGCAAGCGTGAATCGTTCGTGAAAAAGGAATTAACATTGTTTGTCAGTGACAGATGCGAGACAGTGGCGGAAGCAGAACAAGCCCGAAGGTGTGGAGTCGTGACATTCCGTAATTACCAACACAGGTTTCTGCGCGAAAGTTTACTCGACAGAATGATCCGTAAATCCTCTTACTCATATACACCGGGGCAATCACTTTAATCTGGTAACCAGAGACGACGAAGCCTCGTCAGCGTCTCGGAAATTTGCGCGTGTTAACGCGAGTATCATTCTCTCTCACCTAAGCCTGTTGGCCCCGTTTTACCTTTGCGAAACCTTCCGCGTGTCTTCGGATCAAATTCATACGTATAAGCGGAAAAAGGTGAAAGCGTTTCCTGCGAGGTTGACCCGAAGATTTATGGACAGTAAAATTCCATTGGCAACGAAAGCAAGGCTTTATTTCGACCTCCGGTCGATTTTTTATCTTCACAGGTAGATAAATATCGCTAACAGTGTTGTACCTTAGTGTTCTGTGATTGAATATATATTTGTGTATAACATTTTGTGATATCTGTTCAAATATGTATTCAGGAATTAATTTACTGGCAAGAGTTGACCAAGATTCGACAATCATCATTTTCATTTTTATCATTTCCATCGCCTTCATCTTCAGAGTACAAGGTAGCGCTCTGTAAATAATTACTGTAATTGGTCCCTGTTGAGGCCCTCTATAAAGTTGTAAAGGTTCTTATGGCCAACAATGCCTTTAGTATTAGAATAGATTTCGAATTTGAATGTAGCAATTACCCATAAGACTGTCGTCCCATCGAAGGGTTGGAGCACACCGTGGCAGCCATAAACTTAGGAAGCCATACAGACTCGCGAACATCCTTGTAGTTTTTTTCTAGTTATTGTTCGCATCTGGTCGCCAGATTGATATTTTTACCTTTTCGATCGATATTTACCTTAAAGAGAAAAACTTGTAATATTTGCGAGTGGAGTGGCCCAAGAAAGACGTAAACCTTTGTTTCCGTTCCACAAATTTGTACATTTTATTCATCCAATCGGAATCATTCACCCCCATCAAGACTACTTGACCGAGGTGACGTGAAGATTGAAATTAGTTAGATACATCAGAATAGAAAGAATAGTTAGTCAGCCAGTTATAGAATAAAACGAATAGTTAGTTGGAGTAAATAGGATAGAAAAGAAGCTAGTATAGAACAAGTAATAGAACATAGAATATAGTATAGAAGTTCGACTCGAATAAAATAGTTAGAAACATAGATATTTTGTAATCTCCAAATATTGGAGTGGTCCTTCCAGTATTGGTTATAGCATTGTCATAAAACTTAGTCGGCACACTACGAGCAATATACAACAAGGCTCGAACGAATTTATTTTCAACGAAGATCGTTAACAGTCCAACTATACACCATTAATGGTATATAATTGGCCTCTTCTACTATTATGATTTCTGATGCTATGTCTTATGATGATACGTGATTATAAGGAATTCGTAATATATTATAGTAAAGTCTGTTCAGTGTTCACACACTAGGACCATACACGAATGTGACTCGAAGAAAGTAAAGGAACACGATTTCGAAACGGTATAAATTATAGTTCTGTATGAACATTTGAAGATTTTAATTAATTTGGAACGTTTCCTTTCACAAATGTAGATTTTCATTATTTTATCTAAAAGTAGAAATTGATTTTTTTACTTACACGTGAATAATTCTATTTTTATATGATCAAAATATAGAAGAAATTATCTTAACTGTCTTCTTAATCGTTTAATTGCTGAGGCATTTACCTTAAACGTACAGTAACAATTAATAACAGATAAAGTGGGAAATGAAATTAAAATTGAACAAGCGGTACTTTTAAATAAAAATTATACGCGTTACACGCAACGTCCTTATTCATTTACTGTTTCTAATTAGTTCTAGATTTATGGATATGTAATGACTACTTATATTTAAATTGAAACTAAACTATTAAAATAAATACATCATGGATAATATACAGGGTGTCCCACAATTATGGTACGAGCCGGAGAGGGGTGATAGGTGGGGCTATTCTGAACAACTTTTTCCTTTGCAAAAATGTCGGATGAGGCTTCATTTTTAAATTATTAAGGAAAAACACCGACCAATCAGAACGCGAGAATCGTGCGCGCCGTATGTTCGATCGCGACCACGCCCAATTAGAACTCGGGCCTAGACTTCTGCCTCCTAACGCGATGGATGCTCGCACTCTCATTGGTCGGTGTTTTGCCTTAATAATTTAACAATGAAGCCTCATCCAATATTTTTGCAAAGGAAAAAGTTGTTCAGAATAGCCTCACCTGCCACCCCTTTACGGCTCGTACCATAATAGTGGGACACCGTGTATAAACTACCTCATGCAATTATACTTTATCTGGATAAAGTTTATCATACATTTTGACAAAAGCTCCTTAATAATTTTCGTAGGTCAGAATAAGTATTAAAAACACACAGTTTATTTTTTATAACTCGAACCCTTCTGCTAATTTAGAATTTTGATTTTGTTACGACAACATGCGAAGATTTTATGCTTCGAAAACTTTCGTTTATTTCTATTTCTTCAACAACAAACACGCCCCAACTGCCTAAATATTTATAAGCCGGTTTCTTATAGCACTAGACAAAGAATAGTATAAATGAATAATTAAAAAACAGGAAGGTAAAATCAGTATTTGCTCCACACCTCAAAAATTCAGTACGCCAGTGTACACGAATTTAACAACAAGAAATCCGTCATTTTTAGGGGTTCCGTAAATCTAGTTAATATGTATGACCTGGCCAATAAATGTTTGGGCTTCTCTTTATTTTTATTTTTCCGTATACGTTGTCTATAGCAAATGGTTTGAACCTAGGCTATTCGGTATCCACCAGATGAAATACGCGGTTGCCATTAAAGCAACGCTCGACCAGAAACTACGGAGCGGAAAACGCGATGCTGGCCCGGTTCGTTTACCTTCCTCTCGATTATTCCTACTTCCTGTTCCCTTGCTCAGTCGTCCAACGGACAAGCACGGGATTTTCTGCTAGTTACACTCGGCTTTTCACGCTATCACCGTACCGCAATCTTTTCGAATTCCGTTCTACTTTTCTCTTTTCTTTCTCCTCAAGGAAACCTGCTGTCGTGATTTGTTTACGAAGACGAAGCTTATGTGCGAATGTGGAAACTAGGAGGTGTTACTGTAACACAGAATCGCGATAAAATGCTTGTTAGATAAGAGGACAAGACCTTAAACTACAAAACTATTAAACTCATTACAGCACCATATCTTTGGACTCTGAAGTTTCCATATTTGAAATATTTATTTTCTAAGACCGAAATGTCTAAATTTTTTATTTCTAAATCTCCAAATTTTCAAATACAACAATTATCAAATTACCAAATCTCAAAATATCCAAATTTGAGATTTTGAAACATGAAATTTTCAGATTTGCCAATTTCCAAAGATTCAACCATGCAAATTTCCAAATTACTAAATCTCTATATCTCCAAATTTTCAAGTACAAGAGTTTCCAAATTACCTGATCTCTAAATTTGATATTATGAAACATGATATTTTTAATTTTCTAACTTTAAAATTTTAGTTTGACGTATGAATTTCCAAATTAGTAAATCTTCAAATTCAAAACTACCAAATTTTCATGTGTAATCCATTAACTTGATATGATTCATGAAGAACATTTTGTATATTAGAAAAAGTACTTATTTATGTAGAAGAATGTAAATTCACATTTAGGTGTTCAAATTGTATATTAGTGCAACATATTAATCAACACGATGACTGCTACTCTACACGTAAACAGATTCGACGTAAATGTTGGGTATCAGTTTAATCAGTTACCCCGACGAAAAGTTAATTCGCTTAAACGAGAAATAATTATCTTGATCGATCAGTATGTATACAAGCGAAGAATTAGGCGAAGTTGATAAGCTTCCAACAAGGTTACACGACACATAAAATAAACTGGAAAGAGTTTTAGATGCTATCCAATATCGTTCTTTAATGGAACCAAAAATGAGATTTTAATAAAATCGAAATCTCATATAACGTAGCTGCGATGTTTGCGGAGTTAGCATTGAAGTAAATTACTACACAAATAAATAAAAATGCCATAAACGTTGTAACTCCTCATAAAATTTTAGTATTACTATCCTCAGAATTGATGTTCACGATTTCAGTTTCGTTTATTCAAGTATTAATTATTGCGCGCTATGTTTTGATAATCTGAATTTGTATAATAATTTGTTTTATGTTGTAGCAAGAAGATTAAATCTTGTTTTTTACGTAACACGCGGCGACACTGCGACTATACGGTTTGTAAGGCCGCAGTCATCTGAGGTCGTAAATCTCCGACCGATTTTCTAATCGACAGCTCGCCTCGTGTGACCCTACGACCTTTTTACGAGTGTAAGGATAATTGGAGGTGTTTGACTCGATCGGGTGTCGAGTAATTATGAAAGACTGTGTTGTACAACCAGAATAGGATATTTAATGAATAAAAGATTAACTGGGATGCTAGTTACAAACGTTTAGGAGACTGAAAGAGATGAATGTTCTCCACAGTCAGTTAAACGTAATAACAACTATTGTAGGACACTTTCGCACGCAGTAATATTCAGTCGCCTAGCTCACAATATTCTGACGCGAGGCCTCTACGAGGCCTCCTTATATACTCATTACTTCAAACACTTCGCAACTCAATCGTACCACTCCACAATCATGCCACTCTCGATCACGCCACGTCTCAATCACACTGCCGCTCATCAACACGTGGCCTCAAACACACCGCTCCCAATCGCACCACGTCTCAGTCATACGTTGCTCATCTGCGCGTGGCTTCAATCACGCTGCTCTCAATCGCGCCGCGTCTCAGTCATACCGCCGCTCATCCGCACGTGGCCTCAATCGCGCCGCGTCTCAATCATACTCCGCTCACCTGCACCTGGCCTTGATCACGTCGCTCCCAATCGCACCACGTCTCAGTCATACGCCGTTCATCTGCACCTGTCATCAAACACACCGCTCTCAATCGCGCCGCGTCTCAGTCATACCGCCGCTCATCCGCACGTGGCCTCAATCACGCTGCTCTCAATCGTGTCGCGTCTCACAACAGTCATACCGCTCTGTCGCACACGTACCGACTCATCCATCCCACACTATTTAATGTGTAACTGAAAGAAGAAGAATGTTTCTCTTCAGTGAGTTAATGAACAACTGATTCTTCACACTTTTTCGACTTCGGAGGTCGTCTTGAAAATGCACCCCCTTTGTCTGATTGGTAAATTGTGAAATCCAATCATAAGTGTGGTCGTATGACCCCTCCCCATTTTGTGCGTTCGAAACGCGATTTCACAAAGTAAGAGGAGTCATCGAATAGAAATGAGAAGGGATGATTTTGACGTCATGGAGTTTCCGCCAGGTTTGGGTCAGGATACCTGACCGGTTCGTACCTGACACGTACGACGGAACACCTAAACCCATCGTTTACATCACTCGGTTTTTCATTTCCACCCAAATTTGTGTACCTAATAGAAATCAGGAACTGTTTCCCTCAGTTTTGTTCGTAACAGTTCTACACTAACACCGAGCCTTCATTTTGTGAAATAAGCAATGGAACAGACAAACACGAGGTTGTTCACTTCATTGGACCACATTGGATACGTAGAAACAGTCGTTTTGAAACAGCATCGGATACACAAACATATAGTCATTCAGTTTAGAACATCAGATACCTCGACACACAGTCATTCAGTTTAGAACAGTGCTTCCCAACCTTTTTTGTGTCATGCCCCACCTTAGCCTTTCTAAAATTCTTATCTAAAGTCCGGGGTTCCCCGCGGAGCCTGCCGTCTGTCGCAGGGAGGCTTACTTGACGACGCCAAACACCCAGTTGATATTTTGGGTTCGTCAAGCGAAATTATACCTAATAATTATTTACCGCAATTATTTAAGAATTTGCTTTTTTCGTTAAATTTGGCACCGAAATCTAGCATTGCATTTAAATGGCCCGGAGCGAAAGGGTTAAAGTCGTGTCGAGTCCATTTTCGAATTGCCCCCCCCCCCCTATAATCAAATTGCCCACCCTGTGTGGCGTGGGCCCCAGGTTGGGAAACAATGGTTTAGAACATCAGATACATGGGCACGCAGTCATTCAGTTTGGAACAGCATAGAATACGCAGACTTGCAGTCATTTAGTATGGAATACTATAAAAAATATGTGGAATGCACATATCGGTGTCCTATAATTATTTGTCTCTACATATCGTCCACGCTGCGATGCATATGCACCTGAATAAAGTATAGTACTACTTAGATACGTAATACTAATCACGTATGTGTCAGTTGCATCCGTCAGGACTAAATAACAACAGCTACAATATTAAAATAAATAAAGAAAGTTGAACTGCCATGTCCATTTTGTATTCAGCATGCCTTGATTATGCAAGTCATATAATTAACTCCAAATTGAAGAGTATTAGAAATTTAATTAAGATTTGTCTCGATTGAAAATATGGTGAAGGGTTAAGCAAATCAATCAAATTCTACGATTAAATTTCTGTCTATCCATCAAAGAAACATGTTTAATTTTTATTAAACTTAAAAACTATGTTTTGGCGTGAGCAAAGGTTTTATTTTACTGGCGAAAGAAACTTTCTGGTATGCTACGCTTCACGTGCTGACTTAACGACGGGGGAATATTATAAAAAATGGACACTGATTTTGCAGAACAAAGACTTATTTAATAGAACTACAGTGATAGTGAATTAATTGTGTTTGGATGATTAATTGTATTAGGTGTTGAGTGTGTTTTGTGTTTTAAAGTATGTTTGACTCTCTTTGACTTGTTTGATTATTCTTGTTTGATAATTTGTTTTATTCTTGTGATATTCTGTGTTATTCTGTTTGATTCCTGTGTTATTCTTGAGTTATTCTGTTTGGTTCTTGTGTTATTCTGTTTGATTCTTGTGTTATTCTGTTTGATTCTTGTGTTATTCTTGTGTTATTCTGTGTTATTCTGTGTTATTCTGTTTGATTCCTGTGTTATTCTTGAGTTATTCTGTTTGGTTCTTGTGTTATTCTGACGATTTTGGCATATTCCGCCTTATTTCAAACTTCTGTTCTCCCTTCCGTTGCGCCCTTGGCGTGGTATATTTTTGGAAGGGGAACAGTGTTTCTGCATTGGGGAGGACGACGGTTGTAGGGGAAATTTTGGGCTTTTCCAGAATTCCCTGACGTCAGTGCCGGAGTCCTAGAAACCGTTAAAAGTTCCAGGTCCGGCGTAGACCTCAGGGTACTCGAGGTTTATGACATGACCTATGCCGCTGAAGCTACAAATTCTACAAATGAATATGCCAATAAATGTATTTACTAAAAACTAAAATTGTCACGTACCATCTTAATACGGGTGTACGGATGGTACGGATATTAAATAGAAGGCTTTTCAAAAGTGGCTATTTTCTTGTCATGTCGTAAACCTACTCTTGAAATTTATATTTTGTATTGTCAAATTAAATTGTGTGTGTATGCTCTTGCGTTCTTCGGGATTCAACTTAATGAACCACGAAGTAATTAGGTTGTGGAATCAGTGAATCCACTCAGACGATAAAAGTAACAAAACAACTGATGAGGGTAAAATGTTTGTGCTTTATTAAAAATAAGATTTGATTTAGCACTTAAGAAAAATAACACCTCGCAAACTGATAACGGACTTTAAAGGATAAATATAAAATTGATGTGTACTCTTTGAGAGTTATTGAATATCTGCTGGGGAGAAAAAATAATGTTCCCTCCAGAAAAAACTATGTAGTGGGATTTGGCGTGTTGCTGGGGTTGGACAAACGACTAAGTTAAAATTAAGCTAATTTCATTGGTTATAGAAAATTGGAGAGAAGTGGACAAGAACCGCCCTTACCAAAAGCTCCTCGCGAGATCACTCTTTACCTGAGTAACATAAAGTAAAAATACGACGTCGTTTGTCCCTTAACGGTTCAACACTCATAAAATAATAAACCGCGCTGGCTCTTGAAAATCATGCTAAATTAGAAAAAGTTAAGAATGTAAATTGCATGTTGTAAAGAGCAGCAAAAGGCAGTTGAATATTCAAGAAATTTCTAAAGTTAAAAATAAGCTCAATGGCTTTGTGATTCTATGAATGCGTCGCAACAGTGTGCAAGCAATGTTTGTTACGCCGTAACAATGTACGACATTCAAAAATTGTTTTCTAAATTAAACGTTCTTAGCATTGATTGCAACAAGTTTTACGACACTATCCTTCAAAACATCCATTCGATAACTACAGAATAATTCGGAACTTCGACATTAAGTGATCGCATGTCAAGCACGAATCAGTCAACAGTTTCCTGGAAGTCTGTTCGTTTCTCAAAAAGTGATGATCGATCGAGTGCATCAAGAAAGTTCCAAACATTTCGTATTATCAAGAATCGAACAACATTTTCGAAACAACTTCTCGCACACGGTTGCAGCGATGATCGATCGACGATCACGGAGAGGAAACGTTTTGGCGTTCTCGAAGCACAAGAAATGTACGTCCTCGTAAGAAATTTAATTGAGCATAGTATACTGCAGGTTTCGCCTTTGCTGCTGAATAAGAACTTGAGGGAACACTAGCGTTTCCATGGCTGCAAACGCGACAAAAGTGTATTAAACGCGAACCGGAGCTTGAACCCGATTACAATTTTAATCGGCTTTGCTGTGTAGAACGGTGCAGCGGAATGTTGGATTTAAGTAAAAATTAACGTGTCGATGAACTCGACGGCGCGGAATGGAAGCTTGAAATACTGAATTACAAGCGGAGTTTACAGTTCCAGGTTTCCACATTTTTCATTAGCAAATAACTGCGTAATTGCGCGATCCGATGACAGGATCCTTCGGCGTTAATACCCAATGCTGCAATCTGATCGTAAACAAGAAAACCGTAAAGCGTATCTGTACATAAAACATCGTTCCATATCTTCTATCGAAAAATAGTATCTAATCGCTCTTATTGTTGCAAGTGGAGAAGAAAGCCCTTTTGCTCGATTAACTGTTATTATGTTTATATAATTTGACAGAATGGAATGTTTATTTTCAACAATTTTAGCTCTCGTAACTTTATGCATAGAAGAAGACGCACCCATTTTATTCCTGCCTCGCATCCCACATATAATACCCTTCAACACTTTTGTCAATCTCGTTCACACTAAGCACTAGTTTTAATGATTGCTCCTGTTAGATCTAACTTAATTGTTACATATGCTACCTATGTAACTGTTCATTTAGTGTTATGCATGTCTGTAATCACGGTGAATGACATATTAACCCTTTTCGCTCGGATGGTTCACATTCACCATCGTCTTTAACACAGCAATTTGGAATAGGTATTTTTTAACTAAATCTGTAGTGTTGCACATATGTTGTATCAACATAATGAAACAGCTAATAGTGGCAATGAATAGTAGAGCAACAACCTCAAAGGAATTCATGAATCTTTTCAACCAAATCGTTTTAGAGTCACTATTCGCTACCCGTAAAACTATGAGTGCATAGGATTACGTGCCGTATCGATTACTAAGAATCTATCAATATAATAGTAAGATGTTTTGGACGTATGAATGTAGAGATTTTAGAACTGGGAAAAGTAGAAATCTGAGACATTTCGGAATTTAGAAATTTTAGGATAGGAAACTTTATAGTTATGGAAATTTAGTAATTTTAGAGTATAGGTATTTGCAATGTAAGGATTTAAAGATCTATGGATTTGTGAAACTAGTTTAGATTTGGGATATAGAATTTTAATAATTTAAAGATTTTGAGATTTAGAGATTTTGAGGTTCAGAGATTCAGAGATTCAGAGATTCAGAGATTCAGTGATTCAGAGATTCAGAGATTCAGAGATTTAGAGATTTGTAATTTAAGAATTTGGTGATCGAGAAATTAAAGAATTTAAATACTTGGAAACAGATATTTGAGCATTTAGGGGCTAAGAGGCGTGGAAATGGAAGAATTTGAATATTTACATATATAAAACGCTGAATATTTAAAAACGTAGCAATATAAAAATTTTTGAATTGGGAGAACTTTTAAGTTTACTTATTATTTGGAATATACATGGTGTCCCAGAAATGCAGGAGGAGTTGGAAAGGGGTGGTAGGTGGTATCAAAATATCGGATGAGGGATTTTTGAATTATTAAGGAGAAACACCGACCAATCAGATCGCGATAATCGCGCGCGCCGTATGTTCGATCGCGACCACGGCCAACTATAACGTGGGCCTAGACTTCTGCCTCCAAGCGCACCCGATCCTCACGCTCTGATTGGTCGGTGTTTTTCCTTAATAATTTAAAAATTAAGCCCCATCCAATATTGTTGCAAAGGAAAAAGTTGTTTAGAATAGCCCCACCTACCACCCCTTTCCGGCTCGTACCATAATTGTGTGACACCCTGTATATGAAATAGAATCTCGGAGTGTATGATTAACTTCGGGAATAATCGGCAGCATCCCGAAATGATTGGACAGTGATCGATGTCAAGAGCGATATACGAAACGTAGAGAACATGTAACGACATTAATTATTTTCTTGTTAATATCTATTATTAAATCGACCGTTGGAATTGTGTTAATATATGTTCCTCCAACCACCTCATTAACAGTGTGGCAAACGATTGTTAAGAAAGAAGGGAATAATTTATTCTAAGCAAAAAGGAAGCAAGCACAGTAAAGAGGATTAATTAGATCGCTCTGATTACTCGTACCATAAATTTTCCATTAATTATATACAGTCGGAGATCGATGAAAAGTTTGAATAAAGTTACCTAATTAATTAAGACAGAATTAAAACGAAATGGAAAGCGTCAATATGGAAACCCAATTTTAAGTTTAAATTCGAAATTAGCTCGGTTTTAGCTCGACATGAGTGTGTTAATAGGAACATGTTCGCCGATATGGGAAACGGAACTATCCCACTTGTTACTTGTCCTGCTGTGGCTTTTCCCTTCAACCGCGAAAACGTCCATCGTTCCACTTAAATTACGTACAATCTTCCCGAGCCTGCTATCAAGTTATTAACTTTTAATTACCTTCCTTCAATCTGTCAATACAGTTAAACGATCGTTTATTTTTCACCAGCACGATCAATTTACCCTTCGGTAAATTTTATTGATTCGCATTAGTGGAGATTACAGTAGATTATTTTGAAAGTGCATTAAACTCGTTTTTAGAAAGATTAAATTAATTTTTATAATATACTGGGTCATACTGGGAATTTGTTTGGTTTATTGCACTTTTTAAGTAAAAATAGAAAGTCATTACATAGTACAAAATGTCCTAACTTGTTATGACTACTTTTATATGGACGAATCTATGCGTGTCAAGTACAATAGCACATTATTCGTTAATATAACGCAATTTTTATTTTACCAATCCACTTCTTTTGTAACTCCACGTATAAAAGTACTAATTCAAGATCAATAAATTTGGGAATTTAAGAATTTAGATATTTGATAATTTAATGATTTATAAATTTATGAATTTGAAAATTTCTAATTGTATTTTAGTATTTACATCGTTATTAGTATTATTCTACTAATTAACATCATTTTTAGTGTTATTTATGAATGACATTTGTATTGCACATTTTAGAAATATTGGTGTATCATTTATAAAAATACATAAAATGATATTTTGTTGATATAATATAATGTATTATTATTAAAATTTATTGAACAAAATCACTTATACATTAGAATTACATTAAAAGTACACTACAGTATTTAAAATTACATATCACTACATGAAATTAAATTATTTAAAATCTCATTCCATTACTTAAGATTACATTACTCAAAATTACAATTACATTACTTAGAATTGCGGTATTTGAAATACACCATTATCTACAAATTCAATTCTCCGATATGTTCTGTTAAAAAATGGTCGAATCAATCAAAACCGATATCGTTATTTCGCAATATTAACCACTTAGACACTACGCGTCACTATAGTGGCTTTCGCGGATGTCATCTGAATTGTATTATTAATTATTAGAATAAATTGTTAAAGTTAAAAAGCGTGTATCATTTCTTTAAGAAAAATTATAATTTAATCATCAAACACTTCATCCCAATGTACTCGTGTAAAGAACAGCATTATCCGTCACACATTGCAGCACCGTATCATTTACGCGTAATTCGCATTGAACTCTGCCGTATAGAGAAACAACCCCGCGCAAAATTCAGCCGTGCCTAAGAGATTAATTAAAGAGTCCCTACATGAGGCAACGAGAAAATCTAAAAATGCAGTCTGTAGTAACATGTTCATAAATCGTTGCCTACACATGTCACGCAGCAAGCGATCCAGCGAGGAAACAAGCAGCACGTGCGATGTATTTTATTCTCAAACAGAGCGTAAAACATCAAGCTAGACGAAATAACTAGAGCAAAGTTTCTAACGACTGGGTTAGTAAGAAAAAGCCATTAAACATGAACGCACTGGATGGACCGCGATGTCATCTCGCGGAACAAAAGCGCGTATTTGGCTCGCTATCGTCCTGTATTCTTCTCCACCTCCATTTTTTTTTTTCGAGCGATAGTGTTTCGCTATCGATGAGTTCCTTTTTCGCCGAAAACGACAAGGGTTCGTTGTCCGACCAACAAGCGTCGAAAACGACCCATTCAACGTATTCATTGTAAATTTGTTTCACGGAACGTGACTATCCGAACATACCAAAAAAGAATTTCGATCGACATTCAAAACCGAATTTTTCAACGACAAATTATCGCGATCTCTTCTTAATCGCCCCGTTCCGAGCAGACAGGGAGGAACGAGCGGACAAAAAAGAATCAATTACGTAAAGCGGTACAAAATATTATGTACCCCGAAAAATCGGGAAAATAAATATTACGGAATTTTAATTAAAAGTTCGTACGAGGTGAATACAAGGATAATGGAATCTTCCGCGGAAACAGATTAATCCTCGGATAAATGAAAATGCTGAAAATGAGAAACGTTAATGGGATCGATAATACCCGTGTCTCCAAAGAGAAATTGAAATTGGAAAAAAATAGCGCGACACAGAAAGAGATTGTAAGATGACGGAAAGCGGACTCGGATAAATTTCCATACGGTTTTTGCATTTCTTAAAAGCACATCACAGTAATTGAAAACAGCCTAGATGTTTCCTTTGCGTCACTTTCGGCTTTAGAATGCGGCCGAGCATCATTTTCATTTCACAGAAACAATATTTACAGTAAACAGGTCTATGTTCGCGGAAACTAGGTGGAACGGTTTTAGATTTATTGATGGCCGTGTGATATGTGTAATCTATATTTTGTTAATTCTATATTTTAATATTGTTGGGATGAATTAATATATTTTAATAATATTGTCTACGTATAAAGTATCAGTCAGAAGTTTCGAAGCAATCATGTAAGCTGAAACCTAAAGGGATTAGTGGGTCGTTTATTGTAATAATAATATAAGTTCATTTCTCCACAAAAGTGAGGAAACAAAAGATTTAATCGTTCTAATTTACGAACAATACGTAATTTAATTCAGAAAATGTTAGTTGCTTTAAATTAGTTGAAATTTCTTCGGCAAATTTCATGATTATTTATTTTGCAAGAGATTTAAGTCCATTTTCTGTAAATTGTAATTTTTAATTGACTTAAAATTATATTATTACAAATACTTGATATTGATTGTACTAAAAATGACAGAATCATCCAAAGCCAACGAAGGAGATAATACAATTTTGAAAATATTACATTAACATCATTGTATAAAAGTGTCTGGTTTATTACATGTGAATAATATACATTTGTTTATATAACACATATTTTCTTATACGCTTCTCGTGTATATCACTTCAGAACGTTTTCACATAAAAATTGGAAATGAAACAGTATACCAAATGTTAATATTGCATATTTTTGTAGCAATACAGAAATACCTACTGATCTTACATGTATGTGCAGGAATAAAATCCATTTGTAATGAATAAACATTCTTGTGAATACCCAATTTAGATACTTAATTAATAACGGATGAGTAATTAAATTGATGGCTAAATTGTTTGCAAACCAAGATGTTTTGATTATGTAACCGATAGAACAACTGAGTTTATTTTGGTATCTGTGAGTGTCTGATACAAAGTGTTTCATGATTCAAGTTACATGGCTACTCTAAGAACTTTTAAGGAATCTAATGGTTTGTATTAAACTCATAAGTTCATCGTGGTGACAATACGAATCAGGTGTGTGTCACAAGTCCTATAACTTGACATTATAAGTCGAGAAGTTAATCTCATGTTTATGTTCTACGAGAAACAGCACAAGGTTCTATTAATATGAATTGCACCTATCTTGACAGCACAAAGAGCATAATAATCGCGAAGATGAGCAATGCTAGCTAAGAAGCCGTAAGTGATGTATCTACCTTGTCTACCATATCGATTTTGGAAACAGTTTGTTGATTTTTATCTTGCAATTAACCGCATATACTGAAGGTTAGGCTGAAGTTTGCACGCGAAAAGAATGTCACGTCAGGTAACATCTTTTGGTCAAAACCATGTTACCTGAACCAATAAACTAATTTATAATAATCGTGAAATATTTAGAATTCTTTACCCCGAGTTTTCTCTTAAATTAAGAAATTAGTCAAATTTAACTTGACAAGATACCGCAGCTAACATGTATGCAAATGTTTTTTTTTTATTTAAGCATTATCAACCTCTAGTGAAGTTATTTTGCATCGTTTAACTTACATATATTTTACATAAGCAAATGTATTGTATAAACGAAAGAATACATGAATTGTGCGGTACGATTGCAATGCGGTTCGTGAGGGTAAGTTAGATGAATAAATTGCAGCTTTTGAGAAACGACTGTATGGCGTTGCATGTAGCTGTTGTAGGATTTTGAAGTATAATGTTGCATGACAAAGGAAGTTGGTAGCTCAATTTATGTAATCTACTGATCAGGTTTATTTTCTGGTCATCAAACAAATGGCATTGCCACAGTATGTGATCGATGTCTGCCTTTCCTGGCAGTATTGACATTTCGGGTCGTTTATTATACCTGTTCGCGTTAAGGAGTAAGCCAGATTGTAATGATCCACTCTACACCTATTGGTTGCTGTGATGATTTCTCGCTTTAAGTTTTTCCTCGTGAACCAAGGTTTGTTATTGATGTGTGTGAAATAATTCTTCCCTTTAGTTAGTCCGATGTCTGTGATAATGTCAAGAGTAGTGTCAGTAGCTGTCGCTTTAGCTTGTTCACTGAAATCTGTAAAGGGAATTTTGATGAGGCCTGACGGAGCAGTGTTTGCTGCCATTTTGGCTAGCTTGTCTACTTCTGCATTTCCACGACTACATATGTGGGCTGGGATCCAGAATAATTTGATCGAGTTATTGTTCTGAGCTTTAATGCAGAATTCGGACATTCTTTTTTTAATTTCCAGAATAGATTAGTTTTGATATTCGCTGCAGTGTGAGCTAAGGCGGGAAGGGCATTGAGGGAGTTAATGAAAATAAGGAACTTACGATTTTGATACTTTAAAGCTATTTCCATCACGTCGCTGATAGGCAAGCATTCCGCCGTAAATACTGAAGAGTCTTTGTTGAAAAGATGTCTAAGTCCGTACACATTTATGTGGGATTGGCGGGACCTCCATAACCGATAAGAACAAAAAGGAATACGGAAAGAACGTGTATTAGGCGGACGCCGGTGGCTCAGTTGGGAGCGTCGACGACTCATAATCTGAGGGGCGCGGGTTCGATTCCCGTTTCGGTCCGGATATTTTTCCGTATTCCTACATGTATGCACTTCTCACAGAAGGTGATACCTTTGATTTGCTTTCATCAGCGTAGATGGCATGAGAATTTTCTTTAATGATTAATTGGTTAATCCCTTGCACTATAGTAACGGGTTACACACGTGACGAACTTGAAGTTCAGATACGGTAAACTTCGATTATATTATTAACACGGTTGAATGTTCAATTTCAGTCTAACTTTGATTTGCACAGTTGAGGATGGCTGAATGCAAAATAGTCTTGACGTTCGAACTTTCTTCACGCGTCTTATAGTTGTAGCACTGAATACTTTCTTATGTCTGACGTATTTGCCAAATGAAACGTAGTGCAAGGGGTGAAGTAGCGTGTTGAGATTTCCTGTGTATAATATAATTTTGCGGAATTTTGTATTAATGTTCATGTTCCTAATAAGAGAGTGATTGTGCAATACATAGAATAGTGGTCGGTAGTGTACAGGGTGTCCCAAAACGAACGAAACATCCGGTAATGGGAAGTAGCTGGGGTCATTCTGAACAACTTTTTCCTTTGCAAAAATGTCGTACGGGGCTTCATTTTTAAATTATTAAGGAAAAACACCGACCAATCAGAGCGCGAGAATCGCGCGCGCTCAGGGGCGTCGTGCAGGCACGAGTAACAGTGACCGTCGCCGTAAACGAACGTATGAGCATCGCGACGGTACGACACCCCTGAGCGCGCGCGATTCTCGCGCTCTGATTGGTCGGTGTTTGTCCTTAATAATTTAAAAATGAAGCCCCGTACGACATTTTTGCAAAGGAAACAGTTGTTCAGAATAACCCCAGCTACCTCCCATTTCCGGATGTTTCGTTCGTTTTGGGACACCCTGTATATACGATTGGATAGATTCTTGGAGTTACCTATGCAGGATAGTAAGATGCGGTTGCTGACTTTCCGTCTTTTTGTTCTGGCTGGCAAGAACCTTACCAAAATGAGAGATAGTGTCATGCACTAATAGCTTTTTATTGGAGTGGACTTTGCACAAGTATCGGTTGCATAAGAGTTTACAGCACTCGTGAAGAAGATGGAGTTTGGATTCTGATATGAAAATGTTGGTGGGAGTGCTACATAGTTCTGTAACCAAGGGCTGCCCCTATTGCTGCATATTGGTTTTTTACAGTTTTTCTATCTTTCTAGCTTGCGTTTGGAGATAAATAAAACACCCATAGGCCAAAATTGAGTGTATAATGCTTTTGTATAATGTTATTAAAGTGTCCGGATAAGCGCTCCTTATTAATTTCATGATGTTCGTGGCTCTTGTACACCTTTTTTTTAACATCGTCGACCTGCTGGTAGAACGTCATGCTATCATCAAAAAGTATTCTTAGGAACCGTACATGGTCACTTGATTTGATTGCAGAGTCTTTTATTTTTATTTCAGTTTGACCTGATTTAATATTATATTTGTTAAAGTGTACAAAAGTTGTTTTACGGGTTGAGAATTTCAAGGCCAAGTACCAGAATCTATCGTGTATGAGTGAAATGGTCTGTTTGAGAAGTTTCTTGTTTTTACTGTATACTGCAGTATCGTCTGCAAATTTGCTAATTGTTACATCCTTAGGTATTTATTCTGCAATTACCGATATGTATATGTTAAAAAGAAGAGGGGTTAGTACTCTCCCTCGTGGAACACCTTTGTACACTTTTCTGGGTGTGTTACCTGTGATGTTCAACAAATCAGTCTTTCAAATGTTAGGTGTTTGACAAGTCTCACCAAGGCGGTAGAGCAACCTAATTTGGCTAGTTGGCAGAGGAGTATGTCGATATTAACATTGTCGAAGACGCTATTAATCACTAGAAATACAGCTAAGAGGTCCTTTTTGTTACTAAATGGTCCTTCTGCGCTACGAACTAGATTGTCGATGGTTGAATGATCTTTTCGAAAACCAGATTACGTCCTAGGTCCATTGTATTCTATCTACCAATCGAGGGGCAAAAACCTGCGTTTGCAGGTGCAAGATGTAAGGGACAGGTCTAACGTTTTCATAGAGGTTCTCATTTCTGGATCCAACCCATTGAGACCTTATATCACATTACAGACACTTCTTCGTCGGGCCATGCCCGCTGAGGTAAATTCATTCACTTTTCCAACCTAATATCCCTATCCCTGTAACAAATCGTGGAGACGCAATGGATGCGTGGGGTGAAGATTTACAGCCTTCGTCGTCCTGACCGCCCGAACTGAAAGGTCTCAGCACGACTATTTTCTTGCAAAACAGGCAATGTTGAAAGGGGAAAAGACCATATCATGTTTGGACGCGTAATTATTTTATACATAGGTAGTGGAGTTTGGATTATGGAGAAACAGGTGGAATTTGTAAAAGCTGTTAAGGAGGCGCTCTCAAAATCCCCCATTAGGATCGTGTGACTTCTCCTCTAAACGTTGTGGATGATTTGGTCCCATTTAATTTGTGAGAGAGACATTCCTGAGGCGTTGTAACATGCAATAATATTTATTATATAACGGGGTTAACATTGGTAATCTTAATACCCGCTAGCTCTACAGCATCATCGGGGTCTTTTTGGCTGGTAAGTTCTTTGAATGCTAGGTTGTTTCCAACCAAGATCAGGATTCATCTTCCCCTTGAACGTAGTCGATCTTTCCTGAAGGTTTTGGAGCCACTGTAAAGACAGTTCTTCTCCTGTAGATTCGCGTCTAAGAGCCAGGATTCTCAGCATATGGAGAGGTCCAGATCAGCGAGGACTTTTCTGAGCTCTTCTTTTCTTTGACAGGTACTTCTTGGGTTCCAAAATAGGCACTTCAGGTCTCCTTGGTGATGGGTGTTCATTTGAACGTGTATTGCTGATGGGGATGGTTCATTTGAGTTTCAATTAAAGACAAAAATCATGATTTAAGTCACAGTCCGATGACATTGCGGTGAGGTCTTTAGGTGTTATGTTCTGAGCATCCTATAAAGTGTTGTGCATTTTCTTCGACATACGACTGATCCTGTTGTTATTACCGCTATGTTTGAGATGCGGGTGGATTTCGTTTAGCATTTATGATACAGCTGCCAGGTCTTGCGTTAACTCGTTTGCCGTTCCTATTAGATCCGTAGTAGTAAGTGTCATTCAAGGAAGTCAATGAGATGTTCGAAGTTTAATGGAAATCTTTGCTGATTGTTATGTATTAAATTCTTAGCTGGTGCTAACACTTCACATAGGTCGAACTCTCGCTGATGCTGATTTTACTTCGTTTGGTGTGTACTCGTTCCATTTCTCGTTGCAACGGTTTAGGTACTTTGAACATATCAGGTGCTTCTACATTTTAATCGTGCCATAGATTCCTGCCTCATTACTGTCGGTAAGATTATTTGATTGAGCTGATTCTGTTGTTGTAATGGAGCGTGATCTTTTGTTGACGCAGTTTGTATCCTGAGGTAAGGAAGGTACCTCGATTGTTGAGGGTGGGAGGAGTTGTTATTCGGTGCCGGTGCGTTAGCCTTGTTGGGGCCTTCGGTCACGATAGTGGTTAAGTTATTGTCTATTGCGAATTCTCCTTTCGGGCACCGTACCGCAATGCGCCCTTCTTCGTTGTAGTTGAAGCAAACTGGCTTGGCAGTGGATGTAAATATTCGGTGTTGTGCTTCTTCGCGCACAATAACGAATGACTGAGAATATGGGAGAAGCCTGTTCCCGGAATCTAGCTCTCAAACAGGACATTTTTCAGGTGGTACGAATGTTGTTCCTTTTAAATAATGAAGATTCCTTGTTGTTACACACGATCAGAATTTTTTATTAAAATCCGAACCCTTGTGTCTCTACAGCGTTTTACGGCTATAGAGTGATATATTGTTAAAAATAAACTGTTGTATACTTGTTAAAATTCAATAAAATGTTTAATGTATTAACACTTAAAACTAAATTTACAGTTGGTTATTATGAGTGTAACTGTGTTGTGTAAAGAATACTGTGATAATGTAGAATACTGTCGGATATACGTGAAGGTTGCAGAGATGTTGTTACTGTTAAAAGTTGATTAAGACTCATTTCCTCCAGGAAGAGTTCCTGAGGAGGAAAAGTAGGAAAACCGGGTGGTTGTCCTGATTGGCTTACTGTTTTACCAATCACAGTGTGTAAAATTGGGCATCATCCTACCCCGTGCGACCTTAGTGCAGTCCGCGCGGAGTAAGATGTGTCGCGTGGAGGTGGTAATAAGAGAAAACGGGCCTAAGCCAGAATTTCCTTTGGGTGGTCGTCAAGGGGGTCCTGGTTACTGTCTCCGAGGCCCTGTCCTCGAACCCTCCGGAAACTCACATTTATGGCATTGCAATAAACTGTTGAGACCGTCGAAAGCACTTGAACATAGAAATCGTGAAAGAGGAAATATATGAAATGACTCTCAAAAACAGCTATGGTCGTTGCATGCCATGAATGTGCTAACAATGTGCAGGCCAACTGTTGTTCCTGTGTACAAATTGCTAGCTGTCCTAATTACCGTAACGATCCCTTTCGATAGTTAATAATTCAACTCTAGGTCTGTAAACACTTGTTTAACGAAGATTTTTCGTAACGAAGACTCCTATGCAAATGGTTCATTCAATATTTGGACACACGTTTGTAAAATAATTGACACAGAATTAACTTAAATATGGTCGCTAAACCCGACACGGAAGAAAATCATATCTAAAGCCGTTCACCGAATCAAATTAAATCCGGAACAAGTAGAGTAATTCTATTTATTCGCATTGAATCAGTGTGGTGAATTGGCTTCTGACCGCAGGAAAATATACGTATCCTGTTAAGTGAATTTTATGAATGAATATAGAGTATGAAGTCAGATAAAAAGCCAATATTTCGCGAGAAATACATGAACGACTCTCGCATCGAGCCTGCGAACGCTTATAAACGAAATCACTAGAAATGTGGCTTCCTGCAAATTGAAACAAACCTTACTGGACCGTTCTGTGTGTACAGTCAAAAGCAAATCTGTCTTCTCTACGAAGAGTATATTAACTCGGTGAAAACAGTTCTGTCATCCGATCATTTTCAGGGATTTTCGAACATTCGACGACCTCCGGATATGAGAATGGTAGAAATTCAGGAATTAAGAAATATGGGAACGTAGGCATTTGAGGATCAGAAATTTTAGTAGAAGTATTTGTGGATTTCAAGATGAAAGAATATAGGAATATGGGATCGATAAATTTCGGGACTTATTATTAGAAATTTACACAGACTTGAAGATTTAGAAGTTTGCAGACATAGGAAACTGCAGGTCTAGTGACTTGGGACCGATAGGAATCTGTGAGTTCAGAAATTTTATGACAAATATTTGTGTATCTAAGCATGAGGGAATCCACGGATATGGAACTCTCGGTATTTTAATATTTAGGGATTTTATACCTAGATTTTTGGGGATTTAGAAATTCAAATTAGTGAATTTTGGAAAGTTCAATATTCAGAAATCTGAGAGTATGAGATTTGCGAAATTTGATAATTTGAAAAATCAAAAATTGGAAACTTTAAAATGTTCGGAAATAAATGCTTAAAAATTTGGAATTCTTAAATACTCGCGTTTACCCGAAAGAGAGATTGAGCTTTGTAGGTGTTTTACACACTTGTGCGTACAAATTACAATGACTAATACTCGAAGGACCACCCGAATACATCGGGAACTAATGATACTATGTGTATGATGCATTCAATACTATTTATTTCCATACACGAGGTCGAGCTAGTCTGTCTAACTATACAATTTGTTCTAATCTATGATACTAGTCTGTGTATTCTATACTGGTCAGCTAGTCCATTCGTTATAAACTCCTCTACTATTCGATGTGTTCAGACTTGTTCAACTATTTTTTATCTTCATATCACCTCGGTCGAGTAGTCTTGGCGGGGATGAATGATTCTGATTGGATAAGTAAAATATACAAACTTGTGGAAGGGAAGCAAAGGTTGACGCCTTTGTCGGGTCCCTCCACTAGCAAAAATTATAAGTTCTTTCTCCTTTAATTTAGCGTATAACAAGCTTGTACGCATATAACAGATATTATAAACGTATAACAGACGTTCTTTGGAGATCTCCACGAAAGAGTATCGCCCATGCAATGCTCATCGGCAAGACTTACCAGAAAAAAGTACCAAAGAGAGCGATCATCGGATCGGCACACACTTATATCGATCCGGTGATCGATCTGCGAAGAGGGGACAGGCCCGCGCCAGCGCTTTTGTTCTAGAAAAGTAGCGGGGACTCATCTCCTTTTGCCCCTTACAATTATGTCACCGTTTCGGCGACCCTGTCGAACGGTTACAACTTGTACTACTATTTTTCTATATCTCACTAGTCGAGATTCTATTCGATCTATGCGATGCCACCTCGGTCGGGTAGGTTTGACGGGGGTGAATCCTTCTAATTGGCTATGCCAATATTACAAAATTGTGGAAGTTCTCAACTTCAAATATTATAATGTAAGACAAATACGGGAAATAATAATAAGAATAATAATTCCTTCTCTGACTTATGTGTTTAATGGGTGAAATTGCAAGATAAGCGCGTACAGTAACGACTACGCGGAATATCGATAATATATATTTATTTGTCAGAGGCCAAAATATAGGCGATGTAGCGTGTTCGACAGATCTTAGAAGAATACCAATCATCGGGGTTGCGAGAGGTTTTCTCTCCCTCGCAAAAGGGCCTCGTTATTTATAATCCTTGGCGACGTTATGCCGGGCCCCGGCGTCTCGGTGGTCGTCGTGGTGAGCCATGTGTCCTATGTCGAGTATTATTATGGGTTGATCCGGAATTTTCTTACAATAAGTTCTTTCTCCTTGACCGTGGTAGATAATAAAGGTCAGAAAGCGCGCTGGCCTTGACTAAACATGCTAGAAATAACGGGCTCGAAACGATAAACATATAAATCTGGCGACCAAATGCGAACAATCATTAGAAAAACTACAGGGAAACTTGTGGGTCTTTATGGCTTCCTGAGTTTATGGTTGCCACGGTGCGGTCCGCGAACCCTTCGATGAGACGACGGTCTTATCGCTAATTACACCTCTAAAAATTTTAAAGTATATTTTGACACTAACAGGCATTGTAAGCCTTAACAGGAATTATAGGCATTTATAAAATGGAAAACTTCCGATATTATACATGTCTCCTCGCATGAAGTGAGCCTCTTTTGCACTCGAATGTAGGTGGATATCGCTTTAAAACATTCGAAGAGAATAAAGGAAAAAGGAAAGTTGCGTGCGAGATCACAGTTAGAAAGCGGAAGCGTAGACTATTTCTTGTTTCGCAGAAAACGGCGCAATTTAACTTCTGGCAAAACAGTTATAGACAATGATACAGGTGAAGATAAATAATTGTTGTTATGTTCCATGCACCTTTGTGCAACTGCCTTACAAACCACGATTGACGGACATGCAACTGACATAACATCGAACGCATGAATACGAGATCATCTTTTTACCTATCTTTTTGCCTGGAAAATTTCAGAATAGTTATGAATAAAAAACTCAAGCGCATATGTACTTCTGTTCTAACTATTTAATAAACTGTTTCAAATTTCTGCCCTTCCTTACGTTTATATGGAAAATAAGTGACATTCGTATGGAATATTTCGCAAAAGTTTGACGGTAACAAACCGAGGCATCATGGCAATGTAAGAACTAAAGACATAACATTTTTGAACACTTCTGAAACTGATTCAATTTTACGATAAATATACAGGGTGTCCCAAAAGTGTTGAAGGAACCGGAAATGGGAGGTAGGTGGGGTCATTCTGAACAACTTTTTCATTTGCAAAAATGTCGTGTGGGACTTCATTTTTAAATTATTAACAAAAAACACCGACCAATCAGAGCGCGAGAATCGCGCGCCTCGCGATTCGATCGCGACCACGGCCAATTATAATTCGGGCCTACACTTCTGCCTCCGAGCGCGCGCGATTCTCGCGCTCTGATTGGTCGGTGTTTTTTGTTAATAATTTAAAAATGAAGCCCCATACGACATTTTTGCAAATGAAAAAGTTGTTCAGAATGACGCCACCTACCTCCCATTTCCGGCACCTTCAACAATTTTGGGACACCCTGTATATGTAATGTAGGACACGTTGGCACACAGTAACACTCAGTCGCTTTGCTCACAATATTCTATCGCGAGGCCTCCACGAGGCCTCCTTATATATTCGTTACTTCAAACACTCCGCAACTCAATCGTACCGCTCCACAATCATGCCGCTCTCGATCACGCCACGTCTCAATCACACTGCCGCTAATCAGCACATGGCCTCAAACACACCGCTTTCAATCGCGCCGCGTCTCAGTCATACCGCCGCTCATCCGCGCGTGGCTTCAATCACGCTGCTCTCAATCGCGCCGCGTCTCAGTCATACCGCCGCTCATCCGCACGTGGCCTCAATCGCGTCACGTCTCAGTCATACCGTCGCTCATCCGCACGTGGCCTCAATCGCGCCACGTCTCAGTCATACGCCGCTCACCTGCACCTGGCCTCGATCACGCAACTCCCAATCGTACCACGTCTCAGTCATACGCCGCTCATCTGCACCTGTCCTCAAACACGCCGCTCTCAATCGCGCCGCGTCTCAGTCATACGTTGCTCACCTGCATCTGGCCTCAATCACGCCGCTCCCAATCGTACCACGTCTCAGTCATACGCCGCTAATCTGCACGTGTCCTCAAACATACCGCTCTCAATCACATCGTTCTTAATCATACCGCTCTGTCGCACACGTACCGACTCATCCATCCCACAGTAATTTTTGCTCGTTGGACACGCACAATCAAGATAAACGCATGGGCAGAATGGCCGGCATTGAATTCAGCTTTATAGTGTTTACAAAATGTGCAGTCATAAAATCTACATGTTGAATGTTTCATTCTAGCCACTTTCATCCTATGTTCTTCGAAATAATACATAATAATTACTGACAATCTGTTATTTTACTTTGTGTGGACGTATTGTAATTTCGTTTTCACTCATTGTCCAAAACGTGAGTACTTTGTGTACATAAAATTCTTGGTTGTTATGTTCCGGGCTTTAAGCAACACGAAAAGCGCCGGGAGATTGTAATGATTAACACTCTACAACAAATGTTGATCTTTTTATGGACATGTGGCCGTCACTATAAAATTTTTATAGATTTTTTCGAGCGAATTACGAAACTGAGGTCCTTTTCTCTCTTGGTCATATAGTTTTTAAAAAATTAATGTTAAAAAAACATTGCAAATTTTGAACCTTGGAGATGTTTTGTAAATTTACCATGGCAGTTATTCTGTGGCTTTTTGCATGAGGAAAATCTGTGAACTTTCTCGAATAAAACGATATAGATTGTTATTACATTGTAACAATTTAAATGTTTACATAGTGATCAAAGTAAGAAAGACACTGAAAAAGCACCAATTTGCGCAGATATTTTTCCATTTATATCAAAATCTATGGTACTAGACAAAAATCCAACCACTGCACACGATAAAACAGACATTTCTGCTGCAGAAAACATCGAACGAAGTTACAAAATCGCTTTCGTTTTCATTTTATAAAAAAAATAGTTCGGCAAAACACGCGTCGCTGCCAGCGGTACTCAATTTTATAGCGCTTCGCGCTGTTCAGTTATTCTGTTACCCCAAGGCAGTAGCCATTGCAGATGAACAGGTGTTGAAACGCTTAGTGTATAAATATACTTAAAGGATTCTAGTGATAGTTCTCACTATCATATTTCCAAGCCGCTCAACTTGTATGAGACTATAAAATTAATCAAAGTTGCGTGGCTTAATTATCACTAGAATCTCGCGTAACACATATATTCTTACATATTTAAATTTTCAATCGTCCAAATAAAAACTTTCTAAATATGGTATTTTCATATTCTCAAACTTTTAAATATTCAAATTATTTACTATAAGAAATTTGATAATGTAAAAATCTGGAGATATTCAAGATTTAAAAAATGTCAGAATTAAAGATTGTTTATTTATATTAATCCAAATGAAATGATTCTCAATTTAATAAATTCAATGATTCTAAATTAAAGACTTGACATTTTGAAACGTTTTAATATATAAAATCTTTTACCTTTAAAATTACAAAATTGTGAAACTAACAAATGTCTACATTGATAAACTCGTGAGTCATGTTAATTAGAAAATGTATATGTGGATATTAAAGAATTCGATACTTAAAGTTTTTACATGTATCGATCATCAAACAATCCATTGGGAGTTACGAAACTTAGAAATATGAAAATGTAGAATTTCTGTGTTTCCAAATTTTTAAATATTTAATTTTTCAAGTCTAGAAATTTTTAAATAAAAAGTAAGTTTCTTTATTTCCTAAATTCTAAATAAATACAAAAATTAAATAAACCTAACAGATTAATTATTTCAAAATGTTTAAACTGAAAATTTTGGACAGTGGAAATTTGAAAACGTAATAATTATAGAATTTGATCGTTTAAGACACTCGCAATTGAATTATTTAAAAAAATTACAATATTTGAAAATCTATGTCTCGAAGCTTTAACTCTTACAATATAAAAATTTTTAATTTTTGCATTTCAACTTTTCAAGTTTGTAAATTTACGAAAGTTTGGCACTACGAAAATTTATATTCACATTTAATAAATTGCTCAATTTATAGAAAACTTACAAGTTCTTAAGTAGTGAAATTTATCAATTCATAATTTCTGTATTTTTAAGTTTCCACATCAATATCGCCCGAAATTAATAAATTTACAAATTGACAAATTTAAAATTATTGTGTTGTTAAATTTTTCAGTGTATCAAAACGATACAGAAATACAAAGGCTAATTTCACTAATTTCCACTAAATTGATCGCACATCACAAATGTAGATACAAATGACCAGTCACAAAATAAAATTAAGTGTAAAAATTTCATCGTTTAAATAAATTTAAAATACGAACTGATTTTATCTAACAAACACAATGCAAATTTCACAATAAGAATGAAGATAAGCTCCAATAATTTCTTTCAAAACAATACATACTATAATACAACCAATATGTGCCATTAAATATTTGAACAAATTTTCCCGCTCTAGCGATCGATATGTTTTCAAATAATAATCGGACTATAAGAAAATTCATAAAACGAGAATGGAGAATATCGAAGGTACAGTAAATGGTATTACCGAAACGATTTTTATTCGACTCAAAGCGAGCGGTCACACAGAAAATTGGATTTCCATGTTCAGCGGTAGAGGATGTCCATTTAAAAACCAAGTATGAACTACTTATGAACCACTTCTCAAAAAGCTTTACGCCAGATTCGTTTGAATTACAATACCGGGATTCTTTGATGCTTTCATATTCTTCGGTTTAAATGGAATTAATTTTGCGCCCCATTCCTCGAAGCATTCGGTGAAAATAGTGATGACGTCTCAAAATGAGCAGAAAAGGAATTAACAAAAAATGAATTCGTAACATTTCAGAAGAGAGAAGAATTGTTCTAATTATTCATTAATAAATTAGAATAATTATTTATCTAATTAATATATTAGATAAATAGTATGCATTATTATATAATAATAATGTTATTAATTATAGTTGAACCTTATAATTGTTAATTATTAATAAGTTGAATGATAGTTACTAATCGTTTTACTAATAAGGAACAAAGGAAAAATGAAGCGTAAATCATGCCATAGCCAGTATCAAATTTTCCAGGAAGATTGTAGTAATTCCACAGAAATTACAAATCCGACGAAGATTATCGCGCAGTGAACTTAAAAATGTGATTTTATCCGTTTCTATTGTTACAGATTATTGTAACTGCATCAGCTCCTGGTTCGTTATGCAATCAAAGGAAAAGATCGCCCATTTCTCCGTATTTCCAAGATAGTCTGCACAAAGCCGTATTTAAAGCTCTCTTCGAGCAAAAAATTTTATTAATCGCTTAATAACGTTTTCGTTCAAACAAAGAAAATGTATAAATCTCTTTTCATTAGCATTATTCAAAAGACACACCAAATGGTCTTTGTATTCACATATGCAGGATTAAACTACTTGTACCTTTCGTAAATCATCTCCACTGTTTGTATCCATTCTCAAATAATGTTTAATGAAATTAATTAATTAAAGTTGACGCTTTGGTATGTGACAATTCGTATCTTGTGTGATATACGTTTTATTATGTTAATAATATAAATTTTATTTGTTTGTACGTACAGATGATCTTGTTTATACTAGTTTATTGACTGATTAATCATTAAACTGTCGACTGCTGCGGTCGTTGGCTCCAAGATTCTATTTATATAAAACACAAATTGATCGAATAAAAATAAATTTTAAATTCTTAACCCTTTGCCTTATAATGACGTCTCTCACGCGTGACGCACACAACCGCTGCAACGCGACAAATTCGGTTCCTGTTTTCACCACGATCGAACTTCAAGCTCAATTTCAATTTGATCCTGTCCGCCGATGATCGTCATATCCAAAATATCCCTAACATTCGAGCAATGTTTATCCGTCTTCACGTTACAACGATAATTGAATCGCTCCGTCTGACGCACTTGCCGGAAAAACGATAAGTTAAGGGGTTAATGGAAAGCTGAAGTTCGTTTTAGGATACCATTCCTTTTAATTTTTTTTGTATAATTGGAGGGCATTCGATAGACATACATAAGTACATATATGAAATACAATTATTTCGAGTGTCCGTTAAGAATCTTAGAGTTTGTTTGAATAATTATTGTTTAGATACATAATTTAAGTATAAAAAATACGAATAGTATTAGTCAGAATAAATATTCAGTTGTACCGAAAATGTTTCAAATCTGTTCATATTTTTACACGATTTTAAAGACGTAGTGAAATTTGGTGAAACAAAAATTTATCTAATATTATTCTTTAGAATTGTTTTGTGAGCAATCATCGTGGTGAAACTATTTCCAAATACCGCTGATTGTCAATAATCAACAGAATCCAGAAAAAGTTGTAATACTACTTATTTCTTTATACTTTATACTTATCACTTACACGTTACTTTATATTTATCACTTTATACGTTTATTTCTTCAATATTTTTTCACACAAGTATAATTTGTGTGGATATCATGTATGTACATTATTAATGTCCGAAAAAATGTCACGAGATATAGATTTGTCTCCTTAGACCAAAGCTAACAGTTTCAGGTAACCATTTCTGGTTGAATCGTTGTTTTCTTAATATGTCAATTTCTAAATTATACAGTAAAGACCCTCATAGTGCGAAAGAGGCCAGAATCGAAATTCGCACTGAGCGGGCCAGTTGGAAGCGAAATTTTATGCTCGGCAGCTCGGTTGCTGGGGGGATCCCCCTTGGAATCAGTCAAGCATTAAACACGATCGGAACCGAAATGGCCGAATATCGGTGAGACACATACTAACGCAAGCAAAGAAAAAGACTGCAATTTCCTTATTTCCTATTATTTTTTCATGAAACATGTACCATGGTATTCGTCAGGTTTTTCCGATTAAAATGATACCAAACACGATATAATTACGATCATAATTACCCTTGTAACAAGCCATAAAAGTTTCGGACGTTAGAATCTAAGGAATTCGTATCTCTGACGTAAATGTAACGTGCGAAACTTTTATGGCTTGTTACACAGGTAATTATGATCCTAATTATATCGTGTTTGGTATCATTTTAATCAGAAAAAAGAGATGAATACGATGGTAAAAGTTTCATTCACGAAAAACCAAAAATAAAGAATTTTGAGTTTTTAATTTAAAAGACAGAATACGCAGGAGTCTTTCATGTTTGCCGAACGTCTCGAACCTCAGTCCCTCTCTGTTTTTGTATCGCTATCCCCGTTCGGCTCACGGACGTGAACCGAATCAAACTTTCGCACTGAGTGGGCCAGTAGAAGCGAAATTTGATACTCGGCGGTTGTCCGTTCCACGCCGCGGCCAAAAGAACAAATCGCCGCTAAGGCGGCGAAGCATTGAAATGTCGAGCGAGACTGGTTCAAGCAAGGCGAACATAGGCGCAGCAATGACGCACGCATAAGCGCAGGAAGAGACGTTTCGCACTGTGTGGGCCAACCAAGCATTGCACTGACAGGGTCTTTACTGTACTTGCAACAGACATGTATTAGAATGTCCCATAAGATTCTTCCTTTTTCACATAACTTTTTGAATATTTCACAAATAATTTCGAATAATTTTAAAAAGAGCGAATAATGATGTTTTCTGAGGGATGAAAGATTGCAACAAATCAATCTTAAAAAATAAGTATGGTGTATTTGTACGGTTTTACAATGCACCGCACAGCGCAGGCCACGATACCTGTGAGCCTGCAAACCCTCGAGGTAAAAACATCAAATCAATACATTATTAAAATTCCAACCGATCGTAAATAGTCCCAAACCTCGAACGCACCCCAAGTCCGCGGCCCGTTGCAGGCCCTCATAAAAACTCTGGCAAGTCCAAAAAGTCCCGTTCCTCTCAACATCCCTACTGCCAACTCCTTTCCACCACCTCGTTCCTCCAATTTTTCCATCTTCCAAATATCCCAGTCCAATGATTAATCAATATTTCCCACTTTCCACCAAGTCCATTCCTACATTCCCATCAATTCACCGTCGACTCCTACCCCAAAGTCTTTTACCTTTTTTGCAACACCGACACGATAAGACAGAACAATCTCAACCATCACCAACTAAACATCGAGTTCCATTTCGACCACCACTAACTAAACACGAGAACATTTTAACTCATCACCAAGTACACATCGAGAACATTTTAAACCACCACCAAGTACACTTGAACACGTTTACATTAATTGTTAACCTACTACCTATTGGTAAATAAATTAAGTGTTATATTTAAACATTCATTCACCACCATACCACCATCACATCATCTCTCGAAAAGCGTCCTCACGTCATTAATTTGCTGTCTATTTTTAGTTTTATGCCGAGCACAACGGTCACAGTTCTTGAGGAGTCCACGATCGAAAACTCGAGTTCCGAGACCGTACAGTATTCGTGTCTATCAGAAAAGAAATAAACTTAATGAATCGTCAACAAACGTTCTCGATACTAACCGAACCAATCGAATGATCACTATATGTACACGTTTCATATTTTAAATCACAATTTCTGTTTTAAATGCTTTTTTCGAAATCTGTGTTGATATTTATGGAGATAAGGTGTTACTGTTTATTTATTTTTAATTTCAAAGTACAGTGCGTCGCGTAAATATACCATCTAAGATTTTCAAAGATCTGAGTTTTTGATAGTCGGCATTACTTAAATACAAATTCAGCTACAGTCAGTCAAAAAAGTCTCTATACACCGCGCTAAGATTTGACCAGATTGACCATCACGCAACCGCCTCCATGTTTAACCTCTTAGGCATGGCTGAATTTTGCGCGGGGCTGTTTCTCTGTACGGCAGAGTTCAACTCGAATTACGCGTAAATGATACGGCACTGCAATGTGTGACGGATAATGCTGTTGTTTACACGAGTACATTGCAATGAAGTGTTTGATGATGAAATTATAATTTTTCTTAAAGATATGATACACGCATTTTAACTGTAACAATTTATTCTAATAATTAATAATACAATTCAGATGACATCCGCGAGAGCCACTATAGTGGCTCGTCGTACTGAGAGATGGCATCGCGTTTGGTTTTCTCCAAACTTTCTTTCTGCCATCTGAATTAAAAATAGTGAATTTACATTCATCGCTGAATATTACATTATTCCAAAAGGTTTGGTTTTTATTAACATGTAAATTTGCGAATTCAAATCTCTTCCATTTATTGACTTGTTTTATAAAAGATTTTCATGGAGGCAGTTGCGTGATGGCTTGTGGGTGTATGAGTGCTGCAGGAGTTGGATACATGACATTTATTGCTGGTATTATGGATCAAAACATTTAGTTAAACATTTTGAAAGAACATTTGGTCCGTAGTTCATTAAAATTAAATTTGGAAAGGTCGTTCATTTTCCAACAAGATAACGGCCCTAAGCATACGGCGAAGAAAGTAAAAGAATGGTTATTGTATAATGCTGCAAAACAGCTTTGTACGCCTCCTCAATCACCCAACGTGGACCCCAACGAACATTTATGAAGTGAAATAAAAAGAAAATTAAAAAGAAATAAAAAGAAAATTAAAATTAACAATATTAAAAGCAAGGAATATCTGAAATCCAAAATACTATTAGAATGGAATAATATTCAACCAGGTTTAACTAAAAAGTTGGTATGTACAATGCAAAAAAGGTTGCAAGAAATTATTAAACTAAAGGGAGGACCCACCGATCACTAATTATAAAATTATAGTTAATAAATTTATGTGTAAGGAGACTTTTTTGTCCTGATTTTTCTTATGTTTCTACTTTCGCGTATTATACTTCGTTAATAAATGAATGTATGTCCATTCCTGTTTCACTAATAACAAATGTTATGTTTCTGAATATAACTATATACAAATTATTTATTTCCAACCTGCTTCTTGGCTAATATACAACGTTCAATAAATCTTAGCACAGTGTACGGAGACTTTTTTGACTGACTGTATGTTTTTATGTTAGTACATTAAATGCTTTTTATATAATTTACTGGTCTAGAGTATTTGGGAAAGATTGTCATAAAAGTGTGGCACTGTTTTTCGTTGTCCTAACTGGCATTCCTGACCGTAGTGATTTTGTACCGGAATCTATATACATGATGTGTGTAAAATTATTGCAATTTCCAATAGATCGATAGAATCATACAATACACCGAATTGGTGCACTAGACACGATTAGTGTCGAATATTTATAAATAACTTCATACCGCATCGGCGTGTACGAATTCAAAATTCAATGATTAACTGTGACATAAGTTTCCCTTAAACCATGAACAGTTGGAATAGCTGTACGGAATGAACGCGGAATGGAAAAATACGGGGTCGAGTGCGATAAAGTGAAAATGTAGCCGGGCGAAAAGTGAACGGAATCGGTATTCACGTAATCCCATGAAAAACTTCCATTTGCAGTTACCTTTCCACGGCAACGAATTCCTTCGCCGAGATCGGACTCTAGTTTCCGATAGAATTCGATAGCGTTGATGAAAAGCACTTAACTGCAAAAAAAAATATTTGTAACTAGAATAGTAAAATAAACGAAACTTGTTTCGAGTGCTACGGAAACAATTGCAGTTTCTGTCTCTATTCATTCGATTTTAGTTGTAATTTAACACGAAGCGTTGAAAACCTTTTACATTCTTTTGAAAATATCTGAAGTATTTGAAACTGATATAAGTCCACTTAAAAAAGAATGAGTTAACGGTAATTTTATTACGATAGCATCACTTTCTTTTCGTGTTTATAATCGTGCATTCAATGGAGCACAATTTTTTCAGAAGGTAAGCAAGAGAATTTTGTTTATACAATATTATTGCAGAAATCTTTTATAGATGATTGGATAAGTCCATTCCTAATAATTATAATTGAAACGAGTTTCTTATTGCAATTATTATTGCTTATTATGATTTCAGTGTACATTGCGCTTTAGCACATATTACTTATGTCAATAAGATGTATTATTGTTCCGATGTAATGGTGAGGAGGAATTTTAATGATTTTGTTCAGTTTTCTTCTCCAAGAAAGTCCTTGTGCTTGGTTTGTGTTTCTTATACTAATAAATTTCAGCATGAAGATTATTTAAATATAATTATTATTAAAGCATAAAATAAAAGTTTCCTTGCATCGCGTTAACATAGGCGGGATACGGAGCGACCGCTCTGACGCGACGAACCACTGTCCTCCCTTCGTTTCCCGCGTTGCTATTTTGCTTCTGGTATCGTAAAAAAAACGACGTTTCAACTTTCTTTGGGTGCTTTTTAAAGGTGAAAGTCTTCTCTATCGCGTGATATAGTTCGATTTTCCACTGGACCCTTACTTTTTAAGATAAATTGAAAAATATACGCAAAAATTGGTGCAAAATCGGTGTTTCTTCGGATTCAGCGATTGTTTAAACATGTTTAAATATTCAGAACGCATAACAAATATATATCGTTGTATTCAGGAAAGTCTATAGAATCTTCTGACATAATCAGAATTTTAGTATCTTTTATAATTACCTCGCAAAATTAGTTTGAATTTGAAAAATGTGTTTTTTTTTTCAAAATCAAATTTCTCAAAAACTGTACGTGCTGGAGACAAACGGGTTGCAGATTCGTAATCAGCACGAGAAACACTATAATAATCGCATAGTGGTATTTGAAACGTCGAAAAAAAGTTCAAATTTGTTGGACAGTGTAATTAAAACATATAATTTTATTTTATAAAATAAATAATTCAAAGGATAGCGTGCACAATATTATATGATTTACAATGGTTAAATTTTGAACAAAGGAAAATATCGTTTATGTTGATATGTGAGATACGCAATTTTTTAACTTCGAGGGGTAAGCAATTTTTCAACAAAACAAATTAAAAAAATTCCAGTTAAGGAAATTTCACAGTTAATTGTTAGCTACCGGAGATACTTGCCGGAAACATTAATAAAAATAAACTGTAAGAGTAAAGAAAAATAACTCGCCCAAATATATGTATCCGAATAAATTTAGTAATAACGTATAGCCTCGCATATTTTGAATTACGGCAATGCCTGGTTCCTGAAGGAAGAAACACACACAGTTAGAAACACAAACAGAAGCTACGCTATAGACTAAAAAAAAAATAGAATAAAATAAAATAATAAATGGAATTGATATTGAAATTGAAGGATAATTGTACGTGAAGATAGAGTTTTGCCCTAACTTGTAACTTTAACAAAATTAATGACAAAATCGTCTCTAAACCACTTCACGGACCCCTGACACGCACCTTGCGATTGTACGTCGAAGAATGTCGCAACTTGGACCTCTTGGAGAAGACCAGAGAGGGCCTAGTCCGAAATTGTTTACATTGCATTTATATGCTCCTAACCAATTAGGTTGCGAGGCCAATGCGTAAAGGACCGTGATTCGTTAATTAGATGGCGGTGGGTGCATGTGCGTACCTCCCTTGTCCAGTCCTTATCTTCCTCTCTTTCTATATAGTTCTTTCCTTTACTCTCGTGCTATGGACTATTTGTTAATGCTGAAGTCTTATTAGATTGACTATTGAATAATTTTTACATTCATAACCGGCGGAGTGTAAAATGTTAACCTCGATGTATTACAAAATTTTTGAATCAAACATTATCTATTTCGTTTTTTATAATTATTTAGATTAATTGCGCTCGGTACCTTAATTATTGTAGGACTGACTGGCGTATAAGTACACACTCTACCAGTATAATACAAATCAATGAACAATTTCTATTGTAATTTTATTTAATGCATATGTAAGATTAATACGTAAATCGGTAAAATAAACGCGTATAATAACGACTTGTACAATATCGCTAAATGACTATATATTCTTTAAACGACAAAATGTGGGCGATGTCGCGTTGTCAATGATTCCCAAAAGAATGCCCTTCCTCGAGGCTGCGAAGGCTTTACTGCCCCTCGCCAAAACTCAAGGGCCTCAGTTGTTTACTGCCCTGACGTCACAATATTCGGGTCCCAACGCCTTGGTGGTCGTCGCGCTGTGACCGTATGCGTCCTATTTCGAGTTCGAATACAGGTCAATTTGGAATTTTCTTACACATACGAGCGCGCTTTTCGTTTATGTTTAGTGGTTCGACAAAGTAAAATGATCTAAGACTTTGACCATGGAACCACGTTGACTCCAAGGAAGAAATGTGATATATTAACAGTCTCAGTTTAGTCACCAAAAGATAATCTATCTAATAAACATTAAAGACCGTTACTGCGTACGATTAGGGTGTTCTCAGAATGCAGTATACATTATCGATACGTATCCGGTGGGTGAGAAATTACAAAGGAAATTGTGAAAAATATTCCTGTTCGGAACTTAACAATCACAACAGTATCGAGAATACTAAGGTGAGGGTGCATTTTACTAATTTACAAAAATTATTGTATATAAATTATCTCGTTGATTAACCGATTTTGAAATTTGCAAACTTTCAATGTTCGAATCTAAAATATTTTAAAGTAATGTGGTGTTGAAACTTAATACTTCGAGTTAAATTTCGTGTTCAAATACTCGCTTAACTCTTTGTAACACCGGATTTCAGAAAATAAAATAGTCTCACATTGCACAGAAATTTTATTGCGTTTCAAAATATACAAAATTGGTATACTTTTATTCACAAAGGTATTACATAATATAAAAACATACAAAAATAATAATTCAATTGAGTATGTTGTCATAAGGCCTCAAATAGTCTCACCGTGCCACCCGGGCACACAACTATTGCAATATTTTGAGTTAGGTCTAGAAAATCTCACCCTGTAGCAAATGTCACCGAGCAGAGTAGCGTCGGTCGCACCCCCGCCAAATACCAAATACCTGGGACCTATCCCTACCTTAGCGGTCAACCCCGGCAAAGCGAATAAATAGCCGAAACCTTCCATTTTTACTCTCAGCTACGTCTTGACTTATCTGCTTCATTAACTGCTCCCTTGCGTGGACAGTCGACGGACAGATAAGCAAGAACAACTCTGCTTCTAAAGCGCACCCCGTGTGGGACCCACCAGGACAGAGTTAGAGTTCAGTCTTTTACCTCGTACGCGAAATTATTATATCTTGCTTCGCGCATCCGCCTAGACTCAGTTCGGAAATAGTTTAAATCTCTAGTGTGAATTGTAACATTATCTAATAAACTTTTAAATTATAACAGCAAATGTTATAACCCTGCGTTATCGTACATTAAAAAGATTAGGCATATTTAATCCTACCGTGTCCAAACAGTTAATTCACATGAAACTTAATGGTTAATATGCGAGTAAGTTATTAAACGGATGACTGTAAAGTTTTGACATTCAGGGTATCCCACAATTATTGTACGAGCTGGAAAAGGGTGGTAGGTGGGGCTATTCTGAACAACTTTTTCCTTTGCGAAAATATTGGACGAGGCTTTATTTTTAAATTATTAAGGAAAACCACCGACCAATCAGAACGCGAGGATCTCGCGCTCATAATTGGCCGTGGTCGCGATCGAACATACAGCGCGCGCAATCCTCACGTTCTGATTGGTCGGTGTTTTCCTTAATAATTTAAAAATGAAACCTCGTCCGATATTTTTGCAAAGGGAAATGTTGTTCAGAATAGCCACTCGTACCACCCGTTTCCGGCTCATACCATAATTATGGGACACCCTGTATTCTGTCCTCGATTGTAACGATTGAATGCTTGAGCAAAGTACTGCAAGATGACAACATTCCAGAATTATAGTTGGATCACGAATTTTAGCAGTTAACGTAATATTCGTTCCCATTTCTAGTATTGCTACAAATTGGACGACGTTATACGTTTTCAGAAACTGCGATTTCCCATATTATTAATGTTGGTGCACCAAATATACTGCACTTTCTCCAATATAGCGACGAAAAATGAAATAAGGATTAACAGGTGCGTTAGAAGATTGAAAAAGCGAAGGCCAAGACGATACTCCGTGAAATTTCCAGAAACCTTCAACATTGAATTGAATGGTAATTCTTTCATAAGATATATAAAAGCAGGAACGAAAGTTTCTGTAAGTTGTGACATTAACCGAAATTAAAAGTAATTCCATGTTAACCATTGACAGTTGTAAGTGGATCGTAATTTTGACACATATTGGTACATGGATCTGATCAACGTCGAGCACATTTGAAAGCCGAGTCTACAAAAAGCTCGAGGCTCTTCTTCTTTCCTCTTTATCTTTTATTCCGGGTTTCCGTTGTTTCGTTAGTCATGCCCCTTCTTCTCCCTTTTTCATGCTTCCTTTCTTCCGAAAAGTAGTTGGTTGAAGCAAGGAAAACAATTCAACGGGAAAAGTAAAAGAGTCGAAACAAACTGGAGAATGTGTGTTCAAAAACGGACGTGTTTAAACGAGTCATTTAGTCGTGTTTGTAACATAAGACCATTATGTTTTTCTATGCACACACATCTCTCACTTTTAGATTCGGTATTGTTATATTTACCCGTAGAGAATGGAGACATCAAAAAGTGTAGCTACCTTAAAGAATTGTCTTGGGAGATCTGAAATTATTGGGAATTTGAATTTTGGTGTCTATCATTAAAGAAATCAATCTTCGTTTGCGACAATTTGATTGTAATTAGATAAAAACAAAATTGTAAGAATAAGTATTTCAAAAATTGTGTGTGTGTGCGTGCGTGAGCGCGTGCACAACTTATTAGTGATATATCTCTGTACTATGTTAACCCTTTGCACTCGAAGGTATTCTTACTGGTTGCTGATAGCGACTCTAAAACCTTCTGGTTGAAAAGTTGGATGAGTTCTTTTGAAGTTATTATCTCCTCATTAACAATTACCGCCAGCTCATGTTTCATTATGTTTATGCATCGTATGTTCAACATTATAGATTTAGTTTTAAAATACCCATTCCAAATAGTTGTTTCAAATGGTGAGTCAACTCATCCTTCGAGTGCAAAGGGTTAAACTCTCCACTCTCTAACTATTCTACTCTGTTCTTTGACTCTGATTGTGGCTGTCACTATGACTCTGTTTCACTCTTTTCTATGTTATTATTCTGATTGTTTTATTCTGCACGTCTCTGTTATACTCCGACTCTGCTCACTAACTCTGTTCTGTTGTACTCAGTCGTGTTTGGTATTTTTGGTATGTGTAACATATATTAAATATAAAATATTGTAATAATATCGTTAGAACATGTAAATAAGAATATAGTGTTTATAGATTTTGTTTTAATTTTTACAAATCTCAACGATTTTGCAGCACGTGTTCATTCTTACAAGGCTGGTTTCCCCTTTAACCTAATACTTTCGCATGCAACAGCTAATACAGAATTTTCTTAACCTTTTCGTGGACGTGAATGCTATAGCATTTGTTTTTATAGTGACACAAGATGACACCAATACTATAGCGCTCAAACTTTAAAGCCATTTGTTATTCATTTATTTTTGCCTAACCTTTAATTTTTGTCCTTATTACTCATTTCAGAGTAATAATTAACCGAGTCATTAAGTTCTTTCATATTACTTTTCACTGAAATTTTACTGTCTGCGAACGTGTTAATGTTCTGACACTTTAACTGACAACTATTAATATCGTAATATCATTTAACATTATTTAATCAATATTATTTAACAACTACTAATACTTAACTGTTTATTTGTACGAATTCATAAATATATAACAGTATTACAATTCCACCATTGTATACTAACAAATCATTACATTTATAAGATTAAAGGTTAACATATATACACTCCTGGACAAAATTAAGTGGACGTTGCAGAAATGTAAAAAATGTTTTGTTTCATTACAATGTTGTAAATAAATTTTAAATTTAGAACGTGAGATATTTTTGTAGGTTTGGAAAAACATTTATTTAATGTATATAATTGTGCAATAAAGTTTTGATTTATAAGCATTATTAGTTAATTAAATTTACCTTTTGTTATTTATGATACCTGTCCACTTAATTTTGTCCATGACTGTATGTATTTATAAAAGTGCTTGTATAATTATGTTTTCATTTAAACAATCAGAATCCTAATTGTAAAAAAAACGTAAGAAGTCACATATAGGCGAATAACTTTTGCAGTAGCAGCACGGAATAAAAATAGAAATTTTTTGAAGTATTTCATTATTGTTTGCAGCAGAATTTCGTTGCTTCCGGTTGAAGTGTTTCGTTCGATTTCCAACAGACCCCATAGCAACTTTTTCCTCTTTAACTTCATCTTTTTTCAAGCAAATGCTGTAAAACCGAGCAGAACGAGCGCGCGGCTAATAAGGTCAAGTATACTGAGAAAGTGCCTTATTTTAACCCTCGCAGAAGCTTTCTTTTTATATGGATTGTCAAGAGGCGATGGATACTTTATGCTGATCAAATAAATACCTATAACGTAACGATTTACTAAAAATTTTATTGTCGGTATAACAGGAAGTAAAGTATTTACGATAAACGCGTTCCATCGATGGTCAAAAAGATCTTAAATAAAAGTTTTCCAAATTTTTAAAGGATTGTTAAATAAACTATTTCGGTGACAATTCTCGAGATAGTTATAACTACAAGAACTACTTACATGTAACTATTTTAACCGTTTATTACTTATAATATATGCGACAATAAGTTTAAGTTTTTGCTTTTCGATAAATATGAAAATATTGCTAACCACTCATAGATAAAGTCTTAGTATTTTGTGATGTTATATAATTTATGTTTATTATGTAACAGTGTTTAAAGTGCAGGCTAATAAATGTTTTATTATATCTATATGGATTTATCTCAATTTTAAAATTAATGAATTATCAGTTATCCTTTTCCTTAATTGATTTCAGTCATTTTAATTCGAATTGTCGTCATTTTCAGATTCTGTTGCCATGACTATTCTTTTATTATCCATTCTCACGTTTTTAGTTTCCATAAACATGATAAAAATACTAAAATTTCCTGGAAACAAGTATGTTAGTAGGCTAGCGTTTTTAGCGAGAGAAGTATTTTTATTCGTTGAAATTATTCTGAACCATATTATTTTTTAATAAAATATGTAAGCCATGATTCGTCATTAATTTTCAAATAAAAGTGAATTGTTAAAAGGTTTCATGCACCGATACTAAAACAAGGGCAGTATCGACTTTATTGAGTGTTTATTCACAATAGATTTACGGAACCAGTCAAAATGACGGATCTTAGATTTCTTATTTTCAATTACGAAAATTATTAAGAAGCTTATGTCAATATAGAAGGTTATGTCCGTGAATCTAGTGTTAAAAAGTTTTCTTGCAAGCTAATAATAGAAATGAAGCAGACTTACAACACATTCTCCTCCATATCGAAGTTATCACTACCACCAATATTACGCAACTTGTAGTTATTTATAGTATTATCATTATTATAATCACTATTATAAATATTCTCCCATGCTAAATTATAGCATAATATATTTGACTAAAACTAATTCAACCTAAGGTGAACTGCGCCATTTCAAAAATACACATCTTCTTAATACCGATATTAAGGTAAATTATAACGCAAACATCATGGAATTTCAATTATTTTCGCCATAGACTTTTTAGACCTTTTTACGGCGTTGTGCTAGTTTTAAGGAGTACACGTAAACAGAAATGTTGGCATCCAACAGAAATTAGCTCTCGATTAAAATAGAGTAACCTTCTTCTGAGCCAATAATAGAAGATGAGTAAATACAGAATTTCCTACAAAAAAGTCAATTGCAATTTATCTCAATGTAAATATAATAACATAATTGGGGGTGCAAATCAACGATTCAAATTTTTAATTTGAGTTAGCTAATATTAAATTCGATTTTTATATTATTTTTAATCCTTCTATAGTCGACTTATATTATATTCACCTGAGTTAACGAGCTGTAAAGAATTTGTAATATAATTATAAACTTTTAAGAAGTATATTTATAATTTTCTTCCAATGGTAAAATCACGGTTTACAGATATTTTAGGTAATAAAACTTACTTAACTTGCACTGACCAAAGATATGATGTAGGTCACTTTGTTTTCAATATTTGAAAAATTGTGTATTTCTTAACGAAATTAAATAAAAAATATATGAGATAGTCAAATGTAAACAATGTGACATTTTTTAAAAAAGATACAGATAGTTTATTTTACTATATATGTCACTTGCCAATTCATAAAAACAAGATTTCAAATAGTTAATTCAATTCTAAATTAAATTGTGTTGGAGCACTCGCGAACCTTTATTTCATTTTTTCTTACGTTGTTGGCAGGCGTTGTATACTTGGTGTGGATGTACTTCCAAAATATAATAAAAACTGTCTAAATCAAACCAATGAAAGGTGTATTTAATGTTAAAACCCCATAAAATTGATGACTGATTTTCAGGTTGATGCGCTCGTATTTGCGTCGTGATTAACTCAGGAGTTTAATTTTAATTATAATTTGCATAATCAAGCATCCCCAACTTCAAAATATACTTTACATTTCAAATTTTCTTATTTGTCTTAAACTTTTGCTGCAATAATTAGTTACCACTGGCTGACGCAACTACCAAAAACTTCATAGTTTAACGGGTTAGTAATTAAAACCTCATTTTCAACGAAATGTCCTTAATTAACTGAGAATTAATTAATTACATTATTGTACAGCTTTATTAAGTAACTTTCTAATTGGAATGCATTCACATAAATCTATTTCGAGAAACACAATGCAGCACAATGAACAGGATTTTCAAGAATTTACAATGTACAATTATTTATAAAATTAAACACTGCATTTTTACTTATAAGATTAACCTAAGTATACAAAAATAAATAACATACAGAGTACAGATGTAGAATAAAAATCTCGTACGTTTTTTTGCACTATTCATGAACATATTTGTGCAAAGCCCGTTAAACATGTTTCATGTATATTTGAACACGTTTGAAACACACCGAAGTTAAATACGCTTTTTCTCTCCCTAAAAGTTCTGTTCCACGAGGCATTCATTATGTATGTAACATAATGAATTTGTTTACTTATGAAGCTCGATGAATTTCAACATAAAAAATATACAAAGTTAATATATTTATAAAACGCTTAAAAATCAGGTTTTATGCAACTGAGCTTAATATTTACGTTAATACGTCAATTTTCTTTTATACAATTTATTGTATGCATACTACAATTAATATTTAAGGACTAACAATTCCTGATAATAATTCCTTACCAAATTCTCAGATCATTGAAAATACAATTCAACGTACTTCGAGATTTTGTAATTATCGACATTTTCTACCATTTTTTAATCAAATACTGTTATTCATAACACTTGCTACATATGGTTTCGTTTATATATTGGGAGTACAAATTAGTTCGGTGCGTTTTTCTGTGGTCAAAAATGCATTTATTACAGAACAATGTGTAGGAACAGATTACTCAAAGTATTGTCCATCGCTGGTTACTACTTTTTCCCAACACTCTGGCAATTTTCGAATTCCATCTTGCAAAAATAACACGTGTTTTAAGGCGATCCAAGTTTGGAGCCAATTTTCGATTTTTGCAAAAGAAGTGAACCTGCGACCTGCCAAATCGTGCTGCATCCGTTGGAACAACCATTAGTCAGAAGGAGCAATGTCCAGAGAATATGGCGGGCACGGTATAATATCCCACTGATCGTTTCCAAATATGTTTTCACGACTTTTGCGACACGAGGCCGGGCGTTGTCATGCAGAAGAATAACCGTGTTATGTCTTTGCTCGTACTCTGGCCGTTTTTCTCGTAACACACGACTGAAACGAAGTAATTGTAGCCTATACCTATTACCCGTAATGGAATCGCCAGGTTGTAGCTGTTCATAGCATATAACACCATTTTGGCCCCACTAGATATTCAGCATGACCTTTGAACCATGAATTTTCGGTTTCGGTATTGATATTGAGGTCAATGGTAACGATTGACCAAGCATAGCGTAGTGTTTTTTTCTTCTTAGTTTTTTAAATGATTTGTCAGTTGAAGCATTGTCACCATAAACTTCCACACGGATTCGATGCGCTTTTGCTGCACTTTTATTTCAATTAAAGTCGAAAACTAAAACCTCCCGCAAATGCAATTAGTTAACACAAAATTTTATATATTCAACACAGTGAAAAACAAGATTTCTGTATGAAACTCCAAGCGATATAAACTGAATATTATTAGCAGATACTTAATGTCTCTGAAACAATCGAAATTCGCTGTTGCTATGATACATTTATAACAGCCAGAGATACTGTTTAAAAACGGACCGAACTAATTTGTACTCCTAATAACTAATTTCGAATGTTCTCTATTTCAATCCGCAGTTTACGCAAACTTGAAACAATGCAAATTCACGCGGAATTAGAATAGCGACTCTACGAGAAATAAAAATAATTCATAATGCAATCAATCAGCAACATCGGTTAACCGAAAACTGCATTCAGAAGAGCGCCGTAGATAAAACCCGGCATTAATTAACCGTGGCACAAAGAAGAAAGTGCAATGTACGTTGTGTTAATGAAAAAAAATTTAACGATTCACGAAAGTTTCATTCCAGTGGAAGCTGGTTACCGCTTCTTCTGTTAAATTAGACAATAGTTGAACTCGACAGCGATGTTTCATCGAACAAGGGTGAAAATGTAATCGTCGAAATCTGACGAAACACAATTCATCGGGCATTGAATACGTTCGAAGAAAAACGCGACACAATGGCTTTTCGTTTCGACTTTCCTCTAAATCATCGCGTTTTTTAACGAGAACGACAGCTCAGTCACAATGTAACGGCGGCATTAATGGCAACGTATAGATTCGTCGTTATTTCGCGGATGCTCATTAACCACAGATTTCGGTACAAATGAATTTTCTTCGTTTCGTGTAAATCTCGTGTGCCGCAATTTAGGACGAAATTTCAGGGCAAAAATAGTTTCGGCAGGTGTATATTATGACTGCAGTTTATCGGGACGTTTATTTGTTAAGTGTACTCGTTAACACCTTAAAGGCCGCATGTCTACGCAGTCAAACGTCGCCAGGGGCCGGCAATATTTTTGAAGAATTAATTTAAAGAAAGTTTATTAAATTGAGGACGTGGGGTATGTGTGAATGAATCTAAATGTGCAATCTAACAAAGAGCAGGGTTGCACGAGACCCTGGAAAAGAAACAGGAAATTGAAGAATAGACAGGAAAACTCAGGAAAAAGAGAAAGTTGGCAACAACGTCGTGGCGGACACAGCCAAAAAATTATCGAAAAAAATTAACATAAAACAAAAACAACAACAATTGTGTAGTAGTAGCTTTGCACACAACACCAACATTTGTTCCATAATTTACGTGGTACACCACTGTAGTGTGAAATCGAAAATTATAAATACGCAATAATTACCTAAAATCAAAGACATGGCGATGAAATACGAAGCCAATAGCAAACAGCTTGTTTACATTCATAAATTATCACACAGAGAGTGTGGTACTGGCCAACAAGATTCGGCGGTAGCATCACACACATGTGTGAGCGGTCGTTAAAGTGTTAAGGGGTAAAACCATTCTAGGATTTTCAAAAAATCGATTTTTTTTGTGGCTTGTTGGGTATTGACGGAGATTTAAAGTAGTCCCGAGTTCTTCCGTTAGGAGAAACGCGGGAGCGAGGAGCTCGAGGAGCGGCACGATGACGCATGGTCGTTTTTTAACAAACGAAGTAAAAACAATGCGGCGACTTACCGACCTGCGAAAGACCTTTGTCAGTACCGCTCTGTAATTATAATTAGAATAACGGCCGTACCGCATATTCGTTGTAACAGCAATCACGCCTGTATCATATTAGAATATTAAATATGCTATCGATATTAAGTAAATACATAACAGGGCTTAAACGATACTTTAGGGTCGTAGAAATAGAATGCCATCTGATTTACAATGTCCTTGCATTAACAATAGATTTAGGATTTCTACATAGCAATTAGAAATAAGACCGTCGTCCCATCGAAGGGTTCACGGACCGTTTCGTGGCAGCCATAAAGTCAAGAAGCCATAAAGACCCGCGCGTTTTCCATGTAGTTTTCGAGTCATTGTTCACATTTGGTCGACAGATTGACATTTTTACCTTTCGAGCCCGTTATTTCTAGCATGTTTAGTTAAGGTCAGCGCACTTCTTGATTTTTATTACCTGCCACAGTCCAGGAGCAAAAGATGGAATATTTGCGAGTGGAGGGGCCCACGTAGGGCGCTAACTTTGTTGCCCTTCCACAATTTGTATATTTGTACCTAGCCAATTAGAATGATGCACCCCCGTCAAGTCTACCCGACCGAGGTGACATCGGATAGATTTAGTTGAAATATAGACAGATAGTTAGTTGCATTATAGTTGCATTAGAACAGTATTAGATATAGTTGACATACAGGGTGTCCCATAATTACTGTAGGAGCCGGAAAGGGGTGGTAGGTGGGGCTATTCTGAACAACTTTTTCCTTTACAAAAATATTGGATGGGCCTTCATTTTTAAATTATTAAGGAAAAACACTGACCAATCAGACCACGAGATTTTCGCGCGCTCGGAGGCAGAAGTGTAGGCACGATTGACCGTCGTCGCGAACAAACATATGGGAATCGCGATGATATCTCATCGGATCGGTTACCCAACGATAGGTAAACGATAGATAACGCCAGATGTCGGTGTAGTACAAGGCTATTAGGTGAAAGCCGGTTAAGTAGAAAAATCGGAATAATTATTGAATTATTCTTCACTTATGAATAATAAACAAACCAATTAGATTTTATTCGCGTAGTCAGGATAAATCGAATGTAATAACGATATTGTGGTTCGTTATCGGAAAGAAATAATCGCATAGATTAAATTTCGAAAATTCGGTAAATTATGATGATACAAAAGAAAAAACTCACATTCTGCACCGACATCTGGCGTTACCTATCGTTTACCTATCGTTGAGTGACCGATCCGATGAGATATCATCGCGATTCCCATATGTTTGTTCGCGACGACGGTCAATCGTGCCTACACTTCTGCCTCCGAGCGCGCGAAAATCTCGCGGTCTGATTGGTCAGTGTTTTTCCTTAATAATTTAAAAATGAAGGCCCATCCAATATTTTTGCAAAGGAAAAAGTTGTTCAGAATAGCCCCACCTACCACCCCTTTCCGGCTCCTACAGTAATTATGGGACACCCTGTATAGACATGTTAGATATAGTTTTTAGAAATGCTAATGAGACTATTCGCTATCGAGGTTCTGGGGTAAGTGCCATGCTGTCTCTCACGGTCCTCTTCCCAAAGGATGCAATATCCTCCCCACTCTGTGGCCAGATCCTCATAGAAAACCCTTATCGCTTTTGCACGCGCCACGCAGCACCATGGCGTCGGGCCATCGGCCACGAGGCGCGACACCTTCAGTTGTTTATTGAAGAAAGGCATCGAAACCTAATCTAAACATCCGCGACTCGTACAACTTCGTCGCGATCCCTAGCTATCGGTTACCACCGATCGTACGACTAATGAGGAATATATGTTTATAACAACGATATCTTAAGACCCTTGGAAACTGGGTCACAGTTCTTAAGCATACTGATTTCTGACACGTGTACCACTTTTGGCGCGTGCATGTCCTCTACAGAGGACACGGCGCTAACAGACAGATAGTTAGTTGCATTAGACATAGTTGAATAGTTGAATTGTATAGCCATTAGTTGAAACATAGTTGAATTTCATACAGACAACAATAGTTGAATTACAGAACACGTATAGCATAGTTGACTTATAGACCGATAGTTGAAACATTGATAATTTGTATAGTCCCGATTACATCGGGTGGTCCTTCGAGTTAATTATTGTATTTTGTTGGCACAAGCGTGCAAAACGCCTACAAAGCTCGAAACTCCCTTCTTGGGTAACCACGAGTACTTAACACGAAGAGTTAATTATCAATTTTGCCGCAGCTTCTCAGTGGTGCGATTCATCGCTTTTGTATTACTTTTACCACTTAAAATAATAATTTTTTTTTTGTAGGCAACAAATAATAATTTGTTATTATTTGTATATAATACATATAATATAATAACATATTATATAATAACATATTATATAATAACTATAACATATTATATAATAACAAATTATTATTTGTTGCCTACAAAACACACGTTATTAGAATTCTTGGAAAGGTAACTAGAATTTGATAAGATTATAGCAAACGTGTTATGATAGAAAGGAATCGCAGATTAGAGGCAAACAAGAACTACAAGGATTCAATACTTCATAAAACTTTAAACGCGTTTTTCTCAAAACCACTTTTCTTATACTGAGAGGAAGGATTTCTCGGTGACTATTGGATCGAATTTAAATTTTTACAGTAGCTGGACAACAATATTCTCTTTGGAAATACGTAGCTGTTTTTTGATTGAATACAAACTTTTTTTTTTTATAAACAATTCAATGCTCGTTTTGAGTACAAAAAATCGATTCATTTCTTAAAAACTGCATAACTTCTACAAAAATTGATCAATCAAAAAACGGCTACGTACTTCCAAAGTCAATTATAAATCTTTTTGAATTTTTATTCTAGGACTCACGCATGTCGAGAAATCCTTCCTCCCGTGGCGGTGTTTCTACAAAAGTTGTTTCCGTTGATGGGCTCTGTCGCCTCCATTTTGCACAAAAATGCCAATGAAAAAAATTATTTTTTGTACTTCAATATGTGTTAAATGAACCCTCTCAAAACAAATTCCTTTCCGTTTGTCGTACTTCCAAAATAAATTGTCTTTGGGTCTTTTTTTGGCTCTAGAGTGGTCTTACCCCTTAAGGATCCGGCTGGTTGCCGCAATACAATATTTTTAACAATATTTCGTCAAACATATCGTTTTTATAAATTTATCGTTGCTCTCTCGCGGAATTCTTTGAATGTTCTTTCTTCGATCAGTTTCTATTTCTGTTTTTCGTTTAACAGTTTATCGAGCAAGGAGAATTAAAAACGGACTCCAATTTCCTTTAAATCTATTTCGGTGCTCGGTTGAAGAACCTTGGCCGGGCTAATTGGTTCTCGTGAGTTTAATTACGAAAGTAAAGTTGCCAAATTATTTCCGTTCAAATTATTATGGTCGAAGTAATGTAGCGAATTTTAAATTGTAGTAACTGTTGAATTATTAGTTTTTAAGCGTTAGTTCATTCCATTGTTAATTCTGCTTTGCAGGTGAGGAGAACTGCATCGATCAATAGCGAGACATATAATAAGGTTTAATTAATAACCAAGATACAACTGTAGTCTTTTGATATACCATAAATTTAATTTCAAAAAATATAGAATATTATAAAACTGGCGATATATGCGACAACTAATAATAAATGATTTCGTACTCGAAAACATTGAACATGAGAATCGCTCAATATGTTCGTAAATAAATTTGTTTACGAATACAGAAGTGAAACTTTCATTTACTATTTCATGAATTCAACTGCTTGATATGTTTTGACGAGTCTGACACATGATGCACATTAATGCGTGATAAATGTTACACGAATTTTTAATACTTTTCAATTTGGTGTTGAAGTCCAGTTATAGTTTGTATTGACAAGGATTGATGAATACGAAATTGACATAACATTTCAACTTTCTTTATCTGTTTTAATATTGTAGCTCTAATTAGTTAGTTTAGACTCACGCATCTGAAAAATAAATCATAATGCAAGGGGTTATTAATAATTGCGGAATATTTCGAAATAGAAATTTCATACACTTCCTAAAATTTGTAAAAACTTGTAATTTTATCCTCTTAAAATAAGAAAAGTTGGAGATTTCATTTTTATACAATTGCGTTTTACTATATATTGTAAATTTCGTTGTGTTCCATAATATTATGAAAAATGTTGTTAATTCCTTTTTTAATTCATATTTCTTAATATATAGTAAAAATATTTGACTACTCTGGTAGTTTTAATGTTAAATGAATTACTTCGCATCAGACACTTATTTTGGTAACAATACATATATATATACAGTCGTGGACAAAATTAAGTGGACATTGCATAAATGTAAAAGATTTGGTTATTTTATTACAATGTTTTAAATAAATTATAAATTTAGAACGTGTAATGTTTCTGTAGACTTGAAATAACATTTATTTAATATACAATTTATTTATTTAATGTATATAATTGTGCAATAAAGTTTTGATTTATAGGCATTATTAGTTAAATTAATTTAACCTTTTGCTATTTATGCTACCTGTCCACTTAATTTTGTCCACGACTGTGTATATATATATATATATACATATATATGTATATATATATATGTATATATTCTTGTATACACATCAAACGCTTTAAACATTCCAATTATTCCCGCAAATATAATCTCGCATATTGTTAACAATCGATACGTACAAATAATTTTGAACGGCGGACGGAAATTCAGCAAACCCGTAGAAAAGACATAACACCAAACAATGGGAACCGATCGAGCTAACCGATAGATAAACCGTTTAACATCAATAACAACGATTAATCGCACACGGACTAGTAATATGTTGTTGGCTTTGTTAATGATAATAACTAGCTCCCTGATCTTGCGGCTTTAGCGCGTTTTGATCATAGTGATTAATGGAAAAGCCGCTAAACGATCCTGTCGCGACGCTGCATCGCTAAAAAGGGTAATTCGTACAGCTGGCTACTGTACACCATCATTTGTCGGATTAACCTGCAATTTAGGTGGATGCTAGCGCCGTTCCACATTAGTGAAACCGTGAAGCTTCAACCTGCCAATAACAATGACGCTGCGAATCTTTGATTTTCGCTGAAAATTATATCACCTTTTAACAGAATTCTCTCTCTCAAAATATTGGAATTCGGCAACAAAAAATGAATGTAAAATCGTATGTATTTGTGGCGAAAAAATTATATACAATTTTAGAACTGTTGTTATAGCTCAATGTTAAATTTCGGTTTGGGTCACTATTTCTATTCTAAACTTCTTTTTACTTTCAATAAGCATAACTTCTCAGTATATTATAGTATTTAAATATTCTGGTATTCGATAAATATAGACGAAACTGGAAATACATCATATCATTTTACATACTACTCTTGATGAAAACTTAATTAACACTTTCGATGCAAACTTAAGGAGGAAATTTTATGAATGTCGTTTATTTTTTGAGAAAAGTGCAATTACATGGCAGCTTAAACTTTTTACTGAGATGCAATTTTTTTTATCTTTTCCCACGTATTTCTGATAGCATTTAACGCTAGATTTACGAAACCCGTTTTAGATGTTTTATTTTCAATTATGAAAATTATTAAGAAACTTTGGTCAAAATATGTAACCTTCATATTTAATAATTTAATCTTCATCGAAATAAAGAATTATTGTATAAACTAATTAATGTGTTATCCACTATTTGTGTACTTTCATATTTGAGTTCCAATTTAAATATGTATTAGTGATTGATTTGTTGGTTGCTTCAACGAAGCGTCAGCAGTTTTGTACATATTCAGAATATCGATCACCACTATTTTAAAGCCTTAAGCTTTAAATCGATGTAACATAAGTGCTTTTGAGTACTTTCACGATCATTAATTATTTTAATTTTGGAGTCGTTAATTGTTATGCTTCTGAATGTGTGCAATATTTAAATTTGAAAACTTCGGAAATTTTACACATTGAAAATATGACATGTTGAAACTTTAAGTCGTTAGTTTTTAAAACCTTCTGCTTTTAAATTTTGAGATTCTTATCTTGCAAACTCTTGGGCATTAACTTTTGGGAGACTGTAGAAAGTTTGAATTTTGAGGCTGAGGAATTTTTGAGATTTGTACATTTAGAACTTTGCTATCTTGAAGAAGTTAATTATTCAAATTTAAATTTTTATGTTTCTAAATATTAGAACTTCGGAACTTTGGCGTTTTAGCGCCTCGGAAAATAATGTATTCAATACTATCTGATCATGAAAAATTATTTTATTTGGAAATGAATTTCATGCCATGAAAATATAGGATTTCAACTAAAATTATAAGATTAATATTAAAAATGTGCATACAAATATTTTGGTAAAAAGATATTGGTTATAGATTTTTCAACAGTAAGAAAAGATAACATTGATAAATAGGAAGTACTAGATGTACATTAAAAAAAATATAAGTAAAGTAACATTTATAAAAACTAGAGATTTTCTATATTAATTTAGTCTGATGTAGAAGCTTATCGATTTCCGGTAATTTCTCGGAGCGCTTCTATCAGGTTCATAGAATACTGACGTTCCGAGAGACACCGATTAGGAATAACTGCTCGACTCCCAGGGGAGCATATCGAACCTCTGCGCGCTTATTTTGATGAAACTCTTGTGGAAAATATTTCTCAGTAAAATTTTGTGCGATGGATTCGTTAACGGATGACATCTGCAAATGGGGGGCGAAAATATTTTACACGATTAATTTTGTATTATTTTAATATAATTGATAGAATAGGATATACAGGGTGTCCCACAATTATGGTATGAGCCGGAAAGGGGTGGTAGGTGGCGATATTCTGAACAACTTTTTTTCCTTTGCAAAAATGGCGTATGAGGCTTCATTTTTAAATTATTAAGGAAAAACACCAACAATTAGAACGGGAGAATCGCGCGCGCTCGTAGGCAGAAGTGTAGGCCCAAGTTATAGTTAGCCGTGGTCGCGAACGAACATGTGGCGAGCGCGATTCTCGCGTTCTGATTGGTCGGTGTTTTTCCTTAATAATTTAAAAATGAAGCCTCATCCGACATTTTTGCAAAGGAAAAAAAGTTGTTCAGAATAGCCCCACCTACCACCCCTTTACGGCTCGTACCATAATTGTGGAACACCCTGTACATACACTGTGCATCTTTAATCTCTTAGGCACTATGCGCCACTATAATTCGTGGGTGCCATACCTCTCTACGACGCGCCACTATAGTGGCTTTCGCGGATGTCATCTTTCTGTACGACGCGCCACTATAGTGGCTTTCTCAGATTTCATCTGAATTGTGAATTCAAAATGTTTAACTAAATGTTTTGATCCATAATACCAGCAATAAATGTCATGTATCCAACTCCTGCAGCACTCATACACCCACAAGCCATCACGCAACTGCCTCTATGAAAACCTTTTATAAAACAAGTCAATAAATGGAAGAGATTTGAATTCGCAAATTTACATGTTAATAAAAACCAAACCTTTTGGAATAATGTAATATTCAGCGATGAATGTAAATTCACTATTTTTAATTCAGATGGCAGAAAGAAAGTTTGGAGAAAACCAAACGCGATGCCATCTCTCAGTACGACGAGCTACTATAGTGGCTCTCGCGGATGTCATCTGAATTGTATTATTAATTATTAGAATAAATTGTTAAAGTTAAAATGCGTGTATCATATCTTTAAGAAAAATTATAATTCAATCATCAAACACTTCATTCTAATGTACTCGTGTAAAGAACAGCATTATCCGTCACACATTGAAGTGCCGTATCACTTACGCGTATTTCGCGTTGAACTCTGCCGTACGGAGAAACAACCCCGCGCAAAATTCAGCCGTGCCTAAGAGGTTAATGTTCCGAACTCTGGTAACATCACGCATTGAAGAAACTTGGAAGACGCATGCACTTTTTATTCCCATCGCATACTACGCACTCTCTTGTTTTTCCATTTATTGCTACCCACCGAAAATATCACATGCTTACTATCCGTACGCTCCCAACACTCTTCCAATCTTTTCACGTAACAATCTTACCAACTTACATTCATTGTAAAAACAACCTCTCAGAAAACCCTTTCCTTTGAATATGTATGTTGATTATTATCAGCGATAAACATGAAATTTACAGTTAGTACTTCTCGATTTCACTGCTTGACATAACATGTAGTTTATTCTATTGTACATAACAAACTTTACTTTGTAAACAAATTCTTAAAAGTTTAACTTGTTTGAAAGATTACATATTAGACGTAATGTAAGATTCGCAACCTAATAATGTCTATTGTGACAATGAAATGAAATATCCTAATTCATTCATACTTACTGACATAATAGAGAATTTGCTTTCTATGGTTTGTTAAATGTGTTATGACAAAATTGTGTAAAGGTATAGTAATTTCTAATATATTTTTACACGAATTATATATAAATTTATATTAATTTTATATTGATTAGAACATTAATTTTTAATATACTTGTAACACCAAATAGTCATTCGAATTGAGGAACGTAAATCACGTGCGTGAGCGTCACGGCTCGTACATAAGAATGTGGGCAGGTAACGACAGACACAGAGAGACATTGTAGTAGTGATAGCCGACAACGGGTATTATTCAAGCGTCTAATATTCAGCGAATGTAACATACTGTTCAAACAAATAAATTTTCACAAATCTACACGTGCTGCAAAATTTGCCGAAAAATTGTCATTTTTAAAATCTGTCATTTTAAAATCTTAATCTCATTAGTCGGAACAATATCTTTTAATCATTTTTTGCTATAGTAAAATATCTATTTTAAATGAATATATTTATTAATCATGACTAATTACACCAGAAAATAGTCAAAGTTCTAGAATTATCGATCAAAATTCGAATCAAATTGTTTGGGTAAATTTAAGTTCTCAGAAAGTGAAGTCGAATAATATCATGGTACTTAGGACATCATTTTGCTAATCACTCAACTAATCAATTTCCATATGTAAGTAACATACCTTTCTACATAAGGTATACGTTTTACAGCAAAAAATTATCATAATTATGTAGAAGAATAATAGTTTCATGTAAACGCTATCATTGAACATTTATCAATGAGAAATAGTACAGTATCTCATAAGTTTTTTAATTTTCTAATATGAAATAAAAACGTGCTTTAAAGAACAGATTGCAAGCCCCGATAATTTTAGAAAGAGGAAATGATGAGGTCTTCCGGGAGATGGAAGAAGATGATAGAGGAGAACAGTTCATATTTTATGCAACAAATAAACCGTAAAAAGAGATATTGTGTATTCATTTCGAATCAAAAAAGGAAGGTACTTACGGGACACTCTAATACTTCAAAACATTCAAATGAATCAATGACATCTTATTATTCGCATCGAGACATGATAGAAATGCGTTCATGGTTAGTGTTGCCAGCAGAAAGAGACTAATATGTACTATACAGGGTGTCTCGTAATAAGTGTAAGACCTGTAAACGGGTTGTAGGGGAGGTGATTCTAAGTAATTTTTTCCTTTGCAAAAATGGGGTCTAGGCTCTCATTTTCGAGTTATTAAGGAAAAACACCGACCAATCAGAGCGCGCGAATAGTGCCCGCTCTGCCGCGAGAGCGAAGGCCCGAACATACGGCCGATCGGGGACGCGAACAAACAAATTAGTATCGTGCTATGTTACGTCAAAGTTGAATCGCACATAAAATTATCTTATCCCTCATTCAGTAAAAATGAATAACTGAACGTTATTATTCCCAAATTCGCAAATTCCAAATTCCCAAATTTCCAAATTCCCAAATTACCAATTCTCCAAATTCTTAATTCGCCAAATGTCCAATTCCCCAAATTCTCATTTCCCCGAATTACCAATTCCCCAAACACCCAATTCCCCAAACACCCAATTCCCCAAATTCCCAATTCCCCAATTCCCCAATTCTCCAATTCCCGAATTCCCCATTCCTCAAATTCTCAATTCCCCAAATTCCCAATTCCCCAAATTCCCAATTCCCCAAATTCCCAATTCTCCAAATTCCCAATTCTCCAATTCCCCAAATTCCCATATCCCCACATTCGCAGTTCCCCAAATTCTCAATTTCCAATTTCCCCAACTTACCCCAAATCGCACATAAAATTGTCTTATCCCGTATTCAGTAAAAATGAATAACTGAACATTATTATGTGCGATTTAACTTTCACGTAACATAGCACGATACTAACTTGTTTGTTCGCATCCGCGATCGGCCGTATGTTCGGGGCTTCGCTCTCGCGGCTGTGAGTACGCTATTCGCGCGCTCTGATTGGCCGGTGTTCTTCCTCAATAACTCAAAAACGAGAGCCTAGACCCGATTTTTGCAATTGAAAAAGTTACTTAGAATCGCCTTCCCTAGAACCCCTTTACGGGTCTTACATTTATTACGAGACACATTGTATATCCAGTGTTCCTCCCGATTAATTATCACAAACTAAGAATTTAGCAAATCAAATCAAACAGAAAATTACTTGCAACTTCAAATATTCAAGAATGAGTTCTTTGACTCGTGTTGATTACACTGTTTTTCTTCTATTAAATCCGAACATTACATTTAACCCTTATGTAACGCATGTTGTGAAGAACATCGACATACAATGAAGCGATTCTTTGCGTGACACCGATCGAAGTTTCCGATCTTCATTTTTTCTAAATCGCTGTTCCTGTAAGTTTATTTTAGGTGCTTTGAATCCGGAAGATCTTTACAAATTTAATTTATCTCGACGGAGACTATGCTATGTACTAGTACCAATAAGATTAAGTGCTACCGTCTTGACCCAACGATGCGCGGCAATTAGTCTTTTCAACGTCCCTACTTCATTAGTTGACGGCCACGTCGTAAACTGGAATTCGTAGACAACCATGACGTTCATAAATCGCGACGTAAAGCTAAATTCTCAGTGCAGCCACAAAACGGAACCGCTTTTTGATGTTCCATGTTTCTTGAAAAAGTCGTCACTTGCAGCCGGGGTCACATTTTTTGTCACGTTTCTCCGGTAAAAGAAATCGCCATGTGTTATCCTTTGCGTCTGAAGCAGCAAAGATCAAAGGAAAATAAAGAATATACGACAACGGCATACAACACAAACAAATTTCCCTTCGGTTCATACACTTTGTTGCGCATTGACTTACGAACTATTACTTTCAATAGTGAAATTATTGAAGTGGTACTAGTGGGATATCACCTAACCATTCATCGAAATAGAATTGTAGACCAAAATTTTAAATGTGTATAAAATTTCTAAAATTCTTTTCCGCATGGATGCTTGTAGTGACTGCTTCGAGTGACGCATTGGGTGATCCAGTTCGAGGAGTGTTTGAGAAGTACGCGTCGATCGTTGAATGATTGGTTTTGAGTGTAAATCAGTTGTGCAGTGAATCTCTAAGATGTAATGTAACCTGCAACGTAATAAAATTCTTGGAGCAAGTAAGGATTATCATTGTATTATACCTTGTCCACTTCTAACCCATACAACGAACTAATCACAGCTACAAAAATTGTATTTGTACATGAAGTTCAAATTGAAATCTATTACAATTTCGAGTAAGATTTATCACGACTGAAGCACGAGTGTGTCACACGTCTTGTGTAAATATGGCGAAAGGTTAAAATGATAGGTTTTAAATATATACATTAGCTACATGTCAGAATTCCTATCTGTCTAGACAGAATCAGACACACATTTTTCATAATTAACATCTTTTGTTTTTAATGAATCTCGTGAAAATGTAACTACCTCATGCCCGTTAAAGTTACGTTAGACACAATGTAGTGTATTAACAGAGAAAGTGAACATTAACTCAATATAACTAATAGTAAATACTTGTTGTTACACTTTAAATCAAATTTAGAAAAAATTTAATAATACATCGTTTTTGTAGCGAAACAGGAAGGAATCAAAAAGTATAATAAGTTCTAATGTAATCACGTTAGATTAATATTACAGTACTATTTGTTGCTTAAATATTAATCCTTTGTACTCAAAAAGTAAGTCACACTTACCGTTTTGTTTAATACACCAATTTGAAATAGGTATTTAATTAAATCTATGGTGTTGTACATACGGTGTATGAACATAATGAAATAGCTAATAGCGGTAATTAATAATTGTTCCGTTCGACGCAACATCTGGATGAGGATTTCGAACGTTTGTTTATGATCGGACCGATAGAAAGCCATTTTTGAGCCATCCACTTCGGGTCTATTTTTCCTTTTCTCAACAGTTTATTTTCTAGGTACTCACCATAAAGTTAGAGTTAATTTCCAAATGGCACCTAGAAGAAATACTCGCGGCATTGCCGGACGTTCAGGGTCCTCCCGCCAAGACAGCAGGTTTCCCACCCTTACGAGATGAAGACGCTCCAAAGGAGCTGGAAAGGGTGGGCCCAATCTTCACGGGGCATGCTGATTGGAATTTTGCATTTTTACACGAAGGCCAATCGGTATGTCCCTTTGCACTTCTATTGGAAATGGATGTTATAAATAATGTAAAACGCAGTCGATTCAATTATAAGATCGTTTCTTTCTTCATTCAATACTGCAAGAGGAAGATCTTAACGCGTTGCAATCTCAGGACGAACTAACGTAACGGAAAACTGGGCTCAAGGACCAGACCCAAATTAGTCACTGCGTGACAAAGGATCTATAGAAAAGTCTCTGTCCCTTAACTCTGTAAACTGTTTAGTCTACAGAACTTTCCTTCGCTCTGTGTCGAGTGGTTTTTGTCAAGCACATATTCCAACAACTTCCGACATGTCGTATGAGTGAGAACGAGAGCGGCTCGTCAGAATTGCTCGAAACGTCAAACATCTCGGACAAAATAAAAGAACATTTCACATCGTCATCCATCTCGGACGAAAAGAGAGAAATAGAAGTAACGTCAATCGTCTCGGACAAAAGTAAGCATCAATCGTGTCGGACGACTTTGTACATACAAGTCAATCATTTCGGACTACTTTGAATTAACTGCATTCAAGTTAATTTTTCAATTCAGTGCGTCGATATTACGGGCGAATCTAAAAGATAGGCTAAGATTCACAACCTTACCCGAGGAATTTAATCTGCGTTCGATAATCACCGACGGACAATCGTCATCGCTAGGTTGCCACATAACAATAATAAAGAGATAATAGCTTCAACAGTTACTTAAAGTTAGTATCAAATTTTTTAAAATAACATTCATCAAACTTTTTAACTAAAAGGTTTTAGAATTTCTATCTGCTACCAGTAAAAATACCTTCAAGTACAAAGGGTTAACGTATTATTTCCTTTAATAGAGCAATATACACTCGTGCATCATATGCAGACGTTTACATTGTTTTTTATTCCCATTATTTGATTCATACTCTTTGTATCTGTTCATGGAAACGGTCCACTCGACTCATTTCGAGTAATGTGTCTCATTTGTATTCACCGACACTCATTTTGTATTCAGCTACCAAAATGCTGAATTGTTTGAAATTTACAAAGCAATTATCGACTCCCATTCACTGGCATATAAACACGCCATTTTCCGAGTATTACTAGAGTTACAAACGAACACATCGACTATCTGTATCCCAACAGGTTGTACAGGAACATTGGTATATCGATTTCCTTCGAACTTTCGGTAATTAAAGGGGATATCGATGGTAAATATTTTTAAATATTATAGTGTGCAACTGTCCGAAATAATGGAAAACTTTATACCTAACTCTGTAACATTTTGTTGGGAAACCGGATTCGGAATAAGAATGATTAACTCTTGTACAAGTTAATTTATTGTAACATAACTTAATCCTAGTCTAGCTCCTAACGTAAAATATATAAAACAACTATTTGAACCAGCTCGGAAGAGTACTAGATGGAATCAGATACGAAAATGAATGTAACTTGCGAGCAAACTTACTACAGGAAGACTATTGGTTAAAAAAGATGTTTATACGAGGGTGGAAGAAAAGAAGGGAGGGAAAATGGATTTCGGGGAGTGGGAGTTAGGAGTACCTGGACGGTCTAGGGCTGGTGACAGGGAAAGGGCCTAAGGTTATGGATAAGAAAAAGGAAATGGCATGGTAAAGAGGAAAGGGTGCAAATACATAGTTGGGACCTCCAACAATTTATTAATCCTTTACACTCGAAAGCATTTTTGTTATTGGCAAGTGTTATTTTGAATACTTTCTAACCGAAAAGTTTAATTAATTCTTTGGAAATTATTATTTCCTATTATTAATTGCCACTGTTATTCACTTCACTACGTTAAGCATCATATGTATAACACTACATATTTAGTTAAAAATATTTATTTAAATTGTTCTATTAGACCAGGTGCAAAAAGTTAAATCTGTTAATATTATATAATTTGTAATACCAATAAAAGTTCCATAAAGAGTATTATAAACACGGTGTAGTCTGATGCAAAAGAAATACGTTTACAGAAAGTTTAAAGACTTACAAATTATTAATGCAAGTTCAGGGACTTATACATATTAAATATATTCAAAGGATTGTTATCTTTCTTCATTTTCTTTTTCAGTTTTTTACTCTCTTTAAGGTTTCAGTTTAATGACCGAATGCTGCAAGTATTATTTCTGGGGCCTCTGGCGGAAAATTCAGAAGCTTCGGCGATCCTTGTTTGTCTTATGATGTATCGGACAAGAGAGACAAAGACGATAAATATTTGTCTCCTATCGAAGGCATAAAGTTATACTTTCTCAACCTTCTTTTTCAACAGGACTTTTATGTTTCCGTTAACACTAGATTTACGAAACCCGTAAAAATGACGGATCTTCGATTTCTTATTTTCAATTACGAAAATTATAAAAAAGCTTATGTCAAGGCGCATGTTATGCCTCGTCCAGATAAAGAATTATTCTATAAACTGATATATGTATGTATTATCTATTATTTCCTTATTTTTATACCTCATCTTCAGTTTAGACATAAGTGATCATTAAACGTCCATAAAGTTAGTGTTAATGGAATAATAGGTCGACATCAACTGAATGTGAGAATATTTTCATTCGTTTTCAATGTTTACATTTTTAAGATGAATAAGAAATTTCAATTATGTATCAGCAAATGATTTGCAAATGTTACTGACATAGTACTGATATTTTTCCTTTATCTCACATCTATTTGACACGTACATTTTGGTCAATAAAAATTAATAAGCGAATTTCAGGATTTCAACGCATTTATACGTAGTTATTGTGAGATTGTTAGGTCTTAGAATACATATTGGAGCGAGAAGATTAGACCACAGTCCAAGTTTCGAGCAGTACAATAGAGTAACGAGTTTTTCATGCCTTTAGATACATTTGTAGTTTAGAATCAATTGTCTTTTACCTGTATCAGCAATAGAAGCAAAGAACTGATTACATTCTAGCGAGTTTTTCTATGATTTATTGTCAGTCATGTCTGATTGTCAGAACCCATAGCCATAGCCGTAGAGTCTTTTGTTTGCATTTTCTCATTTATGTCGCGGTACTCTTTAGGTTTATTACTTGCTACATTTGAGGAAAACCCAGACAATTTTATACGTCATTGATATTTCCATTTCCACTCGAATCGAGTTAGTCAATAGAAAATAGTGAACTGTTTTCCTAGTTTCCAAAATTTGTACGTCCACTCTGACTCTTTGTAAAATGTAAAACGTCATCGAAGAGTATTTCTCGAAACAACAGTCAACAAGCATATGGACCGTTTATTTTAAAAGTGGTGTAAGTCCATTTACAGTCCATAGATATACTTTAGTTTAGTCAAATTTGCCTGAAACAAATTTATATAACAAAGTTATATATTGATAAATTGGTAGGAACTTTGCCAGGCTTCATATAATTTACCTAAAATTTTTATTAACAGATATGCTAACCTTTAATTTTCTCGAAGGAAGAGCAGATGGACTTACACCACTTTCAAAATAAACGGTCCATATATCAAATAAAATCTAGTCGTCCGAAGTCTGATACATTCATTTAGATACAGTCTACTTATTATCCACATTGGGGATCTGCTGGTTCCACAAGTTGTTTAATCGTTACTTAATATTGCTGACATATTATAATTGCTGACATATTCCGATTATGGATACTGGATGATATTTTACTTAGCAATCGAAGATCTCCAGTTTCTGTTTTTACTACGTTTGAATTTAGGAGTTGTTTCCAATTTAATGTAACTCGAAGACAAGGCTAGATCCGTTCTTTCGTTAAACGTGTATATCTATGCTTTGTTATGAATTTAAACTTCTAAAAATTTTATGGTTGAATCAGCTCGAAAAACAGACGACCCTCTATTCATTAATGATTTAGAATGCATAATTAAATAAGACCCACCGTATGAAGGCCTATAACACTGTACAACAGCCAAAATATATATCAACTACCACTATGAAATTCTTATAGATTTTTGCCATCTGAATACGAATCTGAAATCCGTTTTTCTCTGGTACGTACAGTTTTTTAGAAAATTAATGTTAAAAAAAATTGCAAATTTTCAACTTTGGGAATTTTTTGTGCTTTTATTATAGCAGCTATTCAATGGCTTCTTGCACGGGAGAAATCTGCGAACTTTTCCGAATAAAACGATATAAATTGTTATTACATTGTAAACATTTAAATATGTTTAAACAACGATCGAAGTAAAAAAGACCCCAAAAATGCACCAATTTTTGGTGATATTTTTAAATTTATTTAAAAAACTGTGGGTCTAGGTGAAAATCTAACCATCGCACACGATAGAGCAGACATTTTTACTGCATAAAGCATCGAGCGAAGTTAAAGAATCACATTCGTTTACATTTTATAAGCAAAATAGTTCGGCAAAATACGCGTCGCTGCCAGTGGTACTCAATGTTGGCGGCGCGGCGCGCAGTTATTCCGTTACGCCAAGACAGAAGGTAGGGCGACCACCGTACCAGAGAAAAACGGATTTCACATTCGTATTCAGCTCGCAAAAATCTATAAGAATTTCATAGTGGCAGTTGATATAAAACGGAAAAGTCAAAATTTGTTGTGCAGTGTAATCTGTATGCAAATTTGTAATTCGCACGCGTTGAAAACCATGATCGGATTGAATGGTTAGGATTTTTTTTTTATAGAAACTGATTATAGCTGTTGTAAGTCGTGGGGTGGGTTATTTGCACCGAAAATCCGGACAAATATCAATTTTAAAAGCTTTGAGTAACCCATAATATGATTGCCTTTTAAAGTATTTGAATGACAGTGGAACACTGCTTTAAGGTAATTTTTTCATATATCTGATCATAAAATAAGTATGCCATGGATGAAAAATATGCAATTAAATTAAACAGGGAATAATAATATACAGTGCAAAACCTGGCTCTGGAAATGCCTTGGAAATGCCAATGACAGAAATACTAGCTGTAACTTCTTTGATTAAATCCAATCGGATGAAATAAAGCAGATTGATGTTGAATTAATATATATATATATTGATTTAAAGTAATATCAAGTAATTATACGATCAATACTCATAATTATATATAAATAATATTTTTAACTTATCATACCAGCGTATATAAAAATTACTTACAGAATCAGAAAGTGAAAGACTTACGTTTTAAAATCGTGGTTGTTTCATCAATTTCGAATTATGCTCAGCAAAAATATGATAATTTGAAGATTACACGAATTTTAAAATAACTCTGTCTGGCTTTTCGGTGCAAATACCTCACTGTGCGTCGTGAATAAAGAATCCATAGACCCGTTTTCAAAACAGTTTTCTGAATTAATATCTGTATCAAATTTAAGTCATCCTTACAGAATATAATTTTTCAATTTTTTGAAAATAGAATTTCAAATTCGCTTTTTTGCGCTTCGTTTCATGATCCGTTTAACAATATTTCCTAAGCTGTTTCATTTTATTGTATGAGTAATTTTGTCTCTGTAATTTCGAGAGAATAAGGATTTTTTCGACTTCGTAATCCCTCTGGTACATATTAATAGAAGCGAGTGAATATTTAAACGGGAATTATTGACGAACGCAACTGTAAGTTACATTGTAGTGAGAAATTGCGAAGCCTTCAAACAAAATCAATATTTGATGGTATTTGTCAGTTGCTTTATTATGTGCCGGACTTTGCGCAGCGTGAAAAGCGTCGAGAGATTTAAATGATTATTAGGCAAATACGCAACTCTAATTAATTTTGTTCTACGCCCTCCGTCCCAAAAATAACCGGAATGGCTATGCAGAAACAAAAATAGGTAAAAAATCTTGGCAATTATCATTTTATTTATTCAAAATGTTCTCCCTCAGGCAAAATACAGCGATTTGCGCGTTCGAGAAGTACGTTAAATGACTTTTTTATATCGCTGATTGGAACGGTGTTAAGATTGCTCGTCGTTGCCCGTGGAATGTCTTCAATTGATGCAAAACGATTTCCTTTCATTGCCAAATGCAGGTTTGGGTATAGAAAATAATCGCAGGGAACCAAATCGGGTGAATACGGTGGACGTTGAAGCAAAAAAACATGATGTTTGGTCAAAAAATTAGTCACAATTAGTGAACGATGAGCAGGTGCATTATCGCGCAACAATCACCAACCGCCAGGTTCTGGATATTCAGGACGAATACGATGAATACGTCCTAACAAACGTTTCAATACTTGAAGATAATACTCGACCTTAACTTTTGTACCACTTGGAACGAATTCTTTGTGTATAATCCCCTTGCAATCGTAAAAAACAATGAGCATTATTTTGACTTTTGATTTTTCCAAACGAGATTTTTTTGGATTTCCTTCATCTGGTGACCGCCATTCAGCTCTTTGACGCTTGGTTTCTGGATCGTATTGAAAGCACCACGTCTCGTCACCAGTTACAATTGTGTTTAAAAAGTTTTCATCTCTTTGAGCTTCTCTAATAATGTCTTTGCAATGCCCAATTGGGTTCAATTTTTGGTCATCCGTCAATCGATGTGGAACAAACTTTGAATTCAGTTTGTGAAGACCAAGTTTTTCAATTAAAATGCGGTGGATTATTGTCTTGGATATCCCAAGTTCCATTTCCATAAATCTCACTGAAGATTTTTTCGTAATTTTTACGAAATCGCGCACTTTTTCGATATCCTCCGCGGTCATTGTCTCAATTGATCGGCCTGAACGTTTATCGTCATCCACATCCTCTCTGCCTTATCTAAATCGTCGATGCCACTCGCACTTGTGTTTGTGATAAGCAATTATATCCAAAAGCGATTTTAAGCATTTGAAGCGTTTTCATAGCAATTATACCGTTCTTAACACAGAACTTAATGTTGACCCTTTGTTCTTTATTCATTTGTTGATCGGCGTACAAAAACTATTATTACAAAATGCGTCGCACCTTGGATTCTAATGAACGAAATGTCATGAAATTTGTACAGGTTAGTAAAGAAAGTTGACGATTAATAAATCAATCGCCAATTAACAGATAGCACCAATATTTTCGTTAAACTAGATCCATTCCGGTTATTTTTGGGTCAGAGGGTGTATATTACAACCTGAGCGACTAGGGTTATTCATGTAATCTAAAGATTGCAACATGTTTCCAGGAACACAATAATATATTACAAACTTATTCTTTTAAAATCATACTTGTCGCGAAAGTAGTCTGTTGAAGTATATTACCTATTGTTGACTGCTCGATTTTGACACTTTGGCAATGCAAGAATTCAATGTGCAGTTAGAGTTGTGCCAAATAAAACTGTTCGCTGGTTCTATAAGTTTTTTTTTTTAAATGTTCCTTTACAATTTGTCCATTGGACATTTGGTAAATTATTATATAGGGTGTGGGTTACATAGCATGTAGGTGACAGATTCCATTGAAATGTAACCGCAACGTGTTGATTGTATTATGTGGTATTAATTTAAATGTCAGCTGGATGTAGCCTTCTTAATCTTCTTCTGGTACGAGTTGTATACAATTCCGCAGCTAGTTGATTAGGATAAGTTTTGACTCTTTCTTTATATTTCTTAGCGTATCTGTTTATTTCCTCCTCAACTGTTGGGATTTTTAGGTTCTTGTGTATGTCGTCGTTTCTGAAGTACCACGGCGCATTAACTACAGTTCTTAGTATTTGAGGTTGTAGTGATTCCAGTTTTGTAATGTAACTCTTTGCAGCTATTCCCCATGATGGAATTCCATAGGTGCATATTGGTTTAATGATAGTTCTATAAACTCTTAGCTTATTTTCTGCGCTGAGCTTAGATTTGCGGCTGGTTAGCCAGCACATTAGTCGCCGTTTAATTCGTATATTGTTTATTATTGCTTCAGGTTCTATAAGGTTGAAGGGGATTTTAATCCGATCTCACAAAACTGTAAGTCATGCAGTATACGAATTGTTCAAATTGAAATTAAATTTGGTACTGTCCGCCAAATGTGCTTACGAAAGGGCTTACGTACTAGCCACAAGGGTAGACTGCACTGCTATTTCACATGGATGTGGAGGTTTTATCAAATATTTTAAGGGACATATGCTGTTGAATTCCGGATGAGGGAATAAGTACAACACTTATAATATAAACTCGAAGGCTTTATTCGATGACGATAAGTTCCGCTCGCAAGTACCACTTATGGAAGACTAAATTAAATGTAGAAAGAGGGCTCATTATATACAGGGCGTTCCAAAATGAACGAAACATCCGGAAATGGGAGGTAGCTGGGGTCATTCTGAACAACTTTTTCCTTTGCAAAAGTGTCGAACGAGGCTTCATTTTTAAATTATTAAGGAAAAACACCGACCAGTCAGAGCGCGAGAAGGAGGTCAGGAGCGAACACGGTCAACCGTGCGCCGACCAGTACGACTGCCTCCGAGCGCGCGAGATTCTCGCGCTCTGATTGGTCGGTGTTTTTCCTTAATAATTTAAAAATGAAGCCTCGTTCGACATTTTTGCAAAGGAAAAAGTTGTTCAGAATGACCCCAGCTACCTCCCATTTCCGGATGAATCGTTCGTTTTGGGACACCCTGTATATCGAGATGGGGGTGAGTAATAGAAGTGCAAGCATAGTGTAAGGGCAGAGTGCGTAGGACAGGATGACTAAGAAGGCTAGATGAGTTGGCGTTTGAAGAGTGAAGTCAGGATGTTTTTCACAGGATGATTCAATGCGTTGATAAGTTATCTTGTTGTCTATGAGTTGGTCGTACAACAATGCGGTCATCATTCAGATTCCCGTACCAGTCCTTGCTTTCAGAAAGTTTCTAATGCAAAGATATATAGCTATGTCTACTTTTGTAAGTGCGTTGGTTTTCTTGGTTTAAAAAGTACAATTTAACCTTAGCCGGTCTCTCACTTGCATGGACCTTCTCTTTTTTTTGGAACAGATGCCAGTATGTCGCTTGAGCATTCTCCTTTTTTCCTGACAGTTAAAAAAGCTTCGAGCGGAGATTGTCGGCGAACGAGATAAAGGTATCTTAATCAACATCCGTAACAGTATCGACACATCTTTAAGTTTTTAGGTTAACCTAGTTATTACGAATTATAACCATTTTTCTAATATCATCCGCTAGCAACTGCAACTGAAGTCCCATCTAATAATATTGATGGATTGATAGAAGCAGTAAATATAGCTTTCGATTATACATTTTCTCCTGACATGCTGGATAACACATTTCTGGCGGTGCAATTTATGCTGGAAACAATAAAGAACAATGACTCCTATACTTTTAAAGATATAGGAAAATCCTCACGCACATAGGGAATGTAAAGCTTTGCAGCCCAGGGATCCTATTATGCCTATATGCTTAAAATGCAGTATGCAAATGCAGTAAAACTTTTAATTTACTGCTTAATTTCATCTAGGTTTTTGTTAATAATCAGTAGTAGTAGTAATAAGTAAATCAGTATGCTCATATTTAGACATACCCTTAACATTAAATTAATAAGATCTAATGGTAGTTCTAATAGTAAATTATTTAATTACACGCGCCACAGATATTCATAGAACTTGTATGAAAAATAATTAGTAGAAGAATATTTAACTTGTACCATTTTTTATCAACAATTGTCATTATTGAAATAATGAAAAATTCCTCGAAATTAAACGTTTTTTTTTTTCGAATATCCCAAGAACTAGGTATACCTAGTGAATAATGAATAAAATATTCAAAATTCCATACGTATGTTTAAATGAAAAATTTTATTATGTAAACAGATTTTTAAAAACTTGGTTCGTTTAAAAATATTTAAAAAATCGATATATCTGCACAAAGAGTAAGACATTTTTTACAAACATACTTTTATCAAATTTTGTGTACGTTATATGTAGATTGATATAAACAAGTTAATGTACTTAAACGAAAATATTTTAAGAAACCATAACGTATAAAAAGCACTATAGCTGATACTGGTTTTACTTAATAGAATATTCTAATCTGCAGTAAATGCGATCGGGAACGTTCGTAGACGAAAATAGTTTCATTTCGTCCTTATTAGGTACGGAATACAGTGATTAAAATTGCAGTGGCTTGAAAATCGACAGAGTCGGTGACATTCGACAGAATTTAATTATTTCCGCACCTATTTTACAGCTGAAATTTTAGGTAAAACTTTCACGAGACGGATTTCGTGGCAACGTCTTATCTGAAGCTTCAGCGTGTTACTCAGGGAAATTTTTACGTAGATAAATCTTGCATGTCCCCCACTCTGAAATTCCAACCCAGCTCTGCTGCAACCTAATAGTAATTAATGAGCTAATTAATTGCTGATGATAGGTTTTTTGTGGGACTATATTTTTGCGAAATTCTTGATGTATGTCGTGTTTTGTGTAAAGAATAATATACATTATGTTCTCGTTTACATGCGTTACTCCTACATACACGTCCACCTTCTCTATGAACTTGTTACGTTTACAAAGAAAAAGAACAATATTACTGTTACGTGCGGGGTACGCGCGTATTAAGCCAGAAAATATTTGCCCAAACAAAATCAATTGTAAACGGGCTCAATGTTTTGTGGATTCGGAGATACGCTAGTCCCATACGGGCCCTTCCATCAGATCGCAAATTCTATGATAGTAATAAGGAGGCAATAAAAGAAAATTGAAATACTCAAGTAATGAAAACATATGAGTGATTATATTTTATAGATTAAATGATTCAATGTTTAGCGTGAATGATATAATATGTTTTACAATGGTTAATTCTGAACAAACGAAAATATGTTTATGTAGATATTTGAGATACGCAACTATATAAATTTGAGAGACAATCAATTATTTAAACAACAAAATTATAGTAATTCCAGTGAGGGGAATCCCACAGTTAATTGTTTAACTACTAGAAATATTTGTCGGAAATATTCATTAAATAAACTGGAAGAGTAAAGGAAAACTACTCACCCAAATATGTGTATTTATGTGTATTCAAATAAATTTAGCAATAACGTGTAGCCTGATAAATTTCGTAATATTGGAGTGCCTGGTTCCTGAAGGAAGAAACACACACAGTTAACCAATTCACCAGTTAAAACCTTAGAAAATTTGAACTATTTATGAAATTGAAAGTAAATGAATATAACTGAAGTTACGTTATGAAATAAAATAGAATATAAAATAAAATATAATGTTTCGCGGCATTGCAATATGTATAACAGAAAGTATTTTAGCATCACTCAAATGTAACCCTCAACAATGTACAGTCCATTCCCATATATCAGCTTATCTTGTAAACCTATTACGGTGCGAAGTCCTAAGGACTGACGATTTATTACACTAATTTAGAAACACCATTGGTCACGCTTAGGTACACAGTTCATCCTAAAAAAGATCGCTTAAATTGGTCGGAACCATAATTGTCACGTATAAGACATTTGCCATGCACATTTCCAGACAGGAAACGGAATTTCTAAAGACAAGGTCCTACAAACTCAGGCCGGTATTCTCGAACGGGTATTGTCTACCAAACTCGCAACGAACACTTTACAATCTTTACGGGTCCTTCATTTTCGACATTCGACCCTGTCAGCTTAAAGGAAGGCACGTGCACTTCCTATTTTTTACTCTGTAAATTGTTAAGATTTCCTTTCCGTGTCTTAGACATGACCCCCTGTAACGCACAATTCAGCCAAGTCTGAACTGACCCACCAAGGGTCTCGAGCCACATACAGCATGCCCAGGCGTCAACGATCCAATGACCATATATATCACCAAGATATACAACCCAACATAGAGGGTCTTGAGCTAACTACGCTCACGCCTGGGCCCCTGCAGGCTCAAGTCACATACATTGACTTTTCCACGTGCACCACAGCCGGCTGTGTTTTCGGCAGCTTACATGGGACGTGTCTGGCGAACTGATTTCCTGAACAATTCAGCCAATGACCATTATCCAAAACTCCAAACGTTTTGCTAATGGTTACTTGGGTCAACGCCCACCTCGCCGGACTATTTCTCTGCGGCATCGTGCTGGATTTTGACACGGAAAGATGTTCAGTACTAAAATCGTAAGATCGGAACTTCTCGAGCCGTCATCGAATAACGTCTTCGAATCGTCAATTCCACCCTGAGTCGCGAATCTTACTATACATAGTATTCGTTCTGACCAGTTTAACCAGTCCAAGCTTCACATCACGCGTCTTTGCGTAACTCATTTACCTCGACACTTGTATTAAATAACACATCCATACAGACAATATTATTATAAACCTACAATATATTATCTTTGTAACTGTAAAAGGTTACAAGGAAGTACAGTAATTCGTGTTGTTGGTTTTCCGCGTCTTTCCCTACACCGGTTACCGCCAACGCGAATGCGTACTAAAAAACATATAATAATGATGTAATGCACAAGTTAAAATAATAAAGTGATTTGTGATAGAGTTTAAAAGAGCTTATACGTGAAGATAGAGTCTTTGCCCTAATTTGCAACTTTACAAAATTAAAGAACAAACTCGTCTCTAAACCACTTCACGGACCCCTGACACGCACCTCGCGATTGTACGTCGAAGAGTGTCGCAACTTGGACATCTCGGAGAAGACCGGAGTGAGCCTAGTCCGAAATTGTTTATGTTGCGTTGCTGTGCGCCTAACGAATTAGGCTGCGAGGCCAATGCGTAAGGGACCGTGATTCGTTAATTAGGTGGTGGTGGGTGCATGTGCGTTCCTCCCTTGTCCAGTCTTATTCTCCTCTCTCTTTCTATGTAGTTCTTTCCTTTACTCTCAAACTATTGATTAATTATTAATGCTGATACCTTACTAAATTAACTATTGTATAATTTTTATGTTTCGAAACCGGCGGAGTATAAAATGTTGATCTCTATGTATTACAAGATTTTGAATCAAAATTATCTATTTCTTTTCATGTCTTTCGTTTTTATATTAGTTACGCTCGGTACCTTAATTATTGTAGGACTGACTGGCGTATAAATATATATATACACTATCGGTAAAATACAAATCATTGAACAATTTCTATTGTAATTTTATGTCGCACCGCGGGTCCGCGAGGAACATTCCAGAACGCTTGGCGTTATCGGACCACACGAGCGCGCTATTCGTTTACGTTTGGTGGTTCGAAGAAATAAAGTGATCTAAGATTTTGACCGCGAGACCACGCTGATTCCACGGAAGGAATGTGTTATATTAACAATCTCAGTTTGGTCGCCAGAAGATAATCTATCTAATAAACATTTAAGACCGTTACTGCGTTCGATTAGGGTGTTCCCAGAATGCATATACATTATCGATACGCATCCGGTCGGTGAGAAGTTACAAAGGGAATTTTGAAAAATATTCCTGTTCGGAACGTAACATTACTAAGATGCAAAGTTACAAAATTATAGGGATACAAAGTTATAATACATTGTAAAGTTACGAAATATCACAAAATTACAAATTTACACAATATCACAAAATTACAAAACAATACAAAATTAAACAGTATGTTAGAATAATTGTTATTTTGATGCTATGTCGATCAAGGTTCTGGGGTAAGTGCCAAGAGGTCAAGCTTAGTCCTCTTACCAAAAGGCATTTCTGCCTTAATCACTCCGCGGCCAGATCCTTAAAGAACAACACCCTTAAGCAATGCAACGTCGGGCTGCTTGCCTTTTCCAGAACATTCCCATGCCTCTTTTTAAACAATCAACCCGGCAACACTCGATAGCCACGCGACTTCGAGTCACTGGCCATCGTCGACCGCCTGGGTTGCCATTCATACAAACACCCTATCATAAATGGTCCGAAAACAAAATAGTGGCGGGTTAATTGCCTTCGTCGACCCTCAAAAATACGTAGCCGCTAACAAGTATTACGAAATTATGACATTTAAAAATATTACAAATGTAAGTGACGGCCTTCAGACTGGGCCGCCTACAGGCGGTAGTCACATGACTATCAGCTGTGGGCGACTGGGTTAGTGCTCGTGGGGGACAACGTACCTCGAGAGGGGACAGTCACTAACAGATTATACGAGGACATACACACGTGGTTACATTCGCCCAATAATATTCTTTTGTGCCCATCCAACAATTTGTGTTGATTTAGTGGTTCACTGCAACAGCACGTGTTGGTTATTCACCCCAATCCTCATCCGTCACTTCGGTTAAGTCTCCATGGCAGAGACTTACACAAACTATCCAAATATTCGAATTGTCACGCGGTGTCCTCAGTTTACATTCTGATTTACGGATGTTAAATTAAAATTATAAGAATTGTTAAGAAATACTGTGAAGTTTACAAATTATTAATAATACGGTGGAGCGAGAAGTAACATTGATAGAAGAATTAGATGAATGTTTAACTACAAATGAGGATCAGTTGCAATAGTTATTACAAGTAGTGTTTACCAGGAACAAATTAAAATATTAGATTTACGAAGGGTTCGTTACGGCCATTAAAGCAGCTAACAATTTGTTTACAGGAATAACATTTGGCCTTCATGTTGCTAGTTCGTTCATGGCATACAACTGCCATAGCTGTTTTTTAGGGTCCTTTTATATTTTTAAATTTACGATTTGTATGTCCAAGTTTTTCCAACGGTCTCAACAAGTAATTGTAGATGCCATAAATGTGAATTTTCAGAGAGTCCTAGGACAGGACCTAGAAAACATTATCCAGGTCACCCTTGCTGACAACCCAAAGGAAATTTTGTCTTATGTCCAGTTTCTCTTTTTGCACCTCCACGCGACACATCGTACTACGCACGGGCCGCACTTAGGGTGCACGGGGTAGGGTGATGGCTAATTTGAAAAATTGTTATTGGTGAAAAGATGAACCAATCAGGACAACCACCCTGTTTTCCAACTTTTCCTCCTCAGGAACTCATCCTAAAGGCAGCAGTCTTAACGCATATTAACCCCTTGTACTATGCTTCATTTAGGAAATGCGTCAGACATAATGAAGTGTTCGGTGCTACAACTATAAGACGACTAAAGAATGTTCGACTGTCAAGACTATTTTGCATTCAGAGATCCTCAACTGTGCACATCAAAATTAATGAAGTTATCCGTATTTGAACTTCGAGTGCGTTACGAGTGTAGCTCGTTATTATAGTGCAAGGGGTTAAACAATTTAAACATCTCTCTCAAATCTCCCAATCTTACATACATCAGTCTTACAACATAGCAAGGTCTTAGCATCATTTCCACAGTTGCGAGTACATATTTTGCGGAACAACCACTTGAAATCATAGAGTGAGTGTTAAATATTAAACATGTTATTTAAAATGTAGTTACGAATAACTCACCTGGGAGTAAAACACTCTATAGCCGTAAAACGCCGTAGAGACACACGCGCTCGGAAATTATTAAAACTTTCTGAATGTGATGTAACTAGTAGTACAACAACACCGAAAAAAATATCCATCATATAATAGAAATGATTATTTGGCAGAAGAAATCTTCAGGACTTAAATTAAATGAATAAAAGTTTACACAAATTATAAATTCAATGGAATATCTATCATTGGTTAATATAAAGGATAACTATTATGAAATAAATAATTTTAAACAAGTAGGAAAATGGTTTACAAAATTCATTTCTACTTTTATTATTCAGACAAAATTATATTTTGAATGTTTTCTGTGCTTGTCCGTTGCACCTTACGCCGTTACATGTCGACTCAGGTCAGGCCATAAAAGCCATGGATCCGCTGACCATGGGGCAACAGTATACATATAATAAGAGTTTTTCCTCTGTTCAAGTCAGTCGTGCGACAGCCCTAAGCTGTGTAACGATTTACACTAAAGGTTTCGCTTCCGTGCTTGTATTTACTATATTAATAAACACCTCTAATTTGCTGTAAGTGATTGAGTAAGTGATTGAGTCCATTATTCGTTAAAGACCCTCAATATTTATTTTTAAATTGCACTGAGCAGTCTCTCAAATTTTAATTTTTGAGGTCAAACTTTGAGAGGATTTTTATTACACCATATACTAACTTCTTAGAGGGTGATCGCAAAATAAAAATGTTTTTGAGCCAAACTATTAAGTACCCTTGCACTTAATAATTTGTATTAGAATATGTCTGACCGCCAACGTCAGTTTTCCTTATCGCATACAACGTGTTAAATAAAAAACGTATGGAAAGTACTATGAAGCAAGATCAAATCGTTAGCATGTGTATAAACTCCATTCATTACGTTTGTAATAGATTTATCCTTTACGTTTCTGTCTATCTGTGAAATTATCTACAGAAAAAAGTATCACATGAATCACTTTGTATATGTAGAGTACGCGACTATGAGTCCACCTGTTTGGCAATATATCACGAGACACCGACGAAGTATTTCTGCAGGGATAGCTAAAAGGTAAATCTAACATGGATCGGACGAAGCATAATCGAATGTTATCACAATAAATAATAAATAAAATTATCACCACTTTAAACCGTTAACTCGATAAAACACGCATAGTTGTAAATATGACTAACACACTGCAGGCTTTATCGTTGTCTTTTCGCATTATCCTTGGTGCGTTTCGTTTCTTGATGTCTTCGTCCGTTTTATCGTAACGTAGCGGTTTCAAGTGAATCAGTTGATCTACAAATCCGACTAAATCCGATTTGAATCGTACAATAAATATGACCGTGTTAGAATATGCTGAATTTCAGATTAATGGGACTTAACTTGGTTATTTTAACGGTACGCTGAGGTTATACGAATAATATTGTAGCTTAAATTTGTAAAGACTGCGCTATGTTATTTCAACCACTGTTACCTGGCCATTATTTTAACCTGGTTGAATTTAATTTAAATCCGGCCCACCTACATGGGACTCGGATGTGCTTCCTCACCCGTCGGGTATTCGCAACATCTCCCTACTTCAAACCTCGAGTTTACTACCCCTAAGAGTCCATCTCCAAATAGGCATGACACCGAGCCCTTGCGAACCCGGTGGGGCTTTTTCACGCCACCCTTAGTACCTGTGTCGGCGAGAAATTGACATCAGCCACGCTTAACAGGTAATGCGCCAGGGCGTGGGCCTGAAGAGCGGGTTTCCTGTACAACACTTCTAATACTGCTAGTGGCATCCGTTACTCAGAAACCTGAGATTGGGCAGCTCCGTAGTAGCAATTTTCAAGGGTCAAGAGTCGTGTTGTCTGCATCACGGACTCGTCTCGGATACTAGGCTGGACTAGGTCCATCCGCCCGACACCTCAAACGACGGCCGTGCACTCAACCAATCGAGAGCTCATACGAGTCACCTCTTCCACGCAAGTCTGCACATCAATGGCATCGGTTACCCGGGGATCCGGGATTGGGTAGCTCCGTAGGTGGCTTTTTAGGGTTGGCGGTGCGTGGTCTCCAGGATCTCGTCTCGGATACTAGGGCTAAACCCCAACACCTCAAGCGACGGCCCCGTCACGCCAACCCTGGGGATCGAGTCGAAACTCATACCACATCTTCCTACTGTCGGAGATCGCTCTTTGCCCAGGTCCCTGGGATCGTGCGTCGTCCTGCGAGACAGTATTTTGGTCCTTGAGACTGTGGTCTGCCCAAGGGCCTAAGACTGTGGTCTGCCCAAGGGCCTATTTAGCCTGGTTGAATTTGTTGCCATCCTTCATGAATTAACAGAATGAATTCTGACTTTCCAACACTCGATATGTTTCTTTTTACACCTTGTTAAGGCCACCAATGCCCTTACATGTACAATAGACTTAGAATTTCTGTATAGCAATTAGCCATAAGACCGTCGTCCCATTGAAGGGTTCGAGGACCGCTCCGTGGCAGCCATAAACTCAAGAAGCCATAAATAGCCGCGCATTTTCCATGTAGTTTCGAGTCATTATTCACATTTGGTCGCCAGATTGATATTTTTACCTTTCGAGCCCGTTATTTCTAGCATGTTTAGTTAAAGTCAGCGAGCTTCTTTATTTTTATTACCTGTCACGGTCCAGGAGCGAAACTTGGAATATTTGCTAGTGGAGGGACCTGAGTAGGGCATAAACCTTGCGCCCCTTCCATAAATTTGTACATTTTTGCATAGCCTATTAGGACGATTCATCCCCGTCAAGTATACCCGACCGAGGTGACATCGGATAGATTTATTAGAAACTCCACTGGTTGAATTATAGTAACACCAGTAATAGCATAGTAACACTAGTTGAATTATAGTTGGAACATAAATACATAGTTGAAAGATAGTTAGTTGTTACACATAGTTGAAATATAGAACACGTACAGCTTAGAAGAGCATAGTAACTCGTGTCGCATAGCACAGAATCGTATAATTTCGAACATAGAGATTTTGTATAGTCTTGAATACTTCGGGTGGTCCTTCGAGTTAGTTATTGTATTTTGTTGGCACACGCGTGCAAAACGCCTAGAGAGCTCGAAACTCCCTTCTTGAGTAACCACGAGTACTTAACACTTACAATCGTTAAGACTAAGTCCGATTATTTTGTGCACAACTCTGCTTGTTAAAGACTTAACCTTCTCAACTCTTAAATTTCTCAATAGTTGCTTCATTCATAGCTAACTAATTATTGTTACAATATTAGAACATGTAACGAAAGTTGAAATGTTAGGCGAATTTTGTGGTTAGTAATCCTTGATTGTGTATATTATAATATAATTAGAATTAACTTAAAGGTTCAGCTGAGGTGAAAACACGACCGCTAGTTGTCATATTTGAATTATAGTATGCGTCATGAATATGACACAATATCATACAAGGTGTTAATATTCTTAATATTACGATAATACTAAATGTGAAGTATTTGTACCTCACCAACATTCGATATTGGAGACCGCACATTTAACGTGTACAAAAGTTAAAAACTGATCGGTTAGGCGAATATAGATTGATATTTGAATTGTAGAAACCTGAAATGGAAACGTTCCTTTTATCATTGTGGGAAGACTGGTTGGTAAGCAAATAGAATTCGTATAAAGTTGACCGCCAATAATGTACGCTGTTACGCTATTGGAAATTGGAGAGAATTTCAGAAGAATAGAATTTAAAGGGAACTTTAAACTGGAACCATAGAACGAATATCAAACAAAAGAGGTTTCACATCGTACATACTCAATTGTTGTTGAGACTTCTCAACACGCTTGTTAATTCGAATCACTTAAGCTTAACTTAATTACTTTACAATGCTATGAACCCTTAGTTTGATCTAATAATTGATCAATTTTCGCAAATTATTTTAAAGAATAAAATGCACCGGCAATGGGATAATGTCAAATAAGAGACCCGTACGTAACATGGAACATGTTCCACGTGTGCAACATTCATGTGTTGAGTATACATTCGTGTTTATTTTTTAGCACTAGTTCGCGATATTAGATTACGAAATAATACCCGAACTTCCGCGCTTCCTTACCCCTGTTACAGCAGTAAAGATAATAATTAGTTGAATATTTGTATTAAATGTCTGTTTATTTTGTAATTGTGTGTTACAAGTGTTTGTGTGAAACAGAATAACTGAATGCTCGGAATCTCATGACTGACAGTGCACGAAAGCTAGTTGTTTCTCGGACCGTTTTAGAAAGAATGCCTTCCTTTTGGTTTCTTGCAAACCAAGTCGACTCTCTTTGGGTCGACTCCTACTTGGGTTCTTATAAAGAAGTCGAATCTCTTTGGGTCCACTTCCAATTGGGTTCTTGTAAACCAAGTCGACTCTCTTTGGACGACGCCTACTTGGTTTCCTGTAAACCAAGTCGAATCTCTGCCCGTGCTCCAACCAAGTCAGCCTAAAGCCTCAGGGACTTGGTCTAGCGTGGGTGTCACCAAAGGCCACCAATCAGTGCGGTGTAAGACCTTTGGCGAAATGTCATAGGCTACCATGGTTTAGCAAATCATCACGCTAGACACTGCCCATGTATGCTAGCTGAAGATCCTGCAGGCTGCGGTGCACGTGAGCCCCAAGAGTGACGACTTAGTCCCTTTACGTTGGGACTTGTCCTTGAAGTATAAGTTCAGAAACGCTCGCAAGCTAGACCCACTGGTGGGTCTTGTCTCTAACTTCGCGGACGGCATCACAGGAGGTCCGTTGATGACACGAAACAGAGAGTTAGACATTGCATCAAGTTAGTTGTATAACGCGAGTCTTGGGTTTTTTCCGAGACTCTGGTTAAGATGAACGTGAATGTAAAAGTGCCCGGAAGTCCTAAATTATCTACCCTACGATAGTCCAATAGAACAATACGTACTTTCGGACCGAGTTTCGAATCTACGAGAACCTCCTTAAGAAAGGTTCTGTTCAATGTTAAAGAGCCTTAAAACCTAAAAGGTTATTGCTTCAGTATGCGCCAGTGAGTTGTGGAGGCTAAAATTGCAATCCGAAATTCTAAAGCTACTATGATCCTTGAAGAGGCTATTTAAAGTTAAATAAGTGGACTGTAAATCAATGCGAGCTTAATTGTTAACGGCCAGTTCGTCCTGTTGTATTGTGTTATGTCCAATATTATTTATTACTGCACGTTTTCCTAAGTATCTTATTATACCGCGAAACAGTGTTAATCCAATATAGTATTACTGTATCGTATGTGCTACATTTTTACTATCATAACTACATTATATTATTATACTACAGTATGTTACACAGTACTATATGAATATTGTGATTGTGTATCTAATTAACTAAAATTGAATTAGGTTTATTTTGTGTTCTGAATTCTATATCCTATAGAACATCGTCTGAAGAAGCTTAAATAGAATCTTAAGGGAAGAGAAATTGGTATACAAACGATAGTGATGGAAAATAGAGTCTTGAAAGGTAAACTCAGAAACAATGCATCGGGAATCATCAGACAATAATGATGCTACAATTGATAATGGCGCCACAGAATGCTTATTTTATGGTGGTAATTATAAAAATGACACTAACGATGAAAAGTGGGCTCGGTGTGCTCGTTGCTTTCGCTGGGTCATGAAGAATGTGATGAATCGGGTGCGTTATTCGCGCGCTCAACTTCTCGAGGAAGATTAATATTGTGTAATATAAATTCCAAAAAATTTATCCTATTTATTTGTTAATTGTTTCTGTCAGAATAAATATTTCTTATCGTATAAATTAGTTTGAAATTTATTTACAATTTTCCTAATTGTTTGATATTAACCATAACTTACTATCATTTTTCCAACTAACCACATTTGTCTTTTTCTATGTTGTTCAAATATAAATTAAAAATAAATATTTAAGTTTCTTAAACTTTCGCATATTCAACCGATAACACCGGACTATTTATTAATTTTTACATTTCCTCTCTTACATTTCGTTAAAAAAAAACGCGTTTTCGCTTTTGCGAAGATGAAGATCGAAACGTTTAAAAGCAAGTATTAAGTATGGTTTTCGTGTATCAGTCAAATTTACTCTGTATTGTGACGGTAATCGATGATCAACTGCTTTAACAATCGATCCACGATGCAAAAAATTGTTCTAGCAATTCTACAACGCTTTTTCTTCGATTTACTTTGCCGGTACAATAGTAACGCTCAATAAATCAGCGGACCAATGAAGATGTTTCAGTTAATGCGGCACATTATCACGTGTACAGCATAGTTCGTACTTCCCGAATAGCTTTCCTAGGAGGGCAACAGTCAGCCACAATCCTCAGTATGCCGGAAATTCAGGAATTCTCGAGATCGTGTTCAAATAGATCCACACGTTTCCGCTCATAGAGCTGTAACTGTCATAATGGTCGTACACCGTGGTTAATTGGAGATTGTGTCGCTTTGTATCAATTACAACTTTTCTCTTATGTTATTTACCTTGTCTTTACATATTATCTCTGTGATATTGTGATTCTGGAGTCAGTGCAGTTCCATAGTTATCATGGGTAATAAATGATGGAATTTCTTTAAGTAATACATACAGTAGCGGACACAAGTTTAAGACGATGATTTGATTTGAAATATTATACGAATTTTGTTCCTTTTTTTATAATCTCGCTACTGAGCAAAATATCATCATGAAATTTTTTTTTATATGTGAATAAATAAATGTCTAATTAGTTAACACCGAAAGTAGAACACTATTTATAGTTTTTATGAACAGTAAATCAATTATTTATTTTTTCTATTTAGTCTTAAACTTTTGTCCGCTACTGCATCTATTTATCCCCGTCTCGACATGTTCAAAGGTTTGTGTTTGAATTGATTTAAAATTATCGGTGAACGTCAATGAATTTGGGTGGCGATTTTTTTTTATTAAGTTTGTACTAAGGGCACTGATCATAGTAATTTAGTGATTGAATTCTTTTACGAATATCAATTTAACGTAATGTAAACAATTACTTCGACCACACATTAAAAATAAGATCATTATGTTGTATATGATAATATACAGCTCGTAGAACAAATAATAGCAAGATAAATACATTTTGAAGTACATTCGCGTGCAAATAATTACATATATTCGCATCCCTTTGAATATTACTGAAATTAAATAAAACAGATATATTTTGAGATTCTATAATTTTGCAATCAGCACGTTAAAATCTTCAACATTGCACAAGTCAGTACTTTTCACATTTAAGAAATAAACAGGTAAAATACCTAGTTTCCAAAAAATAATTTTCTAACTTACGAACAAAAATCAGATTCTAAAAGCCAGCTTTATTCTATATTTCTAACAAAATTCCTTATTCCCTATTTCGTTTCGAATTAGAGAGGTGAGTTTGTTTATATCGATTCTCGATAAAAAATAAGCTTCCCTTTCGTCTTTTTAAAAGTTCATCGCGCCGTCATGCATCAACCAGTTCGCTGTACTACACAGTTTTATTTTTACAAAGAAGGCAACGGTATCGGTATAGTTTGTTGCAGTCTGCAATTATTCTTGCGCACGTAACCTGTTCTTATCACACGCACACGTGTTTCGCTCAATGCGCATTTTAAATCAGACCTCTCTCCTTTATTTTTGAGCACACCTTTCTCATTTCGCCCTCTGAGAAAAGCGTATCTTGTGAAAGGATGACGTTTTATCGGAACACTTTTAACTACACCTTTCTAAGTGCCGTATTCGGTGTCACGACCACATTATTGTGTGCCTGTTGATAAGTTTCTGGCTTCTTGCGAAGGTTTTACTTTTGTTTGCTTTACAATTTCGCACGAAAGATGGTACTACGTCAATTATGTTCATAATAATTCCATACATAACATTTTATTCTACAACACAACGGAACGTTTTGATGTTATGTGTTTCATTTATTCTTTGCTCTGTCGTCTTTACTTCGTATTACCGTTTTATTGATGAAAACTGAAGATGTAACATTATTATAAAGGAAATATTTATCAATCTGTTATTGTTGAACTTGTCACAAATTAAGACGGATGTAAATATTAAATTGTACTACGCACGATCTTTGTACACGTGAAATACAAAAATAAATATACTCAAATTGATTTACTCGCTCAACACCTTGAAAATCATATTTAGTTCAAGCTTGTAATTTTGTGTGGCTTCCTGTGCAAAATGCATTGTAAACTTTTTACAATAAACTCTTCTCGCAAACTTTTCTTTTACAAATGTCTGCAAGAGAGTTAAAAATGGTACTTCGCATTAGAACACTATGTGCAGAGTGTTACCTGTAACGTTACTTACGATTTTTCACTCCCTTGCAGTCACATTACAGAAAAAAGTTTGCAACAATATTTGCAGGGTATGAAGTGCACAATAGACTCGAGTACAACAAATGTCGAAGAAAGTTTGTTTTCTTGGCAGAGTCGAGGTTACCTTCTTTTGGTTTAAAATATATGATATCTTTGCATATTACATGACATCTTTGCTAACGTACTACCACATTTACAGAAGTGGAAATGTGAAAAGTTTAGCTTTTGACTATGGCAGTATAGATGTTATTAAATGCCGAAGAGATTACTGAATGTAAACACGTGAATAGAACGTAAAAAAAATACACAAAGCAAAATACTCGGCGTTTTTACTTCTATAAATCGAGTAGTATGTTAGCAAGAATATCTCTAAGTACAATTAAACCAAAAAATATACATATGTTTCTATTTAAAAATCCTAAGGTATCCTCGACTCTGCCAAGAAAACAAACTGTCTTCGTCATTTGCTGTACTCGAGTCTACTGTGCACTTCATACCCTGAAAATATTGTTGCAAACTTTTTCCTGTAATGTGACTGCATGGAGTGAAAAATCGTGAGTAGCGTTACAAGTAACACTCTGTATATTTACTTATGTTACCATGACAATTATGTGTATCGTTTTATGGTGATCCGAAGGAAGCTCGCTCTTATTTTCTCCTTATGGTAATCTGCGACGGTCATTAAAAATTCGAAATCAAAGATGCTACCATAATAATCACGGTATTATTCCTCTGTTACAGGTGAGGAAAGAGAATTTGACTAATGTTACATGCTGTGTACTGGTACATCGAAGATCGCCCATGTTTCAAGAGTTACGCCAAAACGATGCAAGTCAAAGAATTAAAAATCACCCGTTTGCTATGTTCCGCGAAATAAGGTACTAGCAAACGTAGCTCAGCGCTTTTCACTTCACGGATCGTCCTCTAAGGCAGGTACGCTTGCATACAAATGCTCGCATTTAACCGCAATGCTCGTGACTCCATTGCAAAGTTACAATTTCTAAAGCTGTTGTTGAAAGTCTCGGATCAACCGAGATGCATGTATATTTTTATTTTCTGGCTTTGCCCAGGAAAGAGCACAGCGTGAGGTAGGCCCAAAGAACAACGTAACCTACATAGTTCATTTTTGGGCCAAATCTTTGGCTCAAATCTTCAGAAAACTTGCTGAATATGATAGTGATATTAAAATTCGTTGTAAATAACGGACAAAACTCAAAGAAGTAACCTTTTATGGGGTTAAGCAATTTTTACAACAAAATATTTTCAGCTTTATACCAATGATCATTTTTGCAGCTATATAAACGTTGTATATCTTTCTATAGACTACTGTGTAACTTACTTTTATTTAATTTAATATGTCAGCGCCAGTATAGCAAGCTAAGGATTGCAAATGATATTTCAAAATATACATACTATAATTAAACTGCAAAAATGAGAAACTATTAAAACTGTTAATTAAATCGATTACAATCCGGTGTTTACTTGAAATGGATTCAACATGACGACCATAAGTTCTACTACACGATAAATCTATAACAGATAAACAAACACAACAGGAAATTGTATTCTATTGGGTATTTCATTTTATTTTCATTTCTGATAATAGTGTTTACATCAATTGATAGTACTCTGCGTAGTTCTACGTATATCGTATCTAATAGTTCAACGTAGAACTGATCTAAAATTATAGTTCGATAAATTTCAGTAACAAATAAAATCAAGTTCCTTCTAATATGATACAATTATAAACCAATCTACTTTTAACGGTCAGAGTATTTAGTTCACGTAAAACTTCCCATTTAAGTGTGTTTAAAGTGGTTAACAAAAAGCAAGAAAATGAATATAACCTAAGTTAAAACAAAAATTGTATCATATAAACTGACTTTACACGGCTTAGTGTTTACTATACACGGCTTTGTACAATATCTGAGTCTTGTATTAAATTGTTCCGATTCTTTACTTACATCTCTTAGCAACGTATAACACGGAGAACGAAAAATTACATACACGAGAATATACGCGTATTTATATTATGAGCAACCAGATAAATAAATTATGAAACATACATTTTATTATTCCGAAGTTGGAGCGCGAATTCTACATAGTGCACGTCGCAGGGTGCAACGAATTTCGAAGAAACATAGAAAGTATTAAGTATTCAAACCGTGATGTCCAATATGTTAGTCAAAATGTTCGAAAAGAAACATAGGTATAATGCATAGCAACTCTCGAGTCTTAAGGCGAGTGGTACGGCCTTCTTCTCTTGCGTCACCTTTTTCCTAGAGTTGGCTATTCTGCCATGCAACGTATAATACGCAGCAGCACATGTCCGGAACGATGCATATTTGAATGATGATATCACAAATAGATTGCGCATTGGCCTCTGTAAAAGAATATCAAACATGTAGGATGAGAATATTTCTGCTGAATGCAATTGGGTGTGTTTGGAAATAGCGAGCGATGGAATATTTGGGTGACTGTAAACAACGTGATTGCGTGCGATTGAGTTCGAGAGGTTGAGGCGCGAAAGAAAAGTGTTTGGAAGTGTCGAAAGACTACACTGAGTTTTAGTTGTTACTGATTTTTATTAAAAGTTTGTACAGCAATACGTCCCGCACTTGACAAAGTTTGTTCTTAGACTACTGACTCCTCGTTTGGACCCACTATTTAAAGGGCTGAAAAGGACTTGTGGAGGGGTTGGTATGCGTATTTTGCATTAGGAACGGAAAAGAGGAGAGTTTTCTAAATGGAAGGATCATGTTTTTGTAAAAAGAAAGGAATGAATATCGGGATGGAAAATCTCTGGGCCTTTCCTGGAAAAAGGGTTTGTCTTAAGATTACGTGAATTGCTCGAAAGGGACTGGGAAAGGGGACGAATTTATACATCCGGTGGACATTCCTGGTCGGGGAGGTCAGGTATACGCAACAGAAGCGTATGACAGGGCCGAGCGCAGCAGGATCGTGTGAACGGAAGATGATGAAGATAGTGGAACATAAGCCAATATAAGCGGCCATATAAGCCAATATTTCTGGCTGCGATGACTACTCCGCGTCACATTCATATCTGCGGTATTTCCAATAGTCATTCACGAATCAACTAACAGCATATAAAGAGATTCATAATATTGTAAAATATTGTAAAATATTGTAAAATATTGTAAAATATTGTAAAAATAATGATATTTTGAACAAACCATGCCTGATTGCTCCTCTTGATAGGATGAGATTTAAAATGATGTAACTACTAATCCTCGCTAAAAACGAAAAATTCCAAAAACACGTATCCTCTATTTTTGTCCATAGTTTACACACACAAAGTTACAACAAAATAGATTAACATTTAGTAACAAAAATTAAACAAAAATTATAAATTTTCAATATATCTTTTAAACAAATGAGGTTTTTTAAAATTTTCTTTTGCAAAATAATTCCCTATTTGAGAACTCACAATTTAAAAAAAAAAGTTTTTCATTATCTCCTTTAGTTCCGGAGATATTCCCAAAAATATACTTTCAGCCCTTAATTTTGAGGGCTTTTATCACCCCTTCAATGTGAACGATGGCCGATAAAAAAAATACGTGTCAAATATTTTTTTGAGAACTATCTTTCACATAAGTTTCATCAAAATCGGAATGTTCGCGTTGGATATGTTCCCTTGTTAGTGCAATACTTGTGTCCGCTTCGGCGTGAGATCGATGTATATCTCGCTCTCGAATGCCTTAGCGAACTCCGAAATAAATTAATTTTTGGAGTTCTAATTAGGGATGGTTGTGCTGTAGAAATTAAGTACACACTTTGTAATAAATACTGTATATTTAAGCTATCGCGATGTGTGGTACAAGTTATTATGTGTTGTGTTTTACAAAGTTCTGTGTTATATGTGCCCATAATTATGAAAATGGTCTAAGTCAATTCCAACTTTAAAAATATTTCTGTACAAAAATTTCATGTTCATGATAAATTTTCATTTATCGAGACTAGTAGAAATCTATTTTAAAATGTTGCATGATATACACATATTTTTTAATCTATTTAATTGTAACACATTAAATATCTCGAAACAAGAAATATGTGACTTAGACCACTTTCATAATTATGGGCACATATGTTCTAATGAGTTCTATTTGTGTTCTACTAGTGTTCTGTTTGAGTGACTGTGATATTCTCTTTGAGTTGTGATATTATTCTGAAGAACTGTGTTATTCTGACGAGTTCTAGACTTGTCCTCTTTGAGTGATATTAGTATTCTCAATGAAGGATTGTGATAGTCTAATTGAGTTCTGAATGTGTGTTACGGCGTAACAAACAATACTTATACACATTTTATTGTAACAATACAAAACATAAACTTCAAGAGTAGGTTTACGACATGACAAGAAAATAGCCACTTTTGAAAAGCATTCAAATTAATATCCGTACCATCCGTACACCCGTATTAAGATGGTACGTGACAATTGTCGTTTTTAGTAAATACATTTATTGCTATATTCATTTGTAGAATTTTTAGCTTCAGCGGCACAGGTCATGCCATAAACCTCGAGCGCCCTAAGGTCCAAACAGGACCTAGAACTTAACGGTTTTTCGAGCTCTGCCACTGACGTCAGAGAATCTTGGAAAATCCCAAAATTTCCCCTACAACCGCCGATCTCCCCAATGCAGAAACTCTGTTCCCCTTCCTGAAATATACCACGCCAAGGGCGCGACGGAAGGGAGAACAGAAGTTTTAAATGAGGCGAAATATGCCAAATTCGACAGAATACAACAAATCATCAAGTCAGAATAACACAAAAATCAAACATACGTTAAAACACATTATACACTCAACACCAAATATACTTCATCATTCTATTATAATTAGTTCACTATCACTGTAGCTCAATTAAATAAGTTTTCGTTCCGCAACATCAGTATCCATTTATTAAAATATTCACCCGTCGTTAAGTCAGCGTGTGAAGCGTGGCATAACAGAAAGTTTCTTTGGCCAGTATAACTAACCCTTTGCTCACGCCAAAACAATGTGTTCTCCCTGAATTGTGATATTATTCTGCCTTAGGGATGGAAAAATGTGCTGTAGGTAAACTTGTATTGAGGTATGTGATGAGGGTGTTATCTGTGATTTGTGGAAATGAAGTCGGATGTGGGAACATGGAAATTGACCTAATTGGTCGGAAAGTTAATGGTGTGGGATCTGAAGGGAACGCCTAAGCGCGATGTCAACTGATTTTAGAAAAATCCAGAACTGGTGACGCAGAGGTTTTTATTAATTAGACCTGTGATTTTAGAAGCAATAAACTTAGGATGCGCCTTGACGTTGAGAAAGCATATTTCTAAGAATAGCAAAGAATGAAAGAACTATTACCTGTGATAAATATAAGCAAAACTGTGATTTTAAAGGAATTCGCGGAGTTCGTAATGACTTCATGAGTTTATTGTTGCTATCGAGGGTTGAGAGAGAGCGTTTATGGTCGTACGCGGTATCGGTCCGCGTAGAAAATCTTACTGGGTCTATTCATTGTTGCCTGACCTGAAGAGTCTACGAGGCAACAATACTTTCGTTGAATCCACAATTCTTTTATCGTTTCAACAAACTGTTTGAAATGTTAATATTGACGTGCAAACAATCTTATATAAATATGTAAAACCTTTTATAAACGTATAGTCTGTCCATGTTCCGACGGGATTGAATCTTTAATTTTTGTGAACGTACGTTTATCTATACAATGAAAATAATTCAAATTTTTATTGCTTTTACGTTACGCCCATTATTTTACGTAGCAACTATGTTAGAACCAATAGAATATTGCTCATCGAAAAATGACCGCAACGAATGATTCGAATAACAAGTTTTAAAAGAAATGTGTAATATATAAGCCGTAAAAACTTAAAAATTTTCATACAACTTTTATTTTTAAAACTGCATTTATATCTGAATAGAATAGAAATTACATATTGTTGAAAATAGACGTTCATGGCAACTTCGTGCCCCCATCAAACGCTTGTATGCGATTCGTGTAAAATCGTGCCCTATTTTAATACCGGGCATGTATGATATTTTCATGCCGTGCGCAGATTTTTCGTTCACGGGCACATATTAGTTGGATAAAGTCAGCTTTGAGAGAAACATGCGGACATAAAGAGGTTAAATATGTATAAAATCTCGATACTGAAAAACGTACATAATAACAGTAAAATAAAAATAATGATTAAATAGTAGTTACATATAATTACGATACTGTTGTGATAAAGAGGATATTTAAAAATGGTGTTCGATACATTGTGACACAATTCGAAATAGTGAAATACAACCGATATCGGCTTTTGCAGTTTACATCCAGCTTCTGTATCGAATCTACATTCATTGTTACGCGGAATTCATTGTTCGTGTTGTCTTACACTGGTCCTAATGGATGCGGACTCTAATGAACCGTTATAATTTTCCTGGCATTGTTCGCCTGATTACTGCACGCAGCTTTTCCCCCCAGCGGATTGATTGGGGATTGTAAAGGGACTGTCGGGACTAGGGAGACCTGAATTAGCATCACAAGTCCACTTTATCGTGGATTATGATATGATAGTCAATCATGCTATTGTGAATTTTCATTACCTATTAGAGCTGCATCTCTGATTGTTCTGGATCTGCAGGAAATTGAAAATTTTCAAAATTGAAGATTGTGTGTGTTGTATTGTTCGAGTTATTAGTAGCCGTTCGTATACCATCTTGAACTCTTGCATTTTTATAACATATATAGCAAGACATAAAGGACACACATACATTCTTCAAAATACAATTACTCAAACCTAAATTTTGATCGATGACTTTGAAAGCATTGAAAAGCTTTAAAGATTCATTTCTTACATTTTCAATATTACTGTTATTGTTATTATTACTGTCATTTATACTGAAAATGTATAATATAGGTATTTGAAAATTTAATATACTATATTTTCTGTTGTAAATAGCTTTGTTCATTCATTGCATTCGTTGTATTCTTTATATTTAATAAGTTTATGGTCAAATAATGTATTTCACAGCGATAGTTAGTTTCATTGACGTTTTCTCATCTATCTTATATCTCTGATTAATTGATTCTATGTTCTCTTTACATTTCATCTGTTTTGGTCTATGGCGTCTAACAAACTGTCAATCTTATACTGTTCAATGAACTTTTGTATTATTCTGTTCAGTATATGCTTGTTCCATTTCGTTAAATATATTCAAAATTTTCAACTCACAGATAATTTCAGAATACAATCACAGTTTAATACGTGTCTTGCGTATCTTACGTACACTGGACCCAAAAAGTATTCATACAGTGCGTTAATTACACATTCATCATCATTATTTTAGTCCCGAGATAATTACTTCTAATGTAAATGGAGGGTATATAAAATACGCTTTGAAATTATATACATAATCCTTTACTTTCGTTAACCTATCAGTAAATTATTTTTATAAATACTTTTTTGACCCACTGTATGACCTTTTTTGACCTTCTGAAATGTATTTCAAATCAAATCCAGGAATGAATAAGAAGTAGCAGTAAAACGAACAATGAAAATGACGTAAACACCTATATCTGAAAATAAAGAAGTAACTTTGAATGGCGGGAAGAGGAAACCACTTTACAGGTTCTGAAAAATCCCAAATAATTAAGCTGACAGCCGTTTCCTTTTATCGCCATAATTTCTCTAGGGAAGCCAGATTTGCTCTTGACCGTACGATTGTTCGCGATCGGCAGTTTTATACCAATAGACGTCCGTTCACGAAACGTCAGCGTCACGTTTTCGTCGCGATCTTCGTCTATGACGCGTTGCTTTCTGATGCACCCATGCCGCTGGCAATATAAAATGGACGTCTGTCCACGAGATGGCAGCTTCATATTTTCAGCAGGATTTTCATTCGCTATGACGCTTAGCTCGGCGAGCTAAACTGACGATATGCCGATCGTGAAGTGTATTTCCCGCTGAAATTATTGCATTGCCTACTCTTTCGTCAATTTAAACTATAAAAGTTTATGCAAATATCTAACATTAATATTAGGTTTACGAAATACGTGAAAATTACGCATTTTAGATTCCTTATTTTAAATTATGCAAAATTATTAAGATGCTTCATATGAAACAAATATACGAACGCATTACATTAAGTTTCTATAATAATGATACATAATCAGCAGTATGCTTTACTCGTGCAAATTAAAAGAAAATTATCATTCAAGTCGCATTAATAGTTGCGTCATTGAAATAATTGGGATTTCCCTTTCGGAGAATGTAAGATCATTAGCGTAAGTATAAAAATTAAATAAATCATGAATCTTCGATAACACGAACCTAAATTAATGTATATGAAGCCAGAAAAATGATCAATGTGTTGGGAAACTGCAATAGAATAGTCTAATATGAAGTATAATATGCTTTACGCAGGAAAATCATCCACAAACGTTAACTTTTATTGTAATCCTTAAATAAATTCATGTTTTACAATATCGTTTGCGTTGTTAAATTTGTCATAAAAAAATAAAAATAATTTTCATAAACAACGTTTCTTCATATTACAAAGATTTCAAAGTATTGAGAAAAATGCGTTTACTGTCTTTAATCTCCAGAATTATTTTCTGTATATGAGCGACTGTCAATAAAAAAATATTGGTGAAATACTTTTTCGAAGACTACATACTGTGTAAGTTTTGTTGAAAACAATTACCTAACACTTGAGAAATACTTGTTAGCCGTAACGACCCCAATGAATCAAGACCAGTGATTGATGATATAAGCGTTTATTACATTTTCCTTATTTATTAGGACCTATTGATTACAATTTCTACCTGTTAATTACATCCTTATATTATGTATTTTCGTTCAAGTTAATGTTATGATATATTCACAGTACTAAATCAAACAATTATTAATTAATTAATTAATAATGATGAATATCTGTATTATTAGTTTTCTTAATCGTCTGGAAATGGTTACATTTTCCCAGGATTCTTAATTTTCACAATAAATTAAAGAATATTGTAAGACCCGTAAGGGGGTTGTAAGGATGACGATTCTAAGTAACTTTTTCCTTTGCAAAAACGGGGTCCAGGCTCTCATTTTCGAGTCATTAAAGAAAAATACCGACCAATCAGAGCTCGCGAAAGGCGCCCGCTCAGCCGCGAGAGCGATGCCCCGAACATACGACCGATTGCGGACGCAAACAAATAAGTTAGTATTGTGCTATGTTACGTCAAAGTTAAATCACACATAATAATATTCAGTTATTAATTTTTATTGAATAAGGGATAAGACAATTTTATGTGCGATTTGGGGAAGTTGAGGCATTGGGAATTTGGGGAATTTGAGAAATTGTGAATTTGGGGAATTGGGATTTTGGGGAATTGGGAATTCGGAGAATTGGGATTTTGGGGAATTGGGAATTTGGGGAATTGGAAATTTGGGGAATTGGGAATTTGGGGAATTGGGAATTTGGGAAATTTGGAATTTGGGGAATTGGAAATTTGGGCAATTGGAAATTTGGGCAATTGGGAATTTGGGCAATTGGGAATTTGGGCAATTGGGAATTCGGGGAATTAGGAATTTGGAGAATTGGGAATTTGGGGGACTGGGAATTAGAGAAATTTAAGATTTGGGGAATTGGGAATTTGGAGATTTGGGGAATTGGGAATTTGGGAATAACAATGTTCAGTTATTAATTTTTAGTAAATAAGGGATAAGACAATTTTATATGCGATTTAACTTTGACGTAACATAGCACGATACTAACTTGTTTGTTCGCTCCCGCGATCGGCCGTATGTTCGAGGCTTTGCTCTCGCGTCTAAGCGGACGCTATTCGCGCGCTCTGATTGGTCGGTGTTTTTCCTTAATAGCTCGAAAACGAGAGCCTAGACCCGATTTTTGCAAAAGAAAAAGATACTTAGAATCGCCTCCCCTACAACCCCTTTGCGGGTCTTACATTAATCCGAGACACCCTGTGTATTCAATTAACACTTTCACCGGCATATGTATGTATATACAATGGTGTGCATATATCATATGTTCATCGAGGAAAAGTATAGAAGATGGATAGCAATTACGTGACTCCTAAAAATCGTTCGTTGATCTTAATCCCTATAAATTCGCTCCACATGAACATTTAGTGATACGTTGTATACAAGAGGGGATCCTAATAGTGGCAGTATGTTTCGTATCTTCTTTATGAAAAGGGTGGCTCACGCCAATCCCTTTTCATTAGATGTATTTATAGTTCGAGGCGATTGAATTAAGCTCAGAAAATGGTTGACGAGCAAAGCACAACCGCCCCCAAGGTTCAGACAGGGATTCGATATCGTGGAACAGCTGTGTAACACGAAACATGTCAATTTATTAAGAAAAGACGAACACCGATGATAAGCAACGGCTACTAATGATGAAATAGCGAAGTCCATGGAACATTTCACTATTATACATTATGTATTACTACAGTTTTTGGATACTGTGGAATTGATAAAATAGATTACGATTTTAGGAAAGGTTTAACGCAAACGATCATTTCTAGCAATTATCTCGCGCAATATAAATCCAGAGAATAATACAGAAAAATCTATGCATTTGGTAAAAGAATTGTTACCAGTTATTTAATTAGATCGTGTGGAAATACATTTGCAATAAAAAAAAGAAATATAATTATTCGTAGTTGACGATAATTATCGAGCTGGGTTACGAAATGAAAGCATTTTATTTTTTCTATTTATGTACTTCGATACTTCTTATAAAAATTAGAAGAACTTGAATTAATGTTAAGTGGTAATTAACATTTAATGTTTATCTGAAAGTGTAACGCGATGAAATTTTGACTTTACAAATTATTCTTTATTAAACATAAAATTGGAGGAAAGTTTTATTTTTTCCTCTACACAATCTCTGATATGTACAATGAAAAATTGTTGTAAGAAATGTGAACAACATTATCAAAATACCGAAACAGTGATAAAATTAAGTTTATATTACTAACTTTATATTGAGTTTATTCATTGTTATTGTTAAATTTGTTCTATGTTACTGTATCTTGTTACTTACAATTGCAATGTAACTGAAAAAGCTGAATTAAATTGAACACACTACATATTATTCTATATTAAATCATATATACTAAAAAGTTATTTCTCATTTACAATTATTTATTTCGATATGTTATTTTAATATAATAGTGAAGGTGTATGTAGGATCCGTTTACCCGCTCGAGCCTTCTTAAAGGATACCCAGGGAACAAAAAACCCCAAAGTTAAGATAAAGTGAAATGAATACGTTAAACAAACTATTAACCTATCTATACGAGGTCTGTTCAAAAAATAACCGAACTTTATTTTTCTAATTTTTTTTATTTGATATATAACTTATTGGTCTTTGTTCCCTTCAAAATACTCCCCTTCTCTATCCACACACTTATTCCAACGGTGTTTCCACTTTACCATGCAGTCTTGGTAAGCTTCTCTAGGAACATCCTTCAATGCCAATTACGAATTGTGTTTAATGTCTTCAACTGAGTCGAAACGCCGTCCTTTCGGCACTGATTTTAATTTTGGGATAAGAAGAAATCGCAGAGAGCAAGATCTGGGGAGTAGGGAGGCTAGGGGAGGACAGTCATCTGATTTTTTGCACAAAACTGGCGAATTAACGAGGCTGAGTGGGCAGGCGCATTGTCATAGTGAAGAAACCATGAGTTGTCTCGCCACAACTGTGGTCTCTTTTTGCGAATTTTTTCACGCAACCTTTTCAAAACACCTTCGTAGTACTGGCGATTGATTGGCACAATATCACGGATTTTCTCAATGCAAGTGTTATCGGTTGCGGTCAAAGGCCTTCTTGGTCGAGGGTCATCTTCAATTGATTGACGACCATTTTTGAATCTAATAAACCATTCATAACACTGTGTACGAGAAAAAGCATCACCTCCATAAGCTTGCTTCAAAAGTTTAAACGTTTCCGTGAATGTTTTCCCCAGTTTCATACAAAATTTCACGTTGCGCCGTTGCTCTCGTGAATCACATATTGCGAAAATCGCCGCGCACACTGAAACACCTTGCACTCAAATTACAATAACTCGGGAACTAAACGCGATATAAAGGATCTGTAAAATGCATGTAACGCAGAAGGTTATGGCAAATGAAGTGCTGTAAACCACTCGTCGCTATGATGATCCACATGTCGCGTAATTACAAATTGTTACGGCGTAACAAACAATACCTATACACATTTTACTGTAACAATACAGAACACAAAAACTCACCAAGTTAGAATAACATAAAAATCAAACATACGCTAAAACATTATATACTCAACACCAAATATACTTTACTAATAAGTTCACTATCGCTGTAGTTCAAATAAATAAGTTTTCGTTCCCCATCATCAGTATCCAATTATTAAAATATTCACACGCAGTTAAGTCATCGTGTGAAGCGTGGCATATCAGAAAGTTTCTTTCACCTGAACAATTAACCCTTTTGCTCACGCCAAAACACAAATGTTCGGTTATTTTTTGAACAGACCTCGTATATACAGTCGTGGACAAAATTAAGTGGACAGGTATCATAAATAACAAAAGGTAAATTTAATTAACTAATAATGCCTATAAATCAAAACTTTATTGCACAATTATATAGATTAAATAAATGTTTCTTCAAGTCTACAAAAATATCTCATGTTCTAAATTTAAAATTTATTTATAATATTGTAATAAAACAAAACATTTTTTACATTTCTACAATGTCTACTTAATTTTGTCCATGAGTGTATAATAGTGGTAATCATACTTGGTATAGTACCATATACAGGGTCGGTCAACACATTTCGCCACCTAGATTTACTTACGTCATTATTACTACGCATAACAAACAATGTTTCAGATGAAGTTGAATGGTTTTGAGAGAGGCACATTTCAATGGTAAATTTTTTTTGTAAGTGGACGTGTAAAAGACATACGAAGGTCATTAATGTTTTTTTAAATAGAATCATACATTTTTTGTTGCATCAGCTGATGCTCCTTCGTATTCGTTACCAAAAAGGTATTACTCTATTTGTGTAAAAAAATCATTAGTTTAGAAGATATGTATATAGACGCGGTCTGTCGCGTCAGAGCGGTCGCCCATATCCTGCCTACAGGGTTTGTCCAATAAGTATCGGGACAGATTTTTTTCTACCAGTGCGAAAGGTCGGGGTGCAACCTCCATTGGCTAGATTGGTGCAGCAGGTCATTATGTATAATAGAGATCTAGGTTCATTTGTTTTGTTTATATCGTGCTTGAAGTGGAAGCGTATTTAGCGTTCGTGTCGAGATTCAAGATGCAGCGAACCGTCGAGCAGCGTTGTGCCATCAAATTTTGTGTTAAACTAAATAAATCGGCTGCGGAGTCATTTGATATAATCCATGAAGCTGACAAGGACGATTTCGTGTCCAGAACGCGTATTTTTGAGTGGCATAAACAATTCAAAGATGGCCGTGAAGACGTCGAAGACGAGCAACGAGCTGGACGATCGAAAAAGGCTCGCATGAGCAAGACAAAAGTAAAATCCATGCTTATTGTCTTCTTTGTCGCAAAAGGTGTGATCCACAAGGAATTAGTGCCTGCTGTACGCCGTGTACGATAGGAGATCGTCAATTCCTGGATGTTCCGTCACGACAGCGCCCCTAGTCACACGTCGTTAATTCTGAGACAGACATTGACCAAGCACAATGTGACAACGCTACCCCAACCACCCTACAGTCCAGTTATGGCATTCTCTGACTTCTTCCTGTTCTCTTGCATTAAAAGAAGCCTCAAAAGACATCGTTTTAGGACGATTAAGGCGGTTCAAGCGGCTTCAACGTAGTACCTGAATAGTCTTACGCTTACCGACTTCCAGGGAGCGTACGAATAGTGGAAAACCCGTTGGCGACGGTGTATTGATGCAGGAGGGACATACTTTGAAGACTATTAATTCAATGCACGTATATCTTCAACGAATTTCATTATAGGACATCAATCCCGATACTTATTGGACAAACCCTGCATATTAACCCTTTGCACTCCGTAGGCGCCGCAATTGCGCCAGTTGCTTTCAGTGCAGTTAGAAAACGCAGTGTAGTTTGCGTTCAATGACTAGCAGGTTCAGTGTTCGAAGTTGCTATGCACTATTACTTAGTGAATTTTGATTTTTGCTTTATATTAGATAGATTTACCCTGGAGAAAACATGGCAGAAGGAGATTATTGGGAAAGTTTTCAGATCAGTGAAAACGAAAGTGAAAGTGAAATTGATATTGAATTTTTTTAAGACAATTTAGTTGGTAATAATACCCAACAAACTGAATATACTGATACTGATAGCAGTGATGATAGTGACGTATAAGTGCAAAAAAAAAACGGAAAGTAGGTGTTATTGAGAGTGATACTGATGACATTGGTAGTTATTCTGAAGAAATAGGTGAAGATGATGACATTAATTAAATAAATTAATTAATAATAACATTAAGATCATTTTTAGTAAAACAGAAGTTCATTTTTCAAATGCCCTAACGCAAAAATGGTATAGTGTTGCTGCACTTTTGAGTAAAAAAACACTCGGAGTACAAATGGTTAACACGATGCAAAGAACGAATCCTGTAGCGTGAGAACCACTGTTCTAGCTTCGTTCTCCGCGTTGCTATTTTGATTCTGGTATCGTAAAAAAACCGACATTGCAACTTTCTTTGGATGCTTTTTAAAGGTGAAAATCTACCTTATCGCGAGGTATACTTCGATTTTCCACGACACCCTTACTTTTTGAGATAAATTGATAAATGTACGTAAAAATTGGTGCAAAATCGGTATCTCTCCGTGTGCATAGATTGTTTAAACATGTTTAAATATTCAGAATTTCATAAAAGCCAGACACCGTTGTATTCAGAAAAGTGTACAGAATCTTTTTATGGAAACGGAATTTCAGAATCTTTTATAGTTACCTCACATAATTGGTTTGAATTTCGAAAATGGGCTTTTTTTCAAAATCAAAGTTCTCAAAAACTATACATGCTGGCGGAAAACGGATTGCAGATTCGTGATCAGCGCAACAAACAGTATAATGATCATATATCGAATTCTAGAACATCGCTTGGCTGTTGGACAATGTTATAAAGAAAAACACTGACCAATCAGAGCTCGAGAATTGCGCGCGCTCAGAGGCGGGAGTGTAGGTACGAGTAACAATTGACCGTGGTCGTGAACAAACATATGGGCATCGCGTTGGTAACTCAACGGATCGGATATACATATATACACCCTGTACAATAAGTATGATTACAACTCGTGTTCGTTCTTTCAGCACGACGAACATTGGTTTATCGCGTCTCATAATAAATGATTACTAGAAGCATTAAGCGTACTGTTTTTTGAAAAAGGAAAAATCTACAAGAGGAAAAAAAATTAGAGTTAGATTAAGGCCAAGTTTCTCTAATTTTAACCAAAAGCAATTTAATAAATGTTAGCTGGCAACGATATGCGTACTCAAGGAACGAAGCCATACTTACAAAAGGAAATGAAACAAAATAGTGCTCCAAGACGAAGTTTAGTCTTCGTTTGTAGTTTACTGCCGCCGATTTACAAAAAAGGTATCGCTACTCAAAGGAAACCACAACAAGGTGATGGAAAGCGCCCAAAAGCTGGTTTAAACTAGGGAAGTTACTTGCCTGCTCTAGCCTGTAACCAGAAAACCTATCAAGCCTCTCTCTTGCTCCCAGCTTCTTGCTTCGCCACTTGTTTGGCTGCTTGCCTGATCTAAACGCAGCCTAAAGGATTAAGTTTTTCATTTTGACGGTGTCTATATTTTTTCACAATTGTTAACAAGGTTTCTTATTGTTATTTGTTTGTGGTCTTAGTATGTACAATACAGGAGGATATAGTATTTACAAAATTTGTTCATTTTGAAACGCAGAATTGTATTCTAAAGTGAAAAATATTGATTTCTATTGCTATAAAATTGAATTGTAATTATTACTTTTATCAAACTATAAATTATAATTATTATTTTTATGAAGCTGTTTACTGTAACTATTACTTTTATGAAACTGTAAACCGTAACTGTTATTTTTATGGAAATGTTTACTGTAACTACTATTTTTATGAAATTGTAAAGTATAACTAATATTTACAACTTAATACTTGGTGTCGATGGGCTCATAATCTAATATTATCAGTTTTTTTATAGGTGGAGGCGTCAACGCGACATAATGTTGAACTCCGCCTTTTCAAATGAAATGTTATGGTTTTTTTATTTACACACTAGCAGAGCATTTCAAGATGAATTCAATGGCCTATCACTGATGGTCACCGAAGATTAACTGCAATAGAAAATAAATTATCTCGGAATAATATTTGAATACTTTTGTGTTCTTCTGTCTGTTGATATACCAGTTTTGCGATTACTTTTAAAGGTCACAGTACATAAACAAACATTTGCTCACATTGTACGTTTCTCTGTATCAGAAAATATCGTTAGTAGTATGTCCACCTACTAGAGTACAGCATAAAATGTTATTAGTAGTAGTCGTAGTGGTTATTATTTATGGTGAATGTCATAAAATTATGAAAGAAACCGTTCAGAAATAACTTCAACTTTGATTTTGGAAAATAAGACAGATTAAAGACTACAAAGCTCTACTGCGGTCGGTGGTCAAACTACTGATAAGATTTCATGATATAGATAAGTGTACAATGTGAGTAAATATTTGTGAATTTTCTGCAACCTTTAAAAGTAATTGCAAGACTGGTATAGCAACAGACAGGAGAACACAAAAGTATTTGAATATCATTCTGAGACAATTTCTTATCTATTACAGTTTACTTTCGGTGATATGCTCTACTTGAAATGCTGTACCAAAGTGTAAATAAAACCCATAACAATTCATTTAAAAAAACGGTGTTGATCTTTATATCTCATTAACGCCTCCGCCTATAAGAAAACTGATACCAGATTATGAGTGCTTCGAATCCCAGTAAGTTTGGTCTAATACAATTTCTTGTAGACTCAAAAATAAGCAAGTTCTTCAGGTGATCTGTTTCAAATATCCCACCTTGTATATAACTGTAAACTGTAACTATTGTTTATATACAACTATAAACTGTAACTATTCTTTCTCTGCTGGTATGTATAAAAACTGTAGACAACGCATTACTACTTATTAACTATGTTACAATTGCAAGTTCCATTGTAATTTTGTCATTGAAACTGAACGATTAAATCCTCTAGTTATAAATTATAGATATTTTTCTTTGTGCAAGTCATTTAAGGATTTTTATTATCTAGATGTTATTCTCCAAATACAAACGACGCATTTTACAGAATTATTCATATTATGTATATAACAAATGTTAATTCAGGATTAATAGTAAAGCTACGGCCGTATAATGCACCCTTTGAAATTAAAAATAAAATTGTCAAATAAATAATGTTAAAACATAAATTAATGTACAAATTAATTGTTTATCTCGATGAACATCAATGTACTCACTTGAATGTTTTACATTAGCATGTGAACGCAATTATTAGCATAAGACACCTTTATTTAAATCTATTAGGTAGGTCATGAGAATGGAATATTTTCAGTCTACGAGTAAATTCTAAATTAGTTAACAGTTGGACAGCTAGGGGATTTGAGCGATTTGCCAGACACAAGGTATAACGTTCGCTGAAATTATAAATTTCTTCTTTTACTGTAGACATATTCAGATCATGATGTACCCTTTCGTTTGTAATGTACCAGGCGGCGTTGCAGATTAATCGTGGGGTCGTGGATTGAAATTGTTGTAGAATTCCGATGTTCGAACTGCTGGCAGTGCCATATAACTGGATCCCGTAGCTCCATATGGGATTTAGAATGACCTTCCATAAAATAAGTTTACTCTCTAAACTTAATTTCGATCATCTACCGATGAGCCTAAATCGGTGGATCTAGCCTTGATGTGTTGCTTCCATGTTAGTTTTCTGTCAAGTACCATACCCAAGTATTTGATTGTATCTTTTATTGGTATCTCAGAGCCATTTATAACAACCGTGGGACATGTCGATTTGCGTAGAGTGAAGGTAACATGAGCAGATTTGCTGTCATTTATGATGATACGCCATTTCTGGAACCATTTGTCACGGTGGTTGACGTGATCCTGGAGAATTCGTGATGCGTTTTGAGGATCGTCATCAGATGCTAACAGCGCCGTATCATGCGCGACGGTAACTGTCCTTACATCCAATGCTATAGGTAGATCGGCCATGTAAATATCAGGACTGTCCAAAAGTTCATGCGCATTTTGGTGAAATTTTTAAATGGTGTAAATAAAACACAATTTAACATTTTAATCTATGATATATTTTCCTCCGCTATCTACAATATCTCGCCATCTTTCTGGTAGTTTTTTTATTCCATTGGTGTAAAAAGATTCTAGTTTTTAAGCAAAAGAACTTCTGAGTTCATTTTGTATATCCTGTTTAGAATTGAACTTTTTACCTTGGCAAAAATTTTGTAAGGCACGAAATAACTGAAAATCACTTGGGGCAATATCCGGAGAGCATGCAGGATGCGGCAAAAGCTCCCGATTCAGTTCATTAATTTTTTTGCAGCGTTGTTCGAACCGTATGTGGTCTAGCGTTATCATGGTGGAACAACACTTTCGTCATATTCACCAATCGCGGCCGTTTTTTAATCAATTCTGAATTTAAACGGCAAAGTTGTTCACTGTATACATCTGCATTAATGGTTTTATTTGGTCCTAACAATTCATCTTATCAATCTGGTAATGAGTCATCGCGAATCCCATACATGCTACTAATGCGCACGAACTTTTGGACTGACCTGATAGAATATAGAAGAGATCCCAGGACACTACCCTAGGGAACACCAGATGTGATAGGAAAAGTTGAGGTGGTTTGATTTAGGAGCTTAACTGTGAATTTTGTATTAGTTAAGTATGAGTGTAGGATTAAGTAGTACGGGTGGGGTAGAATTTTCTTAAGTTTATATAGCAAACCCTCATGCCACACTTTGTCGAGAGGTTGTGTAATATTTAAAAATACTGCGGAGCAATATTTCTTTTGTAGAAAAGCAACATGATGACCAAGATTATCGCACTGAAGGATGGAATCATTTTATTTACACGTTCTTCGCATCTGACTTCCTTTGTCAGCATATTTTTCTGTTTTAAACCGAATATAACTGAAACGCGTAAGTGAAACATTTGTGACCATTATGTGTATTATTTTTACTGGTCGCTCAACGTGAAACAGAAATTACGATTACGGCGAGGTAAAATTAACGTTTGATCTCGCGTTAATCTAATTACGACGGTGACGGTAAATTCATGGATTATTCGTTACGACCGTGTATTTTCTCTCCATTTACGGACAATGTAAATTTAACGCGATCCAAGCCACGTGTGCCACCAGCGGCCTATGACATTTATCACCAGCAAAATTTTAATTAAGCGAAATACCGCACTCTTCGGTTTAACACTACAACAAAATTGGATTAAGTATAAATTATGATACTATAATAATCGTAACTTTAGCTTTTCACAACTACTTATTATAGCATTATTTTTTTAGTTCAGTTTTAATGTACTAGCCGAAAAATGTTGTTTATTAAGAGGCTCCGGTTTCTCTGGAACACCTGCAATACAAAATTTATTAATGCAATTAATATCATCGGGTGCAGATATTAGACATGCGAGTCTTAGTGCTACATCGATGTCAGTATTTGTGAATTTCAAATGTATGTTATTAAAAATATGTGAAGAATTTTGTTGCCATGTAACCTCTGACGTAGATGTTTATGCTATTTCAAATTTCTTTTCTTTTTTAGGACAAATGAAGACAACGCAAGATTTTTAATTACCGATTTAAGGTCTTTCATTTTTTTATGACGATAGCTTGTATAAAAAGTTTACATACAAAATTTTAACAGTAAGCTGTACAAATATCATTATAATCATTCGTGTGTAGAATTTGTAATTGTAACTTTTATACTCAATATGAAATTGTTTACAATATTGTAAACAGTAATATAATATTGTTATAAATAACGAAGAATTAAAAATCAGGTTATATTTTTATTTAAGAAATGTTATCATTGACGTCCATTTTATTAATCTTTTTGAAATTAGCCGTTCGTGGAGTATTTATTTAATTTTCTCTATACAAAGTTCTGAAAATTTGAGATAAATCTTAGTAAATGTTGATTACAATGACATTCTAACTATTATGTTTCAATATTTCATTACGTGTATTTTTACTTCGATAGCCGCTTTGAATCTGAAATTTTTATCACAAAATTGATTTTTAATAACTCCAAATAATTTTGACAGAAAATTATATACATAAATAGATTGATAATTTGTGAAAATGGCGCCATATTTAAACCACTATTTTAAATGATTAATACTCATGCTTAGAATTAGATTTATTTCAAGAAAACATCAAACATCAATTTTAATGCAGTCAATAACCGAATTACGAACCTAATGTGAGGTTTTCCGGGTCAACCATGCGATAAAAAACTGATTCACTGATCAGAAGAGTGAAATTTTCATCGACACAGATTCAGAGAGCGTATTATGTTCAACTTATGGAACAACACGCAAGCCAATCAAATTAGTAACGAATAATTTGTGTTCTGTGAAACGTGAAATTATATAATTGAAATTTTTAAGTAGTTCGCTTTAAATTATATCGTGATGGTACGCAAATGAACAAAGTGAAGTAATTACATCGAAAAGATCTCATTATCGAACCAACTTTCGCAATTCCTGAAGTGTTTTCCGTAATCCATTGCTTTTCCCCGCGATTTTCAGTTAGCGAGAGTTTTGTTTGGCTTGTCGCTGTTAATGACACAATTAAAATATTAATAGACGAAGAAGCGATGAATAGGGATTTAAAACGCGCTTAAAACGTGTTAAAATGTTACGGGTAACGGCGGGAATTTTCAGCCAAATGACAGAAGTTGTTCTGAGCGAGTTTCTGAAAACGCTTTTTAAACGAGACATCTATAGCTTAACAATTTACGTGTGAAATCGTGTTTTCGTGATTATATTCACGTTGGGAGAAAATTCCTTATACGACATTTTTGAAAAACGCTCCTCTTGTTTTACCATCGTGTAGAAATCGGAACAGTTTTTGTTACATTCTGTCGAAAATGTACGACGTAAAATAGTTAAATACAAATGAATGGCAAAAATATTATAAATTAACGAAGTTATTTAAAATATTTATTATCTTACATAATTTCAATTTTATATACAAAATGTTGCAAAGGATATGCCTGAAATGAATCAAAATTAATGGTTACAAATATTTATTTTCCTTTACAAAGTAAGTCAACATGAAAATCGATTAACATTCCCATACTCTCGAATTTTAATTAAAATTTCCTCCACTCAAAAAATTTGAATTCAAATTAATTGATTATTTTAACCTTAATTAAAATTGATTAAGATTTTAATTGAACTCAATATTATTTTTCCATCTTAAAGACAAACGAATAATAGTCATTTAAGAACATTTTGATCCTATTTTAAAATTATTTTAATTTAAAGTATAAACAAAACCACATACGACCGCATACAGAAACAATATGATTAAAAATTTTTAAATTACTCACTGTACTAAATTTCTTTGACAAGGAATCTTTGTTTGCTTTGTATTTTTTCATAATATCGATTATCGGAAATAGAAAATGTATTTCCTTAAAAATAGAGAAGTTACAGACACGGTAATAAATATTTTCGAATGTAGGAAGATCGTATTGGACGATATGATCGTTTTATTTTCGTTTCATAGGTTAGAGTTACACCAAAAGGTTCCTGAATTTTATTGTTTGCGGAAGTCATACATATACATACTGTGCCCTATCATTTTATCTCGGACTGTATTTTCACAAGCAAAGAGTTCCATTGAATGCGATTCGTTTTCCTATCGTCAAAGTTCGACAAGCTAAAAGCCGAGATAAAACGTCCGAACTCGACGCTTTGAGTTGCTATGGAACTAAACCGCATTTTAATCTAGCGCTAGCAAATAGAGAATGGCAATTTCGATTGAAATGAAACGTGATTCTAGATAAAGTTATAGCATCAACCCCAAACAGCTTTATTATTTAACAGTAAGTACATTAGTGAAATTAGTTCCGAATATTTTTCATTTTGTATTTAAATTTCGCATTTAATCAAATTATTTAATATTGACGGTTTTTGACGAAATGACTATTTTTACTGGGCGTTTATAGAGATATATAAAAATACATAAAGTGAAAAAATTATCCACTGCGCTGGAATGACATAATACACACGTGACGCACTCGCAATTCGTGTATAGTAATCCTTGATTATATTTTTAATACAGTCGAATGTTCAATTTCGGTGTAATTGTAATATGCATAGTTGATAATCGCTAAATGCAAAACAGTGTCGACATTCGAACTTTTTTCTGTCACCTTGATGTTGCAGCAGTGAATAGTTCGTTATGTCTGACACATTTGAAGAATAAGTTGCAGCACAAGTGGTTAAATGTTCAACGTGTCACGCACAAAGCTGCATTACTTTACTATTAGATTACTTAATTCAATTATACTACTTTATGATTTTATTTTTCTATTATACAGTAGCGGACAAAAGTTTAAGACTAAATGGTAAAAATAAATAATTGAATAACTGTTCATAAAAAATATATATAGTGTTCTACTTTCGGTGTTAACAAATTAGATATTTATTTATACACTTATAAAAAAAATTGCATGTTGATATTTTGCTCAGTAGCGAAGTTTCAAAAAAAGGAACGAAGTTCGTATAATATTTCAAATCAAATATCGTCTTAAACTTTTGTCCGCTACTGTACATGCTGTTACATTATTAGATTGATATATGCTGCAACACTACTATATTGCTATTCTATACTTCACTATTTCATAACTTTAATATTCTACTGTTTCCAATTTTCACTATTTTACTATTTCATAACCCTATCATACTATTTTTAAATCCTTAAAATACCAAATACCCAAATTTTCAAATTTCTGAGAGTCCAAAGCTTCAAATTCCTAAATTTCCATATGTTTGTGATTCTGAATTTCAAAATTTTAGTAACTTTGAATCTTAAATTCTTAAGTTCTCAAATTCCAATACTTCTAAATTTCCAAAGCTGCAGTTTCAATTTCCCAATTTTTTAATCTTTAGAACTTCCGAATTTCCAAGCCCTTGCATTTCTATCACTGATTTCTAAAATTTTCAACTTTCGGAATTTTTAAGTTCACAAATCCTCTAAAACCCCAAATTCCTAAATTCTGAAGTTTCCAAATTCCCAAATTTTTTAATTCTTAAATTTCTCACTTTTCATATCCCAAAATTCCTGAATTCGAGAATTTATGAATTTATATCTTCGAAAGTGTTTAAATCTGATACTCTTCAATAGTAAATCAACTGAAAAGGCTGGAAATTGTGGAGACCATTTCCCCTCTATCGCTACATTCCCTAGAAATGTTTACAGTGCTTCTCCACATACGTACATGATCATTGATCTATTTTGTATTGAGCATTGCCACGTGCCAGTCATCCTGTTTGACATTCTTATTTCAGACATTCATGGATTGCAACTTCAATACAAAACCCATTGTGCGAATAACTATCGCAATCTATTTTAAATGAATCGAGCGCTGTTATAAATACTATTTCGATTCGGGTTGTTTTAAATACTGTTCCTGGTGACAACATAACAGAAATTGCACATCATGTTTTAAAAAATAAACAGCAACGCGTTACATGTATGCAGAACTTTGAATTGTTCAAGTGAATTTATTTTTGAAGTTTACTGACACGTAAGTGAAAACGAATCGTGTTGATTGGCGTAATCTGTATAATTGACGATATCGAGTTGTTTGATTTTACTCTTTCGTTTTCAGATAATTGACGAAGTATTTAAATGTCTGTAACAAGGGACACGATCAAAAACAGTTTATAACTATTACGGACTGTCGTTCAGTCTGGGATCCATATATTTATTCCAATACAGAGTGTTTTTGCATTAATAAGTTTCTTCCTTCTTTAATACGAAATTATTACATAATATTTATTATTTAAGATTGATTTGTTTTATTAAATATTAATGAAACCTTATTACTTCCTTATCCTACATTTATTGAGTCTTGCTTGCAAAATATTCATCGAAGCGCGATTTCATTTCATATCAAAAATGAGAAATGAAACTTGTCGGACACCCTAATATATGTATACTAGAATAGGATTCTGTTACATAGGAAAAAGTTAGTAAGAAATATAAAATGATATGTTTGCACATTCAGCATCATTTGCGAGAACATTTCAGTGGAAGATGTTTGAACAAATGTTGACAATTTCAACAATTCTTTTTATTAATTCAGCAGTTAATGAATGTTATAAATTAATGGATATAATTGAACCGTTTATTTGGAAAGTGGGGCAGGTCTAACATTAATATAGTTTTATTCAAATAAAATTTATTGAAACGAGGAATTTCTTCTTCATTCGTAAATATTTTCGTTTTATACAAAATTTAAATTAAATGATTATTTGAATTGTCCGTCTCTAATCGTGCACCGAAGTATGTATATTGCATAGAAACATATATTGATGTAACAATAATTGTTTATGCCATTGCGAAAATTTACTCCTCGAAGTCAACATAATTCACCAAGACGTTTCTTGAAAATTTTGTTGCAAATAGAAAAACTAGCACTTCATTAAAGATTTAACTACAACAGATCAATAAGAGCAATGGCGATTTCCCATGGGAGTGATAAAACACCATTAGCTCTCGAAGTCGCAAGCTTCAATTTTTTTCTTTTTGCCTATCTTCATATTTCTCTTTCGGGCGAAAAAAAGTTAATTGCTTACGTCGGTGTGCATTTTAAACACGGTACAACTCAGGGAAGTGTTTTCTTCGAAAAAAGGATAACTATTTTTTGAATATTAAATCCATATCAAATATATAAAAAGAGCATATCATAATTATCTTCAATTTTCATATATAATGTTGTTTTAGAAGCAACATTAAATAATACTGGAATTTAGCAATAATAATATTCAATTTTATAATATCCCTCATGTAGTGTAATATCCCTCATTTTATAACGAGCAAATTGAAATAGTGCTGTAAAGATGAAAAAAGATTATTAATAACGATGAAGGTTATAGTGTGAATTAATTTTTATTATATGTATATTCGACAAAATAAAAGTTTGTGAATATTTCTGTCTATGTATGTATAGAAACAAGACATTACTTACGATTATTTATGGTATACATGCTGTCTTTTTATTGTTTGTTTTTATCGTGCTTATTTTTTCATAATTATTAGGTTGTTGCAATTGAAATGACCGTTTTCTCACATTTGAAATTTCCCGCATTTCTAGATCAATTTTTTTTCGACAGATCACGATGAAGTTGTATAATATCAAAAATATAATACATGTCTCGTACCTCACTTTGCGTAATAATTTTATTGAATATTTATACTATATGTGAATCAAAATCGATTTTGTTTTCACCATGGAGAAACCGGATATTCGTATAACTTACTTGTACAAGTTCAAATTTGGGCACACTGCGTCTGAAGCTGTTAAAATCATAAATGCTACTCGTGGCGAAGGTACAGCTAACGATCAGGCCATTAGGCGTTGGTTTGAAAAATTTCGTTCCAGTGACATGAGTCTAGAAAATGAGCCTCGTGGTCATAAGTCAGCAAATATGGAAAATTCAATTCTAAAAAAGATAATTGAAAGGGATTTTGGATTAACTGTTCAAGAAATCGCGAGAACAACCAAAGTACACTATTCAACTGTCTCTCGGCATTTGAAAGTTTTGGGAAAAATAGAAAAGTTAGAGAAATGGATACCACATGAACTGACTGAAAAAAGTGCACCGTCTAGAGATCAATGCTAGGCCATATGTTACGAAACAAACCATAAAAAAATTAGCAGAATTGAAGTGTGTAATTCTGCCTCACGCTCCTTATTCTCCTGATCTATCACTTAGGAATTACCATTTTTTCAAGAACCTAGATGCTTTCTTAAGTGGAAAAATATTTAAAAAAGAATGTGCTGTAAAAACTGCAGTTGTTGGCTTTATTGCCTCTCGTTTATTAAATTTCTGCCAAAAAGGCATTGGGGCACTTGTATCGCGACTGCAGAAGTGCAGTGATGTCGATGGAAATTATTTCGATTGATGGAATACAAATAAAATTTGAAAAATAAAAGTTTATGTCGAAAATTCAGAAACGGTCATTTCATTTGCAACAACCTAATATAATAAAACTTTTATCGAACGTAGTGACGCCTCTGGGACAACACGATCTACATTTGTTCGTTTGTCTATATGCTACAGACCGCAATTTTTGGTCCTTTGACACGAAGTTTTGACGGTAGATTGGTGAGACACCCTTTTGCTGTATACATTCTGACGATGACCTGAGCACAGGTTTCTATCGTCATTGACGTCGAGCGTCGTTGAATCGATAAAGAGCATTCTTTGGTTATCGTTTTCGATAATGTTTTCGCACATAGAGTCGACTGGGATCACGTTAAAAGCTCTATAACACCTCGTCGATGACAATACTTAGTTTCCACTGACATCACTCGTAATCAAGAATAATCGTGTTTGGTATTGTTTTCAATAATTTCAAAGACGTTTAATCGTTTCGAACAACTTTAAAATCCCTACATCTTATTCTTGTTCAAGTACATGTACAAGGTGGCTAAAATGATCTGTTACTAAGTAAGTTCATACTGATGCATCTGTCGATCCGCTCACGCAATCCATCTGAAAGTTGCCATATTTATAGTTCATTCAATTGTTTATATGCGTGCAGAAGCATTTTCGTATACTACATCTCAAAGTAAGGTTATAGTGATGGATTTGAAGCTTAATTCTGTAATTGCTTTATATTTAGCTGGAACATCAGTTCCAATTATCGTTCGTGAGCTCCAGCATTTGAATGTAATCTATTTAATGATTGAATATAATGTATTTGGGCTATTTTGGAGGCCAAGGTCAATGTAATGAAACATCGAAGTTTGGACGCTCTAAAATCAGCACTTGTCCAGGAATGGAAGAAGATTCCACAATCTCACATACGGGCAGCGTGCGATTCATTCTTTCACCGTTTGAATGAAATTATTCGTGCAAAGGGAGGTTATATCGAGCAACGAGCATTAAATAATTTTCTTGAATATTTCTCGACTATTTTTTTCCCTTGGATAAAACAAAATATTAAAAAGTGTATCTGCTGCAGCGGTTTGAAGTTGTAACAGTTCATTCCAGCCACCCTGTATGTTTACAAGTAGGTACTCTAAATTTTAAACACACATTCCAAATTGCGTGAAGCACCTGGCCTACAGACTCCCTAGTTATGATACAGCGCACTTGTGAAATACTGTAAAATTGAATGAACAAATGGATTTTGTAGATGAGATGGGATATATTGTATTTAACAAAGGTATTACATTTACGACGCACTACGTGCTCTTTCTCCAGACGATTCTCTCGATCTGCTTTGTTTCTTTATGCGTCGCACATCGCGTACGGACGCTCCATTCTTTTACAGGCACTCCTTCCAGTCGCGCCAGACATACGCACATGCATACACTACGCATCGAGATCAATTTAGCAATACTTAACAAATACAATAGAGTAACAAATAAATTAAATATACCGACATAACTTCTCCCTGCAAAGAGATTAGATTACAAAGATAAATAAATGAAGCTTTTATGATTGGTCGATGTGCGTTTCCATACATTCTCATAGTTAAAAAATCGCATTTCTTTCAGTTTTTCCACTTTTAAAATACATGTGCAATGTGTATACAACGATAGTGATATTCCGAATAGGAGATCGTAAACGGAACTCTATACAACGTCGAATGAAACAATTTATTGGAATAGATTGCAACTTCGAAACAGAAAAAGTGTTATATTGCGCACAACCATCCACAAACTGCGGATACAAATTCGTGAATAAAAAAAACAGCTGTTTCAATTGGTGTTCATTGTACGGACAATGAAAACACCATTGTTCTCTGAAACTGCGATGTATAAAGGAAAAAGGGGAAAAGCGATCGGAAATATAAATGAAAGGATGGAAATAATAATCAAATATTTGAATGTATGACGTTGCCGGTGCCGATTTGTAAATGTTTTTAATACTACATGTACTTTTGATGATACATATAAGAATATTTGCAGCTAGTACTTCTTTTGTTCGAATAATGTGATTAAAACAACGATTTAAAATGATTACATTTTAGAGAAATGCTGTAAAGATGTTACATAATTGATAAGATAACAATTTAATTTTTATAACTAACATTATGAAGTTAAAATTAAATGGTGCAGAAAACTACTATATAAAAGAGAGAATACTCAAGAAAATTTTGCAAAGGATCTAACTTGGGATTGACCCAATAGATAAAAAGCAACGCGTGAAATTATGAATTATCTTACTTGATAACAAAATAAAAGAGGTGCTGCTTAAGAATTAAAAAGAAACTAGGACAGTTTTGTTGCTTGTCCAAATAATAGTTTGTATAATAAATTAAACTACGAAACGAAAGAACAATCTAATCAATAAATCTATTATTTAGATTTTCCATATTAACATCTCGCACACTTCTACAGCAATGTACCATCACTCCAGAAACAAAAAAACATAAAAATATTGTTAATAAATACCAAATATTATTTATACATGGATTTACGTATTTAGTTATATGACAGTACTTATTTATTTGTGTAACGACCTTAAAATATGAATAAAATAGCGACAACGCCAAATTATTGTGTATCGTACAACGCCACTTACTGCTGTTTCTACTCGTAAAATAATTGTAAGATGTTTCTAAAACACATTTGCTTAAACAACGGATTTTTCAAGAGTTCATAATCAATTTTAACAAAACTTACGCATTAATATATTTCACAGTTTTTATTTGTTGGCAATCATCCATATTTAAGTAGTAAAAGCAGACCTTGAAATTGGGTATGGTAAACGTATCTTTCTCAATATCTGTAAATCTTTTTCTACTATAAAAAAATGTATGTAAAAAAATGTTGTTTCTCTTCTTACTAACAAATTTGATTACGTAAACGGTTTTGTAAAATAAGAATTTATTTAAAGATTATAATATTAATATTTTGCTTTTTGGTTTTCATAAGTAAAACCTGATGCTGTTTTTGTATAATTATTACGTTATAATGCAGCATATTATTAATAATATGTAACACAGTAGAATATAATATTGCACAATATAATACAATTCTTTATTAGATAACTAGGCAAAGACAATATTGTTCTAGTTTTATTATACAGAGTGTCCCAAAAGTGTTGAAGGAGCCGAAAATGGGAAGTAGGTGGGGTCATTCTGAACAACCTTTTCATTTGCAAAAATGTCGTATGGGGCTTCATTTTTAAATTATTAACGAAAAACACCGACCAATCAGAGCGCGAGAATCGCGCGCGCATGGAGGCAGAAGTGTAGGCCCGAGTTATAATTGGCCGTGGTCGCGATCGAATCCCGTGGCGCGCGATTCTCGCGCTCTGATTGGTCGTTGTTTTTCGTTAATAATTTAAAAATGAAGCACCACACGACATTTTTGCAAATGAAAAAGTTGTTCAGAATGACCCAACCTACCTCCCATTTCCGGCTCCTTCAACACTTTTGGGACACCCTATATTTATGTAAATTACAACGTAATATAAAATATATGGATAAAATTCCAATCATAATATTTTCCTATTCTAAATTTTATGAAGGAAATAAAGCAAAACAAAGAAGTATTACATTTTAATCCGACCAAAAATTAATAATTTTTTAACAGCAACCGTACCGAAATAAAGTCTGGAATTGATGTCATACAAATGTCGAACTTTCAGCCAGTTAGAAGCTTAATAAAAACAATCGTAAGAAACGTTTTTCTTCTCAATGTTTCTCTGAACAGAAATACAATATTTCTTTCTCGTGTTAACGATTAATTACACCAAAAATTTGACTACTTTGAAATTATGCCAAAGATTGCGAAAAAAAGAAATAAAAACTGGCGCATTACAAAATATGCAATATGTAGGAAAAAGATCAAGAAACCTTCTTGTGTATTGTGAACAATAAATATTTATTTGCATAAAAGGATAAATAAGCAAGCATCTTCTACTTTTTAAAAATTTATCTGATATGATTTTATTTATCTGCTTCATCTGCATGTTGTGTGCATCGTATCCTTATCTGAATGTATTGGGCACATTTTCATTCATTATTATCACTAAAATATATAATTATACACATATTTAATAGAATTAATTAATGTAAATGTATAATTATAACTATAATATAATTTTATTTGTAAAAATGTAAAAATAATAATTGAAGAAATAACTTTAATATTATAGTTTCTTATTATACTAACATATACATATACATATACAGGGTGGTTCTTTTATCTTGAGACAGGTTAATATCTTTTAAACAACATATTTTTGAAAAAAGTGTTTCAGACAGAAGTTATCGTGTGTCAGGAAGCAAATTGGATGGTAGGAATGGATTTTTTCAGAGAGTGCTCCTGTAAAACATATGAAGGTCAACTTCATTTTCTTAAATGAAACACCCCATTTTTTATTTTACCATCATATTCTCCAGGAGAAAATAAGTAACTTTTGTCCGAAACATTTTAAAAAAACACCAAATAAATTTTAAAAAATGTAGAAGAAAAACCTGTAAATATAAACAAGGTATAATAATTATATTATATTGTTTACATCTATAGTAAAATAATTGAGCTTTAATTAAAAGCTAAATAATTTTTAACGTCGCCTTACAATTTGTTCAACCAAAAAAACTTATTTCGCGTAACCTCTCCTCCTTATACAATAACACATTCTGCTTCGAATAAGTAAAAAATATTCGCAAAATTTGTCTTTCATTACGTATAAATAAAATTTGAATTCATATTAACTTACAAAATTACGAGATTTATATAAACCGGTTTTCGCCATCTGCAGAGATTATGTCATCTGCGAACGTTGATGTTGTGAAAAATGGCGCTCGTGGTCGTAGGTTAAGCAGTAACGAGTTCTTTTTCTCGTTGAGAACAGAATCTCAGAAGATAAATAACACTCGCGTGCAAAATTCCGGAAAGTGTTAGGAAAAAGAGATCGATCGCACGGAGAGAAGTTATCGAAACAACAATATATTTTTAAAATGCACAGCCACCGCTCGAAATAAGTGGCCGAAGTTTGCTGAAAATTGAATGTAAAGTGGACAAGTTCCAGCCACGTTTAAAGCCGAGGAAAACTCGGCTAAATATATGACTGCAAACTTTTTTGTGAGATATAAACACTTTCTATTTACGACGGGATGTTGTGCGAAACTTCATAAAGAAATTGCTAGAAATGGCCTTCTTTCCGCAGCACGTACTTCTTGCAACGACCTCTTCGGAACTGACGAAGATACTGAATAATTTCTTCGATGTTCTGTATTTTGTTCAAGGAAACATTATTTTGCAGTATTTTCCCTCTAACGACAGGAATAAGGTTCTTCGATTCACTGTCCAATAAACATTTAATTTACTGTTTATTTATGAATGGAATTCTGAAAAACTTTTGGAACCGTTTACCGGGTGTTCATGAAAAATTGTGTCTAATTTTCAGTGTATATATTGCTTGTTTGATATCTTGAATTTCATTGACCAACAGTTTAAGTAGACTATGACACTAGTCCATTTAAAGTATTCAAACAACATGTTTCTCCCTATCTTATGATCAGTGTTTGGGGTAGATGATGGTATCATTTATAATAATTGTTTAGTAGAAATAGTGGTATAAATTATAATAAGTGTATAGTATACCCGGTAGTATCAATAATAATGATTATACATATAATATAAATGATAAAATAAATTTAATTGATGATTACCTAGTTTCTAATGCTGCTTGTCTGGCAAATGTTTAATGCATTTTACCTGAATTCAGGCAATGCGTAGAATTATTATATAAAAGTATAAATGATCTTTCAATCTACAGAGTGTGCCACAAACACTGTAAGAGCCGAAAAGCTGTGGTAGGTGGGGCTATTCCGAACAACGTTGTCTTTTGCTAAAATATTGATTGAGGCTCTGTTTTTTAGCATTAATTCGTGATATTAGATTATGGAATAATATCCGAATTGCCGCGCTTCCTTACCCCTGTTACAGCAGTAAGGATAATAATTAGTTGGATGCGTAAATGAAACCTTTGTTCTATAGGCATGGCCTATCGAAAGGTACAGGTATACAGGGTGTCTCGTAATGAGCGTAAGACCCGTAAAGGGGTTGTAGGGAAGGAGAATCTAACTAACTTTTTCCTTTGCAAAAATGGGGTCTAGGCTCTCGTTTTTTAGTTGTTAAGGAAAAACACCGACTAATCAGAGCGCGCGAATAGAGCACGCTCAGCCGCGAGAGCGAAGCCCCGAACATACGGCCGATCGCGGACGCGAACAAACAAGTTAGTATCGTGCTATGTCACGACAAAGTTAAATCACACATAAAATTGTCTTATCCCTTATTTAGTCAAAATTAATAACTGAACATTGTTATTCCCAAATTCCCAATTCCCCAAATCTCCAAATTCCCAATTCCCCAAATCTTAAATTTCTCAAATTCCCAGTCCCCCAAATTCCCAATTCCCCAAATTCCCAATTCCCCAAATTCCCAATTCCCCAAATTCCCAATTCCGCAAATTCCCAATTCCCCAAATTCCCAATTCCCCAAATTCCCAATTTCCCAAATTCTCAATTCTCCAACTTCTCCAAATCGCACATAATTGTCTTATCCCGTATTCAGTAAAAATGAATAACTGAACATTATTATGAGTGATTTAACTTTGTCGTAACATAGCACGATACTTACTTGTTTGTTCGCGTCCGCGATCAGCCGTATGTTCGGGGCTTCGCTATCGCGACTAAGCGTGCGCTATTCGCGCTCTCTGATTGGTCGGTGTTTTTACTTAATAACTCGAAAACGAGAGTCTAGACCCCTATTTTGCAAAGGAAAAAGTTACTTAGAATCACCTCCCCCATAACCCCTTTGCGGGTCTTACACTTATTACGAGACACCCTGTATATTCATTGAACATACTTTGTAAACGTCCTGTATAAATATGTAGATACCTTTGACGATTTCAGGAGAAACCCAATTATTTATTACAATGTTGAAATGATCTAATTATTTATTACAATATTGAAATAATTTTATTATTTCTTACAATACTGGAATGATTTCATAATTTGTTACAATGTTGATACGATTTAATTATTTATTACATATGGAATAAGTAATATTTCATTAGATTTCCCCGCAATGTTTATTACTCGAATATAACTAATTTCCATGCAATAAAACTTTAACTTGTTGCTTATTAAATGTTAATATGACGAATCGTTATACCATTAGAAGAAAAAATTCTATATACTGTCAAACATAATTTTGTACTGATTTAAAAAATAATGTGTTAAACACTTTAAAGGACACGTTCCCTCGCCTACTAAATTTTGCACACAAAGTATTATGAGAAACATAATACGTTTCTGACTTCAGCAAATAAATTAAAATTCAATCTGCAGGATTCGGCGCAGAAATTAAAAATTTTCTTCAAGTAAATTATAGTCAGTATAATCGAGTTATCGAAAGATCAACAAGATATTGAATGAATTACGAAATGAACTGAATTTCTACACTAATTAACTTTTAACTTGCATTCAATTTCAAGTAAAGTTCATAAGTTCATACATTTCCAATAGAAACCAATTGTATTTCGTCTTTTGTATTTAATTTCAAATGTCTCGGTCAAACGTTGTTAATTACTACAAAATTTGTCTGGCGGAGGATTTATTCGGGTTTATCGAGCAAAGCTATTACACGAATCAATTTCAGGTAAAACGCAAGCAAAGGAAGTGAAATCGCCTAGACGTAGACTCAAGAAACGAAATGGCGATGTTCTCATTTAACGCGTTCATTCGTTTCGATACGATGGAAAGGAATAGTCGACAATTTACGTTAATCATTTCGTGCTCTGAAAAGTTCTTTGCTCAGCTCGATGCTCTTGTTACTGCTGACTTGCACCACGATACCGATGTCTGTCGTTTATGGTAATTGAACAGTTGCTGACTTTATAAATGCTTGTAACGCTTTGAAATTAACAAGGAGACGGGAACACCGACAATAAAGCTTGAACGTCGGGTGAAATGTGTCGTGACAAAATTCTCGTACCCCTTGTTGACTGATGCCAGTGATTTACTCGAATCAACTTCATATTTTTAACGCCTTCTACCAATTCACATATCTTAACAATTGACAACCACTCTCGCTTTTCATTTCAACGAATCAAAATGACTGCCTTCGGGTTTTGCATTTCATATTTCGCAATATTGTTGCTGTTAGTGTTATCTATCATAGTTTGTTGAGATAATGATCGCGAATACCAATTGCTTCATACATTATACATCTTTACAGGGTGTCTCGTAATAAGTGTAAGACCCGTAAAGGGGTTGTAGGGAAGGAGATTGTTGGATATTGCAACGGATTACGCACATACACATTTGTATAGAGTAAGGGTCACTATAGCTAAAGGAACGATCCTATAGTTTATGGCACTCTTCTCAAGTGGCAAGGACCGAGGAAAACCCGAAAACAGTTAGTCGTCACCGAGCCATAGCAGAGTGCACAGTATTTTCAAATCCACAATAATTCTTAAACAGTCTCTAATTATTTTATTGCCCATTTTATATTCATTCACTTATATTGCATTGTGCGGACTACCACTGTATATTTGTCTTTACAAATAAAGTTATTCTTGTGAGACAAATAAATATTCCAACAGAGATTCTAAGTAACCCTTTCCTTTGCAAAAATGGGGTCTAGGCTCTCTTTTTCAAGTTATTAACGAAAAACACCGACTAATCAGAGCGCGCGAATAGCGCACGCTCAGCCGCGAGAGCGAAGCCCCGAACATACGGCCGATCGCGGACGCAAACAAACAAGTTAGTATCGTGCTATGCTACGTCAAAGTTAAACACACATAATAATGTTCAGTTATTCATTTTTACTGAATAAGCGATAAGACAAATTTATGTGCGATTTGGGAATTTGGGGAATTGGGAATTTGGGGAATTGAGAATTTAGGGAATTGGGACTTGGGGAATTGGTAATTCGGGGAATTGGGAATTTGGGGAATTTGGAATTTGGGGAATTGGGAATTTGGGGAATTGAGAATTTTGAGAATTGGGAATTTGGGGAATTGGGAATTTGGGAAATTGGGGAATTGGGAATTTGGGGAATTGAGAATTTGGGGAATTGAGAATTTGGGGAATTGGAAAATTGGGGAATTGGGAAATTGGTGAATTGGGACTTGGGGATTGGTAATTTGGGAAATTGAGAATTTGTGGAATTGGGAATTTGGGGAATTGGGTATTTAGGGAATTGGGAATTTGGGGAATTGAGAATTTGGGGAATTGGGAATTTGGAGAATTTGGGAATAATAATGTTCAGTTATTCATTTTTACTAAATAAGGGATAAGACAATTTTATGTGTGATTTATCTTTGCCGTAACATAGCACGATACTAGGGGCTTCGCTCTCGCGGCTGAGCGGACGCTATTCGCGCGCTCTGATTGGTCGGCTTTTTTCCTTAATAACTCGAAAACGAGAGCCTAGATCCGATTTTTGCAAAGGAAAAAGTTTCTTAAAATCACCCTCCTACAACCCCTTTACGGGTCTTACACTTATTACGAGACACCCCGTATAATGCTTTACCACTTTTCCACTTTATTTATTTATGCATGTTTCGTGGATCATATCATTAACACGTTTGTTACGGCTCTAAAGGTTTGCGGGTAAGTTTAATATGCTTACATTTTATTATTTCGATGAAGTTATAAGTAACACCAGCGAAACGGAATTATTTATTGCAAATACTCATTAGTTAAAAAACTTATTTGTTAAATAATATGAAAAGCTAAACCAGAATTTTATAACAGTGTAAATCCTGTTTTTGTTAAACCGAAAAAATCGTAAGGAGCTACTACATTTCGTTCATTTTATTTATAAAGAATGACGTGAACATTAAACGTAACAAAATGGTGTATGTAGCTGGGGATATAAACGAACAGTAAAAAATGTTTAGTAAAGTTTTAAAATGTAAGGCGATGCTTTGTACCGTTGAAATTTGTACAAGTTGTTCCGACGACTTCTTTCCTTATTATACAGCACGTGTACCGACTCCGTGAAAAAAGTAAGGCGAAAAAGAAACACCGATTTCCGGCAGAAAGAGAAGAAACTTAAGGGAGCAGTGTAATCCTTAAATCACGGTCGCTTTATCGGGATTTTCTGGAAAAAGGATAATAACGTTCGCCTGTTTTCTAATACATCTTCTGTAACTACAAGTGAAACTTTCTGTTATAATACGTACACCGTACTGTAACTCGTTGACAACGACCGTAGATATTATATTCTTTCAACATGTTGGAGAAATTAATTAGGTATTAATTATGCTGACTTTAGAATAAGAGTATACTGCAAAATGTAAATTAAAGTGAAGAAATTGAGACAAAAAAGGTAACTGTACATATTTTTGAGTTATTTCTTCACAAAAAATAAAGTGCTTTATTTTTCCTTTTGTTTTGAAATGTGGCTACTGATTTGAAATATAATTAGAAGTTTATAATAAAAAAGAAAACAAAAAATAAAACTTAAAAAACACTCTAACGACGAAATGTCGCAACTACTTACGTTATCTATGGAAACGAAATTTAGATTCTTATTTTTTATTTCATTTTAAAACCTCATTATTAACGTAAAATATAATTGTTAAAACTATCGTGCCTTCTCCTTCTCCAATGTAACGGCCCACTATTGGAACTATCAAGGCAATATACAACAAGGGTTAGTACAGTAAGGCCGGAAATAAATAGTCTTAAACATTCAATGAAATAAATACAAAGAGAAAGTATATATTTGTTATTCGTTTCCAAAATCGTCCTAACTGGTTATGGGTCCAGTGTTTTGTTAAAGTAAAAAGTGATTACAATCTAGTTGAAACATGTACTGTGAATTATTTCCTTTTGTAACTGTGAATGCACGGCGAAAGCATTGAAAATTCTAGAGGCTCTGAGACTGCATGTAACATTGAAGACAAGTTTCTAATCTCGGGGAAAAGAATTCTGAAAAGTATAACTATGTCTGAATAGTGGAAATTCTATCAAATTCACCAATTCAATAGAAAAAATTTTCATCGATGGCAGATGGAAATATACGCGAGAGAATATAGTTCAAGCTATACATATTTGATACGAACGCAAGACTTTCCTAATGCATGGACTTGAACTGGATCAATTGGAATACTTAATTGATTGCAAAATAGCAGCTGAAATATAGTCATACCTAGAAATATTCATTCTGAAAAATCTGAACAATCTCTTCAGGTGCTCTTAAATAAATTCATCAATTGTAAAATGAAAAGGTGACTGATTGTGAGTATATAGCTAGAATATGTTCACTCACTCAACGCCTAAAGGATATGCACATGGAACAAAAGACTCAAGTAATTATTGCCAAAATTCTCGGAAGTCTACGACGGAAATTCGATAATGTGAGAACAATCTGGTATGCTATCTCAACGACCGATCAAACAATAGAAAAACTGACCAAACACCTAGTAAACGAAGAGACTCTCATGAATATCAGATCTTCGACAGAAGAGGACGAGGCTGTCAAAGAAGCCTTCGTAGCGAGAAGTAAACATATAACGGGTGATAGGAATTCAAGTATGTTTTAAAGCGTTTCTCATAGTAAATCGAATACTTTTAAAAGAAATATGAAATGTAATTATTATGGGAAAAATCGCCATTTCGTGAGAGAATGTCGTAAGAAAATTTACGATCGTCAAAATTCGGTTAATAAGAGTCATACGTACGTAGCACAAGCTTCGGATAATGCGTGCAGATGTTCGCGCATTAATTATTGTTATAACGAAAACTCTTTGTTGTTGAAATATAAGTAAATTGTAAAATTGAAGCACGCAATTGCTGGTTTGCTGATTCGGGAACAGCGGAGAGCATTACTTTTAGACGAAATTGGCTAACTAATTTTTCACAATTAACAGAAAATTTGTATTGTGCCAAAATAGGTAACGGAAATCTCATTAAAGCAGTAGGGAAAGGTGATTTTAGTGTTCAAGTTGAATTATCGGGAAATGCGTGAAGCACTTACACTATAAAAATGTGCTGTACGTGCCAGAAATGCAAAGGAACCTTATCTCTATAGCAAGGTGTTCGGAGAAAGGCTTTCAAGTAATTTTTGATGCAGATAGTAAAAATTTCGTTTCATAAAATAAGGTGAAATTAGACTATCATGTATTGGAAAATAATATGTATCGTCTAAACCGTATAACAAATGAAAGAGAGCCGATTACTGAATCAAATGTTGCTATGAATTCTACTTTGATAGACTAGCATCGACGACTAGGTCATCCGATTTTAAAAATATTGAGGAATATGCACAAATTGTCAACAGTCAACGACTTACGTATAAGTGATTAAACTGAGGAATATCCTTTCCCGTGTTGATCTTTGTGGAAAAATGTGAAAAAGGTCATTAGAGGGTGCGCAGTATTTTATGCTTTTGAAAGAGGACTATCCGAGGTACGGTTTTGTATACTTACTTACAATTAGAGATACTTTATTTTGTAATATGTAAAGAAGTTTTATGCTGAGGTCAAATCACATGATTATGATATCAAAAAATTAAGTTCGTATTGTGGCCTAGAATTTTGTAACTTTGAAGTCAGAAACTTTTTATTATCAATAAGCAAAAAAACATGAAATCACTATTCCTAGTGCGCCTGCACAAAATGGGTTTATAGAACGCCAAATAGAATTGTTATAGAATCATCCAAAGCCATGTCGACCAGAAGATAATTACTCACTTATCTTTGGGCGGAAACTGTAGTATCACCTGTTTGTTTAGAAAGTCGAACTGCGTCGGAAACATTGAATAATGCAACTCCGTTTAAAAATGCTTTGGATCGAAACGATCAGTTAAACACATCCGAATTTTTGGTAGTAAGTGCTATCTTTAATAAAGAATTGAACTACAAAAATCCAAGGCTTTCCGCAACCGCGAGATTTGTATCCACTGAGAAAAAAATTCAAGATCGCATGATATTAACCCTTTGCGGTCCTTAATTCCTTTTACCTACAGCTCCTTAGTTAATTTACAAAATAGATGAAGTAGTGGGTTTACAATAAAATGTATTCTAATAATACTGATTGCGTAACAAATATATTTCTAATTTGTTACAAGTGGCAAAGAAATGAAAACGTCTTGAATCAACCTATTTATCCGAATTATTACTACGATCAAAGAGAAACAACATGTCGAGCCACACTCGACATAGGACCGCAAAAGGTTAAAGATGAAGAAGCAAATTTCGCTGAAATTTTCTATGCCAGGGTGGAACAGGCGTGCGCTTAAGATGCTTTAGAATCAACCGACTCGAATAATTGGTTAAACGCGATCAACGAAGAAGTTAATGCATTAGAGAAAAATAATACTTAGGTATACTATGCGGCCGACAAGAAGTCCGGTGAGGAGGTTGTCCTAAAACATAAGACGTACGCGATCGCACCTCCTACCCCCACCTAGAACCGTCGAAACTTGACACCGATTGACGATCGCAGCGAAAATGCGTGAGATTCGCTGCGACCATCTTTCTTTTCGGCCAATTACTGCCGTCGCGTCTGAACGCCTGGCCAAACCTCCTTACCGGACTTCTTGTCGATCGCATAGTGTACTAATATCACCAACCTCGGTCTCAATGTGCATACCACCTGAGTAAAACGGTCAAAGTAATGGTTCCTTGGCCTTTTATTACTGCTACGCTGGCCCTCCAATATGCTAAATTCCTACAATCTAAAATATCGTCTACACATAAAAATAAATAAAGGCAGATAATGGCCAAATTTTAAATGACCAAAATTTAAAGTCGTCCATTTATGATTGACCCCATAGATTGCAATGCAGTTAAAAATACAAAATCAAATAAAATGTTGAAGATGTAACACAAATTCCTGGTAACTCGATAACACGCTGCGTACAGTTATTTTATTGCACCACGAACATTCTGCACCATAAAAGTTTCACTCACAAAATATTATGGAAGTTTACGAACGTGGTTTTTATGAAAATCCTATGTCATTTTTATCTTTGCCGTAAACGAGCATACTTTCCAATGTCCAAACATTCCTCTTACACTGCAGAGGACGTTATAAAAACTTCAAATATTCGTTGACCTACTTAAAGCGATCATCAAAAGGAAAGGATCTTAAAAATGAAAAGGCTTCGATAAAAATTTGATTTGAAGGTAAATGTTTGTTCCGGGATTGAAAAATTAAAGATTTTAATAAATGGAGAGTTAGGAAATTTTCTAATGTAGGGATTCGATAATACAGAGATTTGTTTAGTGTAGGAATTTGGGAGTTTAATGATTTAGGAATTTTTGCATTTAAGAATTTGGGAATTTGGGAATTTGGAAGTTTGGACACTTGGAAACAGGGAATATCTGTGGATAGCTGTAGACACAATGTACCGTAGATATGAAGATTTTATTATTCACTAAATTATATGTATGTAGAATTCATTCAATGTTTTATCATTTGGAACACCTTTTGCAGTATTAACAGTTTTTAACGTTGATTTAAGTAGAACATCATGTATACTGTATATCACGTTGTAATTCATCAGCTTACGAAGGAAGAACGTAAGACGAGACTCTGGAATTTTAATGCGCTTTTGCAGGATAGTATTTCCGACGAACCCTTATTTAAATTCATAAGAGTTGATGTCAACGCTTAGCAGCACTCAAAATGATGGATATTAAATTCTTACAAACTATTTACAACCTATTATTAAATGTTAAATCGTTTTCCAAGTAATCGATAACGTAACATAGTAAAATTAAGTGAAAATGTGAGAAAAGCTATCTTTAATTCCGTAATAAGTTATTAACATTCACTACAATAAGATCATAATGCAGAGTTGATACGTGATTTTTGAACAAAAATCAAATTTTCACTTGTTAAATGCAAGTACATAAAACTTCTTATTTATATGCACAAATTCTGAGTAATGTTCGTACAAATTATTATCTTGTAAACTATTAGAGTGTCTCGTATGTTTCTTCCTTTTTTGGTAGAAATAAATACACAGTATTTATTGTTTAATGTTAATTTGTTTATTAAATATGAACTGTTCGACTCACGATTGTCAAATTTGAACAGCAATTTGTGTTACGAACTTCACACGACGTTATAAACTACGGGTTATTCCTGTTTTGCAGCACGAATTCACGATACTAATTTGCGCAATATCTGCCGCGCTTTCTTACACCTTTTACAGTAATAAGGATATTAAATATAAATGTGTGGAATTTGCGGGCCCTCCAGACCTGAAAACTTAAGAGGCGTTACGGAGTAACATAAATGGGGTGGACACCAGTGGTTGAATGCGTAGCGTCGGCGATTAGAAATCTGAGAGAGCAGGGTTCGATTCCCGGCAACAGTTCTCATATTTTTCCGTATTCCTACAAATGTGAATAATATAATTGTCTTTTTATTTAGCAGTATTTAGTACATGTATTCTTGTATGGGGAAAATATGAGTATTAACACATATCGTCACTGTTGACTATGCAGACTATATGTTTCAAACGAATGTAAATTGATTGTACGATGTGTTGCGATTCAGCGTTTGTTCTTCACACGGAGACAAGTTGCCTATGAGCGTTTTGAACTGAATATCTTCTGCAGACTAAATGATTTGAATGTGTTGTGCATAATGTCTTGAAAAGACTGAATGATTTCAGTATTTTTGGAATACATGTTAACCTTCCGTTCGTGTCACCACTTAGTCAGCCAATAGCCTCAGAGAGTTCCTGCGGCGTGGGTGTCCACCAATCAATGTCGAGTCAGAACCGTGAACCACCCGTTATAGGTTAGCATGGTTTAGTAAATCACAGCACTAGTCGCTTCCCACGTATGCTAGCTCAAGATGCTAACTGCTGCGGGGCACGTGTGAGACTTGGAGTAACGACTCAGTCCCTTTACGTTGTGACTTGTCCTTGAGATACCTGACGAGAGGAAGTTAGAGAGCTACAGCAAATCGACAGAATGATGTGAATTTGGATTTTCCAAAATTTAGCTGAGCTAATGTATTCGAAAAGATGCTCGACATCATAAATTGTGTTCTTTGGTAATCGAACAGTATGGTCCTCGAAGTGACTATCGGCCACACGAAAACCTCTTCTGGTAGGTCTTGTTTAATGCTAAAGAAGCTTTGAAAACCTAGAAAGTTATTACTTCAGTGTGTATCAATTATCTCAAGATTGATAATAACTTAGTTGAAGACTGAATTTCTGCTCCATCAATCATTGTAGAGGCTCCTAAAATTTATTAGTTGCGTGTGAAAGGAACTGTAATTGTTGAAGACTGTGTTCAAATTTGTAACACAATACTTTAAATTATGTACTTCGCGACATCTCGAAGCAAATCTGATCGAACAGGAACAAAAATCCCGGTTTTGATCAAGTTCCGACGATAAGATTCACCGAGTGACTCGGCTGTAAAGTTACAGGAGATAGTATTAAATGGCTGTCAGCAGATACGATCGGTCGTTCGGTTACACAAACAGCGCGGAACGTTGCAGCTTAGGGGGGCGCGATCACATTGTTCGCTAATAACTTCAACTAAGGTTGTCTGACATCGAAAATTTATTAGCAACGCTTGACAGCTCGCTGATACCGATATATCTTGCTTAACACCCGTGACAGATTCTATTGTTGAAATCGGAAGTCTTACGTGTAAACACAAGTAGTGAAGCGCGACAGTATTTTATCCCTGAGAGATTGCGACTGTCATTAAATCGCTTGAATAAAATGCATTGAATTGGATTAAACTACATTTCGAGCATCGCTCGATTTTCACTCTTTTCTGCATAATCTGATATTACTTTAGCTCGTTGCGTTTATATCTTGGATTTTTGGGGCACTGAAAATGAGAGATATAGATATTTGCGAATCCAGATATTTGGGATCATAGGACTTTGGAGATCTTTGGATTTGACGATCTAGGGAGTTTGGGACGTAAAAATTGAAGGATATAAATATTCGGAGTCTTGGAATTTGAGAATCTGTGCATTTGGGAGATTAGAGATTTGTAATTGTAGGAATTTAGGAACCTTAGGATTTGAGAACCTATGGATTTTTGAACTGAGAAATTGAAAGATATGAATATTTGGGGCCTTGGAATTTAGAAATCTGAGAATTTGGGAGATTAGAGATTTGTGATAGTAGGAATTTAGTAACCTTTGGTTTTGCGGAGCTAAGGATTTGGGAGTTTATAAATTTGTGAAGGTAGGGGCATGGGGACCTTAAGACTTGAGGACCTAGTGATTTTGGTACATAGAAATTTCAAAATATGAATATTTAGAGCCTTGGAATTTGGGAAGCTAGCGACATGAGGATTCAGGGACTTGTAATTATAGGAATTTAGGACCTAGTCAATATGGAAGTATGAAAATTACATACTAGATTGATGCTTAAACTTACGAGATCGAAAAATATAAAAATTAGAATACATGAATTTTAAAAATTAAGGAAGGTTGGAAGTTTATAGAATTATAAATTTCGAAACTGAAAACTTGAAAACATGTCAAATATGTGCCCTCGTCAAAACGAAGTCAATGATATGCGCGGGCGTTCAATGGTATGAAAATAGGTTAAGACTGACATTTGTCTTCTGGGACGTGACCCTACATGTACTATACAGGGTGTCCCAAAAGGGTTCTAACACCCGGAAATGGGAGGTAGGTGGGGTCATTCTGAACAACTTTTTCATTTGCAAAAATGTCGTATAGGGCTTCATTTTTAAATTATTAACGAAAAACACCGACCAATCAGAGCGCGAGAATCGCGCGCGCATGGAGGCAGAAGTGTAGGCCCGAGTTATAATTGGCCGTGGTCGCGATCGAATCCCGTGGCGCGCGATTCTCGCGTTCTGATTGGTCCGTGTTTTTCGTTAATAATTTAAAAATGAAGCCCCATACGTCATTTTTGCGAATGAAAAAGTTGTACAGAATGACCCCACCTACCTCCCATTTCCGGCTCCTTCAACACTTTTGGGACACCCTGTATATGAAGGAATGCGAGTATGCGTGAATGCACATGAGAGAGTATAGAAGAGCTGCGTGAACGTATGTAAGAGAGAGTGCGAACGAGTGAGATAAATGTGTGAGCGAGTGAGAAGGAATGCGTGCAGAAAGAAAAGAGTGAAGCGAACGAAGTTCACTTCCATTATATTATGCGACGTGAGCGGACACGTTTTCATTAATTAATTATTATAATATCCTCTTTCTATTAAAAACTCTCTTTATTTCGACGAGCGCGTGTGCTTTTATTACACCACCCTCTGACCCGATCCTATATAATATAATTTTACATTAAATAAAGTACGAAAATAGTTTTAAGTTATAGCTGAAGATAAATATAAAAGCAACTGTAATTATCTTGACTGTCTCCTTAATTATCATTCATTTGCAGAACATTAACGAAAACTAAAACTATCAGCAGTATTCAATCCAGTTTATAATTATAGAAGGGGTAAATCGGTACGTCGATAAACTAGCAACGAAAATACAATAGAACGATTGATCGTCGTCGGTCGTAGCCGAAATCGATCGTTACATCCAACCGTTTCAGAGTTCCATTTCGTGAACAATTTGCCCGACGAGCCCTCGCCACTGGCTCCCGTTTCCCATAAAACATGAAAACAGTCCGAACACAAGTTTATCGAACGTGACTATTTCAAGAAACACGACAGCCACCGTCGTCGTTGCCCATTGGACAAAACTTAATTACAGCCACTTGTTTACGTAACTGTTACACATAACACTTCGAAACGTTTTCCATGGAATCGAATAACAACGCAGCCGGAAATCGTAGTGTACACCTGGACAATCTGTACAATTGCCAATCTATTTTCCGAACATGAGTATCCTTTGTTTCGACACGATTCGGCTAGACTTTGCTTTTGCTGCATTTCATAATTGAATCACTCGCTTTCGGCTTTCCTGGATGGTGTATCGTGTATTATTTATTTCCATTCAAGTTAACTGCGTCCGTTTTCTTCAGTTTAGCTGCGAGACATCCTTTTTATACGCCTAAAAGCTCAATGCCGCCGGTCAAATTGAACGTTGATGTGCAATTTGATGACAGATAACTTTCGTTATGAAGATTGTTGAAAATGACTCATTTTCATCTTTATTTACGCAGTGACCGCGATGAGGACAGCATACTGCATACGTTTCAACTCCTTGTTTGAACAATAATTATAATTGCAATTAGTCACATTGATATTCGGACACTGCGGTGCTGCTGCATCTATTATGGCATACAGGCGGCCCTCGACTCTCGCACAATTCGCTGGTTCGCACATTTTTAGAAATTCAACTTTGTATTCAACTTTCAACGTCAAGGCTTTGACAGTTAAAAATACGAATGAAGCCTTGTTGCAATTCGTCAAATTTTCAATTCTCCAAATTCCCAATCCCCCAATTTCCCAGATTCCTAATTCCTCAATTCCCCAAATTCCCAATCCCCCAAATTCCAAATCCTCCAAACTCACAATCCCCCAACTTCCTAATCCCCCAAATTCGCAGTCTCCCAATTTCTCAAATTCCCAATTTCTCAAATTCCCAATTTCCCAATTTTCCAAATTCCCCAAATTTCCAATCCCCCAATTTTCCAGATTCCCAGTTCCACAATTCCCCAAATTCCCAATCCCCCAAATTCCAAATCCTCCAAATTCACAATCCCCCAACTTCCTAATCCCCCAAATTCACAATTCCCCAAATTCGCAGTCTCCCAAATTCCCAATCCCCCAAATTCCAAATCCTTCAAATTCACAGATCCCCAAATTCCCAATTTCCCAAATTCTCAATTCCTAGTATAGACAAATTTTTAACTATTATGGATGAATACGACCCCAATGGAGAACGCATACCTCGAGTACGTAGGGCAATAGAAAAAGACACTGCGTGTTATAGAAATCATTATCGCGAAAAAAAAAAAGGACGTACACAACTAACCCTCAGACGTTTATAAAGAAAATACCCGAAAGCTAAATAAATACTTTAAAGCACCGTTTTAGGTGCATATTTCTGTACATCCCTCTACTTTCAAACATTCAGCATTCGCACACACTTTTAGGAACCAATTGTGTGCGAAAGTCGAGGGCCCACTGTATCAGTATACAATACCGTTATAGTATTGTACATCAGTATCGAGAAGATTTCAAATTCTTCTTTGCAATTTATTCTAGCATCAACAGTCGAATACTTGTAACATGATTTTAGGAACATCCTGTCTAGTCGAATATATGTAGAATTGAAAAAATTGCCAACAGTTTCTACTGTTACTACTGGTTTAAGGTACGTGAAATACTATTACGTACGCAATACGGAATCGCATCAGGGGATTCTAATTAATCAACTCGCAAATTCAAGGATCTGTTGCGTTCATACTACGTATGTTGTACTGCTGATATGCTGAATCCCTCCAAATGATATGCGGAATCTCCCAAAATGATATGCGAACCATGATTATCATTCACGCTACTCCCTACAGTACAGTATCACCATGTATTTAAAAAGTTACAGTGGATCGGTATATTAAAGAGTTTCTGAATTTTCAGATTACTTGGTACGTTACATTTATTATAGCGTCTTATTATTTTATAAATCTACGGTGAGTGTATTTTGCGTGAAGGTCTGTGCGTCATAAACGACAGAACTGATTTTTTTTAAAAGTTACGAAATAGTACTTTCCTGGATTATTGCTATGCTAGTGGTAGTATTACGCTAGTAGCAGTAGTATGTATTATTAGGTTGGTGCATATGAAATGTCGGATTTTGTGTACATGTGAACCTTTGCCACCATGTATTCTTTATGCTTTCGATTTTGGCACAACCTCTTTCATAGTCGTACTGTTCATTGCCAGTGTTACATTTCAACAAAGAAGATTTTCTTAAAAGCGTTTCCGTTTGTTAGTTGCCTTGTATTTTATACCGATATGAATTCAGCCGATATTCGTGTAATTTTTGTATACGAGTATAAATTTGGCAATAATGTTGTAAGATCTACCGGCAATACAAACCATGCGTTGGAGGAAAATACTGTCATCGAACGAAATGTGCAGCTAGTTTGAGAAGTGCAAAAAAAAAATTGAAAATTATACATCCATCGCTCGTTAATCGGCATGATCCAATACTTCTCCGAGACAACGCTTGGCTGCATGCATCGCACAACACGATCGTGAAATTAAATGAATCAAAGTATGACATTTTTCAACACCCAGGTTATTTATCGGAAATCTCGTCAACTAACTTTCATTTTTTAAACATTTAGAACCGTGTTCACGGCCTAAACGCTGTGAAAATGAAGAGAGTCTGAAAAATTCAATATCAGAGTTTATCGACTCCAAAGATCAGAATTTCCTTAATACAGGGTGTCCCACAATTATGGTACGAGCCGGAATGGAGTGGTACGTGGGACTATTTTGTACAACTTTTTCCTTTGCAAAAATATCGGATGAGGCTTCATTTTTAAATTATTAAAGAAAAACGCCGACCAATTAGAGCGCGAGGATCGCGCGCGCCGTATGTTGGGTCGCGACCACGACCAATTATAACTCGGGCCTACACTTCTGTTTCCGAGCGCGCGCGATCCTCGCGCTCTGATTGGTCGGTGTTTTTCCTTAATAATTTAAAAATGAAGCCTCATCCAATATTTTTGCAAAGGAAAAAGTTGTTCGGCATAGCCCCACATACCGCCCCTTTCCGGCTCGTACCATAATTGTGGGACACCCTGTACAATCATTTATACATTACAATCTCGTTGGGAAAAGTGTACTTAAGCAAATGGATCATATTTTAATTAAATGAACGGCTTTTGAAACAAGATGCGTAGTTTTATATATTCAGTTAAAAACCCGACATTTCATATGCACCAACCTAATAGGCTGTTATATTATTATATAAAAATCATAACAATTATAGTAATACCGGCATTAAAAAGTGAATATCGTTAAAAATATTTAACGTAGAAAGATGATTCTGCAATTAATCTCACCGTTAAACTTTAAACTGGAATTATAGTATAATAATATGTGTTTGACATAGTACATCGTTATGAACAATCTGTAATTGTTTGTGTTTTTAATCTTTCTCCAGCGTTCAACATTTAATTATCCATTTGCCCGACTTTCCTAAACCTGCAATACATGTCAATAAACACTATAATCTCATACAATTTCATCGATTTCATCTGGTTTACTTTGCCATGATCTTCATCATTCTCTGATCCTATTCGTCTCTTTTGACAACTTCCCTGCCACAATTATGCATGAGGCTCATTTTTACTGTTAGGCGCCATTTTCAGAAAAAGAACACTGACAATGAAGCTAAAATGGCGCCAAGTGGAACTTACAATTGATCTCGAGAGAGCTTATAGAGAATACATAATCTCTTTAGCGTGTAAACAGTGTCGCAGACAATAGAAGAAAACAAAAGTTTTATGATCACAAATAGTTTTCAATTAGTGTAATGGCGTATTAAAGTGATTGGTGTCTATAACGCTTCCTCGTTATAGTAAGATCAATATGCTGCTTAGAAAAATTACTTCGGAAAACACGAGCTTGTACAAAATTGTCAATAAAAAGATAAGTTTCATGTTTGAGTACTCCAACTGAATTTACGATTTAAAACATTCACTTTAAAAGTTCGCAATAAAATGTTTTCAGACACTTAAAACGTTCAAAAAAAAATATTTAATACTTAGAGAATATGGAAAATATAGAAATATAACTGAAAACTTTCAGTTTATATTTGCAATATTTAATTTCTCAAGTATATAAATTCTCACGTTCCAAATTTCCAAATTCTTAAACTCAAAAAATTTTCAAGTTTCCAAGATTCTTAATTTTGACATTCACAAACCGTCGAATCCATAAATTCCTAATTTCTCCAAATATTCAAACGTCTAATTTTTCGCATCTTCTATAGTACTACTTCTAAATTTCGTAGATTTCAAATTTCTCAATCACTAAGTTTCAAAATTCACAAGTTCCCAAATTTTTCCAGTTCTGTAATTCCTAAATTTTGAAAACCTTAAATTCACAAATATCTGAATATCCAAATCCACCTTCTTTTGATCCTCGCTCGCCATATTTTCTCTAAGCAAGCCAGATTCGCTCTAGACTTCCCTGAAATCTTTACTTATGTTTCAGTAGTGCGCGTTTATAAATAGATTCAGACCCGCTGTTCTACTAAACCCGATATGTTGTTGGTTGCATATAACTTATAGAACTAACCGTCTCATTAGTTTCAGTAATTTTATCCCTTCGCCAAATTGCTTAACCAATTTTATCAACAGAAATACATTTCTAGACTGAAAATGATAAGCAAATTACTGTAAACAAATTGTTCCTATATTACGTATTTATCTGAAAAAAGATAATGTTGTATTACAATGTAAATAAAATATGCATTAACACGTTCACGCCGGGGTGAGCCACCGGTGGGTCACGCTTGACTGCTACGTGAGGCGGCGTGACTCACAGTTGGGTCACATTTGACTATTTTGTGGGGCGGAGTGACCCACTGGTGGATAGTCACGCTTAACTATCACGTGGGGGCAACGTAAATCACAGGTGGGTCACTTGTTTTCAGAAAATAAGTCGAGATAAGGAGTCCCGTTTCACACGAACAAACGTAAATATTCGCTCTGGCGTGAACGTGATAAAAATTGTGGTTATGGAAGACCAGAAGTGTTTTTCGTAATTACAATAATAACAAAATGTGAGATTTAGTTATGTTTTATAAAATACATGAATTCATGTGCGTACAATAATTAATCTTCTGTTATACAATTCTATTTTACAACTATTACGGATGATAAACATACGGTCGGCATGCTTATTGAATTTAAGACACCAACTATTCCTCTTTTAGATTTCGATAACAACACGAATAACAAATTTAGAACTTGTATGTATATTATAAAGTAGTTTATAATTTTTGCCAGCTGTACGTGAAACACCACGATCGACAGTGTGATTCTTAATGTGTTTAAACAATATCCCGAAACCAATATACGGGGCTTCAGTATGAAAAATAATACATATTCCTCATGCTTTAATAAACATGAATTTTTAAAAATAATAAATATTTTTCGTGCTCTCAATCCAAACCAAACAATTAAAGCATTTCAATTTTCAAAGTCGAAAATAGTCGTTTTATTTTCATAATTTTTTTTTCGGGTAATCGATTGTTAGGCGAAAAAAAATAATATATTATACCATAAAAACAACCTACTTAAATTTACAGTGAAGACATATGAAGACAGATACGCTTTAAAAGATAGGCGGAACTCGGTTGCATACGAATTTAATGTCGCCAAATTGTACGAGAAGCAGTCCGTTTGTATACTGAACGGTTTCCCGTTTCTGGCGTTTTCGCGGAAGTTCGCTGCACTATAAATTAGTAGCTAAAGGGACGTCTACCTAGTCACAGGATCTCTTACGTTTGTAGGACACTTTCCCACGCAGTAATATTCAGTCGTGTTATTAAATTAGAAAAAACGATTAATTATAAACTCTTCTTCGGGCCTAAGTGCCCGAAACAAATAACTGTGCTGGCGGGATTGTCCTCGGTACGAATTCGATGCGTCTACGAAGACGCCTTTGTATTAGAATTTGCCACAGCGAGGTTCTTTGTTAACGTGGCGATTCTTACACGTGGTGATTCTTGCAGGGCGAGAGGCATTTGTTACTCTCCCCCGAGCGAGCCGCTTTCGGGTGTTCGAGGCGTCTTTATTCGTTCTCGAACGCTTGATCAAGACAGTACTCAGTAAACGCAATTTTATCAGACCCGCTTTATTTTATTATTTTCGCCCACAAACTTTACCACAACCTTTAATATTCCCTTACAGTCGCTTATCTCACAATATTCTGTTGCGAGGCCTCTACGAGGCCTCTTTATGTACATACTTGTTACTTCAAACACTCCGCAACTCAATCGTACCGCTCCACAATCATGCCGCTCTCGATCACGTCTCAGTCACACTGCCGCTCATCAGCACGTGGCCTCAACCACACCGCTCTCAATCGCGCCGCGTCTCAGTCATACCGCCGCTCATCCGCACATAACCTCAATCACGCCGCGTCTCAGTCATACGCCGCTCACCTGCACCTGGCCTTAATCACGCCGCTCCCAATCACACCACGTCTCAGTCATACGCCGCTCATCTGCACGTGTCCTCAAACACACCGCTTTCAATCGCGCCACGTCTCAGTCATACGCCGCTCACCTGCACCTGGCCTTAATCACGCCACTCCCAATCACACCACATCTCAGTCATATACCGCTCATCTGCACGTGTCCTCAAACACACCGTTCTCAATCGCACCGTTCTCAATCATACCGCTCTGTCGCACACGTACCGACTCATTCATCCCACACATTTCAAGTGCATATTTTTTAATTTTTTTCTATCTTGATTGTTTCTAAAACCGTTAATATTGGTAATGGTGGTTTAAAATAAATATTCAATATAGTGGGTAAGTTACAAACTTTTATTATACACTGCACGAGAAAGTAATATTGTTAAATCAACTGATTTCTGTGAGACTTAATAACAGCTAAATTTATGCAATTTTATCGTATCGACATCTATAACGACTCGAACTATAGTTAAAATTCGATATGATAAAAAATCAATGTAGCGATAAGAAATTGAGTGTCCTCTTAAATTTGACGCTTTGTACGTCCTTTTGCATTTGAAATGCGCTTAAATATTGAAAGAATTTATTTTACATCTATACGATAATTTTTAGAGGATGTGAGCGGAAAAAAATGTTTTTTTCAGTTACTCTAATGCACATATTATTATCGCTATTATACATTATATTAATATATGCAGCAGTTAGTACAATAGACGTTACGACAGTAAAAGTCAAATACAGAAGTAAGGTCTGGATGATGTGAAAGCCATTAAAACACTGTCGTAAAGAAAATGAGATCTCTAGCATCGAAATTAATCACAAGGCGACAACAGATCTATAGAAAAATCTGTGCGCCTGAGCTCGGTTGTAAACTGTTTTTACCAATGCACTTTTTTGCATCTTGCGTATCTAACAACCACGGGTTTTTGTAAAACATACAGTTAATAGCATTTTGGAAATCCTCCCGTAGGTAGTGTTCGGACTTGTATATATTTAGACTGCTGTTGTAAATTTATACGTGCAACGCAGAAGTTAGGACTCGTTGTTCGCAAATTGTAATTTATTACAGTCGATGAAAAACAGAAGTCTGAAACTAAATGTCTCTATTGGTGCCATAAATCCAGCCACGTGCACGCAATAAGGATGGGTCCGGGAGACTTGGTAGAACGAAGAATTTTGGGACCTTCCAGCCGCGGCCCTCGTACTCTATCTGAGGGTGACCAGGACTTTAGGGCGTGGATTTGCCACAAATAGCAAAAATGAAGACCGCCTTCTTGTCCATCCAGGAATCAAGAATTACCCAATCAGGGAAGTCACCCCCATCGGCAGCCCTCACAGAAAATTAATAAAACCCAGCGATTTGCGTAAAAAGACGGAATTTCAAGTCGTACGAACTCGCGATAAGATTTCTCGTAATTACACATATTTATAGCATAAGTTAGTTATCACTTTAGATTCGTTTATATTTGTTAAATATAAAATCATACTGAATTTTACACAGTGTATCTTCGAATTATTTTATTTCAATATTTCCTGGTGCACAAACAGGTAGAATAGAAGACAAGATAATGTTCGACGTATATGTTTTCCGTCAGCAACAAGGTGCAGTTCAACTATTCTGCTTAACCGTACCTTCCTGGGTGACGACATGGTTTTCCTATTGTTAACATAGTTAACATGTTTCGTAGCACTATGTCTTAACACGTTTGCACGTACGTAAGTAAATCCACACACACCTGACAGGCAGCGAAGTTCGGAGGTCGTAAACCCCGTCGGGGGTGAAAGAACACGAAATCCGATCTTGGAAAGAGGATAAGGACTTGAACGTCAGGTCAGGTTGCGCGATGAAAAATTTCGTTGAGTGTCAAACGCAGTAGACAGCTCTGGACGACATCGACCTCGTTATATGAGAACCACGAAAATTTCACCCTCGGTTACCTCTGCTCGCGAGTACCTTCGAAATATCTATCAAAATGCGAATAATACTTATCTATTACCGAGCAAATTTTTCTCGAATTTAATCATTTGTACTCGAAAAGTGATTTACACTCGCCATTCGATATAATACAATTTGAAATAAATATTTTTTAAACAAATATATTATAGCGTTACACGTGTAATGTGTATGTATATCGCGGCAGTAGTTGCCGCATTATTATTAATATTTCTTTAATATTAATATACTGATATTAATAGTAAATTGTTCACGCCCTTGGGCATAAATACGGACAGTTAGTTTGTAACCTACACTAGTGGAATTAATTCTGGACAGTTTGAATAAAAATATTCTCTGTTTCATGTTTGAGCAGAATATGTATATTCTGCTACGCTAAATTTATACTATAATATTTTTATTGTAAGCTATAATGTTTATAGTTACACCCCAAAATTAGAAAACATTGATTAGAATATCAAATATAAACAATTATATATTAAATAATTTGATTAAGTGCGAAATTTAAGGAAAGATTTGAAAGTGTCCAGAATTAATTCCACTAGTGTATATAAAGCTATATTTTTTTCCGAAACCGTTACAAAAATAAATGTGTAATCCTTCATAAATCTGTTAATCAAAAAATAAATCCCACGAAGGAAGTAAAAGTGTCTTTATATACAGTCGTGGACAAAATTAAGTGGACAGGTATCATAAATAACAAAAGGTTAATTTAATTTAATTAAGAATGCCCATAAATCAAAACTTTATTGTGCAATTATATACATTAAATAAATGTCTTTTAAAGTCTACAAAAACGTTTCACGTTCTAAATTTAAAATTTATTTTAAACGTTGTAGGAAAACAAAATTTTTTTACATTTCTGCAATGTCCACTTAATTTTGTCCATGAGTGTATATACATATGTAGATGTCCGAAAGGATAGTTCAAGTACCAGCTAATTTTTTCTTACACGTAGTAAGTCGGAATTTTAGCAAAGTATTGCAATTGTTACAGAGTAAAAATAATTGTTATGTCTAAAAATGTATTTGCAACACTATAGTGGAGTATATTCTAAAGTTGCAAAAAAATTAGAATGGATTTTATATAAATAGTAATCGTTTATATTTTTTTTTGTAGTTATTTTTTGAAGTTGTTAACTATGAACTTTATTGTGAACTGTTTAAACATAATATTTTCACGCGTCTGATACGTGACGCGCTCTGTGATAAATCTAACTCGAATTTTTAATACGCTTCAGTTTGGAGTTCGAGTCTATTATAATTTGCATAGTTAAGGATTGCTGAATATAAAACTGACATAACATTTCGACTTTCTTTATCTGTTTTAATATCGTAGCTGTGATAAGTTAGTTCTAACTGACGCGCCTGACAAATAAATTATGAGATAAGGTATTAATAGATAAATTAATCGTTTTTGTTAAGTACGCTAAAGTAAAACTGGTCTTGACTCTGATTGCATATGATTATACGTGAATATATATGAAGAAATTATTGAATAACCTTGTGTGTTTATTAAACTGTTCATGAAGTTTCCAATCTTCTTGACAGAGTTAGAAACGCAACGTCCGATTCAAATATTTAGAACATTTATCTTGAAATTGTGAAAAAATCAATCCGATAATCAAATGTAAGGAAAAGTAAGAAATATTGGTGATGTATTTATATTTAATTGTATAATATAAGTAACTATAATAATCGTACTTCCGTGCAGAATCTTGCGGGAAACGCACAGTGGAAACATCATGATTTCTGGAAGTTTCTGTCTATTTGTTACATTTACTAACTTTGCATGAACTGCCAGGTAACTTGAAACACGCATTAGGCAAAATTATGTAGTATGAGACAGCAAATAATTGTTTTACTTGTCTAACCAACAGTTACTTATAACCACCGGTGGATGAAAAATTCTTTAAGTATGAGATTTTTTGGTTTCTGATAAATTTTATGCAATGAGAGATCAATCAAATTTACTGTAACGAGTAACAAATTAAATTTTCTGCAATGAGTAATAAATTAAATTTGTTGCAATGTGTAACAAATTACATTTACTGTAATGAGTAACAAATTAAATTTGCTGTAATAAGTGTGAAATAATTCATACAATAATGGTTAAGAGTTACGTACATACATGTGAATTGTATGAGTTTTAATTTGCTACAATGAATGATGAATTAAATTTTCTCTAATGAGTGACAAATCAAGTTTTCCATAATGAGCGATAAATTAAATTCTGTGCAATGAATGTGAAATAATTTATACAATAACAATGACAAGTTACATACATAAGAACTTGACGTTTTAATTGAAATTTATGAATAGCGATAGCCTTTTAACAAAAGTATATCACAAGTAGACGTACATATAGTAGGGCTTTGATATTTCTTGACGATTCTTACTAAAAAAAGGAAAACACTCAAGAGATGCCGACAAATTTGACATTGTTTACAGGTATAATACGAAGTTACATTGCTCGATAGTGGATAAGATTGCCATATAATAATAAGGGGATGCAGCGAATTTTCAAACTTAAAAAAGAATTTAATTCCACTTTCTCTTATTCTTCAAATAGAAATTCCGTGGTTCTTTTGCATGTTCTTCGGCCTATACGAGGTCTGTTAAAAAAAGGTGACTTTTAAAATTACGCCAACTACATACATTCAATTTTAAATTTATTTTTGGGTTGTGTTGGTACATATGTCTCCAACATAAGTTGACAATATCAGACATATTGCGTTTATAGTTTGTTTTTGACGGATACAAAGGTAAGCCGTGTTTTGATGTGCTTGGCGATCGAAAAAAATGGATCAAAGAATCTATATCAAATTCTGCGTTAAAAATGAAATTAAGTGCTCCGACGCACTTAAAATATTGACTGTGGCATTTGGCGAGTCTATTTTGAGCAAAAAAAAGTGTTTGTAAGTGGTACAAGTTCTTCACAGAAGGCTAAGAAGATGTTAATCAAGACCGAAAAATCCACGCCAGGTTCGGTCAAATGTGAAGGTTTTACTTATGGTTTTCTTCGATTACAATGGCGTGGTGCATCATGAGTTCTTGCCAAAAGGTCGTACGGCCAATAAGGAATATTACCTTCAAGTTATGCGCCGTTTGCGTGAAGCAATACGAAAAAAATGCTCGGAATTGTGAAAACTCAAGTCATGGATATTACACTCCGATAATGCACCAGAGCACATGTCATTGCTTGATCGTGATTTTCTGGCCCAAAACAACGCTGTAATCATACTTCAGCCACCGTATCTACCGAAATTGGCCCCCTGCGATTTTTTCCTGTCCCCAAAACTGAAAATCCCATGAAGGGACGAAGGTTTGCCACGATTCAGGAGATAAAGACCGTATCGCCAGAAGAGCTCAAGACCATACCAAAAAGCGCATATCAGAAGCGCTTAGAGGATTGCAAAAGGGCCTGGCACAAGTGTATTATATCTAAGAGGGATTACTTTGAAAGGGACAAAATTGATCGGGATGAATAAATAAATATTTTTTGAGAAAAATAAAAAGTCACCGTCTTTTTCGAACACGCCTCATACATAAATAATTAGAGGCACATAACATACAAACGCATGAGTGCGCCAAATATTTCACGCTTTCCGCTCATGCTTCAAAGAAAGCATGTGAAATTGGTCCATCATACACTAAAGCCTCGATATAAGCGAAATGCTTGAAATTACAAATAAATATGTCCCAAATTACATCGTGTATGGTCTCACTTTAATCAAGATAGTGTCACAAATATGTTGGCGAAAGTTTCATAATAAAAAAAATAAGAAGTTGAATTCTTACACCAGTATTGTCTCGCGGATATATTACTGTTTGTTTACATTCGACAAACTTCAATCGGTATACCAACTACATAACACAAATGAAAATTAAGTCCCGACAGATTCGCTTATCGAAGCTTTACTATAATTATCAACTCCACTAGTACAGCTGCACGGGAAAATATTGCGCCTGTACCGTACATGGATTAGTAAATCTAACCTAAAAGTACAATAAATCCATCGAAACGAGAATTGTTATTGGCAGTAGCTTTTAACGGTGCCATTGTGTTCAGCCACTGTCTGCTGCAATTTTTATGATGTTCTTTACCGTTTGATCAGTTATATTTTATCCTGCCGTCAGTGCATTTGTTTTAAAACCGATGCCGTCAGAAAGCCGTCATAAATAAAAAACTATCGCTTATTCTCTGTTATAATGACAACAGCAATTAACATGTCGGATACGAAGTGAAGTTTTTAAACGGCTGAGAGGGTGTTAATTATGAGCGTCATTCACTGAACATCTAAATTATTGTTATTGCTATTGAACGTTGAAAAAAAGTCATTTGTACGGATTTATACGATTTCAGAATTTTTTAGCGGCATTAAACGTTGTACTTCCGACAATTATACTGCATTTATTTTTAATAGCAGTGTAAATCATTTGGACGATTTATTTGAGACAGCATGTACATATTGTGCGTTGAAAGATTGTCAATGTAAAATGTACAAAAATAGAGATTTTATTTGACCAAATGGAATTATTTATGACCCCAGAAATTCTTAAACTGTTACTGTTTTTTATTCTATGTTATTATTTAATGTTACTATTATTGTTTTGTATTTACTATTATTATTTAACGTTATTGTTACTGTATCGTATTCAATATTATTAGTTAACGTTACTGTTTCGTATTCAAGCTGGAGGTTAGATGAAACTTATACACATTACTTATAGTTGTTCAATTTATAAAATAATAAGGTAATAATAATTTTATATGCATTTTTTTACTTCCATAACACTGCGCAACAAATTTTGATTTTTTCTACTTTTCTTGACTGTCACTATGAAATTCTAATAGATTTTTACGAGTTGAGTACGAATCTGAAATCCGTTTTTCTCTGGGACGTACAGTTTTTCAGAAAATTAATGTTAACAAAAATTGCTAATTTTCTATGGGGTTTAGTAAATATATACTCTCTCTTCTATATTAATATGATTTATTAATTTAATTAATAAAGGTACGAAGAAACATGATGCTCTCTTTAGACTGCACACACGCATTCCCATATCATCTACACGCAACTTCACTCTTACTACCCATACGCAACTTCACGCTATACACTTTCCTCTCGCTCATGTCGCTCACTTCATTCTCTCTCTATCTCACTCTATCTCTCATTCGCATGTGCGCATACTCAGTTACTCATCACTCAATCACAGCAATCAAAACAATTTCTCACACATTTTCCAACTTTGGCAATTTTGTTTGCTTTTATCATAGCAGCTATTTACTGGCTTCTTACACGAGAAAAATCTGTGAACATTCCCGAATAAAACGATATAAATTGTTATTACATTGCAAACATTTAAATATGTTTAAACAATGATCAAAGTACAAAAGACCCCAAAAACGCACGAACTTTTGCTGATATTCTTAAATTTATGTAAAAAAAACTATGGGTCTAGACGAAAAACTAACCATTGTACGTGATAGAGCCGATAGTTCTCCTGTAAAAAGTATCAAACGATTTTACAAAAGCCATTTGTTCTTATAAGGTTCTAAGTTATATGAACCTTAGTTTATGTATCGCAAAGGGAAAATTACGTCAACAATTAAATTTAATTCATTCAAAGAATGTGACTGTTTCCACAAAAAATCGAATATTTTTAAATGTTTCAATACAATCTTTCCGTGTCCAGCCTATATTAATGCTACGCAAGGCACGACAGCTTGACACGCAGAACTATAATCTTCGCTTCGTTTCCCCGCGTTGCTATTTTGCTTTTGGCATCGTAAAAAAACGATGTTGCAACTTTATTTGGGTGCTTTTTGAAGGTGAAAATCTGCTATATCGCGTGCTATAGTTCGATTTTCGCACTACACCTTTACTTTTTAAGATAAATTTAAAAATATTCGTAAAAATTTGTGTAAAATCGGTGTCTGTCCGCGTTCAATGATTGATTAAACATGTTTAACTATTCGGAATGCATAAAAAGTATTATAGATACTGTTGTATTCAGGAAAGCATACCGAATCTTTTGGTGTAAACCCAATTTTAGGGTCTTTTATAATTATCTCACAAAACTGGTTTGAATTTAGAAAGTGTGCTCTTTCAAAAAATCAAATTTCTCAATAACAGTATGTGCTGGAGAAAAACATATTGCAGATTCGTAATCAGCGCAAGAAACACTATAGTAATTATTGAACAGATTCGAAAATTACTGATTAGCTCTTGGACAATGCTATAGGATCACTCGTATTCTAATTGTCATATGTTCGTGTTATTTGCATAATGTGCGTTTGTGGTTAGTTGGCATGGGAACCACCATACATGATCATGGCGTACGATGCATATTACTCTTATTTGTCAACTTTGTAGCCGCGCACTACATATATTCATGCAAAATATTACTATTTCAAAATAGATTGGACATCTTCTTGACGTGAGAAGTCAAATATGTTTGAATAATGATCTCCCATTCCTTTTTGAATTATTAAATTACGAATAATTATTTGAACTTGTCCATAAATACAAAAATTGAATTGAAATATTCCATGCAGTTGATGCAGTAAAATTAGTCCTATCATAACTTTTCATTTTTCGATTGTTATAAAATTAAATAAAGTTAGTTTCCGAACACTACTTCGGCAAAAATATAACATATTAAATAATACCGATATAGCATATAATAATATTAATCTGATAAATACATTCCTTCTTGCGAAATGTTCTTGGAACTCGATATAGCAAGCTAAATATATAATACAAACGTGTCAATAACACATCTCTTCGCAATTCTGCATTGAAGTAGGCGGTTCAAAGCCTAAGAATCTGGACCACACGTAGATTTATGACACGACAGTTGTTACTGACAAAATAAGAACGTTATGGTTTCTGAGTTTTAGTATTGGCAGATCTGATAAAAATAGTAAAGTATAACAATTATTTATGTGAAACTATAATTGGAAGATATTAAGTTAGGTATTTTATTTTATTGTGTTGAACGCAATACTTACATATCAACACTAATATTACAACAATAATTATTGTTATTATATACAGCAATATTATATGAATCAGGGTGGCCCAACAAAATTTTGTTCACTCTCATTCCCTAAAAAGTTAGTGTACGGTGTCAAACAATTCTCTCAAACTTTAAACCAAAAAAGTAAAATTGAAGAGGTTGCTCAAAGCAATTTAAAATTTACAAAGCAAAATTAAGAATAAAATTTGTTAACCAATTTTTTTATTTATTTAAAATTATTTATTTATTTATCAATAAATATGTTTTACATTAACCGATTATACAGTCGTGGACAAAATTAAGTGGACAGGTATCATAAATAACAAAAGGTTAATTTAATTTAACTAACGATGCCTGTAAATCAAAACTTTATTGCACAATTGTATACATTAAATAAATGTTTTTTCAAGTCTACAAAAGCATTTCACGTTGTACATTTTAAATTTATTTAAAACATTGTAACAAAACAAAAAATTTTTTACATTTCTGCAATGTCCACTTAATTTTGTCCATAACTGTATGTATTCTATCGAATTTATAATTTAAATATACTTTTATGCATTTAAATCAAGTTGTGCAGTTTTCTTCTGCCAAATAATTCATTTTACACGATATAATGTATATTCTTTTCGGCGTTCTTGCACGACTTGTAATAAGTATGATAACTGATCCTCGTTTTCAGTTAAACATTTATTACATTCTTTTAGCAATTCCGCTCCTACCTTTGTCGTATTATTAACGACTTACGAACTTTTTAATATTTCTTGACAATTCTTAGAACTTTTACTTAAAATCCAGGAATCTGGATGTAAATGGAGATAAAAATGCAATAATTCAAACAGTTCATATAAAATTAATGATTTCGTTGTAATAAAGTCATTGAGATCTTTTGTAGACAATGAAAGAATATTGTTTGGCAATAAGTAATATTAAAACTTTGAGAAATTTAATAATAACACCTAATTCTTTGCAATATTAAATACAAATAAAATAAAATAAAATTTGTAAATAAAATTTTACATAGAAATAAAAATTCAATATGCCGAAAGGAAATTGTTTTGAACATCCTCTTAAATTTAAATAGGGCTAAAATATTGAAAGGTTTTACTTTACACTTACAACATTTTTAGAGGGCGTGGGATGGAAAAAGTTTTGAACTTAAGCATTGAGAGGATTTATTTTATACAATATATATATACTAAATTTGTAAAGGGTGAGAGAAAAAAACAAATTTATTTTAATCACACTAATACAACGTATTATTATTGCTATCATATATTAATACAACAATTATTATAATAGACGTCACAACAGTAAAAATCAAATATAGTAGAAGTTGCAATTCATCTATTATTTTAACAATATAATTAGCACCAAATTACAGTAAAAGATCTTAGACAAATTTCGCGGTCTTTAAAGATGCTAGTTGAAACAACGGAAGACATTTTACAGGCAATCTACTAATAGGTGGTAGGTACAATTCAGGTAATGCAATTGAAGCGTCAGAAAAAAGAAATACCTAGGCGGATTTACAACACCACTGTAGGATTGCTCTCCCAACATTAACTTTTTTTGCCCGTTGAGTGTGGAACGCTGCTGTTTGCCCGAACAAGCAAAAGAATTTCGACAGGGGAGAGTTTAAAGAAGAGTCACGAACGGATTGCATTCTTCATGATTACGAATCGCAATGTATGCAAGAATTAAAATATACGGCATGGTTTAAAATGGCGGTAAACATAATGTACGAATATTTAGCGCTGTTTTCATTGCATTATGAGGTTAGCGCTAACCTTATCATATAATGCATACAAATTTTGGAATTAAAAATAAAGTAGAAACATAAACAAGCTAACGGAAAAACGTAATTGAATATATGCGCTGAGTATAAACATTAGCACAGATTTCAAAAAAAGTGCGTTAACAAGTTTTGTAAAAAAAAAAAATTAAAAGTAAGAAGTAATTTTTTTTATAACAAACAACAAACATAAAATAAGAAATTGACCATTTGCTCCGTTTGGTACGGTAATAATTAAAGAGAATGTTAATACTTAGTAATTATAATATCTAATAGGTAATAGTTAATAAATAATAAGAATAGCGATATAGCGATATATAGCGATTAGTAATATATTTTAAGTGCAACTGTTAGGCACCTATTATTTCTGAATTTAATTTTTCGGTGTTTCCGAAGTGATATATCCATAATAGGATAAATTTACATGAAAAAATAAGTGAAAAATACCAGAACGCAATTTCGCTTTATGCAGCATTAAGAAAACTGAATTTAAATATTATTCAATTATTTATAAGAGCAACATAAATTATATTGTTTGTGAAGTTTTTGGTAATATAGAAAACGATAAAGTGTGCAAGTTGGAATTTTTGGACAGCCTGTATATTCGTAGAAATGTCATTGTGAAAAATTTACAATGCCAGAGTTCATGCTGCCAGGACAAATCTGGGAAAAATCTTTCATGTCGTTCTCTATACTCGGACACCGCAATTCTAAAGTTTCCGAATAAACTATAGAGTCTTGGAAAGCGAAGAATACGGCAGAAAAGGACGGTTGAAAACATTTCTTCAGTATAATCTACCACGCAAAAATATGAAACAGCGGGCTGAAATGTCAGATATTTTTTTTCGGAATGATGATTAAGCATTTATCGTGACAGTAATAGAGCAACGTCACTTTTAAGAGTAAGAATGAAACGACCTGACGTGAAAGTTCACTCGAGTTCATCCGTGACACGCAACGTGTCAAATAAAATGATATAGGTATGAAGCGAGGCTGATCCTAATTGCGATGTTTCTTTGTTAAAAATTTATGAGCTGGTTACTCGATCGATCGAAAGCATAATGAACGTTCACTTTGCTCGGTAACCTTTGGAAGACAGAAATTATTGAATAGAAGTTGCTGCATTCTTGTTGCGATTAATGGCAACGAACTCTTCCGTATTTCGTGTTTGAATATTTTCTAACCTTTCTGAAATAAATACTATATTTTTGTATAGAAAGTGAATGGGCCACTCAGCATTTCACAGTAAACCAATGTATGTTGAGCAGCATGTATGTGATAATAAATCTGCACATAATGAATATAAAGTATACACTTTACTACAAAATATATACATATTTTGAATATTATGAAATAGTAAATACGTAATCAACGTAAAATGTATGTAACTACGAAATAATAAATTACGAAAAATACGCATATAAGTGTACAGGGTGTCCCAAAAGTGTTGAAAGAGCCGGAAATAGAAGGTAGGTGGGGTCATACCGAACAACTGTTTCATTTACAAAAATATCGATTGGGGCTTCATTTGTAAATTATTAACGAAAAACACCGACCAATCAGAATGCGAGAATCGCGCGCCACGCGATTCGATCGCGACCACGGCCAATTATAACTTGGGCCTACATTTTTCCCTCCGAGCGCGCGCGATTCTCGCGCTCTGATTGGTCGGTGTTTTTCGTTAATAATTTAAAAATACAGCCCCATACGACATTTTTGCAGATGAAAAAGTTGTTCAGAATGACCCCACCTACCTCCCATTTCCAAGTGTTACATTCATTTTGGGACCCCCTGTATGTATATGTATATGTAGACGTCTGAAAGGATAGTTCAAGTAATAACTGATTTTTTCTTGCACGTAGTAAGTCGGAATTTTAGCAAAGTATTTGGTTCTTCCGGCTCCTTCAACACTTTTGGAACACCCTGTATATTGCAAAATAATAAATGCATGCATAATAAACACGAAATATTCATAATTCAAATATTAATATCAAATCTAAAGAGACAGAAAATCTATCAAACGTTGTTGTGGTCGATCACTTTACATTTATAATTTAGAATTAATTTTAAGATAACAATATCAACTTAATCTTAGAATATGACGGAACCTTACAACAAAACGAGAAAAGATTCCTTTACACAATTACCCTACAAATTTACCATAAAATATCCAGTATTCCACTCATTGTTCGATTGTAAATAATAGATAGAAACTTTAATTATTAGAAACTGTAAATAAATAATTACATGTCATAGCACTGGTAGAAAGCTTATAGAAAATGTATGATAATACAGGGTGGCTGGAATGAACTGTTACAACTTCAAACCGCTGCAGCAGACACACTTTTAAACATTTTGTTTTATCCAAGGGAATAAAATAGTCGAGAAACATTCAAGAAAATTATTTAATGCTCGTTGCTCGATGTAACCTCCCTTTGCACGAATAATTTCATTCAAACGGTGAAAGAATGAATCGCACACTGCCCGTACGTGAGATTGTGGAATCTTCTTCCATTCCCGGACAAGTGCTGATTTTCGAGCGTCCAAACTTCGATGTTTCATTACATTGACCATGGCCTCCAAAATAGTCCAAATACATTACATTCAATCATTAAATTACATTCAAATGCTGGAGCTCACAAACGATAATTGGAACTGATGTTTCAGCTAAATATAAAGCAATTACAGAATACGCTTCTGATCCATCACTATAACCTTACTTTGAAATGTAGTATACGAAAATGTTTCTGCACGCATATAAACAATTGAATGAACTATAAATGTGACAACTTTCAGATGGATTGCGTGAGCGGATCGACAGATGCGGTTCATCAGTATGCACTTACTTAGTAACAGTTCATTCCAGCCACCCTGTATAATCCTGTCATCGTTCTTGCAGTCCCATTTTGTTACTTGAATAGGACAGAAAAAAACTTTCCACACGAACATCATTTGTCATGTTATGGCTTACACGAATCTGGTGATTATGTGCTTCAACCTTTTAATCAAGTCGCTATTCAGCCGGAAAGCGATTATTTTTTTCTTACACGCGTAACAACGAAAGAACAAAGATGACTTCATTACTTGTATACACGAAACGAGGTAACAAGCATTTTTCTTAAAATACCAGCGGAATAGTATGATTAAAAATATAAATTTATCACTGTATACATTGTCAATTGTCTTTTATTTAAGTGACAAGTTATTTCGTCGTCTTCCTCTAGAAGATTAAGACGGAAGAGTATTATGTACAGTTACAATTATATTCATAATTTGATTCATAACATTTACAATTGCATTTTGCTCCAGATTCACTTTAAATAGTATATCAGACATACAAGCTTTTACATAGATCTGTCGGTTACTTTACAGAGAACCGTTCTACGTTACAAACTATAAATAATTTTATTAGATATACACATCAATAGAAAACGCTTATACGAGGTCTGTTCAAAAAATAACCGAACTTTATTTTTCTAATTTTTTTTATGCGATATATAACTTATTGGTCTTTGTCCCCTTTAAAATACTCCCCTCCTCTATCCATACATTTATACCAGCTGTGTTTCCACTTTACCATGCAGTCCTGGTAAGCTTCTATAGGAACATCCTGCAATGCCAATGACGAATTGTGTTTAATGTCTTCAACTGAGTCGAAACGCCGTCCTTTCAGCACTGATTTTAATTTTGAGAATAAGAAGAAATCGCAGGGAGCAAGGTCTGGGGAGTAGGGAGGTTGGGGGAGGACAGTCATCTGATTTTTTGCACAAAACTGGCGAATGAACGAGGCTGAGTGTGCAGGCGCATTGTCATGGTGAAGAAACCATGAGTTGTCTCGCCACAACTGTGATCTCTTATTGCGAATTTTTTCACGCGACCTTTTCAAAACACCTTCGTAGTACTGGCGATTGATTGGCACAAGATCAGTGATTTTCTCAATGCAAGTGTTATCGGTTGCGGTCAAAGGCCTTCCTGGTCGAGGGTCACCTTCAATTTATTGACGACCATTTTTGAATCTGATAAACCGTTCATAACACTGTGTACGAGAAAAAGCATCACCTCCATAAGCTTGCTTCAAAAGTCTAAACGTTTCCGTGAATGTTTTTCCCAGTTTCATACAAAATTTCACGTTGCTCCGTTGCTCTCGTGAATCACATATTGCGAAAATCGCCGCGCACACTGAAACACCTTGCACTCAAATTACAATAACTCGGGAACTAAACGCGATATAAAGGATCTGTAAAATGCATGTAACGCAGAAGGTTATGGCAAATGAAATGCTGTAAACCACTCGTCGCTATGACGATCCATTTCCGCGTAATTACAAAAGTTCGGTTATTTTTTGAACAGACCTCGTATTTAATAAAACTCGTTTATTGAATTTATTAACCCTTTGCACTCGGAAGGTGATTCACGCTCACAATTTTGTTTAATACATCAATTTGGAATAAATATTATGTAACTGAATCTATGGTGTTGTACATACGATGTATGAACATAATGAAACAGCTAACAGTGGCAATTAATGACAGAGGGATAATAAATTCAAAACAATTCCTCAAAATTTTCAATCGAAATGTTTTACAGTCACTATCTGCACAGGTAAAAATACCTTCGAGTGCAAAGGATTAAAAACGAAATTATTAACTATGGTGTAATAGAATATTTTCATAATTTCAAAGCTTCTAATAGTTGTTGACAATATTGATAATGTTTGTACACTGATCGTGATTTCTAAATCATATTTGAATTTGATACCGTTTCGAAGATATTAAGGTTCTAGGGATATTAATATCTAAGATATTACAACTATTTTCTCATTCCACCGAGTCGTAGAAAAATGATTCTTACCATTGTAATACATACTAGCGTTTTCACACATTCTGTACTAGAGTGAATTCACACGAATAGTGAATTCTCCGCCTTTACATCGCCATATTATCTGAGAAAAAATTTCTGTCATCGTTTTAAGTGTTTGCTAATATACAGGGTGTCTCGTAATAAGTGTAAAACCCGTAAAGAGGTTGTAGGGGAGCTGATTCCAAATAACATTTTCCTTTGAAAAAATCAGGTCTAGGCTCCCGTTTTCGAGTTATTAAGAAAAAACATCGACCAATCAGAGCGCGCGAATAGCACACGCTCAGCCGCGAGAGCGAAGCCCCGAACATAAGGCCGATCGCGGACGCGAACAAACAAGTTAGTATCGTGCTATGTTACGTTAAAGTTAAATCACACACAAAATTGTCTTATTCCTTATTCAGTAAAAATGAATAACTGAACATTATTATTCCCATATTTCCAATTCCCCAAATTCCCAATTCCCAATTTCCCAAATTCTCAATTGCCCAAATAACCAATTCCCCAAATTCCCAAATCCCCGAATTCTCAATTCTCCAAATCTCCAAATCTCCAAATTCCCCAAATCTTCAAATTCCCAAATTCCCAGTCCCCCAAATTTTCAGTTCCCCAAATTCTCAATTCCCCAAATGCCCAACTCTCCTAACTCCCAATTCCCATAATTCCCAATTCCCCGAATTCTCAATTCTCTAAATCTTCAAATCTCCAAATTCCCAATTACCTAACTTCCCCAAACCGTACATAAAATTTTCTTATCCCGTATTGAGTAAAAATGAATAACTGTACATTATTATGTGCGATTTATCTGTGACGTAACGTAGCCGGATACTAACTTGTTTGTTCGCGTCCGCAATCGGCCATAAACATATGTTCGGGGCCTCGCTCTCGCGGATTACAAGACACCCTGTATAATTAGTAAGTTATTTTATGTACCGTCAGATTATCTCATAACATAAACACAAACTAACTGCTGATGAGGAGCATGTCACTATCAGCATGGCATTACTTAAAACAAAGGTTTCCCATTTTAATGGAACTTCCGCAGTATGTGGTTTTGAAAAAATATTTTTTTTATCGACAATCATCCATAGTTAACAGATGAAAATATCTCACGAAGTTAGTGGGGGAAGTATTCTTTTGTCAGTACCTGGCAAATTTTCTGTAATCCAAAAAGTTGTATATGAAAATTTGTGTTTTTAGTGGTAAATTTGACTAGACGAACTAATTTGCATAATATTCATTTATTCTGAGACTATAATGGGTATTCACATTTCTTTCTCGTAGTTAAACATGGTGTTGCTTTTATGTAATTATTACATTACAATGCAGCATGTTATATTAATAAAATATAATTCAGTACAGCGTCCTAGGCTTCACTATGCAACGATTTATGCAAGAATTCATTGGAAATTTCATTGGAACTTTATTTACATACTTTACATCATTCTGCAATTAGATCAAAGTAACATCATGTTTGCTTCATCAAAAAGAACATTAACTGTTATTATAATCTTTAAATAAATAGATATTTTTAAAAACATTTACACAGTCAAACGAGGCACTAAAAGGTAACAATTTCAGCCTCTAAACATGGATGGTTACTGAGAAAAAATTCGGATCAAATAGTTTTTCGGAAACAGGGTACTGTGTAAATATCATTAAAATGGCTTATTAACGCTTAAAACGCCTTTGTTAATTCACCCGCTCTAACAAATGAAAATCTAAGAACTATATATTCTATATACAATTAGAATCGTGTATATATTATAAATTTTACGAAAAAAGGTAAAGTAATACAAGGAAGTGTTACATTTTTATTCGATACAAAATTGACAATTCGCCAACCGTGCAAGAATAATATTAGGTTAGGGAATAAGTTCGTAGCGTTTTTATATTTTATTTTATTTTACACCGATTTTTTTGCTGTTTGACAAAGTATATAATATTCATTAGATAGAGCTCTTTCTACTCTAAAAAACTCTGCTAGTTGTCAAATACATAATTGATTAATACTAGATTTACCAGACTAGTCAAAATGACTTACAATTTCAATTCAAAATTCCTATTGCATGTGACATTTTTTTAAAGTAAATAAATACTTACTTTTTATTTAAAAGTAAATAAAGAATTGAAATCCTACCAAGCACTTTTTCTAAACACCAGTCAGAATGACTGGTTTTGGTAGAAATAGGTATACTCACATACCTGTTATATATATGTATATATATATATAATGTACCAGTATATTATATATACTTAAATCTTTTGTTTAAATAAGAGTCTTTGATAAAAACGCTACGAACTTATTCCCCAACCTAATATTTTGGATTGATGAGTACACTTCGAATGTAGTTAAATAATTAATAAATATCATCGTACTTATACATAATATGCACAGTAATTAATATCCATCAAAAATAAGGATTTTCAATAGCAACTTGGTTCGTCAGTGTCTTCCATCGAAACGAAACTTTCACAACGATAAAAGTTGTTTGAATTTGAGTTATGCGACAGTGCTCATTGTTCCAACTGCCTGTTCCACGAGCGATTGTTCAAATTCTATGACTAAAGTTTACTGAAATTCCAAAGAAAGATCAGGAGTTTAATAAGACCACGTGTCTGGCCGTGATATCGCGTAAACGAGGCTTCGAAACCAACATCTTGACGGTAAGTTACAAATGAAAATGTGTACGCCATTCGTTGGAAGTTTGCCGAAGAGTTACGGATAAGTTTGGGTAAGTGGATCTTCGTTTTGGTTGAAACCAGAACCAACACCGGGGAAAGCAATGTTATATAGACACGTATGTACACAGAAATAACGTAGCAAATAAGATGAAAGTACGAAAAGGGGGTTAATCGCAACATCGCGCGTTGAAGGAAACTTGCTTGCTCTTGTTGTTCGTCGACGTAAAAACGAATTACCGCGTTAAACTTACTGAAAAGATTTCTGTTTTCTCGAGAAATTTCTGACAATCTCATATGTTCATGCTGTTGGTTATAATTGAACTCCATGTTTAAAACAATTTATGAATTATGAATAGAAAAACTTGATACTTATTATTAGAAAAAGTTAATCATGGCCAAAGTGTGTATATTTAACACTACAAGTACCGGCATTAAATGTATGCTTACTTCAAAACTGAAAATAAAGTAGAAGAATAAATAAATAAATATTGCAGCATCGCCTAACATATACAACCATTCATTAGCACAATAAAACATGACAGACACTTTGACAAAAGGACGGCAATAAAATTTTGTAATAAAAAATACCAAACCCGAAACCAGTCATCTTGACTGATTGGTAGTTCTAGTGTTAAAAAGAAAAGTTTACTTTTAATGAGAAATTTTCATTTCTCCAAAACTTTATATTCGTATAACAGATAAATTATTGGGTTGTTCGGAAAGTCATTTCGTTTCTCCCCATCAGTCTTGCTTGTGAGAAATTTTTAGAATTTGGAAATCTGGGAATTTGAAACTTTCATAATTTATAAATCTGAGAATTCGGAATTTTCCGAGTTTGGATATCTGAAAATTCGCATTTTTCCGAATTTGGAAATCTGAGAATTCGGAATTTTCCAAGTTTGGAAATCTGAAAATTCGGATTTTTCAAAATTTAGAAATCTGAAAATTCGGATTTTTCCGAATTTGGAAATCTGAGTATTCGGATTTTTCAGAATTTGGAATTTTCCGAGTTTGGAAATCTGAAAATTCGGATTTTTCCGAATTTGGAAATCTGAGAATTCGGAATTTTCAGAATTTGGAACCTTGAGAATTCGGAATTTTCCAAGTTTGGAAATCTGAAAATTCGGATTTTTCAGAATTTAGAAATCTGAAAATTCGGATTTTTCCGAATTTGGAAATCTGAGTATTCGGATTTTTCAGAATTTGGAACGTTGAGAATTCGGAATTTTCCGAATTTGGAAATCTGAGAATTCGGATTTTTCAGAATTTGGAAATCAGAGAATGGGAGAAAAATCAGTCTTGCTTGTAAATAACTCCGAATAATTTTTGGTTGTTACCGTATTGGATATGAAAAGTGAAAAGCAGCATTTTCGGAATTCTACACATTTTTAAAAATGCTGTTCAAGGAAGAAAACAATTAAATCGTCTCCCATTTTCATAAAAAGAAAAAGAAACGAAACGACTTTCCGAACGACCTAATAATTCTATGAGATTACGCAAATAACTTTCCGCTGAAAACATTGAAAAATATCAGAGAAGGGCGACATATGCAGCTCATCTAAAAAAAAGCTAACGTTCCGTTGCATGAATCACTAAACGTCCGCAAAAAAGGATCTATAGAATAAAAATCAGTTTGATATCCTGCCGCTTTCATGAATCTCTTACACTAGAAGAGGCTTACAAATTCCCGGGCCGAGGATCGTAACTCGATTTAAGAATCCAAGTTTGGTCACGTTCCATGGAATACGTAATGCCGCGCAAGTTCGGCACATAAGAGGCAAGAATAGTTCTTATATGGTTAGATCGTAAATTTACTTTCACGTTTTCGTAAAACGACGACTTATTGGTGGCATCATAACTTGAAATTCCAAGATCGCTTCGAGTAAAACGCGGCTCCTGTTGAAGACGCAAGTAGTACGAATAAATGTTTGGACCAACTTGCTGTGGCTGCAGTGAATACGTTCGATAAGAAATTATAATTCTCTTTGAATCAACTTTCACAAGATATATATGATTTAAACTTTAGTTCTCACATTTTTTATCGCAAAATATTGTTACTACGCTTTTGTCGAAATGTATGGTATATTTTATTGAGAAGAACGAGTTGTATGTATTTGTTGATGCTTCGGTATTTATTTATTAACTTTTCCACCTTATTTTCAATTTAAAAGTGTGCATTTAACACGGGCAGTTGTACTACTACATATTTTAAAATATATTTCTTGGGTCTCCCTCGCACAACATTCTTTGTTTTCTAAATTATAGTAAATTAAATTTAAAATTAAATATATATGTAGGATAAGAATATTTTTGATGCTTGTAATTGAGTGTGTTTCGGAAAAGCGAGCGACAGAATGTCTAGACGAATGCAAACAGCGTGATTGCGTGCGCTGAGTTCGAGAGGCTGAGGCGCGAAAGAAAAGTGTTTGGAAGCGTATGACAGGACCGAGCGTGCGAGGATCGTGAGAATGGAAAGCGATAAGGATGGTGGACGTGATCGTGAGGATGTTCGGAATGGATGCATGATAAGTGTGTGGGGAAGAATGTACAGTTTTCGGGGGTGAATGAAGGTAGTCTTTAGTGAACCGTGGAATAGCGTAGTAGAGTCTTGAGCGAACAGTGTAATAGCGAATAAGAGGGAATAGCGTGATTGAGAGAGAGAGAGAAGTGTGAACCAGCGACAATAGCAATTATAATAAAGTACAATATTATTTGTTTTATTTCAAATCAAGTGTTATTCACCCCGAAACACCAATTTCCCTACATATAAACGATATAATATTAAATTTATAAATTTATAATAATATTTTATCAAATTTTTTTGCAAGTGCATTCTCTTGAATTTTATTCTTTTATAGGCACTTGCATTTTTTAATATTTTATAGCCACACTGATTTGTCTGTAATATTCAATTTTTTAGATTTTTAGAAAATTTGACAAAAATTCTAAGATATTTACCCAACTAACTGATGCATTATATTAGGGGGACTTTTTTTCAGCTATTTTGCTCAAAAATCGATTGATTCTTATCGATCCGACATAGAAAAGTACTTTCGATGGCAAAAGGTTGTTGATTACGATGGTGATTACATCATCGATTAAAAATAAAGACGTATTAAAAATTTATCTGTTTGACTTTACTGCAAAAAAAACGACATTACTTTCCGGTCCTCCTAATACAATCATTATATAATCGTTCATCGTGTCAAATATTTGTATCGTCTTCAATAAAAATAGCAGTTAAATTTATTTCGCGTAAAACCAAATTGTCTACGGAAAACAAAATTGTGTTTTCATCGGATATTATCATAAACGAAGAACTTTGATTTTCTTCAAATTGTACGTTTTCTGTTCTTCAATACACAGTAACGCACAAGTCACTTGGACGAGCCATAAATTTTGTGGTTAAACAGTAAATCCCAATTGTTTTATATATTTTTTAACATCTTAATGCAAAATAGATAGCAATACTATTAAAGGAATGTTGATTATGATCAAAACGTGAAGCAATAACATCCCGCGAGTCGCATTAATATTAGCCAAGCGGGTATTCCCGGCTAGAATGCCTCGCATCCGCAACAATTTGCTCAATTATTTGCCCATTTCAACCACGCTGGTCAAAGATACGGGCAACTAAACTAAACGCACCAATGATCATTTAACCGGGCAAACCACGATGTATTTTAGGGCGAACGTTATATTACCGTTTCACGAGTTTCGCGGTGAGATGAATGAATCGTTGATAAAACTCAATTAACGGTAAATATTTACTTGGACAAATATCTGTGTATGCATATGACTGTATCATCGTGAATTATGTCGGTGGTTCACGCTACAGATGCTTCTTAAAACCGGATATAGAGATACTTGTATATCATCTAATAACACTGTACAACAGCCAAAAATTATATGAACTGCCACTATGAAATTCTTATAGATTTTTGCGAGCTGAATACGAATCTGAAATCCGTTTTTTTTCTGATACGTACAGTTTTTTAGAAAATTAATGTTAAAAAAAATTGCAAATTTTCAACTTTGGGAATTTTTTGTGCTTTTACTATACCAGCTATTCAATGGCTTTTTGCACGAGAGAATTCTGTGAACTTTACAGAATAAAACTATATCAATTGTTATTACATTGTAAACATTTAAATATGTTTAAACAACGATCGAAGCAAAAAAGACCACAAAAACGCACCAATTTTTGCTGATATTTTCAAATTTTTTTAAAAAACTGTGGGTCTAGCTGAAAATCTAACCATAGCACGCGATAGAGCAGACATTTTTACTACAGAAAGCATCGAGCGAAGTTAAAAAATCACATTCGTTTACATTTTATAAGGAAAACAGTTCGGCAAAACACGCGTCGCTGCCAGTGGTACTCAATGTTGGCGGCGCGGCGCGCAGTATTTCCGTTACGCCAAGACAGATATGGTAGGGCGACCACCGCGCCGCGCCGCGCCGGTTAAACCTTAACGGTTAAACCTTAAAAACCTTAACGGTTCGACACTCATAAAATAATAACCCGCGCTGGCTCTCGAAAATCATGCTAAATTAGAAAAAGTTTAAGAATGTAAATTACACGTTGTAAAGAGCAGCAAAAGGCAGTTGAATATTCAAGAAATTTCTAAAGTTAAAAATAAGCCCAATGGCTTTATGATTCTATGAGTGCGTTGCAACATAAAGTTCAAAGTGTATGTTAAGGGGGGATCCTGCTTTAGAAGGCTCAAAAAATCGATTTTTTTTTTACTGCTTAAATTTATTGTTAATGTATCTAAGAATATGTATCCAAAGTTATAGAGGCTAATTCACAATACTTTCAAAGATACAGCACTAAAAGAGCGTCCGAGCAACTGGAGCACGCGCTCCTTCTCTCGGTCAAATGTACCTGAAAAGGTTCAATGGTCGTTCGAAACAATATTTTAAATTAGTAAAAGGATTGTGTATGTTAGGATGCATTCGAGCCCTCCTATATATGCACGATGTGCCGTCTGAATTGTATGGGTTTCCTCATGAGGGAGGACGGCGGTTGCTCGCGGAAGTTTGGGTTTTCTCGAGATTTTGTTTTTACGATTCTTCTAATTTGGCGGGCGCGATTGCAACAAAACTAGACGACCAATCAAACCGGACCAAGGCTTGTTAGCTTCAGTTTTATATACTCTTCTATTTGAACTAAAAAGATTCACGAAAAATAATTCTAAACAATTTTTTTTAGCAAGTTGAAACGACTTTTTTTTCCTAAAGAAGGCACATTTTTTTTCAAACATGAGAAAATTTTACAATTTCACAATTTTTTGGGTTTTTCTTAGTTCATCTAGAGGAAAAATATATGAAAATTAAAATTCTCTTTGGTTTTTTACTTCAAACGAAAATTACGAACTGCATCTTTCCCGCCGATTGGAGACTACAATTCCAAGGTGTTGCACAAATGTGCATAAAACTCGGCTGCATTTGAATATTTTTCTTTAACAAAAATTTTGTTTTCATGTTCAAATATGTAATAACATTATCTAAAAAGTTGACTAGGCTTACTCTTTTCTTTCTGTCCTAAAAAAATTCCACCAAAAACGCTTTTTTTAGGGCTCCTAAAGCAGGATCCCCCCTTAATGCAACACGGTCCCTCCGGGAACTAAAAGACGCAATTCGCAAAGAAGTAACAGAAATAATGCCCGAAACGTTGCAAAAAGTTATGAAAAATGGCCAAAATCGAGCATTTCTTTGCACTGTTCACAAAGGAGATCATTTGCCCGATATTGTATTCAACAAATTAATTTTTTGTAATAAATCAAAGTAACTAAATATTGCGAATCGAAGTCTATTTAATTACGTTTTTATTAATTTATAAGCATTTATCATATGGTACCTACTGTTTGCGCACCCTTTATACCAAAAAGATCCTAGTGACAGTTCCCACTATCATACATCCTAGCCGCTCGGAGTGTATGTGAGTATAAAATTAATAAAAGTTAGGTGGCTTAATTATCATTTAGAATCTCTCTGGGCGTCTCACGCTGTTCAAAGCCCGGCACGTAACAAAAGTTACGGGCGTATAACGTACACTTACTTTAAAATTAAATGTAAACTTGCAAAATCAGTAAGAAACCGATGAAACAAAAGTTAATTGTTTATTTTGACGAAAATCAGAACAGATTTCTAGAAATCTGTCTTAACACGTTGTCACCCTGAAATAATAAAGAATTTTAATGAGTATTTCTATTTTTAACAAATCTTTTGCTATATAGTACATTAATATTTTGCTACATTAGAGTGGCCCATAAGTTCTTTTTTTTGTGGTGGGAACGAGATCACAATATTTATTGTTCAAGGTTGATTTGTTGCATTAAATATGAACCATTCCGCTTTATCACGCTTTTCCATCTCTCAGAACACATAGTTATTTACTCTTTTTAAAGTTATTGAGGATTACTAGGAAATTATCTCACTAAGTGCGTTTTTATGTCACATCAAGGAAGGCAGAAAATTAGGGTACACCCTAATATTTGATTACTCATGTTTCCAATGAATATATAATTCTTATTCATACATACAGTCGTGGACAAAATTAAGTGGACAAGTATCATAAATAACAAAAGGTTAATTTAATTTAACTAACAATGCCTATAAATCAAAACTTTATTGCACAATTATATACAATAAATAAATGTTTTTTCAAGTCTACAAAAGCATTTCACGTTCTAAATTTAAAATTTATTTAAAACATTGTAACAAAACAAAAAATTGTTTACATTTCTGCAATGTCCACTTAATTTTGTCCATGTATATTCATGAACACGTAAGACTTAATTCGAGTATGTAGCAGTCAGATAAATGACCAAATTCTTAAAAATATAGATGATAAATTCGTACAACACTTGATGCATGACCTATAAAATATAGATTATTCAACAGTCAAATTGTTCATTTTTGTTACCCAATATAAGAAAGCTGTAAAATTGTCATTTGATCACTTCGATAATTCCGGTATTAAAGCCGAGTACACGAAATGATGGCAAGTTTTGTTACCTACTTGACATACAAAATTACACGAAAATGAACGAGGACACTTGATTGTTCAAAAGGCGGCTAAATTACGGAAGCGAAGAAAGCCCGCTCCCGATGGAACAAATTAAGTAAGACCGTTCTTGATACGTTTTTCCCCGTTTCTTCTTGTTTCGATCCAAAGTTTCACGAGGTCACGTATGAGCAGTAAAGCAGATCTAGCAACCAGCAGTATTATAGCCCGTCGACTCGAGAATGGCTTGCATAATGAACGCGGTAATTCCGGTTCAGGATATAACGGAGCCCCGTGAAATTCCGTAGCGTAAAAATATTTCAGACAGTGCGCTCCGCTCGCGATTTACTAGCGCGTAGCTGTTAACGGACAAGAAATTTAATTTTCCCGTGATAGCCAGTGGAAGCCGAAGAAGAGAGATTAATTCTCACCTAATTACGTTAACGGCATTAGCGAACGATGAAATGTTATATAATTATGTACATGGAGAAGATAAGACGAAGGTTTTAAATAAAGATATTGGATGTATTGTATTATTTACACGCGTGATCATATTCATATTTTTACAGTTGTAGCACAATATTACAGCAATTAATATGCAATTTTTTCAGATTTTTTGAAGAAGTGCATCATGGCTATAAACCTATTATTTCATATTTTCTCATCGTTCGTATGGAAACAAGTCATACCACTTCCAAAATCCATAAAATTTAAATAAACATATTTTCTTATATACATTGTTAATTAACCACTATATGTATATAGTTCCGTAAATGAGGCAGTATAAATGTTTATCTCAATTTTTTAATTATTTGTAATGTTTTTATTATGTTCCAACATTTAAAAAAATCTGGGAACATTAAAGTTTACTAATTATAATAAGTGCTTCATGCTGTATAAACAGAAATATCACATCTTTTCGAATTTATGAAAATCGAATGTGCACACAAATATTCTGAAAAAAATTCATGGACATGTATATCAATTGGTAGAATAACCATGATTTTTTCATAATTTTCTGTTAAGCAGAACGGGAGATATTAAACAAAATAGAAAAGGGTTTCTTCGGACAACCTATGGACTGATAAAAATTCTATTCAAATATGCTTGAGAACACTTTTACCATGCTTCTTCGGCTAGACCCCTTTGTGCCGAGCACATTTGTAAGAAGTCTGAATTCTGTTAAAATTGAAAATATGCCATCCTAGTTCTGAAATTTGAAGTTACAAATTCAGACAATCCAGTTAGTTGGACTTCCAAGTTCAACCATTGAATTTGTTCCGAAGTTACTGTCGAGTTCTGAGGTACGACAATCTTCTTCAAAAGCTGAGAATTAAATTTGCAGGTATGAGATATTCGCAAAGAAATAGGTGATTCAATGAACTTCGAACATTTTCTGGCGTAAATAATGTGTTGTTAGCGTAAATCATAGAAGCTTTCGTCCAAATGTGCCGTCCATTATTTTCGAAGGTATTCGATAGTTAAATAAATCTACAATTCGGACTTTTTTATTTGATCTGTTCTGTATGATCAGAGTCATCTATTGTATTTCCAATCAGTGACATTTATATGAACCTGATAAATGACATAGTCAGTTATTGATATTTGTGTGAATATTCAAGTACATACAGTCGTGGACAAAATTAAGTGGACAGGAATCGTAAATAACAAAAGGTTAATTTAATTTAACTAACAATACCTATAAATCAAAACTCTATTGCACAATTATATACATTAAATAAATGTTTTTTCGAGTCTACAAAAGCATTTCACGTTCTACATTTTAAATTTACTTGAAACATTGTAACAAAACAAAGAATTTTTAACATTTCTGCAATGTCCGCTTAATTTCGTCCATGACTGTATATAACATATTCATTATTTTACCATTAAAATCGCATCAAAACCGTAACCATTAGTTATAGAGGGATATAACATTTTAAATATATATCAAAAATATTAATACTGATGGGAATAACTTAATCGTATGTAGAACAGTTATTTTGTTATTAACGCTACATTTTATTTTCATAAACGTAAATTAAGTGAGAATACTACAATGTAAACACAAACATTCTGGTATGAGTATACTTGCAAGGGAACATATCTAATCTGAACACTCCGATTTTAATGAAACTTATGTGGCAGATAGTTCTCAAGCAAAAATTTGAAACGTATTTTTTTATATTGGCTATCGTTCACATTGAATGGGTGATAGCCCTTAAAATCAAGGACTGAAAGTACATTTTTGGGAACATCTCTGGCATTAAATGGGATAACGGAAAGCTTTTTTGTTAAATTGTGAGTTTTTGAATAGGGAATTATTCTGCAAAATAAAATTTTAATAAACCTCATTTGTTTAAAAAATATATTGAAAATTTATAGTTTTTGTTAAATTTTCTTTACTAAATGTTAATCTATTTTCTTATTACTTTGTGTATATAAACTATAGAGGATACGTGTTTTTTCTGTTTTTAGCAAGATATATTAGTTATACATATACATACATTATATATTATTCAGAAAGCAATGTATTATTTTTTAATACAAAGTGTTTGTCAAGAAATATGTGAAAGAAAAAATGATAAAACGACCCCATCTATACATGAAAAACCAATATAAAATATATCGTGTATATCACATTTCTAAATATTTCTCCGCTTTTGTAAACTTTTATAAAATACTTATACAGAATATCTGTTTCATTAAATTTGAAACGGAAGTAGCATCGTTGCATTTCTAGTTATCTTGTCTGTTTGCTAAATCGTTTCCCTTATTATTAAAAAAAAAAAAAAACGTAACTGGCTTCCAGCAGTAACTCGTAGTCCAGCGTTTCTTGTACGGTAGTATGTTTTTATATGCACAAATTATTCACGCCCCATGTATCTTTGAAAAAACTTGTCTGTCCCGTGGAACATAAAACACCCTGCACGTTTTCTTGCGAGAATCACTATCTCGTTTACAAGTGACTGATCTTCGTTTTCGTTTTCGAAAGAACTGTTCGCGACACGAGAAAGAGAAATGGTCACAAGAATGTGCGAGGAAGGTGTTTACTCGTTTTAAATCGATTTACAGTTCGCGATAGCTTGCTTTACAATGCGAACGCGCCTAGAGCAAGAAAAATCTGCGTAAGCAGGAATATGTAACGGTTCCGATGGCAATACTCTCTCACCCTGGTGAAAAACGCGTCTAGACGTGCCAACACAAATTGGAGTACTGCATCAGGAGCATGCAGCTTTTGCTCCATCTCTATCTATTAGGAGTACAAATTAGTTCGGTCTATTTTTAAAAGGTATCTCTGGTTGTTATAAATGTATCATAGGAACAGCGAATTTCGATTGTTTCAGAGACATTAGGTATCTGCCAATAATATTCAGTTTATATCGCTTTGAGTTTCATACAGAAATCTTGTTTTTTACTGTGTTGAATATGCCAAATTTTGTGTTAACTAAGCTGTATTTTAGGGAGGTTTTAGTTTTTTACTTTAATTGGAATAAAAGTGCAGCAAAAGCGCATCGAATCCGTGTCGAAGTTTATGGTGACAATGCTCCAACTGACAAATCATTTAGAAAACTAAGAAGAAAAAAATACTACGCTATGCCTGGTCAATCGTTACCATCAATCTCAAAATCAATACCGAAACCGAAAATTCATGGTTCAAAGGTCATGCTGAATATCTAGTGGGGCCAAAATGGTGTTATATACAATGAACTGCTACAACCTGGCGATTCCATTACGGATAATAGGTATAGGCTACAATTACTTCGTTTGAGTTGTGCATTACGAGGAAAACGGCCACAGTACGAGCAAAGACATAACACGGTTATTCTTCTGCATGACAACGTCCGGCCTCGTGTCGCAAAAGTCGTGAAAATATATTTGAAAATGATCAGTGGGATATTATACCGTACTCGCCGTATTTTCTGGACATTGCTCCTTCTGACTACTGGTTGTTCCAACGGGTGCAGCACGATTTGGCAGGTCACAGGTTCACTTCTTTCGCGAAAATCGAAATATGGCTCCAAACTTGGATCACCTCAAAAGACGTACCATTTTTTCGAGATGGAATTCGAAAATTGCCAGAGAAATGGTAATCAGCGATGGAAAATACTTTGAGTAATTTGTTCCTACACATTGTTGTGTAATAAATGCATTTTTGACCACAAAAAAACGGATCGAACTAATTTGTACTCGCAATATTTGAAATTTAAAATGAGGACTGTGAGGTGGCCTCACCGGCAACGCCATTACTTTAGCATCGCTTTATAACGATTCAAATGAGGAATCGATTCTATTTGAGATCATAACAGTTTTGTCTACCTCGGCAATCTTTACAATATTTATGTAGTAGAAGGGTTACACATATGCTATTTGCTCTGTGGGAGTAAATTGCTAGAAAGTTTACGGTGCCGCTCACTTGTCGGTGCAAAGTAAATTTCCCAGTGTTCAAACGTGTCCTGGTAATTAACGACTAAGTGATACTTTCGTTACGAATATATCTGTTCATTTTTAATGTTTACAGTAATGAAAGTCCAAGTAAATTTGTCTTCTAAATTACCAAATTTTTTATATTCTAAGTTTGGTAATTTGCCACCTCAAAATGTGAGACCACTGTTCCTCTATCGAATTCCTTATTGTCCCTAGAAAAGCTAGACTTGCTTCTGACTGTACTTGACTTCATCAAGATTCCTGGAACGTTTCAGCACAGGATAATTTCGAGTTATCGATCGTATTAGCAAGTGGTCTGTTGATCAATGGACAAATAGATATTGTATGTATAAGCAACTGCATAACGTTTAAAGGAAATCCATCGCCGTATACCCAATAATATGCATATTAATCAAATCCGTGTGATATTGTATAATCAGAACTGCGCTTAAGTAAACTAGGCGTAAACGCAAACACCATATAACTCCTCGTAGAAAAATAATAATTGGATAAAATAGAATTTTTTCATTTTTAGCTTAGTTGCCATAGTATACTCCATACTATCAGATTTTTTATTTAGATAAACATGACGTAACTTGGTGACTGTTCATCGCACTAACTTTAAAATTACGAATTCTTAACACTAAAATTACCAACGTATAAAGCACGACTACTTTAAAGTTAAAAGCTAAGTTGAGAAACAAATGAACAAACGATGAAACATAAATTAATACACGTAGTAATTCTTTGTCTCGATGAGAATCAACTAAACTATAGTAAAAGTTAATAAATAATGAATACTGCATAAACTAACTTGCACAAATTGTTTACCTCGATGAGGATTAACTTACATTTTGACACAAAACTTCTTAGTAACTCTTGTAATTGAATATAAGAAGACGGGTTCCATAAATTTGGTGTTAAAATCGAAATAGCACAAAAATTGATATTAAAACAGGTAAAACTACAGAAATTAATTTTATAATTTTCGATTCGGAATAAATAATTTTGACTTAAAAGTTGCTAAACTCGTGTGTAGTGGCGTACTGAATTTTTTAAGCAAATTCTGACTTTGCTTTTCTTCTTTTTAATAATTTATTTATATTTCATGTCGCGACCACTGCCGACGACTATGAACGTAGCTGGACTCCGAACTTTAATTTGGTTCTTTTGTCAACTTCTGTACTTAACATATTGTAATAAAATCAAAATTATAAATGGGCAGAAGGACTTATCCGAGTTTTAAAAAATAAACTATATGCTCTGAACACAGGTTAAAAATAAACATGCTTGTTTTGTTGGAATATGCCCTCTTAAAATCAGCGTATTTAGGCTTCAGTAATTATTATATTATTAGTAATGTTGGATGATCAGGCACGTGATCTTGTCCAAATTATATCTGCACTACCGAATCATCCGAGCAGTCGCCATAAACGTCAAAAACACATTACAGGCGTTACTTAGTCATAAGAGCTAAGATCATCATCCCCCACTAGACTAAGGAAATATGTAAGTACTCGTGGTTACCCAAGAAGGGAGTTTCGAGGTTTGTATGCGTTTTGCACGCTTGTGTCAACAAAATACAATAACTAACTCGAACGACCACCCGCAGTATTCGAGACTATACAAATTATCTCTGTTCGATACTATACGAGTTACTATGTTGTTCTATATGATTCTATACTATGCAAGACGAGTTACTATTCCAACTATGCTTGTACTATCCTATATTTCAACTACGTGGTACAACTAACTATTTTAACTGGTCGAGATTCTATTAGTTCTATTCGATATCACCTCGGTTGGGTAGACCTGCCGGGGGTGACTCGTTCTAATTGGTTATTAAAAAATGTACAAATTGTGGAAGCGCAGAAAAGTTGACGGCCTATGTGGGCCTCTCCACTCGCAAATATTTCAAGTTTTGCTCCTGGACCGTAGCAGGTAATAAAGATCAAGAAGCGCGCTGACTTTAACTAAACATGCTAAAAATAACGGGCTCGAAAGGTAAAAATATCAATCTGGCGACCAAATGTGAACAATGACTCGAAAACTACGTGGAAAACGTCTTTATGGATTCCTGAGTTTATGGCTGCCACGGAACGGTCCTCGAACCCTTCGATGGGACGACGGTCTTATTGCTAATTGCTATATAGAAATCCTAAATCTACTGTCAATGTAAGGGCACTGGTGGCCTTAACAGAAGGTATATTCTCGGAGGACAAGGTTTGATCAGAAAGGAAGAAGCCCCTTACTGACAAGTTGAGGTCGTACGTTGTTGCATTGTTTTCTTGTCCGAAATTTTGATCAACTGATCTCCAATGTGACCTATGATTGTAGCTAATAAACCTCTCGTACACGAAAAAGATCAATCACTTTTCCGACATCCTAATATTAAACTTATGCATAACAGAGTAAATCACAAGCATATTAACGCAACTTCGTTATCGAGTATTATCGTACCTCATTATCAAGTCCGGACAATGAGTTCTGTATGGTGGTAGCTGCTGGAAACAATGTAATGCGATGAACTGGTTAGAAGGGTAAAGTGATGAACGTTTGAATTGCACTGAGTAGGTACTAATTGAATAATGAGATTACGATTGTTATGGAAAGGGCTGCTGTGTATCTTAATAGCTATTACAGAACTGATGATCTTGTTTTGAAACCAACGCTGCTCTTCTAATTGTAAGATGAGGATTCCACTTCTAAATCATTGATTTTTACGATGTTTTCAGAAAATGTAGTACCCATCTTTGAAAGAAATCAAGGAGTAAAACCGATAGAGCGTGATATGAAATAAAACTGCATTATCAGTTACAGGTAACCTACGTATAACACGGGAGTTATGTTTCAATAAATTGCCGCGTTATGCGAATCCGTGTTACACGAAACAAAGAAATAATACAAAAGGGAAGTTTGGTTCTAAAAATTAAAAAGCATGGTATCATATTTTCATAATGAATGATACCTTCATTAAAATTTCCTTAAAAAGTAATACATATTAATATGAATTAAATAATGTTTTCTTCGCCATCAGTAAATACTATTAACCGAGTGAGATTTCTCTAATTTCAAATTAGATAAAGTTCGCTTTTAACGATATTTACTACATTTCATGTTGTACGAGGAATTTACTCAATTCTCGAGCTGCGTTAGAGCGAATCCGTGCTATAAAAACACCGCATCATACAGAGATTACCTGTACTTAGTTTATTCTGTAACATGTTTCCACGTGCACAGCGAGGATAAGAATACCTTCTGGCAAAACGTTGGCCGCGAGGACACCAACGTCACCATGACCTCTGACAATTATTTATTGCCTTTTCAGCCTCAAGAGCTTTCCCTTGGGATATGGAAAGCGCCCTGTCAAAACTCACGTTGTCAGCTGTGGCTCTTCGCATTTATACGAACTTTAAATTTGCTAACTTCTTACTCTTTTAATTTTTGACTTCATCAATCACAAACTTTCCCTACATATACACATTTACAAATATTTCTGTGGGATCATGGGTATGAGTTAATAATGAATGCGTGTTCGTAATCGACGATTCAAAGTATTTATTAAAAATCCGCGACGGGTATGCGTATACTACTCGGTGTTACTCCTACGAAAAACTAAACCCCACTGATTGTCCGCCGTTTACTTCTCCTCCACGAAAAGTCATTGTTATATCCCGACGTTGAGTTTAACGCCGGTCGGGTGAGAAAATAAATTAAAGTTTTTTCTCAATCCAAGACAAATAAATATATATATTTATAATTTTTAAGTATCAGAGACGGATCGGGATGTGACCGACAATGTTTTAATAATTTCGATGTTTACTCTTTGCGAGTTATTGGAATTCTGGTGGAGAGACAAAATAATGTTTCTCTCCAGAATAACATACATAGTGGGGGTTGGCATGTCGCTGGGGGTGGACAAACGAAGACGTCAAAATTAAAGTAATTTCATTGGTGATCGAAAATGACGAGAAGTGGGCAAGAACCGCCCTTACCAAATATTCAGCGCGAGGTCACTCTTTACCTGAGTGACCTAAGTGAAAATACGACGTCGTTTGTCATCTAACGGTTCGACACTCATAAAATAATAAACCGCGCTGGCTCTCGGAAATCATGCGAAATTAAAATAAGTTAAGACGATAAATTGCACGTTATAAAGAGCAGCAAAGCAGTTGTCGAATATTTCTGAATTTTCTAAAGTTAAAACTAAGCCCAATGGCTTTATGATTTTATGAATGCGCCGCGACAGAAAAACTTTACAAAATAATACTCAATGAGATTCAACAGTCATTGAGAAAAAAGGAAAGAAACAGATTTAGAGAGAGGAAACTAAGAATGTGGGAAAGGACTGAGAAAACCGTTGAGAAATTCGGCAAGGGAGAGACACAGCGGAAAAGAGTCGTAAAAACATGGAAAGTGAAGAGGTTCGCAAGGGCCTAAGAGTTGACGCTGACCAGGCCCCGGCGAGACCCTGTAGAGACGTGGAAAATTAGCGAGCGTAAATTCAAAGAGAAACGAAACTGAAAGAATCTGTGGGGTGAGGTACAGGAATGTAACACAGTAGTCCAATAAATAACGTTTATTATAAAAATACGAAAGAGTTGGCAATGGCGCGGCAAATATTATAAAACTAAGACTGAGGATAACTGTGACCGATAATGCGCGTAAGATCGAGAGTTAAACTATAACTGAGAGCGCGGGCCGTTTTCCCAAGGGTTTATATAATAAGCTCCGAAGGCGGAAAAACGGGGGAAAAGCCCGCGCAAATTTTAGCGGGAAAAAACCGCGCGAAAACTAAGTGTCCAAGTGGTCTCCAGATGCTAACGGTAAGACGGACGTTTGGAGAAACTTGCACCTCATCGTTGCCAACCAAGGCAGCGGCAAAGCCGCTACAAAACTTTAAAAACTTTAGAAAACACAAAAGATTGAGAAAAATCAGAAAAAGGTAACGACGTGTGTGGTGCCATGGGAGCCACATTTAAATTCCAAATATCTATAAGGCCTGACTCCGCCTTAAAGGTTAAGATGCTATATTGTAACATCGCGATAGCGGCACGTGTAGGGTCACTGATAATGAGTATGACAGCACTGCGCAGTGTGATGCATCAGACAGGCCGATGATGCGGCATACGAGTCCTGACTTTGCTAATGTACACGTCAAAATATAGCCTGTTTCACCTTGCTCTCGGGATATCTCCCATTTGTTCCCTCGAATCAGTCTGTACTAGTTAGTTCAATAATTTGCCCTGGGCTCTAGTTCCTGCCTTAACTATTCTGTAATAAATATATTCGCTTGCAATACAATCTCGTGGCAACTTCATCGCAACGTGTCATGAAAATGAAGCCATATTAAGATAACCACTGTACATTTATGTTCTTACCAACTCGACTATCCATAGTCTTACATATTCAAATTTATAAATATTCAAATATCCAAATTTTTATATTTACAAATTCCTCAATTTTTAAATAATCAAATTTTCATATTTACAAATTCCGCAATTTTTAAATAATCAAATTTTTATATTTGCAACTTTCTAAGCTCCCAATGTTTCTAAACGTCCGGATTTGTAAATCTTTCCATTCAAAAATTTCTACATCACTAAGTTTCAACATTTTAAAATTGTAAAATTGTAAAATTTTTTAAATTGACAATTTCTAAATCTTCGAATTTCTATCGTACCAAATTTTTTTTTATTTTGGAATTTCCAAAGGTTCAAATTCTTAAATTCCTATATATCAAAATAAACAAATTCTTAATTATTCAAATTCAAAATCGAGTGGTCACAATTCCTTCATTTCTTAATTTCGAAATCCTGCAAATTCTTGAATACCGAACTTTCAAATTTGAAAACATTCAACTTCCCAAATTAGCAAAATTTCATATTTATAACACCCTAAGTTCGTTAATTTCTTAATTAAAAATTCCAAGTTCATAAATTCTCGAATTCCGAATTACAAATATATATTTCAGAAATGAGTGTTACAAATAATTTATTAAAAAAAAAGAGAAACTGTACATTATAAAAAAATACAGACAGATGCTTTGCAGGGAAATGACAAAATATTTATTTGTAATATATTACCGGTAATCTTGTTACAGGGCAGGGAAAAAATATTTACTCGTATTTATTGCAAATTACAAATAAATATCAAAATATTTCTTATAAATAAGTTACGTATAAATTGCAGACGAATATGCGGATATAAAAAATTGTTTTCCGATTATCACACTTGCACACTATTACATTTTTTTCAGAGTTCTACATCAAAAGCCGCACCCCCTTTTATTTTCCGTACCCCTTTAAATTGATTGTATTATTCCCTTTCTTTCTAAAAGCAGTTTTTATATATTGCCTCTTGTTATATCTCCTATTTGCATGTATCTTTTATTTTTATTATTCTCTTTTAGCGATACACATTTTCCGTCCTCGTGATCCCGATCGATGAAAACGATTGCAACTTATGTGAGATCGTTCTACAATAAAAATAAGTTAGTAAGAGTGTTGTGTAAATGAGATTGGAAACATTGTAATGTAAGCGAGATTGATAAGAGTAAGATATACTCAGAGAAAGCGTGCATCTCCCAAGTTTCTTCCACACTCGTTATTACATGAATTCATGATGTTAAAACCATATACAGGGTGTCCCAAAAGTGTCGAAGGAGCCGGAAACGGGAGGTAGGTGGGGTCATTCTGAACAACTTTTTCATTTGGAAAAATGTCGTATGGGGCTTCATTTTTAAATTATTAACGAAAAGCACCGACCAATCAGAACGCGAGAATTGCGCGCGCTCGGAGGCAGAGGCGTAGGTCCGAGTTATAATTGGCCGTGGTCGCGAGCGAATCGCATGGCGCGGGTTTCTCGCGTTCTGATTGGTCGGTGTTTTTCGTTAATAATTTAAAAATGAAGCCCCATACGACATTTTTGCAAATGAAAAAGTTGTTCAGAATGACCCCACCTACCTCCCATTTCCGACTCCTTCAACACTTTTGGGACAGCCTGTATATCCTATTCTATCAATTGCAATATTAAACTCCTTTTCATATTTTCAGGGGTCTGATACGTAACGCACTCGCACTTCGGCTGTAGATAAATCTTATTCGAATTTTCATTACTCTTCAATTTAGAATTCGGGTTCAATTATAATTTTCATAGTCAAAGATTGCTGAATACAAAATGGACATAACATTTCAACTTTCTTTACCTATTCTAATATCGTTGCTGTGATTAGTTCATTCTGACTAACGCGCCTGACAAATGAGTCATAAGGCCAGAGGTTAAAACAATGCAAAATTAATCGGAAATTGTTTTACAATCGTTATAAATTATTATTTATTAGCAGTTATCTTTTTTTTCGAATTTAATTGCCGTTTAACAGACACACCGTATGTTTCGGACAGAGGTCTGACTCTTTTGCGGCAAGATGTGCCTTGTTCGTAATAAAATCAAGCATTGAGGGGTTGTCGAAAGAAACCGCGAGAATGAAGCACCGTTGAACTAATTGAAACAGTTATAGCCTGGCGGTTCGCTTGCGGTTGATGTTTTTTCATTTTGCTCGAAACTTTCGTTTCCAGCCAAGAACCTCGAAGTGAATGGGAACAGGGGGATTCGTTCGATTAGAGATAATTGATTTGTGAAAGCGATCTCCTGATTATTTCTCGTTCAATTTAATTGCTCGTCGAAACGATTTTCCTGTTTGGAACGAACTTTTACTATTTCCTCTGTTCTCTGGCACCGCGTTGTCTTCGCGATAACACCGAATCGTTTTAAACTTCGTTAACAATGTACCGTGGCTCGTAAGCTTTACAGCATTCATCGAATTTTATACATTTGCAACCCAAATTATTTTTAATCGATAAAACATTTTCTTTCGATAATTATGTTTTATATATTTGTGTACACTTGTTCCTCGATTTATGCGGCATCGTTTTTAAGCGGGTATCTTTTTTATATTGTGAATTATAACTCAATTTGCGCGATATTTTTTACGCACGATCTTAATTTACTCGGTTAGAAAATATGTTCTCCTAAAAGTTTTAATGTGTACACAGAAACATACGACGATCTTAAAATATGTCGGGGCTGTATTAAGTAAGGATAAAAGCATATTCCGTTGTGCTAATCATATGTGTGCTTGCAAAAAAAAAATATCGACAAAGCAATACTGTATTCGAACATTCCTTATAATCAGTCAAAATGATGATTTTATTACAGACGACATTACCAATCGCATATTATGTATACAGTAAGTGGACAAGGTTTTTGTCGTACTATTAAGATGCTGTTGTTTCAAATAGAAAAACAGGTCGATAGTTTCGTTTTACATTAACTCTAGTGACATTGAATAAAATTTTCTTACATTTACTGTAACGTCATTATTTCTTCGCTAAGCTATTTTAAATAAATAAGTGTTTCTAAAAGTTACATGTACTAGCTTTTATTTACAGTATTTTTTTTATACTGTCAGACTTTATTTACAATATTCTTCCTTTTGTACTGGCAGACTTTATTTACAATATATTTTCTTTAGTACTGACAGACTTCATTTATACGATTTTAATCTGATTTTAGTAATTGGAGTTTACATAAGAGCAAAAATATTTGTAACAAAATTTATTAATACAATTTTCATCCTGTAACTATTAAGAAATTTTGAATTATTTTGACGATAGATAGTTTTTAAAGAATAAGCACATATTAGGTTGTACTTAATATCGTTTAAATAATAAGTGATATCGGGCAGACATATAGCTAAGAAGATAAAGGTTGAAAGAAATTCTCAAAGTGGGAAATAATGTAGTAGAATGTAAAAAGTTTATCTTGGAATTTTTCTTTCGTTTAGAACTATTAACCTATTCAAAGGAAATGCAATGGCAAGTACTATTAGAGTAGAGATATAACAGTGATGATATTAAAACGTCATCGGAATAATATTATGAAGACACCATTAAATCAAAGAACAGAACCTGAGAGAAGATATAATACACAATAATTTTATTGATTGGCAGAGCCTTTTACGCTGAACAATAGTTAAAACGAGATTAAACCGACCTGAATCTTCTGTAGAAATTAAAAGAATAAATTTAGTGAATATCGTGCTTCATTGTTTCTAAAAATTATAATGAAGGATTCATCAAATGTGACAGAATTTGACGGGCAGTGGAATAACCAATTGCGTATTTTTAGTACACTTCATAAAATATATCTAATATATACATATAAAACAACCTCTCCTGTATAAAATATACCGATACACTGCAGTATCAGAATATTAATGTGTGTGTTATTGTACACATTAAAATCCAGTATTTATTTTGCCTCTCCACCATCGATCTCCAGTAGTAACAAATACCAAATAAAATTGTTACAATAGAAATTTGTATTATTATACTGAACATAGTGAAAAAATTTCAGATATTATAACTGTATATTTCAATTGATTTTGTGCTTCGAGTAGAAGAGATAAATTTGCGAAGTGTCGATATAAATCATATCATGTTCCACAAAGACGAATCGTTTAAATAGAGGAATTGTTTCATATTTTCACGTGCATTTCCATAGTATTTGCCATTGATAGGGAAATACGGAACTCCCGAGCGTAAGTCAATATCGGAGATAAACTATAGCGCTTGAAAAGTGACACGAGGCTCGAATATGCGAATATCTCGAGACAGCCTTATCCGGTACAACGTGAATTATTATATGTAACGAGAACATGCCATTGGAAATCGATCGATATGTCGCAACTCACCTCTCAGAGATCTTGGGTCAGCACGCACAGTTGTTGAAGCAGGAAACTCAGTGTGTCGTAACTTATGAATTTGCGATGAATCTACGTCGGTGAAATGGACGATGGAATCATTATTTACAGCTTTCCTCCCCGTCGAGATCCGAGTTTCTGTTACGCGTCTCCCTTCTTTTATGGTAAAACATTCATAGCGGCGCTGAACTTTTGCAACCCGTGTCGGTTACGCGAGGAATTAAACGAACAATTGAAATAATAACGAATACATTTTTATTTTTATTTATAGTTTTACGTCTCTTATTAATTATTCGGTTGTTGACACCATGACACGACATTTTAAACTTCGAAATTCTTGTAAACATCTTGATTTAGTACTTCAATTGGAAAGTATAGTTTTTTACATTTTTATTTTTGTATGTTTGGAGTTTTAGCAATGTGAAAATTAGGATGATATTCATTTAACAAAACTTTTGGTTTTGTATCTTTCTTTTTAGGCGCTTGAGAATGTGTTCATTCTCATTAGGAAGATATATTGGTATTTTTTAAATCTTTCGATTAAATAAGGATTCTAACAACTATTAAATTTTGTGCGTTTTTACAGAAAGAATAAAATTTTCTTTATACTATATTTCAGTTTCAGTGTGCAAACGTGTTTATTTAACATTGGAGTATTCGCACAAAGTAAATTTGTAAATCAGTAATTTTTAAGAACAGCCACTTAAAATTTATAAATATTTACCTTGCAATTAATTAGATTAATAAAGCTGTAAGTTCTTCATTTAACTATATTTGTATACAAATTTCTTGACTAATAGCAATAAATACTGTTTTCCTCCTTCCTTCCTAGTATGTAATTTGTTAATAATCCCACAAGCATATACGTATACTGAAAATTTGTTATACGGTTTTGTCATTAAAAATATTGATAAGCGGTTAACAACCTCTAAAATATTAAGAGATGTAGTAAAATTTTAACCAGGCAAGTTTATTGAATTTTAAGAACTGCCGTACTGGTGATTTGCAACGCTAATATTTTACATAATTTAACATTTTTGTGACAGTTTTAAGAATTTCTTACTGTTACTCTGACACTACTACTATCTTGTTACTAATACTATTATACTTGTAATATTACTTATTCATACATTACGGAAGTTGAGATATATGTACAACAGTAAAAAAGTATCGTAGCGTAACCGCTTTAAATGTAGGAACATAGGGATTTCAGAAATTTTTAATTTCAAAGAATAGAAATTTAAGAAATCCGAAATCGGAAACTTCCAAATTTGAAATATTGGCCATTTACAAGTTGAACTTCAGAAATCATGAAATTTTCGTATTTGAGAATTTGTACAAGTTTCAAAATTGTCATATAGGGAATTTATAAGTATAGGAAGTTGTAAATCAACAGATTTCGGAAAATGGAAATTTTAAAACTTAAAAGCTATGAAATTTAAAAATTCAAACAACTATGAAATACGAAAATTTGCGTAATCATATGGAAACGTATAATCATTTGAAAATTTAGAAATTCTTACATTTGAAAATGTGGGAACAGAAGATCGAAACAAACAGATTCTGAAATTGGAAAGTTTATAAAGGTAATTATGTCGAGTTTCGAAAGATTGGAATTTCAGGAACTTAAAAATTTGGAAATTTATGGACAGGCAACATGAAAATTTAAGAAGTTAGATGTTTAGGTTTTGGAAATGTATAAATTTGAAAACGTTGCCGTCTAGAAAATTGAAAGTTCAGAATTTTAGATGAATGAGAATATTTTTAATTTATTGCATGACCATTATCTTTCTTTTCAATGAAATCTAAAAATATTTTTAAATATTCTGTTCTTCATTTTATCTACAAATATGATTTTATATTTCCAAATTATCCAATTTCATAAGTTCGATTTGATAAAAATTAATATCATCTAACCTACGGATTACACAAATCTGAAAAACTATTTATAACATCAAAAATAGGGAATTCTCGAAAAGTATCTGTTTCTAATCCAATGCCGGCAACAACGCCGCGATGAAACCGTCGGCGTCACATAATTCTTTTCGTGGAAGCAAAAATGGATGGTCGAAAGGTGGACGAAATAAAGATACAGAAAACGTAAGATCCTTAAAACCGTTGAGAAAAAGATGGAAAGGTATGAAACGATTTTTAAGACAACGCAATGGAAAGTACAGAGCGTAAAAAATCCTCGAGACTGAACAGAAGTAAAAGATGAAAGAACGTCTCGGGGCATCCTCAAAATTGAACAAAAGGAAAGAAGCACGATGCCCTTATTGCTAGAGACGGGTGGGAAAGGACAGATAATGCTTGAAGTATTCTTAAAATTGGACGAGGAGGAAGGACAAAGAGTTCGTAATAAGAATCCTCGAGACTGTACGGGGAGGAAGAACTCTATTTGAGTTCCTGTCGTTCGATAAGTCATAAAGCGGTACAGAAAATTAAAGACAATTACGGACTACTAATAATCCCCCATATATTTATGAAATTTAATTCGGCTGTACCTCTGTTGTCATTTAAATTTATTTTGTGAATTCGATATTGTTATCAGTTATTGAGTGAAATAAATGGACATTCGAGCACATCAGGATGCAGTGAGGCTCCGTTAACCCTTTGCGGTCGTAAGTATTTTTACCATTAGCAAATGGCAACTGTAAAACTTCCAGTTTGAAGAGTTTGATCAATTTCTTTATAATAATCATATTTTTATTATAAATTTCCAATATTGTCTGCTTCACGGTGTTCAAACATCACGCGCATAATGTAGATAAAAGTTATTTATTAAAAACTGTTGCATTAAATCAAATGGCGAGTGAGAGTCGCATCTCGGCCGCAAAGGGTTAAATATCACGGATTTAACATTTCTTAATTTGAGAACCTGACATTTCTATATTTCAGAGTTTATGAATTATCAAATGTTTATATTTATGCGTTTACATATAGCAAAATCGCTAAATTACTGAAGTAGTTAATATCTAAACTTCGAGCAATCTGAATTTGTAAATTATTCAATTAGCAGATTTCTACATTTTTTTATTTATAAGTTATTTTATTTGTTAGTATAGAAATATGGAAATTTGGAACTTTAGAAAATTTGGGTGCTTGGTATTTCTGTACTACAAACTTTATCAACTTTCAAATTAACAAATTTCTAAATTTTAGAATTTTTAGGTTTCGATTTCGTTCCAAATGTCTGAGTATGAAAGGTAATTAAAAAATTGTTAACTGTTAAAGCGTAATACTTCCGTATTACTTCCGTATTAACTCTTCAAAATTACCAAATCTATAAATTTCCATATTTACACATTTTCAAATTCAAGAACCTTTAAATTATTCAATTTATAAATTTCTACATGGCAAAGTAGCAAATTTGTAAATTTATGAGTTTGAAAATTCTAAGAATAAATGATTCGAAAAGTTGATATTTCTATATTTGTACGTTTCTATTATATATTACCAAATATCTATATTTCTATACTTTAATGTATGTATTTCTAAATATCTGTGCATATTTCTATGTATTTTGTACGCAGTTCCATGTTTCTGTACTTTCGTATTTCTATATTTCTATATATTTAAACATCTATATTTCTATATTTCTAGATTTCTGTATTTCTTTGTTTTCCCATTTCCTGCTTCTATACTACAACGTGATTATATTTATGTGTTCCTAGAATTATAAATTTTTAAATTTCCAAATATCCAAATCAACAAATGTAAAAATTTAATACATTAAAAAATTTTGAAATATTTTTTCAAATATTCAACCATTTTATATAAATCAAAGCTGTAGAATATTTTTGACAGAATGGTATTAAGGAATATATTTAACAATATTAAAAGTTCATGAGATATTTTGACTTAAAAGAATGAGATATTTCATACAGGAACTTAAAAGATGTTAAAAACTGTTGGGTAAGGTTTTTTAATATTTGATCTTCCTAAATCAACCTATTTGAAGTAGTGCAAATCTGTCCTAAGAAGCTTTTCAATGCAACAATTAACAAATTATATATTTAACAGAAAATCTGCACGTTTGCATTGAAATAAAAAATCTGGTACAGAAATATATACAACAAAATTATAAGACATAAATTAATACTTCACATATTTACACATTATATAAATAAAGACACATTAATACTTCATCTTGATGAAAATCGACAGAAATTTCAAGAAAGTCATCCTAACAAATTTTTTATTAAGAAATTCGTAAATAGGTCATATTTGATAATTCTACTTTCAAATGATGTCATTCAATTCGGACATTTCATATGTGGATTATCGAGGTTTTCTTACCGTCAAATTTTACCAACATATTTCAAATATAAAAATAAGATGTTATACCGACCCTAAATTTTAAACGCTTCATTAAAAAGTAATAACAAAAATAGAAAATTATTTCGGACTGCTTTATTTTTCGATGTCACGCATAGTATGTCCGAATGTGCTATGTAAAACTTCGCCAGTAGGTTTCATAAATAAAAATGAAGAATAAGTATTATGTAAACATAGTCTGTTAAATGTTTTATCGAAAAATTTCGGGGAACATACGAAATGATATTGGGCGATTTCTTGCTCCGATATTCCATACAAATGATTCCAAAATAATTTATATCTTTTTAGTAATCTTTAATATTGCATTTGAGAAGCTGTATTCGTATAAATATTCCTTCTTATTTTTATTTATAGTACATACAGATAAAACTGTGACAATAAAGTAGTTCATTGTCATGTTGTATTTTGATTACAATGTGTTGAAGTGTTTGAAATCCTATATTAACATAACGGTCTTTTTTTATTTTTATAAAAGCAATATGTTAAAAAAGTGCGGAACTAAAATAGTGGGAAATCCTGTGTGAACCCCTTTTATTTATTTTAATCTTCGCTTGGGAACGCTTTCTTATAACAGATAACGGAACCGAATAAAATCTATCATGTTTGATTATGATTTAGGCACATAACATATGTATCGATTTGAGAATATACTAATAGTCGTTGAGAGTCAAATTCTGAACGAATATCGTGGAAATAAGTCAAAAACTAGAAACAGAGGAAAACTTAAATTTGAAAGGACGTGAGGGTGGAAGAGAGAAAACAGACACAAAGCGTGAGAGCTAGAAATGGAGTTAGAATAATTTATAAAGTCGGCGAAACAAACAAAGACGAAGGTAGGGAAATGGTCCAAGGAAAATAGTACGGAGTAGCGCAGAGCCAGAAAAAATATAGTGTTTCAAGATAATCGGATGAAGCAATTTTGTATATACCTGTTCACTATTTTATTATTTGTTATCGAGCATTATGTTATTCATTTATTGAACAGGAATTTCTATTGGTGGGATATGATGCAAAGTACAGAGAGTTTTCAAATTCGAAAACCTAAGAATTTATGAATTTTTAAACTATAATAATTTCAAAAAGCCTAAATTTATATATTCGTGTATTTATAAATTTTCAAATTAAGGATTTTCCTCAAATTTCCTAAATGTCGAAAGTTCAATATTTCATATCCTATAATTTCCAAATGCTTAAATATGAACATTTTCAAGTGGAATTATTTCCAACTTCCAAGATTTCTCCATATGCAATTTCCCAAAATCCTAAATAGTCAAAAATTGAAATTTCTAAATTCTCAAATTCTCAAATATCCAAAAACTCAAATCATCGATATATTTCAATTTCTACATTCAAATTCTTTAGCTCTAAGAATGCTAAAATTTATAAATGGCAAATCATTAGAATAGTCCGATTCGTACATTTCCGTAAATTCCTATTGAAGATGGCTGTTATAAATAATGTAACACGCAGTGGTTTGAATTATAAGAACGTTTCTTTCTTTATTCAACACTGTACGAGGAAGATCTTAATGCGTTGCAATCTGAGGACGAACTAACGTAACGGAAAACTGGGTTCAAGGACCAGACCTAAATTAGTCACTGCATGACAAAGGATCTATAGAAAAGTCTCTGTCCCTTAAGTCTGTTGTAAACTGTTTAATCTACAGAACTTCCCCTCGCTCTGTGTCGAGTGGTTTTGTCAAACGTAAATTCCAACAAATCTAATTTCTAATTTTTGTACAATAATTTCCAGATTTCAAGACTTTGAATTTTTTAACTTTTGAATTTTTTAATCTTGAAATTTCTACATTTCTGAACACCAAATTTAAGAATTTCGAAATGACCAAATCTGAAAATTCCAGATTTTCAATTATCAAACTTTGATTTATCAAATTTGCAGATACTCAATTTTTAACTCTCCAAACTTCCACAGTGCCAGTGTTACAGAAAGAGAGAAATATTTTCTAGCAAGAATAGCATTTATTAGGGTTAGTGTTGGATGACCAACGCTATCCTGTAAACACCTCGTCACAGACAAACACAACAGACTCATCCTCATCCAAACATACTAGTTATATCCTTACTCATCCTAGACCTCGCACTGTCCCTGAGTCACACTGTCCCTTAACCATTATCCCTACCTCAACCTACTACCCGCAACACTATATATATATAACCCTACATTGTCAAAAACAGTCAGTACTTATAGTCGACCTAATACAAGTTGTATAGAGTTTCTCTTCGAATAAAATAAAGTGTTGTCAATCCAACTGGAATCCTACATTAGTTTGAAAGATCAGTCCCAACCTTTTTGAAAATAGTAAAGTGAAACAATTTTTACGATTCATTGTCCGCGAGGAATATTGCAATTTTTAGATACGAGCACATTTGGGAACGGTCAAATCATTTTATTACTAGTACCGGACTGCGCTGACTAAGATCAAACCACCCTACCTGGTTCTAACTGTAGTCCCCGTGGCACGACTTCCCACTACCTAAACTTTTTTCCCAAAATTAAAATATCCAATACGAAGCAACGTTACAAAAAACCCCCTCCGCCAACATAAAGTTACAACGAAAGAAAAGTTAGCAACAGCGGGCAGATCTAATTCAAAGTCCAACCAGTAAAGACAAAATATTTAAGATAGAACTAGCCGTCCGAACAAACATTGTAAAATTATCGTAAATTCTTGTTTGTTTAATATACAGGGTGTTCAGGTTATTACTAGCCAGCATTTTTTTTCAAAAACAGTAATTGTTAGAAAAAAATGAAAGAGGGAAAAGTGGTACTGTTTTTTATGCGCAACAAAACGACGTATGGTTTTTTGTTGTATTCACATTATTTTCGGAGAAAGCAAGGTGACCTCCATTGTTTTAAGTTGAATGCCATATATTTTTTAATATCATATAAAAGCGCGTGTCGAGACGAATTCATCCACATGCTACACAATGACCTTCAATGTCATGCCAGATCAGAAATGGAAGTGTTACACACGATCAGAGTTTTTTATTAAAATTCCGAACCCGTGTGTCTCTATAGCGTTTTACGGCTATAGAGTGATATTTTGTTAAAAATAAACTGTTGTATACTTGTTAAAATTCAATAAAATGTTTAATGTATTAACACTTAAAACTAAATTTACAGTTGGTTGTTGTAAGTGTAACTGTGTTGTGTAATGAATACTGTGGAAATGTATAATACTGTCGGATATTCGTGAAGGTTGCAGAGATGTTCTACTGTTAAATGTTGATTAAGACTGATTTCCTCCAGGAAGAGTTCCTGAGGAGGAAAAGTAGAAAAACCGGGTGGTTATCCTGATTGGTTCACTGTTTTCCCAATCACACGGATATCACATCAACGGATATAGTTCCCATATTTTCACATTACTAAAATTCTAATTGTCCAAACATAAAAATTTCCATATTTTCATGTTTCCAAATCTCAAAATTCTGAAATTCACAAGTTCCCAAATTGCTTACTTCTATATTTCTAAATTTCTAAATCTTCAATTTGTTTTGTTTGTTTAGAGTTTAGAGCCGCATCAATATCAAAGGTTATCAGCGACTGTCTACTAGTTTAAACACTTATTGTTGTTCACTAATTAATTGAGAAGAAAACTGCGGATTATATAGAATTTTACATAATATCGAGAATTTCGATCGTCTTGCAGAATGCGATCAGGATGCCCTGGTACGAGGTTGAGATAATTGCTTCTAACAGGTCGTCCTTGATATTTAATTTTCTTCGTTCTTCACGATAATTCCTGCATTCTAGAGTAATATGGTTGATACTTATGGGTTCGTTTCATGCTTGGTATAGAATGAAAGGACTTTTGTTAAGAATGTGAGAGTGTGGCAGTTAAATATGACCGATTCGGATTCGAGTTATTGCTGTTTATTGCATCCTATTGATATTGGAATTTGTTTAAGATCGTAGAAGCTGTTTGTTGACGTGTGAAGTAAGGTTGCTTTGTACTTTTTCCATGCTCGATTCCATGACTGTTCTCATAATGACTTTAGATATTTGTTAATGTCCAGGGCGGTGTTGCATAGAGGTTGGTTATTCGGGTGTAGTGTTGCTACAATTTTTACTCGAGGTGGGCCATGACATTCCATGGATGTCCATGTGGAAGGGAACCCACGCTATCGTTATTTCCTTCCCGTGTGTAGATAATTTGTGGTATTGATCTTGTATTGCTGTGTGGATTCCCATGATCTGTTTCAGGGTTTGGGTCTTTAGGATAGTGGTGAGAGTGTCAGAGAAGATGGCGAATGTAAAGTGAGGAGATTTATCGATAAATTCAAGAGCTGATTAGATTTATAGCTGTATTAATGTCATTCGTAATCGTATTACTTTCGGTAAGATCGGTATGGTGGGGGCATTGTTGAACTATATGGCCCTCCTGTTTACAAATGAAACCGTTCAAATTATCAGAAGTGATAAAGATTCTATATATGTTGTCTTCGAATGTTGTTGGATGACCAACGTGACCACGTAAACATGACGTCACAAATAAACATAACAGACTCATCCCCATCAAAACATACTAGTCATATCCTTACTTATCCTAGACCTCGCATTGTCCCTTGACCATCATCCCAACCTCAACCTACTACCCGCAATAGTATATAAAATCTTATATTGCCAAAAAGGGTTTAGTACTTATAGTCGACCGAATGTAAACTGTACGAGTTTTCTTCTAATAAAATAAAGTGTTGTAAATTCAACTTGAATCCAACAATGTAACGGTGAATGATGCGAGAATTTTGTTAATGTCTTTCGGATTAACATATACCTGTCTTCTGAAGCTTAAAATGCGGGTATACTCGGGATCTGTCAAACCAGCTTTTAAGGGCGAGACTCGGGAGCTGAGTGTTACGTCGTTTTTGTTGATGATTTCTTCTAGTGTTTTATTTCGTATAACTGGTGAGACATTTGAAAGTATAATACATTGAGCCGGTGTGGTCATTGGTCTTATGTCTATCTTAATATTGTCGATGGTTATGGTTTTATGTTTTCCAGTGAGGTTTAGTACTGTTGTCTTTTTGTCTAGATACATACAACTCCTTCCGTTGGACATTATTGATATGTACTTTATCGTTTTACGGCCTACTGAACCTCCCACATGCATATTCTTTGATCGTGATGCCGTCTACAACTATGAGGATTACCGCTTGGTCCTTGGTGGGGAAGTATTCAGATTTAGTTGTGTTCGCATATGTTTTTACTGGTTCTATAGGGCTATTAACTTCTGTGAGGTTGATAGGGTTCGAGGTTTTGGGTGCAGACGCTTCGCTTGATTGCATAATGTTTGGTTGGTGCATATGTGCACCGTTCCGAGCCAGCCCAATTACATTTACAGGCGTTTTATAACCGCGCATGGTACTGCACTGTTTTGAACACCCGTTATATTTGCCACACCCAAGCGATACTGTAAACACGTTTGAATGTTTCGGCGGTGGGACCGCAACCTGTCTTTGAGTTTGTGAACTCCGAAATTGTTAATTCTCATTTACCAAACTCTCAAATTCTCACATACCCGAATCCTCCAATTCTCAAATCTTGAAACTGTAAAATCCCGAAATTTCAAAATCTTTAAATTCATAAACTTAAATTTCCACATTCAAATATTTCCATTTATCAAATTGTCAAATCCCCAAATCTTCAATTGCCACAATTCTGAAATCATTGAAATTCCAAAATTTATTAAGCACCAACTCCTAAAAATTCCAAGTTTTTAAACACTTTAATTTGATAATGTGATAGTTTCATGAATTTCCAGCACTTATCGCATGTACATGTCATACATACAGGTGTCTGTGCTGACGGACGTACGAATATCAGCACTGCGTCACGATTAAAATGTTTATTCTCGCAGTGGTACAAATTTAATCGGACGCGATTCTGTTCAAAAGAAACTAATCTTATGGACAGTAGTTGAAAAACCGTGTCCGAACGTTGACACGATAAGAGTGATGAAAGAACGATAGACTTTAATAAAGGTCTTGTTCGTCCGAAACGATTGGCGATTTGTATAATTCTGACTTCCGCAACGCTTGAAGTACTATTTGATTCTAAACTTCCGTATTGTTTGAAGTTTTGGTTGATTCTGCCGTGTCGCTCTCGTCTCAACTTCCGCGAAAGTTGGAAGTTTTTTGAGGCATGCTGATTGGCTCTCATTCGGAACGTTATTTTCCAAACAACATGTCTCGGGACTTGTGTCCACCCTCTTTTGCGCCCTGGACGCGCCTTTTTAGGAAGAGGGTGGGAGCGACACCTCCGCGATCGAGAGGACCCCCAAAGGCCGACTGCGTTTGGGACTTTCCCGCCAGGTAGGCCCTCGAAGGCCAAGTCCTGTTAGGTTCGCGAATCGTTAAATTACCATTTGGGAAAAGTCGAGTTTATGACATGAGCGTAGCTATTGAGAATGAAACGACGATTAAAATATAAACTTTATATTGTCGAAAAAAGGTAAATGAATATAAGGGTAGAGCAAAAAGTGAGTATCTCAAAAATAGCTTTTCGTAGAAGAACCGTCATAAACTCCCTTTGGAAATCCTCGCGTATTGTGTTCCATGTGCGACGGAACAGTGTCTGTGCGCTCTTCAGCGGCCACTTGATTTACTCATCACAGATTTGAACGATATGGAACGTGAAGCGACATAAAACAGTTTAATGATTCGCTTATCAATTTTATAGAAACGATTCTGCTGGAGCCTGTTGATTAAAAAGGCACGACCGAAATCATGCAAAGAGGGAATAGTACGCAAAACAACACCATAACTTTTCAATTCTTCACATGTTTTACAGATAATAACGTGATACCACGTAATTGAAAGTGCAATTGATGCAGATATTGTTGATCATATTTCTCGTTTATCGACATTATCATACATCGTTGCGAGATTGGAATTTAAACAGTTTTGCATTAATTAACTTTGAGACTGATATACATATTAACGTGACCTGCTTGTTCGGCTGACGATAATTATTTTGAAGGTTAATTAAGGTTAAGCTTAGTGGTTATTAATTATATAATCCTGTTTCATCGAAGAGGAGAATAAAATATATCGTGCATCTTTATTATTGTAAAATCAATTACGTATCGTTATTGTAACAGAATCAATGACACATCATTATATTATAATATATAAACATTTCTGTCAATTAATAATAAATAAATATTGATTTCGCGTTACGAAATATTTTAAAACGAAAATTAAAATTGTTTTTAAATTTCTGTTTTAATTAATGTTGTTTAAACTAAAATTGTCTAATAAGAAAAGCCTAGTAAATTATTATTAGCATTTATTTAATGTCCGTCTATTAATTAATCAAAATAAAAAAAACTGCTCAGGTTAAAGAATTATATTCATCAATTTAGACACATTCAAATTGAATTTTTCTGTTGCAATTTTATTTATTTATCTGTATTTCTTTATTAACGTTTAACATTTAGTTATCTGTTAACGTTTTCTGATTTGTCCATTTAGTGACTTTAACCTATTTTTTTAGGAACATGTTCGAAATAATTCGAAGGACAAAAATGCTTTAAAAAATTGTACGTTATTCGTTCATCGCATCATATTTTAATCACTTCATCAAAATCTATCTCTATTCGCAGTCAATAATAGGGTAAATGAAAATTCCATACGTGTTCTAAAATTTGCATTTAAATACATGTTCATAAGCATTATCGAGCCTATAAAGAGCACGTGTCAAGAACTTGCAGCAACAACATAAATCTTGTCTAAAAATGCAGTAAAAGTGTGGTAAAAGCGTGGTTTAAAAAAAATGACAGGTTACCGCTATAATTTTGCACAGGTCATTCTACACTGCACCATTTTTCTTCGATTAATGGCTTCATTACTGTGAATCGATATTACCCTCTAAAGTGCGATTAATACCCTCCAACTCGAACTTCTTGGATTCTTACTAAATGTTACTAAATCTTTTTACCTTTCAGACAGTAATAATCATTATTATGTTATGATATAACTATCATCATTTCATCATTATTCTGTATTGCTTTAATTAAATGTAACCCTTCACCTTATGCTTTATTTGTCAGGTTCGTCAGTCAGAACTAATTAATCGCAGCTACAATCTTAAAACAGATCAAGAAAGTGACAATTCTTTGGCAATTTTGTATTCACAATTCTTCACTATCTAAATTTTAATTGGACTCGAACACCAAATTAAAGAGTATTAAAAATACGAGTAACATTTATCACAGTTTTAACCACTCAGAATTCCGTAAAGAAGTGTAGATCGGCAGATCATTTGTCAAAAATTCCGCACCAAACCTTCACATTGTAAAGTATTTGTTTGTCATTGTCCCACCTGAATCGTGGATTTTCAATTAACCATATATATGTATATACGTGCATTAACTTAATTTTCAATGATTGATTTCAATACTTCTCGTTTTGGTTTATGAAAGGAGCCGTACTGGCGTAACTTGGATTCCGGTTTGTAAAAATACGAACGCGAGGGCTGTTGCCGAGTGGGATGTGTCTCCCCATACGTATTTGCAGTCTCGTCACCATTTCGATTCCATTTGCTAAACAAATGAACGCGGGTAGTAAATAGATACTGATGGAAATCTTAATCTTACAGTGACTACATAGTGTTAGCAGCCGTTTCATGTTTGCATAACGTAGGTACTCCGGAACAGTTGCTGAAAGACTAAAATAAGTCAGAGAACTATTAGCTACGATCACTTCCTAACAAATAAATCTAGATCATAAGTATGTCAATATTTTTATGTAGAGCACAATAAATTGCATTTATTGATGCCGTCAGAAACATAGGTATGCATTTAAAATATAAGTACTGTTCTAGATACATAAAAGCAATAGGAAATTGTTCTTTAGTACAGTATTCGAGATACATGAAGTAATAAGAATTGTTCTTTAGTACGTGTTAAGGCCACCAGTGCCCTTACATTGACAATAGATTTAGGATTTCTATATAGCAATTAACAATAAGACCGTCGTCTCATCGAAGGGTTCGAGGACGTTCCGTGGCAACCATAAACCCTGGAAGCCATAAAGACCCGCGCGTTTTCCATGTAATTTTCGAGTCATTGTTCATATTTGATCGACAGATTGATATTTTTACCTTTCGAGTCCGTTATTTCTAGCATGTTTAGTTAAAGTCAGCGCGCTTCTTGATCTTTATTACCTGCCTCGGTCCAAGTGCAAAACTTGAAATATTTGTGAGTGGAGAGGTCCACGTAGGGCGTCAACTTTGTTGCCCTTCCACAATTTGTACATTTTTCAATAACCAATTAGAACGAGTCACCCCCGTCATGTCTACCCGATCGAGGTGATGTCGAATAGAACGAATAGAACCTCGTCTAGTTCAAACATAGTTGCAGTTTTCACACATACACTCCTGGACAAAATTAAGTGGACATTGCAGAAATGTAAAAAATGTTTTGTTTCATTACAATGCTGTAAATAAATTTTAAATTTAGAACGTGAGATATTTTTGTAGGCTTGAAAAAACATTTATTTAATGTATATAATTGTGGAATAAAGATTGGATTTATAGGCATTATTAGTTAATTAAATTTACCTTTTGTTATTTATGATACCTGTCCGCTTAATTTTGTCCGCGACTGTAGTTGAAATATAGAACACATATAGCGTAGTGAGAATAGTAACACATAGCACTTTATATAGATCACATAGACTTGGTTAATAACATAACTAGAAACATAGAGATTTTGTTATAGTCCCGAATACTTCGAGTGGTCCTTCGAGTTAGTTATCGTATTTTGTTGGCACAAGCGTGCAAAACACCTACAAAGCTCGAAACTCCCTTCTTGGGTAACCACGAGTACTTAATAGTACGGTATACAGACTTGTTTATATCTAGGTCAAGGAATATTAACATTAGCCAGTTTGGGTGAACACGGTGCAGTTAAGTGTCCTGCTTAACCTAAACCGGCCTCATCATAAGGTTCTACCCCAAGTCCGCGTCGAGTTTACAACTCAATGATGGTATAGTTTCGCGATACGGTTTATTTCCAAGGGTTTTTTCAGTATCTGGGACATGTGTCCACCAGCGGCCGAGTTGCCACCCCGCCTACTAACTCAATGCGCTACGAGTGCACTGGAAGGGATGAGACAATCTCGGTCGCTGATTAATTATTCACATTTTTTAGGGACCGCCTTCTTACCCCCGTCATCCCTGTAGCAAGGGTGGGATGCCGACGAAAAGTCAACAAGGGTGGTTCTGGAATACAAGCTGACCAGATACAATTCAGATTTAGAGAGAGTAAGATACAATTCAGATTTAGAGACAACAAGTCAGCACAACTAGAATCAGCTAGTCAGTAATTAGAACAAATTAGAATACTCAATCAGGAGTCGATCAGATAGATAAAATCATATCAGTTCAACAATTACAATAAATAAGCATTAGACCACCACAAACCTTTGACTTTCCTTGGTATAAATGCTAAGCATCTCGGTTCAGTAAGTGCATTTGGAGGTTCGCGTGTACACCGTGCGCTAACAAGTGTAGTTGCGATTTTCCTGATGCATCAATGCATAAAACTGCATAAAATTAATTGCATATTTAACTTTTATTTATAACATCCTATTCTGTTTCCATCCTATTTCTGTGGCGAGGGATACACCGGATATGAGCCATTTGTTTTCAAAGTGGAGCTACTTCAACAAAAAACAAATGATGACAGTGAATAAAGCTTAACGATATTTTTATTTGCGAAAAAAATATGTAGTGAGAATCATTGTAATTCCATAATATTTGAGCGATAGAAGTTTGAGTGACAACGGTGAAGATGTTTATTTCGCAAGGGGGGCAAATCTACCATAGGGTGAAATTGTTTTTAGTCGTATACAGGGTGTCTCGTAATAAGTGTAAGACACGTAACGGGGTTCTAGGGGAGGTGATTCTAAGTAACTTTTTCCTTTGCAAAAATCGGGACTACGCTATCGTTTTCGAGTTATTAAGGAAATACACCAACCAATCAGAGCGCGCGATCCGCTCAACCGCGAGAGCGAAGCTCCGAACATACGGCCGATCGCGAACGCGAACAAACAAGTTAGTATCGTTACTATTGTCGACTATGTTACGTCAAAGTTAAATCACGCATAAAATTATCTTATCACTTATTCAGTAAAAATGAATAACTGAACATTATTATTCTCAAATTCCCAATTCCCCAAATCTCCACATTCCCAAATTCCCAATTCCCCAAATCTTCAAATTACCTAATTCCTAGTCCCCCAAACTTTCAATTCCCAATTTCCCAAATTCCGAATTCCCCAAATTCCCAATTCCTCGAATTCGCAATTCCCCAAACTCCCATTTCCCCAAATTCCCAATCCTCCATATTCTCAATTCCCCAAATTCCCAATTCCCCGAATTCCCAATTCCCAAAATTCCCAATTCCCCAAACTCCCAATTCCCCGAATTCTCAATCCCCCAAATTCCCAATTCCCCAAATTCCCAATTCCCCAAATTCCCAATTCCCCGAATTCCCAATTCCCCGAATTCCCAATTCCCCGAATTCCCAATTCCCCGAATTCCCAATTCCCCGAATTCCCAATTCCCCAAATTCCCAATTCCCCAAACTCCCCAAATCGCACACAAAATTGTCTTATCCTTTATTCAGTAAAAATGAATAACTGAACATTATTATGTGTGATTTAATTGTGACGTAACATAGCACGATACCAACTTGTTTGTTCACGTCCGCGACATATAGGTCTTACACTTATTACGAGACACCCTGTATATTACGGAACAATTTATCTTTAGTAAATGTGTGTAATATTGATAATACCTGTGGTTACGTTATAGGTAACCGCAGTATAACTTTCAGATAAGTTATGGTTTATTTACGAATAAATACTCAACAAAGTCTACACGGTTTTCATTTGAGTATCGGAACACAAATCTCCTTGACACTAAATCTACCAAAGCGGTCAAAATGACTATTTAACAACTTTCTAATTTTAAGTTACAAGGTATGTTAAGGTGGCTTTTGTTAAATTTATATTGATTTTCACAACGATAGGAAGTAATGTGTACATGAATTTGTATTTTATTGATTGTTTATTTATTTTCCAACTACATTTTTAATTTGAAAATAAACCTGAATTATATGCCGGTAGGTTTTTGTGTTAATTTCATTGTTATTTGAAGATTGTTGAGATTTTGGTATGAATTCCAAGACTCCCCTTTTAATTGAACCAACTTGTCAAAGGAAAATATGGCACAGAGTAATTTGAACGAATTTATAATCAGAAAATGGAAAACGTAATAATAAAAAAATAGAAATACTTTTCTGTGTAATAACGTCACTTGAATAAAATCCTTATGTCCAACGAATTTTATTATTTTTATTAGGTTTATATAAAATAGTGCCATGAAAACTGGTAACAAAAGATAGTGCTTAGAAGCAGAATCTAAATATATTGACAGTTCGGACGAAAATGATTCACTCAAATTAAAAAAAGGAATAACCAAACAACTGAAATATTAGTCGCTTAATTAACAATTAAAATAATTCATTTATTTTGAGAGTGAGGAATATATTTCAAACACTAACGATTTAGATGTTATGAAAGTTCAAAATATATTCACAAGCAGCGAAAACCTGGATCACTCAAATTAAAATCCACTGAAAAATAAGCGACTTTGTTATAACAACCACTTAACTGATATTACGAACAGAACTGTTCTATTATATCATGTTCTAGTTAATTGCAATTATCTACGATAGCAACCATGAAGAGATAGATTACACGATAGATTATGCGATAGATTACTTCCAGTATCACGTAATTCGCTGTTAACGCATCGTAGTCGGACTAATGTGCTTTTCCTACTTGATTGAACTAATTAATTGTTACTCGACACATGGCTGCAAAATTAACCGCACTCTCAGTAATTGGAGAGGAATTTTTATGGATCGACTTAAAAATCTTGACGAAATATTAATATTGTATGTGCATCGTGTGTTCAATATATTATAGTTTTGCGACGTTACTACAGGGTGTCTGGAATGAACTGTTACAACTTCGCACCGCTGCAGCAGATACACTTTTTAATATTTTGTTTTATCTAAGGGAAAAAAATAGTCGAGAAACATTCAAGAAAATGATTTAATGCTCATGGCTCGATATAACCTCCGTTTTGCACGAATAATTTCATTCAAACAGTGAAAGAATGAATCGCACGCTGCCCGTACGTGAGATTATGGTTCTTCCATTCCCGGACAAGTGCTGATTTTCGAGCGTCCAAACTTCGATGTTTTATTATATTGACCTTGGCCTCCAAAATAGCCCAAATACATTACATGCAATCATTAAATAGATTACATTCAAATGCTGGAGCTCACGAACGATAATTGGAACTGATGTTCCAGCTAAATATAAAGCACTTACAGAATTATGCTTCAAATCCATCACTATAACCTTACTTTGAGATGTAGTATACGAAAATGCTTCTGCACGCATATAAACAATTGAATGAACTATAAATATAGCAACTTTCAGGTGGATTGCGTGACCGGATGGACAAATGCATCAGTATGAACTTACAATTAGTAACAGATCGTTCCAGCCACCCTGTATTATATATTTCTGTGTGTGTTATGAATTACAAGACGCAGTATTTGGATATTTACTACTAAAACTACGAAAGCGGTCAAGTGACCGTTTTACAAATTTCTTATTTCAAATGACAAAATTTGTTAAGACTGTTTGCTTGAAAGTTGTGCCGATTCTCGTCAGATAAAAAATTAATAATAATTTATCGTACATCGTTTTTTCATTTGCATTTCAACTTCATTTTTAACTTCAAGATAATTATCCATTCTATGTCCACAGTTTCAGCGTTCAAGTACGGCAGATTCATTAGACATTATTCAACTATGTAGCGAATGCCCCGAGCGCCCACCAGAGTAGCGCCTCGGTCGCACCCCCGCCGAACACCGAATACCTGGGTCCTACCCCTACCCTAGCGACCAACCCCAGTACACAGAATAAAAAGCCGATAATTGTCATTTTTTACTCACTCAGCTACGACTTGACTTATCTGCTTCATTAGCTGCTCCCTTGTGCGGACAGTCTACGGACGGATAAGCAAGTACAACTCTGCTTCTAAAGCGCTCCCCGTGTGGGACCCACCAGGACAGAGTTTTGAGTACAGTACCTTACCTCGTACGCGAACATATACATTTTTTACTTCACCCATCTAACTAGTGTCAGTTCCGAAATAGTTTAAGACTCTCGTGTAATTTTATTTAATAAACTTTAAATTGTAACAAACCACCGTTACAACTATATAAATTAAATTATATTAAAAAATGTTGCTATTACATATGTAAATCGTGCTCGTTTTAAGATTAAGAATTGAGTAATCAGTTAGAATTATAAACAAATTAGAATTCAAACTTCAAACAAATTATAAATAATTTTGGAAATAGTTAAGAATTTAATAATTTTGCAAACAGCTCAAAATTTAATAACTTTGAAGACAGCTAAGAATTTAATAATTTCATAACGGATCTAAAATTAATATCTCCTATGACTCGATTTCAGTGTCTCATTGTATGAACATTTGGTAAAAATAATATTTCAATGTTTCTTTAGGAAAAATAAATTATAAAACACAGCGTTTGAGACAACAACATTTAACTATATTTATATATAAATAACTATTTTAAATAATAAGCACGTTTGCAATAAGGTACACTTTCTAAACTCATGATGAAATATTAAATACAATGAACGTACTGCAACCTTTTAATCAAAAGAGGGATTATTCGGATTAATTAACCCTTTGCACTCGAGCGACGCCTCTCACTCCCCATTTGATTTAATTCAACAATTTTTACATCTGGTGTTCAAACACAGTGAAACAGACAATATCGGCGATTAATAATAAAAATAATAATAATTTCCAAAAAATTCATCAAACTTTTCAACTAGAAAATTTTACAGCTGCTGTTTGCGAACAATGAAAATGCTTTCAAGTGCAAAGGGTTAATATTTCTTCTTTCTTTGACGGACTTTGTAATGATTTTTTGAGACGTTTTTGGTTTTTACCGTGGTTTTCTTGAATTCATTTAGTTCAGCATTTTTTAATCTTCTTGGTGTTTCTTCCTTCTTTGTTACTGCTTCTGGCATATTTCGTTTTACTGAAATAATTTGCGAAAATAAGTAAACGAAGTCAAGTAAAACTATTGTATTATTGAATGACTGATGTTAATGTTATATTTATTATATAATAATATTATAGTACACATTTTACACATAAAGTGAAAATTATTAGTACATAATTATTGTAAGATTATCATTATAATTTACTCGTCAATTTTATGCGTTTTCTTATTCGATTTTCTGGAGTTGCATATCATGAAAAAGGTGCAGAATTTCAAATACTCAAAACTCGAGAATGTCTAAGTTTCGGGAGGTTTCAAGATTTCGTCATTTTGAGAAACCCATTCCCAATATAAATTATTCCTTCTGAGAATTGTCTATTCGCGTAATGTTTCGTGGATGTTGGCGGGGTATAGTTCTCTGAAACATCTGCACCAAACTACTTGCCAGCAACATTTCAGTCATCTATTATTCTATAGATTGTTCATGCGATATATAGGAGTTGTTAGTGAACTGTTCAAAAGCTACATACAAGTTATTCGAGATCGACGGCTGTTTCCATTTATTCCACCGATGTTCATTAACAGTTCGTCATCGATTTACTGCTAAAGCAGTGTTTAGCAGAGAAAATATTACATACGGGATGCAGATACGTCTTATATTCTAGCGTGACTCATACAAATGTGTAAAATTATACTATTAAGTAAATTATAAAACAATTTTAAGGAAAAAAAAATGCTTCAAAACAGTCTATGTTTCCATAATCATGTTTTTCACAGTAATAATAATAGTACAATAATGCATTTTGCAGTTGTGCTATCTTTTAAATGGGATTTTTTGTGTTTTGCATATGTGGAATCCTATCTCATTCTACGCAAAATGGTATTAGGGCACTACACCAAAGAATTCAACAGGTCGAGAGATATTTCAATTTCAAACGTGAAATATGTCCTGCAGGAATTTGAAATGTCTGGCCAATTTTTGACTCTTTTGACATTACACACAGAACGTTTCTATCTAAAATGTTCAAAAGGATATGTCCGTTTAAAAACAGTAATACAGCACGAAAGAGAATGCAAACGCACATTTTTAAAAGATGAAACGATACTCTTGTTGTTATAAGGATGAAAGATTGTTGTTATAAAGACTTTCTGAGTAAAAATGAGCACAGCATCAAAAAAATCGATAATAGTCAAAATTTTATACGAAATATCTTACTTCCGAATTTAAAATATCTAACAAACTGTCTATTTCTTCTAACAAACTGCACTCGAAAGCATTTTTGCTGCTGGCAAATAACAACTGTAAAACTGTCTACTTGAAGAATTTGATGAATGTTTTTGAAATTATTATTTTTTGATCATTAATTGCCAATATTGTCTGTTTCACTATATTCAAGCATCACATGTATAATACTGTAGATTTAGCTAGAAATTATTTACTTAAAATTGTTGCATTAAATCAAAAGACAAATGTGAGTCGTCTGTCAAGTGCAAAAGTTAATATATTAATATTTGCTTACACAGAATAGTGAGAAAATTCGAGACATGAAACATCGGTAAGGATTCCATTTCCAAAATACAAATGCAGTATTACTTATGAAAAATGTATTTTTATGGGTATATAAATCATTTTGAACCAGTCATTTTTCCTCTGACATATTTTTATTACTTTAACCAAAGAGAATATACAGGGTGTCCCAAAAGGAACGTAACATCCGGAAATAGGAGGTAGCTGACCGTTGTCAGTAGCGAACAAGCGAGATTCTCGCGCTCTGATTGTTTTTCCTTAATAATTTAAAAATTAAGCCTCATTCGACATTTTTGCAAAGGAAAAAGTTGTTCAGAATTACCCCGGCTACCTCCCATTTCCGGGTGTTACGTTCCTTTTGGGACACCCTGTATAGCTTATTAGAGTTGTGTGAATCATCCTATATACGGTTTTACAATAATACAGAATGTTACATTTAAACGGACCACAAAAATATCTACGAAAACATTGACGATACAAACCAACGTTTTTGGCAAAGGTTACACAACTTTCGATTGAAAATTGTATACAGGGTGTCCCATAATTACTGTAGAAGCCGGAAAGGGGTGGTAGGTGGGGCTATTCTGAACAACTTTTTCCTTTGCAAAAATACTGGATGGGCCTTCATTTTTAAATTATTAAGGAAAAACACTGACCAACCAGAGCGCGAGATTTTCGCGCGCTCGGAGGCAGAAGTGTAGGTACGATTGACCGTCGTCGCGAACAAACATATGGGAATCGCGATGATAACTCATCGGATCGGTTACCCAACGATAGGTAAACGATAGGTAACGCCAGATGTCGGTGTAGAATGTGAGTTTTTTCTTTTGTATCATCATAATTTACCGAATTTTCGAAATTTAATCTATGCGATTATTTCTTTCCGATAACGAACCACAATATCGTTATTACATTCGATTTATCCTGACTACTCGAATAAAATCTAATTGGTTTGTTTATTATTCATAAGTGAAGAATAATTCAATAATTATTCCGATTTTTCTACTTAACCGGCTTTCACCTAATAGCCTTGTTCTACACCGGCGTTATCTATCGTTTACCTATCGTTGGGTAACCGATTCGATGAGTTATCATCGCGATTCCCATATGTTTGTTCGCGACGACGGTCAATCGTACCTACACTTCTGCCTCCGAGCGCGCGAAAATCTCGCGCTCTGATTGGTCAGTGTTTTCCTTTAATAATTTAAAAATGAAGGCCCATCCAATATTTTTGCAAAGGAAAATGTTGTTCAGAATAGCCCCACCTACCACCCCTTTCCGGCTCCTACAGTAATTGTGGGACACCCTGTATAAGTACCCTTCTTTTGTATGAACATGTAGACGAAATGAAGGATTTTCGCGATTTTGGTGGCAGCGAACGTGTTACACCAGATCAGGGGTGGCCAACCTTTCGCATGTCATGCGTCAATTTGGTAGAAAGCGAATCCAGATGCACCAAAAAACTTTAACGCCTTTCAAGGATCTCTATCAGAGATCTGGTCTCTTGGATATTGTTTGTATTCTTAAGGGGATATAAGCTTCTTAAAAGCTAATTAATACCCAAGTTTTTGTAAATCCTGTTGGAGATTTCCACAAGATCATGCGCGTTGAGCTTTTATAAAACGATTCTATCAAGAGTTTAATGAGACACTTATAATCACCAATGCGCCAAGAAAAACCCTTCAATTCGCCAAATTTGGCGCATATGCCATGGTTTGGCCGCCCCTGCACCAGATTGTACGTTCGTGAAACGTGTTATAGACACGTCATCTAAAATAATGGACGTCTGCCTATACAGCCACAAACAAAGAAAGAGAGACAGCGATATGACAGAAGGAAAGGAACCGTAATACGTTACCTATACTCGTCTGCAACGTGACGAATAAACTAGAGATTAGAGATGTGACTGTCAATTATCGATATTCTATCGACACCTCATTAACACGAAACTATAACTTGGTGGTATTGTTGAATTGACATAGCTACTGCACACATATTATTAACCCCTTGGCTACCAATTTATTTAAAAAAATTCTTGCGTTTGAAACGGATTTAATTTGCTCATGTGCCCAGCAATTCTCTTGCCAGGAATAACATTATTCACGTTTAATTTGGTTCTAATTTTCATGACGTATCATACTCGTCATCTGTCTTTTAGGCAAAGCAAGTGCATGACGAAACTCAGTCGTCAAATGTACCCAAGGGGTTAATACTGCATCCACATATGGCCGGTTATTTTGAAAGCGGGACAACTTCATTTTCTTATTATTGCCAGATTCTCAATTTGATTTTCAGTAAATTTCAGTAAAATAACCTGGTTGACTGCTTGTCAGATCGACTGAAACTTCATCCATGCATTTTTATAACCAAAACTTTTGCAATTGTTACATATTACGTCATTTTTTGGCAAGGGAACTGTGTGCTGTCATTTATTACAAATCGTTCAGGAGATTGAAACAAGGAAGATATGACTTTCGCTCTATTTTGTCATTTCGTATCAAAATCTGACTACATGTTGTTCACTTCTATCTTCTCGAGGGCAATAAAGAATAGATACAAAAATATTTCCTACACGGACCGATACCGCGTACGACCATAAACGCTCTCAAGCCACGACAGCAGCATTAAAATCATGAACCCATTACGAACCCCGCGAATTTCTCTAAAATCACAGTTTACCTACAATTATAGCCTGCCATAGTTCTTTCATTCTTTGCTATTCTTAGAAATATGCTTTTTCAACGTCAAGGCGCATCTTAAGTTTATTGCTTGCTAAAATCACAGGTCCAATTCATAAAACCTCGATGTCACCAGTTCTGGGTTTGTCCAAAATCAACTGACGTCACGTTTAGGCTTTCCCTTCAGATCCCACACTACCAATTTTCCAACCAATTAGATCAATTTTCATGTTTCCACCTCCGGCTTCATTTCCACAAATCACTGACAACGCCCCCATCACATACCTCAATACAAGTTTACCTACATCACATTTTTCCATCCCTAAGTCAGAATAATATCACAACTCAAATAGAACATCTCTAAAATTCGTGAGAACACATTCAGAACTCAGTTAGAATATCACAATCCTTTATCGAGAATTCCAACATCGCTCATACATAACACAACTATAACTCGGTAGAATATCACAACCCATCGTAAGAATACTATCAGAACTCGTCAGAATATCAGAATCACTCAAACAGAACACTACTAGAACACAAATAGAACTCATTAGAACATACAACACAGAACTTTGTAAAAGACAACACATAATAACTTGTACTATATGTATATCACGTTAGCTTAAGCATACAGTATTTATTGCAAAGTGTGTACTTAATTTCTACATCGCAACCATTCCTAATTAGAACTCCAAATATTATTTCGGAGTTCGCTAAGGCAATTGAGAGCGAGATATTGTACATCGATCTCACGCCGAAGAGTATACAAACATTATTGATCTAACATTATAAGTATCCTTTTAGGAAGTGAAATGCAAAGAACCTATGATCGATTATACCATTTTCGTTTTGCATATAAATATTTTCTTTCCTAAGGTCCACTAGTATAATACTACTTGCGCTTTTCTTTTCTAAACCCCATACTTTTTATCGCTATTAATAAAATACATTTGTTCTATTCTACTTTCATTCATTAACTGTTATTCAACTTCCTATGGACGATCTTCATCATGCGATCTTATATCAGAACACTCATAGCTTCATGCGATAGATTGATTCGTTGTCAGATTCGTTTTTATCTACAATTAACATTTAATAACATTTATTGATGTAATTATTCGCTTATACATGTTAACAGATTCATTCATGAATGCATGCTCATTCAATCATTCGTATGAATTCAATCACATTTATATTTATTCTTACACTACCAACTGGTATTCTATTTCCATACTCAAAGAGCTAATGAAATGACAAATCAGTAGTGGTTAGGAATTGCAGTAATTCAGTTACTGATTCCAAGAACCAGTAATTTAGCTCAATTGAAAATTGCTATTAGTATCGCCAATAATAATGGTTTCTTTCAGCAATGCACTTCTTCGCAAAGTATTTGAGTGTGTGTTTGGAACCAAGACGTTGCAGCCCGTACCGATGTTTAACACGAACTAATGTGAATAATATGATATGATAAACAATATCAAGTACAGAGTATAGATTTGGAAATTTAAAGATTTGTGAAATTGAAAATTATGTGGAAGAATCCAAGAATTATACATAGAAGTGAAAAAGTGGGTTTGATCATTTGGAAACTTGGAAACGTACAAATTTGTGAACTGTAAAGTTTTGGAATTTAAGAACTTGAAAATTTGATGGTTTGAGGATGTGAATGATAAAAATTTGAATTTTCGCAATTTAAACACTTGGAAACTTAGTAACTGAGAAATCGAAAGATTCGACCATTCGAAAATTTGTATTATGTTTTATAAAAGTCCTGCTCGAATTAAAAACTGGACAATTCGATGGCTCAAAACTTCAAAAACTTTATCCAATAACTTTAATATCGACAACTATAGTAATACAGTCTCCATCTCGACTTGTCTTAACGATATAATCAATCATCGATAAAAAAATTCCAATTAACATACAGTCATGGACAAAATTAAGTGGACATTGCAGAAATGTAAAAAAATTTTTTGTTTTATTACAATGTTTTAAATAAATTTAAATTTAGAACGTGAAATGTTTTTGTAGACTTGAAAAAAACATTTATTTAATATACAATTTATTTATTTAATGTATATAATTTTGTAATAAAATTTTGATTTATAGGCATTATTAGTTGAATTAAATTAACCTTCTGTTATTTATGATACCTGTCCACTTAATTTTGTCCACGACTGTATATATAGTCACCTTCAATTACCTAAAAATCGTATTGCAACTATGAATTGTTTCACCCTAAACTATATCGCGAATTTCAAAAATTTTTCGCCGAATACCGCGGTGATGGTCGAGTTTATTCGAAAGAAAAAGCTAGCCCGGAGGTTTCTGTTTTTCCCATAGTAGACAGCACATTAAATCAATTTCACGGTCAGCACGGGGAAAATAACAACTAGAATCCAGGTTGTAGTAGCCAGGACAGCGGAAACCGGAAAATCACGGGCGAGACAATAACAATTTAAGGGGCATGGGTGGACAATCAGATTAAATTTTGTGTGTTTGCTCGCGTGACGTTCTCGTAATTCCGGCAGGAAATACGTCAGCAGAAAAAGAACGAGGTTGTCCGAGGTGTTGCTTCTGTTGCTTGGAAAGTGTATATTTCAATGTCGGCGTAAAGAGCATAGGGTCGGCCGTTTGCGAGCTTACCGACCGGTCTATACAATTCAGGAATAGCGAAACAAGTATTTATAGCTCGCAACCGGTACGAATGGCCGAGAAGCGGAAAAGGGGACATAAGGGGTGGGAAGGAACGACATATAAAGGATAAGGAAGCAGCGGTGTAACTGGAAGATTAATTGGAGCTAGTGGAGCTGACTTTTGAATAAATAGATCCAGCTGCGAGGAACGTTCCACTGAAAAAGACATGGAAAAGATTATGACGGAACAATTCGGTTGCTTTAGGTCTCCCTTCGTGTTTTATGAATTATTGTGGGTCACCCTGACGTATGTCCATGTATCTACGTTGGCACAACTCCTAGCGGAACATCGAGCAAATAATGCAATATGCGAAAGTCATGTATATCTTTGTGGTTATTTTTCATTAAAATAATTTATTTTGTCACTGAAACACTAAAACAAACAACGACGAACAATAACAGTGCCCATTTTGAATTTTGCTTTTATTTGTAATAATATGAGAAAATGTCATATTCAAAACTTGTACGGTATGAAAAGGGGTACGTGATGCAAATATTTTCTTCGTGAGGGAAGCATACAGGAAATTTCAAGGTTATCTTCGTTCTTTTCTTTTTAATGAAATACTATGTTTTTTTATCGCGGATTGATAGTCGATGTGGAAACGACTACAGCAAGCTATCATTGGAGGTGACACAAGGCCAAGTGTACTAGTAAAATTGTATGTACAAACATGAATTGGTAAAACTGTATTGTTTGTACAATAATTAAATATCTTATGCACGGTTAAAGTTCTAATTTCGTACCAAATTATTGCGATGAAGTATTTTGTATGTTAGATCGTTGAGATAAGAATAGTTTAGTTTATGATTAAAATTTCTAAAATAAGAATATTTTGTGTTTCAGATCAAATAAATAAATATTTCGTGAAAACACGAGTATTTTTGTGATTCCGATTGTGAGAGCGAGAATGTTATATTTTCAAAACTATTTATTTCATTTAATATACCATTCCGTTTAAGGAGAACAAAATCCATGATATTAAATAGCATTATTCAACATATTTATTCCACCAAATATTTCTCACGTCTGCCAGCTAACAATAACCGTGCGTTACTCACGCGTGTAATTTTTGCAGAAAATTGTGGTCTAGAAAAGTGTAACCGTCACCCAGAAATAAATACTAGCAAACACAGTTTATATATGGCTATTTTTCTTTAGGCTAGACATAAGTTTGTAATAACTTGTTATAACAGTGCAATATAAGGGCAAATGTGTTGAATTCCGGATGAGGGAATAAGAACAACACTTATAATATAAACTCGGAAGCTTTATTCGATGACGATAAGTTCCGCACCCAAGTACCAATTATGGAAGACTGACTGAATATAGAAAGAGGGCTAGTTATATATAGGGTGTCCCAAAAGTGTTGAAGGAGCCGGAATTGGGAGGTAGGTGGTGTCATTCTGAACAACGTTTTCAGTTGAGACAGAAGCGTAGGCCCGAGTTATAATTGGCCGCGGTCGCGATCGAATCGCGTGACGCGCGATTCTCGCGTTCTGATTGGTCGGTGTTTTTCGTTAATAATTTGAAAATGAAGCCCCATACGACATTTTTGCAAATGAAAAAGTTATTCAGAATGACCCCACCTACCTTCCATTTCCGGCTCCTTCAACACTTTTGGGACACCCTGTATATCGAGATGAGGGTGAGTAATAGAAGTGCAAGCATAGTGTAAGGGCAGAGTGCGTAGGACAGGATTACTAAGAAGGCTAGATGAGTTGACGTTTGAAGAGTGAAGTCAGCATGTTCTTCGCAGGATGATTCAATGTGATGATAAGTTATCTTGTTGTCTATGAGTTGGTCGTACAACAAATGTAATAATTTGTTATAACAAATAGCCTCGTAAGTGATCTATCTTCTTAAAACTGAAATTTTAAGTTGCTGTTGTCGTTTGCCAAGTTCGCTTCAAATAGTTGAAACGCTATCGAGGACGCGAAGGGTGTACGGAAACAAAAGTAACACGAGGGGTATAAACGTTCGTGGGGGAAACTTAATTAAACGTGGGTTATGTTAAGCGTCCATTGGAATCGCGGTTTTATTTAATCTCGTTGCAACTGCAGAACGAAACAAGCAAATGCATACACCTTTTTCCGTAGTTTCGATGCCGGTTTGGTCAACACATTTCCTGGCCATTAGGAAGAATCCGCTGGGAGGAGAAGAAGCAAACGAGCTCTGTTTACGATGGAAGTTTATCCAATTATACAATCGCGAATAGCAGATAACCCGAGAGCTCAAGTGGCATCGCTTGGGAAGCGTTTTATTTCGAAAAATTGGTTCATTTCTTCTCTTTCGATCGTGACTTCGTACGTTGCTGTTCGAACTCGTGTTTTACCGATTCCTTAATCCACCGTGTCAATAAACATAAACTGCGAACATGGAATATGCACTTATCAATGGTGTCGCTAGAACTTGTCGGGTTCTAGATACACAATTGAAAACCTGAGCTGTGCTCATAGACTCTGGCTGATATTTGTTTCAAAACCCATAATTTATACAATTATGTACAATTGCATTCATTTATATTGCTGTAGCTTTAACTTTCAGATAAATATCAAATGGAAATAAATAATCGGTAGGTATTAAATTTAGATCAGAACCTCAAAATTTATATTAATTATACGCGAATTAAATGTGTACTTTGCACCTAATTTTCAGTTGAATACGTGTGTAGTTATTCATTTTTTTTTTAAATTATGCTATATGTGGTCAAAATTCTACATTTTAATTAACTTTTATTTCTCTTGTACCAGTTCTGTAGGATAATAAGACAAACATCATTGTATGAAATAAAATCCGTTATTAATTTTACGATATTTTAACCAATGCGATAATTTCTGAAACTGCTGTATGACTTCGGTATCGTGTTGCTGGAAAACATCGTTAGTCGTTATTTTTAAATTAATCAAATCTCACTGCCGGTTACAATCCTGTATGTGCAAATATAAATTGGAGTATTAAAAATCTACCTTTCATATCCGGTACCATGTAGTTTCTGTATTATATTTTGTTTTAATGCAGAATCGTGTAACGTTACTAGAGGGAGGTGAACATTTCAACAATTTTTATATTGGATAAATAATTAAAGTACGTCATAAATGACTATTAGTATGGCCAAAATGTTATTATGCGGTTCCTTCATGAGATAATTAAAATATTATACTAATAGGCAAGATGTTTCTAAAATGGTCATCCGTTTAAAAAGAAAATTTGCATGAAAAATAAATCAAAAGTATACAATAATGGATTTAGAGAAAAGTGCGAAGTAGAAATTTGGTTATCTATGAAAATTGGAATTTAAGAATTTGGGGACCTACGGAAATTAGAATTTCGTGATGTGGGGATCTACGGAAATGGGAATTTAGGAATTTGGAGATCTATGGAAATTAGAATCTAAGGATTGGGGATATACGCAAAATAGAATATCGAGATTTGGAAATCTACCGACATGCGGAGAATTTCGTTAATTTATGTATTTGGCCATATAGGAAACTGAAGATTTGATAAATTTAGAAATTTAGAAATTTGGAAACTTCGACATACAAAAACTTAGAAATATTTCATATAGAAATATGTCATATTCTTGTACGTGTCAGAGGATACATTTCAACCGAGTGTACAAATTACTGAAGTTAACTAAAACTCCGTGAAAACCATCGTTTACGATACCAGAAATCGATTTCTTCATAAATTTTTGCTGACACAATTTCCTCGAAAATATAGTGACAAACAAAAAAATATTTATATTTTTTTAGGTAATCTGCACTTCTCCCATTGCATCGTGATTACCGAAACAACTTATGTGCAATGTGTATACAGTCTGTTCCACAAGTGCGAGGACACGACTTCTGCGAAATTTGCTGCGAAATACAGCAAAAATTGTGCCAGTCCAAACATACAATGTCTCCTCTTATATGCAATAGCCCCAATTCTCTTAGTATCATTTCTGTCACTGAGAAGTTCAAGTCATTTCGTGATGAGTGCCGTATACGCTAAACGATTCGCGGTGTTTTCGATGGAAATCAGCGAATGGTGTCAACGTGTTGGATTAGCCATCTCAGTCCCCCGATGCCAATCCAATCGGAAATGTCTGGTCTCTCATGAAGTACAAACTGCGAGGAAAGCGTATTTTAAAATTGAAGACGCTAGTTCGCCGTATTCGAGAAATATGGAGATCTCTTCTTGTCTCGCACGCTGCAAAGTTGGTTGAAAGTATGCCCAGACGTTGTGAAGCAAATCGCTAATGGTGGTGATTGGACACATTATTAAGCACGTGCGTATTAGTTCTTTAAATGTACTTTCGACTTATATAACCTTTTTTGCAGAAAACATTTATTTGCATTCAGATATCGCATCCACGCTCTTCTGGAACAGACTGTACATTTCAGGCAAGTTCGCTGGCAGGGCCGAACCAAAATAAACCGAGTCGAGGTGGAAGCGTAGAAGCTCGCCTAAACTAGGATCTCTGTTAATTTATATTAATGTAAGCACACAGCAGTGCCTCGCATTAGCGACCTCGAAATTTGCGAAGAGCGAAGGCCGTACCTTCGTTCGTAAACTATTTCCTATCTAGATACCACACGGCATCAATTATTCATTTTTACTTTGCGCACATCAAAATCGAAATAGCGACTTTGATTTGATTGCCAAGGTATTCGAACCCCTTAAATCTATGATTCTTTCGGCAGTTTTGTCAGTTTATGCTCGCTGATATATTGCTGTATTGTTAGGGAAAATAAAAAGGGGGGAAACATAAGGAGTATTTTATGACATGGTCTGTGCCGCTGATGCCAAAAAAAAAACAATGAATGCAGCATGAATAAATTTGCTAAAGTAAAATTGTCACGGACCATCGTATTTCTGGCACACAGATGGCACGTATAATAAACTAAACGTTTTCAAAAGTGGCTACTTTTTTGCCATATCGTAAACCTCATCTGTATGGAACTCGACCTGTTGTTTTTGTGAGTCGGACGATTCGTCAAGCGTTGAATATTTGCGATTCATCACAGTGGAAGAATCAACATCAATCAAGTATTTGGGTCCCATATATATGTTAAAGAATACTTTCAGTTTTGCCTAATTATGGACTGATCCTGACTGGCCCCCGTTACTAAAGACCTCCCAGTTTGCTCGACCCTCCAAGACTTCCTGTTAGGTTTCCCTTGGACAATTCGACAAGTGTTGTCAAGTTCATGTTGGTGATCATACCAAGTTTACGCATAACTAGTCTTCATCTCGCAAACAGTATCACGTGCTAAATTCCTCTTCGTCAGGTCATGCTCACTGAGGAATCATTTCAGATGTCGGTTTTCTCTTTGCTGGCCCATGCCCACTGACAAATCATTTGATGCGTTAGTTTTCTTTTTGCCGGATCATGTCCAGTGAGAACACACCATACCTACTATCCCTATCGCAAACCTGATATCCCTACCACTGTAACAAGTAGCAGCGGCACACTTAGATTCATGGGGCGAAGATTTACAACCTGCGTCGACATGACCATCCGTCGGAAAGGACTCACCACGACCTTTAACTTTCTAATATTTATAATAATATTAAAAGCAATATTTTATGATATGCATTTGCAAAAAAATGTAATTATTTTACTTGCCCTTTAAAAACTCGAATATTAATATGATTTTCGTTTGTTTATAACAAAATATTTTATACGGTAACTGAGTGATATTACTATTTGCGATAAATTTACCAGTGATTAAACAATTAATGAAGCAGGTAATATAATTACAACTTCTTTTATATTTAAAATAACGCTTCAAATTGGACACCATATAAATATATATTATACATGTTCATACATGTATATTTTACATGTCATAAGTGTGGAACACAGAATGCAAGGATTTCTAAAAAGAGTTTATGACGATTTTTCTCTGAAAGGCTATTTCTGTGATAGACATTTTATGCCTTACCGCTAATATTCATTTACCTTTTTTATATAATACAGCCTACATTTTTATTTTCGTTTCGCCCTCAATAGTTCTGTTCACGTCATAAACTCTAGACTTTTTCCCAAATGGTAATTTAGAGATCTGTAAGCCGAGACTTTGGCCTTCTGACATGAAAAAACCTAAACGCGGTCCGATTTTGGTTGTTCTTCCGAACACTTTAGTATCTCAAAAATAGCTTGATGTAGAAGAATCGTCATGAACTCCCTTTGGAAATCCTCGCGTTCTCTGTTTCTCGTGCGGCGGAACACACCCTTTCCCAAAAAAAGGCGCGTCAAGGGTGTACGAGAGGGTGAATACTACCGTCAAGAGGCTTGCTGATTGGAAAATCAATGCTACGAGCGACAACCAACCCGCATGCTTCAAAAAACCTCAGAATCTTCGCGGAAGTACGGATGACAACGAGTTGTCACTTACGAATCCAGCGTCAATCGTTTGGGACGCTTTTCGAAATCTACTTACTAGAATCGGGTCAATCGTTTCGGATATTTTTTAAACATTTACAAATTCTAACATCACTGAGTCGGTCATTTTAAATCGTACTTACAGTCGCATAAACGTGTCAAACGCATTTAAATTACATGCTACAGCCTCAATCGAATCGGACGTCTTTTTCGAATAACACTTACATTCGCGTCAATCTTTCGGACAAATTTTTGGGGCGGAATAATTTTCCGATTCCTGAAGTCCACGGTTCAAAACCGTAATTGTCCAAAGTGCGGGGACAGTTATAATCTGTATACGCATCCGCGACAAGACCAAACCGTTGCAGCTCGCTACTATGAGGGTCGTAAATCCTCACTCGATTATTCGATGTCGTTAGATGGCGTATTTACTGACTGGTAAATTAATAGAGTCAGGATCATTCTTTGAGTGTTTGTTTTAGAACTTAGACTTGTTTAACTTGACAAATATAATTTATTCGTAAATGAGAGTAATGTAAAGTGTAGGATCGTGTCCGACGATTGATGATTTCTGTATAAAGATTATTCGTATTCTGTCGGATGTTACTTGTATTCTCTTTTAGTGTGTGTTGTATTCTGTCTTAGAGACGCAAAAATGTCGTGTAGGTGTGTATGATGGGGGTGTTCTCTACGATTCGCGGAAATGAAGTTTGAGGCGGAAACATAGAAAATCACCTGATTAGTATGAAAATAATGGTTTGGGGTCTTGAGTGACCGCCTAAATGCAACGTCAGTACCTTTTAGAAAAACCAGGAACTCGTGACGTAGAGGTTTCATAGTTTTGGACCCTTGACCATAGCAAGCAATAAAGTTAGGATGCGCCTTGACGTTGGGAAAACATATTTCTAAGCGTAGCGATGAATGAAAGAACTATTACAGGTAATAAATGTAGGTAGAACTGTGATTTTAAGGACATCCGCGGAGTTCGTAGAGGCTTCACGAGTTTATTGCTGCTATAGAGGGTCTCTAGCTCGCAAGGGTGATGGTTGAGATGGTTTGTGATTTTACGCGGTATTTGTCCGCGTAACATAACCTAAAAGAGTTCACATTCAGACACCGATAACTATTTATGCCGATGTTAATTCGAAGAAATAACGCAGTCGCGACAATGCACGCGACATACATATAATTCATGTAATTGACTGAAGTCTTAAATATAATGCATTTTCAATAGATTTTACACATGTTTCTAGTTACTAATAAACTAAAGTAAATGTTCATCGTTGATAATGTTTACTGCTACCCAAAAAGATATCAATTATTTTTAATCTCACACATTAAAAATTAACATTCTGTAATTATTTAATTCTTACAAAAAACCTGTTAAAATTGACTAATAACTGGTTTCTATTTAAATAAAAATGAATGTTCTCGCTTAATTTTCTTCATTTTTTTGAAAACTACTGTTTTTCCAAAATTTTCTAGATAACTGTTATATTGGTTTCTTGAAACTTGTGAAGAATAGCATGATTCATTAACTATTAGCTAATCGAATAAAACTACACGAAGTACAAGATAATATATACTCGAGCAACCCAGCTTTCTGCCTAACAAGAAGAGAATAAATTATATTAACAAGGCTAAGAATAGGTCACATAAAACTAAGTCACCAGTATTTAATATCTAAATCCGACAGACCGTTCTGTGAAAATTGTAATTCAGTACTAACTGTTAAACATATTTTACTGGATTGTCCAATTAGAGCAAATATTAGAGCCAGCGAGAAATTACCTGCCGATATTAAGCAATGTTTGAATGACAAAAAGCATATAAGGGGAATAGTAACATATCTTATGAAACGCAAAATAATTGATGATGTCTAATGTACAGTTGGATTTAGATAATAATAATTAATGATGTCTAAGATACAGTTAGATTTAGAAAATCAATAATTGATATATGTAGATGTTAACTATGGATACTTGTAAACACGATTTAGTATAAGTCAAATGTAAGAACGTAACTATGTATGTATCTAATGTGGTCGCTAATGGCTAAGAAGCTGATGCGATATTAAATATATAAATTTAAAAAAAAAGATGATTCATCAACGCGCAAGTGTCGATTAAAATTTGAGAATACGTTGATATTCACTACGTTTGAAATTATGAAGCGAATACGTTTGTATTCAAAATACAGTTCCAAGAAGGTACTTCTGAGGAATTTAAATTTAAGGGATTTTCATGGTGTATAAAATGACTTTCATCCCGGGCAACTGCTTTCAGTATTTTTTTCTTTCGTAAACTTACCGTTGTTTTTACGCGTACATAACCCTTCCTGAACCGTACAGGTAGTAGTAAAACAAAGCATTTACCGTCCACATTGTAGCGGCATTGTAACATCGTGTTCCAACAGTTTCTTCCTGTTCTTGAAGTCTATGTTCCCAACGGTATAGAGATAAAACGACAGTGAAACAATGTAAACTATTTTTTTCGATCAAAGCGTTATTATATGATTAAGTTGACTCACTTTGTCCGTAATTTATCGCAGTTGCTTTAATAATTGTCGCGTAAATATAAGAATGAAACGGTTCAAATAATCTTGGTGTTTGAAATAACAAATGCAAAAAGGAAAGATTGAAGACTGTTAAAAGTTTAGACTGTAAAGTCCGTAAAAGTAAAGATTGAAAAAGTCCTGCTTTGAAATTCGTAACGGAAGCTAATAAAGGAATAAAGGAATGATAAAATGCCAATTAAGGCACACGTTAGTTCTTCATCTTGATTAAAACCAAAAAATGATTTCGCCTAACCTCAAAGCTGAAGGTCGGCTCAAACAAAAAACTGGTTCTTTATCATTTTTCTTATTATTTCTTAATATAATATTTAAGAGACTGTCTTTATGTAACATTTTCTCCTTAATTTTGTTGATTAAATATTCTGCTAATTAGGATATTCTGTATATATTTTTATCTTTGAAGGTCTCTACAATGTTCATAACCTAAAAATCATTCATATAACCTTTATAGTTTAACCATGAAATAGATGGAAGTTCAGTTTTTTGAAGACTGAACGTGATAGAAATACTTTTTAGATTCGAAGTACCTGCATGAAAATCTGAAAAAGTCACTTATCCCAGATTGCAAAACATTAAAGTGTATTTTTCTGTGGTAATTCTCAGCAGTCGATAGAAATTGCACTTCAGGAAATTTCACGTTTGTCTCTTCTTTCTTGTTTACGATCCTCGGATTCACAGTCGTCTGTTAGAAACACAGATGTTGTTATTTCTCGTGAAATTTCGATCGTACATCATCTCTGACTTCTCGGCGAAAATATGTTCCTGGAACGAAGTGAGTAGTTTTGTCTGTTGCCAAAAAGAGAATACGAACTGAATGTAAAACACCAGCTACTCTCAGCGTTTCCTGTGGTAAATATTCAATACGTGTCGACAATATTTAGCGTCGATTAAACGACGCAAGGAATTAAAATAGTTTGAAGTCCTAAAATTTATAACGACATTCATAAGTGGACTGTGCTTTTAATAATTGTATTATGGACTGTGTATAACACCGATATGTATTTTCTGCTTGTTAAAAAGCAACGTCGAAAGCAAAGGTTAAAGAGGAACAACTGAATGTCTTCAATAGGACGCGTCCCAACCAATCGGAACGATTCGGAAATCTTTGATATAATTTACGTCATGCGATAAATTTAAACTTGTTAAATTAACGTAGAGAGTCGTGAAATTCATTTTGAAATCCCAACACTACTTATTTTTTATGATATTCCGAACTGAACAACTTCGTGTCTACACTGGTGGACAAAATATTAAGACAACCTGAAAATTATAGGTTGAGCTGCTTAATATTATAGTTACAGGAGAATACGTTTCATTACACCAAAATTCTTTATTTCTTAATAGCATAAAATTCATACATTTCCCGAAAAATAATAACAAATTCCTTCTTTATTAAAAAATAATACAATTTTGTTTGAATATAATTTTATAAGACGCTGTTTAAAAAAGTGAAGAATATACAGCATTTGAGAATTTTCTTAATAGCATAAAATTCATACATTTTTCGAAAAATAATAACAAATTCCTAAGTTATTAAAAAATAATACAATTTTGTTTGAATATAATTTTATAAGACACTGTTTGAAGAAGAAAAGAATATACAACATTTGAGAATGTTCACACATTTTGAAATGTTGGAAATGGATAGCACCTCTTTCGGTTCGAACATCGATCATTCATTTTGACACAGCTTCATACAACATTTTTCATATACTTTTGATGTAAGTCGTTCCAACTTTTCAGAATGTCAACTTCCAAATCATTAAAATTATTATATTCTTCGCCACCTTCGTATACTCTTCTACTCAGTTGACTCCACATATTTTCTATAATATCTAGGTTCAGAGATCGTGCTGGCCAATCGGAAATTGATATATTTTCAACGTGACAACAATTTCGTACAACTTTAATTGTATGAATAGTTGCATTGTTGGAATATAAAAGCTGCTCCAGCAATTCTTTTAGCATGGGTCAGAATTTGCTGTTGAAACAGTTTTAAGTAACTAGTCTTTAGTCTGCATAAATGAACTTGATGTCAGTCCTACTATTATAACAAACGTGTGCCTATAAGATGGTAAATCCCCCACCATACCGACAGTGAAGGTTAACATATTACACATCGTTGGATTCGTTTTTTATATGCTATAAGATTGTGGTAGTAAAAATATGCAGTGCCACTTAAAAAAAAATACGATGACCTTCAAATTTTGAAAAAAAAAATAACCTTGAGAACAAAATTCGATCCACCATCATGTGAGCCCCTTCGAACAAAATATCCCCCCCCCCCCCCGACATTTTTTCTATCATGAAAAATAAGCGATATATTTAAGGTGGTCAAGTTAGGTGAAATACTCTGTATATCCTCGTTACAATTATGTACGTTGCATTATTACCGGACCACAGCTAATTTCGTCCATTTCTGGTGCCATGTTTGTTGTATAACTCTTTATTGCTTGTTGCAACAGTTAAAGTTGCACACCTTAAAACTGCTCTTTTATCTCGCGGTGTAAAGAATTATTGTCTTTCTCATCCTTTTCTTCTCCTGTAATTTTTTAGATTATTTAAAAAGTTGCAAATTGCATATCTACTTCTTCTCAATTCGAGTGAAATTTGTTTAAAATTCTCTACTTTAGTTCTTCTTTGAAAGATTTCTATGTTCTCGCCATAGGTTAAAAATTAGCCACATTTCAATTTTAGTGTTTTTACTGACAATTACTATGTTTTGATGTTTTATACTAATGAAAATATTACAACACAGAATTTATAGTACTGTCTGTAGTCTACTAATATTACTGTCTTATAATTAAAAATATATTACATTGTCCTACACAAAAATCTGAGTATTACAATTCTCGAATGTGCTTCGGCGCTTAGTGATGTTTTATATCGTGGTGGTGTTCGAGAAATACTATTCTTCCATGCCTTAATCGTTCTTACCACTACACAAGCTTATACGTATACTTTTAAAAATAAGTGCGGTGTCTTATAAAATTGTTCACCAGTGTGGGTATCCGATTTTGTTCCGAAGTGAACAATCTAACCTAACAGGAAGGTGAGGTGGAAGATTCGATAGAAGCTTTAAAAGATCTTGCAGTACCGAAGAGTTCATACGTAATACCACGTATAATATATTGTATCGAAAGAGTGTCAATGAATCGTCTGAACAGCTTTACGTAAATAAGGAAAGAATGAACCTGATTGAAGGGATGTGTGCGAGCAACAGACAGAGAGAGAGGGAGAGAGAGTGTATGACGTGTAAGTAGTCGGCGAGTTGACCTCTTCTTGATTCGACAGCCGCCTAGTGAACACATAGAATAGAACGAGTATTATAACATAACGTTCATAAAATCATCCTTGAAATATGTAGAATAATTTATTTGTAGATAATTTTATACTTATTTGTCACGTATAAAGAATTAGCATAGTAAAGAACGACGGAATTAAAAAGCGAATCATTGATTAAATTAGCCGGACTAGAGACTGAATTTCACACGTTGAAAGTTGAATATCCGGATGTTGTGGAAACTCGTCGACTTGCTGAAGAGGAACTTACAGTCTTGAAGAGGCAAAAACAGGGTTCTGCTGTTTCAAAGATTCAAAATTATTGAGCTGGAGACACCTTACTGGCACTCTCGCTGAAAGTTCTACATATACGTTTTTAAAACTTATTTACATGTTATACTGTGTTATATTTATATGAAATACACTTTACATAGTTTATACATATTTTGTATGTATTGCACAAAATACTGTAACATGTTTTATATTTTTAGTAGCATAACATAATTTATATTACTGCTCGAATCTCGAGATGAAAAATGTGGTGTGTATAACAACGGAATGAAAAGAAGAAGCTATAAGCATAAAAGTGAAAGAGCAGAATCTACGATGAAGTCTGAATTGCATACAATGACAGTGTTGTTCTTAAAAACAATTCATTGTGAAAAACATTTTCGATTTAAATCCCTCGGTTACCTCGAATCGCTTTCCGTTCTTATCTTTTACTCTCTGTTTTTTTCTTTATTCAGCAAATTACAAAGCCGAACTGCGAGACTTGGGGTTCGATTGTGGTACTCCCGAATTGTCCCGTTTCAATTGCGAACTAAAAGACAATATGGGAGACATTAGTGTGATAAAGAAATAGATCAGCAATAATTAAATTCACTATGTATATGTAAGAAACTTACTAAAATTTTGAATACGCTTGTATGTAAAGTTGCTATACAATTATAATTTACATCAAGGATCATAGAATATAAAATAGGCATAGTATTTTAACTTTCTTTGTTCGTGTTAATGTTGTAGCTGTAAATAGTTCGTTCTGACTAACACACCAAAAACTGAATTGTATGGTAAGGGGTTAATACTCGATTTCAAAGTGTCCACCTTTTTATGCGATACAAGACATCAGTGAAAACTCGAAAGTACTTTAGAAAGTCGTAAATAATTGCGGAATTTCGATATGAAATCTATGAATTTACTAATTAGACTGGTGTACGTCAAAGTCAATTAGCAAACATAGCTCATATAAGCAGAGTGACCGTAAATATTACTGATGTGTTTCAATATCTGTTGTAAATAGCTTCGTTGATTCATTTCATTCGTTGTATTCTTTACGTTTAATAAGTTTATGGTCAAATAATGTATTTGACAGCGATAGTTAGTTTGCTTGATGTTTTCTCATCTATGTTATATTTCTGATTAATTGATTCTCTTTACTTTTCATCTATTTTGGTCTATGGCGCCTAACAAACTGTCAATCTTATATACTGTTCAATATACGTTTGTATTATTCTGTTCAGTATATGCTTGTTTTATTCTATTAAATATATTCAAAAATATCACATCGAATTAACTGTAAGTTTGCATTTCTCCTTATTTCGTATTGATGTCATAACTTTTTAATAAAGCTTCAAAATACCTGTGTTTAAATGAAGATCTTTTTCGTTTTGACCCTATACATATACACAGTCACGTTTACATGAATTGCTTCTGTTTCTGAAAATTAGGCTATGGATGTTTGTATGAGTATTTCAGCACCAAAAATATCAAACGTGTCATTAAAACTACATATAAATTTTCATAATAATTTTAAATTTATGTAGTAATTAGTTTATTATTAACGTATGGCGTGAATTCTGTATTTACATCGACGGATGATAATTCGCCAATAATTTTAGTAAATATAGTTTTACCTATTACATTTATTTTTTAATGTAGTTTTTACTATATCTTTGTTATGGAACATTTCGAACCTTAAATTTATATAACAAATTTATATAATAAAAATTGATAAATCTGTATAAATTTATTTACCGAATTGGGGTAATATATTTATATAACGAATTTATATAGTGAATTTATATAAATATATAACAAATACATATTAATTTGTGCAGTCAGCAATACCAATATTCTTTTGTAAAAAAAAGTCTCAATGACCTTACTGTTTTAAATACTAGTAGAGAAATTCATTTTGTTAAATTATAATCGGAGTATAAGGTCGTACGGTCGCGTACAATCTAGGCTCTTCCCGATTAAGTTGAAGTCTAAAGGAAAGACCTAATCACTGCTCTTCTGCTCCTTTGTTCCTCTAGTGCAAGGACAGGAGGATCTTCGTTACGTTTTCCCTTGGTTCTCCCAAAATTGAAATCAAACGAGACGCTCCTCCCTTTATATTCGCCCTCAATCAGAGGAAGTCTATAGTGCACCCCAATGTACGTTGCTTCAGGGATTATTCTCTATTAGATTTAGAGTAGAAATTCGATTTATGTACGAATTTATATTGGTGGAATTAGTTTTTAAAATTCAAGAGTTTCGAAATTTTGAAATTGAAAGTTGGGAATTTGGGAAATTAGGGGGATCTGGGGAGTTGAGAAATATTGAAAATTTTTAAATTCGAAAATTTGGTGATCTAGAAATGTAGAAATCTTAGAATTTTGGAACTTCTGAGATTGAACATTTAACAGTTTGGTAGTATGGAAATTTAGAAACTTAGGAATTTACGAATTTACGAATTTACGAATTTACGAATTTAGGAATTTAGGAATTTAGGAATTTAGGAATGTAGGAATTTAGAAATTTAGGAATTTAGGGATTTAGGGATTTAGGAATTTACGAATTTACGAATTTACGAAATTAGGAATTTAGGAATTTAGGAATTTAGGAATTTAGGGATTTAGGAATTTAGGAATTTAGGAATTTAGGAATTTAGGAATTTAGGAATTTAGGAATTTAGGAATTTAGGAATTTAGGAATTTAGGAATTTAGGAATTTAGGAATTTAGGAATTTAGGAATTTGGGGATTTAAGAATTTAGGAATTTAGGAATTTAGGTATTTAGGAATTTAGGAATTTAGGAATTTAGAGATTTAGGGATTTAGGAATTTAGAAATTTTTAAATTTTAAAATTTTTAAATTTATAAATTTATAAGTTTGAACATTTAGGGGTTGAAAGTTTAGAAACCATACAATTTAGAGATTTGGAAACTTGTAATTCATCAATATCTCAATCATCAACAACATTGTTAGTCCAATTAAAGTCGTATTAGTCATCTATTTTTAAAAAGATATTTCTTCGGTAATTTGACCATCGACCGTAAATGTCAAGCCTTAGGCTATAATAATTTTTTGCTTCAATTCATTTGAAAGTTCAGTCATCGTGTAAGAACTGACATCGATAACAAATTCCTGGAGTTTTTGGTTGTACTCTTATCAAGCATATCGATATCGAGTCGAAATACACGAAGTAATTACGGCACGGAGCATAACTTGCGCGACATTACACCCTCGTGGATATTAACCGGCACGGCGTAGAGGTTTAGAATGTGCCCTTGTGTGCAAGGAACATGAGAAAGTCGTTGGCTTATCCCGTGAATCGGAAATTTTGTACGGTCGATGGTGTCGCCGTTAAATTGCGCACGAAAAGAAGTCATTTCGCGGGGAAAAAAGATGTTTCGAGTTTGTAACACTGATCTAACAGATATGACGCCCGTGCTACTTTCCTGCACAACAAAATTTAAATGATCGTTTCACACGTAAATTATAACCTGTTGTGTGCGGAATATTATTTCTCTTTATAGCAAGTTCGTGTAAATTATATAAAAGAAATAATTTGACATAAACGAGCATGATAATTTAAAAATAAAGAGGAGTGATAATGTAAAATAATGAATCATTTCATGCAAGTTAAATATTATTAATAACTTAGTTCTTTCGAATTTCAAAAAACGAGTGTTCAATTAATACTAATTATCCATAAACGAAGCATTAAAATGTATTCGCTCTGTTACTCAGAATTACTCCATTTTTGGTGCTCTTTTGTTAGTTAAAGTGGCTGACACGGTGTTGCTTAATTGCAGTTCATTAACATTTTACACTACATTAGTGTAAGAGGGTATGAAGTTAACACTATGCCGTCCGGTGGCACCACGTTGGTGCCATACAAAATGTATCTGTTGGGTGTTGATGGTACCACTTTGGTACCATATTTAATATTAGGTTTACGGAACCCGTCAAAATGACGGATCATAGATTTCTTATTTTCAATTACGAAAATTATTGAAAAACTTTTTGCAAAATGCACGTTAACCTTCATAGAGATAAAGAATCTTTCTATAAACTGACTTATATATTATTCATTATTTATTTGTTTTTGTAGTGCATTTTCTATTCAGGCATAAGTGGTCATTGAACGTCCGTAAATCTAGTGTTAAAAAACTGAAATAGCATTTAAACTATTTGTCTGGGGTGTTAAAAGCCGGAGAACTGACTGTAGCATTGTTTTTATTTAAGTAAGAATAGAAGACTTGAAGGACATATTTTCATTGTAGGAATTTATATTACCGCTGTCTTCGAAAAATTGTTTATAAAATTAAAAACTTTCATACTATTTTGCCGGCGTCAAACAGAAGAATCGATCTAAGGTTTGCGGGCGGCATAGAGTTAATATACGATACTATTCTAATTTTAGTAAAATCAAACTAGCGGAAAAAATGATAGCGACGTTCTGTTCACGCTTAGTGCATAAGGTACATTTATAGTAGGACGCAAGAATAGCAGTGATAATACATACACTCGTGGACAAAATTAAGTGGACATTGCAGAAATGTTAAAAATATTTTTTTTTATTACAATGTTGTAAATAAATTTTAAATTTAGAACGTGAGATATTTTTATAGCCTTAAAAAAACATTTATTTAATGTATATAATTGTGCAATAAAGTTTTGATTTATAGGCATTATTATTTAATTAAATTTACCTTTTGTTATTTATGATACCTGTCCACTTAATTTTGTCCACGACTGTATGTAAATTGCGTTACACAGAGAGTTAGCTAATATAATATAATAATATAATATAATACGTCAATTTATGAATAAAAACGCCATGAAACAACTGGAGAAGGGCAACGATTCTCCCACGCATACACGTATTACCGTCACAACACCAAAAATAATTGTTAGACTAACAGAAATCCTGCTAACAAATATTTTATCAAATCTTCAAATTCAATTTTCTCGAAAACCAAGCCTTGTGTAAAATTAGTTTGTTTTATAATTTTTATACAGAATCAAGAAGAATTATATTCTTTATTTTTTTACACAGAATTAGCTCCTATCGTGTTATTGCGTTAATTACATGACGTAAAGTATACGTGTCATATTCGTTAATTATTAGAATTATTGATAAATAAACCCATTACAAACTGATGCATTGTTCATTTATTGTCAAATAAAAGAGTTCAAGAAACTGTTTTATACTATTATGTAAGTACGGGCATCCGTGTTGAAACGTTCAATTTTCACTAAACAAATTTTTAAATAAACACCTATGTTTATTGGGATTAAAAAAGGCTAGGGATAAAATTTTCGTTATTTCATCGAACGTACGAGAGTCGGTGCCGTAGTACTTGCGATAAGAGGAACTTCTGACAATGAGGACGAACCCTAATTATTTATCTAACCAGCGTCGTAAGATGTTAAAACTTGATCCCCGGGGGTTGATAAAGTTTTACGACACTACGGCAATTCAAAGATTCCGAAAGTTTCCCATTATGGCTACCCTTGTATCACGAATATCTTAACATCGGCCACCAAAATAACAAAATCCCGAAGAAACGGTCGAGCTGTAATAACTAATAACGACTCCAGTAATTTGTATTACAAACCCGAGTTAAATGTATGGTCGATAAAACGCGTAAAAATGCAGAAATGCTCAGATTAATGGGGAAAGATACGGCACAAACGGAGTGCAGAAAAAATAGTATGATTCAATCAGTGCACACGTTTATGGGGTAATAAAGTTCTACGGTTTATGCGTATGTTTCCGGAATAAACGTGTCGCTCGTTTATTTTCTATTATGCAACGTATAAATTGAACCATAAAGTAGGACTAACGAACACTTAAACTTGCTCATGGAACGATAAAATATTGTGTACGATTTGATTTCGTGGAAAGACATTTCGTTGAACAGGGTTATATTACAGTAGCCGCTTTTGGAAATGTTTATGGTGACGAGAATATAAAAGTTTTAACTGCCTAGTTAAAAAACTCCAGGAAAGTCAGCTTACTAAATTTTGTTGCGTGAAATGATTGCATGCTTTGCACGACTGTTGTGGCATTTCGTTCAATCGTATTAGCATTTTATGAGCTTTCTCTGCGAGAAAAGTCGAATTTAATTCGACCTGTAACGTTTCTCGAGTGTTTAACGTATGTTGCTCGTATTTTATGACCCTCGCCAGATACGTGTTCTTAGCACGGTATTGAGAATATAATATTGATTTTCAATTTCCAAGTTAGCCAGCTAATAACTTAAAAAATTTCAAATTATGCCTAAAGATTACAAAGTACATTTTCATGCCTCTAAATTATCGAATTCGTCGATTTCGGTGAAATTTAATAAAATTCCTTCTTAAAGGTGAAGTTTTAATAAATACAGTCGTGGACGAAATTAAGTGGACAGGTATCATAAATAACAAAATGTTAATTTAATTTAACTAATAATGCCTATAAATGAAAACTTTATTGCACAATTATATACATTTAATAAATAAATTGTATATTAAATAAATTTTATTTCAAGTCTACAAATACATTTGATGTTCTAAATTTAAAATTTATTTAAAACATTGTAGTAAAACCACAAATTTTTTTACATTTCTGCAATATCCACTTAATTTTGTCCATGACTGTACATATAATAGGGAGAATGAATATTTCCAACGAATTAGAAAGTTTTAGATATTGATAATTTTTTAATTTGAAAATATGAGAAATAGGAAATTTTGTTTCAGATTTTAAGAATGTTTGCACGAGGCAATTTACAAACTTGGGAAATTGAAAATAGTTGATTTGGGAATTGGGGAGATTAGTTATTAAAAAATTTAGGAAACTTAAATATTTCGGAAATTCTTTACTTCGAAATGTTAAGAAGTTCCCATAATAAATATAATAATTCATTGCATATTTAAGTATTATGATTATTCCTTTCATTGCATTGTTTCTCTTGCACTCTCGCGTGGTAATTGAAGAAAGTAATAGTATTGCCCATAAAGCTGGCGAAAAATAAAGTGAACTTATAATTTTGATAAACAGTGCATTTAGGTGATCAGAATAACGAGCTCAAATTAAAGGTAAAGCAAAGTTAAACCCAGCTTTTACCGAGATTGACGGGTAATTGAAGTGCCAACTTTCCTTTATCTTCGGTTCCTGGTCTTGCGACTTCAAGGTCTTTCTTATTGATTCTTCTTCAAGAACGGATATGTCAAGTTTGGGCATTGTTATCAGGGTCAATGGCTTCAATCAGTACAAGATAATTTAAATATCTTGGTGCTCAAATAAAATAACTACATAGATATAATTATAACTTTCTATAATTCAACACTTATACAGGCAGAAATAATATTGTATCATACTTCAAAATTCAAAGTCAGTTCAGAGATTCTCAAATTTTAATTGATTTAAAAGTAGAATCTTTTTAATTGTACGAAATTTTTTTTTCGGATAAATATATCTAGATATAATTTTGGATTTTCTATATATATAAAAAACTGTCAAAAAATAACTAAACTAAAAGAAAAACTTTCAAACTTCAGTTCCTAATTTTAGAATTATAGAAATTTAGAAACATTAAATTTGAAGACAGAGAAGTTTAGAATTATAAAAATTTAAAGGTATTAACATTCAGCAATTTGAAAATATAAAATTATCAAATTCACAAATTTGGAATGTTACATTTAGAAATTCGAAAAAATGGTAATTTAAATTTAGGTATGCACAAATTTGAGAATATAGAAATTTGGAGGCTTAAAGACATGAGAAGTTAGTAGTTTTAGAATTCAGAAATTCGATAGTTTAGAAATGTGAGAATTAAACAGTTTAGAATTTAAGAAAAAATGAGTATTTAGGAGTGTCAGAGTTACAAAATAAAAGTCCTGCAATTTATCAGTGTAAGAATGCAGAAATTTAAAAATTAAAAATTTCGCTACTCCTCATTATCCACCATAATTTTAATTTAAACACGTTGTTGCTTTAAATATCAAGTTAATACTCACGACACACACATTTTCACGCTACAGACCACACATCATACCATATACAGGGTGTCCCAAAAGTGTTGAAGGAGCCGAAAATGGGAGGTAGGTGGGGTCATTCTGAACAACTTTTTCATTTTCAAAAATGTCGTATGGGGCTTCATTTTCAAATTATTAACGAAAAACACCGACCAATCAGAGCGCGAGAATCGCGCGCGCTCGGAGGCAGAAGTGTAGGCCCGAGTTATAATTGGCCGTGGTCGCGATCGAATCACGTGGCGCGCGATTCTCGCGTTCTGATTGGTCAGTGTTTTTCGTTAACAATTTAAAAATAAAACCCCATACGACATTTTTGTAAATGAAAAAGTTGTTCAGAATGACCCGACCTACCTTCTATTTCCGGCTCCTTCAACAATTTTGGGACACCCTGTAGTTTAACAAATATTATGCGTATCAGTCCTGCGTTATTATCCTGCGACACTACTGTGCTATGTTTTTGGAGTCAGACACGCTTCTATTCAATCGGAATCAGAAGAAGTTGAAACAGATCAAATACGAATTTACAGTTCGCAGCAATTTAAATTTATCGCGATATACATATTCCATTGGTGTAACGTTGGTATTGATATCGAAACTACCGCAGTTCGTTTAGATACTTATTAATTTAACACGGACGTTCATCATTGATTGCGACTTAAAAGGGGAAATGCAACGCGTCTACAAACTTCCGACACGCTCCATTGATCAAAAGTTGCTAAACTTCCGCCTTCGCTCATTAGTTTTAATCTAAAAGCGAGAAACTCTCTTTGGCGATGCACGTTGCGGACGTTTCGTTGCAGTGATTTTTATCCATGTAAAACACCTCCGTTTTTAGCGGTTATAATTATCGATGTTTAAATAATTCAGGTAGTGACAGCATATTTTTAATATTTTAAACGCAAAGTAAACGGTACAGTCTCAAATAAATATTTACTATTTATAATACAGACTTTAAGAATAATATTTCTTTGTTACATCTTTATAAAAGAGTGAGTTTAACAAAAGGCAAGAGTACGGAGACTTTTGATGTTCAAAATTTGTGCCTTTGAAATGGACGTATGAGCGAGAAATTTAAATGGAATGAATTCAATTTCATGTCAATCTTTAGTAATTATCAATCTATTTATTATAAATTTTCTGTATATTACGAATATTGTCTGTCGACGTGTTTACTTCAATTTTACAAAAAAAAAACATTGTTCAATTTATAATAATATATATTACTTCTTAAGAAAATTTTAGTAAAGATACTTATCTTAATTATGAAAATATAATAGCATGTTTTTTTAATTTTTGGAATCTAACCCCTCTTTTCGTATTAGATCTTTGCTTCTTATAACACACATTTGCGTAGCACCGCAATTCTTTGGAACGTATATCCTGTGTTATATCAGAGTTATCTGTAAATTACTGATGAATGTGTTACTGGAAAGGGAGAAAATATTTGGTCGTATTTATTACAAATCGCAATTAAACAATACAGGTAACCCTCCTATAACACGGTAGTTAGGTTCCTAGAAAATGCCGTGTTGTGTGAAACCGTGTTGTATGAGACCCAGAGCCAGTACAAAAAGGGGGGTTACGTTCCGAAAACTTATTAAAAACAAATTTTTTGTTTAATTCTACATAAACAACTTAATTTTTATTAAAAATATAAATGTATGTGGATGTCGAAGATCCTGCAGCAACTGCACTTCTTATTTCTTTTTCATTTGTGTTGATAGTCTGGACTGTTACTTTCCGCAACAGCGTATGTTTAACACTAGATTTACAGGACCCGTAAAAATGACGGATCTTCGGTTTCTTATTTTCAATTGCGAAAATTATTAAAAAGCTGATGTCGAAATGAATGTTAACCATCATCGAGATAAAGAGTCTTTCTATAAACTGGTATATGTATTATTCATTGTTTACTTCTTTTCATAGTTCATTTTCAATTTAGTCTTAAGTCGTCAGTGAACTTCCGCAAATCTAGTGTTAAGACGGCAAGCATCGCCGCAGCCGAAGAAGTACAATGTTGTACAATACAATGGTTTTTGCAATTTTCTTATCGTGTTAGAGCGAAACCGTGTTATAGGTTGCCGTGTTCTAAGAGGGTTTCCACAATTTATGAATCGTGTTATAGCGAAACCGTGTTATAAGATTCCGTGTTGTAGGAGGGCTACCTGTAAAATATTTTGTATAAACATGTTATGAATAAATTATAGACGAACGGGCAGTTATAAAGTATTGTTTGGGAACGCCATAGTTTGCTGTTTACACATGTGGCAACCCTGTCCACAAATGCGATGGTGTGGGAGAGACAGGGGGGATTCCCGAGCGAGTTTTGAAAAAGAGACAAAACGCATGATCATACAGTTTCGCTCGATAGTAATATGTACTCATGTTTCTTTTTTGTATTACATTAAATATGTCTATTCATGTAAATATACAGGGTGTCCCAAAAGTGTTGAAGGAGCTGGAAATAGGAGGTAGGTGGGGTCATTCTGAACAACTTTTTCGTTTGCAAAAATGTCGTATGGGGCTTCATTTTTAAATTATTAAAGAAAGACACCGACCAATCAGAGCGCGAGAATCGCGCGCGCTCAGAGGCAGAAGTGTAGGCTCGAGTTATAATTGGCCGTGGTCGCGATCGAATCGCGTGGCGCGCGATTCTCGCGTTCTGATTGGTCGGTGTTTTTCGTTAATAATTTAAAAATGAAGCTCCATACGACATTTTTGTAAACGAAAAAGTTGTTCAGGTTGACCCCACCTGCCTCCCATTTCCAGCTCCTTCAACACTTTTGGGACACCCTGTATATTGTATATTTATCATGGCAACATGCACACTATGAACTTCGGTTTTCAGGGTATAGCGTTGATATTGTATCCTCACCCCGCTTCCTTTTTGCATGACCATTTAAATTGGCTGTATTATTCCATCTCCCTCTAAAAGTAGTTTCTTTGTATCGCCTCTTGTTATTCTTACTCTTTATCTTCACTTCTCTTTCTTATCTCAATACCTGATATCGAAGAACAAAGTCAGTAGTCGTTGTCATTTCGTATTTTTGTTATAACTTTTAAACACAGGATTTGAAACCTTGTGTTGATATAAGATTCTTCTTTACTTTTACGAAAGTAAAAAAAGAAGTTTGTGACTAAAAAACTGTGACAGGGTGTACATATACAATGTGTTTCATTTTTATTGAAGTTTCTCTCGCTGACTTATTTCGTGCAAGATTATGAAATAATTGTTATTTTAAGTACCTGCTGCAGATAATCTACGGCAATAATATTTAACTATAATAGTTTCTGCGAAGTTACGAGTATTGATTCTCAAACCGTTATGGAACGAAAATATGGAACCTAAAAATGGCAGTTATAAAACTGATATAGAAACGGTATAATCGGTTCTGAAAAATCCAACGTGAAACCAATATAAGTAAGAACTGTTATTCTTACAATCGATGTACATATAATATCATTATAGTTCGTGTAACTGTGTCAATGTAGATCGACATGACGTAGTTCGAAACAGCGAATATAAGTATGTATATTTGGGTAAAATACAACTGCCATCTTAAAAAATACAGAACCCTTTAGTTTTATGAGTATTAGCACAAATATTATAATTTTAAATTTGCACGTATTAATACACGTATTTGCACGTATTATTTTATTTGTAAGTGTTAAAGGGGGACCTCTATGTAGAACACCGAAATTAAGCCGATTTTCAATAATTTTTTTGAAGGGTAAGGGGTGAATAAATATTTTGATGGTTTTGAGAACTATTTAAGCAATACTTCTACTTCATTTTGGAATTTCTTTGTTGAAATAAAATACAAAATGACGGAGGTACAGCCTGCAGTGCTAGAAGCGTCATGACGCGACTTCTAAAATGGTGTACACTTTAGTGTCGGTTCTTATTATCCGAAACAGCCAAAACGAAGAAATTTTATTAGTACATATTTGTACTAAATGGATGAACCTAAGATATCGAAAAAATATTAAAAATTGGAAGAATGGCACACTTCGGAACAAAAAGTTTATCATTTTATAGAAAAATTGTAGTCTTTTTTGCTATAAAAAAAATATTTATTTCCATGATTTTAACTTACTTTTAGGTTCATCCAGGCGACATAACTATCATTAACATGTGTACAAAATTTCAGACCGATTAGTCGAGTAACTTTCCAGTAATCGTGTACACCGATTTTCAACTTAGCGACGAAACGAGTTTCGAGAAAATCGCGTTTAAAGTTTCGGTAAGAGAGGAATATGTGATTTTGCGACACAACGGCTTGTCTGCAATTATTTCCATGGTTTTCGTATCTACCATTATTTTGAAAATTCTGTGTAAATACTTCTTCCGGAACATCCGAATAAACCTTTTTACAGATATAGAAGCACTTCAAACAGGGATAATAAATAAACAAATTTTTGGTCATTACTGCCATGCGCGTCTCGGATCGGCGCGAAGGTGGGTCACATGTATAGGTTCTTACAACAATAGTTTTGCACTTTACTCCAAATACCAATGCATTTCGTATTCTATAGGCTTTAAAGTAACTTTTTAAATAAAAAAAAAAAATTACTTTTTTGACTCCATCTACATAGAGGTCCCCCCGTAACATACGTGTACGGTTTTACATCACCGTACAGCACATGACAATATACCTGCGAGCCTACAAACTCTCGGGGTAAAGATAGCAAATTCAATACATCATTAATAATCCAATTTTGCAGGCTCCCATAAAAAATCTGGAAAGTTCAAAAAGTCCCGTTCCTCTCGCCATCCCTACTGCCAACTCTTTTCCACCACCCCGTTCCTTCAACTTTTCCATCTTCCAAAGATCCCAGTCCAATGATTAATCAATATTTCCCACTTCTCACCAAGTCCATTCCTACATTCCTACCAATTCACCATCGACTCCTACCCCAAAATCATTTACCTTTTTTGCAACACCGACAAGCAACAACAGTTCAATCTCAACCACCACCAACTAAACATTAAGTTCAATCTCAACCATCACCAACTGAACATTAAGTTCAATCTCAACCACCATCAACTGAACATTAAGTTCAATCTCAACCATCACCAACTGAACATTGAGTTCATTCTCAACCACCATCAACTAAACATTAAATACACTTAAGAACAAGTTTAACCACCATCAAATACACATCAAGTACAAATTTCACCACCATGTAATAAACACTTACAATCATTCGAACCACCACCAAGTACTCTCGAACACTTTGTCATTATTGTTAAACTACTAAGTATTGTTAAATAAATTAAGTGTTATATTTAAATATTCGTTCACCACCATACCACCACCACATAATCTACGAAAAGCGTTCTCACGACATTAATTTGCCGTCGAGCACAAGGGTCCCAGTTCTTGAGGATTCCACGATCGCAGAATCGAGTTCCGAGACCGTACAATACGTATTAATACTTCTACTTCATAAACGTTAATGTAAGTCATAATATTGGTAATTTGTAAGTATTAGTAACAATATTAACATTTAAGTTTCTTATTGACATCAATGTTCAACGTGAAAACAAGATTGAAATAATAATCACACGCCGTCATGTTTGTTCCGTCGCACACGGTACAGAAAAACGCGAGAATTTCTAAAGAGAGTTTATGACGCTCTTCTACGAAAAGCTATTTTTGAGATACACATTTTTCGCCGTACCGTAATATTCATTTACCTTTTTTCGACAATAGAGTTTATATTTTTATTTTTGTTTCATTCTCAATAGCTGCGCTCATGTCATAAGCTCGACTTTCCCAAAGGGTCATCTAGCGATCCGCGAACCTAACAGGACTTGGCCTTCGAGAGTCTACCTGGCGGGAAAGTCCCAAACGCGGCCGGTCTTTGGGGGTCCTCTCGATCGTGGCGGTAGCGCTCCCACCCTCTTCCTAAAAAGGCGCGTCCAGGGCGCAAAAGAGGGTGGACCTACCATCAAGAAGCATGTTGATTGGGAAATTAACATAACGAACAAGAACCAATCAGTATGCTTCAACAACTTCCGAATCTTCGCGGAAGGACGAGCGAAATCGACTCGTCAGATATAACGAAAACCTCAAACGTATCGGAAGTCCGAGATTTAACGAGATACTTCAAAACGTTCGGAAGTAACGATTCGACAAACGTGTAACGTTTGGAATTTAACGTTTTAATACTTAAAAATACAGTCCACTACCTTGAAAATAACGAAGTCTAACAGATACACTGTTGGACAAACGACAAACAGTTGTTTTAAAGTTAGTTCCGCGAAGCAACAATAATCTCATTTCGTCAAATAACAGCACGCGACGACACGAGATTTTTCAATGTTCTTTTATTCAAATTAATATTGCAGTTAATTAGATTCTATATTTTACGGATAATAAATGCTCTCGTTGAGTCTGATCTCCCGATACTGATCAATACCGTTTCTCAAAAAATTCTATAAAATTAAATATTGAATATCCACTGTACCACTGTTGCTCACAGTTACATTTTATAATAACAAATTATTGAAATCGAGATTTCGTAATATCCAATTCTAGTAATACATAAGAAATTAATAAATATTCAATGAAGGGTACTATTTTATTTTTAAAAAATATTCCTAAAATCTCTTTTTTTTATCTTCTTTCTACAACACACCAGAATAATAATACATTTAATCGTATTATATATGATATTATCGTTCAAGAAATCACGGATAACCTCGGAACAGAAATATTTAACAAAAGAATTCAAAGGTATTTTTCTGTGCTGTTATACTATTTCCAAAAACTTGAACATCTATGGACAGAAGTTCCTGGCAAGAAAGATGCGGAAACTTTTAAAAGTTCCTGCGAGGATATTAATAAAAAGTTGAGAGAATCCAGGACGTGCAAACAAATCGGTGCGTCCATTTTCTTTTCCGTGACGTTCCAAAAGTTCCAAATTTTTTCACGCCTTCTCACTTTGCTGTTCCTTTTAATACACTTGTTATTACGTCTTATATTCTTCATCGTTTCCAACACAACTTTCCAATGTGCGAAAGTATTGTATCGTAGCAGCATACTATTGTATTTAAAACCGCATTGCAATTTAGGAAATGGACGAACGTAATTTTACCATAAACTATTATAAAATAATGCATAAATGTGAAAATAATAAAAGGTATACCTGTAAAACAAATAAAAAGCATAATTTGAACTTTAATTTAAATCTTAAAAACCAAGTTTGGACAGAATTATTATAAAAAAATATATCCGAAAATAATTCTAATCCATTAAAAATGCAATAAAAATTTTGTTTAAGGAACATCATGCAGATCCAGTATTATAACTTAAAATCAGGTCTTCACAAATAATGCAACCTTCGCAAGACCTAAATCGCAAAAGTTATACGAAACAATAAATAACATCCATCGAACCGTTTCACGTTAGCTACATCGTTAGAAATTGTCCCAGAAAGTCATCGAATAAAAAGTGGAAAATGTTTCTCCAATAAATATTGAGATCATTTTCGAACGCTGTATTTATTGTCGCGTTAAGGTATGAAGAGATTTCCTCTGACGACATACGAGTTTAACAGTTTCTTGGAAAGTTCCAATTCAGTCACCACAATTTACCGTTCTACTTTAAATTCCAATATATCACGAACATTTCGCTACAACAACGTTTCGATTCAGGTCGTTGGATTTCTGGCGATCTGTTCCGCAACATTTGTACTGCTGGAAAAGTCGAGTTGCATTTAGCGAGAGTGAAGGTGATTTGGGTACCTTGTAAATACCATTTAGTTAAATCCTCGAATTTTATGACCCTCGTGTTTAAAGCAGCAGCGACAACGATGGTAAGAAAAGATCTCTATTTCGAGCAAGCTTGTCGCACTAATACATTGATCGATCAAATAACAAATATTTTCTTAATTTTGCCGTAATATCAGAAAAGTATTTTTGTTTTCTTATGGTTACTACAAGCAGCATATTTTCTTTTAATAAAATAAACCACAATTTGTAAGCAACTTTTGTGTCAAAACGAATTGGAACTTTTAGGCAAGCTTCAGTAATTTACATGTGGTGTTTAGAATAGATTCAATAAAGAGCGTATGTATTTAATACACATGTCTTTTTTGGGGGAAATTGATAACAACAATTTATTATTATATATTATTACAGTATATTTTTACGGCAGCACGAAAATTTATGGACAATGTAACTAACATCTCGAATGAAACGTTGTTTTCTCATTTTGTAGCCATATATTTTCTTATTACAAAATATAAATCCCAGTATTATTGGTTACGACGGTAAATTTAACTAAACTGATAAAGTGATTGAAACCTCATCGTTAGTGCCGATGTAAAGCAAAATTAGTTAATTAACCAAACTATAATGATATTACCAACGGAAGTAACTTCAACGCGATGCACGTGCAGTACTGTAATAAGCTACGTGTATTTTATAATTCATTATTTAAACAGTTTCGAAACTTTAGAAGTTAAATGACCTAAAATTTGGGAAAATAAGTATATGACAAACTGACATTTAAAAAACTCGAAAATTATAATGTGAATTTATAGATTTCGATGCGAGTAATTGAAAAATACATGAATTTAGGATATTGAGACTTTAGTAATTTAGAGATTTGGAAATATATAAAATTGGTAATTTTGGAGTTTTTTTACTTGGTAAGTTGGTAATTCGATAATTTAATTATGCAATAATTTCGGAATTTGTCCTGTGAAAAATTAAAGAATTCAATAATTTGGGAACCTAGGGATATGTGTGTTTAGAAATTTCAATATTTACAAATTTGATGAATTTAGGGATTTGAAGATTTGAAGATTTTTAAATTTGAAAAGTTGAGGTCTTCTTTGAGACTTCGGGTATTTGAAAACTAAAGGGTTCTGAATTTTGATACTTTTCAAATTTAAAAACTTGAATGTTAAAAAAATAGAAAATGAAAAGCTTCAGGAAGTTAGGAATTCTGATGTTTGAACATTTCTAAGCCTGAGGATTTTGGAATTTGAGAATTTGCACAATTGCATATTTGCGAATTTCCAAATTCCCAAATGTACTTATCCACATAATCAGAAATATGCAAATTTACAAATTCATATATTCCCATATTTTCAAATTCTTAAACTTACAAATTTACAAATTCACAATTTTTAAATACAGCTGTCCAAAGTCTCAAATTCTTAAATATATCATTTTTCAAGTTTACAAGTTTGCAAGTTTTCGAATGTAGTAGCGTTTGAATTCTCTAATTTATTAATTTGCTGGCGTGAGATAGAAGGAGCTTTTTCATTGGGAATTTATACACCCGTGTTCGTAGCAATATAGCGGAATTCCAGTGTGCTCATTGATGTCCATCATTGATCTAACGCTGCGTCCAATAGCTCTGAAAATAATGTCGATTTTTGCCTCGGGCTTCACAAACCGCACTGGTGACTCTGTGTGCGTGCATGTGGAGATGACCTATTTCAGTAATGAATCACCGATTAATAAAATTACAAATTGAATCGAAATGGAAGTAGCTTTTATCGATTACCTTTCCCATTTATCATTGAACAAAAGGTATGATCGATTGAAACTAGAAATGATGCGTTTTCAAAGAATCCAACGACGTTTTAAAACATTTACATCTATTGAGATTATGAATATGGTGAATGGCGGACGCAGGTCATACTAAACTAGCTTTAACTTAAGGGGTTACACCACTCTAGAATTGAAAAAAAATCGAACATTTTACTTTTTACTCAGATGGTGCCTAGGGGCCTTTAGGGGGGACCTCTATGTAGATGGACTCAAAAAGTCCCTTCTTTTTTTATTTAAACAGTTACTTTAGAGCCTATAGAATACGAAACGCATTGGTATTTGGAGTAAAGTGCAAAGCTATTGTTGTAAGAACCTGTAAATGTGACCCACCTTCTTGCCGATCCGAGACGCGCACGGCAGTAATGATCAAAAATTTGTTTATTTATTATCCCTGTTTGAAGTGCTTCTATATCTGTAAAAAGGTTTATTCGGATGTTCCGGAAGAAGTATTTACACAGAATTTTCGAAATAATGGTAGATACGAAAACCATTGAAATAATAGCAGACAAGCCGTTCTGTCGCAAAATCACATATTCCTCTCTTACCGAAACTTTAAACGCGATTTTCTCGAAACTCGTTTCGTCGCTAAGTTGAAAATCGGTGTACACGATTACTCGAAAGTTACTCGACTAATCGGTCTGAAATTTTGTACACATGTTAATGATAGTTATGGCTCCTGGATGAACCTAAAAGTAAGTTAAAATCATGGAAGTAAATATTTTTTTTATAGCAAAAAAGACTACAATTTTTCTATAAAATGTTCAACTTACTAATAAAATTTCTTCGTTTTGGCTGTTTCGGATAATAAGAACCGACACTAGAGTGTACACCGCTTTAGAAGTCGGTTCATGATGCTTCTAGCACAACAGGCTGTACTTGCGTCATTTTATATTTTATTTCCACAAAGAAATTCCAAAATGAAGTAGAAGTATTACTTAAATAGTCCTCAAAACCATAAAAATATTTATTCACTCCTTACCCTTAAAAAAAAATTATCGAATATCTGCTTAATTTCGGCGTTCTACATAGCGGTCCCCCCTTAAAAATAAGGTGCAACATCATTTATAGTCAGGAGAATTTTATAAGTGTGTAGTAAATGCCCCGAGTGCCCGCCAGAGTAACGCCTCGGTCGCACACCCGCCGAATACCGAATACCTGGGACGTACCCTTACCCTAGCGGCCAACCTCAGCAAAGCGAATAAATAGCCGAAAATTTTCCATTTTTACGCACTCAGCTACGACTTGACTTATCTGCATCATTAGCTGCTCCCTTGTGTGGACAGTCTACAGACGGATAAGCAAGAACAACTCTGTTTCTAAAGCGCCCCCCGTGTGGGACCCACCAGAACAGAGTTTGAGTTCAGTATTTTACCCCGTACGCGAAATTGTATATTTTGCTTCGCGCATCCGCCTAGACTCAGTTCGGAAATAGTTTAAGTCTCTATTGTAACTTTATTTAATAAACTTTTAAATTATAACAGCAAATGTTATAAGTGCCTTTATTTTAATCCCGACCAACATCACCTCCTGCGCGCTCGGAGTAGGTAGAAGACTCTGCCCGACGCGCACAAATTTTTACTTTCATGAATGCTTATGTTGTTTAGGATAATAAGTATCACTCGTCCGTTTTATCTAAGTGGTCATAGATGACATTTATAATACTACCGCAAAAAAATATTAGTTTTATTTTTGTACCTTTTTAAGTACATAAATACAAATTTACATAATGAGTGAAAACAAAGTGAATAGCGATTGAAAAGGAACCAAACAATGCAGCGGGCATTCTATCACAAAATGTCTACAGACGAAGAGTCACAGCACGAATGATGTCCGTCCATTAAAAGGTTTGTGGTGCTTGTGGCAGCGAATGAACGCCGCCAATACATTGACCGAACATCATCATAAACCACCACTTTCCCAAGATATATTCAACGCTATAAAACCGATATACAAGGATTTAAGCACCGATGATCTTCTCACTCGGTGTACAGGGTGGTCCACTTATCTTGAGACAGGTTAATATCTTTTAAACAACATATTTTTGAAAAAAGTGTTTCAGACAAAAGGTGTCGTGTGTCAGGTGGCAAATTGGATGGTAGGAATGGATTTTTTCAGTCAGTGCTAAATAAGTATAAATTAAACAAATTTGTATTTTTTATTTCGCACTGTTTTCTTTGTAGTGATTGTGTTATTAGGTTTATAGAATGCATTCACAAATGTCACGATTGAAGCAAGTTTTCTTGTATACTTTCGCCTAGAGTCTGGTGTAGACAGATTGTATAAAGAAAATTCAATCTATTCTAATGAAGTTGTACTTCTCATTTCAATTTACTGAATGTTATGAAATATTCATTGCTTATTCTGCCAAGTTTTTACGTGGTTATTATTCATGTTGCAAATTCTTACGTTAATAATAAAGGGAATATAATACTTTCACGATATGATATATTGCATATAAGTTACAATGTTTGCTAGCAATAAAACGTGTAAGTAAGAATGATAATCGAACACTGTATTGTTCAAGATAATACAATTATTTAATGTTTTGTAACTATGCCTTTTTTATTTCCAGTCCTAATGTTAACGCTCGTGGTAGAAATAAATTCTTTCGAGCTTTGGTGAATATTGCACGTGGTGTGCCGACTAGGTTTTATTATCACAATCTCGAAGGACCACCCGATTATTCGGGACTATACAATTGATCTACATATGTTCAACAATATACTAGATACTATGTTCGAGATTCTAAGACTATTACTATACTCGTTCCTTTGCTATTCTATTTCAAATACTGTTTTTAACTAACTACAATTTCTAACTGCTCATGTGGCTACAATTTTTAACTGCTAGAGATTCTATCAAATCTATCCGATGTCACCTCGGTCGGGTAGACTTGACGGGGGTGCATCGTTCTAATTAGTTAATACAAATATACAAATTGTGGAAGGGCAACAAAAGTTAACGCCCTACGTGGGCCCCTCCACTCGCAAATATTCTACGTTTTGCTCCTGCACCGTGGCAGGTAATAAGGATCAAGAAGTGCGCTGACCTTAACTAAACATGCTAGAAATAACGGGCTCGAAAGGTAGAATATTAATCTGTCGACCAAATGCGAACAATGACTCGAAAACTACATGGAAAACGCGCGGGTCTTTATGGCTTCTTGAGTTTATAGCTGCCACGGAACGGTCCGTGAACCCTTCGATGGGACGACGGTGTTATTTCTAATTGCTATGTAGAAATCCTAAATCTATTGTTAATGTAAGGGCACTGGTGGCCTTAACACCTAAATACATAAAAATTCAACACGTTGGTGTTGATAAGACGGATAAGACGTTCCTCAAATTGAAGTCAAGGGTTTCGTAGTAAAGAAGTAAATTTTGTCGATATGCTGTAAAATGCTTCGAAAAGAATCATTTTTTTATGTTTTTTATGTAATTTAAGTATATTTGTAAATATAATGACGAAAATTAAGTATTTATAATAAAATACCTGTGGTAAAAATTAGGAAACTACTTTCCTATATTAAGTCGCTAACGTAATTTTTTTCAGTATTTTTTAACAGGGTGCACAACGTGTCATTCTATTTTATTAGGTTTTCTATCGATTAAATGCTCAAACTTTTAGTATTAATTGAAATACCAAAAATTTAGTGTTGATTAAAATTCTGAAACTTCTCTGCTAAAAATTATAAACAGGTTTCTGATTTATGGAGATATTTTCTAAAGTCGTTCAATATAAGGAACTTTCTGCCAACTCAAGATTATTACTTTTATAACTGAGCCATTCAGTTTAATAGTGGCCGTAATCCATTTTTCAAAAGAACCAAATTAACTATTGTAGTACTTAGATTTCAGAGTTATCTTTTCATTTTGGAGCAATGCCTTCTTGCATACGCAAATTGAAGGAGAATACATTATAAAATGCAAAATCCTATTAATTTGAATTTAACACTTTCTTAATAGCGAATAAAATTATTGAATGTTTTTTCAATTCTTTAATTTTATAACATATATTACATTTTTTAATATTTTATAATTCTATAACACAAAATTGAATATATATTTCTCTTTATTTCAAGGGAAATTTATTTTTCTCGCGGACTTACTCCTTTTTTAAAATTATAAATATTATTTCATTAATTTTTTAAATCGCTTAAGTTCACTTATGGCCATCAAAAGCAAATTATTTTTTAAATAATGTTTATTACGTTATTTGGATTCGTAAATTATATATTAATAAGTGGGTCGCACCCCTTAAAATGTTATAGTCCTGCTCAAAATGAAAATACATGTGTGATGTCTTGAATTTTTCTAACAATAAGAAAAGTTTCAACCCTTAAAACTGTGGGAAACGATAAATGTTACATCAAACGAAGAGAAAATGAGTTACTAAATTAAATGTCCACACTGACCTTCAGAGTAAACTTATCAGATGGAAAAATACCAAAAACAAAAGGGTGGCACGATTGTAAATCATGGGCATATATTCAATCTATAAAAAGAATATAAATAGCAACTAATTTGAAAATTCAAAGATATAATTACCTGTATTTTTAGTCTCATCAATTATCCATTTTAATAATGCTATAAGCAACGATTACATTTCATTTTAAGATATACTGTTCTATTTTTTCTATCTCCCCACATTTCTGGATTACTAAATTTATATTTTCAAGATTCTACGCTTCTAAATTTCGCAATTTGGAAATTTTCAAATTCCAAAAATTGCACCACGTCCTTAATTTTCCAAATTCTCAATTTTCAATTCTCAAAGTTTCCAAGTTCCACAAGATCCACGTTCGCAGGTTTACCGGCTAAAAATTAATCAATAGTAAGGCTCTCCACCGTCACGCTTCCTTCAGAAAGCCAGATTCGCCCTTGATATCCTAAATTGTGAATGTGCAGAGACAAAAAACGTGCGACGAAATTTCATACTTGTTTTCGGGTTTAATTACATTTCGACTAACGAAACAGTCGACGGCATGTAGATTATACGCGCGTATGTACACACGTGTGGAGACGCGGATGAAACCAGTGGTTTGCTCGGGTAAAAACGACGAGAAAAGATTATGATGGTGTCATGTTGGGCAAACAAAGGCTAGATTGCAATGTATGCGATGATAGTAGAAGAGAAACTACATGAAGAAAATGGAACGCAGGCTGACTTATTTGAAAGGGAGACGAACCGCGACGAAGCGGAGACGTTGCGTTGGATTCAGAAACTGATAACAACGAAATGGAAGATGCACTCGTGAAATGTGTACCGCAAACGTCGTGAATTTTTTACGAGCTATATTCTGCCCATCAAAAGCTGAAATGGTAATTCGTCCTTCGCCTGGAACAACCATAAATGATACCAGACCAAGAAAAATTGGACGCCGCTCGATTCTACTGCAGTTAACCGATTCGTTTCGTGACTTTACTGCACAATAATGAGTACGTTCTCTTGTATAGAAACGCGTTTTGAAAACGCGAGTTGCGAACGACAAAAGACCAGCAAAACACAAATCGATACAAATATTATTAGCTTAAGAAAGAAGCTCGTTACACGTTCTTTGGGAGTTGGAAACTTTGAGTACGCAAATTACAAATTACGAGATTCATAAATTTATAACTTCATACATTGCTAAACTTCTAAATAACTAATTTTTCTTCTGAATCCCTAAATTCTTTAATTTCCTAAATTTAAAAATTCTTGCACTTCCGAATTTTCTGAATTCTTATATTCATGGGTTTTTAAATTGCTGAATTTCTAGACTCCAAAATCCCTAATTTCCTAGATTCCTAAATTCCTGATTTCCTATTTCTCTAAATTCAAAAATCTTTGAATTTCTGAATTCCTAATTTCCAAATATTCCAGATTCTAAAATTCTTAATTCTATAAATTTCTGATTTCCTAATTTCCTAAATTCTAAAATTCCTTATTTTCTAAATTTCTAGGAAACTCTAATGTAAGAAATTCTAAATTTCAAATACTTGGTTTCAAACCTCTTAATTTTTTAAGTTTCTATATTTTTTATTGTACAATTTTTTATTTCAGTTTCCAAATTTTCAAGCCCCAAATTTAAAAATTTTCAAGTTATTAGCTTTTCAAGACTCACTTTTTAAGTCTACTAATGCCAATGTTATCATTCTTAGTGTGGAACATTGTCAATAACGATAAAATAAATACCTAATTACAATAAGTTGTACCATTGCAAATCTGTATGTTCAAAATTTAGAAATCTGAAAATCTGAAAATTTACACATCTAGAAATTTGGAAAAGTACGAATTAAGACATCCATATATCCAAAACCTAGGCACCGGGACCCTAGAACTCTAGAAATCCTGAAATTTGAAATTCTGTAATTGTAAAAGTCTAGAAATGTATCAAACTTTCAATCTTTCAAGTTCTATCCAAAAAATTGACTGCTTATCCACACCTCTAATCATACGTTCTCGTCTTATATATCACGCTTTAATGAGCTGCATAAATTACGAATTACTGTACGTTCTTATCGATCAACAAACAGAGATCTTTGACCGACAGATTTCTTGAACATTTCGTGAAGTTTTCCTTATCGTGCTGTTCCTTCTTCAAAATTTGACTTCACTCATCGACGAAACGTGGAAAACTTGAAGTGAATGCTTGAAGAATTCTTGACTTTGCTTGCAACTTGCTTGATGCGATGACACGAGTACACGTAGCTCGTATGCAATGCAAACCTCGTTACCGAACTTTTACAACGTGACATGCATCATCACCGGTATTCACCAGTTTCACGAAGCTTCGCAACTGGATTAACACGTTGAATGTGATGGAGATCGTCGACGATCGGTGCAGCAAATTAACCCTTATCGAACGTGTACCATCTTTGAGGCGACATCGCATTTATACCGCGCAGAACGTATATTACATATGAAATAATACGATCAAATAAGTTTAAGTAAACTTACTGAACATTTTTATGAATACCAATCCGTAAAAACGTCACAGTAATCTGAATTCTTAAGTTGTTTTCAACTTTGTAGATGTTCTACAGGCTGTCTCGTAATAAGTGTAAGACCAGTGAAAGGGTTGTAGGGGAGGTGATTCTGAGTAACTTTTTCCTTTGCAAAAATGGGATCTAGGCTCTCGTTTTCGAGTTATTAAGGAAAAACACCGACTAATCAGAGCGCGCTAACAGCGCCCGCTCAGCCGCGAGAGCGAGGATACGAACATACGACCGATCGCGGACGCGAACAAACAAGTTAGTATCGTGCTATGTTACGTCACAGTTAAATCGCACATAAAATTGCCTTATCCCTTATTTAATAAAAATTAATAACTGAACATTGTTATTCCCAAATTCCCAATTCCCCAAATCTCCAAATCTCCAAATTCCCAAATTCCCAAATTCCCAAAATCCCAATACCCCAAATTTTTGAATTCCCTAATTCCCAGTCCCCCAAATTTTCAATTCCTCAAATTACCAATTCTCTAATCCCTAATTCCCCGAATTCCCAATTCCCTCTATATACAATTCCGCGAATTACCAATTCCCCAAATTCCCAATTCCCAAATTCCCAGTCCCCCAAATTTTCAATTCCTCAAATTCCCAATTCCTCGAATTCCCAATTCCCCGAATTCCCAATTCCCCGAATTCCCAATTCCCCGAATTCCCGATTCCCCAAATTCTCAATTTCCCGAATTCCCAATTCCCCGAATTCCCAATTCCCCGAATTCCCAATTCCCCGAATTCCCAATTCCCCGAATTCCCAATTCCCCGAATTCCCCGAATTCCCCGAATTCCCAATTCCCCGAAATCCCAATTCCCCGAATTACCAATTCCCCGTACTACCAATTCCCCGAATTACCAATTACCCAAATTCCCAATTCCCCGAATTACCAATTTCCAATTCCCCAAATTCCCAATTCTCCAAATTCCCCAAATTCCCAATTTCCCAAATTCTCAATTCCCCAACTTCACCAAACCGCACATAAAATTGTCTTATCCCTTATTCAGTATAAATGAATAACTGAACATTATTATGTGTGATTTAACTTCGACGTCACATATCACGATACTAACTTGCTTGTTCGCGTCTGCGGTCGGCCGTATAGCTTTGCTCCTCGTCTATGCGCGCGCTATTCTCGCGCCCTGATTGGTCGGTGGTTTTACTTAATAACTCGAAAACGGGAGGCTAGATCCGATTTTTACAAAGAAAAAAGTTACATAGAATCACGTCCCCTACAACCCCGTTTCGGGTCAAACGAAAGTTACGGGGCACCCTGTATAATAGCCACTCTTGCTCAATCTTGGCTTTGTGCTTAGGGTCGTTATCTTGCTGAAAATAAAAATTTTCTAACAGGCCTAATTTGACAGCTCTTTCTTTTAAATTGTCTTTTAAAATATGTAACTATTTTGCCTTGTCTAGAATACCCTCTATAAATACAAGATTTCCTACGCCATTTGCTGTCATACATCCCCAAACCATAACCGAACCTCCACCGTGTTTCACAGTTGGACGTAAATTTCTTATATTCATTTCTGTATTCGGTTTTCTCCACACATATCGCTATCCATCCGATCCAAATATGTTAAGTTTACTTTCGTCAGAGGATATAACTCTGTTCCAAAAGTTACAATCTTTACTTTCGTATTCTTTTGCAAATTTTAATCGTTTAGCTTTATTCGCTTTATTGATGAATGGTTTCTTCCTTGGTACTCTATCATTAAAATTATTTTTTCCGCAGTATTTTGCGGCATAATTCGGGGTGAACAATTTTCCCAAAATCCTCACTAACCATTTGAGCAAGTTTTGTTGCCGAAATAGTATCTTTCTTAATTTCGCGAACATCAATCTTTTGTTCTCTTGCACTTAACTTTCTCGGTCGGCCTGCACGCTGTTTGTTTATCACTGTACCTTCACTTTTTAACTTTTTTATAATATAGTGGACTGTGGAAACACTTCTACCTACGCATTTAGCTATTTCTTCATACGATTTTCCATCTTTATGCATCCTCACTATAATTTCCCTTTCGCATATTTGCGTCTCTGTTCTTCTTGAATTCATTGTTACTGAACGCACGATAATCGGCAACTAACGACATAGAAGTTACCATACGATGCCTAGAGATGGGATCAACTTACAAATATTTACATTTTTCGAAGCAAAACAATATTTACTTCAAGAAATGCCACGCGTTCGAACATTTTCGTGACCCTCGTGCAGTACGTTTGTATAATAAATGCTTCTTAACTTCTATATACACCGTTGGATTGACTTGAAATTTTGCACATATTATCCTAATAGTTGTGTATAATAGTAGTTAAGGTGTTATCTTCGAAACTGAACTCTAACATAAATATCTCTTTCGTTTCATTTATTTCTTGCATGTGTTCGAACAATTTCGTGAGCCACTGTATATGTTTTCTATAACATGCAATTACGACAATTGATGAATTTAGTTTAAAATTCGCGTTCATAAAGAATTATATTCATGTCAATTTTGTTTTCGTCTTACCAAAACATAGCAAATTCTGTTCTACACATTTTGTTTCTATTAGACGTAATAACAAAAATCGGCATAACACTATTAGTTTTGATTACTCATAAAAAACGTTCATGAAAATACATAAACTGCAGACACATAGAAAACGAGAACAAACATATACAAACAAAACGGATTCGAAGAAGCAATCAAACAGAAAATGGCTCGGCTCTATTACAGGCTATCAAAGTACATTATGATACACTTAGGTGAAGCACCACTTCTAGATGAAGACGTAAGGGTTGGTGGCCATATAATCATAGTCTAAGCACAGAATTCACATCCTGTTCCATTTCTCTTTCCTGAATGTACAGGAGAATGCACGTTAGCGTGTCTACAGGAATAACGCGACCCATACATGCCATGTAAATGTTCCCACCAAGGCGGACCCTTAATTCCTACCTTTCTCGTAATCTCGTCTGGTAACGCTCTGTAAACTGGGTAGTTGAACTGTTGGAGAGTCATACTCGACCCTATAGATGCGAGAAGATCATTGTCATAGATAGTCATGGCAGGTGTTCCTACTCTTTTGCGTTTCGAGAGCGTATTTGCAAAGATACAAAAGAACGCTAGAAAATATTCTGTACCGATGGGCGAGATGATAAGACTGATACGTGAACGAACAAACAGAAAGTCCGAGGGGAATGAAAAAATACTTGAGATAAACTTGGGAAATGAGGTTTGAGCGGTTAGCTGCTGAAATTTAGAAATTGCGACTGCGTTATAGTAACGCTAACTGTACCTAACGACATGTTTACATGTTTGATTTAAAAAATTTTTGTTTTCTTGAAATTCATGTTGATTTTTATGAAGACAAAGAATTAATTTGTATATTCAATAATGATTGATCGTTTGTTTATTTTTAATCTTAAATGTGTATATGGGTATTGAACGTAAATATGGTCAGAGTTAACATATTATTAACAACTAGAGTTAACATACTTTTTGTATGATAGCATCTGTACTTAAACCCTTACGATGCTTTGACAAGTTTGCATAGCATTTTAACTTTCTTTGTTGGTATTAATATTGTAACTTTGAATAGTTACTTCTGGTTGGCACATCAGTAAATATGCAATAACGTGTAATATACGACACGATAACATCTAAGTAAATAAAGTGGGTTTAAACACTATTGTGTTTAAAACAATAGTGATTAAAATAATAATATATACAACAAAATACAAAAAATATGTCTATTAATACTTACCAATATTTCTAAATTTATTGGAATATCTGTTAAATATTCCTCAAAAACGCAAAATAGACTTGCCTCATTTACAAATTAAAAGGATCAAATATGTTAACTTATATAGAAACTAATAAATTATATAGAAATATACAGTGTAACAATTTATAGAGGACTATACATAGTGTCTAAATATTAATGTCACTATGTAGGTACCATCACAGTATAAATGTTAATCTTTATTTTCTCTTTGTTGTTACTAATGCATTTGTTTTGAATAGACACGAACGACTGTTCCTTATAATTGACGCAGACATGTCTGCAATCTGGTGGCGTGATATGTCGTGTGTAAATCATCAAAGAGGAACAGTTTAATGGCGCTCGAGTTCGCGTGCACTGAAGCATTAGAATTTTCGCCATTAGGGTCATTTTCGAAATGTGAATCATTCTAATTGACCAGCAAGATAAGAAAACATCATACTTTATTCGAACGAAAGGCGATTACTTTATGATGCAGAAAGACGCATCCTTCCGCTTTTATCGCGTCTTTTATGATATAAGAATATTTTTTGAACATAACATTCAAAAAATTAAATTTGTATATTAAATTTTTTTAAACGCAGACATCATCAGATACAATAAATATGTAAGTTTGAATTAATATTAATATACGTTATTTCAATTGTACTTGTTATAAACAGAAACCTTTTCCTTTATTTTATTCTTTATACATATGTATACATATAATTTATAATTGATGTACAGTGGTCAAAATAATGATAGGTTCACTAGCCCCATCGACAGGTTTACTGCTTCTCTTTTGTTTACTTTATCGAAAGTCATTTGTGACGTTTGTTATTATTCCGGAAGGTTGTGCCCTACACACCGTATAAGTCGTCAGTCAAATATTTCAAGCTTTAACACTACGATGTTCTTCTTTCAAAAGCATTTCGACAATTCTCTGGTACAAAAGACGAGATAATCTTAGTTTTACGATGAAATATGTGAAAAATACTATTGATAGTGCAATTTTTTGAACATATTTGTAAAAATTGCGTATATTACGTTTGTGGACATTCCTATAAAATTCTTTGCACAAGTTTTCGATAGGATTCAAATCTGGAGATTGTAAAGGCATTCTTAATAAGTGAAGCACGTTATACAACAGCCATTCTTAAACAACGCCGAAGGTATGTTTCGGAGCATTATACTGCTACAAATAATGGTTATCCAAAACATTTAATTTTATTGCACACACTTTTAAATTTCCTTGTAAAATATTTAAATATCCAAATCAGTCCATAATGACTTTAATCAATTTCAAATTACCTACACTACTTGCTGCAAAACATCCCCACCCACACCATGACGTTACCACTGTCCTCTTTTACAGTAAAATTTGATTATTCGTAAAAAATAATAAAAATCACATTAGAAATAATCACAAATAAATCACATTAGAAATATTTGTCTTAAGATCAAAACAATCCAGGATGAAATAGTATAATTAATGCACTGTATGAATATTCTTTTGACCTACTGTATATGTTATTCATAAATATTTCTATAAACGTTTCAATTGTACTATCTTCAGTATTTTAATCACGTGGAATATCAATGCACCGTCACATCAATGCACAAATAAGCTATTGAAAATTTTATGAAATCTGACAGAGAATGCCGTGAATTTTCTTAACTCGGAGACTGTCGTGGTTGAACCTATTTAATTCGCGACAAGTTCCTAAGAATACTAGTTCATTAGTGCGAGCCACCGTCCTTTGTGGAAGAATTATTTAACTGACTGTAGTTAAAAGAATGAATGCGGAATAAAGCTTCTTCAGAAATTAGTGAGACGTGCACGTGACAAGCGGCCTTAATTAACCTAGACCACGAATCGAGTTTATTTTCCATGGAAAAAAGTGAAAATTATACTCATTCTTTAAATTGATACTTATTCGTTGAATAAATGTTAAGATTTTCGCTTGAAAGTTCGCAATAAGAAAGGCCGACGCAATAGGTAACAAGCGTAAGTAAATACCTGGTACTTTCAACTGGAAACCTTTATAACAAAGTGAATATTTAACTTTATATGATACATTATACAGAGTGTTCGAGATAATATGTGTTGCATGAACTGCGCGGATTCGGGCACCCTACGCGAGTTCTGACCCAGCCACAATTTAATGAGCCTGTATCTAGTTGAAATGCTCGTGATTTGCAGTGTTCTATCGCGATATTGATATAAGAGTTTTGTTCGATAGTTGTAAGTGTTCGCGTTCGTGATTTTAAAGTATTCTAATTCGTGTTGTAACGTGTTCTAATTCTAATCGTGTTATACAGGGTGTCCCAAAAGGAACGTAACACCCGGAAATGGGAGGTAGCTGGGATCATTCTGAACAACTTTTTCCCTTGCAAAAATGTCGAATGAGGCTTCATTTTTAAATTATTAAGGAAAAACACCGACCAATCAGAGCGCGTAAATTTCGCGCACTCGCAGGCAGTCGGAGTTGTCGGCTTACGTAGTCAGGAGCGAACACGGTGAACTGTAAGCCGACCACTCCGTCTGCCTGCGAGTGCGCGAAATTTACGCGCTCTGATTGGTCGGTGTTTTTTTTTAATAATTTAAAAATGAAGCCTCATTCGACATTTTTGCAAGGGAAAAAGTTGTTCAGAATGATCCCAGCTACCTCCCATTTCCGGGTGTTACGTTCCTTTTGGGACACCCTGTATTTTATTCTTATTCTAATCGTGTTATATTTCGTTCTGTCGGTTGTCGCAAAAATCACCGTCGACGTCACCTTTGATTTGAAGATTCGGAAGGGGGTGAGGGATACAATTGGCCACGACTTTTCAGAAGTTGCCGCCTTCGTAGAGGTGATGGTCATCCTTGGAAGTGGCAACGACCAAGGGGGGTGACGTGCGACGGACATCCGCGTATTTTAGGGAGAAAATACGTAGCAGGTAATAAGCTGGAGAAACGCTCTGACTCTGAGTACGAAGGTTGAAGTTAACGGAATCGAAGATTAGCATGTTGGACCCCAAGTAATAAACTTGGGTCGTCGTCGCGAAGGTATTTTTTCTAAAGAAAGATAGTCAATGGTTTTATAAACTTATTGCTGGTACGGATCAATTCGGATTTCTTTGGCTATTGCCGTACAAAAATAGAAATTCCGAACCTGGGGATTTACGAGGGGTCTTCGAGGTATGCTGTCGATAATGATATGTGAAAATTGATGCATCACTTTAAAAAGTGATGTAACAATATGAACCAGTGTTTTTCGCGTATACGGTATTTCAAAGCCTGTATTCAAGGAAATTGACAATTGTCAAAAAATACGTAGAAAATATTGCACTATATTCTATTAGGGATACGATCATTTGTGTCAACTTTCAATATTTGCATTATATGTATTAGGTTGGTGCATATGAAATGTCGGATTTTTAAGTGAATATATAAAACTACATATCTTGTTTCAAAAGCCGTTTATTTAATTAAAATATGATCCATTTGCTTAAGTACACTTTTCCCAACGAGATTGTAATATATAAACGATTTTATTAAGGAAATTCTGATCTTGGGAGTCAATAAACTCTGATATTGAATTTTTCAGATTCTCTTCATTTTCGCTTCGTATAGGCCATGGAAACAGTCCTAAATGTTTAAAACAATGAAAGTTAGTTGATGAGATATCTCATATATGTCCTGGGTGTAGAAAAATTTAAAACTTCAACTCATTTAATTTCACGATCATTTTGTGCGACGCATGCGGGCAAGCGTTGTCTCGGAGGTGCCGATTAATGAGTGATGGGTGTACAATTTTCAATTTTTTTTGCACTTTTCAAACCAGCCGCAAATTTCGTTCGATTACATTTTTTTCCTCAAACGCATGGTTTATATTGCCGGTAGCTCTTACAGCATTATTGCCAAATTTATACTCGTATAAAAAAATTACACGAGTATCGGCTGAATTCGTGTCGGTACAAAATACAAAACAAATAAAAGGAAACATTTTTAAGAAAACCTTCTTTGTTGAAATGTGACTATGACAATGGACAGTACAGCTATCAAAGAGGCTGTGCCAAAAACGTAAGCATAAAGGAAACATGGTGACAAAGGTTCACGTGTACAGAAAATCGGACATTTCATATGCACCAACCTAATATGTAGGATGGGAGCAAGAAGATATGAAAACGGATTAAAGTAACAAAGTATAGTTTAATATAAAAAGCAGTACATTGTGGCGTCGATATGCGGCCGCCACGTCGCTGCCATAATATAATTATTTAGTCTATGTTTAAACTAGCGGGCGGGAATGAAATGTATAAATGAGGCGAACGTGTGAACGTTTGCTAACAATAAGTAGTACTTGAAGTGTTTGCGTGAGAACGTTTGGAAAATCGGATCGAGTGTCGCGTTGGGTGTTCGAGTTCGAGGAATGCCTGAGAGTACGAGTGTATCGTGAATTATTGGTTTAGAGTGAATGCGACTCGGTGTAAAAGAAGAAAGAATGATTTTGAGTAAGATTTGAATAAGTTTCTTAGTCATTAAGTCGCTGTGTGTCGAACGGGTCGGTCAGACCCCGCGAATAAAGTGTTTGGCAATTTCTCAGCAAGCGAATGTTTTTATTTTTGTTTTGCCTGCCTACCTTTCCATCCCATAACATAAAGAATCAATCGATGTTTTCTTCTCAACGGGTCTGTCGCCACTGATTCTTCCACGCTTCTACGCTTTATGTGGATATTTTTCACATTCGCACTTTCTTTTGTTACACACGCACTCTTCCTCTCTCACACCCGAATCTTGCATCCTTCTTGCCGATCATGCTACGCAAAAACACGCATACCACACGCCATCGCTTGTCACCGATTCACACATGAATTTTATGTTTGCATCCTAAGAATAAAGGTGATCTTCAGTTTTCTAATACGCGAACAAATCCAACCTGAACACCCCGGTTGTAATGAAACTTACGTGGAAGATAGTTCTCAACAAAATATTTGACACGTATTTTGTTTATATCGGACATCGTGGACATTGAAGGGGTAATAACAGCCCTCAAAGTTAATGGCTGAAAGGATATTTTTTGAAAAATCTCTGGAACTAAAACAGATAATGGACAACTTTTTGTTTTAAATTGTGAGTCTTTAAATAGACTCAAACCATGCCTGGTTGCCCCTCTTCACAGGAGGCGAATTCAAATTATATAACTAATATACCTCGCTAAAAACAAAAAATTAAAAAATACGTATCCTCCATTTTCGTCTGCAGTTTATATGAACAAAGTGACAAGAAAATAGATTAACATTTAGTAAAAGAAATTAAACAAAACCTATAAATTTTCAATATATTTTTTAAACTAATGAGGTTTATTAAAAGTTTCTTTTGCAGAATAATTCTCTATTTAAAGACGCGCAATTAAAAAAGAAGCTTTCCATTATCTCTTTTAGTTCCAGAGATATTTCCAAAAATATACTTTCAGCCCTTGACTTTGAAGGCTGTTATCACCCCTTCAATGTGAACGATGGCCAATATAAAAAAATACATGTCAAATATTTTCTTGCGAAGTATCTTCCACGTCAGTTTCATTAAAATCGGAGTGTTCCCTTGTAAGTGGAATTCTGAGAGAAATTTAAGGCCGATTTTCTAAAACGTCGCTGAATGCCTTACTGCGGTTAAAGTTGTGAAACATAAGAAATCATTTACCAGGGAATAATAAGCTTAAAAACCAACCAAGTACATCATCGAGCAGTAAACTACTTGTTGATATAACAGCGGATATTGCTGTTTGCAACTTTAAGGATGGCTTGGCCACTTTCGTCGAAGTAATACAATTATTGGGTAAGATGTAAGCGAAAAGTGTTGCAACTTTTGCGTGAAATAAGAGGCGCAGCATGAAAGATAGCAAATGTTCGATAACGGATGCTATTAAAGACGCTCAGAAATTCGCAGAAAATTCAAGAATGAGAAAGAACAGGTTCATCTAAACAGACAAAAAGGCATTTCTACGGTATAATTCTGTTTGAGATAATTTGAGCGTTGTTTTCTTTGTATATAGTTAACGCTAATAAAAAAACCGTGGTTGGAAAAGTTACATATTTAACAAGCAATATGACAGGCTATCAATTTTTTAGTTTTAATATATTCCACATTGTTTTTTAAATTAAATTAGGTACACAAATACATACATATGGGATGCTAGATTTTTTGCAAATTTGTTAAATAAGAAGCAACTGGTGTTAAATTAAATTAAGTGATTTGATATAAAAATATTGTAGATATAGTTTTGGAAAATAAATAAAAAAGAAAATGCTTTTAGTTATTAATAGTCTTTTCAATTTAAATGTGGTTTGTTTTATTTTTATTATTTGCGAAGTATAAGTATTGTATATCCATATCATTGTTGTGCTACTTTTATTTTATCAGTACATATATATATTTATTTATTTACTTCACTTTTTTATATTGCCAATACGTTAAGAAAAGATTAACTTGTATTTTCCGGAAAGATAAAAATTGAAGTGTGTATAATTTTATTTAACTGAAACTAGTTTGTTCATTTCAGGTATGATAACAATATCGCAATAAATAATAGTTCACTTATTTTGATTGATAACTTATTACTATTCAATGTTGGTAGTTTCTAAACGAATCAATTTTGAACTGTATTTGTTTTGATGGCTCTTTTATTGTCCATTACGATATTTTATAACTATATAAAGGAAAATTAATATCTGCTGTTATTGAACTAATAATTGAGTTTTTTTTTAATGTTTGGAAATTATATAAATACATACATTTTCTATATGAAATTCATTTTACAAATACAATTATGACTTTAGAAATACATACATATTTAGTAACATATAAATATCTATAATTATATTTATTAACAAATACTTATTCTTTGCAGATACAATGTACTAAATAAACATACTTTAACAGAATGAGACCAATCTCTAAAATAGTAAATGAAATTCCTGTAATTACGATGTGTCAAAATTTTATCAATATTTTACTTTAATAACCGTTTCGAATAAAATGATACAATACAAACGAAATTACAATATTTTAATGAAACAAAATATGCAACAGTTACTAATGTAAGCGTAGTGGTTCATTCGCGTTCATTTTAAATATTTTTTTTTATTAGTAATTTTAAGATAGAGACAGCGGAACTGGTTCACGTATCACATTTACAAATATTTAATTTCAATTTACTATTACATTGAACAATTTCATACAAAAGTTAAACAAGAAAATGAGACGTTTGGGAAGCTTGTGGAAAACTTAGCTCCCTAAAGCGTTGAAGGAGCCGGAAATGGGAGGTAGGTGGGGTAATTCTGAACAACTTTTTCATTTGCAAAAATGTAGTACGGGGCTTCATTTTTAAATTATTAACGAAAAACACCGACCAACGACAGCGCGAGAATCGCGCGCGCTCGGAGGCAGAAGTGTAGGCCCGAGTTATAATTGGCCGTGGTCGCGATCGAATCGCGTGGCGTGCGATTCTCGCGATCTGATTAGTCGGTGTTTTTCATTAATAATTTAAAAATGAAGCCCCATACGACATTTTTGCAAATGACAAAATGGTTCATCATGACCCCACCTACCTCCCATTTCCGGCTCCTTCAACACTTTTGGGACACTCTGTATAGTATGAAAAGTGATTCAAATAGAATACTATTCCGATGAAAAATCATGCAATCGTTACTAAGGATAAAACGAGTTGAAAAGACTATAGTTAGCTCCTTCGTTACGTGCACACGGTTTATAATATTAACTAAATGTTATTAAATTATCACCCGATTTTAATTCAATATCAAACTAAACAAGCGTCACAAAGAAAAACTTTTCACGTAATCTATGTTGTGGGGACCCAGTAAAAATATTATGATCAATTTGTTCTTGTGAATAATCTTCCCAAGGCAAAGCAAAAGAGAGATTGAAAATGATAACAATCTAAGGCGGTAAGGGCGCGTATGTTGAAAAATGAAACGTGACAAAATTTTTTGTACAAAAATTTACGCGTTTCCCGCTCGAAAAGTTTCAACGGTAAAATTGCAATATCGAACACTTGGTTTTCTTCACTAAAACAACATAAGATAAGCGAAGATCACCGGAGCTTCTCAATTTTCCTCCATAATTGCAAAAATGGTATTTAGAATATTTGTTTACAACACTTGACCCCTAATTTGCTTAACAATTATAAATAAATTTAACAGTTACAAATTTCCCTCAATCAAGCTCCCAATTTATGTTACAAACAAACTCTTTGTGATTATACAGGGTGTCCCATAAATGATGAAGGAGCCGAAAATGGGAGGTAGGCGGGGTCATTCTGAACAACTTTTTCATTTGCAAAAATGTCGTACGAGGCTTCATTTTTAAATTATTAAGGAAAAGCATCGACCAATCAGAGCGCGTGAATCGCGCGCGCTCGGAGGCAGAAGTGTAGGCCCGAGTCATAGTCGACCGTAGTCGAGATCAAACGTAGTTACGGGCATCGAGTGATAACTCGGCTGGCCGGTAACCCAGTGGCAACCGATAGGTAACGCGAGATGTCAGTTTAGTAGAAAGCTATGACGCGAAAACCGGTTAAAAAGAAAAATCGGAATAATTGTTGAATTATTCTTCATTCGTGAATAATAAATAAACTAATTCGTCATTATTCACGAAGTCAGGATAAATCAAATTTCTAACGATATTGTAGTTCGTTATCGCAATACTTGAAAAATATTTTGAATCGAATAACTAATAAATCCTGCGTACGTTCAATGAAAAAATGTACAAACAATTTGAATACGACTTACCCATTGATTCACAAATAATAATTCGATGCAAATGAATTTTCGTCATCAGGACGATTCTTACAGATGAAAAAATTATTCTTTTCGCACAGAAACTCTCAATCCAATTCACTGTGACTTTTCGTTATTATCTGCCATTATCACTTTTCCCTCTCATTTTTCACTAAGTAAACGATATCAGTCCGACACGTAAATAGGCCGAACTAAAGCCACCGAACGATTTTTCAGAAATAATTTTCACTGCACTGTCTCGAAGAAGAGAAACCCGCGATCACGACTGGAAACAGTATTTTGACTACAATGTGTCGATCTTCACGCGCCGGCCAAAACGTTCAACAGAGCATCGTTGCTTGGCAACGGTTGGCGGCTTACGCTTTGTGATCGAAAAGGAACCCGAGAACCGTGGCTCGTACAAACATTACTTCACACAACACGTAAATCTATGTGGGACATGTTACATGACATTATAGATATTGGAATCCTCATATCTATGTTCGAGATAGTCATCTGGATAGAGTTGCATCGATAACGCTATTTTCAGCAAAATCTGTATAGAAGAATTCTTAAATTCTTAATTTTTTATATACATATTTATAAATTCACTAAAGAATCAGAACTAGCCTAAAATTACGTCTAACGTTATTTGAACACGTTTAAACATTCACTTTGTAAAAGTATACCATTTTTTTTGTAAGTGTTTATAAAATAATATTTTTTGCGAACAATTCACGTATACCGTGTACATATCAGAGAAAAATCAATTAATTTGTTTAGAAATCAAATATATCCACCTGTTACAAAGGTGCCTCAAAATAGTTTAAATAGAATGTTTTAAGTTGTCGACCAATACACCATTTCAATTATAATTTTTAATAAAGTCAGTTACAGGAAAGTCAATTAATCTGCTTAACAATCACAAATGCAATTGCCTATGACAAACTTCCGCGAAAATAATATATGAAATATTTATAACTTCAATATTTCAGGTTTCTAATGAATAGATTATTTTAATTATTCTTTTTAATAAAGTGAAATAAACAATAATTAGTTGTTAATGGAAGCGTGGGGGCTAGTGGTTACATTAATTTCATGTATTATATATAAAATAGAACTCTGCTATTTTCGTCATACGCGCAATACATTTTCAAGAATTTCATTCCTTTTAACACGTCCAGTTCAAAGACTATAGATTTACAGTTTACGTGACCAACCTAAAGTTACGAGATCAGCGCGTGCAATTTGCCCTCGCACGTATTAGGTCGCAGTTGATGCCATAAGGTTAGCACGTATATGGCACAGAATTTTCCCGTATACTAACCTTAAAATGTATCCTCATTATTAACACCGGAGTGATCGATATTCCGTTGGATTGTACGTTATCATGTGGTGATGGAAAAATGCCATTAATCCTCTGAAACAGGAATTACTCACGCAACAATATAAGAAGAGTGTGTGCAAACACGAACACAGGACAGTAATAAAAATTTAAAATAAAGTATAATAGTATATGAATAGAATTTATTGGAACAATCAAATTTTTTATAAATGTAAATTTGAAAGTAGCCACTTTTAGATTAACGAGGTTTTCATAAGAAAAAAAAAATGAACGAACTAATAAATGGCTGTTAACACTATTTCTACCAAGAGGTGTCAAAAGACACCTTTCAAATTTTAACATAAAATTATTCTCTATGTTGAATTGTTTCTCCACAATTAATTTTTTTACTTTTCATACAATGTTTGTTAAATTAATTCAGCGATATCATTTCCCTCCAGCTAATATTCGCTAATTTCCCTCGTTGCATTTTAGTGTACACCGTTGCACCATTGTATATTAGGGTGTCCCATAAGTTGTTTCCTTTTTTGATAGACATTCGTACTCAATACTTATAGTTCAAAGTTGGTTCGTTGCATTAATTGTTCAGCTGTATCACCCTTCTCTATCCCTTTATCCCTCTATCTCATTTTGTGTCATATTACAAAAAGGAAAAAACTTATGTGACCCTAATATTTTGTAGATCGATGAATTAAACTAGAATTCACAGCCTAATTAAATAATCTCCAATAAATACACGTCAATGTATCAATAAATATATTCCTTAAATTATCTACATTTAACTGATAATTTGAAATCTCTACCAGTTTCGGCAATGATTTGTATACAAAAGGGGTAAAAAGACACTGTTTGGTTGAAATAGGTATACACAAAATCGTGGTAGAAATAGTTAACAGGACAAGTTATGTCTTTGATCTAGATTGTGCTGTTACTTTGCAATTATATTAACTTTTAAATTGCAAAGTGGGAAGATTGAAAAATTGGTACATTTGAAAATTTTAGTCTATAATACATAAAAATGGAGGATTAAGGTTTTAATATTTTGCAAATTTAGAATTTTGCAGATTTCAAAAGTTTTAAAATGCTTTAAACACATCGAGGAGCACTCGCGAGTTTTCTCGTGTTTCGCGTCCCATCTGTTACGGACCACACGCGAGTTTTCTCGTGTTGCGGCCCCCGTTTGTTAAGCAAAAAAGTTACGATAATTGTCATGTTTATAGGGAACCATTTTATTTAATTCAACGATATCCTTGTGTGTTTAAATCTTTTTATGTTTATAAAATGATAAATGAAAAAATAAATCATATATAAAATCGAAACACGAAGTGTGAACAAAGAACATTAAAATTATAGTCGCGGCTGCACAGGATCATAATAATAATTGTTGAAAAACATAATTTTTTTCTTATAATACCTGAAATATATTCTGTTATACAATTTTTGAAAGTTTCACAAAAATTGCTTCATAAACAACAAAATTATGATAATTTCCGTATCTTACAAGTTTGTCCAAAAACATGTGGTCCTAGGTGTATGTTTTACAGATTTCTTATAGTGGTCCTTAATGCGTTAGAGAGGTGGAAGTTCGAATACTTGAAAATTAGCGGATTTACGACTTTGGAAGTATAGAGATTATTAAAATGTTGTGGACTCCGCTCTTCATATACATTTCTATGAACGCTCTGTAACTTCTTCCGTTGTTGTAATATATGAAAGGCTACGATAATTTTTTCTTTTACTTGCTTGCAATTTGTAATTTCTTCCGAATATACAATTGATGCAATATTACTCCATAAATGAAAGTGCAGCGGAGGTAGACACGATCAAGTGAACGCATACTCCGACAAAATTCGAGGTCGATTTTCTCGAAAATAATGACACGTATGAACAATTTGTATTAAATATTTTTTACTCATTTTTTTCACGTAGAATCGCCCCCTTTTAGCCGACACCACCAGTTACTGAACAACCTGTTTAACTTGTTGATCGAACTCTCAGATTTATTAATGACCTGCTGCATGCGTCATTCAACGTATTAATAAATGGATAGCATCCTGCAAAGTATTATGAAATATTTACAATAGAATTTTAAGTAGATTATCTCAGTAGAAAGAACAAAATATTAATTTACAAAACAAAATATTAACTTGCGTTTTATAATTTAATCTGATAATAATTGAGCACGCTTAAAATACATCTTCTTGCTTTAAAATGTTTAAAAGGAAATGATACATACAAAAGTGTGAAGCTGCCTTTAAACTAAGTTATACCTATCACGCCCAATGAAAAAGGAGCACGATGCGTTCCCGCTCTCTTCCTCTTACAGTTCCACATTTTTCATAAAAATCACCGGCTTTCACGCGAAATTACAGTTCTCAGTCAGCTCCTCCGGTGGAAGCTCGTCCACCCAAATTGCTCTTGTGAATCATCTCTCAAAAGTAGAAGCAGGTGGCGATGGTCATTACTAAACACCCGAACGCTTTGTTTTAAAGAGTGATGCAAGTTTGAGATTACAGTTGCAAGCCGAGCCAAGCCGAGGGAAATATTGGTGAGCATGGCATTCGACCATTTTTCATATCGTGATAAGCCAGATTGAGAAGACTGTGTCCCTTAGATGGTGGTAGCGGATTATTCACAAGGTGCAAGTGTTGATTAAGTTGGTAACATGCAAATAGTTCATTTCAGCGTCTATCTTCCTTCGTCTGTCCTTTTATCGGCTAAATATATTGCCAGCGACCTAAGCTTGACCCCGACGGAGCGTGCCAGGATCCGACATAATTGTACGCAATTTATCATTGAAGGGCGGCGTTGCCATCACAGTTAGCCGGAAACTATTTACGCAGTCGTAGAACATTGCAACAGATATACGAGGTCTGTTCAAAAAAAAACAAGGTGACTTTTAAAATTACGCCTACTACATATGTTCCGTCGCACGTGGAACAGAAAACGCGAGGATTTCTAAAGGGAGTTTATGACGGTTCTTTTACGAAAGGCTATTTTTGAGATACATATTTTTTGCTGTATCGTAATATTCATTTACCTTTTTTCGACAATAGAGTTTATATTTTAATCTTCGTTTCGTTCTCAATAGCCGCGCTCATGTCATAAACTCGATTTTTCCCAGAGGGTCATCCAGCGATCCGCGAACCTAACAGGACTTGGCATTCGAGGGCCTACCTGGCGGAAAAGTCCCAATCGCGGTCGGTCTTTGGGGGTCCTCTCGATCGAGGCGGTGTCACTCCCACCCGCTTCCTAAAAAGGCGCGTCCAGGGCGCAAAAGGGGGTGGGCACTACCGTCAAGGAGCATGATGATTGGAAAATTAACGATATGAACGAAAACCAATCAGCATGCTCCACCCACTTCCAATTTTTCGCGGAAGTACGAGCGACAACGAGTCAACAGAATTCAATAAGTCGTCAAACGTATCGGACGAACAAGAATCATACAAATCGTCAAACGTGTCGGACGATAGAAATCAATCGCAACTTTAAACGCTTCGGAAGTAAAGATCAAACGCAACGTCAATCGTATCGGATTTAGACAACAAATAACAAGAAGTCTATCGTTTCGGATTTCTATCATCTTCTATATTAAAACATATTCCATTGTATCGAAGATTAACGTACTCTAAACGGGTCCATAATTTGGACAATCTGGAAACAGTTATTTCAAAGTTACTTCCGCGAAATAACGACATCTCATCACGTCAAACGTTACACAGGGACGAATGAGATTTTTCAACATACATTCAATTTCAAATTTTTTTTTTGTATTGTGTTGGTATGTCCCCAACATAAGTTGACAATATCAGCCGTTTTGCGTTTATAGTTTGTTTTTGACGGATACAAAGGTATGACGTGTTTTGATGTGCTTGGCGATCGAAAATAATGGATCAAAGAATCTGTATAAAATTCTGCGTTAAAAATGAAATTAAGTGCCCCGACGCACTTAAAATATTGACTGTGGCATTTGGCGAGTCTATTTTGAGCAAAAAAAGTGTTTGTAAGTGGTACAAGTTCTTCACAGAAGGCTAAGAAGATGTTAATCAAGACCGAAAAATCCACGCCAGATTCGGTCAAATGTAAAGGTTTTGCTTATGGTTTTCTTCGATTACAATGGCATGGCGCGTCATGGGTTCTTGCCAGAAGGTCGTACGGTCAACAAGGAATATTACCTTCAAGTTATGCGCCGTTTGCGTGAATCAATACGAAAAAAATGCCCGGAATTGTGAAAACACAAGTCACGGATATTACACCCCGATAATGCACCAGCGCGCACGTCATTGCTTGATCGTGATTTTCTGGCCCAAAACAACACTGTAATCATGCCTCAGCCACCGTATTTACCGGAATTGGTCGCCTGCGACTTTTCCCAAAACTGAAAAGACCCATGAAAGGACGAAGGTTTGCCACAATTCAGGAGATAAAGGCCGCAGCGTCAGAAGAGCTCAAGACCATACCAAAAAGCGCATACCAGAAGTGCTTAAAGGATTGCTAAAGGCCCTGGCACAAGTGTATTATATCTAATGGGGATTACTTTGAAGGTGACAAAATTGATATGGATGAATAAATAAATATTTTTCGAGAAAAATAAAAATAAAAAGACAAATACTGTTTATTTGTCACAAATCTTGCGAAGTCTTAAACTTGTGAGAATGATTAAATGTATGGATGCGGTGGAGCATGAATTTATGAATGAATCTGTGAACCCAGGTGAACAATTAGGAGAACGAGTCTGAAAATATAGGTAAATGATTGGCTTGATGACTTTGTAGATACAGATAAATGATTAAATAAATGTGTCTATGAATGTAGGTGAATGATTAGATGTGTGGTCACTGAGCTGTGATATGCGATGTTGCTAAGGATGCGTGATACGCGCGACTGATTTATAGTGCGCTATAATACAGTTTATTAAATAAATAAGCAGTGCGCAGGAAATATAACTATTCACAAATATACGAGACTATTGACGGACGATTAACTAACTGCGAGAGGAAGACATGGAAGATTGTTCGGAACTGACTTTAACTGATTGATACTGACTCTGGTGAAACTGTACTGAAGTGTTCTGGTTGAAGTTATTCTAAACTGTTCTGACTGGGTCGCGATGATTTTCCTCTTTTATAACATTGGCAAAAAGGGCCTTACGATTACAGAACACTGAAGGTGCAGTTTGATAACACCACTGTCAATGCCCTGACTTTCCGGTACGGGTAGAAGCTGTTTCTAAAATTCGTTTGTAGTAAATAAAATTTGTTTGTAGAATTTGACAACTAAAACGTGATCATCACGTGTATAAGGATCATTGGGCCGCGATGGTCATGGGACGGTATTAACATGGTATTAACCATGACGGTACATGGCTGGCAGCGTTTTATGAAGGGTAGCCTATTCAGCTAGACATGTGTTAGAAAGTACAAAATAATTTCGCCAATGAAATTTATTTCAATATTATTTCCTTCGACACTACGACCCACGTGCCGCTACAGATGGATGAATACACATCAATTATTAAATGTAAAAACATTCTTAAATATGAATTTGATTTTACATATGAATGAATACATCCGAAAAATAGGTCTATGGCTTGAAAACATCATGCGAGTTCGAGTGGTTTTCAAATAGTGTAGTACATACATATCGTCCAGATTTATTAGCGAAGGTAAATATTAACAAATATGAAGTTCAACCTTTGTTTTTCCAGCGTAAACATCATCTGTGTTGAAACACTGTGTTCTCTTAATAGAGAACGGTTATACAACAAATACGATAAAACAGTTGTGTAAACTGAAAAAACTAAATTGACAAGAGTTTATTGAAAATCTAAAACGTGTGCACGACGAACGGAAAGAACGGTTAATCCGAAATAGGACTTTCTGTTTTTAGTTACTTGTGAAATTGATAATACGAAAGATGTACAATCAAATTGTAATTTTCGATTAATTGGGAATCCGTTTAAGAAACATTCGATAAATATTGAAAACGTGAACGCTGAAAAGTCAGTGAACGTGTTACACACGATCAGAGTTTTTTATTAAATCCGAACCCGTGTGTCTCTACAGCGTTTTACGGCTATAGAGTGATATGTTGTTAAAAATAAACTGTTGTATACTTGTTAATGTTCAATAAAATGTTTACTGTATTAACACTTAAAACTAAATTGACAGTTGGTTATTATAAGTGTAACTGTGTTGTGTAACGAATACTGTGATAATGTAGAATACTGTCGGATATACGTGAAGGTTGCAGAGATGTTGTTACTGTTAAAAGTTGATTAAGACTCATTTCCTCCAGGAAGAGTTCCTGAGGAGGAAAAGTAGGAAAACCGGGTGGTTGTCCTGATTGGCTTACTGTTTTACCAATCACAGTGTGTAAAATTGGGCATCATCCTACCCCGTGCGACCTTAGTGCAGTCCGCGCGGAGTAAGATGTGTCGCGTGGAGGTGATAATAAGAGAAAACGGGCCTAAGACAGAATTTCCTTTGGGTGGTCGTCAAGGGGGTCCTGGTTACTGTCTCCGAGGCCCAGTCCTCGAACCCTCCGGAAACTCACATTTATGGCATTGCAATAAACTGTTGAGACCGTCGAAAGCACTTGAACATAGAAATCGTGAAAGAGGAAATATATGAAATGACTCTCAAAAACAGCTATGGTCGTTGCATGCCATGAATGTGCTAACAATGTGCAGGCCAACTGTTGTTCCTGTGTACAAATTGCTAGCTGTCCTAATTACCGTAACGATCCCTTTCGATAGTTAATAATTCAACTCTAGGTCTGTAAACAGAACGTAATGTCTTAAAAAATATCTGCAATGGGATTCAAACTCGTAACAGAAACAATAGGTGTTATTACATTAATTCTACGAATGAGCAATTTTACCAGTTGCTTTTGGAGAAAAAGATTCTCACTTAAGGAAAGAAACAATTGTAGCAACTTTAACATTCTTATAAATATAACAATCTTATAGATTAATTACCATCAGTCCCAAAACTATCATCGATTTCAATATTTCAGACTTTACCATTACGTACAGTATTATAAATCAGAGTAACACTCATTCTTACTGTTTTTTAGCACTAGTTCGCGATATTAGATTATGGAATAATACCCGAACTGCAGCGCTTCCTTACCCCTTTTACAGCAGTAAGGATAATAATTAGTTTGACAGTTGTATTAAATATCTATTTATTCTTGATGATGTGTTATAAATACGTGTAGTTGTGTGAAAAATAATAGGTGAGTGCTCGGACCCTAACGACTGTCAAGTCAAGAGAAAAGCTAGTTGTTTCTCGGACAGTTTCAAACAGAAGACTACTTCTTTTTAGTTTCTTGCAGACCAAGTCGACACTCTTTGGGTTAACCCCTACTTAATTTCTCGTAAACCAAGTCGACTCTCTGCCCGTGCACCAACCAAGTCAGCCTAAAAGCCTCAGGGAGTTGGTCTAGCGTGGGTGTCACCAAAGGCCACCAATCAGTGTGGTGCCAGACCCTTTGGTGAAATGTCATAGGCTATCATGGTTTCGCAAATCAGCACGCTAGACACTGCCCACGTATGCTAGTTGAAGATCCTGCCGGCTGTGGTGCACGTGAGCCCCAGAAGTGGCGGCTTAGTCCCTTTACGTTGGGACTTGTCCTTGAAGTGTTGGTTTAGAGACGCTCGCAAGCTAGACCCCTTGGCGGGTCTTGTCTCTGACTTCGCGGACGGCACCACAGGAGGTCCGTTGGTGACACGAAACAGAGAGTTAGACATTGCCTCGAGTTAGTTGTACAAGCGAGTCTTGGGTTATTTCCGAAACCCTGGCCAGAATGAACGCGAATGTAAAGGTCCCCGGAAGTCATAAATTATCTACCCTACGATACTCGAACAATACATACTTTCGGGCGAGTCTCGAATCTACGAGAACTTCCTTAAGGAAGGTTCTGTTCAATGTTAAAGAAGCCTTAAAACCTAAAAGGTTATTGCTTCAGTATGTGTCAATGAATTGTGGAAATTATAATTGCAATCCGAAATTCGAAAGATATGCGACCCAACATAAATTATACGTAGGTCTGGTTTCTGTTACTATGGTCCTTGAAAAGGTTATTTAAAGATAAATGAGTGGACTGTATATCAATGTGAGCTTAATTATTAACGGTCAATTCGTCCTGTTGTACTCTGTCGTGTCCAATATTATTTACTACTGTACGTTTTCCAAAGTGTTTCGTTATGCCACGAAACACTTACTTTTAATAGTAGTCCAAATCATTTGTATATTCAATTTAAACCTAACGTCATGTACAAGTTCATAAATGTATCACTGTCCCTGCGTATGGTATCAGAAGAAGTGTCTGTATGGTTTTTATCATTTCGCATTTGCATTAAACTTACTGATTTTAAGTAATATATATTATAATACAAATTTACATTACTTGTGTTTATACTACGTAATATTTGCATACTGTCGTTCACTGTAGTAATTTTTTAACCTTAATAATCAATATTTCTCACTAGCCTTTTAATATTCGCAATCCGTTCACCAGAAACTAACTATATCGGCAAAACATTAGCAATTTACAAAAACAGCAATGGCTAATTTCAATTAGTATAAAATTGATATAAAGCGACAGTAGTCATAACCTGCAGAGAATTGTTTTAGCAAACTCGTTTATTAAAGTCCTAGAAAAGCTTGTGTTTGCTATAGACCAGTGTTTCCCAACGTGGGGCCCGCGCCCCACAGCGGGGCAATTTGATTATAAGAGGGGCGGGGGGGCAATTCAAAAATTGACTCGACACGAGTTTAACCCTTTCGCTCCGGGCCATTTAAATGCAATGCTAGATGTCGGTGCCAAATTTAACGAAAAAAGAAAATTCTTAAATAATTGCGGTAAATAATTATTAGGTATAATTTCGCTTGACGAGACCAAAATATCAACTGGGTGTTTGGCGTCGTCAAGTAAGCCTTCCTGCGACAGACGGCAGGCTCCGCGGGGAACCCCGGACGTTTTAAAATCTCGTTAAACAACGCAGTTGTTCGCACCTGAATGGCCCATCGCAACTTCTGTAGTGTTTCAATTGAATTTTTTAATATTAAAAATTATGTATGTTACATAGGGGGGCATAAGAATTTCAGAAAGGCTAAGGTGGGGCATGGCACGAAAAAGGTTGGGAAACACTGCTATAGACATTAGTCGTTACTTATGTGCTCAAGCAGCTTCTCGTTCGTTTATCACATGCACATATTCGAATGTAATGTCAATACCACGCGACACGATGATTTATCATTTTAGAAGAATAAATTGTTAACCATAATTCTGCGCCACCAACTCACGTTTATCATTTCGTTTGCTCGCCCTCAACCCATCGGTGGAATTGCTCTTTCACTCGTTAATGTCGTTGGACATTACGAAAGTTCCTTCCACGCAATAAAAATGTTGATACGAATATGATGAAAAAACGTTAACGGTATACGGAAGAGAAACGCAGTCGGAATAACCTACACCGTTTGTTCGAAATGGCACATTTGTTTGATTCTGATGATCGTTTATTTGAAACATGACCGCTTTATCCTCTTACCGTTATAGTTACACTTGGCGGAAATTGTAGAATGTGCAATTTCATAATTTGGGCTAACACAATATATACGTAGCACACAGGCACAACTTTAATCGAAATTAACCACATCTGCCATGTATATACACAGTATGCCTGAAAAGTAACGGAACTTTTTAAATACAAAAAAAGTATTAGTTATTTTGTCAAAATTAATTTTGTTTATTTAAAATACATTCCTTCCGCATCAATACACCGCTGAGCACGCTCAGACAATGTTAACATAGATTTTTTTATGTCGTTTTGCGGAATCACTTCAATCACCCTTGACACAGCTGCTTGGGCTTGTGTAATAGTGTCATAAAACGTTCCTTTCATGGCTAATTTCAATTTTGGAAAAAGGAAGTAATCGCATGGAGATAAGTCAGGCGAATATGGAGGATGTTGGAGCACAGAGACTTGTTTTTTCGCCAAAAATTCACGAACTGCGACTGTTCTGTGATATGGTGCATTATCATGCAACAGAAACCAACTCCCTGGCGCTCGATATTCGGGCCTCACACGAACGATTCTTTTCCACAAACGTTCCATAACACCCAGATAATATTCACCATTAATATTTTGTCCCTGTGGAACGAATTCTCGAAGTATAATGCCTTTAGAATCGTACATTTCCTTTCGTGATTTTCCTTTTTTGGCCGACCTGGCTTTGGGTCGTCTTCCAAAATATCACAACCGTCTTGGAATCGTTAATACCGCTCAAACAAACGTGTACGGGATACACAATCGTCACCATAAACTTTTTTCATTAATTCAAACGTTTCTGTAAAACTTTTACCGAGCTTGAAACAAAATTTAATATTAGCTCTCTGCTCCATCGTGATTTTGTGGCACGGTGACAAAAGTTTCTGTCGCTTTAACCACTATAAGTTTGCAATTTGTTGCTCGATTCGAATAATGATTGTTTTGTTTTATAGGGGAGGAAGACTGTTTTCACGATTCATAACACGATTCATAAATTGCGGGAACCCTCCTACAACACGGCATCCTATAACACGGATTCGCTCTAACAAGATAAAAAAATTGCAAAAACCTTTGTACAACACTGACCACTTAAGTCTAAATTGAAAATGAACTATGAAAAGAAGTAAACAGTGAATAATACATATACCAGTTTATAGAAAGATTCTTTATCTCGATGATGGTTAACATTCATTTCATAATAAGCTTTTTTAATAATTTTCGCAATTGAAAATAAGAAAACTAAGATCCGTCATTTTTACGGGTCCCGTAAACCTAGTGTTAAACATACACTGTCGCGGAAAGCAGTAGTCCAGACTATTAAGACAAATGAAAAAGAAATAAGAAGTGCAGTTGCTACAGGATCTTTGACATCCACATACATTTATATTTTCAATAAAAATTAAGTTGTTTATGTAGAATTAAAAAAAAATATATTTGTTTTTAATAAGTTTTCGGAACGTAACCCCTCTTTTTGTACTGGCGCTGGGTCTCATACAACACGGTTTCACACAACACGGCATTTTCTAGTAACCTAACTACCGTGTTATAGGAGGGTTACCTGTACTAGTTACTTAAAACTCATACAAGAGCAAATTCTGAGCCATGCTCAAAGATTTTGCTGGAGCAAATTTTATAAAACAATGAAACTATTCATACAGCTAGAGTTGTAGGAAATTATTGTCATGTTAAAATATATCAATTTTACTGATCAATTTGGTTTAATAACTGAGTGGAAGAGTATTCGAAGGTGGCAAACAATATAATATGATTCGGAAGTAGTAATTCTGAAAAGTTGTACAGACTTAGACCATAGGTACATAAAACAATTGTATAAGAATCTGCCAAAATGAATGATCGAAATTGTTCAAACCAAAAGAAGTACTACCCATTACTAACATTTCAAACTGTGTGAAAATTCTGAAATTTTCTACATTATTTTCATTTTGAGGCAGTGTCTTATAATTATGTTTAAACAAAATGATATTATTTTCGAATACATTAGGGATATGTTATTATTTTTTTAAAAATATATGATTTTTATGTTATTAAAAAATAAACCATTTTGATTTGATGAAATGTAACTGTAATATTCAGTACCTAAGCCTATAATTTTTAGTGTCTTGTAAGTATGCCCATCATTATAAGTCTACGTTTATTTTTATGCATTTTATCTTTCTTGACATATTGACCGATTTACCGAAAATTAATACGATCTATTACGAAGCAAATTATGAAATACAATGATTATAGGTAACTTCCGTATGACACGGGAGTTCCAGATAATTTCCAGATCGTATCTAGATAATTCATTCCAAATAATTGCCGTCTTATACGAATCCGCGTTATTCGAAACAACGGCCTAGCACGACAAGAGCCTTAGATTCAAAAAATTAAAAATCATGCTATTATATTTTCAAAATTGAGATAATAATATTTATTAAAGTTTTCTTAAAAAGTAATACATATTAATAAGAACTAAACGATGTTTTTTTTCGTCATCACTAAGCACTATTAACCGAGTGATATTTTTTTAATTCCAAATAAGTTCGCTTTTAATAGTGTTTATTGCATTTCATGTTGTTCCAGAGTTTTACCCAACTCTCAAGCCGAGTTAGAATGAATCCTCGATGTTGAACCACCGTGTTATCTGTATTTATTAGGTTGGGGAATAAGTTCGTCACGTTTTTATATTTTCTTCTGTTTTACAATGATTTTTTTGCTGTTTGACAAAGCGTATAATATTCATTCGATAGAGCTTTTACTGATCTACAAAGCTCTGCTAATCATCGAATATATAATTGATTAATTTATTGTCATAAATATTGATTTTTGTTTAAATAAATGTCTTTGATAAAAATGCTACGAATTTCCCAACCTAATTTTTCAATGTCACCTTGCAATCTAACCATTCGTATCATATTTAGCTTTAATTGGTTAAGTTACTGCTTTGACTAAAATAACTATGCTTTTAAACAAAGGAATTCTGTATACGTAAGAACAAGAAAAGTGAAATTCAATAAAGTAGCAACTTCGAACATAGTTCAATTATTAATAAATTGTCTATAGTTTTTTGTTTATACCGTAGGCAGTATTATACTATTTAATTGCTGAGATATTACGATGTTTCGTTCCGGACCGTAAGAATGAACATTTTTTTAAACCCATGACAGAATAGAGATTTTCCCATTAGCTCGAGAAAAACTTCGAACGCCCATTTTCAACCGAACCTGATGACTTCTCCATCGGGAATCGTCTACAGCTGTTGGTGATCTGGAATTTAAACCCCGTTCAGGAATCTGGCTCAAAGTACCAAAAAAGATTAGCAAAAGGCTGCATCAAAATTAGTTCAGCCGTTTTGTAGAAAAACGAGGGTACACAGATTGTGTCTGTGCACACACATACACAAACAAACAACTTCTTACAATACTACAAATTTTCTCGTCGGAAAAAATGAAATAACGTAAACATATACTGTGCCGACAGTGAAACGTAAAACCGTGTAAAATTTATAGGACTATTCAAACTTAGACAGATTATACACTCGAATACAGTTTCCTTCAAATCACCGTCCACCGAGAATGAATAATACCGCTAATAATGGGTTAGCTAATAAAACGTCTTCGCTGCAAACGTTCAAAATTAAGTCTTTCAAATGTACGTAGCTATTTGACTACCACTACGTCATTCGTATTTCTTTTTATGAACCAATCATGAAATTCGTATCAATTTAAAACCAATTTTTACATGTGGCGTAAATAAATATTTACTTGTAGGTGAAAGAAACTTTCTCGTATGCCCCGCTTCGCTTGCTGCTCTAACAACAAGTGAATATTGTGTGTAGTAAAATGGATACCGACTTCGCTGAACGAATTTCTATAATACTTATTTATTAACACTTTCACGACCGGTGACACCAATGTGGTGTCATAGGCAGACCACTCGTTGGCTGCCACTATTGGTAACTACCATTGGTCAGCCATTTGCAAAGTTTTTTCGAACGTCAGTTGTTTAACACTTTGAGATTGAATACTATCGCTAAAAAATGCGTACTTTTTCATGAAATATGTTTCAATTTTTGCTTATTGATAAGCAATAAGGTATGTTGTTTCTTAGAGTGTTGCACGGATGCGATAAAATAATGTAATAATAAAGCAGTTAAGTTTATTATGTTGTCATGAATTTTGTTTTATATTTGTACGTTTTAATAATTGTCACACAAAGAAAAAACATTGTTGTATAATAATGTTCAATTATTTCGTGAATTTACATAGTTTTTTTTACATTAACTCTTCAAAAATATTGCCGGAGTTTGGCGACGTTTCACTGCGCAAACATGCGGTCGTGAAAGGGTTAACAGTAATGACAGCGAATTTTGAATCTTATAAATATTTCAGGTATATGCGTGTGAATAATGTTAAAGTACGTTCAACCGCTATGTGATTTAATGACTTCACGAATGTGTTTACATAATTTTAAAATGTGTTTAGCGATAGACGATTTTGTCTTGAGGACTTCTTGAGTATATTTTGTACATGATATTAGATATGTTTAGCTGTAGCTGATGGATTGACTTCTGGTTTGTCTTTTCTGGTAGTCATTTCGTGAGGAATGTTTGTATCGATTATTTTGATCGGTTGATGGCGATATTGTGGGCGGTCAGTGCACCAAACCCTGATTGGTTCTCCCGAATTCTGGAAAGAGTATTCCCTTCTTAAAACCGCATGTTGAACCGTAGGTAGGTGATGACCCGAATTCGTTAGGGTAGTAAACGCTGACCCTTCGTTGCAGCGCTTGATGGTTAGTGTGAGTTGAAAAAAAATCCAGCTTATATTAAATTTTCCAAACTACTGACCTTTTGGTAATCACATCCCCATCATGAACCATATTGCTCGAGCGATATTTTGGATATTTCCAGGGTTACGTATTCTTGTTTCTGACCTATGGTTTATGCCAGGTTTGCGCGTTTGAATATTTTTATAAAATCTTTTGAATATGTTGTTACGCCGTAACATTACATTATTTACGATGAATGAAGTCTGAGGCTGGTAAATTAATACCGTTAATAATTTCCGTTTCACGCCGTGTCCGCAAATAAATCGTGAAGTCCACAAAAGGAGCGATGGTAACTTCGTCAACTTTGATTAAAGGCTTAACTGGCCACACAGTTTCAAAGGACAGGCTACATTTTCCAGCGGAAGTTACAAGGGAGCCCAGCAAACAGGACAAATACGGTACAAATCTACGTATCTATGAACAGGAGAGTTTGTACGATGTCGACATGCATCGCAGCGAGTTGTCAGGACAGTCATTAGAAGTTGAATAGTACCTGTCGCGTGCATTACTTTGAACGTGCCTTTGAACAAGTCCTAGGTACTGTTACACCGTGATGCTCTGTTTCAAACTATTCATCTTCAATTTGAAATTTCACCGTACGAATTTTCGCCGGCAACTCCTGTGCTTTATTGCGAGTATTTGTATGTGGGATACGCTTCAATTACTCGGGCAAGATGAAAAACTAACAAACAAGAATTTCTATGCGAGAGAGGAGCTATTGTGCCGTCATAATAGTCTCCTTTGGGGAAGATAGCAAAATATGAGCCAGAGTATCTTTTTACACAATCAATAACGTGCCGTTGACGTTAATGCTTACATACACGTGATATTAATGAATATAAGCATATAGAACGTTGTTCAATATTATTAGAATACAAGGGGAATAGTTACTATTGGATACATTCTTTAGAAGCAAACATGTTATCAGCTACATATGCTCTGTTATGGCGTTTAGAACACGAACGTAAAAGTTGCTCATTTTATTATCTGTACTATTCTATTCGGTATACTTTATGACGGATGAAATGTTTATTCGATCTGTTGATTGTCCATTCAGAGATATTGATCTTTCTGCTTGTTTTCAAGAACGTTTTATATGATTACGGTTATTGGTAAAGTCGTGAGAACAGCTACTATACAAATTCTGTTTTCGACATGCACTGTAGGTGCAGCGTTTAAATATCGCATTGCAAGTGCGACATTGATATATGAAGATATAACCAATTACGAATTTAGAAATTAGAATATTTAAGAAGTTGAAATTTTAATAAGGCGTTCGAAAATTTATTTTCGATAAGACGTTCGAATTTGGAGATTTCTTCGTACATTGTTAATTTAGAATTTTGAAAATTTGAAAATTCGGTGATTTCCTAATTTCAAATCTCATCTTTTGGAAATTCGAGAACCTGAGAATTCGAAAAACTTAAAAACTGAGGATTTGTAAATTTGTAAATTCGTAAATTGACTGATTTTTAATTTGATGTTTCGTAAGTTGATGGAAAATTAAAAACTTAATAAGTGGAATGAACCTTCGCCATCTTTCTGACTTTTGGACAATAAATGGTGAGGATACTATTTTTAGATTTATAAAAAGTTATTGCGAATAAGATCTCCATCTTTTCGTTAATAGTGTAATATTTATGAACACAATAATTATCCTCAATAAATGTGATATGCGCAAATTTTTACATTGCAAAATTGATAGGTGCAATAAAAAAGATATGCTTTCTTAATTAAGTTTAAGTATTTATAGACTTTAATATTTAAATACTTAAACCGAAAACTGAGGACATTTTGAACAATATGTATTAGCCTTAGTCGAAATTCTTATACAAAACTTACAATTAGAAGAATATTTATACTGTTTAAAATATTAATGATAAATTTTAATGTGGTCACTTTTTATACTAAAGTACTTTCAAATATAACCATTTTATGACTTATATATAATCGTTAAATAATTAAAATAGGTATAAAATAAAAAACTACGGAAAATATACATACATATAACACAACGTATAAAAAAAAATATTTCACAGTACTAATATATATAAAGTATACGAAAGTATATATCTTTTAAATAATGCTACTAATTTTTTAATAATTTGTTTAAATAATTTAAACAAAAGTTTGAAACTGTTAGACAGATCTGCTTCATAGTTTTTGAGAAAGTCAGATTTAAACAAAGTTTGCAAAGTTGCAAATCTAAATGTTATTTATGGCTTTATAATAACACACAGTCAGTTGCACTTTAGATTACCATTTATATTTATTTAAATACGTTTGGGAGCTACCGCCACTTTATTTCTACCGTGTTATAGAATCTTTTCATATCACGGCCAACTCGGCATCTGTATATTATACTTTTATCTTTGGCCTCATGCTTACATAATATAATGTGAATAATACCCTTTTCATTACAATTTCAATAGTACCATTTGTTCATATTAATTGACATTTCCGGTGCCACGACACCCATACAGGGGTGCCCCACAATTATGGTACGAGCCGGAAAGGGGCGATAGGTGGGGCTATTCTGAACAACTTTTTCCTTTGCAAAAATGTCCGATGAGGCTTCATTTTTAAAGTATTAAGGACAAACCCCGACCAATCAGAACGCGAGAATCGCGCGCGCCGTATGTTCGATCGCGACCACGGCCAATTATAACTCGGGCCTACACATCTGCCTCCGAGCGCGCGCAATTCTCGCGTTCTGATTGGTCGGGGTTTGTCCTTAATACTTTAAAAATGAAGCCTCATCCGACATTTTTGCAAAGGAAAAAGTTGTCAGAATAGCCCCACCTACCGCCCCTTTCCGGCTCGTACCATAATTGTGGGGCACCCTGTATATGTATCACGTTGTTAAGTGATGTTGAATCAACATAAATTAATGTAAACGATATTAAATTTTCATATGACTCGATCATCTAATATATTTTTAAGAATTTATTAACTATTTGAAAGTACAAAAAATAAATACAACATTTATATATGAACATTGTGAAAACAGGTGGTAAGATTTGTTAAAAATAATAATATTACCTAATCAAATTTTCAACTTCTTCATGATGATTAACATATTAAATAATAATAAAAGTGGAAAGGATACCCAAAACAGGTCAATTTCTCCTATTACTTTTTGGTTTATTTAAACAATTAAAAGTCTCGGAGAAAATTTAACCACGGCGCAGAGGAAGCTTTCCCAAAATCCTACACCCATTGCCACTGTCTATTCAAGGCATTCAGGATAAACCACGTGTCGAAGATATTGTGCAGGATCGACAAGTTTCACACGGAAATTTGGTCGAATGAGCGGAGATATCCGATGGGTGCAATCGCTTGCAATTTTAACACCTCGGACGCTGACCATTTTCGTGTAATTTTGCGGTTGACTAACTTCTGTCAACGTACAGATGTCTTTTTGCGCGTGGTCGAATGAAAAGTGAAAATTTTCATGCATTCCTGCTATCAACCCCATAAATTTTCGCAGAAACTTTTTCATAGTGGACAAAACGGCGAGCTTTCCCTCGAAAAGTTTTCCGCTCCGACTCGGTCGACAAAAGAAATGTCGGTCCAAGGAAAAAGCTTTGAAAAGAGAACGATGGAGAAAGGATTTTTTTTATTGAAAAGTTTTTTCGCGCAACGCTATATTTCATAATTATCACAGCAAGCTGCCGGGTTTGTTCTTCATTTCCGCGCAATTATTTCTGCCGGTTTTTCATCTCGAGGAACACGCGTCGGCATCTGTCACGTAATTAAAGCAACACCTGACACGTAAACACGCGATCATACTTCGTTGATTAATTAAACATTGTTGATCACTAATTTCTGTGGTCGCGTGTTATATTTTCGGTAATTTATTATTTCGTTCATTGAATAAAATTTTTAATCTCGATTCAGAATATTTGAAGAAATTACAAAATTATGGTCGATTACATTCGTTGAAACATCTTCTTTGCATGTTTTCGAAATTTCTTTCTGTACACGCAGATACAAATACAATGCAAATGAATACTTTAAGCTAAATTTAGAAACTTTTTTACACTTACTTTCTTAAAACTGAATAGAATTTCACGAGTATTCACACAGCCAATTTTTTCGTCGAAGTTTAACTGAAAATGGTTAAACACCTAAATTAAATTTAGTCAAAGATGAAAATATTCTTTACACGCATGTAAAACTCATGCCTTCCGCCGAAAGATAGAATCATCTGTCGTTAAAGATAACTCGCAGTATCGATTTGGAATAATACATATACAGTAGCGGATAAAAGTATAACACTAAATGGAAAAAATAAATAATTGATTTACTGTTCATAAAAACTATAAATAGTGTTCTATTTTCTGTGTTAACTAATTAGACATTTATTTATACACTTATAAACAAAATTTCAATTTGATATTTTGCTCAGTAGCGAAGTTACAAAAACAGGAACGAAGTTCGTATAATATTTCAAATTAAATCATCGTCTTAAACTTTCGTCCGCTACTGTATATATTGTTATAATTACACGTTAGTTACATGGGAGTACGATTGCGTCTGACACATTTCTGCCTAGATCAGAACAGTGTCATACGATGATCGCATAATCAGCGACATCAATCGATAGCCAATGGTAACTACTATGATTACCGATCATCATCTAACAACTTGCACAGAATTCATACAGCTTACAATTTACAAGCCCTACTATTAATTATACACACATATGTATATAATAATCTTCAATAATTCCGCACAACATTACGAACATTAGAATTTATACATTAATTCGAATTGCACAGTCTTCTCTATAACTCATGTTATTTAATAATAATTAATTTATAACATAAAGAAACTGCTCACATATACTGTCTATAAGATTAATTAAATAAAAACGGTGAAGTGTGGTGTTCACCGAATAAATCGTGTGGGTGCATTTGAAAATACTACGTTTCTTTATTATCTCTGCTTTCGGCGAAAACCAATGCAAGAATGTCTTCAGAAACAACAAATTCGTACCAAGGACACCCCCGTTAGTATGGTCGTTCTTTAGGGCATTTGGGCCTAGGGAAACTTCACCGAGGGAAAGGGCTAACCAAAGGCATATCACTTGCTTTAACTATTTGTCGATTTATAATGTTCTTACACTTGTTTAACTTTCGCATGAAATTGTTCAATTTAATAGTAAATTGAAATTAAATACTTGTAAACGTGATACGTGTGTCAGTTCCTCTGTCTCTATCTTGAAATTACCAATAAAAATGTTGGAACATTTATTTGTTTCACAAGAATAACTTTATTTGTAAAAACAATTATACAGTGGTAGTCCGCACAATGCAATATAAGTGAATGAATATAAAAAGGGCAATAAAATAATTACCTGCTATGGCTCGATGACGACTGACTGTTTTGGGCTTCCCTCGGTCCTTGCCACTTGTGAAGAGTGCCATAAACTGTAGGACCATTCCTTTAGCTATAGTGCCCTTTGTTCTATACAAATCTGTATGTGCGTGATCCGTTGCAATATGCAACAAAAACAATTTTTTAAATGAATCCGAATTAACCACTAAGCTGTCTGGTTGTCTGGAAATATTATACAAATATAATTTCTTTAAATATGTTTAAATTTCGATATTCTGGGTATCGCACGCGCTTCTCTCTGGGCCTCCTTTAACTGCCATGTGCTTGTGAATGAAAAATCGGCAAGCAAAACATACTACGAATATTACCGACTTTACCCGAGTGACACACGAATCTTCAGTCGGGACATGCGATTGCCATGAACGTTTTAATGACTATTTTCAAAAAATATTCCACGTTTATTTTAATCCGCTGGGCTTTTTTATGCAATCTGTAACTTTAATTACTGAATATTGGTCTATCAAAGCGTACTGTGTGGGTTATGTAGTCTTGTGTAGCGAAGATGATAATATAGACAATGCTAAGAAGCAAGTTAAATTTTTGGAACATTTAAAAGCTAAAAAATGCAAGGATTTATCTTTGATAAATTTGGTCCAAACGATATAACATGATACGAATACACCTCAGTAATATTTATAAACTTAGTTGACGGAATATTGTCCATGATTTTATGTGTCAAAATTGTTTGCGGTCCTAAATGTAATATAATCGATATTTTTTAAGGAATAATTCTTTTCTGAGTAGGCTACTGTGAAAAAATCATATGCAGCGTCGTTTAAAAATTTTAATGCGATAAATTACAGAATGCTTCAAGGTCGTTGAAAATGTAGGATATGATATTTTATGTCTGTCAGTACCATCTTTTTTCAAATTCGAATTGTCATATTTCAATAACACACTAACTACTTTACATTAAAAATATTGATAAAATATGTATCTGGTCTATTGTTTCCCTAAACTTCAAATTGATGTAACAAAAGCGTTATTTCGTATTGTTATTCGTATTGTTACTGCAATATCGGCTGTTATTTGTTGTGACTGACAACAAGTTATTGTCAATTGAAATCACTATTGAGTGATTTATGTTATCGTTTTCGTCCTATTTCAAGCTTTAAATTGATGTGACTTAAGTGCTGTTTCATGGCACTGCTATGTCATTAATTCATGCCAGACATTCCGTGTTTCGAATTCCACCATTTGATATGCAAGAACGCAATATACGCACTCGAAATTGATGTGTGTGACTTTGCTATATTAAATATAGTACAAATGAGGTATTAGATGACGTTTTTCCAATACCACAATATCATACGCAGGACTTTAAATGACTTATTAAATTTTTCATTTGATTGGAGATTAATTAAAACGGAGAATTAATTTTTATCGAGATATCCATTAATTATGAAGAAACTTGTAATTGTTTGTTAAATTATTTGCTAATTAAAAATTGGAATTTAATTCTTCATTCAAACTTGCCAAGCTAAAGACTACGTATTAATTTTAATTGAGAACTTTTAATTGATAGTTAATACTTAATCGTTAATTGACACTTGTTTTGATAAAAAAATAAAAATTTTAATTTCTAATAATTAAATTAAAAAATAAAAATTGTAATTTACTTCCTCATTGAATTTTTGGACGACAATTTAATTAAAAATGAAGATTTTTATTCATACTGAGGAAATTCCTTAATTAATAATTAACATTTTCAGATTCAAATTAATTTAAAATTTTGTCTTTCACAAATATAAATTGTTATTATATTATTTGAAAGTTATGTTTTATCCCTTGGGATAAACGTATTTAATTATAATTTTACATATCCAAATGTAAAAGAAATTACAAATATCTTGAATTGTTTCCCTACTGAGATACATATTTATTTTACAATTTAGAATACTGACACTTTTTATTAGTTTTTGTTTCAACTAAATCATAATCATCAATTCAAAGTATACAAGATTAGAAAAGTATCAGGCTGTAATCTTCATCGCAAACTAAACCGAATTTAGGGTAAGCATATGTATCAGCCAAGTCTTTCGAAGGGTAAACAGTATACAGTTAAATACACATGCAGTCGTGGACAAAATTAAATGAACAGGTATCATAAATAACAAAAGGTTAATTTAATTTAACTAACAATGCCTATAAATCAAAACTTTATCGCACAATTATATACATTAAATAAATGTTTTTTCAAGTCTCTAAAAGCATTTCACGTTCTAAATTTAAAATTTATTTAAAACATTGTAACAAAACAAAAAATTGTTTACATTTCTGCAATGTCCACTTAATTTTGTCTATGACTGGAATTGTTCTTGACTTTGAAACAACTTATTATATTACTTACACAGTTGTAGTCGTATTGACGAATAATATGCGATCAAAAAATACGTGTGAACCAGAATGCATTCTTTCAATTTTTTAAACTGTCAATCTAATGTCCTTTCAAGAGTCTCCTTATTATGCGCATACAGTAATAATCCCCTATTGTAAATGAAGAATAAAGAACACAGTAGAATGGCAGAAACTAAAACAGAATAAAATGTGTAAAGTGGGATGAATATTATAAATTAGAGTTTATCCAGAAATAATTTTGCATGCGTAATAAGCAAGACAAATTTTATTATAGCTACATGTTAAAACACCCCTCTTTTGCGTAAATATCATCGATACGATAGTTCATATTCCGTTTTATTTAAAATTGATATTCCTATCGCTGTTTTGCACGCGAAATTTACATAGAATTCATAATGTAAATTCATATATTTGAAGAAAGATTTTTCTTCGCGGTTTATTATTATACTTCCTCTTCTATTTCCTTTTTTTACGTCACTTTTACATTTCCTTTAATATTTATTTAACATGACTTCGTTTCTATGCCTCATTCTCTCATTCTTATGAATATATGTATGAAAGTGCAAAAAGTACATTTTACACTTTTATATATGGACTTTCAAAAAGTTCCTTCTTACAAGGAATGTAAAGGAAATAATATACAGGGTGCCCCAAAAGTGTTGAAAGAGCCGGAAATGGGAGGTAGGTGGGGTCATTCTGAACAACTTTGTCATTTGCAAAAATGTCGTATGGGGCTTCATTTTTAAATTATTAATGAAAAACACCGACCAATTAGAGCGCGATAATCGCGCGCGCTAGGAGGTAGAAGTGTAGGCCCGAATTATAATTGGCCCTGGCGCGCGATTCTCCCGTTCTGATTGGTCGGTGTTTTTCGTTAATAATTTAAAAGTGAAGCCCCATACGACATTTTTGCAAATGACAAAGTTGTTCAGAATGACCCCACCTACCTCCCATTTCCGGCTCCTTCAACACTTTTGGGGCACCCTGTATACTGATTTTGTTGAAACTTTGGTGCAGAATAGAACTCGATAATTATTTGTCACATACTTTACTGTTGCGACTAATGTACGTATTTTATATAGGTAAATATAGCTCCGAAAATTTGAGTTGTCATCCATATTTGATCTATTATTTTGGAAATTATTTCTCGTTGGCGAATGGTTAAATGTACGATTTGTGCATTATTTGGCACAAACTTGAACAGATTTTAGAACATTTATTTCTTTACAGGATATAATATACATTACATTATTTTGAAATCTTTCATGCAAAATGTTACTTTAAGAAAATTTATATGCGTAAACTATGGTTAATATTCAAAATCTCAATAAATTTTAATTTATAAGAAATTCAAGTTTACAATAAATATTATTATACACAATGTGCAGCTTATTCCTTATTGCTGTTGAAATACCTCCATATCAATTATATTTGGACGATATGCTAAGTCCATTTTCTATAAATAATTAAACTACTTATTATGATATTTAGATTTCTATATCATTTCTTCATTTTGAAGCAATAGATTATATACACTTTACGTACAATAAAGTACATACAATTTACATACATTTTACCATATGTCATCTGAACCCGACTTAACACTAGACTTACGGACGTTTAATGACCACTTATGCCTAACAAGAGAATGAACTATAAAAATAAGTAAATAATGGATAATACATATATCAGTTTATAGAAAGATTCTGTGCCTCCCTGAATCTTAACATGCATTTTGAAGTAAGCTTTTTAATAATTTTCGTAATTGAAAATAAAAAATCTAAGACAGTGTTAATATTTATATGTTTGCGTATGTTGCTTTGTGTGTACAACTTCAGTACATCTCTAGAACGAACTTCTCAACAGCAAGGTAGAAAATACTTACATCGTATTTTACCGTGAAACTATGCTCGTATCACCGACACCGATCGTCGATCATAAAAAGGAGAGGTCGCAATTTTAGTCGCCGTTTTTCTTGCTGAAGGGATTCACTGCCATTCCATAAGATTCTCCCTCGATTCTACGAACCGGGAAAGATACAAAGACGAACGGTCGCCTTCTCGGGAATCGATTACGAACAGCTTTCTCACCGCTGCTTTTCTTATGATTTTTCAGAAGGCTGGCCGTTGGTGATAAAAAGCGTGAACGTCCCGGCGGCGGTGAAGAACGGTACTGATTACGTGATTCTGGATTGCGACTACGATCTTGAGAACACGCCGACCAAGGGATTAGTCGTGAAATGGTTCTTCAACAACAACGAAGTGGCTTATCAATGGATATACGGCAGGGAGCCATTGGCCGGAGATCTCACGCGAAAGTACGTCGACCTGAAGTACAAAGCTAGCGATGATCCGTACACCAAGTACCGAGCCATGAAATTGAATAAGCCTGGTATCGATCTTACCGGCGAGTATTCCTGTGTCATATCCACCTTCGCGGACGAGCGGTCTGCGAGTGCCCCCATGGTTGTGTATTGTAAGTATTCCGCAGCGGCAGTGTCTGTCATTTTATCTTTATCAAAGCTCACTGAATTTTTTAGCTGAGTTTGCGATACTACGAGGGTGGATCAAATATAAACGGGACTTTATGTGTAAAATAATTTTATTAGGTATAATCAAATTGCCAAGCACATATTATTTTTCAACATAATCTCCTGCTTTAGCAATGCATTTGTCTCAGCGAATTGGAAGACTTTAGATTCCAGTATCGTAAAATGAAGAATCTTGTGTCAGGAGCCAACTGCGCACAAATGCCTCCAACGCCGCATCGTCTTGAAATCGTTGTCCTCCTAGTGCTTCTTTAACCGGTCCAACGAGATGCAAATGGCATGACGACAGATCAGGGTTGTAGAAAGGGTGATCAAATAGTGTCCACCTCATTTTTTCTAAGATTTGGCAAGTTAAAGCTGTAGTATGGGGCCAGGCGTTATCGTGAAGGAGAATGACGTCTCGAATCGGTTGGTCACGTCTTTTGGAACGATAAGCCACCTTCACGTCCCTCAAAAGCTCAAGATAATATGCAACATTTATTGTATAATTTCGGAAATTGTCAGCCGTCGATCGTCTTCGAGGTCACGCATCGTGCGAATGTTAGACGGCGTGATGCTGCTTCGAGGACAGGGATCATGTTCCACATTCTCAACCCGTTTATGTCCTCCCTTGAATTTCTTACACCAAGCAAACACCCGAGTCTTTAGCAGCATTTGATCTTTGAATTGTGCAGTCAATCTCTGCAGAATTTCTTCTGGTTTGACGTCTTCGTGGGTGAGAAATTTAATAATTATTCGTTGCGCAACTGAAACGTGCACTTGTTGCTCTGACATCGCGAAAACTATCACCAAACTTATCTAAACCCGACAACGACCTGTTTTCCACACTCGAAACATTCCAAATAATGCATTCTAGAAACGATCACCCTCTCCCCTTAAACAAATGAGCTCAGAAACAAAAGTCCTGTTCACATATGATCCGCCCTCGTAGTTTTCCCGATAATATCCGAACTGTCGCGTTTTTTTACGTAGTACAAGTGTTATTGCGTGGAGAAAATATGAGAATTTACTCAAGTTATCACTGTGGACAGTGCAGATCATACGTTTTGAACGAATGTAAGTTGTTTGTACGATATGTTACGATTGTTACGTTTGTTCTTCACATGCAGACAAGTTGTCTATGACCCTTTTAAACTGAATGACTGTAGTAGACTGTCTTGAAATGAGTGCCTTGAAGTGTTTTAAATAGGCCGAGTGATTTCAGTGTTTTTGAGAAACACGTTAAGGTTCTGCTCGTGTCACAACCTAGTCAGAGAATAGTTTCAGACAGTTGGTCTAGCACGGGTATCAACTAAGTGTAACAGTTAGTGTTGTACGAGACCCCTGCATTATACACGATAGGGTAGTAACGTTTAGTAAATCACAGCGCTAAACGCTACCCAAGCATGCTAGCTGAAGGTCCTAACTGCTGTGGTGCATGTGTGAGATCTTGTAGTAACGACTCAGTCCCTTTATGTTGGGACTTGTCTTTGAGATACCTGACGAGAGACGCTTTACAGAACCCCTACGATGGGCCTTGTCGCTAATTTTGTGGACTATGCACCATAGGAAGTCATAGCACGGCAAAAAGTTAGAGAGTTACAGCAAGTCAACACAATAATGCGAATTTGGGATTTTCAAAATTTAGTTAGGCTTATATCCGAAAGGACCTCAGAAATCATGAATTATATGCCCTTTGATATTTCAACAATACCATTGTTTAGTAGAGTCAAGTATGGTACCATGTACTATTTAGTCATAAATTTCAGTAATCATTGAGCGCGTTAGGCGACCACCCAAAGTTTTCGAGTACAATAGACATCCTGTTTCGTTCCTTCGAAGATCGTAATTTTTAGAAAGTCAAGAGGTTTGTCGTCCCGTAGCAGTAGTAAGACCCAGGGAATCGCTACATTTAGTCGAGAGTTTTTCGTGTCTTGTTTAGTCCCATCTGAGTTTCATCGTCCGTCGCTTTAGTACTAGAGTCTTTGTTTCGTATTTTCTATACATGTCGAGGTATTCCATAAATTTATTTCTTGCTATGGACATTTTGGAAACGCCACTATCTCTCTCCACAATCCCTTTCCGCCCTAATTTAGGTAACCAATAAGAAATTAGTTAGTTTTTTCCCTTCCTTCTTTCCCAAAGACTGTACGACCACTCCGAACTTTCTTCGAGTGTAAAAAGCTTCGGAGGTTTTAGTTATTCAGAAAAGTCAGTAAGAAAAGCATCTCTAATTCGAATCAGCAAATAGAGCATATGCGGATTAGTTCGAGTTAGCGAACAGATTAGAATAGAGTTTAGTCATAATACACAAATACGCACAACACACACAATCACACTTCTACACACCACACCACACAATAGTCAATAAATCACTGATTCTAAGGATTCAGCCTGGAGTCATTTTTTCCCAATCTAACGATTGGGTGGACCTTCGAGCAATAGACGGCACTACCGTGCAATATACTTAGGAGCAATTAGAGCACCTTTTCAACGATCTTCCAAATAACTTTCGATACTTTCGTATGTCATACTGTCGTATTCAATGCTAAAGAAATCTTAAAAACTTAGAAGATTACTGATTCACTGTGTATCAATTATCTCAAGTGCGATAATAAATTATCTGTAAGCTGAGTTCCTATTATCACACTCTTTGAAAAGCCGACTAAGATTTATTAGAGGACTGTGAATTAACTTTAGTTGTTGGAAATTGTGTTTAATTTGCACTGCAATACTTTATATTACATTGGTGCATATGAAATGTCGGATGTTTAAGTGAATATATAAAACTGCATATCTTTTTTCAAAAGCTGTTTATTTAATCAAAATATGATCCATTTGCTTAAGTACACTCTCTTCATTTTCACAACGTTTAGCCCGCGAAAGAGTTCTAAATGTTTAAAAAAAATGAAAGTCGGCTGACGAAGTATCTGATAAATAACCTGAGTGTTGAAAAATTTCATACTTCAACTCATTTAATTTCGCGATCATTTTGTCCCACGTATACGACCGAGAGTCGTCCCGGAGAAGCATTGAATCATTCCGATTAACACTAGATTTACGAAACCCGTCGAAATGACGGATCTCACATTTGTCATTTTCAATTACACAAATTATTGAAAAGCTTTTGTCAAAGTGTACGTTAACTTTCATCGACATAAAGAATCACTGTGTAAGATACTTGACGCATTATACGTTAATTATTTATTTTTATAATTTACATTCAATTTGCGTAAAAGTAGTCGTGAAACGTCTGTCAATCTAGGGTTAATGCTTGATGGATGTATACAGGGTGTCTCGTAATAAGTGTAAGACCCGTAATGGGGTTATAGGGGCGGAGATTCTAAGTAACTTTTTCCTTTGCAAAAATTGGGTCTAGGCTCTCGTTTTCGAGTTATTAAGGAAAATCACGGACCAATCGGAGCGCGCGAATAGCGTCCGCTCAGCCGCGAGAACGAAGCTCCGAACATACAGCCGATCGCGGACGCGAACAAACAAGTTAGTATCGTGCTATGTTAAGTCAAAGTTAAATCATACATAATAATGTTCAGTTATTCATTTTTACTGAATAAGGGATAAGACAATTTTATGTGCGTTTTGGGGAATTGGGAATTTGGGCAATTGGAAATTCGGGGAATTGGGAATTTGGGCAATTAAGAATTTTGGAAATTGGGAATTTGGGGAATTGAAAATTTGGGGGACTGGGAATTTGGGAATTTGGGGAATTGAAAATGTGGGGGACTGGGAATTTGGGAATTTGGAGAATTGGGAATTTGGGGAATTGGGAATTTGGGGAATTGAGAATTTGAGGAATAGGGAATTTGGGGAATTGGGAATTTGGGGAATTGAGAATTTGGGAATTTGAAGATTTGGGGAATTGGGAATTTGGAGATTTGGGGAATTGGGAATTTGGGAATAACAATGTTCAGTTATTCATTTTTACTGAATACGGGGTAAAGCAATTTTATGTGTGATTCAACTTTGACGTAACATAGCACGATACTAACTTGTTTGTTCACGTCCGCGATCGGCAGTATGTTCGGGGCTTCGCTCTCGCGGCTGAGAGGACGCTATTCGCGCGCTCTAATTGGTCGGTGTTTTTCCTTAATAACTCGAAAACGAGAGCCTAGACCCGATTTTTGCAAAGGAAAAAGTTACTTAGAATCACCTCCCCTACAACACTTTTACGGGTCTTACACTTATTACGAGACACCCTGTATATTTCAGTTTTGTATGCACTTCTCAAAGCAGCCGCACATTTCGTTCGTTGACAGGATTTTCCTCAAACACATAGTTTATATTACCGGTAGCTCTTGCAGCATTATTGTAAAATTTATACTCGTACAAAAAAAGTACACGAATATCGGTTGAATTCATATCGGTACAAAATACAAAACAGATGACAAAAGAAAACACTTTTAAGAAAATCTTCTTTGTTGAAATGTAACTCTGACAATGAACAATACGAGTATGAAAGAGGTTCTGACAAAAACGAAAGCATAAGGAAAACATGGTGACAAAGATTCATGTGTAGAGAAAACCCGACATTTCATATTCACCGACCTAATTTTATGGACTTTGGAACATCACGAATCAAGCACTTATCTCTTCTCCTAAATTTTGCAACCTTATTCTCTTTTCTAGACGTTTTCAAGCACTTTCTTCCTGTCCTACAACCTTCGATTTTCCCAGGGGTCTCGTACAAGGCTGGTCAATGTCAGATTGCACATTTGGCAGCCAGACCCGAGCTTACGCTTTCCACCAACTTTCGCTTTTACCTCTTCGATTTTCTACGCTCCACCTCTCTTTTTCCTTTACTATTTCTTCCTCCTTTCGAAAAAGGACATAAAGCTCAGAATATCGCGCCACTACAATCAGTTATGATGTTGAACGGACACTTGAATCAAGTGATTCAATAGATACACTTGCGTATCCGTTGAAAATTATTGTATGTACATCACAGCATCAACAATTATCTTACAATAGCAATTATACTTTATTAATAGTTGGTTGATTAAATGTATAAGTATTAAAGTACAACTAAGATGTACTAAACTATAGTGTGATAAATCAATGTCTAATGTATGCAAGTCGAATGTATGAAAACTAAGAGTCGTATGTATACTGTATGAGAATCTAGAGGACGACCGTATGAGAATTAAAGAACGAATGTATACTGTATAAAAATCTAAAGGACGACTGAATCTCCGAAGCCTTTTACCGTCGAAGAAAGCTTGGAGTGGGCGTGTAAATTTTGGCAAAAAGGAAGGGGAAACTGTAACTATTTTCTGATTGGTTAAGCAAATTAGGGCGGAAATGGAAATGTGGAGAGGGACAGAGGCATTTCTAAAATGTCTGTAACGAGTAATAAATTTAAGGATGTAACACATAAGATTTCCGAAATAGGAAAATATTGTAGAATATATGTAAGCTAGAATGTAAGAAAACGTCGAGTACGCGCGACCGACGTACAACCCAGGTCAGGCCATAAAATCCCTGCGTACGCGGAGTTGGGCCTCGCTGATTGGGCCGGCCTAGCTTCGCTTTTCAGTATAAATAGCGGCCTTTTTCCGAGACAAGTCAGTTAGCGAGAAGGTGTCCTACGGGTAATTTAGAAGAGCAAGACGACTTACTGATTGGCACTCTGTTACTTTCGTTTAGAGAGCAAGACGACGGTATTGTTCGGCACTCTCTAAATTCACTCTTTCCCTCACCATGTATCTTAGAGTGCAGACGACGCTTTGTTCGGCACTCTCTAACTTACGTTTAGAGAGCAAGACGACGGGTTGTTCGGCACGCTCTAAGTACGACGGTTTTCCCTTCCGTAACCTATAAGAGAGAAGACGACGCGGTGTTCGACACTCTCCTATAGCGTTCCTAACTCACCCAAATCCTACAAGTCTAGGAAAACGTGAATACAGCTCCTCGACTTTTCCTTTCAAAAACTAAGAAGAAGACGTCGTCTCCGGTGTACGGAACTTCTTAGCTTCTAAACCCATCTCCTAACCCTTCTTTTCCTCCTCCTTCGCCTCCCGCGATATTAACGCGTTACAAGGAATACAAAGAATCTAGTACTAAGGTGAAGGGCAATGAAAACCAGATGGGACTAAACAAAACACGAAAAAATCTCGACGAAATGTAACGATTCCCTGGGTCTTATTCCTGCTATGGGACAAACGAACCTCTTGACTTTCTAAAAAGTACAGTGTTGGAAAGGACGAAAAAGGATATCTATTGTATGCAAGAAACTTTGGGTGGTCGCCTAATTTGCTCGATGCTTATTGTAATTTAATTATTGTATTGTTAAAATAAATTGAGTGATCGTAAAATGATGTGCAATCATGACACGTTTACACGCCCTCATTCAATAGCAAACATCCGTTAATTTACCACAATTTATGCCATGTAGATTTACATCCTCAGAGTATACGGTAATTGTCCATTCTGTCGAAATAAAGGACTACCGTTTTCCTTCCCTCGTTCGTCACGGTTCGCTTACGCGACAAACGAACAAACGTATAGTCAAGAGGGAACCTAGTTACCTTAGGAAAAGCGTGGTAATTATGAATAACAGCCCTCCTAATTGATGACTCTTTAGGATTTTAGGAGATTAGAAAATTTCGGAACAGTTCAGAATTTGAGTCCACGAAATTTCCACGCCTGTAGATTTGGAATATTCTGATTTGAGGATTTGGAAGATTTGAAATTTACAAATTCAGGTATCCAGGGACCCGAGAATCGTGTAATTTGTGGATCGAGAAATTTTCTGATTTTGCGATTTGAATATCGGAATGTATGAAAATTGCGGCATTTGGGGATATTTTAGTCTAAAAATACGAGAATTCACGGATTTAAATGTTTGAGGATTCGAAGATCTAGCGATTGGGGCATCTAGGGATTACGGGATCTAAGAAATTCGGGTATTACAGATTTGGTGTTCAAGAATTTCAAGATCTGGAGATTCAGGGATATATAAACTCAGGAAGTTAGGGATTTAAGGATCCAGGGATTCGGTGATCACGGTTCCGGAGGTCTACAGATTAGGTATCGGAAAATTTCGAGATCTAGAGATGCGGGGACCTAGATATTTGGTAATATGGTAATTATGGGATCAAGCGATTTAAGCATCTTGAGATTCGGTGATCCATGTATTCGGAGAATAAGAAATTTGTAAATCTAGTGATCTGAGAACTTTGGAGTTTAGGAATACAGTGAACTCAGAACTTTGGAATTTAAAAATCTTGTCGCGTATCTACAAATTTAGGAATTTTAAGATTTTGTATTGTAGGGATGTGAAGTTAAGAAAATTTGGATGTTAGGAAGTTTACAAATGTGGTGATTTAAACATTACTAAAATTTTAACATTAAAAATTAAATGTGTAATTAAAATGTGAGAATTCGATCATTCATTATGTTTAACTTCTTTTGCAGAATCTGATTGTTAAGGCCAACATGCCCTTACATTTACAATAGAGTTAGAATTTCTATGTAGCTATTAGCAATAAGATCGTCGTCCCATCGAAGGGTTCGCGGACCGTTCCGTGGCAGCAATAAACTCAGGAAGCCATAAAGACCCGCGCGTTTTCTATGTAGTTTTCTAGTCATTGTTTGCATTTTGTCGCCAGATTAATATTTTTACCTTTCGAGCCCGTTATTTCTATCATGTCTAGTTAAAGTCAGCGCGCTTCTTGATCTTTATTATCTGCCACGGACGAGAAGCAAAATTTGGAATATTTGCGAGTGAAAGAGCCCGAGTAGGGCGTATACCTTACTTCCCTTCCACAATTTTGTACATTTTGCATAGCCTATTAGAATGATTCACCCCCGTCTAGTCTACCCGACCGAGGTGAAATCGAAGAGTTCTAATAGAATCTCGACTAGTTGGGTTGTAGATAGAAAGTTGAATTGTAGTTGACTTATGGAAAGATAGTTGAAAGAAAGATAGAATAGATAGTTGATTTGTATAGCAGATACTAGAACAGTTGACTGATAGACCGATAGTTGAAATATAGATAATTTGTATATGTAGTCCCGATTACATCGGGTGGTCCTTCAAGATTGTTATAATACATCTAGTCGGCAGACGACGAGCAATATTCAACAAAGCTTGAAAAAATTTATTTTCACCCATGAGCATTAACACTGATGATATTCAACAAATATAAAGGAAATATAATAAATGCTAGCCCAATCTTCGAATCGTTAGCTTCTTACAAGTAAAAATTTGGTAAATGTTACCGCGTGAGCAAAGTTGATTAATACAATTGAAAGTAAGCCTTTCGTGGTATGCTCACTTCACGCGCTGAGGTTAACGGCGGGTGAATGATTGGAAAGGTGGAATGTGAACAACAGTGATAAATAACACTTAAATATATTTAAAAAACAAGTAATTGATAATCTTATAAGTTTTTCGGACGGCTAATTTTACTTTAAATCTGTCTATACTAGTTGGACTCTTGACTTGTATTTAGTTTGATGATTTTTTGTATATATCTTGAATTTGGCATATTTCGCCTTATTTAATACTTCTGTTCTCCCTTCCGTTGCGCTCTTGGCGTAGTATATTTTAGGAAGGGGAACAGAGTTTCTACATTGGGGAGGACGGCGGTCGTAGGGGAAATTTTGGGATTTTCCAAGAGTCTCTGACGTCAGTATCAGAGCTCTAAAACCCGTGAAGTTCTAGGTCCGGTTGGACCTTAGGGCGCTTGAGGTTTATGACATGACCTGTGCCGCTGAAGCTAAAAATTCTACAAATGAACATAGCAATAAATGTTTTTACTAAAGATGAAAATTGTCACGTACTATCTTAATACGGGTGTACGGATGGTACGGATATTAAATTGAATGCCTTTCAAAAGTGGCTATTTTCTTGTCATGTCGTAAACCTACTCTTGAAATTTATGTTTTGTATTGTTACAAATAAAATGTGTATAGATACTGTTTGTTACGCCGTAACAGTAAAAGATCTATTTTTTTGGTATTTTTAACATTTTATTTCAATACATATATATTGAAATACGCGCATTTGTCTAAAATCCCATCTATAAACACCAGGTTTCCAGTATCATTAGCTGCCATGAAATCACCACGCTAGGACAAATCCACCTCTGTGTTTCTCTGTCGAATGTAAATTTCGCATTTCCATTTCAGTTGCACCTTTTCTGCGCATAACTGTATGCATCCGAATGAGGAATGTTAAATTTACTTTCGTCGGGACATGTAACGGTATCCCAGAAAGTATTGTCTCTGTTAATACATTTCTTCGCAAAATTTCACATTATGTGATTAATGCACGGTTTCTTTTTCGCAACTCATAAGACCAGGAAGTTTTCAAATTCTGAACAAAAATATTTCTATATTCCTTGATATTCTACGTATAAAGTCATAAAGTAAGCTCTTTTTTTTAAGATTCTATGTTTAGATAAAATTAAATTAACGTTGTACAACATTGTTAAATGCCACTATATTTTCTTCATAAAATTGCTACGATTTTTAAGGCATTTGCAGCAATAAAACAAGATAATATATTTAATTGTGCATGAAGTTTAAGATTAGAAGTGTAATTTAATGCACGAAAGATGACGATTAATTTACATAAGATATGTCAATATACCAATAAATTTTGAATTCGTTAAAATCGTTGTAATGTTGTGTTCAAGTATAGAGAATATTTTTCAGCTTTTGTATAGTGTAATATTAAATATAATGCATCTTCAGTTAAAGTGTTATTTAAATTCTTTGTACGATGACGATATCACAGCTGCTACTCTATGCGATTTTAAACTTTGTTATTATGAAAAAATAAATAAAAATTTACACTTTATCAAAATAATAGTATAACATTATGTAAGCTGTAAGGGCTGCCATGATCTGGGAACACTATCCACGTTATTAAAGTTTGCGATCCGAAGAAGGATAAACCACGCACTATTAACCGTGGACCCTAGAATGCTTGAAGTTTTAAAAGGTTTACGATCAACTTAAAGTTAAGTCATTTTATACCCATGAAGACGGAGCATGAAATGTTTTATCTTTCCTGTCTGTAATATATGCTTATTTATATAGTAAAGTTGTACTGACAGATTTGATTAAAAGAAAATATATGAAAATTATCGCTTAAAACAGCTAATACTTTAAACATTCTTGGCATGCACTGTGTATACGACGTTATGCATTTACAGATACATTGAGTGCATAAAATACACTTTGAAATGATATACATAACGCTTCATTTTCATTAAACACTACACTATTATTTTTAAAAATAATACCATTAAATTATTATTTGTTATGAACAAAAAAATTTACTATTAAAGGGAACGGTGATAGCGTCATGGTTTAGGGGTGTTTTGCATCAGGTAGTGTAGGACATTTAAAATTTATTGAAGGCATTATCGACTGATTTGCATATTTAAATATTTTACAAGAAAATTTAGTGCAATAAAATTAAATGTTTCAGATAACTATTATTTTCAGGGGAATAATGATCCGATACCTCACGTATTATTCAAGAATGACTGTTATATAATGTGCTTCACTTACTATAATATAAATGTCCCTAAAATCTCCGGAATTGAATCATATGCAGAACATATAGGAAGAATTTTATAAAAACGTCCACAAATGTAATATACGCACTAAAGAGGACTAAAACAATTTCTTCCCGAAGAATGGGCTAAAATTGGTTCAAGCAAGACATAAAATTTAATTGCGCATCTATGTCACAGAGTTTACAAGTCGGGGTTCATGCAAAGAAATATCGCACAAAATATTAAATCTGTTTCTTTTACTGTAATTCAGTTATGTAGTACACTTTATGAATACATTTTTATTATAATCTTAATATTGTTTATAAAAAATAATAATTTACTGGTATTATGTTATATTGGGTTATATGTCTCATTTCAAAGTATATTTTATGTGATTTTTATTCATGTATATCACATTGGAGCAAATTGTCCGAAGACCAAAATAATGAGGGTCAAAGTATAATGAATACACTCTATGAACACCTTTCTGGCCCACCGTATATATCTCTGTATTAATTTATCTACATATTCATTATATGTATTCATTATTACATTTATTACATGTATAAGCGTTCAGTATGATGTTTATTTGAATAAAAAAAAATATTTGTTTTTTACAATGCTTACCACAAACGTGTTTGAAACATTTTTTTAAGTAAATAACAGTTGTTATCACCACATAATTTCGACACCATCTCTCGTCTGCAGAGACCCCATTGTAGCATCTAATAAGTTCATTCATAATCATATAGTATCTGTTCAGTGTAAAACCAAATCATTAATCCCCCATTTAACATTGCAACTTCTAAATGATTGCCTTCAGTTTATCATCGATATTTGATCTTTATGCGTAGAACGCACCCCTCTAAAGTTCAAAAATAACCAAGGCTATGATATTCCAATTTGTACGCTTTGGGTTCAGAGTTCCTATTGCCAGTAGCTACACCTGTTATGGCAACAAGGCTATTCCTAAAGCTGGTGCTAACACGCGTGTTTCAAATTAACGTTCGCACGTGCGAATGAAGTTTGTGGCGACGTGCTTCACTGCTCGACGAATCGCCGTAGTCGTCCAATATTTTATTATGTTGCTCTTTATTGGATTTTCAAAAATAAATTTGCTAGACGTGTTATTTATCGCCTACCAATAACCGTTTACAGTCGTATTACAGGTTTCGCACTCCATATTAATCTTCTTGTAGGTCATATTCACCGTATTGCGGATTTTATTCGCCTTTTTGCAAATTAAATTCAACACTTTGCATATTATAGATATTCGAATTCTCGAAATTATTACTGGATACCGAAGAAATGCATATCTTTTTAAGTATTATGTTCAATATTTTACTAGTCATTACTTATTAAATACTTTCGACATATTTTAAACAAATTAATCAATAGCTTCTTTTATTACAGTATTATTACTTAAATTTTCTGACAAAAGAGTGGTTTGGGTTCAAAAACATTCTACTGGTTTAATTTTACTTATTGAAAATTTAGGAGTAAAATTTAACTATACGTACATACAAATGTTCATCAAGATGAACACAACTGATAACGCAAGATTCACATAACTTTTCAATTGAAAACAATGCTATAAGATTAAAAATATTGATTATACACAGAAAGAAGGATATGTTTTCACATGTCTTGAAATATAATTTTTGGATCAATAAGTCTTATTTTTAAATTCATCGATTACATTACTGTTTCAAAAACAGTAATGTAATAATTTTTCGCAATTTAAAAAAAAAAGATTATTTCACATTTTATTTCGTTCTGTAAAAATATTAATTTTCTATCTTAATTGCCATCTACACGTGTCACAAACTTTTAAACGAAATTATCTTGCTCAATATTTTAAAAACGATGGAAATATCCACTATCTAAATGTCCAATCGCGAAACGTTCATTTAACGCTAGGTGATAAGCAAATAATATTCCAAACCCATCGCCGTGTAAATATCGCGTAAAAAATGGAATTTTTCATGTCGTTTGATAAGCACGGTATACAATAATTTATATCACTGCATACACTGGTAACTTTTTTAAATTCTCTGTAATTTTGTTTTAACCAGGTGAAATGAGAAAGTTAAAGCGGGATAAATAAACTGGTAACACTTGAATAGAAGTTAAATTTTCTCGTTTCCCCCAAATTGAATCAATTATGTACGCTACAAAACATTAACTATATAACATTCGATTGTAACATCGCCAGCAACTGTGAAATAAATTATAGTAGGCGTTGTATAATTAATCTTTGTTTTTTTTACGTCTAACAGAGAAAAGTTGCCTAACGCGAGGAAATTCGTTTTCGTAAACCTAAAGAGACTCAGCCTATACTAGTGGAATTAATTCTGGACACTTTCAAATCGTTTCTTAAATTTAGCACTTAATCAAATTATTTAATATATAATTGTTTATATTTTATATTCGCATCAATGTTTTCTAATTTTGGGGCGTAACTCTAAATATTATAGCTTATTATAAAAATATTATGGTATAAATTTAGCGTAGCAATATATCCATATTCTGCCCAAACATGAAACAGAGAATATTTTTATTCAAAGTGTCCAGAATTAATTGCACTAGTGTACATGAAGAAATATTTCGAAATTTAGCATTTACTGCTTTTAACTGTGCATTAGATAGAATTCTGATATACTTTAGTTCACTTTTATAAACATTTGTTTATGTTTAAATAGGAGTATTGATTAGGCTAAATATTGTATCTTGCCACGAGTATTTCACAAAATAATTCGTATTTTTATATTATTTTTAAGATGGATGAAGTAAAATTTGATAAAAGAAAACACAATTGTATCAGAAAAGTAGATGGTCATTAGGTGTTGGGTTGGTACTACCACAAGCCACTGTTGTATGATTATAATCAAGAATGGTGTGGTGTCTATATTACCAGTTATACAGCAACACGTTAATATCGCTAATATAGTTCACCAAGACTAAAAAGTTACACAGGGATTATCGTAGAAAACTATATACCGGGTGTTCGGTAAGTGGTGGTGCAAGCGAAAAAAACGGTGATTCTACATGAGAAAGTAAATCGACAGTAATTACAGTAAAACTCAGCACACTAATGCTAATTGAAACACAGATGCAGTATCATCATAGTAACGGTAATTTGAATACAAGTACATAACTCAGTACACTAATGTAAATTACTATTTTGTGTGCAAGGACGAATACTGAATTTATATTAATTACAATTTTTGTGGATGTTGAAACCCATTTATTATTTTATTTTGTAAAGTCCTGCTATCGCGGCGCATTCATAAAATCATAAAGCCATTTGTCTTATTTTTAACTTTAGAAAATTCAGGAATATTTAATAACTGCTTTGCTGCTCTTTATATAACGTGCAATTTATCGTCTTAAACTATTTTTAATTTAGCATGATTTTTGAGAGCCAGCGCGGTTTATTATTGTATGAGTGACGAAGCGTTAGGTGACAAACGACGTCATATTTTTACTTAGGTTACTCAGGTAAAGAGTGATCTCACGATGAGCATTTGGTAAGGGCGATTCATGCTCACTTCCGTTCAATTTTTCATAACCAATGAAATTACTTTAATTTTGACTTCATCGTTTGTCTACCCCCAGCATTATGCCAATCCCCACTACATATTTTATTCTGGAGAGGACATTATTTTGTCTCTCCAGTAAATTTCCAATAACTCGCAAAGAGTAAACATCAAACTATTAACAATCTTGATCATTCCCGATCCGTCTCCGATACTTGTAACATATAAATATATTTATTTTTTGGTTGAGAAAAAACTTTAATTTATTTTCTCACCAGACCGTCGTTAAAGTCAACGTCGGGATGTAGCAGTGGATATAGTGAACCTTTTATCTTGTAGGATTACAGGCATTTCCACATTCAGAGCCATGCTCATATTAGGCAACTTTCGAATATCGTCCTGAAGTGCTTTCTGGAACTCCTTCAACGAATCAACGGCAAAGGTCCGTGTTATCAAGATCACTTTGGACAACAATTCGAAGATTTTCAATCGTTTTGCTATTTTTTAAGCTTGTAAATCATCGTTATATAAAAAGAATTGAGCCCTATTCCAACGACTATGGTATGCAAAATGACCGCGTGATACAACGTCGATGACTCTATTACATTACAGCGCGACTACGTTCATATTTATGTCGTGACACCACGTAAGATGTTGCGTGCGATAAAATGTTATAAGAAAAGATCGATAAATCCATCTAAACAACTAATAAGCGATGTAGGGTTCGATAAACAGATTATGGTATACTTTTCTACTCTGAGAAATACCAATTTCAGAATGCCTGATATTAGTACGAGTAATCACGATACAAAATTATTTTGAATCTAAATCAATGACACAATAAAATTTATTATGTTACGCCTTTTGTTACCTCTGAAAAAATCATCACATCATAGCGAAAAAAATGTGACATGAAGGAAGAATTTTATGATGAAGTTGTAGAAATCGGTCATTGCAACTGCTAAAGTAGTTCCAGTGTTAACAAACAGAAAATAGAAAAGCAAACTATGTACCGGTAACACCCGTATAACACGACACATCTACATACATGTGCATACATATAGCATGAATTCACTCTAATGCAATTCAAGATCTGGTCAAAACCCTCTAACATAAAATGTAATAAAAAGTATTAAAAATAAACTGTATTTAATTTGAAATTAGAGAAATCTATCTCGGATAATAATGCTTAATGTTTACGAAGAAAACTTTACTTAATTCATATTAATACATATTAATTCTTCGGAAAATTTTAATAAAGAAATTTGAGGCGTTTATTTTGAAATTGGCACAAGTTCATTTATGTTCGAATCGTGATATTAAAAGTGTTACGTTGGATTAAATTTATGCAATGTATTTGAGCTACTAATACGGGTGTCAAATATATCATCCCAATTAGCATACTTAACACCACTTAAGAAATAATATGTTTTCGACGGTTATGAATGGATTTGTCACTTTCAAAGTGAATAAGTTTTCGATTCTTAAGAAACCACAAGCTGGTAGAAACATTGAATTTCCCTTGAAATAAAAATAAATGTACACACTATGTAATAAAATAAAAAAAATATTCAACTTTTATTCTTTGTCAGATAATTTTTTCTTTCAAATTAATATTGTTTTATTAATTATTATTCAGTCTTCTCCAGTTTTTATATGCGAGAGAAATATAAAATAGCTATGGTGCGCATGTGGTATACAGAGTGTCCCAAAAGTGTTGAAGGAGACGGAAATGGGAGGTAGGTGGGTTCATTCTGAACATCATTTTCATTTACAAAAATGTCGTACGTAGCTTTATTTTTAAATTATTAACGAAAAACACCGACCAATCAGAACGGGAGAATCGCGCGCCACGCGATTCTATCGCGACCACGGCCAATTATAATTCGGGCCTACACTTCTGCCTCCGAGCGCACGCGATTCTCGCGCTCTGATTGGTCGGTGTTCTTCGTTAATAATTTAAAAATGAAGCCCCACACGACATTTTTGCAAATGAAAAAGTTGTTCAGAATGACTCCACCTACCTCCCATTTTCGGCTCTTTCAACACTTTTGAGACATCTTGTATAATGTATAAATCCATTAAGTCTTTGTATTTTAGGTATTCGAGTGGTCTCGTTTTTTTGTACAGTGATGCTAATATTATTAAAGTTCTTCGGTCTGTCCCACGTTTTGGAAACTTCCGCAACGGGACTTACGCTACGTTCAAAATAAACTCTTCCATCACTTCATTATCCTCTTAGACACTACGCGCCATTATAGTGGCTTTCGCGATGTCATCTCTCAGTCCGACGCGCCACTATAGTGGCTTTCGCGGATGTCATCTGAATTGTATTATTAATTATAAGAATAAATTGTTAAAGTTAAAATGCGTGTATCATATCTTTGAGAAAAATTATAATTTAATCATCAAACACTTCATTCCAATGTACTCGTGTAAAGAACAGCATTATCCGTCACACATTGCAGTGGCGTATCACTTACGCGTAATTCGCGTTGAACTCTGCCGTACAGAGAAACAGCCCCGCGCAAAATTCAGCCGTGCCTAAAAGGTTAACCAGCAAATTTCCGTGTTATAAAGTCTTAATAATATATTAATGTTGCTTCCGAATGAAAAGATTAAGTGAAAATGTAACTATTGTGGTAGCAACTCATCTTAGCGACTTATTGATATTAATTATGAAAACATAGTAGCTTGCTTTTGAATTTTTGAAACTTAGCCTTCCTTTTCGTATTATTTCTTTGCTTCGTATAACACGGATTCGCAGAACACGACAATTTATTGGAACGTAACACCCGTGTTTATACGAGCGTTACCTGCACTGTCATAACAATTGTGCTCGCGACATCGACTTTAATTTCGAAGCTATTACATTGAGGTCTTTGTGTATCGCGTGTTCTGTGACGTGCGATAAGTACGCAATTTTTATCAAGTCATGTAACACGTCTCTGGTAGTTTGACGTGACGCCAAGCGTATTAGGGCGATGTTGCGTGAAATAATTCTTGAAATTGCAACGCGACATGAAACAAAGGCACCGACTAGATAAAATCAAACTGTCGGTCTATTTTCGTATCCGTTTGAATTTCAATCATGTAATAACTAGTAGTGCATTAATTAATATCGGAAAATTTGTATCGGATACACTATAATTACTTCATGTATAATTATAGTGCATTCAGTTAATGTTAATTGCGTAATGTTCAGTGAAGTTTTAATAAAAAGCGTGTAAAAACAAAAATGTGAAACATTTGGGTTCAATACCTGGAAAAGATAGGGTTGTTTTATGTTAAAAAAAAAGTTAACTTGAAAAGCTGGTGAAGTTAATAGATGTTCGTATGACAATTGATAACAAAGCAAAAATTTAAACGTTTACAAATTATAATAATGAAAACTATATAATACTAATAATATTGAAAACTAACTATATAATATTGAAAACTGAAGTCCTAAATTTTTATACCTATAAATTTTGAAGTCTTCAAATTTATACTTTAGGATAATGTGAGATAAAAGTACGTAAATGTGACACTGGTTAACAGACAACAATAATATATATTTTAACAAAACAATAACAATAACTATAACATATAACAATTAGAAGTTTGAACAAAATGACGGTAATAATAACTATGGATATAAAATACGATGCGAATACTATGAGAGCCTGTTGCCTTCTACCAGGATTTTTAATACTCTTTCTGCCCATTGGAAAAACACGTGGCATCGAGAGCGACCCTAACAAACAAAAGCAAGGGCCTACTCGCAAAATGTTGGAACAAGCCTGGGTCCTCAAGGACCTCCCAAGCACTCCAAATAAATTTACAACTTAACCACTACAATATATTAATAAATTAGTAATTTTCTAAATATCCGGACTGCAAAATGTTCAAATATTTAACTTTTCAGATATCCAAATTTCCAGCCCACATCGAACCTACAAACAGTTGGCATGTGTTTATAGTGCCATTCGCGAGTGCCAAACGATTTCGAGTGACACAGAGCAAACACCTGAAACCACGAGCAACTTGTTTGCAAGTGAACACCTCTTGTCTGATGGTGGATAATGTGAATATAATTCTGCTCAATAGTTGACGAGTCGGGATATAACCTGGAAACCCCTGTCCACAAGGGTTCTGAAACAAGCACTTCAACAACTAGTATGGAAAACACCGAAAAGGCTATGATAGCTGATAGTATTGCAAAAGCATCCATTACTGATTATGCGACTGCAATAGGCGAAATAACCGGGAAACAAGCTATACGATTTATATCCTGAATTGCAAACGACCGCATATGTACAGCCGGCAACTCTCAACTTGGCCGGTGAGGACTACCGATTGTTTACAGTTTTCGGATCAACTAGTGTGCGTGACCGCGCGAACCAAAAAATTCCGCCGCCAAAAATGTGTGGGACTCGATGCGACCATCTTTTTTTTCGGCCAATTACTGCCGTCGCGTAGGAACGTCTGTGAAAACCTCCTCACCGGCCAAGTTGAGGGTTGCCGGCTGTATATACCTAAATAGTAAACAAACAGCTCACCAGTTGCTATCAAAACATGCCGCAATAACTGTCAAGAACACCAATAATAAGACCATCGCTCCATCTCAAAGAATAGTACTACATAACATATCACCTGTTTCGTGGCATAACGAAACACTTAGGAAAACGTACAGTAGTAAATAATATTGGACATAACACAGTACAACAGGACGAATTGACCGTTAACAATTAAGCTCACATTGATATACAGTCCACTCATTTATCTTTAAATAACCTCTTCAAGGATCATAATAACAGAAACCAAACCTACGTATAATTTATGTTGGGTCGCATATCTTTCGAATTTCGGATTGCAATTATAATTTTCACAATTCATTGACACATACTGAAGCAATAACCTTTTAGGTTTTAAGGCTTCTTTAACATTGAACAGAACCTTCCTTAAGGAAGTTCTCGTAGATTCGAGACTCACCCGAAAGTATGTATTGTTCGAGTATCGTAGGGTAGATAATTTATGACTTCCGGGGACCTTTACATTCGCGTTCATTCTGGCCAAGGTTTCGGAAATAACCCAAGACTCGCTTGTACAACTAACTCGATGCAATGTCTAACTCTCTGTTTCGTGTCATCAACGGACCTCCTGTGGTGCCGTCCGCGAAGTCAGAGGCAAGACCCACAAAGGGATCTAGCTTGCGAGCGTCTCTAAACCAACACTTCAAGGACAAGTCCCAACGTAAAGGGACTAAGCCGCCACTTCTGGGGCTCACGTGCACCACAGTCAGCAGGATCTTCAGCTAGCATACATGGGCAGTGTCTAGCGTGCTGATTTGCGGAACCATGACAGCCTATGACATTTCACCAAGGGTCTGACACCGCACTGATTGGTGTCGTTTGGTGACACCCACGCTAGGCCAACTCCCTGAGGCTTATAGGCTGACTTGGTTGGTGCACGGGCAGAGTCGTCTTGGTTTACGAGAAATCAAGCAGGGGTCAACCCAAAGAGTGTCGACTTGGTCTGCAAGAAACCAAAAAAGAAGGTAGTCTTCTGTTTGAAACTGTCCGAGAAACAACTAGCTTTTCTCTTGCCTTGACAATCGTTAGAGTCCGAGCACTCACTTATTATTTTTCACACAACTATTTGTAACACATCATCAAGAATAAATAGATATTTAATACAACTATCAAACTAATTATTATCCTTACTGCTGTAAATGGGGTAAGGAAGCGCTGCACTTCGGGTATTATTCCATAATCTAATATCGCGAACTAGTGATAAAAAACATCACCGTGCATACTAAAGGAATTCATCGAGAAGATTTTTACCATCAATAACATCAGATTAAACTCCAAATTAACCTTCATAAGAGCTATGATCCAAGAAGCAGTGTTTAGTCATTTTATGAGCTTTAGGAGACAGATTTATGTCAATCCAGAAAACGCATCAAGAATTCCGAATTCCTTTCTAGTTAATTATAACAACACTCAATACCGTATATTCATGTCAACCGAAAAAAGTGGATGTTTCATATGAAAAAAGGAGGACACATAGCAAAACAATGCATAATGAATAACCAACCTACGATTCACAATCAGTTCCCACAACCTCGAAAATTAAAACATCTCCTAAACCAAACGAATCAAAGAACCTCTGCACATCAACGCAATCCAACAGGGTGAGCTCACTTTCTACACAACCACAACTAAGTAACAATGATATCAGCACAGGTACTGTCCACAAGTACAACCACCAGCAACTCAAGAAACCTCGAAGAAAACACTAAAAAACCCAGGATAAAACAATGATAAACAAGCGTCGACAACTAATACCCGATCGAATCGACAATATTGAAATAATGATTGACCCAATTAAAAATATGGTGAAAGATCCACTGGCTGATTTTCCACTAAAATGGATGAAATGAATCAGCTATTTGGAAAATGCAATCGGAGCGAATAACACCGTTAAAATAGCGCAAAATCACATTCAAGACATACCTGCCTTAATTGATATACTAATCGCAATCTATCCTCAGTTAAGCAAAAGGAGCATTTAAAATAGAATCCTCAGACTAGCCAAAAAACTGAGAAATAACATGCCATTTCAAGTAATAATGCTAGTAGACAATGTATCACCGAGCAGCACCCCAAATGCAACAGATTACAAAATAGACGACGAAGAAGAAAAAAAGAAACCACATCACAAACCCACATTTAAGTAATTACCAATACGTAACTAGGAAATGAAAAGGCTGATCAGGCAATTAGGGAAGCAATAGTCGCTCCATTCATCGAACTTAACCAACTTGTAAGTTTCGAAGATACACTGAAAACGGTCCAAAAGGAACTAAGGTCATAATGGGAAACAGAATGGAGGACAGCAGCATCTGCGCGATCCTTAACCTCTTAGGCACTATGCGCTACTCTAATGGCTTTCGCGGATGTCATCTTTCTATACGATGCACCATTATAGTGGCCTTCGCGGATGTCATCTTTCTGTACGACGCACCACTATAGTGGCCTTCGCGAATGTCATCTTTCTGTACGACGGGCCACTATAGTGGCGCACTCTACTGGCACACTCACTAACCGTTTGAATAAAGTAATCGTTTTCCGTATCATTTACACGTTATTCGCGTTGAAATCTGCCGTACAGAGAAACAGCCCCGCGCAAAATTCAGCCGTGCCTAAGAGGTTAAACATGAACAAAAACTTTTTCAAAACCGAAACACCAAACATTGATATACTCAGAGTAGACCTAGTAGTAATCAGCCGCATTCGAATAGGGCATCGCAATGCCACTTTCGCACACCTTTTGACAGGTCCGCCAGCCCCTAACTGCGAACAATGTAACATACGACTTACAATCGACCATCTTATCCTACACTGCTCAAAATATGGCACACTTAGGCAAAACTACCATCCGAAACCATTCATCAAAGACAAATTGGAAGACGGAAAAAACATGACCTGCTAAAATTCATAAAAGAAACAAAATTGTATAACCAAATACTGTAACGAACTCACACGAAAACTATCAAGCGTTACTAATAACCTAGCAGTTGATGCGACGTTAAACACCTGTATAACAAAAATTCTAAATTTCTACCGATCAAAATTCATAAATATTTAAATATCTTAATTTTCAAATTCTCAAATTTCTCAATCACTAAATTACAAATTAAAAAATTTCATATTTCGAATTTCAATATCCCCAAGATTTTAGAAGTTCACTATACCAAATTCTCAAATACCAATGTTCTTATATTGTCAAACTATTTATACATAGTTACAAATATCAAAACGTTTAATTGCTAAATTTTCAAATTTAGACCTTTATACATTTCCAATTTCTGAGTAAAACTGTTTACTTTCTGAAATTTTAATTTCTCATATTTTCATATTTCGATACTTCTAAAATATGAAACTATTTCCATAAACTATTTCCCTAAATCATTAAATTGCAGTATTTCTGTTAACGCTCGGGGTAGAAATAAATTCTTTCGAGCTTTGGTGAATATTGCACGTGGTGTGCCGACTAGGTTTATTATCACAATCTTGAAGGACCACCTGATTAATCGATACTATACAATTATTTATGTTCAATACGATACGAGTTACTATGTTCGAGATTCTAACTATTCCTATACTTGTATAATTCAACTATGTCTAATGCAACTACAATCCAACTATTCATTATCAAATATGTATCTTAACTATCTTTCCATGATTCAACTCAACTGTCTATTCTTGAACTATAAATTCAACTAACTGAAGGTTCTACGATGTCTCTTCGATGTCACCTCGGTCGGGTAGACCCGACGGGGGTGACTTGTTATAATTGGCTACGTAAAAATGTACAAATTTGTGGAAGGGACGCAAGGTTTACGGCCTACTCGGGCCCCTTCCACTCGCCAATATTCCAAGTTTTGCACCTGGTCCGTGGCAGGTAATAAAGATCAAGAAGTGCGCTGACTTTAATTAACCATGCTAGAAATAACGGGCTCGAAAGGTAAAATATTAATCTGGCGACAAAATGCAAACAATGACTAGAAGACTACATAGAAAACGCGCGGGTCTTTATGGCTTCCTGAGTTTATGGCTGCCACGGAACGGTCCGCGAACCCTTCGATGGGACGACGGTCTTAGGTTAATTACTACATTCAAAGTCCAAATCTATTGTCAAATGTAAGGGCATGTTGGCCTTAACAATTTCTAAATTTTAAATTTGCATAAATCGAAATTGAAAATTAAATTTTCAAATTTCTAAATCCTCAAAATTAAATTTTCAAATTTCTAAATCCTCAAAATTATAAATTTCAAATTCCTCCAATTATCAGATCTCCAAATTCCCAAATTTCCAGTTTCTCCCAATCATACAATTTGCAAGTCCCATATTCTAAATGTGAAAGCTTGTAAAAGGAATTTCTCAATTTCCAAATATCTGAAGAGTGTGCATCAATATAAAAAAATATTTAATTTCTTATAATGTAACTTTATTGATATATTATACGTACAATTACTTGTTTCTGTGTTAATTGATGACATTATACCTAAAATTATTTCATTATAAATGTTATTCGTTTTCTTACATGTTTTCATTATAATTATTACCTTTTGCACTAAAATACACATTTCGTAAGCCAATTACAATTGAAATACAAATTTGAAATTATTTTTGTTTATATTTTTTATTGTTATTATTTTAGAAGATCAAACATAAGATTATTATTATTATGTTTTAATAAAAGTTTCAAAGCCATGTATGCATTAGTTGAACAAAAATAAAACATTAACATAAATTTAATCTACTGATACGAATAAAATAATTGTTTGGTGAATCCAATAATGCTTTGTCGAGCAAAATATTGTTCTAGCATTGACACTACAGTCTCATATAATACCCACTCTTCAAATTACCAATTTATATTAAACATGTAAAAGAATGGTCTTGTAATTTTAAGTATATTAAAAATGTTAAATTAATACGAAATAACTGTTGTTTCAACGGGAAACGAAGAAGCTGGTGCAGCAGCGAAAGAAGCAGTAACCCTACCATCAACTGAAACAACCATTCCGATTCCATATAAAGACCTTATAAACCATATTAAAAAAATTAAAACAGAAGACTGGAACAGAATCTGGACCACAACAAAAGCAACACAAATACACAACATAATTCGAGATTTCTACTAACAAATCCCAGCCTGCAATTTAAACAGAAAAAAGAAATCTATAATGTCTCGACTAAGGTCAGGCCATACCAAAATAACACACGAATACCTAATAAAAAAAGCTGATCAACCCTATTGCAGATACTGCCCCACCGAAACTCACAGTAGACCACATTCTATACCAATGCCCAAAAACTGAACCTCAAAGACAAAAGTATAACATAAAACCGGACACAGCCCTTACAGTTAAGGACCACGTTAGAAGCACTATTAATTTCCTGAAAAAAAATCAACATGTACAATAAAATATAGCACTCAAGCATGTAGCAGTCGCCAATGACCTCGTAGTCGACGCGACGTAAAACACCAATGAAGAACTGTTGTTTCAATGTTTTTTTGTTTTAATATGCATAATATGGTATCTAGAAGAGTATGTTGTCGGATGGTGTAGGTGACACACGAGAAAGCAAAGCGTTCCTGCAGGTGGCAAATATTTGCCGCAATTAAGTTAGAGCAACGTCTCTTTTGTACAAATTAGTTTAACTTTTATCGCCTTCAACATACTCTCCTCCTTTATGTATACACCGCTGCATACATGCTTCCTATTTGTACGGTCTCGGAACTCGATTCTTCGCTGACGGAATTATCGAAAACTGGGACCGGTGTGCTCGACGGCAAATTAATGTCGTGAGGACGCTTTTGGTAGATGATGTGGTGGTGAACGATAATTTAAACTTAGCACTTATTTATTAAAAAATAATGTTGTAAAACACTGTCGTTACAAAGGTGATATTTTAGAGTGAGTGTGTCGTGTGGTGTTTGAATGTGAACTTGGTGTATACTTGTTGGTGATTGAAATTAGTCTTAGTGTGTGCGTGGTGGTGGTCAAAGTTGTTCTTAAATGTACTTGGTGATGTTCAAAGTTGTTCTTGAGTGTACTTGGTGGTGTTCAAAGTTGTTGTCTCTTTGCTTGACTCAGTTGGCAAAAATGTAAAATGATTTTGGGGTAGGGGTCGATGGTGAATTGGTGGGAATGTCGGAAGGCACTTGGTGAAAAGAGGGAAATTTTGATCTATGATTGGATTAGGACTTTTGGAAGATGGAAAAGTTGGAGAAACGAGGTGGTGGAAAGAAGTTGGTAGTAGGGCTGGCGAGAGGAACTGAACATTTTGTATTTTCCATGTTTTATGAGGGGCTTGCAACGGGCCGCGGACTTGGGGTGCGCTCGAGGTTTGGGTCTATTTATGATATATTGGAATGTTAATGATAGTTCGATTTGCTGTCTTTTTACCCTGAGGGTCTACAGACTCACAGGTATATTGACATGAGCTGTACGGTGCATTGTAAAACCGTACACTATTGTTTAAAAGAATACTGTAGCTCGTCAGTTGTCAGCTTCTTCAACAAGACCGTTTTTGTTTTTACATGTTCAACGAACTGAAAATTTCGTTGGCGATTTTTTCAATTTCTGAATAAATTTCAGGTTAATTCATTGCTCCACTTTAACGTCAACCACGATGGCTGCACTGCAACGCAACAGTGACCTTTAGAATTAACGCTAGAAGAGAAACAAAAGCAGTCAAATAAACAAAACTCCGAATCGTTGCTCCAGAAATATCGGAATCAACGATCTACTAATGGCAACCTCGCCTGATACTGTTGCGTGGTAGAAACTGCACAGTCCCTTTATTTAACTGCCACGCCTCGTATATTTCGAAGACCAATAACAAAGATGTGTAGCGTAAATATGTAAAATAGTAAAAACTTGTGGTTAATAAATTTTTAAGTTATAGGAGAAAATCGTGGAGTTCATTTCGAAATCCCAACAATGACGGTTTAGATTAATATAAAATGATAATACAGAGTGATTCACACAACTATATCAAATTATAACTTCGTTATGATGATACATAATAGTGTCAAAAAAAGATGAATGGTTAAGAATAATGCTATATTCGAGGGGCCAAAACTTTTTAAAGGTGCTGTGTTATATATGCGTTAAATTTCTGTACTCATTTGGATTTTTTTTATCATTCTACGAAAAAAAGTACTGGAATACAATAACAAAGAAATAGTTAGTTATCGAGGTATTTTAAGAAAATATTGCTCTTGAAGCAAATATTGAAACCCTCCTCGGCAAAAAAGTTCTCCAAGCAAGATGCTGAACGGCCACACATTTTTAAGTGGTCATACAATATTTAAAAAATAAGTAGGGCAATAAGCTCATTATTCAATTTAAATTCTCTTGATGTTGTCTGTAGGATTATAAAAAAAATGAAGATTTATGTAAATCCTGTCTATTCTGTACGAGATCTTAAAGAACAGGTAATGCAACAATATGCCACAATAAGCGGAGATTATCATACTTACTGTTGCATAATTTAGTAAGTGACTTTCATCAACTTCTTACAGGTCCCCGATTTTTGCTCAATTACATTTAATGTTAAAAGTACTAAAGTTAATGTAATCTTCAAAAATAATAAATATTATAGAAAAGAATAAATATTAGACAAAAAAATTATATATTTTTTCATATTAATATTAGTTAATTGTAATTAATATTAGCTAAATTAATTATACTTTGTTATAATTAATATCGAACAGAAATGGTTATATTTTTCTATATTCAAAGATTTAGAGCAATTAGTTTTGTTAAATAGTAATACACTTTCACTTGTCAGCAGGTTTTATCTTTTAATACTTCTAGGTCTTATTTATTCCATTATGAACGTATATTTGTGCCAAATTATGTACTATTAATTCTCAAATAGCATGTCACCTGATAAGTTTCAGTTTTTTTTAAGTGCCAAGTTGCACGCGATTCACCACACTGGAACTGATTTATTCATAATTCTCTACAACGCGCTGTTTCTTTAATTACAGCTAATTTTATTTATTAAACGCAAACACTATTTATACCTAACTTATTTTGAAAATGTATTAATTATCGTGCTTCATAAAGCATTATAATGATAATAACGATGATAAAAAATTTGAACCATAATACGAATCGACAATGTAAACAAGAATAAAACATTATTTCTGTTGAAGTAAAACTTCTGATTATTCGATCACGCAACTTTAGTAGTTTTATTGACTGTTTAACCTGAGCAGCTAGTCTGTATAACAGTGGAAACTCTCAACAGGATCTTCTGAGTCTACATGTGAAGTAAACGTTGTAACACATTTTGAGGAACACCAATACTGCATTACGAATTTGTTCTCTTACAAGTTTATTGATCACGAAAGTACAGTGTGTGCAAGAATATTATCTATTGTATAGTTGTATTATTAGCGCACGGTGTATACGCGTACCACCAAATGCACTATGAAGTTTAACTAACTAATATGATAACCACTTGTACCAAGGAGAGTCAAAGTTCTTTGGTTAAACTGATTTATTTTAACTATTTAACTGATGATAACAATTGACTCCTAACTGAGTACTCTAACTTATTCTAATGGTTGACTAGTTGTCTCTAAATCTTGCTGTGGTTTTATCGTCTCTGAAGTTCGTTTGTTTCTGCTTGTCGTCTCTTCCAGAACCACCCTTGTCGACTTTTCGTCGACATCCCACCTTTGCCACGAGGATGATGGGGGTGAGAAGGCGGTCTTTAAAAAGTACGAATAACTAATCAGCGGCCGAGATTGTCTCATCCCTTCCAGTGCGCTCGTAGCGCATTGAGTTCCGGGGTGGGATGGCAACTCGGTCGCTGGTGGACACATGTCCGAGATACCGAAAAAAGACCCTTGGTAATAAACCGTATCGAAATTATACCGTCATTGAGTTGTAAGCTCAACGCGGACTTAGGGTAGACCTTTATGGTGAGGCCGGTTTGGGTCAAGCAGGGCACTTAATTGCACGGTGCTCACCTAAACCGGCTAATACTAAAAATCCCTTGACCTGGGTATTGACAGCGTGCATAGCATACTAAAGAATAACTTTATTGTTTTATGTTTCTCAAATTCCGTACTAGAAAATAAACTCCTATTTCTTATGTATCTCGAACATGTATGGTTTTCACGCACTGACAATGCGGAGATTAAACGTGGAATTTATTGTTGCGGCTAATAGAACTGTTCGTTGGTTCTATATGGTTGACGTTGCTCGAAGGGGACCCTAACCCGATCTTACTAAATAGTAACTCACGTAGTAACAAAACGTTCACGTCAAAATGAAGTTTGGTACTGTCCGCAGAGTGTACTAACGAAAGGGTTTGTATACAAACTGAAAAGGTAGACGGTAACGCGATGATTTAATAATTTTAAGCATAGGAGTTGAGCGAGAGGGTAGCGCGCTCGGCCGATGGGTAACGCAGGTACCGAGAGTCATAAAACTCGGTACGCAGCGTTGCTGCAGGCGCTGATTGGTGCGGGTCTAGCTGCCCAACTTAGTATAAGAAGACCCCAAAAAAGCCAAAAAACACAGTCCGACTCCGGCAACCAACGAGGAACCTGCTTCCCGGATCCATTGCGCGTCCAGGAACTTTTTCCAAGTAAATACTTAAAAAAACCACCCGTCACGAGGAACCTGCTTCCCGGACCCATTGCGCGTCCAGGAACTTCTTCCGAGTAAATCCGTCAAACTACCAACTTCTCATATTTTGTTCCTACGCCGATTTGAAAGAGCATTTCGACCAACCCACCTTCCCTGCGAGACCCTCCTAGGACTCGTGTTACAAGACTACATAACTATTTTCCACGGGTGAAGAGGCTTTATTAAATATTTCAAGCGACGCGTATGGTTACCATCCTGAAAACTTTCTCTTTTAGAAAGTTTTAAACGCAAAGACATGTAATTGGTCTGAGTTTTAAGTGTATAAGGTGTTTGATTTTAAGAGGTATTATCTAACCCTGGCCGTTCATAGTGGTTTGAACATTTTCCTTTTCTCACAATGGTTTGAGAGACTTCGAGTAGAGGGCGTCGTGAACGATAAAAAGGAATTTTATCTACATCCGTAACAACATCGTTCATTAATTTATTTATACATTTTTATTTTACATCAAAACCGTAGAATTTCGCATTCTACATATTGTTATAGGTTTCTATAAATGCGCGTGAATTACAAGAGGGAATTGAATGACGAATAGGCGATTAGTGTTTGAAGATGTGAGACAGTGAGAGAGAGAGACAGGAGAATAGGAGTGCGGGAGACGCTGGAAGACGCGAATTAGTTGGTCGAGCACGAGCAAGAGACATTCGATATACAAAAGTAGATATGGTCCGTCCGGAACATTTGAACGCGTTAAAATACATGGCCTGTCCGGAAAGTAATGCAATTAAGTACGTAAATAAAAATCTATTTGAATTATTGACACAATCCTTTAAAATTCCTCAAAGTACTACCCTTGGGCATCAACACACTTTTGCCAGTGACTTTTCCATGCTTGGTACGCATCCTGGAAAGCGTTGATGGAGACCTCGTTTAATGCCTTCGTCACGGCGGATTTAATCGCTTCTATGGTTCTAAAATGGATTCCTTTGAGATCAGTTTTAATTCTCAGGAACAGGAAAAAATCTGCTAGAGCCATGTTAGAACTGTAAGAGGGCTGTGGTAACGTTACGAAGCTGTGCTTGGTTAAGAATTCTTACCTCAAACTGGCAAGCACTTGTATGTAATATGTGGAACTGATATCCACCCTTGAGTTACAAATTCTTTGTGGACAAAACCTTTCTCGTCAAAAAAGACAATGAGCATGGTTTTTCGTCAATACTGGTGCTTGTCGGTCGTCCAGATCGGAGGTCATCTTCCACATTTTCCCGACCATTTTTTAACAAATTCAACCACCTAGAAACTTGAGAACAAGAGAGAGCAGAGTCCCCGTATGCTTCTTTAACCATTTGGTAGGTGTTGGCGGCGCTTTTATTCGGTTTAGCACAGAATTTAATCACATAACGTTGTTCAACCGTTTCCTCCATTGCGCGTCGTGACACAGGCATTGACAATAGGTTAACGTTTATAAAGATTCTGACGAACCCGAAACGCGGATCAGGTCGAGGTTGTAAACAAATGAAGTTAAGAGCCCCTTCCACATATTCCAACAAGTCCGAACACGCTCGGGCAAGGAAAACTGGCGGAAATAAAAAAAATTGCATTACTTTCCGGACAGACCTTGGATATCGTTCTTTTTTTCTATACTCTCCTTTTCTTTTTTTTTCTTAATACTGTTTTTCTTAAATTATTCCGCTCGACGCAACATCTGGGTGAGGATTTCGAACGCTTGTTTATGATCAGTCAGTTAAAAAGCCGTTTTTGAGCCATGCATTTCAGGTTCTTTTTCTTGTTTTCTCAATAGTTTATTTTCTAGGTCCTTGCCATAAATTTAGAGTTCATTTTCGCTTCATCCTCAACTGTCGTTTTCCGATTATAAACTCGATCTTTTCGAAGGGTGATTTTTAGACACGATCACGTACGGACCTAACAGTAATATCTGTTTGCCAAATGTTCACCCAGAAGAAAAAATCGCGGCATTGCCGGACGTTCGGGGTCCTCTCACAAAGACACCAGATTTCCCAGCCTTATTAGACGAATGCGCTCCAAGTGAGCTAGACAGGGCGGGCCCAATCTTCGTGAGACATGCTGATTGGAATTTTGCATTTTTACACGAAAGCCAATTGTTAACGCTCGTGGATGAAAACAAATTCTTTCGAGCCTTGTTGAATATTGCACGTGGTGTGCCAACTAGGTTTATTATAATAATCTCGAAGGACCACCCGATGTGATCGGGACTATACAATTATATATGTTTCAACTATTCTATGTGTGTATAATTCAACTATGTCTAATGCAAGTACAATCCAATTATTCATGATCAAATATGTATCTTAACTATCCTTCCATGTTTCAACTCAAATGTCTATTCTTTAACTATAAATTCAACTAACTCAAGGTTTTACGATGTCTCTTCGATATCACCTCGGTCGGGTAGACTCGACGGGGGTGACTTTTTATAATTGGCTACGTCAAAATGTACAAATTTGTGGAAGGGACGCAAGGTTTACGCCCTACTCGGGCCCCTTCCACTCGCCAATATTCCAAGTTTTGCACCTGGTCCGTGGCAGGTAATAAAGATCAAGAAGCGCGCTGACTTTAATTAACCGTGCTAGACATAACGGGCTCGAAAGGTAAAATATTAATCTGGCGACAAAATGCAAACAATGACTGGAAGACTACATAGAAAACGCGCGGGGCTTTATGGTTTCCTGAGTTTATGGCTGCCACGGAACGGTCCGCCAACCCTTCGATGGGACGATGGTCTTAGGTTAATTACTATATTCAAATTCCAAATCTATTGTCAATTGTAAGGGCATGTTGGCCTTAACACCAATCAGTATGTCCCTTTACACTTCCGACATGTCGTAGGAGTGAGAACGAGAGCAGCTCGTTAGAACAACTCGAAACGTCAACCATCTCGGACAAAATAAAAGAACCTGTCGAATCGTTATCCGTCATCGCGAGGTTGCCACGTAACAAGTGCCACGTCAGCCATCGGTGGCTGACACTGAACTTTCCGTTTAGGCCATTTAGGCTTGTTTCCGTCAATCACCAGCAGCTGACAGTGCAAAATATAGTATAAAACTCAAACATTTACATTGTTTTAAATAATTACTGAGAATTTAATTAAAATTTATTTAATTTGTATTTATCACAGTATTGTATCATTAAGGTATTTTAATGGATTTTATTGAAACACGGTAAACTTAAAAACGTATGCCCTTCGCAGGTGTCACAAAATCATAAGTGCCTGACGGGGATTTCCTTAAGCATTCGCATGGCGCTCAACGTGTTAGCAATATTTTCTGAAATAACACCACCCATATCCAACAAAAAGCATTGTATAACAAATAAAGCTATTCTGTTTATTGTGCAATATTGTTTGAAGCCCAATAAAAACAATAGAAATTTGTTACTCTCGTGTTCTAAAAAAATGAATTATTAATTAATTATAATTAAAAAATCATTCTATGAATTTAATTAGTATGAATTTTTCAAATCTATAATACCAAACTAGCAACATAAATAGGACACATAGTGATACGAACAGACTGGTAGAAATACATCATATTCAAAATACTAGTTTATTTAACACAGATAAAATATTACAAAGTGGACAGGGATGGGAACTAATAAAACGATGTATCATAGAGAAACTACAGAACGTTCGCATTTCAGAATCTCAGTAATAATACTAAATAAAAAGCTTTCGAAACATGAACAGAAAAATGACATAAAAAGAACTCTATTACATTGCAATTTGTAAGGAATGTAGTTCAATTTATCTTCGTTTTATTTGATAAAAAATATGAGTAGGCATTGAAATTATTTTCAAAATGATTCAAATTTCTTACTTTAAAAAATTTGTTAATAGGCCTTTTTTCATATCTATGTATAATAATTTCTGTTGAAATCAAGAATTTTTTCCACCTTTTCCTTTACTTTTGATTTCAAAATAAACGAGCATGATATGCCGATAGATTTAATGTTAAAATATATGTATTTGCAGTAGTTATAGATGTAATTTCCACAGTCGTAATCACTGTACCGACATTTTATACGCAAGTCAGTTTCATTCTACTTTTCTTTTGATGGTGGCTGATACCAAAGAAACACGAGCATTGCTATGTTCGTGATATTGCAAATTGTATTAATCTTTTGCATTCCGAATTAGCAACATGCAATTCAAATCGAAAATTTCGTGCCATGCTTTGAATTCCTGAGATGTCCGCATGACTCATACGAAAATGTAGAATTAATTGTCGTGAACTCGGAAGGTTGGCAATTGTACGGAATGAAATACAATGTTTTAAAATGGCTGTTATCTTTATTAATTTCTTAAACTGGCTTTACTGATTGCTGGTTGAGTTCTAACTGCCATTTTGCGAGGGTGAGATGCCGAAGAAAAATCGGGTAGGAAAAACTATTTAAGAAGAGGGGGTGCGAGGATTTAGGTTGGCTAATGAGAGGATGGAGAAAGTGCAAAAAGGAGAAAGTTTGGGAATTGGGGAGGAGGTAGGTTGTAGTTTTACCGGAGGTCCCTGATACCCAAAAAGACTCTGGTTTATGTCTTAGAAATGGAAAGTTTAGGAAAAGACTTCATTGGCGAGCACATGCTTAATTTCTACGAACAAAATACTTCAAGTTGCGTGGAAGGTTTTAGATGTCTTTGACATAATATGCACATTAATAGATTATGAAATGTACTTTAACCATTTAGCTATGTTTGACGAGTATAGTCGTCATGGAGAAGTGGCAGGATTTTGTGTCATGACGAGTATACTCCTCAATCACAGCTATCTGGTTCACCAAATAAGTCAATATTAGTAATAAAACTGTCTATTTTATGAAATAGACCCATCTTTTTGATCCAATATTTTAACAGTGACGCCTATTCTGTCATTGACGAGTATACTCACAAAAGTATACGTCACAATTAACTGGTTTGTTGGATTATTAATTATTTGCAAAAATGAATTACGCCAATGAGAACCACTGTTATTAATCAAAACAAAGTTTTTCATTTATATCGAGTTAAAAAAATAAAAGAATAAATTACTTCCTTCAGAGCCTTAAAAATAAAATCTTGTTACAACGTATTAATCTGAGTTATTCAATTTCAATTAATTATATATATTCCAATATGGTTAATCGCTTTCGACCATGATTGTAACATTTATTTGCTAAAAAATCGTTGCAAATTAATGTCTTACTCCTGTGCAGATTCAGTTGAAAATGTCAAAATTGCACCATTAAATTTATTAAATTTTATTGTTTTTATTTTTCAGTAATATTACTCATCTATTGTAATTTAAGTCCATCATATTCTTTCAGTAACTTTAATTCGTTGAATTGGTGGTATCATAATCACAATTAATTATTTTTTAAGATTAATTAATGATGGAGAGTGTAAAATAACTAATTTTAATATTATTATAATATTCTATTTATATTCAATTTTAGGTACATCAGTTGTTCAATTATTAATACAATTAAAATTATATTATTCATATAAAAATAACATTAACATTTATTTTCATAGCGACTGCATTTATAAAATATGTTTTACCTTTAATTCAAAATGGTACATTCATTAATATACCGGTTATTCTTCACAAATATTTGCGATATTATAAATCAAATAAAACTTGCAAATTTTTCAATATTTCGATACTTTACACAGGCAGCACTTTCTCTGTCGCTTCACTATTCCACGTCGTAAAATATTGAAATATTTTAAAATGTAACAAATATCTCAATAAAAAAGGTACACTTAAATGGAACATTAAAATAAACATGTTATATAATTTTATAATAAATATGAATTACGACTGAATTTACATTTTGTACGTGCAAATCAATATTAAATATTCTATTTAAAATGGAATTCACTACATCAACATTTAATTATCATTTTTCAAACACGAATTGCACTCTTTTTGATATTTTTTAACATAAATTCATATAAAGTCAATCGATTCACGATATCACCATTATTTCTGTCGCAATTAAAATTATTGGTTTGGATGTGCACGATTTTTAAGATTATAACAAGCTGAGTTCTTTCATTTTCTTAGTATTTACAGTACCGAGTAGAAGTATTAATTTTCAAGTTGAAGTTTCGAAAGATTTTAATACTTTCCCGACCGTATTGAACAGCACAACTAGGTTAAAATGGTTCAAGTTGTTTCATTAGAATTGTACATGTCTTGGAACAATCCTGTGTTGATTCTTCCTTCAAACTTTCACTTCAGCATGAAATTAACCCCTTTGGTACAACCAACAGCAAAATTGCTTTTCCTAGGTAACTTTAAAAATTTTTAAACTGAGGAATTTTTAGATTAAGAATGTTGGATAAGTGAGGAATACGGGGATTAAATAATTTGGGGATTTAAGGAATTTAAGAACTTGAGAATTTGACAATTAAACAATTTGAAAATGCGGGAATTTAAGAATTTGACGAGTTCGGAATTTAAAAATGTGAAAGTTTTAGAATTTGAAAATTTGGAGACTGAAAATTTAGAAATTTGAAAACTTAAATATTTGGTTTAGAAATGTGGTGATACCTGCGTCGATAATTTGATGGTTATACATCCAACAACGAAAACCACGATTTTAGTAATTTTGCAACCAAAAAGGTAAAATTCGTTCGACTGAAAATTTTGTTTGTGTTTTATCTTCAAGCCAATAACATTCACATGTTGTGCAGATATCGTTTTCAAGCTCTATTCGCGTTTACACCACTCAACAGAAGATGACATTGCCATAACAGTAAAGGAACACAACGAATCATCAGACATGATTTTCCTCAAAACTAAACCGAAAATCAATCAATTTTACTCTACATTTCGTTCATATTTTGCCATAAGAAATTACGTGGTATGCGTGTGTTCATACTATTCAATTAAACATTAAAATTCAAACAATTACAATGTTTGTATTGCATGGAATTAAATTTTATTTGCTATGAAATAATGTTTGCTGAATTTTTGGGCCATCAAATTGTGCATCGATGTAAAGAAAGTACTCTAAGCACTGACTGAGGTGTAAAAACGGGATAGCATAAGATCATTATGGCATTTCACTTTAATATTTAACGTTTGTTTGTCCTGTCTCTCTGATATTCCGAGTATATTTTAAGGGAATTAAATAAATGTATATGATTTTAATGCGTCGCAATTTTATTAAGTCAACACTAGTTTACACTCTACATTGCAGGAAACAAAGAAGGAATATTTCGAAACTGTTAAACCACCGAAGATAACAGTGTTTGGAAGTTTGAAAATTATTTGTTCATTCAATTTCTCGGAACATTAGCTACGTGAGCATCCGAATGCTGAGCGTCAGTCTGTGCTTTACGCCTAACCAGACTTTACTGTACCTATTTACCAGTTTAATCTGCAACTGATTTGAGGTTAACGAAGCATAGATAGATTATAACCAGAGTAGAGAGGAGATTTCATTACGATTTGACTAGTTAACATCCTACGTCAACTGCTGGTTAAATATTGTAAACGAAAGTGGGACTGAACTACACTGAACTTTTGTGAAATCCATAATACTTCGCTGTTGTAAGTCATAAAATAATGACCTCTTAGTATAGACTCTTTTTAAGAAACAAACGACGTTATTTTTTAAACTATTGAAATCGAACTTACAATATTCAATTTAATGAACTAAGTAATTATTCAGGTATTAAGTTTCAAAATTAACATAATTGAAAATGTTAATAAAATGATTGTTATATAAATTGAATTAAATGAACTTTATACTAAAAATTCAGTGACGAAAAAAATGTTTAAAATTGAATACTAAATGGAAGTCGTGAATTTGAATGTGAAAATTCACGTGTGAATAGTATATTTTCTCCAGAATTAATTTCATTTTGTATAATGTTAATAATGCACTAATTAAAAACGTTATTAATATAAATACAATATTAAAGATTATATTCATTAATATTTTAATGTAAATTAAATAAAATTTTAATTATAAATTGTAATTTTGGACAGAAAAAAGTTTTTCCGCAGTTTATAAAAATTTAATATTGAACTTGATTTAAATAACTCATTTTAACAAACTATATAATCATTCATAAATGGACTTGAAAATTATCAGAATTAAAACTATTAATGACAGAATAATTAAAACAATTATTAGTATAAATAAAGTGTTAAACATAATATACCTTAATATTTAAATGAATAAATTAATTATAATTAATATTTAAATTAATTTTTTCAGTGGAAATCAAATGTATTTTAATTATAAACTGCAGTATTAGAACCAGAAGTGCAAAAATGTTCTTCAGAGTTTATTCGTATCGTAAGATAAATAAAACAGGTTGATAGTCGTGATTTTAGCTGAAGGTTAAATATTCATATGAGCTTGAAGCGAAGAAATTAATATTATCAAAGGTAGACCAGTTTAATGCTTGCACCGGAATTCATATTTGAGCTGATATCTGGGCAAAGTCGGACATTTAGCCTTTTTTCGATGACACGAACATAACAAGCACCAGAGCGGTGATATAATTTGAACATTTCTGCCACGGTGACACGTTTGCAATTTATTTTCTTGGTCGCATTTACTTTACCCCTATCGTGACAACCACTCTTTCAGGAAAATAAAAGTTGCCGACCAGTGCAATGTAGCGAAGCGAGGAAAGGAACGAAAGAAAGTAAAAAAAACGGTAACCTGACTTGAAGAAAACATCCGGCATTATTGCGATAATGCAGCGTCGTCTTCCGTGGGCAATGCGCGTTGTATCCATTACTTTATTTTTATTTTTATCATTGTACGTGTTACCGTCACCAAGTATCCACTTTTAAACCTTTCATAAAGTGTTCTGATTGGACGGATGATCGTGAATTGCTTTTCACTTTGCCGCCAGTTAATACCCAAACAGAAAATTGGTAGCTACAAACAGAATTGATCTTCAAGCATTTTAACTCCTACATTTTTAAAATTTTAAATCACTGATTTTATAAATTTTTCATATTTCACATTTTAATTTTCCTGGATTATAAATATAGAAAAGTCGAATTTACCAATTTCTTTTCGGAAGTTTTAAGTCACTGAATTTTCATGCTTTGAAATTTGGTAATTCACAAATTTGGAAAATTATAAATACAGTCAACCCTCCTATAACGCGATTAAATCGTACCGCGTTACATGGAAGCCGCGTCATAGGAGATCCAACTTAAAATAAAAGAAATATAAAAGGATAAGGCATTTGAGCTATCAAAAACGCAAATTAAACTCGAAAATTTTTTCAAAATTCCTTGCGTAGTATGGATATTTGAACCGCGTTATATGGAAGCGTTATAGGAAGTCTCAAATCAATGTAAAATGCGTTTTTGGTACCGTGTTATATGGAGAGCTCACCAAAAGAATAAGAACAGTATAACATTTCTTTAAAAAATAAAATTTTTATTAGGCATTGGTTTGAATATCGTGCTAAATACACTAATTAAGTTAAATAACTTAATGAATTTGTTAAAATGAAAAAAAATAAAAATAGCTCAAACATATTATTACAATTGTGAAAAAAACCAAAAACATGAATTGATTTTAGCATTTTGTTAAAAACAAGTTAATGTAACACTATAACACACTGCACTTAACTACTGATGATTTAAAGCACTTAACTTCTGATAAGAGTATTTAAAACGTTAATTAAGAACTGTTGAATGACTTCTAAACTACGTAATATAAAACATAAATAATCTTTTAATCAACTTTTATTGTAAATTCATATATACAGGGTGTCCCGCAATTATGGTACGAGCCGAGAAGGGGTGGTAGGTGGGGCTATTCTGAACAACTTTTTCCTTTGCAAAAATGACGAATGAGGCTTCATTTTTAAATTATTAAGGAAAAACACCGATCAATCAGAACGCGAGAATCGCGCGCGACTTATATTCGATCGCGACCACGGCCAATTAAAACTCGGACCTACACTTTTGCCTCCTACCGCGCGATCCTCGCGCTCTCATTGGTCGGTATTATTCCTTAATAATTTAAAAATGAAGCCTCATCCAATATTTTTGCAAAGGAAAAAGTTGTTGAGAATAGCATCACCTACCACCCCTTTCCGCCTCGTACCATAATTTTGGGACACCCTATATAAATTCTTTTAAATAATCACCGCGTTAAAGGAGGGATGTCGCAATTTTAGCTCCGCGTAATATGGAAACCGCGGTGTAAAACTACCGCGTTATAGGAGGGTTAACTGTACTCGAATGTTAGATTATCATGTTATTAAATTTATAAATTATCAAACTCTGAAATTACCAAATTTTTAAATTTTTGTATTAAAAAGTTATCAGAATATTAGTTACCACATTATCAAATCATCAAATTATCGAATTGTCGAGTTTTCAAGTTTTAAAACCTACAAATCTTTACATTTGTATATTTTTGTTTCATAAGTTTATAAATATCATATAGTAGAAGATATAGAAAAGTATAAAAATATCATCTTCTTGAATTTGGTCATTACAGTATTTATTATAACACCATTCGTAAAATGAAAATATAAAATAGGTATAGAAAATATGCCTATAAATATACGAAGGAGCTGAGATATTCATATATTTTATAAAAATCTGCAGAACGAAAATGACATCGAATCCAATAAACCGAAAATATAAACAGTATTGTACAGGTAATTTGTTATTAATCTTACGTAATGTTTAAGAAAGTCAGTTTACTTTTAAACTTATGAGATCAGCAACAGATGAAAGAAAGTGAATTTCCCTTCCTTTTATGTTTTAAAATCATTAATCATTAAAGCCATTTATCACAGTAGTCGACATTCTTTGAAACAATATTCGCATTAAATTAAAATTGATCGTAAACGCGAGATGTGCAAAAAACGAACAGCTGCAAGCGAAGGATTCAATTTAGAACTAATGAAGCGCACATGTCACAAACTTTTCTCGACAAACAGCAGAGCAAAAAGTATTGGCAACTACATTTGTATACATCCTCACTTTTGCTTCCTTCCCTTATGTTTCATTTTCTTCCGCGGGTTTCTCAATATTACTTTTCTTCCGCTACGAAAAGTAGTTAAAGCGCTGCGCTAAAATCTTCAAAAATATTTATAACGTGTCTACGTAATCTAGCAAAGGGAAGTTTTTACATTTTAAACTTGTAATTGAATTTTTCGTTTAAACAGTTGTTACTTTATTACGAAAATAAAGTTGAATTAAATGTTCCCTCTTGTTACGACAATAATGTTACATTAAATTTTATTTAGAAAATAATGTTAAATATGTTGTAATAATTGAAAATAAAAATGATCGATATAACACGTTAACTAACAATATATTTAATATAGTATTTTAAATAATTTGCACACAACTTTTAATTCATGTGGCTTATTACAGTTCTGTTTCGTACAAATTCTTTTGGAAGTGTTTATTGAAGCGACGTCGTTATCCACAAAACTATTTTTGTTTTCTTGTTATTTGATGCATCATGCGTCAGATGCATAGTTATAATTTTTGTAGAAATCATTGTAAGCCACTTTTTTCTTTAATAAAATAAACTGTAATTTGAAACCAATTTTTAATAAAATGGAACGTTAAAAAAGAACAACTGCATCGATAGGATGTGTCGAAGACAACCGAAAGTATTCGGCTATCGTCGATAATAAAACAGCGTGCAAGCCGGTGGTGGATCAGCAACGGGTAGCACCTGGTGACTAGAATACATTCCGAAAGGAAGTTGTAAAAATATGTAGCGTAAATTATAAATAAATTATTAAATGAAAGAAGGAAGTCGTGGAATTCATTTCAAAATACCAACAACTTTCAAACAGTAATAACGTTGTTAAAGGAGTTTGTGCACCAATGCCAAAACTAAAACTATGTTAACTTAGTCGAGTATTAATTAGAAACAGGTCTAGAATTAACTTGCAAGCTGATAATAGGAATCAGCAACAATACCTAGATAGTTCTGCAATACATGCTTGCTCCTAACGAGATTTCCTGTAGCACCAATATTATACATACATTATAATTCATTGTGTTTTACGGTATCGTCAATATAACTCATATCTGCCGGAGCTAAATTTTACTGTCAAATATTCAGCTAAGAATAATTTCGATCTAAAGTGTACTTAGATGTAATATTGCACCACTTTCAAAATGAATACCTTTCCAATACCGGAAGTCACCCAAATGTCCATCACCAAAATATCAGAGAATTTGAATTATTTTCACTGTGGATTGCTTACAGATAAAAATATCAAAGTTTTATCTATTGTTATTGTTATCTTCATTTTTCTTTTCAAATATACCGTCAAAATAAATGACTCATTTGATAATTAAGAATCGCATTGCTCAAATTGAACGAACTTTTTTATGTTCTAGCCACGGAGGAGAAGTTTGTTCTTGAGCAGCAGAAGAAGATAATCGACGGTAAATATGGAGTAGAGTTAATGTGCAAGGCAGAAGGACTGTATCCAGAACCGACACTGGATTTATCCATCGAGTAAGTATCCAATGTCCTTATACTTCCAACATGTAGAAAGAAGCAGACGAGAAGGACGATAATGACGTTTAAAAATTATTCAAACGTCACCACATCATCTTTTTCTTCTCGACCTTTAAACCCAACCTCGGCGGTATCTCTTGACAACCCTACTTATTACTTACAAGGGACATCACCCAAACGTTACACGCCGATTTGGATGAATTTTTGATATGTTATAAAACTCGAAAAAATATTTGACACGTATTTTTTTATACGTGCGAATATCCACTCTGAAGTGGTGAAAATAACCCTTAAAGTTGGGGTTGGAAAAGCTATTTTTCAAATATCTCGGGAATTATTAGGCCTAGGTAAGAAATTCAAAATGCAAATTTTTCCTTTTTAGAAGGCCAATAATATAGCACAAACAAATTTTTCAAAAATCTGTTTATCAAATATTTTTTCGAGTTTTATAACATATCAAAAATTCATCCAAATCGGCGTGTAACGTTTGGGTGATGTCCCTTGTTAGTAAAATAACTATAGGCCTAACTGGTTATAATCCAACGGACTTATCTGTTCAAACAACAGAAAAAGAAGTTATAAGCATTTTCATTGGTGACTAATGCACTCTCCTTTACCAATCAAATTTATAAAGAATGGTAATAAAAAAGGAACTGAAAATAACATAAAGTTTTCAAATAGTAGCGTACTAGTAAAATTCAAAAATAATAGCATAATAGTGTCTGAATTCATTTTATTAGTTAAAAGCGTTTATAATAATAAAACGGATAAAGTGTTTTGTTTAAGTAATAATAATTGTATAAATTTAATTGCCGTATTCATCACTTCATTTTATTAGACTTTCGAATAAAAAATTTGCTGTGGGACTATACGTTCGACAAAAACCAATCGACATAGTACCCGGGTGACTTCACAAAACGGTTTTATTTTTAATTCATTCTCTCCGCATTCGCGCGAATATTTCATCGATCCATTTACATTCTTTTCGCTACAGTAGGGGAAGAGAAAGTTCTATAGTATACACAATTTGCAACTGAGCTAAGTGACAAAGACTTTTCTATATGTAGATCTTTTATCACCCGGTGACTAATTTTGGGATCGGTCCTTGAATCCAGTTCTTCGGTTACACCAGTTAGTTGTGAATTTTCCAAGCATACAGATCTTCCTCGAACGATGTAAAAATAAAAAGAAACGTGTTTTAAAGTTAATCCACTGCTTTATTAAATTATTTCGAACACCCGTTTTCAATATATGCTTTCTGCGATGAAGCACGGGCCTTCTCTTCAAAACGCATGATATGCGTTTAATAAATCATAACCGTGTTCTTAATCGAGAGTTATAATATTCTTTTTATTATAACACAACCCATATTTGGTGACTATGCTATTCCTGTCCCCGTTACGTCTTTTCGGTCAATTTATCATCTTTATGAAGTAGATTCGTGATAATTTTATAAACACCGTATTACTTCTTTTGCAGGAGTCTTCCACTGAAGCAAACAGTGACAGCCACCACTGTACAACGTCAGAATATTCTACACGATATTTCATTACAAGCGACGTTGCTGGACGAGGAGTTATCAGGAGCTGCAATTATCAAATGCTTGCTCGGGATACCTGCGGCAAATTACAATGTTTCTCACGAAACTGTCTATTATCCAGGTTAGTATAACCTATTTCAATGCATTCTATTCATCTTCATTTCCATTTTTCTGTCATCTATCTTCGCCCGTGTTCCGACAAACAAATGTGTCCCATATTTAATCTTCGTTGTATTTTAAAATTAATAGAGAACAGAAATAAAAGCAGCGAAAGAAATGTAATTAGCGTTGCACGAATTTGTTTATTTGTATCGGATGGAAATTGATTTGTTTTTATTTTTTGATTGGAGCCCCATAAAACCGGATAATCCTTTAACCGGCGCTTTCGTTTTTACGGAATAAATATTTGCCGGCAAAAATTGGTTATTTTATTACAGGGACATAGTATTTTTGATGGATTTAACCGTCTATTGCACTGTGGTCCAAACGTGATTTATAAAATACAGTATATCACGTAATTTTTTAATTATGTTGCATATAATGTTAAATACTTTAGATTTTACAATTAACGAAATTATAATATTTAATATTTATGTCAATATTTCTTATCTTTTACAACTATAACTTCTGTCGCGCCTTTTTAAAGTGTTGCAAATTTAATAAAAAATTGCAAATTGCAAAATTAATTTCTTTTAATAAATCCTGTAAAGATAACATATACATTTGTCATTGTTTTTATTATAATTATTACTTGTAATAATAATGTAAGGTTAAAATTTGATGGTTACGTAGGTTTATGTTACATCAATGCTATTGAAAACTCAGGAAGGCCATTTTCAAGACTGGAATGAACTTGTGGTCTTCATTCCAATATACGAAATAGTACAACCTATATTTCACTACTATTTATAATCTCAGAAATAATAAAAGGCATACACAATGTAAATCCAGAACAAAAATCATAACACAAAGGAATATTTTTGCAGTCTTACAACATTGGAATTATGTCGTCGTCAACGTGAAAGTTTGTTTCTAACAGTTTTTTGTCACTATTAACATCTACAATTTCTTCCATACGAAGGCAATAAGTCCATTTTAAACTTGGAGGAAAACCAAAATTTCCTTTGAAGTATTCTAAACTTAAAAGAGAATAATTATAACTTGTTTTATCACACATCGCGTAGAAACTGTTTTAATTCCATTTTCTATTTTAATCGTGTACATTTTATTCCTCAACAATTCTGCTATTACATGTATCATTTTATTTCGGATAAATATTTCTTGTGCGCAGAAACAAGAACCATCGATGCACCCAAGTTGAGATTATCAATTACTGTAAATCTTGCGAAGGTCACATAAATCCTTCATACGATGTTCTAGGAAACAAACCGTATTTTTTCTGGTTGTAAAGTGATAAATTACAAATTCGTGTAATTTGCTGACCCAGAGTTTTACTTGCATTAATTAGAGCTATTTCGCATTTCTGCGCCGAGTTAATATCGTGGTTTGCGACGTTCGGATCTGATCGAATTAGATTTTTTCATGGAATAGCGATAAAACGAGGAGAGAAACAATGAAATATACAAATGCAGTCTCTTTAATAACACATTTCGTATATTATAAAGATTAAAGAAACTATGCAGTAATATTCTGCAAAATATTACGATGACATCATTATACTGGGTATGATAGTAAATTTTATCTAATTTTTTTTAAATATTGTAATCATGTTGTAGGATTGTTAGGAATAAGCTTCTGTGAAGGACAGGAATTTATTGGATTTGAGCGAGGATATAGGTTTCTTACATAATTTGTACAATTCTCTTTTGTGCAAAATTCAATGTTTTTCTTTATGGTGAATTCAACCGGGCGTCCAGGAGTAACTCTGTTCTCTCCCGTTCCATCGGCGTCCAGGTATTCTCTCTGTAGTTTCCTACCGGAGTTCCTTTACTATTCTACACTCCGAGCAGGCTTCCAGATATTCTCTTATGCCGAAGTCCTTATTCAATTATTCTTTCTCCAGGCAGGCGTCCAGGTATTATTGCTGAACTCTCCAGCCGGATTTCTCCAATATTACTAATTTCTCCTGTAGCAGGCGTTAAGAAATTATTGCCGAACTTTCCTGCCAGAGTCCCTAATACTGCTAGCCCGTTCTCCAGCAAGTCTTCAGGTATTGTTGCCGAACTCTGCTGTCGGAGTCCCTAATATTGTGAATCCCTTCTCTGGCAGGCGTCTAGGTACTGTCGCCGTACTATCCTGCCAGAGTTCCTTATTATTGCTAGCCCCGTCCCCAGGAGACACTCGGGTACTATTGCCGAATTCACCTGTCGGAGTCCTTATTTAATTACTCTTTCTCCAGGCAGGCGACCAGGTATTATCGCCGAATTCTTCTGCCGGAGTTCATCATTTATTCTATTCTCCGGGCAGGCGTCCAGATATTATCGCTGAACTCTCCTGCTGGCGTCCCTAATATTGCTATCCTCTTGTGCAGCCGATATCCAGGTGTAGCGACACGTGGGCCGCAAGGTCGAGGGAAATATCATTGATCGCTTACAGATGCTTAAAGATGTTATCCTATTGTTTGTAAGTTAGCGAAATTACTTCATACTTTTTAACACGCGTCAAATATTATTGTACGCGTAGTGACCACATTATAGTAAATAACAAATTCTATCCCTATCGAAAAGTCAGGGCGTTGACAGAGGTACTAGCAAACTCCACCCTCAGCTCTGTTCTGAGGTCTTAACGTCCTCTTTGCCAAAGTAATAAGGGAGGAAGATGAACGCATTAGAAAACAGAATATCATAGAATCACAAAGTACAACAGATCAGTCAGAATTGTGTAAAACAGTCAGATCAGAACAGTCTTCCAAGTTTTCCTCTCGCGTTCAGGTAATCGTCAGTTTATAGTTTGTCTTGTACATTTGTCATTAGTTATATCTTCCGCGCACTACTATTATTTATTTAATAAAAACACATCGCCAAACTGTATTGCCTCACACTAAACCATCCGCGCAACTATCACAGTAATAACATCCCCAGCTTCGCGACTAAACAGGTATTACCACCGAACTCTTCTGCTGGAGTCCCTAAGCTGTTCCAAGAAGGGCTGTTAAGGCCACCAGTGGCCTTACATTAACAATTGATTTAGGATTTCTACATAGCAATTAGAAATAAGGCCGTCGTCCCATCGAAGGGTTCGCGGACTGTGCCGTGGCAGCCATAAACTCAGGAAGCCATAAAGACCCGCGCGTTTTCTATGTAGTTTTTCTAGTCATTGTTCGCATCTGGTCGCCAGATTAATATTTTACCTTTTTTGATCCCGTTATTTCTAGCATGTTTAGTTAAGGTCAGCGGGGTTCTTGATCCTTATTACCTGCCACGGTCCAGGAGCAAAACGTAGAATATTTGCGAGTGGAGGGGCCCACGTAGGGCGTTAACTTTGTTACCCTTCCACAATTTGTATATTTGTACTTCGCGAATTAGAACGATGCACCCCCGTCAAGTCTACCCGACCGAGGTGACATCGGATAGATTTGATAGAATCTCTCGCAGTTAAAAATTGTAGTTAGTTGAATTATTGCCACGCGAATAGATAGAAAAATAGAATAGTAACACAGTCAGTTGAATTTATAGTTAAAGAATAGTTAGTTGAAATTGAATAGCAAAAGAACAAGTATAGAAATAGTCTCGAACATAGTAACTCGTATCGTATTGAACATAAATAATTGTATAGTCCCGATTAATCGGGTGGTCCTTCGAGATTGTGATAAATAAACCTAGTCGGCACACCACGTGCAATATTCAACCAAGCTCGAAAGAATTTATTTTCTACCACCAGCGTTAACAAAGGCCATTGGTTCTTACCTCGTCTTTTCTCTCGGAGCAGCGAATTTGGGCTAACGTATTCCGCGGCCTGTTTTTATGTACGCTGGCTGCTATCATCGGCCGACGCTATCAACAAGCACATGCGTAACCGCGACACGCTCCTTGTGTCTCGTTCCGCGAAATAGCTTATATTGTCACTGTTGCATCACTGTAAAGAGCGATGCATCAATTTTATATACATATACTAATATCGACGTAGGACCTCGAAGACCCCTCGTAAAGATCCAAGTTCGGAACTTCTAATTTTACACGGCATTAGCCAAAGTCATCCAAACCGATCCGTAACAGCAATAAGTTTATGAAACCATTGACCATCCTTCTTTAGAAAAAATACCTTCGCGACGACGACCCAAGTTTATTACTTTGGGACCAACACGATAATCCTCGATTCCGTTAATTTCAACCATCGTATTCTGAGTCGGAGTGTTTCTCCAACTTATTACCTGCTACGTGTGTTTTCCTAAAAACACTCGGACATCCGTCGCACGGCACCACCTTGGTCGTTGCCACATCCAGGGGAAACCATCTCTTCTACGAGGGCGGTAAATTCCAAAAAATCGTGGCTCATTGTATCCCTCACCCCCTTCCAAATCGTCAAATCAGAGGTGATGTCGACGGTCATCTTTGCGACAAACGGCAGAACAAATTTAACATCATGAAGAGTATAAAATATAACACGATGAACAAGTTACAACACGAATAGAATAACTTAAAACACGAATCGAGTATTGCATTACAACACGAACACTTATAACTATCGAATAAAAACTCTTGTACCAATATCGCGATCAAACACTACAAATCACGAACTAGCATTTCAATCAGATTCAAACTCATTAAATTATGGCTGATTCAGAATTAGCGTAGGATGCCTGAATCCGTGCAGTTCAAGCAACAGTCGCTTCGCGATCCTTTATCGATACGTGTCGATCGTTGGAGAACTTTCGTCTTTCTAAAACCTTCCAGTCGCTATACAATTTCTTTTCTAATGGATTTGTTCAAATATTTTATCTCTTGCATTTCCAATTTATTCATCGCATTATAGTACCACAGAACTGAAAGACTTTTGATGAATTTTCTATGACGCTCGCGATTATTTCTTTGTCGAGTTTTCTTCCCACATGCTACAATATTATTTTACTTTCGCAAATACAATGTGTTTCAGTCAAGAGAATTTGTCTCGTAAGTACATTGTGCCATAATATAAATATAATGCAGTAGTTTCGCAATACATCATATTCGTGACATCATATGGGAATTAATACTTTCAGCAGCCACATTAAATTGGTCAAATATTCTTATAAATTGCAATTTTACTGTGAATAAATCCGATCGATTGCTCTAGCGATACTTACCTATTTTCACTAAATAGATAAATATTTATCAATGTTATTTAACAGAAAAGTAATTAGCAAAATTTTGTGTCATTAAACAAGTGAAAATGTTCCTCATAAAACCAATATACAAAATGACCCGATGATCAAGATGTTAATTAACCAGCTTAGTTTATTACTCGTGTGTTGCCTATATTCTGACAATCTCTCATTCGCCTGAAACGACATTCCATTAACGAGAATCAGGCTCAAAGGCAAAAGCCTAAGAGGATAACCGAGGGGTCAAATGGTGGGCATGGGGTGTGCATTACGTTAACTCACAAACGGTCAGGTATTTTGCTGTGAAACTTGTAACCAAGTCCTTCCTTTTGCCTCGTTACCATCTTGACCAAGAAGGGTTTTCGCCACATCAGGTTGCAGCAACTTGCAAGGGAGACGACGAAAAGGGCTACATGACACCGGTTAAATTGCCGGTGCTTCCAAGCAGCACACTTGTCTATTATCATCCAATTTACTCTATGCGAACTGAAGTTTCCAAGTCAGCGGAGATCTATAAAAGTAGCACAAGCCAGACGAAGAGAGGATAGAAAGAATACACGCGTTGACATCATAGCTGAAGCACGAGCCGCAGTATAACGCTTGCACAGAGAATTCTTCGTTAGCAGTTCGTTTCACGTTTTTGCCAATTTGTGTGAGTCTATTCGACTGTTCCTCGCCCGGCAAGCATCGCGATCAGCTTCAGTGACTTTCATGGGGCTCTCGTTTATTATTGATACGTACCACTGCGAGACGGGACTCCAAGTGGAACAGGTGTGCGCAAACACCAATTGGCTAGCTACGAAGCTGCGCAAAAGGCAAATTGATTAATCTTTCTCTTCATAATTCGGTATTGTAGAATGACCATTTTTAGATTTACACAAATAAGTGAGTTAATAATAATAACATTAATACGAGATCATACATTGACTCGAAGTCTCTTCTCGCATACTATGCGAAAGCGTTTCTTTTTATTGAGTTAGGATCGAGGTAGAAAATCGATCGTAAATTTCTTTATATCTAAATTTCTTTTTATTGAGTTACGATCGATCTTCTACCTCGATCCTTTTGACCGGCACCGAATGTTTTTAAAACTTCTCGAATCGTCTCAAAGTAAAATATATACACTGCGATTTTTTGTATTTAAGTCAGACCATCTAACACGTGATTAGTACTTAATTGTTTATATCTCTATTCTGCTTATTTAGTTTTAGTTTATTTAAATAAGTAAATAATTTTACCCAGCATTTAATACGAAATCTACCAAACAGGTCATTTATCACATCCTTCAGTTTTCTTTTTTGAATTAGAAGATTTATTAAGATCTCTTCAAATATGTATCGATTTTATCTAGATGAAGTATAAATATGTATACATATTAATTCATATTTTATCGTTTGTTCATTCATTTTTTATTTTCATTTATTTATTTGATTCATTTTTCTATTATTATTTAGTTATTTTTATTTTTATTTTTATTTTTATTTAAATATATGGATTTATTTTCCCATTTTTGTACTATAAACTATATACGCATTATACATCAATAGGTTTAGTGTTGAATCATAAAACTGTTCACTATATTCCAACGTTTTGTCTTTCATATTTTAAATGTCTTGCTTCGTCTGTAAACTTTTTAGAAGTGAAACTTGTTTACGAGTACTTAAGGGAATTGAATTTGCTTGTCTGAAAGTGTAAGGGAACGCTGCAACCCATTTCATTGCATCTTAAGAATTAAACCGCTAACGTAAGGGATCTATGCTCTCGTGAATTGGCATCGATTAACATTAGGTGTTTGTTATGCTAACGATTCACTTTCTAAGATTGGTTTTCAAAAGTGGTATGGAGAACAACGAGCTGATAGCTAACACACGTTCCTGGGTAATTAAAAGGGATTTCTCTGGATAGGGTCAAACATTTAAATGGAAATATCTAAATATTTCCGTCATTATTAGTTTACGGAGTTTGTTCATTAATTTTGTTGATGGAAAAGATTTCTCCTAAAGGCCACTTTCTACAAGATCTTAAGGTCCCTGTTATTTTTTTAAATGGGCCGATATATTTACATTCTTACACAGGATAAAAGTAAAAATTCAACGTCCTGTAACATGTACAACCTCAAGATCTTTATGGTTTACTTACATGTTCCGAAATTATATATGTTGCTCAAAATGGTGGCCATTTACGTAGAGATATTTTTCAACAATATATTATTTATGTTTCCTATTTATTTTTTTTTTTTGTCTTGCTGCATTTGTTTCAAAATTGTAAAGATAATTTCGAAACGAAAAAGTAGTAATAACCCCACTTCTGACTTGTAAGAGAAAGAGATGTAATCGGATAAAAATGTAAAATGAAGACTTTGTAAGATCTCAATAAGTATACATTTTTGTCAAAGGCCAAGAATGCAGGCGATGTCGCATCGTGAATGGTAATCCAAAGTAGTGTCCTTCCCCAGGGCTACGAAGAGTTTTTAGCCCCTCATCAAAAACTCAATGGCCTCGGGGTCGTTCATAGCCCTGGCGTGGCTACGTCAGGCCCCGGCATCCAATTTCTTCCAACACTCTGAAGTTCTAAATCTCCTATTCCTCAACTTCTAAAACTTAAAAATTCCCAAATTTCAGTTCCATTAAATTTTCAAATTTTCAAATTCTCACTCTTTTAAATTTAAGAATTTCTGTATTCACAAAATCAGAAATTTTCAAATTATTAAGTTTTCAAGTCCCTACATCTTTAAATAATACAATTTTCAAATTACCAAATAGTCGAATATTAATTTTGAACACCGTATCCATGATAAATACAAACGTTCACTTTTAAATCGTGTACATACACAACTGCAAAATGGTAAATAGTTATGGATTCAATCTGTGATATAACAATTTTTAATGACAAATAAAAATTATTAATGATCAACTTTAATAATTGTAATCGGTATCATTTAACTACTAAATTAATACAATTTACGCAAAATACTGTTATTTTTAATATTGAATCTGTTTAATAATTGTATTCATCCAATAAGAATATTAATCGGAAAGTTTTAATTCTACTATTATAAAGAGGTGTATGATGTACAATATAAAAAAGTCTAATTTATTACGATTAAAGATTATATAAGTTATAATGGACTGGATACACCTGAAATATACTAATTAAATATTCCAAATTACAACACAACACTCTCGACTCCACTCTTAATTCAAAGGTATGCTCGACTTCCATTTCAACACTGATTTTTCCTTCAGAAAAACCGTGTTAGTCCTTTTTTTCCACTATATATTTCCCACCGTAATGCATCGATGCAGCATTTGTCTATTGCGTCTGTCTTTTGTCTGTCAGTACTTTCTCTTTCCTTATCTTCTCCCTGTCCTTAACACATTGCTGACCGGCAACTTTTCTGAAAATTTACCTGATGTGCCCGGCTATTGTTTTGAAAGCGGTTGTGGAAGTAAAACAATATAAACACGAGTTAACTCGTGACCGGTCACCAACGCTTGGCCACGAAAGCACGAGTTAACTCGTGACCGGTCAGCAATGTGTTAAGACAACGCAAAAGATATTGTTCTTATACCTATTTCTATAAACGAAAGTTTCAACAATAATGAGAACGACAGTGGCAACTATATTGATAGTGACAATGACAATCACAATGACAATCACAATGACAATCACAATGACAATCACAATGACAATCACAATGACAATCACAATGACAATCACAATGACAATCACAATGACAATCACAATGACAATCACAATGACAATCACAATGACAATCACAATGACAATCACGATGACAATCGCAATGACAATCGCAATGACAATCGCAATGACAATCGCAATGACAATCCCAATGACAATTACAATGACAACCACAATGACAATCACAATGACAATCACAATGACAATCACAATGACAATCACAGTGACAATCACAATGACAATCCCAATGACAATCACAATGACAATCGCAATGACAATCCCAATGACAATCCCAATGACAATTACAATGACAACCACAATGACAACCACAATGACAATCACAATGACAATCACAATGACAATCACAATGACAATCAAACAATTCTCCATACAAATGCTTTTGTTGATAAAAAAAAGTAGTATTTTTGTATTTCTGCAATAAAATTATGGGGTGAAAGGACAGGCAGGGTTGAATTAATACGTTTGCTTGGTGCAACAACATATTCCACAGGTCTCTCCGACCCTTACGAGTAACAGTGACTTAATGACTAACTTACCCGTTCAGGCTGCATTCATACGATCTCACGATCTTACCATCACCCTCTTGCACTCCAACGCATTCTCACTCATTCTGTTTCTTCTTTTAAATCGAGTCGCTTTCACTCTAAACCACTCGTTCAACAATACACGCGTATTCTCAGGAGTTCCTAGGAATAGTTCACCCAATGCGACACTCAAACCGATCGTTCAAACGTTCTCACGCAAACACTTCAAGTACCCATTCAGAAAACATTCACGCATTCGACTCATTTACCCATCTCATTCTCATCCGTTATCTTAAAACTGGGCTAAATAATTATATTATGGCAGAGTCGTGGCAGCCACATATTATCGCCATAAAATAAATATATATAAAGTTGTGTACGAATAAACATTGATAACCGTTAAAACTTCTGAATAATTTAATACATTTCGCATTATGTAAAAAATACTTTTCTGAACATCATAATTTGAAGAGATATTTAAGTAGGTGTTTTTAATTAAATGAATCATTTTGCATATACTTTCTCCTATTCCATTCGATTATATTTATTATTATATTTTCATTATAATTTTCCTTTTTCTTTCATCCTTTTTTCTCTTTCCTGCATTTACTTCCGCTTATATATATAAATTTATTTTTAGATTAGAAACACAAATTAATCTTCACATTTAAAATTATTCTAAAAACTGTTCATTTTTTTAACGAACATGGAATATAAAATTTTCCAATCAAATCACTTCTCACTAAATATAATTTTCAAAATTAAAATTAGCTGTAAAATCCCCTTGAAACTTTAACATGACAAATTTTAATCCAGTCCTAATAAACTTATAATAACAACTCGAGTACTATTAAATATGTTTACAATTCAACATTCGTACAGTTGAATTTGTCGCGCATATTCCTGAAAGTTTCAATTTTTTAATGACATACGAAGTATATCCATTCCGAATATTGTTGAGAACCATTCCGATTTCATATGACATTTCCATCTATAAAATATTACAGTTTCTTAAGAAAAAAGTGGCTTAACAAAATCGTCGAACTTAATTAAAGAATAAAACTGCGCGTTGTTTCTCACTAAAAGCAAAGGCAACTGATCGTGTCCGTTTGTAAATATAAATATGTGCTGACTGCTTTGATGGACGGGATATGTGTGGTGTTTATTGTGCAGGAACGACTACTACAACTGCAACATCCGCAACGAAGTCGCAACACAAAATGGAGATGCAAGAGCTAAACAACTCAGAAGCTCTCAATGGTGGTGGTAAGGCTCATAAATTTCTCCTCGTCTATTCACAAAATCACCACCATAAGCCACCATCGTTTATGAGATTTAGAAACTTCAACAAGATCGATAGTGTATCTATCTTACGTGCGAAATCTCGATTCTTTGACATACCTTTCCCAACGCACACACATTTCACGTTAAATTTCTTCGCCTGTGACCGAAAATCGCTGTAGATCCTCGAAATCCCGATGTTCTTAAAGATAAATGTGAAAAATGCAACGCGAATCACGAGATTTGTCGTTCTTTCCAATGGATCGAATTCGACGAACGAATTTTGAAAGGAACCCACATGTATCGAACAAAGCAATTGTACTTTTAAAACAAAATTCGTTGTTCGGTTCCTTTTGGTAAATTTCAACAACGAAATTGTATTTCGATATTATTGATAGTGGAATCGGGTCAATCATGATCCAGCCGCTTTAAATGTATTGTGCAATAGACTTTTGATTATCGAATATCTGTAAAGAATGTTTAAAACAAAAACAAAATAGAAACGAATCAAACAATTTTGCCAGTAGATTTACGGACGATTGATAACCATTTATATTTAAGTTAAGACTGAGGTGTAAAAATAAGTATACATACAGGGTGCCCCAAAAGTGTTGAAGGAGCCGGAAATGGGAGGTAGGTGGAGTCATTCTGAACAACTTCTTCATTTGCAAAAATGTTGTATGGGGTTTCAATTTTAAATTATTAACGAAAAACACCGACCAATCAGAACGCGAGAATCGCGCGCCACGCGATTCGATCGCGATCACGGCCAATTATAACTCGGGCCTACACTTCCGCCTCCGAGCGCGTGCGATTCTTGCGCTCTAATTGCTCGGTGTTTTTCGTTAATAATTTAAAATTGAAACCCCATACAACATTTTTGCAAATGAAAAAGTTGTTCAGAATGACCCCACCTACCTCCCATTTCCGGTTCCGTCAACAGTTTTGGGACACTCTGTGTAATGGACAATACGTAAACTGATTCACGCAATGATTTTTTATTTCGACGAAGGATAACTTACAGTTTTACAGATTCTTCTTATTAACTTTCGCAATTTATAATAAGAAATTTAAGATCCGTCATTTGTACGGGTTTCATAAACCTAATATTAAAATCTACGTCGGGCACTGAGGCAGTAAACATCTTATCCAACAGTAACTTACTAATTTCTAACGATTGAAAATATAGCATTTATAGGCAGTACTTTAAAGCATAAATACCTATTTATCTGCACTCCTCGATATTTAAGATCGTGTAAAATAAACATTAACCAGAATAGCGTGATCATAAAAGAACCAGTAACGTGCATGTACGCGATGTAAAATACTGACGGCTCAATTAATGTTTGTTCAGAACAACTATGACTGATAATAACTTGTTTATGTTGAATACAGTTTTGTATATTGCATTTTGCGCTCACGCATAACTACTTTACTGTAGCATGAATCTGAAAATGAACGAATCTATTGTTTATTAATTTCAAAAGTTTATTATACGTACTCCAAATGTTAACTATGTAAAATCATACACGTGAATTTTATTTCGTTTGAAAAAGTCCGGCAGCAATCACGTTTTTATCGACTTATTTCAGTTTTCGCATTTAGCTCATTTCTTCTTTTTGCACTTCATTTCACTTTAATACTTATTTTGTTAAATAAATAATTCCACAAAAATTGTAATGATTTTTCATTTCAATCACTGAAAGGGCATAAGTCGTTTAGATCAAGAAGTATAGTAAAATAACTCACAATTTTCTCATGTGAACGTGTGTTACTTCTACATTCAGGATATTGTACTGCTTTTTAAATTTTTCTTTCAATTTGCCTTTTAATTTTTGAGTTTAAAACATTTTCTGAAATACGACGTATAGGCCACAAGAAGCACTGTATCGCGTGTTATCCGATTTTGCAAATACTCCTGTTTTATATATCATTACGTACTGTAGCGTTCACTTTACTATTGATATACCAATCTTCATTAATCACATTAAACACGATGGCTAAATTCACCCCCAAATGTCTATCTTCCATTAAATGGTAGGCAATCGAGCAGTAAATCATTCCTGCGATAATAATTCAGGGTAGAAATGTTGTTAATTCGAATCATTGTTGTGTACTATTAGATAATGTTGATTTGTTGGTATTTTTAGCTAAAACGTATAGGTGGAAGTAAAGATGATTAATTGTTACGTATTGGTCTATGTATTAGTGGAATTTTGTAATATATGTACTTTATAAACTAACGGAATAAAAGGTATACAATTTAAAGAAATACCCTTGATTTACGCATTTGTAGTAGTTCAAAAAACGTTGCGGGACATTTTTGGTAAAACCTGAACGAAATCAAAGAAGATTGATGTCACTGAATCATTTCAAAAAGATCATTGATATTGACAATATAACGTAAAGTGCAAATGTGTATAAAATTGATAAAAGGACTTTAAAGATACAGATTAAAAAAGAGTAGGTATCCTAACTTTAAGATCAACTGTTTAAAGTATCCAATTATAATTTCTATTTAGGAAACAAGTTGCAGAAATTCTGCACTATAAAAAAATTTAACCTGATTTTATTATCGAACATACAGAAATAAAAATAGCGATTAAAAATTACAGCAAGATATTTTACACAATTTTTTTCCTGGTAGATGAAATTATGACTTCATTAAATAAACATTTGCTAATTTGTTTTACATATACTTTCTTGCATTGTTATTTACAGTACATATAATCGAAACTTCAGAACATATTTTAGCGTATTTTTAATCGCATAATTACTTCGACTAAAAATTGGGAAATATCTCCTACTCCGTCTGAAAGTCGAAATTAATTTATATAATCCCAGTATTTCGCAGGTGAAATAGAATAAAGTACTGTCCCGTATAATTAGTATTTAAATCTCATCAAGTGAAAAATCTGTTTCAGAATTTATTGGAATTTATGAGGTCACATGGAACTTGATCCCATTTCTAATTACAGATATCTCCAATTTTGCTTCACGCTTTACATTCAATTTCACCTCTATCCTGGAAGTTTAATGAAATTTATGTTTTTAAATGTAATTACGAATGAGTTAAAAACTGCTGAACCGTTAAATTTGCATTCAACCTGGGTAAGGTGTATTTGAAATATCGTTAACTTTATTAATATATCAATAAACCTAATTTCGTTCTAGAGTATCATTATTGTTAACATTTTTTGCACAATCAGATACACTTAATTCTCTTTTTACACGATAGATACGTTCCCAAAAAATTCGTGTATAAAGAGAATAAGGTGTAAACAGTATTAAAAAATTTTTGTTAGAGTTCACTTAATTTATTTCGTGCTTACATATTTTAATGCATTAAATATATTATAAAAAATAAATTATACAAATAAAAAATAAATTGATTAATATAATAATAATTAAAAACGAATTAATTAATATAAAAAAAGTTAAAATAATATAAACATAACAAAATTGTATACAATCTCGCACTATTTGCTCTATGAGATTCAAGAAAAATTCATAGAATGTTGAAAATCGTGTTAAAACAAAACAATTCGTTTAAAAAGAGAAATTTTTTTCTTTTTAACTCGTGTTAAATCAAATACGTAAAAAATAATTCGTGTAAAAAGAGAATTAGGTGTAGTATTCGAAGTACAACGATTTTCTATCGAGCATTTATATTCTGAAATAGTCAAAAGATTAAATACTCATGAAAGAAATAGCAGATCGTTATTGGAACAATGAATTTAAATACGTTATGCAGGATGTCCCACAATTATGGTACGAGCCGGAAAGGGGTGGTAGGGTGGTCTATTCTAAACAACCTTTTCCTTTGCAAAAATATTGGACGAGGCTTCATTTTTAAATTATTCAGGAAAAACAACGACCAATCAGAACGCGAGGATCGCGCGCGCTCGAAGGTAGAAGCGTATGCCCGAGTTATAGTTGGCCGTGGTCGCGACCGAACATACAGCGCGCGCGATTCTCGCGTTCTGATTGGTCAGTGTTTTTTCCTTAATAATTTAAAAATGAAGCCTCATCCGACATTTTTGCAAAGGAAAGAGTTGTTCAGAATAGATCCACCTACCACCCCTTTCCGGCTCGTACCATAATTGTAAGACACCCTATATTATGGAGATAAATGCCATGTAGAAATTATTATACACTAAATCATGTTAGATACGTTATTCGAGCTTAAGGTGGACAAACAAAATATAATATAGAAGTACTAATAAGCAATGTATGCGTTCGAATATTATGATGCTCTTTTCGTGTATTTTGTTAAAAAATATTCTGAACAGTATGCGATTATATAAAAAAAGGTTACAACTGTATCTTAAGACAAAGGTAATACTTCAAACATTATTCCTTATGTTGAAAATTACAATGATTTCATATACACCAGTGGAATTAATTCTGGACACTTTCAAATCTTTCCTTAAATTTCGCACTTAATCAAATTATTTAATATATAATTATTTATATTTTATATTCTAATCAATGTTTTCTAATTTTGGGGCGTAACTATAAACAGTATAGCTTACAATAAAAATATTATGGTATAAATTTAGCGTAGCAGTATATACATATTCTGCCCAAACATGAAACAGAGAATATTTTTATTCAAAGTGTCCAGAATTAATTCCACTAGTGTACATACACATATAAACTCCAGTAAATACCAATACAGTCGGGAATGCCAATCAGGAAGAAAGACAAGAGACCTACAGATTTATGGCTCTTTTCCCCAACACCAAAAATCGGGGAAATTGGGAAGTGGCTAGCCGTCGAGAAACTATAACAGAGTGCAGTCGTACCTCACTGTGGCCCAGTCCATACAGCCATTTTAAATTCTGTTCATTATTTTACTATTTCTATTTTGCATCGAATGAAATTTATTTGTTCGTTAAAGAATAAATATTCCAACACCTTATTAGATACAAGTACATTAAACGTATCTTATTCTTTCGGTTTAATACGACAGTTCTTTTTCTGGTAACTCAATTAATTTTCCACTTGATGTTCGCCAAACCTATCTTCAAGAATTAGAGAAGTAAAATTGAGAATTAATTTCATTATTCACCCTCATATCATGTGAAGGGTTAAGAAAACACACAATTTATCTTGAACTTCTCGAACTATGCATGCGGCTCATAAATATTCCAAGCGCCATTCGCGAGCGTGCAATGCACTCCAGTATTAACACTCTCATTTTGCATTGATAAGCAAAACATTTATATGCCGGCTTTGCTAACGAAATTACCAGTATTTATACACGACATGCAGCACCAACACAATGAAATTCCAAGACACGGTGAATAAATAAACACCGTCAGGCGGTCTCAAGTCTCGACGTGCTTTGTACTGCAACTGCGCCTCTGTTAGTAAATATTCTATCATGAGTAAGGTTAAATGGTGATTTTATACAACGTATATTAAAAACGTTGAATAAACTATATGTTTGGGCGTTAAGTAAAATACAAAAGGATCTGATACGACTCTGTATAGGGAGAGGCACTTCAAACCCGAATAACTTGGTTGATATTGGCGATAGAAGGGCTGATCATCTGATGTTACTAGTTCTCTGTTTTTTTTTAATGGAACGGTATATTTTTTTACTTACATTCTGAGAGAGTATTTCAAGGCAAGTACAATGACCTAGGCTAAGCCAATTATGGTGGAAAATATTGGGTCATATAAAAAGTCTCCGCGGTTTTTTGCCATTAGAACGTGTTGATCCCCATATGTCGGGCAATACTCACCCGATTGTCTCAAAGGAATATGTGCTGAAAAGGTAACATTTCAGCTTACATTTATTGTGAAAATAGTTTTCTGCTTCGTTGCTCGAGTAAAAAATTATATTAATTTGAAAATGAGTGAAATATCTGAAGAAATACGCTATGTGATGCCTTTTTACTATAAAAAAAGGTAAAAACGCCGCAGAAACATGCCAAAACATTTGTGTAGTGTAGAATGAGAATACTGTGAGTGAACGAAGGACCCAGGAGTGGTTTAGTAGATTCCGTTCTGGAAATTTCGATGTGGAAGGTGCACCTCGCTCTGGTCGGCCAGTCAGTATAAAAGTCGATGAAGTTTTGCAGCTGGATGAGCAAGGCTGGCACGTAAGCTGTCAGAAAATAGCGGAGGCACTAAACATTAACCACATGGCAATTTGGAATCATTTGAAAAGAGCAGGCTACCAAAAGAAGCTCGATGGTTGGGTGCCACATGAATTAACGCAGAGAAATTGAATAGACCGAATTACCATCAGTGAAATGCTGCTGAAACGCAACGAAATCGAAGCATTTTTGAAGCGAATCATTACTGGCGATGAAAAAATGGTTGAAATACGAGAATTTCAAACACAAGCGATCATGGTCAAAGGCTGGTGATCCTACACAAACGACTTCGAAGCGTAGATTGTCAGCAAAGATGGTTATGTTAAATGTTTGGTGGGACTGGAAGCGAATTATCCATTATGAGATGCTGCAACCTGGTGAAACCATTAATTTGGACATGTAATGTGCACAATTCAACCGTTTGAACGAAGCAATTCAAAAAGAATGACCAGAATTGGCCAACAGAAAAGGAGTTGCATTCCATCATGACAATGCGCGGCTACACACCTTTTGATGACTCGCAACAAATTAATGGAACTTGGTAGGGAAGTTTTGATACATCCACCGTATAGCACGGATCTTGCACCCCCTAACTACCACTTGTTTCGGCCACTGCAAAACTCTCTTGATTGTAAAAAATTGACCGACCGAAGCGCCGCTGAAAATCGCTTGGCCAAGTTTTTCGACGATAAACCATAGAAGTTGTACACTGATGGGATTATGCATGTTAGCGTCAACGTATTTTTAAGGGTCATCGAAGGCAATTAGCCCGCCGCAATTTTGCTTTTGAACGATTTATGATAGGGATGGAATGTGTGAGGTCTAAATGCAGAGGATGTCTCTGAGAGAGAAGGCGAGGCGACAGACGATGCCCATTGACTTGGAGTCACGTGGCTATCGGCTGTCGCAGGACTGTTTGTTTGTCCGTTTGGACGCTCGGGAAAAAGGCACGCAGTTAAGCATTGCGTTGCCTAAATGAATAGGAACGTAGTTCCTTAAGGATCTGGCCACGGAGTTGGGAAGGCGGGGATGCCTTCTGGTAAGAGGACTAAGCTTGCCCTTTTGGCACTTACCCCAGAACCGTTGAACTGTACTATTCTTTACAAACGAAAATTTTTAACATGCATTTACCCGAAAAATGACAAAAGGTCATAGATAAAAATGGTCAATATGTATTTGATTCAAATTGATATTGAGTAAACAAAATTTTTGTTCACAAATGTACCAAAAAACCGCGGAGACTTTTTATATGACACAATAGTTTACTTTGAGGAAATACTCGAACACTGCCTTACCGTCTCTGGTTATTGATATTAGTTCATCTTTGTCTCGTAAACTCTTGTTATGGGCCGTTGTTATGAACCTTCATATGTCCTTGACACCTCCATCCATAAAAAAAACTGGTAACAGTGGATGATCAGCTCATCGATAGCAAATAATTTTGGTCTATGCGTTTTTTCCTATCAGCAATAGCAACCAAGTTATTCGGGTGGCCGGTTTTATGTGCGTCACCCTGTATATTCTCGTCTTGTCATCAAGACGGTTACAGGAAGAATGCCCCGAAATGAGCGCGTCTAGTCTTAGGACCCCCTTAGCCAGCATGGTCCGCGAACTGTTTATTGTCCTAATCGCTCTCCTCGAGGGTCCTTGACAAAAACGTTGACGGCCTACGCAAAACTTTCGCTTTCCTCGAATTTTCTTACCCAAGATTAATGTTTATATAAATCTACCGGTAAACGAGGTTCATGAAGGCGACAATTTCTTGCGGAGAAATATAGATGGCAACTATTTGTTAGGGCAAAACATTAATCTCGATAGAACGACATAACACTGTGCACAGAAACTATTGTTACATCGTGTTCCGGCCATTATAGAATTAGTTGACATAATCTGATGGGTATTATTTTAGGTTTCTACTTATTACTTCAGCCTCCGTTTCTTCGTTTTTAGTGTTTGTAACACACTCCTTAGTTCGTTCCACACTTGCCTCTATTTTTATCTCTTCTTGTAACTTACACTTATTGTTCGTTCCACAATTTCCTCTAATTTTTGTTCTTTCATTTTTTCTTATTAAATTGTTTGATATAGTATTAGAATGCCTGTTACCTTCAAACCTTGCAATCCATTTTTAATGAAAGTATGGATATTCGATTAATACGATTTTTGATTACAATATAACCTATCAGGCTTAAATTGATCACAGCCGCGGCCATTGGATTTCAATACTAGTTTTTTACTTTTTGATATGTTCGAAATAAAAACGTATTTTTACTTATACTGTACAGAAAAATTGATGCTGAATGTTCCGAAGTAGTAAAAAGACATTATTTACCACTGAAGTCAGAATCTTCATAAGCACAATAAATTATGAGAAAAATACTCGGAATTATCTTAAGAATCTATGAATTTCCTCAAGAATCTATTGTTGGATTCCGGATGAGGGAATAAGTACAACACTTATAATATAAACTCGGAGGCTTTATTCGATGACGATAAGTTCCGCACGCAAGTACCAATTATGGAATACTGTCTAACTGTAGAAAGAGGCCTATATATACAGGGTGTCCCGCAACTTTCGTTGAACCCGAAAAGGGGTTGTAGGGGAGGTGATTCTATATAAGTTTTTCTATTGCAAAAATGAGGTCTAGACTCTCGTTTTTGAATTATTAAGGAAAAACACCGGCCAATCAGAGCGCGAGAATAGCGCGCGCTCAGACGTGAGAGCGAAGCTCCGAACATACGGCCGATCGCGGATGCAAACAAACAAGTTAGTATCGTGCTATGTTACGTCAAAGTTAAATCAAACATAAAATTGTCTTATCCCTTAATCAGTAAAAATAAATAACTGAACATTATTCTTAATTCCCGTATACGTTATGTGATTTAACTTTGACGTAACATAGCACGATACTAACTTGCTTGTTCGCGTCTGCGGTCGGCCGTATAGCATCGCTCTCGTGTCTGAGCGCGCGCTATTCTCGCGCTCTGATTGGTCGGTGTTTTTCCTTAATAATTCAAAAACGAGAGTCCAGACCCCATTTTTGCAAAGGAAAAACTTACATGGAATCACCTCCCCTACAACCCCTTTTCGGGTCCAACGAAAGTTGCGGGACACCCTGTATATATAGCGAGATGAGGGTGAGTAATGGAAGTGCAAGCATAGTGTAAGAGCAGCGCGTAGGACAGGATGACTAAGAAGGTTAGATGAGTTGGCGTTTGAGGAGTGAAATCAGGATGTTTTTCGCAGGATGATTCAATGTGGTGATAAGCTATCTTGTTGTCGATGAGTTGGTCATACAACACTATACACTCTTTGTCGAGTATGCAATGTGCATCCAGTTAGCAATAGAACAACATTTTTTTATTATTTTTTATAGAAGAGGTAAATTATACTATTTATTTTACAAAAAGATGAACCATTCATAGTAGACAAAATATGTACGAACAACCTTTTTTTACTTTAGTATTCAGCCGAATAAATCAGTTTAAACAAACATACATTTTGTATATAAATTGCTTATTTTTCGTAAATCATTCAAATATTAATGGAACACGAAACTGTGATAGGTTGTTCAAAATGTATTCCACATCGAAATCTTATAATTGGAAAGAAATTGTTTATATGTATATTTTCAATCTACAATGTGTGATTCATATTTTTGGTCAAATGAACAGTGTGATATATAAATCACCTCTTCCTGAATACAATTACAAATACGGAAGTACAACAGAGTTCGAAAATCAATGCGAGTAACGGCACATACATGTAATTCTGCTACATATCTAATTTTACTTTGCTGTCTTCTATAAAGAGAAATATGTTAAACAACTTTTCAAAATTTTTCGATCAAACGAAAATTCGTACTAAATAACTTGGATCATACACAAGTGGGAAAATCTTAGATGCCGTTGTCTCCGTTAAAAAATGAAACTAGAAACTGATAGCATTGCAATAGATAATGTAAAATCAATATTAATAATAATAACAATAAGATCAACAATAGCAATAATAATAATAAGTATAATAGACTGATAAAGTTTGTTAAGGCGCTTGCATCGCGTTAATTTAGGCGAACCACTGTTTAAATATTCAAAATGCATAAAAGGCATATACCGTTTTATTCAAGAAAGTCTACAGAATCTTTTTATACAAACGCAATATCAGAATCTTTTATAGTTATTTCACAAAAGTGGTTTGAATTTCGAAAATGTGCTTTTTTTTCAAAATCAAATTCCTCAAAAACTGTACATGCTGGCAAAAAACGGATTGCAGATTCGTAAACAGCGTAAGAAACACTCTAATAATCAATGATCCGATTTTAGAACGTCGAAAAAAAGTTAGAATTTGTTGGACAGTGTAATTAATGATGCCGAACATTAGTCCTTTTAATGATGATCGAGCGTCGCCGAAGGATAAGGCTAATAAACTAGCAACAGCATAATTTCTAGTTCAAGGAGATGAAGAGAAACAGTATTTCCTCTTGAAACTCATCGGCCAGCATCACGTAGTGATGCTAATAAATAGCTGAAGTTGAAGTTGCGTTCCCCCCCGCCGCCGTTAATCCCGCTTCGGAAATTTCCGCGGTGATACGCTATTAAGCACTTCGCCGATCCATATTATCAGTAATATGTTAAAGTTTCTAGACACTGATCAAAGGGAAACAGCGAATAACTTTCTTTCCGTATAATTGCTAATTAAACATAACCTTATAAAACGGAAAGAGGAAATAGAGCCGAGAGAAAGAATATTCATCGAAAACCTTTTACCAACAAAGACGTCTCGAAGGTATTAAAAAGAGAGATAAAATCGAGTTGAATAAGCGAAATTCCTTTATTGGAATAAAAGTTTAATACAATGGAAGGAAATATGAAACGTAATAGAAGTTTCATTGTTTTATCGTCAAAAAGAACGTACAAGTAATACGAGTGCGCATAATTTTTTGAAATTGTATGGAATATTGCAATTTTTTGGTAATTACCAGGAATATTGTTACATTCTTTTTATAATTATTTGGAGTAGTGGGGGTCCTTCGATTTCAATGACTTTGATATTGAAAATTCGGCTGTTTAGAACACTCGAAATTTTTTCATTCGAGGATTTGAATATTTAAATATTTAAATCTTGCAGTTTTTAAATTTTTAAATTTGGGAATTTAGTTTTTAGAAATACAGGAATTTAGGAGTTTTAAATGCTGGAGAACGTCTGTTTCGAACTTTAAAAATGTTAGAAATTTGAAAATTTGTGAACTTACGATTGAATGTTTACAAATTTCGTGATTTGGAAATTTGAATATTTAGAAATCTACGAATTTGATTATTTGAAATTTTAAATATTTGTGTCACAAAGAAAGCCTTGACAGTTTTAATTCGTTCTTTATAAAGAGCAGCTCTAATATAATTCATCCTAACGTATTGTATTTTAATATAACACCGCTTTTCATATGTCGCGACCTAAACTTATTGTCAGACAAATGTAAATTCAAATGATGTTACCAATGATGTAATTAATATATATTAACAGAACATATCGCATTGAAATATTGAATATATGATAACAGAAGTAGAATATACTGTTTAATATACTGAATAGTGAAATAACTGAAATATTCTGCAAATATCTCTGAAATTAAGACGAAGCTATAATGACCTGTATGGACAAAAGTTGTAAAGAATGTTATCCTCAATAGCATATTTCAAGGTCAACAAAATCGATAACTCTGTATTTTCCGAATAATTATCCTTTCGTTATACTTTATACACTATTCACTTAGAATAATATTTACCTGAATTTATTTTGCATGAATTTATATGTACACAATAACAAATAACAAGCAGCGAGTGAAGATATAATTAACGAATATCAAACGTTAGACATATAACAAGTAATTTTCACGAGGTAAGATATTTCATGAGAAAAACTTGCAGATATCGTCGAAAACAATAAATTAAGACAAAGAATGTTCCAGAATCTGCATTTCAAAGCTGATCTGGAAACGCAATTCGAGTTCTGGAAATTCTTGAGAATCCTGGCATTCTCAAGTCTCGAGATAGCATAATTTCAGGAGAGACGTACCAGATTACGTATTTCTCAAACTATTCGTCAAACACATCTTTCATCTCTATCGTTTCCTTTTACTGACAGTTATACTCCGAAATTTATCAAGTACATTCTTATGAAAATTAATATTCCCATTTCTGGTAACAATATTTTGCACAATTATAGAAAATAAAATTATTCTGTTGCGTCGGCAGATAATTCAGAAATTGTTACAAATTAATCTTTAGGAACATGAAGGTATAATTGTCACGTTTAACGACGATGTTAAGAAGAACTGTAATGACGGTAATCATCTACAAAATTATATTAACACGTTCGCCCACGAGAATGCTATAGCATTCATTTTCATTGTGTCGCAAAATGACACGAATGCTGCAGCATTGAAATTTTAAAGCCAACCGTTATTCCTTTAATTTCGTGTAACCTTCAGTTTTTGTTATTTGTATGCATTTCAGAATAATGACCATTAGGTATTGTATACCGATTAAATACTGATTCATTATGTAATTTCGTATTATTTTTCACTGAATGCGAGTTCGTCGGAATTCTACATAATGAACAACTACACCGAGCAACAAAATTAGCGCAACAAGAATTTTTATTAAAATTTCACTCAACTTTAAGTAATCGTAACACCGCGAAAAATGGTCATATCTTACAAATTCTTCTTTCATTTTAATGTTTGAAGTTTCTACTTTGAGCACAATTTACCAGTTTTGACTTGCGCCTTTCCCCACCCTCGCCACCCCCTTTTATGTGAGGGCATGTTTTAATTCAAAAAGTTTGCATACTTTGATTCGCTCCATGGAGTGCAATAAATTTTTTTCGCAAATGTTCCAAAAATTGCTGCAAAGTACAAACTTTTGTGCACAAATTGAAAAAAAATTGAAGTCCCTACGATTTTTTTTGGCGGAGTTGACAAGTTACCCATGCATTTTAGCCAGCTTATGCTTGGTACAGCTAACATTAGCGTTATTCGATGTACACCACGAGGATATTGCTGGTTGTATTTTGTGCATAGTGTGTACGTGTGTGTGTGTTTGTCTGTGTATGCGTCTGTGTGTGTATGCAAGTGTGTGTCTGTCTGTGTACGCGAGTGCGCGTCTGTGGATGCATGTACTATGTCATGTAATATCGTGCATTCCCAACTCGTTTTTGTGCAACAACCTGAAGATGTTCCTGCATATTGATGCAGGATCTTATTGCATCTTGAGGAATTTCGCGCCTTTCGTATTGTAACGTTGACACTAATTCTTAAAGGGTAGTTGGCGGTCATTCGAAATTTTGAGTCCTAGTTGCTCAAAAACTAGTTGGGAATACACGATATGACATGATATAGTACAGGCACCCACAGACGCGCACTCGCATACACAGACAGACACACACTTGCATACACACACAGACAAATACACACACACGTACACACTATGCACAAAATACAACCAGCAATATCTTCGTGGTGTACATCGAATAACGCTAATGTTGGCGGTACCAAGCATAAGCTGGCTAAAATGCATGGGTAACTTGTCAACGTACATAACTCCGCCAAAAAAAATCGTAGGGACTTCAATTTTTTTTCAATTTATGCACAAAAGTTTGTACTTTGCAGCAATTTTTGGGACATTTGCGAAAAAAATTTATTGCACCCCATGGAGCGAATCAAAGTATGCAAATTTTTTAAATTAAAACATGCCCTCACATAAAAGGGGGTGGCGAGGGTGGGGAAAGGCGGAAGTCAAATCTGATAAATTTTGCTCAAAGTAGAAACTTCAAACATTAAAATGAAAGAAGAATTTGTAAGATATGACCATTTTTCGCGGAGTTACGATTACTTAAAGTTGAGTGTTTTGATAAAAATTCTTGTTGCGCTAATTTTGTTGCTCAATATAGTTAAGTTGTGAAATCAGTGAATCCACTCGTAAAGGAAAAATAATCAAACAACTGGCGAGCATAAATTGTGCTTCATGAAAACTAATTCCTTGACTTAGCACTTAAGAAGAAAGGTAACACCTCGCAAACCAACAATGGACTTTGTAAATAAACTTGGTTAGGTACTTTTGGAGATTTGTTAGTAGAAGCTAGTGAAGAGAAAAAGAAATGTTCTGTCCAGAGAAAAAGTATGTTGTGGAGATTGGGGCGCTACTGAGGGTGGACAAACGACTAAGTCAAAATTAAACTATTTAATTGGTTATGGAAAATTTAAGGGAAAGGGGCAAGAACCATCCTTACCAAATGCTCGTCCCAAGGTTTATATAATCTCAAGTAAAAAATATGTAGTTGTTTGTCACTTAAGGATTCACCACTCATAAAATAATAAACCGCGCTGACTCGAAAATCATGCTAAATTAAAAAAGGTTTAAGAATACAAATGAACGTAGGAAACAGCTGCAAAAGGCAGATGGTGATTGTTCATGGATTTTCGAAAAGTTAAAGATAAGCGAAATGGCCTTATGATTTTATAAATGTGCCGCAACACTGAAATTTTTACTGTCTGCAAACGAGTTAATACGATTTAGTATAGATAAACCATGTACAATTGGTAGTAATGGATCTGCCAGTTCATTTCATCCATACTGTTTGAGTGTAGCCGATATTACCATTTCCATTACAGTAAATAATACGTAAATTTCATTTTCAAAGAAGAGGAAAGTCATTAACGATAAATGTTAAATACCTAATGTACTGAGTTGAACTCACCAGCAAGAATCGTTGTCTGTGGGTTCGCTCACTTCCTGAGTGAACGAGGACTATGAGATGGGCTGATTGGGGCACAAAAAAGAGTTTGCAGACACTTAACTCTTTATTTTGATACTAAAAACTCGATAGAAAGTCCTTAATAGAAAAACTTAACGTGTAACTTGAACATTTACACGACGCACGCGAACGATTCTATGCGGAATTTCTGAACGACAGAAACGGAGACAAGTTGCACGGGCGTGGCACAATATGGCGTGATACCGAAACCCGAGAGGGAAGAAAAATACCGCACAACGAGTATAACTAATCTAGAGTGAAACATGCGGACACCTGTTAATCTTTGTCGCATTTCATACCTCGTTGAGAAATAGACGGAAGCCGCGACGCGAGAAGGTGACTCGCAGACTGAACTCGAAGCACGCAAATTACGCACGCAAATTACTTCGTTGAGATTTCTAACAGGACTGCGGGTTCGCGGCGGTTTCTGGATGTTATGATAACGTCGTCGCAAATTATAAGGATCCTATATGCTGGTCGAGATCGATAGTATTGACGCCGTCGAAACAGAACAGGGCTCGCTTACTGCAAAAAGAGTTTGTAAACATCGTCGCCAGACTTGAACACTTACACTGGTGGACTAAATTACGAAACATCCCACTCATTCTTTAAAAACTTATACATACAGTCGTGGACAAAATTAAGTGGACAGGTATCATAAATAACAAAAGGTTAACTTAATTTAACTAATAATGACTATAAATCAAAACTTTATTGCACAATTATATACATTAAATAAATGTTTTTTCATGACTACAAAAATATTTAACGTTACAATTTTAAATTTATTAAAAACATTGTAATAAAACAAAATATTTTTACATTTCTGCAATGTCCACTTAATTTTGTCCATGAGTGTATATCAACTTATATCAAATTTATACATATAGAGAACACATTGCTGAAGCGCCACATCATACAGGGTGGCTGGAATGAACTGTTACAACTTCAAACCGCTGCAGCTGATATACTTTTAAATATTTTGTTTTATCCAATTGAAAAAAATAGTCAACAAACATTCAAGAAAATGATTTAATGCTCATTGCTCCATATAACCTCCCATTGCACGAATAATTTCATTCAAACGGTGAAAGAATTAATCGCACGTTGCCCGTATGTGAGATTGTGGAATCTTCTTCCATTAACGGACAAGTGCTGATTTTTGAGCGTCCAAACTTCGATGTTTTATTACATTGATCTTGGTCTCCAAAATAGCCCAAATACATTTCATTGAATCATTAAATAGATTACATTCAAATTCCGGAGCTCACGAACGATAATTGGAACTGATGTTCCAGCTAAATATAAAGCAATTTCAGAATTACGATTCAAATCCATCACTATAATCTTACTTTGAGATGTAATATACGAAAATGCTTCTAAACGCCTATAAACAATTGAATGAACTATCAATATGGCAACTTTCAGATGAACTTAGTAACAGATCATTCCAGCCACCCTGTATATTCCAACAAGATAATGCAGCAGTACATACTGCTAAAATTGTTAAGAAATAGTTTTTAAACGAAAAAATATCCATTCTTCAATGGCCGGCATGTTCACCTGACCTTAATACCATCCCCTAATCATTGAAATTGCTGGGCATTGCTATCGCAAGCAATGTATGCTGAAGGCCGACAATTTTCGAATATAAATGAATTAAAACCTTGCATTACAAGTGAATGGGAAAATTTAGCTCAGGCGACAGTTAAAAAACTATACAAATCTTTACCTAAAAGGATGCTGGAAGTGATAGAAAACAAAGGAGGTTCCACACATTATTGAAAAAATATAGTTTGGTACATATATTGTTATAAGAAATACATATACTTTTGTTTCATTAAACATATAGTTGTGTTGTATGAAATATATATGTTTATTTTTCAAGTGGGCTATCATTTTGTCTGTGTCAGATTATGTGTTTCCCTCCCAACTCAGAGGACTTATTGAAGTACAGTCAGTCTATGTTCAGTTTACATATTCACGAAAGCTACGTTTTCAATGTATGTTAAAATTTCCACGCTAGCATAATTTTAACACGAGAAATTAAAGATAGCACACGCGTGCTATCTTTTTGTCCTCTGTATAAGCTTCTCTAGTAGTAAGAACGGTGAAGGCATGTAAAAGTAGTATTTCTCGACATCTATCACGATGTATGTAAATAATCACTAAGCGTCGAAACACTTCCAGGAAAAGTAATGTTTAGATTTTCGGATGGGTCAGAATTAATGTTCGTTATAAGACATTAATGTTCATCGACTACAGACAGTCGTTGCATCTAAATGTGTTCAAGCGTTTCGTACAGTAAATTATCTGCTGTAATAATTTTAGTAGTATAAAACATCAGAACATAGTAAACGTTAGCAAAAACATTAAAATGTCACATATTTTGAGCCGATGACGTGAACATAGAAATCTTTCAAAAGAGAGCTACAGGGGAGATATTTAAACAAATTTCACTAAAAATGAATAGATGTAGATGTCTAATTCCCAATTTTTTAAATAATCCAAAAAATTACAGACAAATATGATGAACAAAAGGTGCGGTTAGTAGTTCTACAAGTTTTTATAGATCATTGCATAGAATAACCAGGATTGATGCGGGGACGTATCCCTGAATAGTGTAAAATTTGCATTGTTAAGTTGGCTGTCACCGGAAGAATAGATATATGAAGCTTATATTCGGGGCCGATGTTGAAAGTAGTCTAATTTCGACCTTACACTACGCAAAATTTAATTCGTACTACATGACTCTATTCAACCAGGGCGTCCGGGAGTAATTCTGTTCTCCCCGTTCGATTGGCGTATTGTCGCCGAACAGTTCACATGCTCGAACGAAATGGGTCATTGAAAGGTGGGTGACCGCTGACAGATTGGGTCAATAATTATCATGATAGTTTTCTTAATTATTTCATTTATTGAATCTGGTGGTCGGTGCTGCCTGTCACAGACGTTACGGTGGTTTCTATCGACACTGTGATGCATAACTATAGCACCACCTACTTTTTCAGTTGTTCTGTAGTTCGGAGTAAAAATGCGAAAAATCGACTGCAAGAGCTGAAACGGTATAGTATGCAATAAATTTTACATTAAGTCTCATTGAAGTTGCTCTTCTATACGGAACAATATATTCGAAAAAGTGATTTTCACTTGTTGCGTAGCTATAGCACCAATGTTATTAAGCTACCTTCTCTCCATACTGATCAACAACAGACTTACTGAAGTCAAATAATTACATTCTTAATCATAATATCGATTAAAATTTAACAAAACTCTCTGTTAAACAATGCCACGTGGTACATATTTGACCGATGAGGAAAAGGGTAAAATTTTGGCGTTTGCGGAGGAGAACATCGGTGTTCGGGAAATTGCTCGTAGGCCAGGGCTCTCAGATAAAGTCGTTCCGAATTTTTTACATGATCCAATTAATTATGATAAGAAGAAAAAGGGTGATCCGAAAAAAAATTCGATGAAAAACATTTAGGCCATATTGTTAGGAATGTTTATGCAGAAAATCGGCAGTATGAAAATATTTTAGAATTGAAAAACGCAATAATAAGAGCAAGTAACGAAATTGATGAAAACATTTTTCGGAAACTCATGGAGAGCATGACTAGCAGGGTTTTTCAACTCATAACAAAACAAGGGGCCCATACAAATTATTAAAATCATATTTACTTAAGTATATACATATACATACCTGTATGTATGTGTACATATACATGTATGTTTGACTTTCTTTCATACGGTCCTATAGTTGCGGAACGATGAAAAATCAATTTTCATATTATATTTTCATGTAGAATAAAATAATATCAACAAACTTTTACTGAAATTCATTGTTCACTATACCCTTTGATTTCACATCAAAGTCCGAATCTGCTAAAAAAGTTAGTGCTATAGTTATGTGCCGCAGTGTATAATCTACTCGTACGCAGCTTGTTCTCGACGTGTAGACGTGTGCAGAATTAAGTATACCTTTCTTGAACTAAAAGACCTCATACTTGAACGCGACTAAGTAGTTTGACACTTATGTAAATAATTTTTAAGAGGTCGGGTTTAATTACAAGACAGATTTTAATTTAATACTATTTATTATTGCAAAAAATAAACAGACGTCAATATGCTATAAAAATTAAACTAGTCAAACTCTAAATAATCTTAACTGATTCGGTTTTCTTTTCTTACATTTTTATCTCGATTAATTAAACGCGTGCTTCTGCTCGGTTTTTACTTTTTTTTCACTTTCAAACGGAAGTGGGCCCTCTACCGTTACCCCTGTGTAGTCTCCCTACGTTGGGTGCCCTCTCACGATTGAGACATTTACTTTTCGTAACAATAATATTTGTTATTACAGTTAATTTTATCTTTATCAATAAACACATTATTCTATCCTTGTATCTCTAGAGCCTAAAGTGCACAAATTTCTAAGCCCCTACATTCCTAGATCCCTGTATCCTCAACTCCTGCACCATATTTGTGAATCCCATGACCCACATAAATTTTTAAGCCCCTAAACATATTTCTAGACCCCTGTATCGAGCAGATCCCTGTCTCCTCTATTATGTATCTTTAGATATCGCTGAAGTCACCAAATCTCACAGTTTTAGTATGGAATACATAACGTTTAGTAAGTAACTCTCACGAACCGTTACTAGATTTATGAGTCGCAGTAATTAACTCAACGAGAATATTAGTACAGTTTATCATACGTGTGTTTGAATTATTGCAGAATACGTGTCGCGCAGGGAACGTATGACGATTCAATTTTATATCAGCTATAATCATGAAGACCGCAGAGAATTCAAATTGAATACCGTTGTGATTCCGCTCAGTTAAGCATATGATAATGGTCCGCCAACGCTGTTAATGCAAACGAAGTTTATCTTCCGTAGTTAATTAATGTATTGTACATTGTTAACTGCATCACAGCATCGTGCTAATTGAATAGCAAGTATGAATTGGAACGTGACTCCGCAGTGATGATGAAAAAGTAAAATTATATTTTGTAATTTTATTAACTGAGATGTTAAGATTAATTTATTCACTAAACATTGTGAATCGATAAAAATACATTTTACGATTATGTGCTCTGCTTTTTGTTGTCAAGAAAAATTTGTTGAATTTGTTTCAACGACTAAGAAAATGTTTATTTTCTATAATTGTCATAAATTTGCTTTTATAAAGCTTGACAAAATTTGATGGGCGACGAAATAAAAAATAGTAAGAGGAAACAATAGAAAGAATATAAAATAAATTATACATCGAAACAGACTAGCCTGTTTCAATTTGTGAAACTTCACCAAACTATGTATATTCATTTTCTATATTCATTACATCAATTCCATTTTATTCGATTAAAATTTGATTTAACTATTAAAGAAATAAATTATTAAATTATTCGCAAAATTATATCGATATACATAATATTATATATAGAGATATATTATTTATACAAATTTATTATTAAACATGTAATATGTGTTATATAAACATACGTTTACTATGATATATTCCAAATTGGATATCTGACAGAAAATATCTAATTCCTTAGTTGTTAGTACAACTGTAGTGTCGTAGTTTTTAAGAACTAAGTATACGGGTGGTCCTCTTAAGACTTTTGCGAAGACAGGAAGAGGACCATAAAAAAGAAAGCGTCGACGGACAAACTCCACGAGCGTACGATGCGTTTTTTGGAAATGAATGAGAGGGGAGAAAAGGGCCCTGCGAGGATTTTCCTGACCGGAGGGTCAGTGTCGAATTGAGAGTTGTACCGCGTTGTTAAAGAATAGGATGAGTTGTGTGTCGTTACCATAGTCGAATAGTCCGATAGTATATATTTCATTGTAAAATAATTAACCTTACTACCAATAAATTAAGCACGTTATATTATATATATTTTTAATATATATATATCCTTTTTTCTCTATACAACTAACACAATTTTCAGTGCCTTTTAAGTATTAAAAATAGCTTATTTTGTATTATCAATAACAGGATTTCATAAAAAAATCCATAAAGAATGAGTAAAATTTTATTATTTAGTTTCTGAAAAACATCTCTTCTGTCGCTATACTCATTCTCAGTACAATGTTCATAAAGTAACTGGATCTTGAAAAACTCCTCCTGAGAAATCGCATTTAGATGCTCTAGTATAGCTCGTTGAATGGTGTCCATATCTTCGAACGAGCCCTTTTCATTGTCCACTTTATTCTGAAAGGAAGAAAAAATCGACAGCTGCCAAATCTGGCAAGTGCGCTGCTTGGGTGATGATAGGCACATTTTTTTTTCGGCAAAAGTTGAGGGGCGACGATTGACAAATGTGCGGATGCGCTGTCATGAAGGAGGAACCACTCGCTCCATCGATAAAGCCCGAACCTAATTCGCCGAATTTGTTTGAGAAGTTGATCCATGACATTTCGATAAAATATCCACCGATGTTTTTGCTTTTTCGCCGGTAAAAAGGCGTAAGGTAAATGACTTCGTTGTTAGACATATAAGAATATGAGCGTTTAATGATAGTCATTTTTTATGTATTTTGTGTATTTCATATATTTGTTCTACATATACTGTTTTTGGGATGAGATATCGATGATTTGAAAACTGTGTAACAGAGACGAGACAGGGTATTAGGCGAGTTTACCCTAGTGTTTTTTATATCAAAATGGATCCCTCTGTTTATTTTTATGACCAATTAAATTATAACTTCATTCCTTACTGGTAAATATAGACTCGTCGCTTTAGTAATTAATTAATAGAGCGAATCGTTTAGAAATGTAATAATGTAAGTCAAACTAAGGGTGGCTGCTCACGTGTCATGCAACGCATAAACGAAATTAGATCAATATTAGTACATTTTCTTAATTGTAAGCAGCTATTTGCTTATAACATTACTACATCCATTTTTATTAATTACTTCAATGCTTTCATTGTTATTACATCAAAATGTTGATACTGAGCGCCATTGATAAATAATTAGTGCTGTTCATAAGTGTTTATTTTATTTGATGATAGAGCGATGTCCTATGAATCATTACTTTCTTTACTGTCGAAATGATGTACAGTAGCGGACAAAAATTTAACACTAAATGGAAAAAATAAATAATTGTCATGAAAATAATGAATAATAAGAATTTCAGATTTCAAAGAAAAATATTGTATTCATTATACCTCCTAAATGTTTTCAAATGTAGTATCGTAAGACCATATTAATCGATTAGCTTCTGTTTGAATCATGTGAAGCTTCTTTTTATACCTCAATTAAGGTAAAGGTACCAGTAGTTGACCAGTTAAGAGAAGTTTTCCACGGAAATAATGGTAACCGCTTACTCTGTCAATAAATGGCGAGTGTCGATACTTGGAGACGTTCTTTAAAACTTATAAATTATGCACCAAGACAACATTTCAAAAAAAAGTGAAGTTATACAAATTTGAGAAATACATTTAAGAATTCGGCACATGCTCCAGTAGTTGACCATTCTTGAAAACGAAAAGACTAGTAATATCCAGAATTTGACCACTAAAAAATTATTGCTTTTTGAGATTACCATAATAAAAACAATATGTTTATTATTTATAAAACACTCTGAACATTTAAACAATAAATAATTCCATATAGCTATTATTCACAGAAACGTTAAGGAAATAGAAATATAATATTACTTACTTTATTGAATTCAGACGTTCGTTGTTAATAATCATACTTCATTTCACATGCAATTATTGGAAAATTTCATCGACAGTCGCCGCGACATCTGAAGCTTACTTTCGTCGAAAGTCGACAACTTATAAAAACCTTATTTTTTTATGTTTTTTAAAAAATGGTCTACTACTGGTACATGGTCATCCACTGGTACCTTTACCTTAGTAGACATATGCGTACAGGATATTCCAAAATAATGTACTTATTTATATATTTATTTATATTTAACTTCGTTCAAAGTGTCTATTGAAATATTTTATGTTTTGTAAATATGTGTTGTGAACGTAGAACATCAATTTACGAGAAACTCTATGGGAATGGCATACACCATTATGATTCTCAAACAGCCATTTTGTGACGGAACTTGAGAAGAAGATCAGCGATACACGGAAAATTTATTGTACACCACCCCCGACTAATTATTGACATTTAAAACAAATTTAATTTTAAATATATCTATCGTATAATGTATATTAACCTTCCTCATAAATCTGTTCTGGTAATAAGCCATTAAAGACTAATATAACTATTTAAACGAAGAACTTTATTTAACTAAAATATTACACCAAAGAACAAATTATAAATTTCAATATTTATAAATCTGGCTATCTTTGTGAGTATTTCCTATAATCGAATAATTATAATTTCACTCCGAACGAGGCAGTTTGCTTAATATTGAAAATTCGTATTTTAACATCCGATAGAAAATCTGCTGAAATAATTCAATATTTACCGTGATAGCTGAATTGAAATGGTAAAAAACGATCAACTCACGTAACACTGAAATTCTCCAACTTGATAGTAAGCTTCTCTAAATGAAAAATTATGGCGTTTTCTACTCTGCGTTATGTCCACCCGAACATAACACCATACGTTGGCTGCATATCACAGCTTTTATTTCAGAAAAAATATGGTACCTGGTATAACCCACGTACTAAACAGATTATACCTTATTTTTCTCTACTACATCAGAAAGGACCTCAACTATAATCTTAACATATATTTTTACCAATATAATCTGAGTCCTTAACAACTTGTCCCTATAACTTAATCCTTGCTCATTGTTCATTAAAATATTGTTAACCATAAAATATTTGTAAAAATCAAGATTTATACATAATCTGGTAACAAAAAAGTTGACGATTTTAGCAGCATTTTAGTGTTTGAAGCCTCGTTTAACGAGCGGTATACCGGGTGATTTTCGAGAAACAGAACACCTACTTAATTATCTCACTTTGGTTTGAAGATAGAAGCAAATGTTAGAGAAGAAAATTGTACCGTTTATGGAATCAAATATGAGGATCTAAAAAAATTGTACGACTGCGGCGGTTTTTAAGGCTTTTTAAAGGTCATCGGTAATTTTTGGATTGCACCATATACTACATCATAGGGTTGTAGCTGATGTGAAGACGAATACAACATTCAAATAACCTTGAAATGAGAAATTTCAAGACGATAAAGCAATAATAATTTCAACATGTGTAATCACTTTATTTAAATTAAATTAAGATATGTTCAAGGTTATGACTTTCAGCTGTAACGCAAGCATCTGAACGTCCTGCAAGACAATTAATTGCACTTTCAATTGTTTCTATTAAAATTTATCTGCAAGATCTAATTATTATTCCTTGCTTGTTTTCTGGTGTAGTTGGTTGATCACGATACACATCATCTATCAGCGTTCCCCATAAAAAAACGAAAAATCCTTTGAAAGCAAAAAATCTTTAAAAAATCTATTACAATAAGTGAAGTATGAGACGGACAGCCATTGTGGTGATACTACAATACTCGATGAATATTTAGAACAATATACAGGGTGTACCAAAAGTGTTGAAGGAGCCGGAAATGGAAGGTAGGTGGGGTCATTCTGAACAACTTTTTCATTTGCAAAAATGTCGAATGGGGCTTCATTTTTAAATTATTAACGAAAGACACCGACCAATCAGAGCGCGAGAATCGCGCGCGCTCGGAGGCAGAAGTGTAGGCCCGAGTTATAATTGGCCGTGGTCGCGATCGAATAGCGTGGCGCGCGATTCTCGCGCTCTGATTGGTCGGTGTTTTTCGTTAATAATTTAAAAATGAAGCCCCATACGACATTTTTGCAAATGAAAAAGTTGTTCAAAATGACCCCACCTACCTCCCATTTCCGGTTCTTTCAACACTTTATGTACACACTGTATGTATTCCAATAGTCTAGGCAATATTTCTTCTAAAAACGGTAGATATCTTGTTTCGTTTAACGGGCCGGGAATAAAGAAGGGTCCAATTATGTTATTAACCAGAATTCCGCACCAAACGTTGATAGTACAGGGTCGTTGACTATCAACTTGTCGCAACCATCGTGGATTAATGTTATTCCAGTAATGCGTATTTTTTGAATTGATTTCACCATGATTTGTGCAACAAGCCTCGTCGGTGGACAGTACTTCAGTAAAAGATCAGCTATCATATCTAAATTGTCTTAAACTCCACTCTCAAAAGCTTATGCGATTTTCAAAATCTCAGCCATGAAGATGCTGGTGAAACTATACGTGGTGTGGGTGGAATTTATGTAACTGCATTATTCGCACGATTCTCGCTTGGGTAATGCCACTTTCCCGAACGAGTTGTCATACTGATCTGAGTATTCACAATTACTGTATTAAGAATATTGATAGAATTTGACTCATTTATGGCAGTTTTCACTTTCATAGGTTTCGTACTTTCTGTACTACCGGTTTCAATAAACTTTTTCACTTTTGAGATGTGTATATTGTTGCGTTCTTTGGGATTCAACTTAAATGAACCACGAAGTAGTTAGGTTGTGGAATCAGTGAATCAACTCGAAAGACAAAATTAACAAAACAACTAATGAGGGTAAATTGTTTGTGCTTTATTGAAAATAAAACTTGATTTAGCACTTAAGAAAAAATAACACCTCGCAAACTGATAACGGACATTTAAAGGATAAATATAAAATTGATGTGTACTCTTTAAGAGTTATTGAAAATCTACTGCAGAGAAAATATAATATTCTCTCCAGAAAAAGTATGTCGTGGGGTTTGGCATGCTGCTGGGGGTGGACAAAGGACTAAGTTAAAATTAAGCTAATTTCATTGGTTCTAGAAAATTGAAGAGACGTGGACAAGAACCGCCCTTACCAAATGCTCAACGCGAGATCACTCTTTACCTGAGTAACCTAAAGTAAAAATACGACGTCGTTTGTCCCGTAACGGTTCGACACTCATAAAATAATAAACCGCGCTGGCTGTCGAAAATCATGCTAAATTAGAAAAATTTTAAGAATATAAATTGCACGTTGTAAAGAGCAGCAAAAGGCAGTTGTTGACTGTTCAAGAAATTTCTAAAGTTAAAAATAAGCCCAATGGCTTTATGATTCTATGAATGGGCCACAACAAGATGAACATTCGCGATCAGAAAATCGGCTTTTGTACAGCAAAACTGCTGCTCGAAAACACTGATGACTTTCATGATAAAGGGAAGTGAGAGCGATTTTCTCTTCCTTTGAATAGAACATCGTTAAGATGTTTAACATCGTTAAGACAATTTTATGTGCGATTTGAGGAAGTTGGGAATTTGTAATTTGGGGAATTGGGAGTTTGGGGAATTAGTAATTCGGGAAATTGGGAATTCGAGGAATTGGGAATTTGGGGAATTGGGAATTTGTGGAATTGGGAATTTGGGCAATTCGGAGTTTGGGGAATTAGTAATTCGGGAAATTGGGAGTTTGGGGAAATAGTAATTCGGGAAATTGAGAATTTGGGCAATTGGGAATTTGGGGAATTAGGGAATTGGGGAATTGGGGATTTGGGGATTTGGGGATTTGGGGAATTTGGAGAATTTGGAGAATTGGGAATTCGGGGAATTGGGAATTTGGGGAATTGACAATTTGGGGAATTGGGAGTTTGGGGAATTGGTAATTTGGGGAATTGGGAATTAGGGGAACTGAACATTTGGGAATTTGGGGAATTGATAATTTGGAAGACTGGGAATTTGGGAATTTGAAGATTTGGGGAATTGGGAATTTGGGAATTTATATATAATAATTTATAATAATTTCCTATAACCTAAAGTAAAAATACGACGTCGTTTGCCCCCTAACGGTTCGACACTCATCAAATAATAAACCGCGCTGGCTCTCGAAAATCATGCTAAATTAGAAAAAGTTTAAGAATATAAATTGCACGTTGTAAAGAGCAGCAAAAGGCAGTTGTTGATTACTCAAGAAATTTCTAAAGTTAAAAATAAGCCCAATGGCTTTATGATTCTATGAATGGGCCGCGACAAGATGAACATTCGCGATCAGGAAATCGGCCTTTGTACAGCAAAACTGCTGCTCGAAAACACTGATGACTTTCATGATAAAGGGAAATGAGAGCGATTTTCTCTTCCTTTGAATAGAACCTCGTTAAACTGACATATTCGGAATCTTTCAATAAATACAATAACCGACTCTGTGGTACATGCTTGCAGCTTGTTTATAAACATGTTTATATGTTCACTTAGAAATCACTTTACATTAACGATATACGCGTTCTGAGATCTAGTGACTCAAAAAATTAAATTTTTGTTGATCGGACGAAATAGAACCTATTCTTTAGTTGAGGGTGATTTGAACCAATCCAAAAGTTGCAAACCAATCCAAAAATTGCCAATGACCTTTGTTAGGTCGTAAATTACAGTAAGCGCCGAGCGAATTAGGCGACCACCCAAAGTTTCCTCGATACAATAGTCCTCGGTTTTTTCGTCCCTTCGAACACTTTACCATAGCTTTAGAAAGTCAAGAGGTTTGTTTGTCCCGTAGCAGGAATAAGACCCAGGGAATCGTTACAATTTCGTTCAGAGTTTTTCGTATCTTGTTTAGTACCATCTGGGTTTCATCACCCTTCACCTTAGTACTAGAGTCTTTGTTTCGTATTTTCTATAGATGTCAAGGTATTCCTTAAATTTATTACTAGCTACGGACATTTTGGAAACGCCTCTATCCCTTCCCACATTTCCATTTCCGCCCTAATTTCCTTAACGAATCAGAAAATAGTTGCAGTTTTTCCCTCATCTTTTTTTAAAATCATCACGCCCACCCCAAGCTTTCTTGGATTGTGAGAAGCTTCCGAGATTCATTCATTCCATAGTTTTCGAACAGTATACATACAGTCTCTAGTTTTCGTTTAGTTTACATATATTCAACTTATAGTATTTTAGTTTAGTACTCATTAGTTGTACTTAAACATTTATATTTTATCCGCCAACTACTAATAAAGTTTAACTATTCTTTGTAATTGTGTCGAAGTTACGCATACCATTCCAAATACAGTCCACTATTCTTAATTGTCGGGATTGCCAATAATCCCACGCGTCGTTTAATCGTCACGGATATAATTGTGGATGCTGCGACGCACATACAACCTTCAACCAGTATAACTTTCTCCTCTAACATTTTCTTCTATCTTAAAGCTCAGGTGTGATACTTAGGTGTTCTGATTCTCGTGAATCACTCGGTATAATGGTTGAATTTATAAATCAATTAGAGCAAATATCAATGGGTTTAAATTTCAAATCGCGTAACCGTAATTAATCTAACTTAACGCGTTTTAAAATATAATTAAAAATAAACAACAAAAGGTGAATACCATGAATTATAAAACTTGCTAAGTTGGATTATGTTAGTCCGCATTAATAGCTTAGACCAGGCATGGGCAACGTCTGGCTCGCGAGCCAAACGCGCCTTCCCTCCCTACTTCTCAACGCACCCCACCATGCGCAGGCGGAGTGGAAGTAGTGGGGGAAACTGATAGACTATATATACGAGGCCCCGTTCCCCGCACGCTTCATATTACAAACAATCGAACAGCGCTCATTGTGACATTGTAGTAAAGAAACAATCCCTGCATTTAAAAAACGTCTTTTTCAAGGCGAAATATTTAATACTTCTTATATGCCTTTCTAAAGGCAAAACATTTTATATATTTTCTAATAGTTTTGAAAATAGATATGAGATATTTAATTTTTGAATTCCATTAACTGTAGAGACTTCATATAACTTTCATTATGTTAAACGAAACAACTCGCGAAAAACGTTCAATAAAAGTTCCCAATTAACAAATCAATCAGTCGCCTCTTTGCTAAGAGTAGCTATAAGTAAAATATCAGTCGATATTCCGTCACTTGTTGCCAATATGACACAGGCACAATGCTCACATAAAAAATTGTAATTATTTAATGTTTTTCTCGGAATAGAAATGTTTATAAAACTTCAGCAAGCGCATAGTGTCATTTTATGTATATATCTATATATTTTCAGTCGTGTGAGCCATGTGAAGCGTGCGAGGTAGGGCATAGTAACCGAACGCGGTGCGGTTAGTAGTGGGGGAATCGGTAAATGAGTAGTGGGAGTTACGAAGCGACGGCGGGGAAGACGTTGCCCATGCCTGGCTTAGACTAGTATTTTTCCAAATATTTTTTGATAGTAATGTTGTAATAAACAATAAGGACGATGATCTTGAGAACGTTTGTGATGGTAAAGGTCCTTGGGGCTTTGGCAATATTTACCCTAGGTTTAATTATTTTTATCATTCGACAAGTTCATGATTTATAATTAAGTAAAATTAAAATGTACATGTATAAATGCGACTGGATTTTGATACACGATTTATTGTTTGATTACAGGGAATTTCACTGGCCGATTGTCAATTAACATCTTCCTAATCATGATGCATCTGACATTCGTCAGTATGTTTATGTAACTTTGTTTTTAGGTGAGTAACTTAATTTCTTATTTCGTGCATTTTCTTTCTAAGAGCAGTAATTTTAATGATGTGTGGGCTATATTTGTTTAACTGTGTCCATTAAGAAAAAACTTCCAATGTTTTATAAACATTGCTTCGTTATAAGTTTAAGGATACATTGACATATCAGTGACTAATCGTGATGAAATCTCATTGATCACTATTGTGATGAAACATTAGTGATTAATAGTTATGAAACATCAATGATTAATAGTAACGAATTATTAGCGATTTATTAATATCATATTAATATATTTTTTTCAACAAATATATACTGGTGTGAAAATGTATTTCGAACTTCACTTGCAGTACAACAAATAAAAAAATAAATTGTTTGGAGATGTTAATAGATTTATTTATATATGTATAATTCTGCTGATTACCATTGTAGGCATGCTAGCTTAACGAAGCCAGAAAGTATTTAGAACTTCTCTTTATGATACAGAAATAAAGACATAAATAATGTTTATATATGTGATGGATTTATTTATGAATAATTATATTGATTACGTATTAAAGATGTTAATATAAATGTTAGTTTAAACTTGTTAGTATAAATTACGTTAATTTATACTCTATTGTCGCCCGTTTAGAAGTGTATTATTCAATAAATTGTAATTACCTATCAATGTAGCGTTAAAAATTAATCGAAACGGATTTCTCACCGTTGTTCAAAATGACGCCACATTGGCGAATAATTCAGTCGTGTTTTAATTTCAATTTTTGCTAACATTCTATTATAGTGAAATAGTTTGAAGTTACTGCAAAAATACTCATTTTTTACATAAAAAAATGACGGAGCCATTTAAAATTTGTCTTTAAACTCGAGGCCACCGCCTAGGAGACAATGCAAATAATTTTCAGTTCATAATATAAGGACAAAGACAAATCGTAAAAACTATTGTGTATAGGATATTCTGCTCTTGGTGACAAAAGATAACAGCAAACAGCCGCGGCTCGAGGAGTATTGCGCACTTGTAAATGAGTTAAGTCAGTCCTGTTATTCAGTAGTAGATTGTATCGGATTCGAGTTGTATCTGCAGTTGTTATATTCTGAATTCAAATTTATATCCCCGATATGGCAAACAAAAAAAAATTTACGAAGATTACAGTGATATCGAAATTAGTAAAGATGAATTAAAATTTGAAGAGTATAGTGAACTTAACAAACTAAACTTCGAGTTGCTCGGAGTATGAATAAAAAAGAACTGTAAGAAAATTAGAAATCAACCAATAGTCGAAACAGGCCATATGCTTTTCGTCAGCGCTTCCCCTCCCTCAGAGGAGTTTCTCCGGGCTCTAGTGCCCTAAAGAACGACCATACTAACGAGGGTGTCCTTGGTACGAATATGTGTCTATGAAGACATTCTTATATTGGCTTTTGCCGTGAGCAGAGTGAATAAAGAAACTGAGTATTTTTAAATGCGCCCACACAACATTTATTCGGTGAAGTGCAAACTTCATCGTTCATTTAATTTTCCTTTTAATCTTCCAGAACTTCGAGTGCAAAGGGTTAAAATTTGAAAAATTCTGATTTTTTAAAAATAAAGATTTAAGAATTTGTAAATTGAAAGACTTAAAAGTACTTACGTATATGAACTTATCCAAAGGAAGCCTCCGTCGTACTCGAGTATACCTATACCACCTTATCAGCTACTTCGTGCTACCCTCGAGACGACGGTGGAAAAATTTAACAGTGCCGTTGCGCGTTTCAGTATATGAGTCCTTTAACCGCGATGCCTTTAAGGAGTATCGTGCTCATGGGAACCATGAGGAGCAAACTCAGTGCGTATAAACGGTACACATGTTCTACCTTGGTTCGTAGTCGGGCTTATACCAGTATGTATACTGGTGAATCAAACCAGCATCTTAGCCAAATCATTCGTTCGTGTTCTGTGCCAGAGCTTTTACCACGACAGTTCACACTGTAGAGTTATTCACATTAATCTTTAGACACGGCATTGTTCCTGATTTTGTTGTTTTACATAAGATAACTTTATTTAGTTGTTATATTACTTATTTTTACGGAAAGATGAACCATTCATTGCAGATTAAAAATACTACAACTTATTTTTTACTTTAGTAGTTAGTGGAACAAATCATTTTGCGTCTAGGTTATAATTCTACTTCAGTACAAGATTGTACTTTTAATTGTAGACAACTAAATTTTAACTTATGGAGAAAAGGAAATAATACCAATTTCGATACGGTACAACTTGTAATTTGTCGTAAAGAGAAAGATAACACTTGTTTAAAAGTAACACAGTTATTAGTAACCAAGAACCGTACAGTAGCATTCATTATTAAAAGATATAAAATGTATGTATCATGAGCAAAACTTTATACTTTTAAGATCGTTTAAGAGTCAGGCGCGTTTGTTGCAATTTATTTAAAAATTTGCTGGTATTAAATAATAAAGTGCTTTATACTGAGAACACAATGAGGAAATATAGCAACTTCCATATGTAAAATAAATTTTTTGTTAAAAAATTACCTAATGAAACTCAGTGCTGGAATTGCGCATAGAATATTAAGGAACGTTTCAAGATCGGTGGAGGATGTTATTTTAAAGCCAAAAAATCTAAAAGCTGTTTTAAAACAAGAAGTAGGTTCTGCAACTACAGTACCGAATATTAATGCGAGTGACTGTAAATAATTATTGCTATGCCAAGTACTACACAGGGTGTCTCGTAATAAGTGTAAGACCCGTAAAGGGGTTGTGGGGGAGGTGATTCTACGTAACTTTTTCCTTTGCACAAATCGGGTCTAGGCTCTCGTTTTCGAGTTATTAAGGAAAAAGACCGACCAATCAGAGCGCGCGAATAGCGCACGCGCGGCTGCGAGAGCGAAGTCTCGAACACACGGCCGATCGCAGACGCGAACAAACAAGTTAGTATCGTGATATATTACGTCAAAGTTAAATCACGCATAATAATGTTCAGTTATTCATTTTTACTGAATAAGGGATAAGACAATTTTATGTGCGATTTGGGGAAGTTGGGAATTTGTAATTTGGGGAATTGGGAGTTTGTGGTATTAGTAATTCGGGAAATTGGAAATTCGGGAAATTGGAAATTCGGGGAATTGGGAATTTGGGGAATTGGGAATTTGTGCAATTCGGAGTGTGGGCAATTGGGAGTTTGGGGAATTGAATATTTGGGTGACTGGGAATTTGAAGATTTGGCGACTTGAGAATTTGGGAATTTGTGGGATTGAGTATTTGGGAAATTGGGAATTTGGGGTATTGGGAATTTGGGGAATTGGGAATTTGGGGTATTGGGAATTTGGGGTATTGGGAATTTGGGGTATTGGGAATTTGGGGTATTTGGAATTTGGGGTATTGGGAATTTGGGGTATTGGGAATTTGGGGTATTTGGAATTTGGGGTATTGGGAATTTGGGGTATTGGGAATTTGGGGATTTGAGGAATTTGGAGAATTGGGAATTCGGGGAATTGGGGAATTGGGGAATTGGGAATTTGGGGATTTGGGGATTTGGGGATTTGGGGAATTTGGGGAATTGGAGAATTGAGAATTTGGGGAATTGGGAATTTGGGGAATTGGGAATTTGGGGAATTGGGAATTTGGGGAATTGGGAATTTGGGGAATTGGGAATTTGGGGTATTGGGAATTTGGGGAATTGACAATTTGGGGAATTGACAATTTGGGGAATTGACAATTTGGGGAATTGGGAGTTTGGGGAATTGGGAATTAGGGGAACTGAGCATTTGGGAATCTGGGAAATTGAAAATTTGGAGGACTGGGAATTTGGGAATTTGAAGATTTGGGGAATTGGGAATTTGGGAATTTGGTGATTTGGGGAATTGGGATTTTGGGAATAATAATGTTCAGTTATTCATTTTTACTGAATAAGGGATAAGACAATTTTATGTGCGATTTAACTTTGACGTAACATAGCACGATACTAACTTGTTTGCTCGCGTCCGCGATCGGCCGTATATTCACGCTTTCGCTCTCGCGGCTGAGCGGGCGCTATTCGCGCGCTCTGATTGGTTGGTGTTTTTCCTTAATAACTCGAAAGCGAGAACCTAGATCCCATTTTTTCAAAGGAAAAAGTTACTTAGGATCACCTTCCCTACAGCCCCTTTACGGGTCTTACACTTATTACGAAACACCCTGTATACATACATATGTATATCAGCGGTACTATGTGTAGATTGACTGTGCTAACATAGACTGAATCGCACAGCACCGTCTCCAGATGTTCTGCATTATTAATTAAAGCAGAAGATTAATGTCTCTACAAAATTTTATTAAAACTGTGTAATGTTTGATTTCAGATTCCGGCCTAAAGGAAGCCCTAAATCAATAGTAGATGCTTGTCAAAATGACCAGCCATTTCGACCCTTCGTCTTGCTAAAAGTCTAAGATACTTATTGAGGTACATCATATGTCCGGATTAAGCGTTGTTCTTTTGTAAGCTCAAGAAACGAGCTTTGTCGAAGCTCCGTTAGCGTTCATGTTCACCATTTGCACCGGAATACCCCGTTTACATACGTATACACAGACGCATATACAGGTATATATACTGTACGACTGTTTAGAACATTAATTTGTATGCGTGATGAAATTTTAGTTTATCTGCGGCTAACGTGAGCGAGATTTAGCACCAAAAATGTTGGTATCCTGTTGAATGGATTATGAGAAATTATAGAAAAAGAAACGAAAAAAAAAGAATAGAGAAAGCAAAGCTAAGATTTGATCGTGATATTTGAAGTCATATTGGAGATTAAAATTGCGAAACTGATTGCTCACGAACAACGGTCTTCCTTTCTAATTATCCTTATTACGAATCTCGGGTTGTCTCACTCGAGTCGTAATGGGAATAATTCTGCATCGGATACACCAGTGGTTCTCCACCTTTTCATAAATCTGTGTCTGCTTCGCGAAAAACGATTTCTACATACTTCGTTCATTTGACTTAGCTCTGGTTCGTTTATTTTACTCGTTCCCTGTAATACGGCATCACACTTGTGACGCACACTACAGTTCAAGCCAAACTCAAGTTTGAACGGAACGAATAATTTGCACGATCAACGATCGATAAATAGAAAAGATATGCCTAACATTTTAAATTTGCTTATTTCTTTTAATAACATAATAATAATTAACTGTAACCGACGCGACTGCCAGAAAATTGTATGTTAAGGGGATAATTTTAGCTGCATATTCTGGTTTCATCTCGAGTTTCCTTCCATATTTGCTTTTCTTCGTCTTCTGCAGTTACTCGGATAAAAGACGATCGCTAGAGCCACGATAAAGACGTGTTCCCACTACGGTTTGTTAAGTCAACCTTAGTCTCACTGTGGGAGCAACTCTAGAGGAGAATTGTTACTCGAGAGCAATCAGTTATGCCAGGCATGACCAAGTGCCTCCAACCCCCTTCTTTCATCCATCAGACAATTACATGGTTCCCACTACCAGATAGTCTCTCTCCCTACCATCAGTTAGCTCGTATTCCTACAAATTAATTTGCAAGTTTCTACTCAATGCGTTCGAAGCACGTAGAGTTATAAAGTCACGATATAAAATACTGGCGAGGATAATTGTTTTCCTTGTATTTTATATCAAGACCTTTGCTTATATTTTAGATCATTTTTGGTTATATCGAAGCTTTAGAGAGACAGTGGAGTTTAGAGTCTAGGGGCAATAGGAAAAAGTGAAAGACTTCGTTGGCGGTGTGTCACGATTGGCGCTACTGTTTGGGTTGCGTGAGTTTACTAAGATTATTTACAGCTGAAAAGATTGCCTATGGAATTACACATTATGTATATGGGTTTATTCAAAGATGCGATCGTTTCGATGGAACAGGAAAATACGCGAATTGTACTTGTACGATTGTGTTGCAAAGAACATAAGCATAAGATTTGTGTCTTTTTCGTGCATAATCTTTCCAGTACTGAATGTAAATGCTGCAAAATGTAACGAGTAATTTAAGGTAGCTATACCTAATATGGAATATCTGTCTTTAACAGTTTGTAAAAAGTAGATTCAGTTCTTTTTAATGAATCTAACGTTGAAACATGACAAAATTAATAATGACTCATGTGTTAATGTAAATATACTTTGAGTGCAGTTTTGGTAAGAGGTATAAAACTGATGAAAAGTGATGTGTTGAAATAGTGGTGTCTAATGTGGAACACGTAGAAAATTTGTTAAATATCTGACAAATCTTAATTATTTAAAAGACGAGTGAACGAACATCTTCCACTCTTTTTAAATTTGTTTTTTTTCGTGTTAAGAACATCATTAAAATATAAATACACTGATCATATTTTTCTCTATCGTTACAACTGCAATAAAGTTACAGTTATTACTCAAAAGTAATTTATAATATTATTAAAACAGAATATTTATAATATTATTAATACAGAATATGTACGACATTTTGTACCAATAATTTTTTATTTTAAAAATTTTTACAGTTTCAAATTTTTTAATTTTCGTTGTTTGTTGTTTATTAGAAAGATATTAACAAAAAACATTTAGAAACATATTAATCCAAACTAACCTAACGCATCTATCATGTATTATAATTCGTGATACTCATTCTGTATTATTCATTTTTAATTATATTGTAAAACATGTTATGTTGGATTTGGTTAGAATAGTATTCCGATTGCACGACTTTAAATTCAAAATGATTGAAATCTGTTCAGCTTGATTTATCAATTCAACCATTATACTCCCCTTTAAAAGAGGGCCCAAATACTAAAACGATATCTTCAAACTTTTCGTTGTCAAATGCCGTACAAATCTTTTACGGTTAATAACTTTTTAATTAACTAATGGTGAAGTTATAGGGAAAAGTTACTGAGGTATATACCTTTAATAAAATATATCAAAGCCATTGATGCTATGTCCCCTTTTGTCAATATTTTCCATCGTTTGTTTATAACGATATACTTTGATACCGTTATTAACATATTTTGCTACTTACTTTTTCAGTGTTCCATACTTGCCATATTCCATACTATACTTACTTGTTCCAGTGTTCCATATTATGTACAGTTACCGTATGTTGGTGCGGTGGAGTTTAAATGACTTGAGCTTTTTGGAAATGTCAGCAGTAGAACTCGTATCCAGACAAATTTCCCCCAAATATCTGTAAAAAATACCAAGATGAATAACAAAAGCGAGGAAGGTAACCCATCTCGTCCTGCTAGCTACTTTCACACTTTTTAGGTTATTTATTTGGTCAGTTGTCCACCATATTTACCTAGTGTAAACTAAAATGCTTTAAATATACTGGGAGCTGTTTCTCGCTCGCTTACAAGGAACAGCATTTCATTAATAATGTAATTACACAGAATTTGTTATATGAATCGAAAGTATCATCACAATGGTCAGAGAAATGTAAATTAAAAATTGCAGCCAAAAACTAATTTAACCTTGAAAGATCAACAAAGATGGTAGGGTAAAAAGAAAAAAGAACACGAATGTCTAAAATAATAGAACATTCTGTTTAAAATGGCTTTACGTAAAAATAATGAACATTCAAAATCACTCCAAAATTTCGAGCAAATTTTATTTGGAGTACAAGAAATTTTTCTGTAAAACCTGAAATTAATTCATAACGTAGCTGTTGCGAAATTTTTTATAGAAATTTATACACTTTAGTACACTTTCCTATGCAAAATCCGTAAGTAAAGGGCTACAGTGTTTCATTTTTTGAAACAGAACAGCTATATTAATGAACGATACCAAAGTTGAAACAAAGTTATACCAAAGAGTCTCAAAGTGAAGTTACAACTTCCTTTGTAATTGACAACGCGGTTTTTTCAAATTCTGCAAAAAAAAAAATAGGTTTACGAGCGATTTCAGGAGAAGATCATAATGCTTAAACATTTAAATAGCAAGCTACAATTTATAGAAATATATATATATATATATATATATATATATATACCAATTTGTTTAAATGACAGAGTAGTTCATTATAAAAGATAGAATGTATAGTTGTTTAAAATTTATGTTAAACTAGAATCGTAATTATTTGAACTTTGGAAATAACTTATAAAATACGCAATATAATTTACACTGCAATTTATACATTACTGTTAAATAATTTTTTAAGTTTAATTATTTTAATTTTACGTTTATTAATCCTAGAAATAAAATTTCTCTGTTCCCCTTCTTAAATATTGGACTTACACCTTCTTTCCATTTTTCAGGTATTCCTTCTTCCCTTCATATTTCATTTATCAATTGTGTGATTCCTGCTCGAACTTTTCTTTCTGCATAAGTCTCGTTTTCCTGCTTATCTTCCCCTACCGTCTTTCCCGTTTTTAGTCTTTTTATTTATCTCCATACCTCATGTACCGTTATGGCTTTTCCTTCTTCTTATTGGATTTCTCTCGTACTTGTCTTCTTTTCAGAGGTTTGCATTCTTCTGTTTCTAATAGCTCCATGCAATATTTTCTCCACTTCTGGAATTTTACTTTCTGCGTTATATTGCTATTATTTTGCTTCCTTGCTCTGTCAATATATTTCCATATGTCATTTGTATTCCTCAATTGTTCTACTTCTCTTTCCTTTATTCCTGCTGATTATCCTCCTTCTTTTCGAAGAGTATCTCGAGTTTTCTCCTTTTTCGTACACATGCCCCTTATCCACCTTTTCATTGTTTCCATTTTTTCAGTGCTTTTTTCGCTTCTGTTTACTTTTCTGTGCGTCCCTTGCCCCATCACTCTTGGATTCCCAATTTTATCTTTCTGATTCTCATTGCTTTCATAAGTACAGCTCCGTTGATTTTTTTAATCATTTCTTCCATCATATAATTTATCCTCTCCTTTTCGAAAACAATTTTAGTGACTTCTAGTATAAGTAATGGAAAATTACTATTATTAATTTCGGGGAATCATACCACCTTTATATACATATATAATTATATTTACATTTATATTTATAAATATTATAATTTATATTTATAATTTGTTGATAAACGTTAATACAATTAACGCAATTGGCTAACAACTGTCCCAAAATAAATCACGATTATTTCATAAAAATGAATTAGCATAAATAAAGTAAAATAACAGATATTAAATTAATGACGGGTTATAGAAAAATGAATGATAATGATAATCGTAGAATCATAACTATTTATAATTATATATTCCATTTATAATAATTCTTGTTTACACAGATGATTAAATAAATTGTAATGTTCACAGTAACTACAAGAAGGTGCACTGCTTCTGTTATAAAAAGTAAAAGAATTTACTTACGAAAGTAATTTTTATTAAAACGTCTTTAAAAAATGCATCGGATGTCAGAAATAAAATTGACTGTTCTATATATTCTACTTTGACCAAAAGGTGTTTATTAATGTTTCCTTACAACTGAAAAGCTATAATGAGGTAGCAGTAGAAATTCACAATATTATTACATATTATTACAGTGAAATATTAACAGGTACGAAAATGCAGTCAAATAAACATATAATCTTGCAGAAATTTTCTGTAATGCTTACTTTTGGAAACTGTTATTTTATTGCAATATTTGATTCTTCTTTTTTTTCAACCGAAATTCGATTTTAAATATATTTGATTATTTGTCAAACTCAGACAAAGCGTCATGAATACCTCTTATCGATTGTGTAGACGATTTTTCAACTAGAGGATAAAATCACATTTCCGCTACTTAATATGGTCTCGCAATTTGCGTAACGATAAATATTTTAAATTAATGTCATTGCGTATGCTTGGATTTTTTTAATTGTCAATATAACTTTTATTATGTGACGAATTATCATAAATATAACAAACAATTACGAATTTTATTGCTATTATTAGTAACATTATTACGATTGCTATTATTGTTACTGATATTAGTAGTACTACTATCATTTAATATTATTCATTTTTCTAAATATTGCCAGGCATTAATTTAATATCTTTCAATTACTTTAATTTATTTTTATAAAAAAAAAAAACAATTTTTTCACATTTTTTCTTTCTCTCTGTCCACCTCTGTTATAAGGCAATGTTAAATTAGTTTCTGTTACCATTATTAATTTTCATCATCCTGATCTCTATGACAAATACTCTCGATCGACAAAATTTTGTGATGATTTTATTATCAACAGAATAGCGTTCCTTGAAATGAAAAAAAATATGGTAGACAATTGGAGGCTCCTAATCCATGTGATCATGCCAAAGAGTAGGTACAACAAGAGGCAACGCTCCAAGGTGTACCTTTATCGTTTAAATGTTATCCCTTTAAGGGCGAGAAATTTAAATCTAGAGAATTTCATTTCATGTCAACCTCTAATAATTAGAAATCTATTTGTTATCAACTTTCTGTATATTACTAACATTGGTTTTCGAAGTCTTTACATCAGATTTACAACATCGAAATATTGACAAAGAAAGGCATATACTAGAATGATTACTCTGCAAAGTATATTTGAAGAGTATACAAGGTGTCTCGTAAGTAGTGTAACACCCGTGAAGGGGTTGTAGAGGAGGAGATTCTAAATAACTTTTTCCTTTGCAAAAATGGGGTCTAGGCTCCCGTTTTCGAGTTCTTAAGTAAAGCCACCGACCAATCAGAGCGTGCGAATGGCGCCCCCTTAGCCGCGATAGCGAAGCCCCGAACATACGGCCGATCACGGACGCGAACAAACAAGTTAGCATCGTGATATGTTACGTCAAAGTTAAATCACATATAATAATGTTCAGTTATTCATTTTTACTGAATAAGGGATAAGACAATTTTATGTGCGATTTGGGCATTTGGGGAATTGGTAATTCGGGAAATTGGTAATTTGGGGAATTGGTAATTTGGAGAATTGGTAATTTGGGGAATTGGTAATTTGGGGAATTGGTAATTTGGGGAATTGGTAATTTGGGGAATTGGGAATTTGGGGAATTGGGGAATTGGGAATTTGGGGAATTGGGAATTTGGGGAATTGGGAATTTGTGGAATAGGGAATTTGGGGAATTGGGAATTGGGAATTCGAGGAGTTGGGAATTCGAGAAATTGGGAATTCGAGAAATTGGGTATTTGGGGAATTGGGAATTTGAGGAATTGGGGAATTGGGAGTTTGGGAATTTGGAGATTTCGGGAATTGGGAATTTGGGAATAACAATGTTCAGTTCTTAATTTTTACTAAATAAGGGATAAGATAATTTTATGTGATTTTTTATGCGATTTAACTGTGTCGTAATATAGCACGATGCTAACTTGTTTGTTCGCGTCCGCGATCGGTCGTATGGTCGCGGTTTCGCTCTCGCGGCTGAGCAGGCGCTATTCGCGCGCTCTGATTGTTCGCCGAACACCAAACTTGTTCACTATGCACATTCGTTTTTCGGAGTGCCGTGTTGAAATTGTATCCCCAACCCATTTTATTTAGCATGGCCATTTAAATTCTATTATTCTGTCTCTCTCTCTAAAAGTAATTTATTTATCAATGTCGCCTCGTGTTATACTATTACTCTTTGGCCATGCAACGAACGAATTTGGTCATGCCTGAATAATGCAACCCCGTTGTAGACTATATTTGTTACTCTTCGTGTTATATCGGATTCATAATATATTGTTTAAACGAGTAAGATATATGAAACTTTACACACGATGTCCATAAAGGTATAAATACACAGATATAATTATATGGACGAGGAGAAGGCTAAAGATCGAGTAGATATATTGATTATACGTAACTTGAATGTGTAATTATTTTAATACGTGTAAATATTTGCGACAATACGCGGTATTGAGATTTGATAATGGCAAGGTTATAAAGATTATTTATAAATGAATAAGGATAATGTGCTTATTCGATAAAAGTAACCTGTACAGTTTCTGCAAAGATATCTATATAATTCATTATCTTGAACAAAATCTGGCAATTCTGTAACACTGTTGAATACTAACGACCTAATAAAAAGGTAAGAAATTTAGGGACTAATTTCTATATCCATATTAGGTTGTTGCATATTGAATGATACATCAATTTGAAGATTTTAATTTGAATTTGGTGCATATGATTACACAGTACTTTAATTTATGTTCTAAATTAAAATGGTCGATTGTGATTGGATATATTACTGTTTAACACTAGATTTACGGATGTTTAATGATCACATATGTTTAAGGTGAAAATGAACTATAAAAATGAGTAAATAATGAATAATACATATATCAGTTTATAGAAAGATTCTTTATCTCGATGAATGTTAACATGCATTTTGTCATAAACTTTTTAATAATTTTCGTAATTGAAAATAAAAAATCTAAGACCCGTCATTTTTACGGGTCCCGTAAACCTAGTGTTAACCAATTTTTCCTTATTTTTGACCCTGTGAGAGATCTTGTGAGTAACTTTGTTTTCTGGCGAATTTCATTTTTAAACCAATTTTTAAGTTTAACAATTTTGTTTGCTGAAACGGTTATAGTTGTTGTTTTCTACTTTATGTAAAATAATTCTGTGATCTTCTTTTTAATAAAATTATGCTAGTTATGAGTATATTATGAATATTTTTGAATGACGATAAAAGCAAAAAGAACTCCCAAAAGATTATATAATAATTATTATAATCGATTGTATTATACATCTTTGTTATTTACTCTATTATAAATATTATAATAAATGATGTAAATAGTTAATAAATTATTAATATATTGTGTGATTTCCCAAAGGTTACTGCTGTTTTGACAGAAAATTGAAAAGAATACAATTAATGATTAAAGAGTATAAATTATTGAAAAACATTTTAATCAAGGCGTGAGTAAATCTCTGAAATGTATTAAAATAAACCGACGTGACTAAAAATTAAGGAACCGTGATAAATTAATTATTCCTAAGCTAACTTCTTCAGCAAAGTTAATTGCAGAAAGTTTTGTAAGTAATTGAATAAACCATTTTATCTGCAACAACCTAATATCTGGAACTTCAGGCTAATAAGATTGATAAGTTTAATTTATCAATTACTCGTGTTAAAATTTCGAACTTCGTGTTTTTATATACGCTGCATTTAATTAAAACTCCTATTACATCTTTCTGTGAATATATCATACTCCAAAGACGATTTAAGAGAAATGCCTAATCGATTGAAAGTAGAGACGGTGTGCATACGAGAGTTGGCGTCTAATTGAATTGGGTCTAATTTTTAATCAGTTACCGAATGCGTAACGAGTAACTAGCGATATTTGTAAAACAAATACCGACTCAAGCGATAAAGAGAATATTCATATTCAAAGAAGAATCGTATATGCTTTTGTAAGTTTAATAATGTGACATATATAAAAAATATGTTTATTGTTGTGTCGTGTGATAATTAAGAATCAATTACTGTGTAGCGATTATTAGGAATCGAATCTAAAGTAATTCACACATATGGCTATACACGAGAGAAACGGAAAATTTATATAGATGTTATAGTTGTAAATAAATCGCCCCGTATAGCTTTTCTAGTCCTTCGTACAAAAGAATCTCTCGAACTAAAGAAAGAAAAATGCGAATTCTGTATTATTACTCGGTGTATGAGAACTCTAACAACAGCAGTGGCTCAATAATTTCCTCTCATGCAATTATCTGCGAAGGAATAAACGAAGAAACGTATGCCAATGACGATTGATTCCGCGTTTCGTAAAACGGCCTAGCGAAACCCCGAGAGTAGGGAATTATCGAGCAACTGCTGTACACGAAATGCTCGAACGGTTTTCACATTTGTAAAATTACATATAATTCTGTACCAAAGAAATCTCTAGTGGATTTATCAGTGTTGTTAAGCATGTAATGAGATGTCCGATTCATCCAGAAAAATATGTTACCATGACTAACAGTTTTTTTGTTTTTATTTTTACCATGATAACAAACAGACGTAACGGAACACCGCTATCGAACATTGTAAAAGCGAGTTGTATTTATTTTCATTGGAAAATATTGGAAACTTGCGAGGTTGTGCCTAATAATAGGATAACCTATGAATTTTTCGCGAATTTAACTGGATCTTCTACGCGAATTTTACTAGATAGTAAGATACAGAAATTAACTACGGCTAGGAAAAATTTTATGCAAGAGATAATTATTTTGACTAAATTTGGTCTTTCAGCTTTTAGTAACTTTTCTTAATTGATTTTTGAAATAGCGTTTTCTCTGCTTTATATTTTTCTTAATTAGTCGAAGTTATGTTTTCGTAAAAATTAAGTTCGTGAAATAAAACGTGTGATTTTTGTAATTTGAATTTTAAAGCTTACTTTATACGTTTGTTTTTGTGTATTAATATGACGCTTTAAGAAATCAACGGTTTGTATTTGAAACTGTTTAACACACATTGTAACAATTGTAATAAACGAATTCTGTTTAATTTCTATGGTTCCTTGTGTTCATTCTTCTTTTCCATTACAACATTTTCGTTACAACAATATATTCTATTTTATTACAAATATTCTGTATCATTTTTATTTATCTCGTATTCGTTGTAAAGTGAATATTAACTAGCGTAATTTAGATAAGTTTGTTAGTTAACCTGATATTAAGTCCTTGTATATAATAATTTTAATAGATCTTTTAATCTGTGAATGGAAAAATGCTTCAAGATGAAATAATAAATAAAAATATGTGAACAACAATAAATATTCCATAACCTGAAGCAAAGATTAGTTAAACAAATTACTGGATTTAAAAATTAGAAATATTTATTCGTCTAACGTGTCACCACAAATAGCATACTGATGGTACATTCCTGAACAGCAATATTCTTTAATAAATTGATTAATTTTGTTACGTTCCAGACTTTGAACAACATGAAAAGCGACCAGAAATGTAAAATAGTTATTAGGCAACGCAATTTTTATTTATTTTATTCTCCAATACAATATGCACAGCTAGATTGTATTACAGTGGGAACTGAGACAAGGACCTCATGTGCCCTGTAAGGTAAAAGTCGCAACATGTTCCTAGGAACACAATTACAAATTACAAACTTATTATAATTGTACTTCACACAAAAATAAAATGTGCTAATATACATAAAAGCTATTAGTGAATGCGTAGTTTTGACAAACTGGCAATGCGAGGATTCAACTCTCATGTAGTTAGAGATTATGCCAAATAGAACTGCAAGGTGGATGCTGTTTAAAGGGGCCTTCAACCCGATCTCCCTAAATGGTAATTGACAAAGTATACGAAGTGTTCAAACGAGAATAAAACTTGGTATTGTCTGCCGAGTTTGTTAACGCAAGGGTTTATAAAACGGTTTATGAAACGTGTTAACGCTCGTGGTAGAAATAGATTCTTTCGAGCTTTGGTGAATATTGCACGTGGTGTACCGACTAGGTTTATTTATCACAATCTCGAAGGACCACCCGATTAATCGGGACTATACAAATTATCTATCTTTCAACTATACGAATGACTATGTTCTTTATTCAACTACAATTCTACTATGTGTATTACTATTCTATTTTCTATCTATTCGTGTGGCTGCAATTTTTAACTGCTGGGGATTCTATCAAATCTATCCGATGTCACCTCGGTCGGGTAGATTTGACGGGGGTGCATCGTTCTAATTCGCGAAGTACAAATATACAAATTGTGGAAAGGCAACAAAGTTAACGCCCTACGTGGGCCCCTCCACTCGCAAATATTCTACGTTTTGCTCCTGCACCGTGGCAGGTAATAAGGATCAAGAAGCGCGCTGACCTTAACTAAACATGCTAGAAATAACGGGCTCGAAAGGTAAAAATGTCAATCTGGCGACAAAATGCGAACAATGACTAGAAAACTACATAGAAAACGCGCGGGTCTTTATGGTTTCCTGAGTTTATGGCTGCCACGGAACGGTCCGCGAACCCTTCGATGGGACGACGGTCTTAGGTTAATTACTATATTCAAATTCCAAATCTATTGTCAAATGTAAGGGCATGTTGGCCTTAACAAAACGATAGGCTACGTTATTACTTCCTACGTATACGGAGGTTTTATCAAATGCACTTCTCAAAAGAAATATGGCATACAAAAATTTTCGGTAGAAATTGGCTAAATTTGACTGGCGGTAATGCCGTGTGAAATCATCGAAAAATTATGTTCATGTTTCTAATTGAAGCTTGAAATCTCTACTTTAAGATACTGTAGCCCGATTTTAGGTTTGTTATATCCCTACCATTATAACACCATAAATGTGAGGGCGTGTTTGCAATGTTGAAAATTACAAAGTTTGACGAAATGCATAGACTTGCCACATCTGTTTTCAAAGATACTGTTTGCAGAAGAATAAAGTACAAACCTTCATCTTCAATTTTCAGTACGCGAAAAGATGCTACCATATTTTGTTTGCAAAAAAGACGTTTCTCTGTGTTTGTGTTTGTCTTTGTGTGTTAAAAGCATATTTAATGGGGGAAAACTCAATTCGACTGCTTCAACATCCTGCAGTAAATCCAGATTAGAACCTCGTAGAACACGTATGGGATATAATGGGCCTGTTAGGATTATGTTTAATGTCTTATTTATTATATAATATATATAAAAGTACAAGTAATGTAATCGTCACGTGCATGTTGCACACGCTCGCTCGGAAGATGCTCTTGATCAGAGTGAACATCGTTAACTAATTAATCGAGTAACAAATGACGATCGCTGGACGCGCTGTCCCCATACATCGCGGGATTTATGAACATGGGAGGCAAACCTCCATCAGGGCCGTAGGTTGAGAAATTTAGCAAGGCAATCTGCCGATCCCCAAGACTTGTCACAAGTTGTTATTCAAATCTGGAATGACATTCCATAGGAAAAAATTAGGGATTACATTAACATGAGTATCGGCTGCAAGAGGTAATTCAACAACGTGGATAGAATTGAATTCAACGAGTTATTAGAATTTAAATACACACACACAAAGGAACACACAGAAAAAGGCTCTTTTCAAAGCCACATGATGTACAAAATTCGTTCGGCTGTTTCATACCACTGGTCCTGGTCAAGACCTAGTACTCGACTAACTGACCCTGTTTATACCTCGAAGAGTATATTAGTAACCATTTTTGGCCAATGACACATTTTTTAATCATAACTTCATTTACCAGTGGAACCAGTCCCATAAAACAGCCGATCATAAACGTGGAACGCACGATTCGCTTACCTAAAACAGATGTACAGTAAATCCTCCCACAGTGCGACACTCGATTCCCTCCCACAGTGCGACACGTCTCTTCCTGCGTCTATGCGTGCGTCGTTGCTGCGCCTGTGTTCGCCTCGCTCGAGCCAGTCCAAGTGTAACACGATACACTCGCCGCGGTCCCTTTGATGCGGGCCGACAGATCTCCAGTTCCAAATTTACCAATATAATTTTTTAATATTTATATTTTTTTGACTGCAAATTTTTTTAACATATTCTTGAGGTTCTTCCGATCAAAATAAGACCAAACACGATATAATTACGATCATAATTACCTGTGTAACAAGCCATACAAGTTTCAGACGTTACATTTACGGCAGAGATACGAATTCCTTAGATTCTAAAGTCCGAAACTTTTATAGCTTGTTATACGGGTAATTATGATCGTAATTATATCGTGTTTAGTATCATTTTAATCAGAAAAACGAGAAGAATACGATGGTAAAGGTTTCATTCACGAAAAACCAAAAATAAAGAATTTTGATTTTTGAATTTAAAAGACAGAACATGCAGGAGTCTTTCATGTTTGCCGAACGCTTCAACCTTCTGCCTCTCTGTCTTTTCCACTCGCCGTCCTCTTTCACGTTAAAAACTTTATTCACCCGTTACGTACGTAATTATTAACATAATTACATCATGTTTGGTGTCATTTTAATCAGAAAAACCTGACGAATATGATGGTACAAGTTTCATGAAAAAATAATAGGAAATAAGAAAATTGCAATCTTTTTCTTTGCTTGCATAAGTATGTGTCTCACCGATATTCGGTCGTTTCGGTAACCGATCGTGTTTAACGCTTGACTGATTCCGAGGGGGATCACCCCAGCAAGGGACGGCTGCCGAGTATTAAATTTCGCTTTTCCTATGCTCACAGTGAGCAGTTTCGATTCCGGCCTCTGTTGCACTGTGGGAAGATTCACTGTACACCGCGTCGTTTTCCATCTTATTGTAACGTCAATTTTCGAGACTCCGTCGTTCTGAAGGTCTCATTTTAACCCTTTTAGTGCCGTGCGAAAAAGAGTTGCCTATGCGATAATAACCAGCCGAATTTCACGGTTTTATTAGAGTTTGGGAAAAGACTCATAAAAACCAAACAAAAAACAATATTTACATAATTCAAAAAGCAGTGTATTCAGGACGAAATAGAGAATAAAACAATGACACTAATTTTTCTATATTCATTGAAAATTATATAAATAACAAAAGTATAAAAGATCATAAAGAAAGTAGAAGTTGAGTTCTCTCTTACAAAACATATTTGCACATACGCAAATTCATCGTTTCACCATAACTTATATACAGGGTGTCCAAAAAGAGTTGAAGGAGCCGGAAATGGGAGGTAGGTAAGGTCATTCTGAACATACCTCCCACTTCCGGCTCCTTCAACACTTTTGGGACACCCTGTATAGACCATTCATTACAAAGTATATACTTTGCATTTCCAAATATTTTGTAAAAAGATAAATAATATTGTATAACAAAAATAAAGAATAACTCAAAGGTACTAGCGCCGGATGGATTATCTAACAATAAGATTAGCAAAGAGTTAAAACAGAACACTAGTCTTTTTAATTCTCTCGTAATGAAATTAGACCATTTATAACGTATTATAAATATATTTTGAGATAGAATTCTCTCGCAATGGAAATAGTAAAGCGCTATAAGTTGCGGGCCGATATATCGGCTCTGACACTTCTCGCCAGTGTAGCAAGAGCCGACATATCGGCCTCCAACACTGAAAGGGTTAAAGGGAAAGCTTCAGGGAATATGACCATATTTTTTTTTAATTTTAATCCGGCATGATTTTCATTGAAGAACGTAAAAATAGAATTTGTTTGAACTTTTTCATATTATATAACAAATTGACGAAGCCAGAAAAAATATTTTATTGCAGCCCAATCGTTTATGAATAAATCGAAAAAAATGAGCCCAATAGGACGAGTAGTTTCTGAGAAAAAAATTCGTAAGTGAAGTCTATTTTCGCAAAAACAGGCAAAAACTGCATTTTTTCAACTTTGACCCCTTGTATCTCTGAAACCATTCGTATACGCAAGCTGAATTTTTTTCCTGAGAATCAGGGTATCATAAGGTATCATTTAGACCATGTTTCAGATTTAGTTTCGAGGGCCGAAAAACCGGCCAATTTTGCGGAGGCTCTTTGGCGAATTTCTGCATAAAATTATGCTATGCTATATGTCTTTTGTGAAGTGTATTTTAAACGACACATGCCATTATTGTCCAGATTATCGGGCCAATCCCTATTTTGAGAAATTTTCTAATGCAAAGATATTTAGCTATGACTGTTTTTTTAAGTTTGCCGGTTTTCTTGATTTTGAAAAGCGGAATCTGATCCCGGGCGGGATCCCAATTGCATGGGCTTTCCATTTCTTGGGAACATGTATAACCAGTCACCCAGGAGTTGGCGCATCGACTCATACGTATTTTCAGCGGTAAGATCTTATTGGTCCAAAAATTAGTTGATTCAAAAAACATAAACAATTGGCAGTCGGCGATCGTCGATCGGCATCAAGCTCAGATTATTTACGGTGAGGATAGGTGTACTTTTTATGTTTCATTTCAACTTCCTCACGCGCCAACTCCTGGGTGACGCGCTCTATGTATGTACCAGTGTGTGTGAAATGAGAAAAAGATAATTTAATCGAGTCCGTAACAATTTTTTCAGGTAAATTGTTGAATAAATTTCAGAATCATAAATAATACGTATTGGAATATAGGATTAATTGCAATTAAATAACTCAGATTATTTCATTGTAAGATTTTATTGTGAAGTGTCTGAAGGAAGTCATTTATTGTTTTATTTCCTACCTCGAAACGAATAAAAAAAAACTTTCTTTTGTTTAATAACAGTGTCTTTCATTGCCGTGATTCATTTTTATATGTATGAAAAGATTATAATAATCCAACAATACGCGTATAGAAACAGTAGTACCTCGCTACTTAACACTTTTCGAATGTAGGTAAGCACGTATTCTTCAATCGTCATTTAAACGATTAACCTTAATCTTTGCACTCAGAACGTCGCGTCGGCGACGCTGGCGTAAGCATTTATGCTAGAAACTTCAGAAAAAGATTAAAAAGAAAAGATGACATCGATAATATTAAATAATATATTGCACTTTAAATCATTATTAAGTAGTATTATAACGTGTTTAAAAAAGGTTATGAATAAAAAAGTTAAGAATGTTGTACATCATGTCAAAAAACTTATTTATTAAATATATATAATTTATTATTTCCCAGTTTTCATATATGTAGACGTAATTAAATATTCGTAGTGCGTTTTTTTAAAATAGATTTACAATTTACAGAAAATGTTTATAAAATGACAATTTAAACAATACTTATTACACAAGAATTTACTCAACGTAGTTATTTGAAGAAAAAAGTACAAAAGTGGAATGATATGGATGGATGAGATGTGTAATTTATAAGAAAATTTGGATTTGTGTATTTCCATAGCAAAATATGTTTGCTACTACCATTTAAGGAAAAAGTCGCAATGCGCAACTTATAATTACAAACTTATTAATAACAAATTTCCATAATTTTGCTATATGCACACATATATGCTATCATGTTTTAAATTTCATAAAAAATATTTTTTTTATACAGTTTTAACAAGCAAATAGCTATATCGGACTGTTTTGCATGCTTTATAATCATACAAAGAATATTTTGTAATAGAAAGCAAGAACATTATCAAATTGAAAGCGAAATAGCTTGAAATAGAAAGTGAAATGAAACCAAGATATGTAGTTGGAATAAAAAGTAACATGAAAGAAAAACAGTTCGAAGTAGGAAATGAAACGAATGTTTTGAAGGTGAAAACAAGAACATTTTAAAATCGAGAGCATAATATTTTGAAAACAGAAGTAAAAAGTATATTTCAAAATAGAAAGTACAAGAAAATATTACTTTTTCATCTCAGAACGTTTGAAGAACGAAATCGCATTGTTGTATGCCAACATTTCTACTAGAATTGTCAATCTTCGTTTAGAGTTTTCCAGTTTCCCATGTTAGCACAAGAAAATGTAACAACCAGGTATGTAACAAAGTAAGAAAAATAGTAAACATTACTTCTACGAGATACCAAATAAATTTTTTATACTAATACAGTTGTATATACAGGGTGTCCCAAAAGTGTTGAAGGAGCCGGAAATGGGAGGTAGATGGGGTCATACTGAACAACTTTTTCATTTGCAAAAATGTCGTATGGGGCTTTATTTTTAACACTAGATTTACGGAACGAGCCAAAATGACTCATGACACATTTCTTATTTTAAATTACAAAAACTATAAAAAAGTTTTTATCGAAATGCATGTCAACTTTTGTCAAGACAAAGGGTCATTTTATAAACCAGTTTATGTATCATACCTTATTTATTTTCTCTTCTACTCTAGTTTAATTTTAAAATAAATGGTCATTACACGTCCGTAAATCTAATGTTGAATTATTAACGAAAAACACCGACCAATCAGAACGCGGGACTCGCGCGCCACGTGATTCGGTCGCGACCACGGCCAATTATAAAAAGTTGCTGAGAGCTGTTAGTTTTGAAAGTGGTACAAGACCATTTTTTCATGTATCTAGATATTTAAGGATTTACATTTGAATTAATTTAAAAATATTGTCAAACGTTAATCAATTCGATTGATGTTCTTAACATTACACACCTTTTAAATTTTATTATGAAATTACAATTATTAAAATTATTTAAAACATAAATAATTTCTTTAGCTTCAAGTGAACTTAGACCATTTGCAAAAATAGCAGCTCATATTTCACTTATTTTTTACGATAGGGAAAAATATCAGGTGGGAACATTATTTTATTCGAAGGAGTAAATGCTGAGGTGGATCAGAAATTTTTCTTAAGGTCGCATTTTTCGAGACTTCAAGATCACTGAAATTTGTTTAAGCGAGGCAACATATTTTGATTATTGTTACCCAATAGCTGAGATCGATGTGAACCTACTTTATAATGTTATGGCCTACATTATCTTGAATACAAAATTTTGAAATCTTGTAATCGCGTGATATTGAATACAAAAGATATAAAAAGTAGCCAAATGATGGATAGAGTGAAGTAATTAATAAAAAGAATACCGGGGGGAATTTTATCGTAGCAAGCGCTCAAAATAACCTGCGCGTTCACCAGATTTTACACCTTTAAATTTTTCCCTGTAGTATTGTATACACTAATTATAAGATCGAGGATTTACATCAAATTGAGGTTTTCTGTTAATGGCGTATGGTCATGCAACAGAGCGCTGTCTTCATCGCGAAAATTGTTACAACCCTTTATATACGATGGATTGTAATAACTATCGCTATTAACATAGTTCTTATTACTTTTAAATCACCTGGCAAGCAGTCTTTTGCGAATAAGATACTCTTCTAAAAAAGATAAATTAGAATAAGCACAGTTTGGTACCAAATACGGTTTAAGTCAGAGGCATAATTAAGACTAGATTTACGGACGTTCAATGACCACTTATGTCTGAATTGAAAATGAACTATAAAAACAAGTAAATAATGTATAATACGTAAGCCAGTTTATAGAAAGATTCTTTATCTCGATGAAGATTAACATGCATTTTGCAATAAGTTTTTCAATAAATTTCGTAATTGAAAATAAGAAATCTATGATCCGTCATTTTGACGGGTTCCGTAAACCTAATGTTAAACAATGATATTTTTAACGCTAGCAGAATTCTAAAATTTAGTTCATAAATTTAAGATATGTGACAGCCGCTGAATGTTAAAATTAAAATTACAATATTAAAACAGGTAAAGAAAGTTGAGAAGATATGGCAATTTCGCATTAATTAGTAATGCTAGGATACGCAAATTGTAATTTGATTTGAACTCCAAAATGAAGCGTATTACAAATTCGAATAGAATTTATCGCAGTTGATGTGTGAGTGCGTCACATGTCAGAGTCGTGAACATATGGTAAGGCGTTAAATAATGTATAGCGACATTTCTACGACACCGGAAAATATAAAAGAACGTATTAAAATTACTTATGCTACATTAATGAACAAGTTATAGAAGCACCGAAGACTACTTTATTAATCGTTCGTATATTTGTATTGAAGCTGCTTGATATATAACAATATAATTGCTATAAACTTCTAACAAATTAACGAGGGCTACAATATGATCGTAGAAAACGATATAATCTTATTGAACAAAAACAACAAAAACGATATGAATTTCTCTACTTAACATTTTCGGAATTTCTGTGTTATTAAATTTCCAAACATCCAAATTGGTAAGTTCCTAAATTTCTAAATTTAGAGAAACGGTCATTTCTAATTTTGTAATTTCAGTATTCTACAATTTTCAGATGTTCATTTTTAAATACCTACATTTTCAATTGTTAAATTTCTGAAACTTAGGACTTCCAAGTTGCTTTATTTCTGAATTTGTAAGTCTAAAAATTGAAGAGCGTAATTTTGAAAATTGAAACGTTAAGAATTTGAAATTTCTATTTTCCTTCAAGTATGAACAAACTATTACTATATTTAGTTCCTTTGATTTTCATGATTCTGCGTATAAATAAATTCCTGTTAGCTTTATATCCTTTCAAAGAAAATTGTCATTAGTACTATTTTTATTGAAATGAGTGTACGCGTCGGGGCCATTATTTAAGTGCTATTAAAGCTTGCATTAAAATTCTGTATGTAGCATCCGAGGAAACGCGTTAATAATTCTTTCGACAGCACGTTTTCATAAATTTGTTTTAATGCAATCGATTAAAGAGGGGGATAATCGAATTCGCGAATAATTAATTATTGTAAAAATTAAAAATTCGATACTTCCTATCCACGACGGGTTAATTAATATTACCCACAGCACAAAAAACGTGTTTATTCAAGAAACATCTGTTCCATCAGAAGGAAGCAGGTAAATAAATACGATTCTAAAAAAGAAAAAAAATTTTCAATACGCTGTGTCAAGTTTTTCGAAGTTAACATTAAACTTACCGGCGTATAATGTAGACTTGTCGTTAAAATTAAATATGAAGCTATAAAAATTAATGAACAAATAAGACATTAATTCTGTATATTGATGAAAATCAGCACATATTTCATGATAATCGTCTTAACAAATTTTATAGTTTAAAATAACAGATTTATAAAACAGAACACTTTGGTACTTTTAGTGTCAAAAATATATTTTTTACGTGTAACTTTTAAGTAACTTTCTTTACTCGTAATTTTCATTATATAATGTAGGGATCTTGGTGACAGAAGGACTTGCTTTAATAAAGAAAAAATATTTAATATATAAAAAACAATATACACGCGCTCATACAATTTCTTTCTTTTGACACTCACGATCGACTTCTCTCTGTTAATTCTAACGCTAATCCTCACGTTCAACTCGTTTCTCTTAACTCTGACGTTCAACTGACTCTTCTTCCCTCCTTACAACGCTTTTTTTTCCCAAATCCACTTATTTACAGTCACATCCGCTGAGCCATTCGTACAACAGGCATTCCCATTGCGAAGACTTTTCACACGATCCAAACACTCTTCATTCACACTTCTCTCGGTCCAAACACTCTACATCCGCATCTCGCTCGAACATCCTTACCTCACACCCCATATATAGTTATTAATTTAAATATTCTAAGCAATATATCATTATTATATCAAATATGATATATGACCTTCCAAAGTTCAGCTGTCTGCGGACATTTTACAAATTGTAACATTTTGCAGTGCAGTCTACCTTAATTTCACCAAAAGTTGTTCTACCAATGGTGCAGAAGCGTGTAAATATTAATAAGGACAATTTTTAATTTAAATTGAAGCTGGTGAAAGTAGCTTTACATAGATATAATTATAAATCGCTAGGACGCAATATTTATATCATGCAAAAATATTATTCTATAATACTCCAAAATTCAACATTTTTAAACTCGTTTATTAGCAGATTTAGTTGCTATTTAAGCGAATCTGCTTGCTGCAAATCTTCACACGCTGTAATTTCTGTTTTCGTATTGCAAAATCCCTATAATCACACCAGTTACTCTTCATAACTCACTCGTGAGTTATTCTTACCAAAGAAGCTTATTCTCAAAATCTAGAATTATTTACGGCAGGTAAAAAGAGAAAATTAATTTGTTTTATTAAAGTGAGGGCGTGGGTGTGTGGACGAAAAGTAGTTTACTTAACAGTCACTCAACAAAATATATTTAACGAATAAACAGAGATAAAATAACAACAAAGTAACAAGAGGGTCAGCAAGAACGTAATGGCCGCCACAAAAGTGAAACCCTCGCCCTCAATTTATCCCAACAATGACTATTCGTTCCTGACGCGAAGGTGTTCTTACTGCAATTTGGATTCGACTTAACGCCCACCGAACAATTTAACTGCTTCTGAAAATATATGGTAATTAGGGAATAGACAGAATCGCGCATCGATAGAAACATTCGGTTTGTAGAATTCCGTGAACGCGACCGACGACAAAAGTTTGCCGGAAATATCTGGCGGAAATTCTGCAAGCGTTCATCGACGAAAGCATTCCAATTCCCTTATAACCTTTTCGTCCGACCGTGAGGGAATGCAAGCACTACAAAGAGAAGTATGGTGTCTCCCAAAAGACAGCTGAATGCTTCGGCAGGTCTTTACAAGAACATTTGGGTGAGTACAGTAGAAACCTGATGTCATGCATCTACCCCGACTACGGATGAAATGAAACCTCTCATTGCGGTCAGTGTCGGTGGCTACTGTTAGTTTTTATGAATAGAGAAACAAAAATCAATTACTATTTGAGCCGTTTATTTTGAAAGTGGCATAAGTCACTTTGTTTTTAAGTCGATATATTTAAACATGTTTGTTATACCGTTAATTGGCGAAACTTCTCTCGAACAAATCTCAACAGTTCTCAACTTATTGATTGCAAATTCTTTTTAAATGAAAAGATACCGTTCAATTGGAATTAGTGTTACTATTAACTCGATTTTTTTGAAAAAGTGACTTATGCCACTTTCAAAATAAACGGCTCATTTATATTTCTTTCTAAAGTGAGAAGAGACGAGTTTACTCCGTTTCGGACACCTGGTCTTCCCCTATACGCGTCGAGCGTGTTTACATCGACCGAGTCTTGGGTTTATTATATTTTATATATTTATGTTCGGTCATTCAAGTGTTTTTAAATGCCGATCTGTATGCCTGGCCGGTGCTCCGTATATTTTTAGCATATGCAGTTCTCAGTTCTTTTGCGTTCATTAAACGTGAAGGTCACTTCCAGTCCGTGAGTTATAAAATTAATTTAAATTGAATAAATATAGAGTAAATCATTTCTTTCTTTAACCCATTTCCTAATAGCTACAAGTAGGAGGTTTAAAAATCTTGCGGACATATATAAATTTATACCGAAGTGTATAAATTTCAATTGAGATTTGTTGGACTATACGTTCGACGAAGAAAAACAGAAAGCTCTGTAGTGTAAACGATTTACAATCCAGCTGAGGAAATGTGACTTGTCTACATAGACTTTCTGTTCCGTTCGTAGTGAATTTTCAAAGAATACGGATCTTCCTCATGCGGTATAAAATAAAAAGCAACGTATTTTAAAAATTAATCTACAGTGTTACTGTTGGGAATAAATAACTTCACAACTGCGAAGTACGAATAAAAGAAGTTTACTTATAACAGCACATATGTACTGTACAGTACAAACAGCACAAACGACCGATACACGCGAGCTACTGTTCGATACTGACTATTTTGAATTCGACAATAATTCGTAACGTTTTCGAAAAAGGTGACATATCGTCAGCTCAGCGCAAAGACGAAAACAGCTCACGAACTTCGTTATCCTCAACAGTTACTAAATTATTTCGAACATCCATTTCCACTATGCTTTATACAGGGTGTCTCGTAATAAGTGTAAAACCCGTAAAGGGGTTGTAAGGGAGGTGATTCTAAATAACTTTTTCCTTTGCAAAAGTCGGGTCTAGGCTGTCGTTTTCGAGTTATTACGGCTGATCGCGATCAGGTTGTTCGGGCTGATGTTGAGAAAAAGAAGATTGTTCCCGAATCGCTTAATTTCGAAAACTGGCGATTACGAAAAACCTCCGCGGTCGCCCGATTTGACGGCTCCAGACTTTTTCTGTAGGGATATTTATAGTCCAAAGTGTATGTAAATGCACCACGGTCGCTCCAGGAACTAAAAGATGCAATTCTCAAAGAAGTAACGGAAATAATGCCCGAAAGGTTGCAAAAAGTTATGGAAAATGTCCAAAACCGAGCATTTCTTTGCGCTATTCACAAAGGATTGCCCGATATTGTATTCAGAAAATGAATTTTTTGTAATGGTATAAACCAAAGTAAATAAATATCGATAACTGAAGTCTATTTAATTTACTATTTTATTATTTTAGAAGCATTTATCATATGGTACCTACAGTTGGCGCACCCTGTACATGAATAGCGAGGGAATTAGATCTCGACCTAACAATAAGTTTTCTATCGATACAATAATGTACCGTTCTTAAATTCTTTGATCACTTGTGTAGTTTGACATCAATAGTTTTCCTAATAGTAGCAGCAATAATATCTGAGGAGGCGTTACATTCTGTCGAATATTTGCAGTTCAATGCCAGTCACATCTGGCTGGCAGCATCTTTAATTTTAACAATAGTCTGCTTTATTCGCAATTTTCCATTCGTGTCGAAGTATTGCTTGGTTTTATTACTTGCTACAGTCATCCTTTTGGGATAAGCTATGCTTATCGCATACGTCATTCAGACGTCTACTTTTACAATTTTGTATAGCCAATAAAAATTAAGTACTGCCTCCCTCACTCTCGTTAGTAATAATTGTATGCCTACACCGAGCCTTCGTCCTTAGAAAAATAAGCATCCGTATATCAAACAATCTTACAATTAGTAACAAATTGTCATAGTTGGCATAGTCTCCAATTTAGAGTGATCCTTCCAGTAAAGCAATGGTCATTGTATAGAACGAACATAATTAGTCGACACACCGCGTGCAATATTCAACGAACGGATACTTTCATTCACGAGAGACAACACATAGATTGTTGGAATCATTTCGAGGTGTTTCTTGTACCAACCATGTCATTAACAACAAAAGGTTTCTACAGAAAAACAATGTGTTGTGTTGTATAACTATAAATTGAAGCATGAGTTTTTGGAACAAACTTTCTCCTTACATTGATCTTCGCGTGACGGCTCGAAGTTAGGTAGATCTACAGTTTGCAGCGTGCATTGTACGGTTACGAATTATTCACGATACTGGTGGTATTAACCGGTTTAGTAGCAATAGGAAGTATTAGACCAAAAAAGAATACTAAACACGCTAATGGAAAATATGCAGATGACCATCCTAAATGATTCCGGTAATTTCAACTTGATTTGCATGTAACTTGGTATCTTACAATCCTTTTTCTTTGGATAGTTAATTACGAATCTGAAGTCAGAATTACAAAGTTCGAAATTCTTATTCAGTATGATGCGTATTATTGCCGAACTTTAGAAATTCGACTATTGTATTTTACTTCGAAACCACTTTCTCTGAAACTACGTAACTTGAGGTCTTCTCGGTCCATATACAGAGTGTATCAGCTTTTTCATCGACAAACTAAACCGACATATTCCATACGTAAAAATAAGGTGAGTATATTACATTAATCGCAGGTTCTAAACATTTTATTAAAAATAAAAGTACAAAATGACTTCCGAGTGCTTTGCTTTTTGATACCTCATATTGTGCACCCCAGGTTTTTACGTCAGACGTTATCGACACGATCTATAAATAAAAATTATAAAAAACTGATGTATAACCATAGGCTCCTAAATGTTTTATGTAAAGATGACGAGGAATATACGAAACGACGATTTTCTGCTTCGAAATTACAACATGCAATAATTATCACTCTTTATATTTTTTTTCTTAAACTTTTAATAATGCATTTGAGAACTTCTATTCATATAAACATGTTTTCTTATTTCTGTTTATAGGAGCAGGATGAATCTATTAAAGTAACGTTGGTCCATTGAGTATTAAAATGTATGTCAACAGCAAATCTGCGTTTCCCAGAAAAAATACTGCAATCAAGTCCGAAGAGATCTTTCACTAGTTGATTTTTGGGATTTTCAGAGATTTCAAATTTTGGGGGTATTGAAACTTAAAAATACTTAATACCGTTCAATCTGTGGATGGAGTAAATATGGGAACTTTTGAACCTGGAGATCTACGAAAATGAAAATCTAGAGATTGAGAATCTAGATATTCAGATACCGAGGAATTTACAAATTGATATTTAAAAATCTAAGCATTTGAGGATTTGAAATTTGTGAAATTGGATATTTACAAATCTAAGAACTTCAGGATTTGAAAATTTGAACATATCGAATCTATGAATTAGGTACTTGAAAACTTAATTGTTGAAAATATTAGTAAAATAGTGTTTGAAATGGTGGAAATTTTAGTATTTAGAACGCTAATAATATTGAGATTTTAAAAGTTGAAGATTTGGATATTTAGGAACATAAAAATTGCAGAATTTGAGTTTAGAACTTTGTTTATTTAGAATCATAGAAATCCATAGATTTGAAAGTATAAAAATTTGTATACTTAGAAATCTATGAATTTCGAAATTGAAAAGTACAAATTTGTATATTTTCAAAATCTACGTAATTTGGAGTATCGAAAATATGGAAATTTTAATATGTTGAACCCTAAGACTTTAGGCATTTGAAACTTTAGAAAGTTTTGCACTTAGAAATCTGGGAATTTCACGATTTGAAAAGTTAAAAATTTGAATATTTACAAAATTTAGAAGTTAAAGGTTTTAAAAATTTAGAAATTTGAATATTCACGAATCTGGGAATTTAAGAGTTTAAAAATGAGCGAAATCCAGTGTTTAAAAGTTTAGAATATTTAAAAAGTGTGCAGTTTGCACATTCTCATTCAAGCAAAGCCTACATTGCACTATAACGTACACGGCATCGGGTATTCACACCCGAGTTCCACTTTAACAGTATACATTAAACATAGGAAATGTTCCATTATTAAGCAAATCGTGGCTGGATGAAACGAGAGAGCTGCATCGAAGAAATTTATTTCTGAAACATTTATTCCTCCATTATTGGGATAGGATCTCTATAGACGATGGTAGTCCATGTCCTCATTTTTCTGTTTACATAATTCATCCTCGATTTATTCAACACAAAACACGAATAGATGGATTCCAAAGTGATTTAGCGTACGTGTATCGAAAATGCTCGTAAATTATTCAGCAGCTGGTGAAATGCACGTAATAATGCGGAGAATAGTTACCTGACTGCCAATTTAGTGACAAAAACTCTCGGGAAAGGTGCAGAGGACCGGCTGGCTAATTCGACTTTAACATTTTCTCCTGATTGCATTTAAATAGAACAGCGAACGAGATACCGTCGTTGGACATGAAAACTTCAAAAGGATTACGTACTGTGCAGACTGAGATGAATGCTCGCCGAAGAAACGCAAGTAGTTCCTTTTAATATTTTTATCCATCTTTCCGAAGCCATTGAATTTTATTTAGGGATGGAATCGAACCGAATTATCAAATTCTCAAAAGTCGTATCCGAAGCTTTATAAAATTTCAAAACTCTCGTAACTGGAAACTTCCGGAAATTGAAACGGTGATTTTGTTTCGAGAGAAAAATATCTTATTTCAAAAATCGATGGCGACTAAATTTTTCGAGCTCGCATACATCGCATGCACCCGTTGTGCAGTTGTGCGATCATGATCAAGTATCGATTTGCCTATATTCTCGACAAGAAAAACTAATCGTCGAGTATTCGCAAAACATCACGCGCCGAATATTCGGGACACACAATGATACGTAAAATTTACTCGATTCACGCTGCGAACGATACGTTTTTGATAAGAATATCGCGTCTTCTCTTTCTAAGAGGCAATGGCCCACTGTTTGAAATATCGAAACAGTCAATATATGTATAGTGACTCGTGTTATTATACGGACACCACAGTGTTCTATCAATTATTGCCCTCTAACTTCGATCATAATGGAACTAACAAATTTTATTATTTTTGTTATAATAAAGTATATATTCTTTTTTGCAGGAACGTCAATTTTCTTTATTTAAACTAATTTGTTTATTGTATAACAAATAATATATTGGGAAATGTACAATTTGTACGTCGCAAAAATATTCGGGCACCGAGTATTTATCCGTATTTCTTAAGTACATTTCTTGAGATTCACTAGTGTTTACAAACATATATTGAGCAAGAGGTGTAGATCATACCTCGACACATCAGTTACTATTTAAGTTACTGTGAACTTTGTGTTGAACTTACTCAGTGTTATATCGCGCCGCGCCGTTCAGTTCTTCCGGTATACCAAGGCAGTAGGCTTCGAGTACCACTGGCAGCGATGCGTGTTTTGCCGAACTATTTTTCTTATAAAATGAAAACAAAACTGATTTCCTAACTTCGCTCAATGCTTTCTGCAGCAGAAATGTCTGCTCTATCGCGTACGATGGTCAGATTTTCACCTAGACATATAGTTTTTGAAATAAATTCAGAAATATCAACGAAAACTGGTGCATTTTCGGTGTCTTTCTTACTTTGATCATTATTTAAACATATTTAAATGTTTACAATGCAATAACAATTTATATCGTTTTATTCGGGAAAGTTCACAGATTTTTCTTGTGTAAAAAGTCACTGTATAGCTGTTATGATAAAAGCACAAAAAATTTCCAAAGTTGAAAATTTGCATTTTTTTTTAACAACAATTTTCTCAAAAACTGTAGGACATTGAGAGAAACGGATTTCAGATTCGTATTCAGCTCGAAAAAATCTATAAGAATATCATAGTGGCGGTTACGAAAATTTTTGGCTGTTGTACAGTGTTATTGAACAGCCTGTGTGTGTAGGGAAACCCGTAACGACATCTATCAACACGTAGGAGCTTATTAAATCTGACAAAGATACACGGTGCAGTTTCCACATCAGGGTTATAAACCTTCCATAATGGCGTAATTTAGGCCATAGACACTTATGCATTTATGGTATATCAAAGTCGTCTGCAGAGAACAGATGTGATCCGTAAATTATGGATCTCTAAACTTAGCAAACTCATTTACGGAATGGCCAGTTTTTTATAACAACATAATCCATACGCAAAAATATGAAATAGATATTATATCAACATTGAGTTCCAAATACTTTTTGAAAAATTTTGTTTGCGCCACCCTATTGCACACAATATCCCGCTATTAGAACAGGTTAATAAGGATTCAAAGATGCGTTCAGTTGAGTAATGTATGCGCACACCGCTATGTGGTATTATTCGGGGTATGCTGAAATAGCGGTTAAGATCGGTATATGTTCAGCAAAGGTTTGGTGAAATTCAGTGTAGGGATGAAAATCGCAAGCTCGCTTTGCTCAATAAATCAGTATAACCAGACGTTCTGGAGCAAACGTAGCCTAACTAGAAAGCGCCCGAAGGTGCCGTACCTAGTTAAGACCTTTATGACTAATTAATCAGCGGTTAACAACGCAATTCTCTCCACGCTGAATGATCGATTGAATAAACAATCGGCGTATCAGGCGAGGAATTTGATAATTGAGACCGTTGAATGAAATGCGGTTTAATTGAAAATTGAATACGAGAGCCGACAACACTCAGAGATGACGTTCTGTACAGTAAAAGTTAATTAAATACGAAGATACGAAAGAATGAATATAAATGTAATTGGGAATTTTCCTTGGTCGATCGACAGATGAAATTCTCTTATAGCGTAAAGATGCATGGTCCACTGAACGATATATAATTAAATAGGTTAAAAGTGGTACAAGTGTTAAAGAAAATAAATGCAGTAACACAAATACAATCAGTATCACAATTCATTATCATATTTTCTCATTCCTCTTTATCTTGGGGAAAAACGAACAATTTTCTATAATACGCGTTCTATAAGTCAAATTTTTTGCATAAAATATTAATCAGAATCGGAAAATTTATTTTTCGAGCTGGCAACTTAATCTATTAACTGCGAAATTTAGTTTTAAAAATCAATCACGGAATGAATCCTTAAAATTTGGCAATGACGAGTATATACGTCAACCTCGTGGAAAATTGTACAAAAAGGACGAAAAACAAAGAAGGATATTTTATCCGTTAACGTCGCCTATAACAATATAAAATTTTGAATTGTGGAAACACACAGTTAATCGTTTAATAAATCACAGAAATTGAAATGTGTCTCCAATAAAATCGTTCGCTGGAACAACATTTATAGATTGATCGATTCGTAGAGAACATAAAAAAGAATCAACTAAATAACAGATTGATTGAATGAAAGAAAGTTATCGCAAAAACCGTTTCTACTTCGAAACGCCTTAACCAAATGGCGAACGTCTGCTCACGTAAAACCGTTTCATCTCCTCCAGTTCCACAGCGGAGCGAATAAAATCTCTTCGCAGCATTTTCGAAGATACAAAGACATCAGAGTTCCTCCCCAACTCGTTCTAAGGATATCGTTGCCATTTACCAAGGGATCTTTCAGTTCGAAGCGTAATACAAATCAGAGAAGATTCGAGTGAGTTGTTTCAGCGGCGGTTGTACGTTTTTCGTTGATCGATCACGTACGGAGAGATGCTGACACGTAGACCGGGAAGGAAAGACGACATATGTGCTGAACACAACGTCAAGCGTACCAACCTATACACGATCTTTCCCATTTCCGTATGCAACACGTTTCAATGCGGTCTGCATACGGAAACGATCTTGATTTTTATCGCGAAGATGGATCTCGTGTCCCTGAATGATTTAATAATGAGACCCGGCATTTCAAAGTGGAGTTCCGTTGAAAACCTTCTTGGTCGCTTGATCCTATTGTGGAAAAACGACATTTAAGAGATATAGGATAAGAGACTCAGAGGTAAAACGATTAAGGTAGTAGTTAATATAATTGCAGTTTCATTCATATTTGGACTTAAGTATTAATTGTCGAACGTACTGACGCTCCTGAGACGACTCGATATGCATTTGTCTGTTTGTACCGCGCTACAGAAAACAATTTTGGGTCATTTTACTTGAAATTTTGAGGGTGGACTCGTGAGACATTCTTTTGCTTTATAGATTTTGGCGGCGATCTAACGACAGCAATCTATTGTTATCGACGCCAATGGTCGTTGACTCGATAAAGAACCCTGTTTTGATATCGATTTTTAATAATTTTTCACATATACAATCGACTCGAACCACGTTAGGAGCTCTATAACTCCTCGTTGACGACAATACTTGGTCGTTGTTGATGTCAGCCGTTGTTAAATCAATTATAATCGTGTTTGGTTTCGTTTTCAATGCTTTCAGTCACGTTTCACCGTTTGAAACGCCTTTAAAATCTCTGTATCTTATTCTTGTTATACTTGTATGTTTATAGTAGGAACACTATGTTTAAAACACACCATCGAATTTGCATGAAGCACCAGTGCAATCATTTTCATTTAAGCCTTAATTATTAATTTAATTATTTTCATATTTAACTAAAGGAGATCAGAAAAAAATTAGAAAAGATCTCCAAGGTCAAACAATTAAGACAATAGTTATAATAACTGCTGTTTCTTCTATAGTTAGACTATATAAAATTATAACTAAATACGAGGTTTGCTCAAAAAGTAACCAAACAGGTTTTTTCTAATTTTTTTTATTTGATATATACCTTATTAGTCTTTGTCCCCTTCAAAATACTCCCCTCCTCTATCCACACGCTTATTCCAGCGGTGTTTCTACTTTACCATGCAGTCCTGGCAAGCTTCTTTAGGAACATCCTTCTATGCCAGTGACGAATTGTGTTTAATGTCTACAACTGAGTCGAAACTCCGTCCTTTCAGCACTGATTTTAATTTTGGGAATAAGAAGAAATCGCAGGGAGCAAGGTCTGAGGAGTAGAGAGGCTGGGGAAGGACAGTCATCTGATTTTTTGCACAAAACTGGCGAATTAACAAGACTGAGTGGGCAGGCGCGTTGTCATGAGTTGTCTCGCCACAACTGTGGTCTCTTTTTGCGAATTTTTTCACGCAACCATTTCAAAACACCTTCGTAGTACTGGCGATTGATTGTTTGACCTTGAGGTAAAAACTCGAAATGCACAACTCCTTTAAAATAAAAAAAAAACGTGAGCATCGCTTTGACAGAGGATCGAACCTGTCGGGCTTTTTTTTGGGCATGGAGATCCTTTGCCAACCCGTTGTAGTGACTGCATTTTCGTCTCAATGTCGTATCCGTAAACCCAACTCTCGTCTCCTGTGATGATCCTTTGAATGAATGTTTCACCATCGTCGGCTTTTCCAAGGAGTTCACTCGATGTTCCTTCTGCTCTTCAGTCATCAAACGAGGAACAAACTTCGCTGCAACTCGATGCATGTTCAATTTTTCTGTCAAAATCTCATGGCATGATCCAATTGATATTCCAGCCTCTTCTGAAAGTTCTCTGACAGTCAGACGACGGTTAGCACACACAAGATCACTGACTTTCTCAATGTAAGTGTTATCGGTTGCGGTCAAAGGCCTTCCTGGTCGAGGGTCATCTTCAATTGATTGCCGACCATTTTTAAATCTAATAAACCATTCATAACACTGTGTACGAGAAAAAGCATCACCTCCATAAGCTTGCTTCAAAAGTCTAAACGTTTCCGCGAATGTTTTCCCCAGCTTCACGCAAAATTTCACATTGCACCGTTGTTCTCGTGAATCACACATTGCGAAAATCGTCGCGCAGACTGAAACGCCTTGCACTAAAATTACAATAACTCGGGAACTAAACGCGATATAACGGATCTGTAAAATGCATGTAACGCAGAAGGTTATGACAAATGAAATGTTGTGAATCGCTCGTCGCTATGACGATCCATTGCCGCGTAATTACAAAAGTTCGGTTATTTTTTTAACAGACCTCGTATGTTAATCCGAAAAACTAGACAAAGGAATGAACAATATTTTGGTGTGTAATGAGTTCATTTATGAATAATTCTATTAATTACCCAGTACTGTGCAGGGTATTCCCAGATTAGAGTAGGAGCCAAAAAGGGGTGGCAGACCGTTCTGAATAACTTTTGTCTTTGCCAAAATATTGACTGAGGATTTGTTTTTGAGTAATTGCTCCGAGCGCATAGGCCGACCATGGTAGTGAACAAGCGTATAGATATGGCGTCGGTATCGTATCGGTATACAATAATGCTTTTATAAGGTGAAAGTCAAATGAATACAAAAAACGAAATAATTGTTGAATTATCCTTCATTCATGAATAAGGAATAAACCAACTAATCCGGTAATTAGGATAAATTGAATTTATAGGATACTTTAGTTCATAAATAGACCTTGCATTCGTTAGGCCTTACTCGCTTTTTTACGATGCATCGTAATAGGGAGCGCTACATACGCAACTTTTTTATGTGTTAATTACTCGAGGATACCCAAAAGGAAGTTCCAGCCTTCTAAATATTTTACACTCTTGTACCTACAAATTATAATAACTACTCGAAGGACCACCCGAATAGTTCGAGAACCACTAAGACTTTTTCTTCGCTGGACTTAACACTATTTATTTCTATACGCGAGGTAGAGCTTGCATGTCTAACTATTCGATGTTCTAGCGATGTTTTTTAAGTAACTACCGATTGTGTTTGTTCCTATCTACATATGTTCCGCTATCTAACGACGTTCAACTATCCAACTTGTTCTCCTATGTTCTATTCTACTATTCAATTAGTTCTGTCACTACCAACTATTTTCTACCTTGATGTTATCTCAGCCAGATAGACTTGACGGGGGTGAAACATTCTGATAGGCTACGCAAAGCGTACAGAATTCTGGAAGGGAAGCAAAGTTTACGCACTTCTTGGAGCCCTCCACTAGCAAATATTACAAGTTTCGGTGCTTGGCCGTGGCAGGTAATGAAGTCGGGTAGCACGCTGACTTTGACTAAGCATGCTGGAAACAACGAGCTAGAAAGTTAGAAATACTAATCTGGCGACCAAATGCGAACAATGACTTGAAAAAACTGCACTGAAACTCGCGAGTCGTAATGGCTTCCAGAGTTTATGGCTGCGACGGAGCGGTTCTCAAAGTCGAACGGTTATACGGTCGCGAAGGGACGACAGTCTTATGGTTAATTACAGTCTAAAATCCTAAACCTACGAGATGTGGCTATTAAGTAACGAGACTGACGCTGTTACAGAAAAAGTATTCATGCGCCAACATCTAGGGACCTATTGTTTTTTAGCGTGAAGCCTTCTCTTTCGATAGCAGTGCCTCTCGTTTTTGCAAATAAATATGTATAGCCATAATCTTAATTTTCGTTAGCGTTGTTTTTTCGTTCCGCCGGAAGAAATGATAAGTGTAACTATATAGCAACGAATTGTTGTGAAGTTTCGCATGAAACTTGAAAACACCGCTACTGAGACTTTTTCTGAAAATGCGTTAGAGATGATGTCCAAGTGTTGATTCTTCTAGTTAGTCTCTGTGATTGTCCTAGTAATTTCTGTTCGTCACTGAAGTCTAGTTCTGTTCTGTCTAATTGTGTCTTTATTTTGCGATTTTGTTTTTCTTTATAATTTGGGGGAATTTTAAATCATACAAAAATAATAGATAATCGTCGTAGTCAAATATGGAAAAAAGATCCCGGTTCTAACACGGAATTTAATGAATTTAAAATAAAAGTATTTCAGGTGACTTAGGTTGGGATGTTTCTATTATGTCTTACGCTGGAGTGTTCAATTCGTCTGACGTTATATCTTTTAACAATTTGTCGCTCGTTGTATGATGGATTCTAGAGAGTGAGTCGGCTGCCAGATTGTCTTTTCCTTTGTGGTGTTCTACATCGTATTCGTACTCCTCTAATCTGTGTCTCCATCTAATTAGTCGTGAGGATGGATGCTTAACATTTTAAAACCATTTTAAAGCCTGATGGTCTGTCCTAATTTGAAATTTTCTACCTAAATAATGCTGTCTAAGTCTTTTAGTTGCTCAAATTATAGCTAAGAGTTCTTTTCCTGTTGTTGCATGGCGTATTTCTGCTGTGTTTAATGTTCTGAAAATATAACAACATGGAGCCCGTCTTGTTATACGATTGCACGTATTCGTCCTTAGAGACGTCTGTATTTAGACGAAACTCTTTGGTGAAGTCAGGATATTTTAATAAAGGTTCTTCACATAATAGGTTGTTTTTAGTTCGTGAAAAGTTCGTTCCTTTTTGTCGATTCAGTTAACCATTTGGTTATTTGTGCAAAGTTTCTAACGAATTTTCTATAATAATCTGCTAGGTCTAATAATGAATTTACTCGTTGCATTCTTGAGTGGGCTAAATTTTCTCACGTCTCTGATTTTGTCCGAATTTGGTTCGATGCCATCTGTAGAAGTAATATGGTATAAATACTCTAGTTCAGGTTTAATTCAGTTAAATCTATAACCATCCCACATTTATTTTTACCTGATGCATTGTTCTTTTTAGAAACTATCCAAACAAGCTTTTTAGGGAGAATCTGATCAATAATTCCTTTCTCTTACATCTCGGTTACTCGTCGCTGTATTTCCTTATAGGGACGCCTGTAAGACTTAATATTAAGTTATTCTTGGAATTTTTATCCGATTTCGTAGGAAGTTAGATTGGTGCAAGAGAAGGGATCTGTCTCCAATGCAAATGCATCCATATAATGAGTGATAATTTTTTCTATCACTGCTGATAAATACTCGCGTTTTCCCGAAAGGGAGTTCGAGGGAAGTATTTTGCACGCTTGTGCCTACAAATTACAATAACTAATACTCGGAGGACCACCCAAATACTTCGGGAACTAATAATACTATTTCTATGTTGCGTTCAATGCTATTTATTTCTCTGAACGTGGTGGAGCTCGCCTGTCTAACTACACAATTTGTTCTAATCTAAGCAACTAGTCTATCTGTTCTATACTGATTTATTAGTCGATTTGTTCTATACTCTATGGTGTCTAATTTCTTCTAAACTACGATGCTATTCGAGTCTATATGTTCTATACTGTTATATTAGTCGATTTGTTCTAAACGATATTACTAGTGTATGTGTTCTGTGCGATGTTACCTTGATCCGGTAGACTTGACGGGGTGAATCGTTCTAATTGGCTATGCAAAACTGTAATCTATTCTAACACTAAAGGCATTGTTGGCCTTAACAACTGCTTTATGATGTGGCTCAATATGGGATGTGCGCAATTTTGGCAAAGGTGTACTAATTCGACTTACTTTCTTTTCCTCTGTGTTAATTTCGACTTGATTAATAGAAACTTTGTCTTTACCTGTATTGATGAAGCAAACCTCAGTAAGATTCTGGTCCACGTATGCTTCCTTGATCGTAGCCTCACGAAAATAAATGTTTACTGTGTTAAGGCCAACATGCTCTTACATTTGACGATAGATTTGGAATTTGAATGTAGTAATTAACCTAAGACCGTCGTCCCATCGAAGGGTTCGCGGACCGTTCCGTGGCAGCCATAAACTCAGGAAGCCATAAAGACCTGCGCGTTTTCTATGTAGTTTTCTAGTCATTGTTCGCATTTTGTCGCCAGATTAATATTTTACCTTTCGAGCCCGTTATTTCTAGCATGTTTAGTTAAGGTCAGCGCGCTTCTTGATCCTTATTACCTGCCACGGTCCAGGAGCAAAACGTAGAATATTTGCGAGTGGAGGGGCCCACGTAGGGCGTTAACTTTGTTGCCCTTCCACAATTTGTATATTTGTATTTAGCCAATTAGAACGATGCACCCCCGTCAAGTCTACCCGACCAAGGTGATATCGGATAGATTTGATAGAATCTCTAGCAGTTAAAAATTGTAGCCACACGAATAGTTAAAAAACAGTATTTGAAATTGAATAGCAATGGAACGAGTATAGGAATAGTCTTAGAATCTCGAACATAGTATCTCGTATATTGTTGAACATAGATCATTTGTATAGTCCCGATCAACCGGGTGGTCCTTCGAGATTGTGATAAATAAACCTACTCGGCACACCACGTGCAATATTCACCAAAGCTCGAAAGAATTTATTTCTACCACGAGCGTTAACATACTGTTAATCATGTAATCATATTTTTGGCGGAACGTTAGCCCTAAGATGCTATCTGCGAATAGGGAAAAAGAATTCGGTACAACATGGAATATGTGGTAATCTTCACTAAGGATGATTGTTTTGGATAATATGTTTGTTATTCCCCATTACTTAGTATTCTTACTGGTATGTGAGAGATTTCGTCTATCTCGTTTTCCTTAATTAAATTTCTGCTTGCACCGGTATCTAGCAGAAATCATGCGGGACCATCTCTGCTTCCTGTGAATATGGCTCTACATATTGGAATCTTCCCAGTATGCTCTGTATTCTGGCGGTTCCGTCATCTCGTGTTGCTGTTCCGTAATCTTGTAATTTACTATTGTTTGCAACTTTTTGTATTGGGTTGGCCAAAAAGTAGAGCAGTGTGGTCCAATGTGTCCAATTTGTCCTCACTTTAAGCATTTACTTTGTGACAATGGACGTGCGCCATCTTTTGATGGCCTTGCATAGTAGTTGTTGGGTTGATTTAATGGTGGGATGTATGTACGTTCGTTTCCTGTTGTCTTGTCGAATCTGCGAAGTGTTGTTTGCTCGAGACGGTGAATAAGCCATTTGCACAGGCTGCCTTGAGTCACATAGCCAATTTTTCATCTCTATCGCTAGACTTTCGAGTGTTTTCGGTTGGCCTGGCACTATCATCACTCCGAGCTCTCCTCTTAGATTCATGGAGTATATGTACACTGCACCATCTTCTGCCTCGTCAATTGGAATTCTTCCATTACTGGATCGTAGATATTTACATTGCATGGTGTGTTTTAATTCGTTCGGTACTTGTCTGAATCGAATGTTAAAATTTATTACTGATTTTGTCGCACATCGAAAATGAAATTTTCTACACCTAAATCATCGCGTCCGCGTAGTGTTCTAATGATTCTTATTACCTGTGTGACCTCCAGCCTCATCTCAGCGTTCGATCCTCTGCTGTTTCGTTCCTCTTCTTCGCTAAAGGTATAGTCTGAATGACCCTGCTGAATTGGAGGTTGTTTAGCGTCTATTGGTGGACCTGATTCAGATGCTTCACTCTCGACTGTTAGTACATTAGCATTAACGGTCTTAGCTAAATCGATATTTTCCTGTCGCCTATTTTTATTTTCTTTTGCGAAAACTTTAACATGGGCAGCTAATGTCGTAATCAATGAACTTAGAACCGCTTTAATTTCCTCCAAATTCGATATTATAATTCTTTGCTCGATTTCAACTTGCCCTATGCGCCTTTTGCGTATAGAAATAGGGCTTTCGTCGGAGCTAATAACTGCTTTAGGGTGTCTGTATTTAGTGAAAGCCGTACTTGGCTTGATCCGTTGATACCGTTCCACGGTGCAGAAGTGACACTCATAGTCCTACTTGGGATTAGTCTTCCACAGATTATGTCCACAGGAATTTTTTCTGACACTGAATAATGGTATCCTGACTGGATCGCCAAAGATGTCACGCTCAAGCGAATCTGATTTAGCACCAACCCGAGTTTCCCCGATTTCTTACCGTAGTGAGAAATGAAATAACTGCGAAAAAATTTGGAAGATTTGATTTTATTTGTGAATGACAGGGTAGTGCATCCTTTATAGTACTGATCCGCGGCAAGCGAGTTTGAAGTTTGATGTGCTTAGATGATAAGGATTTTTAATAAGGCCTACGTCTACATGGCCCGAAGGCCGCTTTTCTATTTTTCTGACTTACGGATGATGAATCCGATGACGGGTAATATCGAGTTTTTTTTGTCAGTTGAATGATTCGTGTGGAGTTCAATATTTGAGATTCCGCACACTGGAAACCGTTGGCGACTTATGCTTCGCGATCGAAAACGAAATCGAGAGTCAAGGCCGGTACAACAATGTCTCGTCCCCGGTACTGTAACATAATACCGATTCCTCCTTACGACTTCCTACAAAGAAAAAATAAAGTATCATTAAACGTATCCAGGAATAATCGTTCACATTGCAAAATCGTTGTTTTCCTTCGATACATTTACCGGTCGTCCTTACGTTTTCCGAACATCAGAAAGTGACAGTGAATTCGATTGAGAGTTCATTGACACAACCACGATATCAGCTATTAGTGCTGTGACCAGTGGATCTATCCAGTGACAAATTGATTTTCATCGAAGCTAGTTTTTTAATCATTAACGGATAAGTTTTGTTTAAGTTGTTTATACATTTTTAATATTAAATTTGCGTTATTTCATTAGATATCAATTCAGTTCCCATTTAATTTCATAGAAAAAGAACTTCGATAAATAAACTAGATTTAGTCGATTTAGATAAACAACAACTAATTGGTTTCTTTCTAATTAAGAATAATGAAGAACTGAGTATGATCCTTACTTTTTCAATTCGTTATTCAATTTGACTTTTATGTAACAGCTTTCCATCATATCGATGCGATACCGATACGTTTGTTCATGACTAAGATCGCTAGTTAGGCTCGAAGCTTTCGCTCGCTCTGTCGAGCTCCCGGTCTATGCGCGCTTTCATTGGTGAGTGTTCTTTGCCAGTAACTTACAAAGGAAAAATTTATTCAGAATGGTCCGACCTACCACCCCTTTTCGGCCCCTACACTAATTGTAGAAGATCCTGTATACATCCTATTAAAATATTGAAAATCCGAATATTGAATTTTTAAGAATCTAGAGGGTTTCATGCATTTATATATTTATTTATTTATTCACTATTTTACACGTTTTTACGAGTTCCGAAAATATCATTCTGATGTACTAAAAATAATTTTCACTTTTTCATTAAGCTATTTCCATTATAAAATAAATGTTTCTTAAATTTTGCCTCATTTAATTTTGGTTAAATTTATCTTTCTCATTATCATATGCAAAGCCAATATACACAGATCACCTATTATAATAAAAATATTCAAAGATATAGTTTTATTTTTCAATTTAGAACATCTTTATACATATCGACAACTATACCCAGAATTTTTTTTATTTCATCTTACTGCCAGATGATTGCAAAGTTGAAGTATAATTTATTTAAAGTTTAAATACTTTAAAGTATTAAAAAAACTGAAATTAAGAAGCTGTTTTTAATATGGAATAAGATAATGCATGGCAAAATTAATTTTTATCTAAAAATATATTGTGTAAGGATCTCAAATAGTTACCTAAAATATTAATTTTTCGACTAAGTAAAAACATTAGTCAATTCATTGATTTAATTTAAGAATAAACGTTTAATGCAGAATTATAAAAAACTGAGGCACCCTACATATATCTGTGATGTTGCAAAATTGACATTTAGATATCTTCTGAAGAAATACACTAATTATTAAATTTTTCACCGTCATAGAAAAAGGTTAATAGGTATTTCTATCAATCTCGTTAGAATTTCATAAGAGTCTTTTTTATCCTCTCCTTCCTATCATGATTTATTTTGGACCAAAATCTATGTCAAACAAGCGGCAGTTCGTACTACCAGCTTAATCTGTCATTGATGGAAATCAGGAATAGTCTGGAATAGTTATCTATAATAAGAATACAATCAGCCCTAAAACGTTAATCAGATTCTGTGATATGCTCCGTCGAAGTCGACAATCGATCGTGAAAAATAAACACAAAGCTATCGTACTAAATTCATCTACGATCACAAATTCCGGAATAGATTCCTTGAAATCTCTTTCACCACTTACATCAGTATGTTCTCTATCTCCAACACGGAGATGTCGGCTAAAGTGAATTGTCACACCATTTATGCTGCCACTCCAGTTAGAGCCATCAGTAGCACATTATCTGGACCGTATTGACTTTCTACGAGCTGCTTGATGCTGTTAATTAGGCACGACTTACCAATTCCAGCTCATGATTATGCACAACCTGCCTGGTGATGTGTTTTACGAAAATTGATCTACATAATCAGTTACTTAACTTCGTTCACCGTTCGAACGTTAATATCGTTGGAAATTTCAACAAAGTTTTACCCTTACTTCTTTTACAAATAAAATATGACATTTAGTACTCTATCCATAAAACGCTACAGTAATATGCGGACTCTCCAATTATTTTCAGTTGTAGTCGCACGTTTTGAATCCCCTTAACAATATCTTGAAGTACACACATGATAATTCATTTAAAAAAATGTCTTATTAGTCGTTAATGGAATTTCATCGGTTTTTCAGGCTGTCGAAATATGATTATGCTAAACTGAGCAGCGGTTCTTTTACTTCTTGCAACGCGTCTTTTTTTAATCTACAGTGGTCAATCCCTTGCCATACTCTGATAAGTGTGAGACGTGACGCATTCACACTTCAACGGTGGTAAATTTTGCTCGAATTTATAGTATGCTTCAATTTGAGATTCAAATCCAATTATAATTTGCATTGTCAAGGATTACTGGATACAAAATTGGCACAACATTTCAACTTTCTTTATCTGCTTTAATATTAGCTAGTTCTAACTGATGCATTGACGAATGAATCATAAGGCAAGTGATTATGCGACTGTCACTATCTTAGATTTGTAACAACTAAATTTTATAATTGAGCTTAGCGTTGAAAATATCATCATTTAATTTTACCTTTTGCCTCTGATTCAAAGCACATTAGTACCAAAATGTTCTTCTAGAAAAGAGAAATTAGGAGAATCTTACGCGTAAAAGACTTCTCGCCAGGCAATTTCAAAGTAATATCAATTATCGTAATAACGATAGTTATTAGAACATTTCACGTATTCAGAAAACATAGTAACTTCGCGTATTGTATTGCAGATATCTATTTTAGCATCAGAGAACAGACGAAAGCCATACCTATACTCATTCGTAATAATTTAACTGATTGCTGATGACAGCCATCGAGCCACTGTGTAGCACGTCTATCTGTTTGGTTACCTCGTACATCTATTCTGTTGTTATCATTGGGAAAATTGTCAACGACGTTACTGTTCACATTAGCAACAGTGTCCCAATTATCATCGATTACTTCCATTACATGCAGCATTACGAACACATCTTCAGATAAGCTTTGCACATTGTACCCATTCGTATCAATGTTACGAGAACAAATATTGTGCTTTCGCAAATATTAAAGAATGTACATTAATACTATCCGGAATATTATAGTGCTTTATTCTAACAAATTATCTATCGCGTTATTATCAATAAATACTATTTTTACTTGCGTTTGTTTTCGGTAATTCGTTGACAATAATGGTGTTTTTATATTTAGTACACTTTTCTGTAACAGCATTTTTCATTACTGCCACATGCTTTGATTTGATGAATTTTTAAGTTATTAACCCGTAACGGACCAGAAGTATTCCGAGTTTACTTACTGCCAGGTCCAAGCTGTTTTTCAACAGAAAATAAATAGCAAATTATGTACTAAACTTACAAAGAAAAAATTATACACTAACCATTTTTATATCCAGTATAGAAAAAAGATATTTGTCTTGTATTAACAAACTAAAATGTAATAAGTTCAACTGTGTAAAATAACTGTAATAAGTAAAAGTACCATACCGATTTTTGCCGATATTGTTCCGTTAAGGGTTAATTGTCAATCAAATTAATAATTGTCAATCTTCAATCAAATTGATAATTGTTAACTGTCAATCAGCTACTAACCTATTGCGTTATAATCTCAATTAGTTTAATTGAAACGCGTGGTTCTATGTTATTTAGCAGTCGTATATGCGTATTTCACCGGTAATTTACGCCATGATACGCAGATTTAATTTTCATTTGGAGTAATGAATTTCGGTCACATGCAGCTTCAACTAGTAACATACGAGGGTGATCACAGTATCTCGTCAAACTATTTACACAGATGCGTATCTACTACATAGTTACTGCCCCTGATCGTTGATTAAACCAACATTTTCTATCAACAGTGTCCGACGAAGACATTCTATAACTTTTGCCACAGTTCTCCTCGTTTCTAAGGCTAGATGTTTTAAGACCAAATACGCAGTCACTAATATTTTCCTGTGATATCTAACGAATTGTAAAATTTTAACTGACATTTTCACAAAAACAAATTATTCGATAATACTTACAGTAGGGTCATTCCATTCCAAATCGATCACTTTTTGACGTTACCATCTGCGATTTTGTTTTAATCAAAATATGTTATAGTCTATGTGAAAGTAGGGGGGAGGGTTTAAGTCATCATTTTGCCGATTTCGAATTTGTTTAAAAATTACAAGACTTCAAAATTTGCCTATTTTAGCGAAAATAGGCATCACTTACGAACTTTTTTTCTCAAAAACTACTCATCCGATTGAGCTAAATTTTTTGTTGTTTTATTTATAAAGGATTGGACTACTATAAAATATTTTTTCTAAATTGGATAATTTGTTATATAATATGAACAAATTTAAACAAATTCTTTTTTTTACGTTTTTCAATAAAAATTATACGTGATTAAAATCTGAAAAAATATATATTATATTTCGTGAAGCTTCCCCTTTTGAAGGCTCGTAATTTTTAAACAAATTCTCAAATTTTAAAACAAAATCGCAGATGGTGACGTCAAAAAGTGATCGATTCGGCGTAGAATGACCCAGTACACTGTTTAGCAGAATTTTATGTATTGATGTATGAAGGAAAATTGCGTGATATGAGGTAATATTGATATTTAAAATCAGTAAATGATAACATTCTAAATATTTCTCCATTTGTATTAAAGCTATGAATCACAAAAATAATTTAGTACTTTGGTAATACAAATAGAGAAAAATTTCGATTATCAGGCAATTTTACCCTACTAGTCTCAAATTCGAGATCGAAAGCACAAAATTTGCGTCTAAAACTTTGTCTTTCAAAAAAATGAACTACACATGATTTTCACTAAACTTCAATAAACAACTTTGGTCATAGCATTTCTAAACATAAGATCCTTATTTGAATTCTGTACCAACCTTAACATCAACATTATGTTTATACATGGTGTCCCAAAAGTGTTGGAGCCGGAAATGAGAGGTAGGTGGGGTCATTCTGAATAACTTTGTTATTTGCAAAAATGTTGTATGGGGCTCCATTTTTAAATTATTAACGAAAAACACTGACCAATCAGAGCGTGAGAATCGCGCGCGACCACGGCCAATTATAACTCGGGCTTACACTTCTGCCTCCGAGCGCGCGCGATTCTCACGCTCTGATTGGTCGGTGTTTTTCGTTAATAATTTAAAAATGAAGCCCCATACGACATTCTTGCAAATGAAAAAGTTGTTCAGAATGACCCCACCCACCTCCCATTTCCGGCTCCTTCAACACTTTTTGGACGCCCTGTATATCATTGTTACTTTCATCATAATTTTCAAAATTACGATCAATAGAGTTGGTGTGGCGCTGTCCGCCACGACGTTCTTTCTAATTTTATCTCTTAACTTTTCTAACTTTCTCTTATGCTTGAATATTTCTAAGCACTTTCTGCCTATTTGACAATTTTCTATTTTCCTAGGGTCTCGTACAAGCCCGGTCATTGTCAAATTGCACATGTAGCAGTCAGACGTGTGCGCACCTAAGATTTCCATTGACTTTCTGTTTCACCCCTTCAACTTTCCACTCCATACTTTTCCTTTCCTTTTCCTATGTCTATCTTTTCTCAAAAAGAGCATAAAAACTCTGGTCATCGCGTTATTCGGGACATTCGTGATTTTAGTACCGACACGCTTACTTTTTTGTTAAATATATTTTGTTGAGTGATTGTTAAATTATCTACTGTTCATTTACACACACCCATGTCCTCATTGGTAACGCGATCAAAATAATTTATTAATCGATCCTCACAACTATAATAATTTTTTACAATTTTAATGAATTTGTTTTTGCTTTATCTTTGAAAACTCCTCCCAGACCAGTAACAAAAAATTATCGTTTTGAGGAGCAGTATTACTTCCTAATAATTGTATCTAAAGCCAGTTACTGTTAGTACTTTATTTTTTGCGATATTTAATCAAACTCAGTTAAGCAGTTTTTGCGCGGTGTAGAGACATCGAATTCATTTGTGTCGAGTGTGCAACGTTCCACTCGCTTCATTCAATTAAGAAATTTGGAGGAACGTCTGGCAGTGGCGACAGTTTAGGCAGCTGTGCAAGTACTTGAAATGCAAGACAAATTGAAACTTGTTTTATCGAATCAACTAAAACATACGAGCTACGCTTTCGACAACGATCCAGAACATCGATTATCCAAATGTCGTTTAACTGGAACGGCGATGGTCCGAATATCAGTTACTCAAATGATTATCAAAGCGTAAAATAAGTTTTATACTTATGTAACGAGTTTTTCATAGTAAATCAAAAAACAAACATCGTAAAATTCATCAGTAGATCTAAAGTACAGTGCAGTAATTAATAGAATAGTCGAACCGGTTAGTGTGTGCAACAAAAAAATGCAAATGAAAATGGTTTCTTGTTTAAAAAGTGTATTGTTACTATTATGTATATTATAATAAACATTAAAACATTGTATGGAATTGCTTGTTTTCGATTCTTCAGTTACATAAGATTGGAGCAGTAGACTACTTCTTTAAGGGGGGACCTGTAGGTGAAGTCGAAAAAGTCATTTTTTTTTTTATTTAAAAAGTTACTTTAAAGCCTATAGAATACGAAACGCATTGGTATTTGGAGTAAAGTGCAAAGCTATTGTTGCAAGAACCTATACATGTGACCCACCTTCGCGCTGATCCGAGACGCGCACGGCAGTAATGACGAAAAGTTTGTTTATGTATTATCCCTGTTTGAAGTGCTTCTATACCTGTAATAAGGTTTAGTCGGATGTTCCGGAAGAAGTATTTACACAGAATTTTCAAAGTAATGGTAGATAAGAAAACCATTAAAATAATAGCAGACAAGCCGTTATGTCGCAAAATTATACAGGGTGTCTCTTAATAAGTGTAACACCCGTAAAGGGGTTGTAGGGGAGGTGATTCTAAGTAACTTTTTCCTTTGCAAAAATGGGGTCTAGGCTCTCGTTTTCGAGTTATTAAGGAAAAACACCGAGCAATCAGAGCGCGCGAATAGCGCCCGCTCTGCCGCGAGAGCGAAGGCCCGAACATACGGCCGATCGCAGACGTGAACAAACAAATTAGTATCGTGTTATGTTACGTCAAAGTTGAATCGCACATAAAATTGTCTTATCCGTTATTCAGTAAAAATGAATAACTGAACATTATTATTCCCAAATTCCCCATTCCTAAATTTCCAATTCCCAAATTCCCAAATTCCCAAATTCCCAAATTCCCAAATTCCCAAATTCCCAATTCCTCAAATTCTCAATTCCCCAAATTCTCAATTCCCCGAATTAGCAATCCCCCAAATTCCCCAATTCCACAAATTCCCAATTTCCCCAATTCTCAATTCCCAATTCCCAATTCCCCAATTCCACAAATTCCCAATTTTCAACTTCCCCAAATCGCACATAAAATTGTCTTATCCCTTATTCATTGTTAGTAAAAATGAATAACTGAACATTATTATTCCCAAATTCCCCATTCCTAAATTCCCAATTCCCAAATTCCCAAATTCCCAAATTCCCAAATTCCCAAATTCCCAAATTCCCAAATTCCCAAATTCCCAATTCCTCAAATTCTCAATTCCCCAAATTCTCAATTCCCCGAATTAGCAATCCCCCAAATTCCCAATTCCCCAAATTCCCAATTCTCCAATTCCCCAATTCCACAAATTCCCAATTTCCAACTTCCCCAAATCGCACATAAAATTGTCTTATCCCTTATTCAGTAAAAATGAATAACTGAACATTATTATGTGCGATTTAACTTTGACGTAACATAGCACGATACTAACTTGTTTGTTCACATCCGCGATCGGTCTTATGTTCGGGGCTTCGCTCTCGCGGCTGTGCTAGCGCTATTCGCGCGCTCTGATTGGTCGGTGTTTTTCCTTAATAACTCGAAACCAGAACCTAGACCCGATTTTTGCAAAGGAAAAAGTTACTTAGAATCGCCTTCCCTACAACCCCTTTACGGGTCTTACATTTATTACGAGACACCCTGTATATTCTTCTCTTACCGAAACTTTAAACGCGATTTTCTCGAAACTCATTTCGTCCCGAAGTTGAAAATCGGTGTACACGATTATTCGAAAGTTACTCGACCAATCGGTCTGAAATTTTGTACACGTGTTAATGATAGTTATGGCTCCTAGATAAGCCTAAAAGTAAGTAAAAATCATGGAAATAAACAGTTTTTTTATTGCAAAAAAGACTGCAATTTTTTTATAAAATGATCAACTTTTTGTTCCGAGGTCTCCCATTCTTCCAATTTTTAATATTTATTCGATATCTTAGGTTCATCCATATACCACAACTATGTACTAATAAAATTTCTTCGCTTTGGCTGTTTCGGATAATAAGAACCGACACTAGAGTGTACGCCGTTTTACAAGTCGCGTCATGACGCTTCTAGCACAGCAGACTGTACCTCCGCCATTTTGTATTTTATTTCAACAAAGAAATTCGAAAATGAAGTAGAAGTATTGCTTAAATAGTTCTCAAAACCATCAAAATATTTATTCACTCCTTACCCTTCAAAAAAATGATTGAAAATCGGCTTAATTTCGGCGTTCTACATAGAGTGGTCCCCCCTTAATTAATCATTTTTTTAACAGGTTTGATGTGACTACAGGCTCAATAGTGAAACGCTCCAACGAACTATCGCTAACATTTGTAAAACTAACATTACCGAAACGCGAATTTCCATCAATCAGTTAAGTGCTGCAATATGTATTGCACAATAGAGGCAAAATGTTGTCTCTTTTGTGATTTTTATCACTCTGATTCAGCGCGTTCGCGTTCCGTTCACTCTTTTTACGTCCCTTTTAAAATACCTGTCCATGTACCAAAAATTCGGTGCTGCATTTGCTTAAATGGCACTCTTTGTTCGCTGCGTTGAATGTCGAATGATTTTGTATTACGATTTCTCGTACCGTTTCCACGATATGACGCGTTTAAAAGTTTTACAGAGTATGAACGTACTGCGGCTACGTACACAATAGCGTTTCTGTGTGACAAACGCGGATTGTGACACGAGCTGAATTTCCCACGTGGCCGGTTCGCAACGGTGCGATTTTATCAGCATTCATCGTGCACATAACGATACCACCCAAAATGAGAGAGACAATTACTGTTCAATGGATGTTACATTACTCATTGCAATCTTTGCTTCTCGCTAAAAATTGGCGGCTAGACTTTGTTTTCAGACATCGTTGTTACACAATCAGATAGTATCTGTTAAATGTGTTACGGTGTAACAAAAACAGAAAAATATTTTCTGTTTAAAATTACATTATATTAGACGCTTTAGTATATAACAATGAAGACAAATATTTCTAGCTTGAATAACATTTATTAGGGTTAGTTTGAAAGACCACACCCAACCGTTGAAAATAGTTAAAGCGAAAACAAATTTTATTATTCATTGTTCGCAAGAAATATTAAAACCTTTAGATACGAGCACCTTTGAAAACAGTCAAATCTTTTTATTGCTAGTACCGGGCTGCGCGGAGTAAGATCAATCCACCCTACCTGGTTCTAACGGTAGTTCCCGTGGAACGTCTTTCCACTTCCTAAAACGTTTGCCAAAAATGAAAATATCCAATAAGAAGCAGCGTTACAAAAAAACCCTCCGCCAAAGTAAATTACAACGAGAGAAAAATTAGCCACAGCGAACAGATACAATTCAAAGTCCAACTAGTTAAGACAAAATATTTAATATAAAACTAGCCGTCCGAATTAATATTGTATTTATCGTAATTTTCTTGTTGTTTAAAATATATTGGGAATACAAATTAGTTCGGTCCGTTTTCAAAATGTATCTCTGGCTGTTATAAATGTTTCATAGCAACAGCGAATTTCGATTGTTTCAGAGACGTTAGGCATCTGCCAATAATATTCAGTTTATGTCACTTTGAGTTTCATTCAGAAATCTTGTTTTTTACTGTGTTCAATATGTCAAATTTTGTGTTAACTCAGCAACATTTGCGGGAGGTTTTAGTTTTTTACTTTAATTGGAATAAAAGTGCAGCTAAAACGCATCGAATCCTTGTGGTAGTTTATGGTGACAATGCTCCAACTGACAAATCATGTAGGGACTGGTTTCGACGTTTCAAAAATGGTGACTTCAGCGTCGAAGACAAGCCTTGCTCTGGACAGCCAAAGAAGTTCGAAGACACGGAATGCGTTCGAAATGTGAAGTATCTAGTGGGACCTAAAGGGTGTGGTATACTATGAACTGCTACAACCTGGCGATTCCATTAAAGGTAATAGATATGGGCAAAAATTACTTCGTTTGAGTCGTGCATTACGAGAAAAACGGCTGAAATACGAGCAAAGACATGATACAGGTTATTCTTCTGCATGACAACGTTCAGCCACATGTCGCAAAAGTCGTGAAAACATATTTGGAAACGATCAAGTGGGATATTTTACCGCACCCGCCGTATTCTCCGGGCATTGTTCCTTCTGACTACTGGTTGTTCCGACGGATACAGCTGGATTTGGCAGGTCACAGATTCACTTCCTTTGCAGAAATCGAAAATTGGCTCCAAACTTGGATCGTCTCAAAAAACGAGCCATTTTTTCGAGATGGAATTCGAAAATTGCTTGAGAGGTGGAAAAAAGTAGTAACTAGCGATGAACAATACTTTCAGTAATCTGTTCCTACAGATTGTTCTGTAATAAATGCATTTTTGTCCACAAAAAAACGGACCGAACTAATTTGTACTCCCAATATATAAGTATTAGATTTATCACTGTGTTGTTCACCTTCCGAAATTTTCAATAATTTACTCGCCCTTAATTCTGCGCGTAGAGTGGGCATATTAAGAAAGGCTTACTTTCAAATTTCATTCACATCAATTTACATCAGATCTAGTAATAATTAGTGTCGTTTTTTAATCAGGAAGCGCTTCATGCTCTTTTGGTTAGAAATCCTCAAATAACGCAACAAGAGCTTGCGACAGCTTTAAACTGTTCGCAAAAAACTATTTACAATCAATTGCGGTCACTTGATAAGGTCCAAACGCTTGGAAAGTGGGTTCCACATGAAATAACCAAAAACAACCGTGTATGCTCTTGAGTTCTTCGGGATTCAACTTAATGAACCACGAAGTAATTAGGTTGTGGAATCAGTGAATCCACTCAGACGATAAAAGTAACAAAACAACTGATGAGGGTAAAATGTTTGTGCTTTATTAAAAATAAGACTTGATTTAGCACTTAAGAAAAATAACACCTCGCAAACTGACAACGGACTTTAAATATAAAATTGATGTGAACCCTTTGAGCGTTAATGAATATCTGCTGGAGAGAAAAAATAATGTTCTCTCCAGAAAAAAGTATGTAGTGGGGTTTGGCGTGCTGCGGGAGGTGGACAAACGACTAAGTTAAAATTAAGCTAATTTGATTGGTTCTAGAAAAATTGAAGAGAAGTGGACAAGAACCGCCCTTACCAAATGCTACTCGCGAAATCACTCTTTACCTGAGTAACCTAAAGTAAAAATACGACGTCGTTTGTCTCTTAACGGTTCGACACTCATAAAATAATAAACCTATTATTTAGGCGCTGGCTCTTGAAAATCATGCTAAATTAGAAACAGTTTAAGAATGTAAATTGCACGTTATAAAGTGCAGCAAAAGGCAGTTGTTGATTACTCAAGAAATTTTTAAAGGTAAAAATAAGCCCAATGGCTTTATGATTCTATGAGCGCGTCGCAACAAACCGCAATCGGAGAGTCACAATCTGCAGTTCGCTCCTCTCTCGTCAAAATCGATTGCCGTTTTTAGAGCAAATTGTTACCGGAGATGAAAAATGGATGCCTTATGTTAATCTGAAGAGACGGCCACAATAGTTGGACAAAAGCGAAGCGCCGCAGCCCACGTCAAAGCCTGGCTTGCATGTGAAAAAGGTAATGTTGTGTATTTGGTGGAATTTTAAAGGAATTATGAACTCTTACCAACCAACCAAACCATTACAAGTGAAGTGTATAGTGCACAATTGGAAAGGTTAAACCGAGCTTTGAGAGAAAAAGAACCCGCGCTGATTAAACGGATGGGCGTAATTCGTCATCACGATAACGCACGACCACATACAGTGAATCTTCCCACAGTGCAACAGAGGCCGGAATCGAAACTGCTCACTGTGAGCATAGGAGAAGCGAAATTTAATACTCGGCGGCCGTCCCTTGCTGGGGTGATCCCTCTCGGAATCAGTCAAGCGTTAAACACGATCGGTTACCGAAACGACCGAATATCGGTGAGACACATACTAACGCAAGCAAAGAAAAAGATTGCAATTTTCTTATTTCCTATTATTTTTTCATGAAACTTGTACCATCGTATTCGTCAGGTTTTTCTGATTAAAATGACACCAAACATGATGTAATTATGTTAATAATTACGTACGTAACGGGTGAATAAAGTTTTTAACGTGAAAGAGGACGGCGAGTGGAAAAGACAGAGAGGCAGAAGGTTGAAGCGTTCGGCAAACATGAAAGACTCCTGCATGTTCTGTCTTTTAAATTCAAAAATCAAAATTCTTTATTTTTGGTTTTTCGTGAATGAAACTTTTACCATCGTATTCGTCTCGTTTTTCTGATTAAAATGATACTAAACACGATATAATTACGATCATAATTACCCGTATAACAAGCTATAAAAGTTTCAGACTTTAGAATCTAAGGAATTCGTATCTCTGCCGTAAATGTAACGTCTGAAACTTGTATGGCTTGTTACATAGGTAATTATGATCGTAATTATATCGTGTTTGGTCTTATTTTGATCGGAAGAACCTCACGAATATGTTAAAAAAATTTGCAGTCAAAAAAATATAAATATTAAAAAATTATATTGGTAAATTTGGAACTGGAGATCTGTCGGCCCGCATCAAAGGGACCGCGGCGAGTGTATCGTGTTACACTTGGACTGGCTCAAGCGAGGCGAACACAGGCGCAGCAACGACGCACGCATAGACGCAGGAAGAGACGTGTCGCACTGTGGGAGGGAATCGAGTGTCGCACTGTGGGAGGATTTACTGTACTGCAAGAATCATGGCGGAAAAACTACGCCAGTTAGGAAGACAAGTTCTCCCACATCCTGCATATTCTCCGGATATTGTAGGATTTTTAATAACGTCTTTATTTAATAATATATATTTGTGTGGGAAGACTCTCTTTAACAACTCTCTTTTACGCTCTATACTCTCTCAATACCGTCTTTATACTCTTTCGCTCTGTACTCTCTCGCTTCTCATCCACGACTCACCCGCTCGCTGCATTCACGCACCTTTTTATCCTATAATCTAAACATTCAGCCCTCGCACCCCCCAATGTTTTCAGTTCGATCACGCAGTTCCAAACGCTCTTCTCAGTCACTCGATCTCTATCGCTCGTCCATAAACACTTTTCATTCGCACCTCAATCTCCCTAATTCGGTCACTCGGTTACAAACATCCTTCTCGGTCACTCGATCCCAATTACGCGGTCATAAACACTCTTCATTCACACCTCAATCTACCTCACACCCTACAATATTGTCCCATCCGATTATCATTTGTTTCGTTCCTTGCAAAATTTTCTTCTTGGAAAAAATTCAAAAATGAAGACTGCCTCAAAAACGCTTTGACCGAATTTTTTGAATCAAAATAACAAAAATTTTACAATAGAGGGATTAAGATGCTACCTGAGCGTTAGGCACAAATAGTTGAAAACAACGGCAACCATATCGTTGATTAAATTGTTTTGTTTTGTTTAAATAAATTAGTTTTAAAAATGTATTGCAAAACGACAATAATTATTACTAGATCTGATATGCCATAGTCTATATAATATTAGGGAGTTTAAGTCATCATTTTGCCGATATCAAATTTGTTAAGAAATTACAAGTCTTCAAAGTTTGCAGTTCTTGCCCATTTTTGCGAAAATGGACTTCACGTACGAATTTTTATAGTGGAATCGTTGTTGAGGTAGATAATTTAATCTTTTTCTCTCGAATGGTGACCTGAACTTATCGATTGGTTTAACTCTTTAGGGGATGCTGAGTTTAAAAATGTCCATCCTTTTCAATGCATGGTAATATCTACATCGCGGGACATTTTTAGACCATTCTCGAAATAGGTATCATTGAAGAACTCATGTGGTACGATGAGACTATTTGAGTCACACCCTATAATAAGAAAATTGAATTGAATTATTATTTTTTTATTTTTATATTATGTAATTCCTTTGTGAATAAAAATATACCAATTTTATTTGATTTAAAAAGCAATAAAATTTATGTGCAACATAGATCTATCTTATTTTCTGGAATCCTGTGGCCCAAACAGATAATATAACAGTGTAACTTTTTTTGTAGTAGTATTTCAAACTGTAAAACATGTTAACCCTTAATGGCCAAAAGGTCTCGCTGTGGGTACATTATACTTATCCCATAAAAATCGAAAGGCCCAAATACGAGGACACCGTTATTCATAATTTTAATAATAATTTCATCATCACTACTGGTTTGATTACGAAGTATTGTAACTTATTATGTATGTCTGTAGTTTGTCGATCACGTACTGACAAAAAATATTTACCTTAATATAACGTTTGAACCCTTTACGGTCCTTAATTTCTTTTACCTATAGCTCCTTAATTAATTTACAAAATAGATGAAGAAGTGGATTTAAAATAAAATGTATTCCAATAATGCAGATTGCGTAACAAATATATTTCTAATTTGTTACAAGTGCCAAAGAAATGAAAACGTCTTGAATCAATCTATTTAGCCGAATAATTTCCACGATCAAACAGAAACGCCATGTCGAAACACACTCGACATAGAACCGCAAAGGGTTAAAGCGTAACTACTGTACATTTTTATAAATATAGTATTAGGGGGACCGGAAAGTAATGTCGTTTCTGTGCATTCGTTTTCTTCAGATATTTTGCTCAAAAATCAATTGATTTTGATCGAACCGGCATAGAAAATTTGTACAATAGATGGCAAAAGGTTGTTGATAACAAAAGTGATTGCATCATTAATTAAAAATAAAAACGTATTCAAAATTTATTTGCAAAAAAACGACATTACTTTCCGGTCCCCCTAATATATTGTCGATTTCCAACTTCGAGTATTTCTAATGTTACAAGTGTGAGTTTGTTTTTATTCCAAAAATAAAATCATGGAGAAAATACATAAAGACGAACATTATGTAAATAACAGCAGTGAAGACGAGTAGATGTTTGATTTACTGAAAATTAATTATATTTACGAAGTCATAAATCAACTAAATATATTGTATTCATATCCGAATAAATAATTTTAATTTTTTGCCTTTAATTAATATCTTTACAAACGTTTTAGAATTTCAACTAATTTTCCGTCGTTTTATGCTCGAGTATTACGAAAAGAGCTCTCGGCCGTTAAGGGTTAAACCTTCCTTACTGTTAATTTATATATCTTTTGACTTACTGGATTCTCAAATTATGGAATACATATTTAAAAAAGTTTTGCTCCAAATAGAAGTTAAAGCATATTGTCACATACCAGATTCTTTGCACTTCTCACGATGGCAAACGTGTAAAAATATGCGGTGAAATTTTTGTGGTGAAACTTTAATTATTCTGAAAATTGCAAATTTTTATTAAGTAATGGTGCTGCTCAGTCATACGAATGGTAAACATTGATAGCGTCTTCAACAAAATACGGATACATTTGCCTGAATCAGAGCATATACGAGGTCTTTTTAAAAGACATAGCCATCCCCCTATAACTCCGTCCGAAGTATAGTTAGAGAAATAAAAAGTAGACCAAAAAATTCGTGAAGAGATTCTCTATTTTTCTATTATACATAATTTTCAGTTACATTTAAACATTTGTCATACCGCGTAACAATCTTTTCTATTCCGGTGAAATATAAGGTAACGTCTACACTTTGCAGCGACGTTGTTACCGCTTCCTTCCATTCGTTGTATTTTGTGAATTTCTAGCTTCCCAAATACCCTTTGGGCTTCGGGAAAAGGTGAAAATCACATATTGCGAGGTCCACGGAGTACGGTGGGTGCTGGAATACCTCCCATTTTAATTTTTCGAGGTGAGAGACGGTAACGGGCGAGCAATGCGAGTGTTGTCGCGAAAAAGGATCGATTTTTGAGGCAAAAGTCCAGGTTGCTTGTTTTTTATTGCTCCTCGCAGCTTGTAGAGGATTTCACAATACCATTCAGAGTTTATGGAAGTCATCAATTATCAATTGTCATTGTACGGTTTTACATCACCGTACAGCACATGACAATATACCTGGGAGCCTACAAACCCTCGGGGTAAAGATAGCAAATTCAATACATCATTAAAATTCCAACCGATCATAAATAGTCCCAAACCTCGAACGCACCCCAAGTCCGCGGCCCGTTGCAGGCCTCCATAAAAAATCTGGAAAGTCCAAAAAGTCCCGTTCCTCTCGCCATCCCTACTACCAAAACTCTTTTCCACCACCTGGTTTCTCCAACTTTTCCATCTTCCAAATATCCCAGTCCAATGATTAATCAATATTTCCCACTTTTCACCAAGTCTATTCCTACATTCCCACCAATTCATCATCGACTCCTACCCCAAAATCATTTACTTTTTTTGCAATACCGACAAACAACGACAGAACAATTTAAACCACCACCTAGTACACACTAAGTTCGATCTCAACCACCACCTGTTTTTTAGTACGCGTTCGCGTTGGCGGTAACCGGTGTAGGGAAAGACGCGGAAAACCAAAAACACGAATTACTGTACTTCCGTGTAACCTTTTACAGTTACAAAGATAATATATTGTAGTTTTATAATAATATTGTCTGTATGGATGTGTTATTTAATACAAGTGTCGAGGTAAATAAGTTACGCAAAGACGCGTGATGTGAAGCTTGGACTGCTTAAACTGGTCAGAACGAATACAATGTATAGTAAGATTCGCGACTCAGGGTGGAATTGACGATTCGAAGACGTTATTCGATGACTGCTCGAGAAGTTCTGATCTTACGATTTTAGCACTGAACATCTTTCCGTGTCAAAAGTTTAGCACGATGCCGCAGAGAGATAGTCCGGCGAGGTGGGCGTTGACCCAAGTAACCATTAGCAAAATGTTTATCGTCATTTTGTCATCCATCCATCGTCCCATATAAGCAGCCGAAAACCCAGCCGGCTGTGGTGCACGTGGAAAAGTCAATGTATGTGACTTGAGCCTGCAGGGGCCCAGGCGTGAGCGTAGTTAGCTCAAGACCCTCTATGTTGGGTTGTATATCTTGGTGATATATATGGTCATTGGACCGTTGACGCCTGGGCATGCTGTATGTGGCTCGAGACCCTTGGTGGGTCAGTTCAGACTTGGCTGAATTGTGCGTTACAGGGGGTCATGTTTAAGACTTGAAGATCCACGCCCTTCGTCTGATTGGTAAAATCTAAAAACCAATCATCAGTCTTGTCATATGAGCTCTCTCTATTTTGTGCGCCCGAAACGCGATTTTTCAGAGTGGGAGGAGTCAATGACTAGGAAAATAGAAAGGGATAATTTGATGTCATGCAATTTCCGCCAAGCTTCGGTCATAATAATTGATCGGGTCGACGATCATCGTGTCCGTTTTTAAGACCCTTTAGAAATTCACGTTTATGACACAAGCAATTAGTCGTTGAGGATGAAAGACCTTAAAAACGAAGATGCACGAGGTCTGTTCAAAAAAAGGTGACTTTTAAAATTACGCCTACTACATATGTACATTCAATTTCAAATTTTTTTATTTTGTGTTGCTGGTACATATGTCCCCAATATAAGTTAACATTATCATCCATTTTGCGTTTTTAGTTTGTTTTTGATGGATACAAAGGTAAAACGTGTTTTGATGTGCTTGGCGATTTGTTGTTATCGAAAAAATGGATCAAAGAATCTGTATTAAATTCTGCGTTAAAATTAAAATTAAGTGCCCCGACGCACTTAAAATATTGACTGTGGCATTTGGTCAGTCTATTTTGAGCAAAAAAAAGTGTTTATAAGTGGTACAAGTTCTTCACAGAAAGCCGAGAAGATGTTAATCAAGACCGAAAAATCCACGCCAGATTCGGTCAAATGTGAAGGTTTTGCTTATGGTTTTCTTCGATTACAATGACGTGGTGCATCATGAGTTCTTGCCAGAAGGTCGTACGGTCAATAAGGAATATTACCTTCAAGTTATACGGTGTTTGCGTGAAGCAATACGAAAATAAATGCCCGGAATTGTGAAAACACAAGGCATGGATTTTACACCACGATAATACACCAGCCCACACGTCATTGCTTGTTCGTGACTTTCTGGCCCAAAACAACACTGTAATCATGCCTCAGCCACCGTATTTACCGGAATTGGCCCCCTGCGACTTTTTCCTGTTCACAAATCTGAAAAGTCCCATGAAAGGACGAAGGTTTGCCACGATTCAGGAGATAAAAGCCGCATCGCCAGAAAAGCTCAAGACCATACCAAAAAGCGCATATCAGAAGTGCTTAGAGGATTGCAAAAGGCGCTGGCACAAGTGTATTATATCTGAGGGGAATTACTTTGAAGGGGACAAAATTGATCTGGATGAATAAATAAATATTTTTCGAGAAAAATAAAAAGTCACCTTCTTTTCTGAACAGACTTCATAATTAAATATAAATGAAGAGTTTTAACATTTGAATTTTATCACATTGTATGTGAATATGATATTTCAATATGAATTTCGTGTAAACAAAAACATCGTTTTGCAAAAACATTATTTTTATTTCTAAAGAGTATATTAAACAAAACAAAACTGAGCTATTTTTAAAAAATTTGTTTATATCTTACATCTAACTTAATGTATCAAAATAGTTATACATTAGTATTTACAGTATTAATAACTTAATTAATTGCGCTTTGTATATTGCATACGCCTATATTTCTTGCTGTGGTAAGATACCATCAAATTACACTAATAATTAATCAAACTCCTTAAAAATTAAGTAAATATAACTAACAAATTTGTGAACTAGTTATTAATTCAAGACTAAATAAATCATAATTTTATGTACAAACAAAAATATGAGATCTAAAGAATCGAAAGAAAGCGTAAGAAAATTATATACTCAACATGTACACAGCATTTGAAAAAATTACAAAATATACAAATATTTGATATAATAAATACGACATGAGAAAGGTTTCGCATTACATTATTGATAATAAGGAAATATTTATATTATTGTACATTAAAGTATCGATAAAACTGTTATTTTGTGTTTGTTAAACTACTAAATTCAACGGTATTTGAAAATTTGGGAATTATTCGTTCATTCAAATTCTCAGAACATTTATCGTTCTAAATAAGCCCCCAAATATGTCCCGGATTGGGGATACGTAATCAGAGTTTATTACATCTATTTACCGCTGTAACCCACGATTGGTCCTGGATTAACAAAGTACAGATAGATTATAACCAAGCTAGAAAGCAAATTTTAGTAGTGTCCATTATGTAGTAGTTATAATTGCATAACATGAAGTCCGTTTTATAAAACAGTAGTAAATCAATAAATATAATTGTTATATCCCGACGTTGAGTTTAACGCCGGTCGGGTGAGAAAATAAATTAAAGTCTTTTCTCAACCCAAGACAAATAAATAAATATATTTATAATTTCTAAGTATCAGAGACGGATCGGGATGTGACCGACAATGTTTTAATATTTCGATGTTTACTCTTTGCGAGTTATTGGAATTCTGCTGGGGAGACAAAATAATGTTTCTCTCCAGAATAAAATACATAGTGGGGGTTGGCATGTCGCTGGGGGTGGACAAACGAAGACGTCAAAATTAAAGTAATTTCATTGGTGATCGAAAATGACGAGAAGTGGGCAAGAACCGCCCTTACCAAATACTCAGCGCGAGGTCACTCTTTACCTGAGTGACCTAAGTGAAAATACGACGTCGTTTGTCACCTAACGGTTCGACACTCATAAAATAATAAACCGCGTTGGCTCTCGGAAATCATGCGAAATTAAAATAAATTAAGACGATAAATTGCACGTTATAAAGAGCAGCAAGGCAGTTGTCGAATATTTCTGAATTTTCTAAAGTTAAAACTAAGCACAATGGCTTCATGATTTTATGAATGCGCAGCGACAGAAAAACTTTACAATATAGTACTCAATGGGATTCAACAATAATAATAATCTATTATTACGTATTTTTCAAAGACCAGTCATTTTTATTGGTTTTGGTAGAAACAACTACATTCTAACTGTTGGTAAATCGGTGTTAATACGCTAAACAATGTTTTCAAAATTTATTGTTTATACACTACGAAATATTGACCACATTATTGAGTTGAAAACATAGATGTTGACGCTCGTGATTGAAAATAAAATCGTTCGAGCCTTGTTGAATATTGCACGTGGTGTGCCGAGTTAGTTTATTATATTAACCCTTTGCCTTATAATGACGCCTCTCAGGCGTGACGCACACAACCGCTGCAACGCGACAAATTCGGCCCCTATTTTCACCACGATCGAACTTCGAGCTCAATTTTAAATTGATCCTGTCCATCGATGATCGTCATATCCAAAATATCCCTAACATTCGAGCAATGTTTATCCATCTTCACGTTACAACAATAATTGAATCGCTCCGTCTGACGCACTTGCCGGCAAAATGATAAGTTAAGGGGTTAATACTATTACCAATACTCGAAGGACCACTCCAAGGTTTGGAGACTATGCAAAATGTTTCTAACTAGGTTACTATTCGAGTTTATTTTCTATACTATGTTTTATGTCTGTTCTGAGCTATACGACTTACTATTAGGTTGGTGCAAAAATAATTGCGGTTTTGAAATGTAAACAGTAAAACAATATATATTGGGTTAGAATAAAGTCCCTTTCGGTTGATCAGTATTGGTCATAAATCTTTCAAATTGTTATGCATTTTTTGGATTACCACACAATATTTAATTCCTATCATTGTTTCGCCAGGTTTGAGAAAATTGTAATGAATAATCCCAATTCTGGACCACCAAACAGTAATCATAACCTTTTTTTGATGTAGGTTTGATTTTGGAAAATGTTTTGGCTTTTCATCTTTGTCTAACCACTGAGTAGATCACCGTCGATTATCGTATAAAATCCATTTTTTATAGCACGTTATGGTTTGTTCAAGAAATAGGTCGTTTGTGTTTCTTAAAAGCAGAGCCGAGCAAATTTCAAACCGACGAAATCTTTGACTTTCGCTTAGCTCGCGCGGTACCCATTTATCGAGTTTTTTGCATTTGCCAATTCGAAATAAGTGACGAGCAACCGTTGAGTGATCTACATTTAGTACCTCCACAATATCTCGAGATGTTTTGCGTGAATCTGTTTCGATAAATGTATTTAACTCATCATCGCCGATCAGGAATGTCCGCGACCCTCTTCGTCTTCAAGCCTTTCATTACCATTAAGAAATTTTTGGAACCAATGTTGTACTGTACATTCAGTCACAGTTCCCTGGCCAAAGACTCTGTTAATTTTGCGAGCAGTTTCTGCAGCTTTACGTCCAAGTTTATACTCGTATAACAATATCGCACGAATTTGTAATTTTTCCATTTTTTACTTTTCTAACAAAATATGACGAAATGTCAATAAACAGAAACAAGTAACAAACATATATTGATAGAGTCAACTTCACGCTTTAAAATGGTGTAGCATATGAACGTAGTTTCAAAACAATTTATATTATATTAATCGCTGAAGCCCCTGGTTGCAAAAACCGCAGTTATTTTGCACTAACCTAATACTATTCTATCCTTGGCGAGTTACTATATTCCAACTATACTTGTACTATTCTATCTTTCAACTTGTTCTATCTGTACTATGTGTTACAACTAACTAATTTCAATCTTCACGTCACCTCGGTCAAGTATTCTTGACGGGGGCGAATGATTCCGATTGGATGAGTGCAATCTACAAATTTGTGGAAGGGAAGCACAGGTTTACGCTCTTCTTGGGCCCCTCCACTCGTAAATATTACAAGTTTCTCTCTTTAACCGTGGCAGGTAATAAGGGTCAGGAAGTGCACTGACTTTGGCTAATCATGCTAGAAATAACGGGATCGAAAAAGGTAAAAATATTAATCTGGCGACCAGATGCGAACAATAACTAGAAAAGGCTACAGGAAAGTTCGCGTGTCTTTATGGCTTCCTATATTTATGGCTGCCACGGTGCGGTCCTTGAACCCTTCGAAGGCACGACGGTCTTATGGCTAATTGCTATATTCAAATTCTAAAATCTATTTGTATACGCATCCGCATCAAAACCGAACCGTTTCAGCTCGCGACTATGAGGGTCGTAAATCCTCACCTGATTATTCGATGTCGTTAGATAACGTATTTCCTGACTGGTAAATTAATAGAGTCAAGATGTTTCTTTGAGTGTTTGGTTTAGAACTTAGACTTGTTTAACTTAAAAAATATAATTTATTCGTAAACGCGAATAATATAAACTAGAGGATCGTGTCGGATGATTGATGTGTTTTGTATGATAGTTTAGTGTATTCAGTTTGAGTGTATGATGTATTCACATCGGGAGTTAGTTGTATTCTCTGTGAAAGGTGCTTTTATTCTGTCTTAGAGACGCAAAAATATCGTCTAGGTAAGCTCGTGTAGGCGTGTATGATGAGGGTATTCTCTACGATTCACGGAAATGAAGTTGACGGCGGAAACATAGAAAATCTCCTGATTGGTGTGAAAATAATGGTGTGGGGTCTAGAGTGACCGCCTAAGTGTGACGTCAGTAGTTTTTGGAAAAGCCAGGAACTCGTGACGTAGAAGTTTTATAGTTTTGGATCCTTGAGCATAGCAAGCAATAAAGTTAGGATGCGCCTTGGCGTTAAGAAAACACATTTCTAAGAATAGCGAAGAATGAATGAACTATTATAAGTAATAAATATAGTGTTGGGAAACCGGATTCGGAATAAGAATGATTAACTCTTGTACAAGTTAATTTATTGTAACATAACTTAATCCTAGTCTAGCTCCTAACGTAAAATATATAAAACAACTTGAACCAGCTCGGAAAAGTACTAGATGAAATCTGAGCTTGCGAAATAAATGTAACTGCGAGCAACCTTGCTTACAGAAAAAACTATTGGTTAACAAGGTGTTTGTACGAGGGTGGAGGAAAAGAACAAGGGTGAGGTAAAGAAGGGAGGGAAAATGGATTTTGGGGAGTGGGAGTTAGGAGTACCTGGATGGTCTAGGGCTGGTGACAGGGAAAGGGCCTAAGTTTAAGGATAAGAAAAAGGAAATGGCATGGTAAAGAGAAAAGAGTGCAAATACATAGTTGGGACCTCCAACAATAGGTAAAGCGTTGATTTTAAAGACATCCGCGGAGTACGTAGTGGCTTCATGAGTTCATTGCTGATATAGAGGGTTTCTAGCTCGCAAGGGCGATGGTTAAAATGGTTTATGGGTTTACGCGATATTTGTCCGCGTAACACTATTCTAATACTAAAGGCATTGTTAGCTGTAAGAACCTTTACAGTTTAATAGTGGGCCTAAACAATAGATAAAATAAAAACAAATCAGGATGACATATTTATGCAACACGCTGTAATTTTCAATAAGGAAAAGTCTCTGTTCTAGCTCGCCTCTTTTTGTCAACTTTCGCGAAGACAGTAAATACAGCAGCAAACACTAGCAATACGTAAAAGAATTGAAGCAATTACAGCTAGGAAACGTCGCAAATAATTACGGTCCACCTCGCAGAGAAATTACTTCGTAACGAAAAGAATTCCGCGACCCGTACTTCAAGGCTTGCAAATCTCTTAGTTAACAGCAGCAAAATCTCGGATCGATCAACTAACGAAGTTATGACCAAGCTGGTGCATTAATCTGCTGACGATATAATCGTTTTTTGCCAGTAAGTTCAACTTCGTACTAAAGTTTGTTCCGGGAACTATCGCTCACGGTATGTCACCGATTACAATTTATTATCGAATAAGCTAAGTGATTTAACGGGCAAAAATGATTAATCGGAAAAACAAATAACACTATAATAGTCAGCAGGACATGAAACCGCCACTATAAAATTCTTATAAATTATTGCGAGCTGCATACGAATCTGAAATGCGTGTTTCTCTAGGTCGTTCAGTTTTTGAACAAATTAATGTTAAAAAAATTGCAAATTTTCAACTTTGGAGATGTTTTGTGCTTTTATCATTGCAATTTTTCGGTAGCTTTTTGCGCGAGGAAAATCTGTGGAGTTCAATGACCACTTAAGTCTAAATTGAAAATGAACTATGAGAAGAAGTAAAGAATGAATAATACATATACCAGTTTATAGAAAGATTCTTTATCTCGATGATGGTTAACACTCATTTCGACGTAAGCTTTTTAATAATTTTAGCAATTGAAAATAAGAAACCTAAGATCCGTCATTTGACGGATCCCGTGAACCTAGTGCTAAACATACAGTGTTGCGGAAAGCAACAGTCCAGACTACAGTAAAAGTCCGCACAGTGCAGCGGAGGCCGGAATCGAAACGTGCACTATGGCGACCGTGGAAGCGAAATTTGATACTCGGTGAAAAAAGAAACCGCCGCTGAGACGGTGAGGCATATAAATGTACGACGATGTTCGAACAGAGGGATACGATGTGCACAGTGGCGATTCGGTATGTATTTTCGAGCCAATCTAAGGGGGGATAGTCGCCACAGTGGCGCTCCGGTATGTTTTCGAGCCAATCTGAGGGGGAATAGACGCCACAGTGGCGATCCGGTATGTGTTTCCGAGCCAATCTGAGGGGGGATAGTCGCCGCAGTGCACAATTCGGTGCGTGTTTTCGAGCCAATCTGAGGGGGGATACGACGCAAACCGAACGTAGAAAAGGATAGCGATAGAAAAACAAAGAGGGACTGAGGTTCGAGACATTCGGCAAACATGAAAGACTCCTGCGTGTTCTGTCTTTTAAATTCAAAAATCAAAATTCTTTATTTTTGGTTTTTTGTGAATTAAACTTTTACCATCGTATTCGTCTCGATTTTCTGATTAAAATAATACCAAACACGATATAATTACTATTATAATTACCTGTGTAACAAGCCATAAAAGTTTATTTGTATCTCTGCCGTAAATGTAACGTCCAAAACATTTATGGCTTGTTACACAGGTAATTGTGATCGTAATTATATCTTGTTTGGTCTTATTTTGATCGGAAGAACCTCACGAATGTGTTAAAAAAGTTTGCAGTCAAAAAAATATAAATATTAAAAAGTTCTATTGCTAAATTTCGAACTGGAGATCTGTCAGCCCCCATCAAAGGGACCGCGGCGAGAATCGTGTTACACTTGGACTGGCTCGAGCGAGGCGAACATAAGCGCAGCAATGACGCACGCATAGGCGCACGAAGAGACGTTTTCCACTGTGGCGAACAACCGAGTAGTGCACTCTGCGGGCTTTTACTGTATTAATACAAATGAAAAAGAAATAAAAAGTGCAGTTGCTGCAGGATCTTTGACATCCGCATACATTTACATTTTTAATACAAATTAAGTTGTTTATGTAGAATTAAAACAAAAAATTTGTTTTTAATAAGTTTTCGGTACGTAACCTCCCTTTTTGTACTGGCTCTGTGTCTGATATAACACGGTTTCACACAACACGGCATTATCTAGGAACCTATCTACCGTGTTATAGGAGGGTTACCTGTACAGGGTGTCCCAAAACGAACGAAACATCCGGAAATGGGAGGTAGCTGGGGTTATTCTGAACAACTTTTTCCTTTGCAAAAATGGCGTATGGGGCTTCATTTTTAAATTATTAAGGAAAAACATCGTCCAATCAGAACGCGAGAATCGCGCGCCACGCGATTCGATCGCGACCACGGCCAATTATAACTCGCGCTCTGATTGGTCGGTGTTTTTCCTTAATAATTTAAAAATGAAGCCCCGTACGACATTTTTGCAAAGGAAAAAGTTGTTCAGAATGACCCCACCTACCTCTCATTTCCGGATGTTTTGTTCGTTTTGGGACACCCTGTATATTAGATTCTCTATCTGAGCTGATTCCTGAAAAGAGCTCATGTGCGCACTATCTCGCTTCTTTTTTTTTACTGCTCTTCTGTAAATATTTCATTTCTTTTTCTAAGTTTTCTGTTAATTATGTATTAATATATGTCCATGTTAAGCGACCGTATAAATATTACAACTAAAATTGTCCATTTTCTAAAATAACGTCGTCTTTTTGACCCAATATTTCAACAGCTCCACTTACTCTGTGTTTGACGACTATACTCGTCACCGCTTGATTATCGCGACACACACATGTGCGCGCTTCGCAAAGAGATCGCCACAGTTAACTGGTTAAACAATGTTGTTCTGACTCTTATCTATATTAAGAAGGGTGCATGGAACAAACTGCGTGAAATAAAAAAAAAGTAGCGTGCGTGGAGCAAACTATAACGTGAAGAATTTTACAGGAACTTTGTCCCTATCGCGTACAAGGATTGCAAATATCGTGGAAAGTTAATTATATACAACGAGAAGCTCCCTGCATGTGGCTTAGTCTACTGTCCGTGAATGATAAACATTTCCTACATATAATATCGTTTATGAACGGAGCTGATTTTATGAGAGACGAGGTATTTAATATGCGGCGGCGTGGCGCCGCGCAGTACATTTCCACTAGGCTAGATAACTATACAGGATGTACCTACATATCATGCTATCTGACGTCCCCATGGTTTCAAAAATTATTCCAGAATTCCTTTATCATTTTATAATCCACACCTAGTATTAAATGAAAATTGCAACAAGAAATTTCTCTTACTTCTGTTATTTCTTGTATTAATATTAAATATAAATCAACTAATTAATACTTTTTACGTTAGCGATAGGTCATCGTTTTGGTCGAAATGAAGAGGCTCCTAAAACACAAGAAGTTTAAGAAAGCTTCCACAATATCCTATATTACACAGATTTTTAACAATAAAACTACCAAACCGATTAAATGATCGGTTTAACAAATTTCCAATTTCAAATTACAAAATTTTTCAAGACGCTTTTCTTGAAATCCATGGTATTTCTCATCAAGATAAAAAATTAATATGTGTATTAATTTATGTTTCATCCTTTGTTTATTCATTTTCCGACTTGATTTTTAATTTCGAAATAATCATGCATAATACGTCCGTAATTTTAATATTAAAGATTAAAATAGTTAATGCAATTATAAATATTAACTAGTGATTAAGTAACAACGATTAAACGTTAAAATACGAGTTACAGTGTTATGCAAATATGTAATTATGTAAACATAAGCGAAAATATCTACCAAGCTAGGAACTACGCGACGTAAAAAATTACTACACGATATGGACCCTCAAAATTCGCTTATGTAGAGATTTTATAGTAAATCTTGGCCAGTTGTCAATTTATTAAACTACACGAGCGTCGATTTCCAAAGCACGCATCGCAGAGTTGCTATTATTATACTGCAGGTAGCAAGCACGACCACATGCGCGGGTAACAACACCAACCGCGTCACTAAGTAAATTGCGTTTCTAAGTAAACCTTGTGGCCTTTATTATTCCCTTCCTACCAACCAACCTAAACGCCTCATGCGACCCTAGTATGTTCATGAATAACCTAAGCGTCTCACTGCAACCCTGGTTTACTCATCATCATCCAGCGAGCAGCGTGCCTATATCGTACTGTTACAAATGTTTGCAATGCATATCTGGGCTAACTGATCTTACCTGCTGTTGTTTATTCAGAGTAACACTTTATTGGTAATGTATGGGCCGATATGCCTGGCGACCACTTTATAAGGCCTAAGCCTTCAGAATTAAGGAGGTTATTGAAAATTGCAAAATAAGTTAAGTGGTTTACAAAATGAAGTCCTATTGGATGTCATAAAATGTGCGTAGTTCATGTATGTTGATAGAAATTCATCATACTTTAGCAGTGAAGTTAGAGGCTACTAGATGAATGATCTCCATACAAATGGGTACGTTGTGCTGACCACATTTCTTCACTTTGCTCCGTGGACCGATTATTAATTATTAGACTGAAGTGTTTATCCAGTTATGATATATCTGGGTTGGCAAAAGGTGAATAAATTACTTAATATGTGATACCCACAATCTATCGGTTAAATTTATGTTTAGCTAGTGGATTTTGGTGTATTATAAATGATAATTTTATACCGATGTAGGGTGTGAGGTAGATTAAGGTGTGAATGAAGAGTATTTATGACCGAGTAATTGGGATCGAGTGACCGAGAAGGATGTTTGTTACCGAGTGACCGAATTAGGGAGATTGAGGTGCGAATGAAAAGTGTTTATGGACGAGCGATAGAGATCGAGTGACTGAGAAGAGCTTTTGGAACTGCGTAATCGAACTGAAGACATTGGGGGGTGCGAGGGCTGAATGTTTAGGTTACAAGATAAAAAGGTGCGTGAATGCAGCGAGCGGGTTAGTCGTAGATGAGAAGCGGGAGAATACAGAGCGAAAGAGTATAAAGAGAGTATTGAGAGAGTATTGAGAGAGTATAGAGAGTTAAAGAGAGTAATAAAGAGTATTTGTCCACACATATTAATAAAGACGTTATTAAAAATCCTACACTGATTATACTATATTTGCTGAATAATTAACAGAGTATTTGCTTCGTAAAATGGAACGAATATTTATTATAATAATACAAGAGTGAAAAACAGAAAAAGTTAGTATAAGTGTTCACTCCTGATCGCGCTGCAAACTCAGTGACTGTTCCTAATAAGTGCTGGAACCGAACTAACACACCGGTACAGAAGGCTTTTTTTAAGGGAAAAGGGAAAAGTTTAAGAGAAAGTTTCCCCTCTAGAAGGGAAACTCGCACTTTCTCTTAACGGTCAACTACAACCTCGGCACAGGGTTCGAGCTGACCGTTTTTTTATGGCCCTTAGTTATTCCTAAACATCGTGTCGTTGAACGTACTTCTTTACTTTCGAAGAAATATATTCAAAATATTTACTCGGGATTTATGTAAAAATCCAACAATATTAATATATGTATACATTACTAATTATATAATATATTACTGCATTAAAAAATACTAATTAATACTTATAGGGGCATATGTAGTCGATATTATGTGATTATGGGGACATTCGTAGCCAGGGATATATGAAATTCGTTTGATACTTGATTTACAATGGTGAAACACTTTGTCAACGAAATGATCATACATGACGACAAACGTAACACTTGACATGTGTAAACCAGTTTAACAATGTATGGTGTGGCAGATTCGAAACTGGAGATGGTCAGTTCGTGTAACTATTCTGGCTGTAAGTGAGCAATTGATATAATACAAAATGAGCTGCTATTTCAAAGCAAAGTCATATTAACTTAGCACCACATACATTTAACCTTGAACAATGTGCATTTACGTCCCTTTACGTGAGATATAGCAATAAATTTCTAACCTAGTAATTTGACATAAACGGTAGAAAAGTATTTGGATTATTATTTAGATATTTCGATTATTATTAGTTGAATAAAAATTTATTGGAGTACAAAATAAAATAAAAGGTTAATCTATTTCATATTCAAATATTGAAATAATATGGAGACAAATCTTTTTCACGTTCAACTAAATTAACCCTTTACGCTCAAAGGTATTTTCAGTGGTAACAGATAGCAACTGTAAGACTTTTTGGTTAAAAGATTTGATGAACTTTTTTAAAGTTATTATTTGTGCAATATTAATTGCCACCATTAGCTATTTCATTATGTTAATACATCATGTGTGTAACACTACGGATTTAGTTGAAAAATACCTATTGTAAATTACTATATTATATAACGTGGTGAGTGTGAGTCACCTTTCGAGTGCAAAGAGTTAATGTGCAATAGTTTTAAATATCATCTACATAAGTATGATGATACAAGTACCATTCAAATTACATATTTGAAAAGTTATTATTAAATTAAGACAGTGTATCTGAAAATATTATATTATTGAAGCTGGAATTTGAGTTCTCTTTGTAGAAGGAAACAAATTTATTACATCAATCCAGTGCTTTCGAAAACGTCAAGAAGAGATAGACGATCGTATGTACCCTTTTAACGTCCTTTCAGCAAAACCACAAGAGACTTCATGATCCTTTCTCAACGTGCTGAGATGATTGTTTTCTGCCAATACCATATCGTTGAGACGAGACGATCCTAGAATTCCCATTGAGACTCGAATCTTAGTTCCATTTTGTCGAAGAAGCTCATGAGTCACAATAATTCTGTAGCTAGGTGGTTTCATTTTTCTCGATACTCTTCCGTAAGTAAAGGATCCGAACTCTCGCCAAAAATACCGTCGACATCGTTTAAAACGATTAATTGAAATTGAAACTAGTCACCAGAAATCGAAATGATTTGTGGTGTGGCATACTGTTTTATTGTTGCACGTAATAATACAGGATGTCCCAAAAATGTTGAAGGGGCCGAAAATGAGAGGTAGGTGGGGTCATTCTGAACAACTTTTTTATTTCCAAAATTGTCGCATGCGGCTTCATTGTTAAATTATTAACGAAAAACACCGACCAATCAGAGCGCGAGAATCGCGCGCCACGCGATTCGATCGCAACCACGGCCAATTATACAGAGTGTTCCACATTTTAGGTACGAGCCGGAAAGGGGTGGTAGGTGGGGCTATTCTGAACAACCTTTTCCTTTGCAAAAATGTCGTATGGGGCTTCATTTTTAAATTATTAAGGAAAAACACCGACCAATCAAAGCGCGAGTTATAATTGGCCGTGGTCGCGATCGAATCGCGTGGCGCACGATTCTCGCGTTCTGATTGGACGATGTTTTCCGTTAATAATTTAAAAATGAAGCCTCGTCCAATATTTTTGCAAAGGAAAAAGTTGTTCAAAATAGCCCCACCAACCACCCTTCTCCGGCTCGTACCATAATTGTGGGACACCCTGTAACTCGGGCCTACTCTTCTGCCTCCGAGCGCGCGCGATTCTCGCGCTCTGATTGGTCGGTGTTTTTCGTTAACCTACCTCCCATTTTGGGCTCCTTCAACACTTTTGGGACATCCTGTATAAATTATCATGTAAGTTTCACGTAATAGTATAAGTTATCATGTAAGTTTTACGAAATAGTAATTCAAAATATCGCAAACACCCGGGTACAGTACAACGTCGATATAAGTGAATCATTCAAATCCAAACTTTTGCTTATATCGTGTAATTCCGACAGTTACTCGCATTAGTATTCGGATGCAGTGCAATAAATGTGTCCCAAATTACGTCGTGCTTGGTCTCATTTTAATAAAAAAAATGTTAAAAATCTATTATTCAAAGTATCATAATAGAAAATTCAGAAATAAAAAAGTTTTTAGAAAGAAAAATTCACGAATTGATATTATCTCACGAGTATAGCAAAGCGTACATAATATTACAAACCTAGATTACATTAATAAGAATTTTTTACATTAACTTCATTTTTCATATTGCATAGATCACCTTCACGAATATCAAGGCTTTATTATATTAAACATACAATATTCGGATGAAATGAAACAGCCATTTTTCATTGGTCTAGTAACTTTCCAAGTATTAGAGATACTCGATAAGGTCAGACAGTTATAGCTTTACTTTGAATATTGTTGCGAACCGAACATTACGATTTAATTAATTCAATTAGTTTGTAGTTTATGATAGTGTATCGCTGTCAAATAGTTTCCCTGAGTAATTAAAAGCTTGCCACCTTATATTTCCTCTATTTAAGGGGTTAAGTACTTGGGATCGGAAAAGTTACGTGATTTTCAAGAATTTTTTTTGTCATTATAATAAATATTTTTAATAATTCTCAAAACACTATAAAAAAGTTCATATCTTAAGGTGTATATATAAATTTTTGTATGAAAAAACATTAAAAAACAAATGAAATATAACTCGTCTCCAAGATCGTAAGTTTTTTTGCGGTGACCACGATATTTTCGGAACGCCTTATCTGAAGTCAAAATCCAAAAATAGTGCATTAGTACATTGTGTTACGAAGTACCTGAACGAAGGATTTTTCATTTTGATTACAAAATTCTTTTTTATTGCAATAAAACCAAAATCTGTCCTCCTCGAACCATTGATTTTTTCGTAAAATTGTTGTTATTTTTGTAAAAATCAAAATTTTACGAAATCCTTCGTTCAGGCCCTTCTTGACGCAATGTACTAACGCACTACTTTTTGATTTTGACTTCAGATAAGGCGTTCCGAAGATATTGTGGTCACCGCAAATGATATAAAAAAAAACTGGCGATCTAGGAGACGAGTTATATTTCTTTTGTTTTTTAATATTTTTTCATATAACAATTTATATATACACTTTAAAATATGAACTTGTTGATAGTGTTTTGTGAATTATTAAAAATATTTATTAAAATGGCAAAAAAAATTCTTGAAAATCACGTAACTTTCCCGATCCCAAGTAGATATAACCCCTCAATGTACTGTTTGTCTGTAATGAAACATATTTAGCGTGTATTTGATGCAATAATTATAAACGATAATCGAAACGAAATTATATGAACACTGTTTTAGTGCATTAAAAGACTTTCACAGGAGTTTTATTTTTCATACGATTTTTCCATGTATCTCTCTTTTCTGTGTTCATACAGAGAAAGAAAATCCTTTAATCGATAGAGACATTAACGTGCATGTTTGAAGAATTTTAGAGTTCTGAATATTTACAACGTATAACCTGCGGAAAAGTCTAATCTAATCAATTATTCATAATCTTTTGTTAATTTGATCTATTTATTCTAATAGAATGAATGCTATTTGCAAATACGACGATAAACACTTTAATCAAAGTTACACATGTGCCATAGCTACTTAAAGTGTGAGTACATTTCTTCAGAAAACTCTGGGCATATTTTCAAATTATTAGATTTGTAAATTTTTCAATTTAGAAATGTGAAAATTTGAAAGTTTCAGTACGGCATCGCTTTACAATGAACGTGGTTTCTAGAACAAATACATAATTTTTCAATAGACGATTACTTCCGTTAAAAAAGAAAAGAAATAATGAATACCGAGGGAAAGTTAACATCACATTACCGAAGTTACATTGCTACTATTTACATCAGAACAGCAGATTCAAGCACATTAAACGAACCTTTACATTATCGATCCATTTAAATTTCTATTAAAGATACGATTTGTATTCAACGAATAAATCAAGAAGAAGTAAATTCAAGTTTCATAAGAACACCACGAACTCTCTTATTTCTCGCGATTCTATTAAAGGTCCTCGTTAAACGTCCACTTCTTAATTGATGGTTCAATTTATCGTTCAACCGTAATGATTCGTTTAACTTTCCTTTTCGTAAGTCAGAATGAACTAAATTTTGTTCACATTTTCGTTAAAAATTATGCAAATCTCACTGTCATTTCTAACATATCTGCGAATAATGTATTTGAAATATCACAACAATATGATCTTCGATAAGTACAAAAACACTGCGCAACAAATTTGAACATTTTTTCGACGTTTCAAATACCACTATTTGTTTCTCGTGCTGATTACGAATCTGCAACCCGTTTGTCTCCAGCACGACAGTTTTTGGAAAATTTGATTTTGAAAAAAAAAACACATTTTTCAAATGCAAACGAATTTTGCGAGGTAATTATAAAAGATACTAAAACTCTGATTATATCAGACGATTCTATAGACTTTCCTGAATACAACGGTATATATTTGTTATGCGTTGTGAATATTTAAACATGTTTAAACAATCATTGAATGCGAAGAGACACCGATTCTGCACCAATTTTTCCGTATATTTTTAAATTTATCTTAAAAAGAAAGGGTCCAGTGGAAAATCGAACTATATCGCGCGATAGAGCAGACTTTCACCTTTAAAAAGAACCCAAAGAAAGTTGAAACGTTGTTTTTTTTACGATACCAGAAGCAAAATAGCAACGCCTATGTTAATGCGATGCAAGGAACGATCTCTGTGGCGTGAGAACCACTGTCCTCGCTACGTTTCCCGCGTTGCTATTTTGCTTCTGGTATCGTAAAAAAAAAGACGTTTCAACTTTCTTCGGGTGCTTTTTAAAGGTGAAAGTCTGCTCTATCGCGTGATATAGTTCGATTTTCCACTGGACCCTTACTTCTTAAGATAAATTGAAAAATATACGCAAAAATTGGTGCAGAATCGGTGTCTCTTCGCATTCAATGATTGTTTAAACATGTTTAAATATTCAGAACGCATCCAAAATATATACCGTTGTATTCATGAAAGTCTATAGAATCTTCTGGTGTAATCAGAATTTTAGTATCTTTTATAATTACCTCGCAAAATTCGTTTGAATTTGAAAAATGTGTGTTTTTTTTTCAAAATCAAATTTCTTAAAAACTGTACGTGCTGGAGACAAACGGGTTGCAGATTCGTAATCAGCACGAGAAACACTATAATGATCGCATAGTGGCATTTGAAACTTTTGTTAACTGTTGGACAGTGTAATCTGACACATCCTCAAATATTCATTACAATTAACACAATATTATAAGTTTTAGAAATAACTTAACAATTTTGAGATTAGCATCGAATATTTTACAAACACTGAAAACATTGTAAACAGTTGTCAGACTTTTAAAATCGGATTCTCTGATAAACTTTTCCCATAGCCTGAATTTCAGAGCATCGCTGGCGAAATTACTTTCTAAATCGTAGCACTATATTTTGCTTGATAGCATATAGTTCATTCTCACCCGCGCTGACACGTTTAACGCGCGAAATTGAAAAATAAACGACGACAGCAGCGGGAATAACGAAATTTTCCAGTTGCAATTCGTTTTGTCCCCTTTAACGTTCCAGATAATACGGTCTACAGATTGATAACTGGAAACAGTTCATCGCCAGGTGTTGGAAGTTCGCAGTATCGTTATCTCCACAAATTACTCATGGTACATATGTATATTCATGCAAACGACGGCCTGATCGTGTTCATAACTGAAAATTCGAGAGAATGAATTGCCTGTTACCGGGACGTAGTAAACGTTTTATAATTCTTCGTCTGTGGTCATACATTAAAAGCGACAAATTTGTAACAATAACAGATATATCTTCGATCAATAACGAAAAAGTGATTACCTGCCAATAAAAATGATACATGCTGCATCAATAAAACTACCTGTAGCTATCAACTGTTACGCAGACAATTGCACTCCAGACCATGGAAATTGGAAACATTTTTCGTTCTGCCGCTGAATATTGCGATTGTTTCCATTTAAATGGAAGTGTATCCTCAATCACTGTTTGACCTTTTCAATTACCTAGACCATCCGGACCATCGTAAAATAAAGGTATTAAACATGGCGAAGTAATAGTTTTATCATTGTTTCTAATATCGCTCGAAGCACCTTTATACTGCACGTAGAATACGGTTTGAAACCAAAAATAACACACTATTTATTGTTTTTTTTTTTTTTTTTTTTTTTTAAATTGAATGCTTAAGGTCACATGCACCTTTTTAGGTTATTATTGACCACATTAGGTTTGGAACTGTGTCGTAACCTGTAGGTATTACATTTAATGATAGATTCCAATATCTCTCAAAAAGTTAAGAACTTTGCTGCACAAGTTTACATTTTGTAGCATGTTTGTTACGTTTAATATGTTATATTTTGCCCTTTGGGCGCAGTATTTAGGGCACTGCATTAAGATATGATCAATAGAGATTTGTATATTGTACACATCGCACATCATTGAGCTCGATTTGGTAATAAGAAAGGAGTGTGTTAATTTGGTGTGGCTTATTCTTAATCTATTTGTATGTGCGTCGCAGTGTCCACAATTATATTCGTGACGATTGAACGACGCGTGGGATTATTGGCAATCCCGACAATTAAGAATAGTGGACTGTATTTGGAATGGTATGCGTAACTACGACACAATTACAAAGAATAGTTAAACTTTATTAGTAGTTGGCGGATAAAATATAAATGTTTAAGTACAACAAATGGGTACTAAAACTAAAATACTATAAGTTGAATATATGTAAACTAAACGAAAACGAGTGACTGAATGTATACTGTTCGAAAACTATGGAATGAATGAATTTCCGAAGCTTCTCACAATCCAAGAAAGCTTGGGGTGGGCGTGATGATTTTAGGAAAAGGTGAAGGAAAAACTGCAACTATTTTCTGATTCGTTAAGCAAATTAGGGCGGAAATGGAAATGTGGAGAGGGATAGAGGCGTTTCCAAAATGTTCGTAGCCAGTAATAAATTTAAGGAATACCTCGACATCTATAGAAAATACGAAACAAAGACTCTAGTACTAAGGTGAAGGATGATGAAACCCAGATGGGACTAAACAAGATACGAAAAACTCTGAACGAAATGTAACGATTCCCTGGGTCTTATTCTTGCTACGGGACAAACAAACCTCTTGACTTTCTAAAGCTATGGTAAAGTGTTCGAAGGGATGAAAAAATCGAGGACTATTGTATCGAGGAAACTTTGGGTGGTCGCCTAATTCGCTCGGCGCTTACTGTAATTTACGACCTAACACTATTAGTTAGTATCACTTGATCTGTTCGGTTCATAAGCACTGCTGGACTAATATCGTATATATTATCACGAATTTTATGTAATGCTGTAGGTGATGAAGATTTCTAATTTCTGTTCCACAATTCTTTTGCAGCTTCGATGATGTGTTTTTGAAAGTCTTGGTAAGGCACAAGTATACGGAGCGTTTCGGATACTGTAGTGCTTGCCCTTTTTGCTGCTGAATCTGCTTCTTCGTTTCCTTCAATGCCTATGTGTGCCGGGATGCAAGAGTATAATAAATCTTTACCGATCTTTTTAGGTATAGCGTTCTTTTCAATAATATTATGAATTATTGCGTTGTTAGTTTCCAGATTTTGTATAGCGGATATGACACTTTGGGAGTCGGTTAATATAATAAATTTGTTACACTCTGATTGCTCAACATACACTAGAGAATGGACAACAGCGTATGTTTCGCTAGTAAAAGTAGTTTGGTAACTTGAATAAACGTTGTTCTTCGAAGGTGTACACTGCACCTCCTGTCCCTTCTTTTGATTTGGAGCCATCAGTAAATATTTGCTTGTGACTTGGATAATCACAGGTTAGTTCTAGATATAGGGTTTGAACAATGCTTCGGTCTGTAGTTTTGGTGACTTGTGTGATTTTGTCGATTATGCGAGGTGCTTCTATTGTCCATGGCGGAATCGCGAATTGTCTTCTTGCAAAAACTGGAGGAACTATTTATTGTTTTAGCACTGCTAATATAGATTATCGCGTAGCTTCATTATTTATCTACCCATGACAGTGTTTAACCAGAGGAAATATATTTATTTTTTCTTCTTTTTTCAGATTTTCTGGAGCAGTAAAATATGAAAGTTGAGAAAGTGCTACAACTTTTTCGTATATGAGCATGTACACGCAATTGAAATAATACAAAATGTTGATACAGACATATGTCTGTATTATTATGGTTTTTCCGAAAATGTCCTCCTAATTGTGTAATGTAATTACTAATTCGTTTCATACAATGTATCCCTGTTAGTTAATTTATTTCGTTTCTATTCGATCATGGAGTATTCTGCGGTCTAACCAGCGCAATCCTTTCCTATGTTCAAAACGTGCATTGTGTGAGGTGGTTATTTAACTGGAAACCACGTCAACATCTCCTACGACATAGTGTCTTCAATTACAGCACTCGAGTGACAGAATGTGCTTTGCACCAGGGTGTTGAAGTTCGTGAGTCCAGCGGTCGAGCCACACCTCCAGACCCTAGTGAAAACCTCGCTACAGTGAAGCAAATCGCCCACTGCATCTGCATACCGGGTTTATGTAAGTTGGTGGACTGCAGAAATACACTCTTCAGCTATTACTCATTTTATTCCAATAAATAACTTTAGCAGCGTTGGTAAAAAATAGCAGTGACCACTTAGAAATGTTTAGGTATAGGTAATTAAGCCTACCCTAAGGAATCTTGGTATCTAAAATACAGCGTGATGAGCAGGTTCTACACAACTTTAATTCGAAACTAAATGAGGCAAAAATTTGATATATAAAATGTCCAATGAGAATAAATAAGGAAATTAATTGGTAAGGATCATTAAGGTGGTTGATCTACTTCGGATAAAAATATGTTTGAAATAAAGAAATTTGATTTTACTGAAGGACGATTAATTGATTAGTTTTATTGAAGGAAAAATGATACGTTTTTAAAGATTTACGTTAGTAAACAACACTTTACACCTTGTATCAATCATGTACCTATTATTTAATCTATTTATGTAACTATTTATATTTTCTAGCCTGCTATACATACATCACACTTTTCTACGATACTTTTGCAGTATTGTAGAATATGTGAAGCAGGAGTATTTAAGTTAGTATTTTAAGTGAATATTTAATTAGGAATACAGTAAATTCTCGCACAGTGCAGCACTTGGTTTTCTCGCACAGTGCAAAACGTCTCTTCCTGCGCCTATGCGTGCGACATTGCTGCGCTTATGTTCGCCTCGCTCGAGGCAGTCCAAGTGTAACACGAAACACTCACCGCGGTCCCTTTGATGCGGGCTGACCGATCTCCAGTTCCCAATTTAGCAATATAATTTGTTAATATTTATATTTTTTTAACAGCAAACTGTTTTAACATATCCGTGGGGTTTTTCCGATTAAAATAAGACCAAACACGATATAATTACGATCATAATTACCTGTGTAACAAGCCATACAAGTTTCGGACGTTACATTTACGGCAGAGATACGAATTCCTTAAATTCTAACGTCCAAAACTTTTATGGCTTGTTACACGGATAATTATGATCGTAATTATATCGTGTTTCGTATCATTTTAATCCGAAAAACGAGACGAATACGATGGTAAAAGTTTCATTCGCGAAAAACCAAAAATAAAGAACTTTGGTTTTTTAATTTAAAAGGCAGAACACGCAGGAGTCTTTCATGTTTGCCGAACGTCTCGAACCTCAGTCCCTCTTTGTTTTTGTATCGCTATCCTTTTCTACGTTCGGTTTGCGTCGTATCCCTCTTCAGATTGGCTTGAAAAGACATACCAAATCGTGACAGTGCGTCGCATACCCCCTTTCGATTGGCTTGAAAACACATACCGAACCATGACAGTGGGTCGTATCCCCTCTCAGATTGGCTTGAGAAGACATACCAAATCGCAACAGTGCGTCGTATCCCTCTTCAGATTGGCTTGAAAAGACATACCAAATCGTGACAGTGCGTCGCATACCCCCTTAGATTGGCTTGAAAACACATACCGAACCATGACAGTGGGTCGTATCCCCTCTCAGATTGGCTTGAAAAGACATACCAAATCGCGACAGTGCGTCGAATCCCCCCACAGATTGGCTTGAAAAGACATACCAAATCGCGACAGTGCGTCGTTCGAACATCATCGGACATATAAATGCCTCACCGTCTCAGCGACGGTTTGTTTTTTCGGCCGCCGGGAAAGGCCAGCCACGGTGAGCAAGGGACAGCCACCGAGTATCAAATTTCGCTTCCAGTATGCTCACAGTGCAGTTTCGATTCCGGCCTCCGCTGCACTGTGCGAGAATTTACTGTATTGTGTATGAATGTGTGTGCATATGGTAACATTAAGTAAGTGTTCAAAAGTTGCGATTTCGAGAAAGAGTTAAGTTATTGATTATATCAGATGTGACAGGGAGTAAACAATATAACAAAATCGTCAGACTAAAAGTAATAATTTCCTGTATGTTGTACGTGAATTTGTTAGAAACTTGTTGAAATTATTAATTATATACAGTAGCGGACAAAAGTTTAAGACTAAATGGAAAAAATAAATAATTGATTTACTGTTCATAAAAACTATAAATAGTGTTCTACTTTCGGTGTTAACTAATTAGACATTTATTTATACACTTATAAACATAATTTCAATTTGATATTTTGCTCAGTAGCGAGGTTACAAAAAAAGGAACAAAGTTCGTATAATATTTCAAATTAAATCATCGTCTTAAACTTTTGTCCGCTACTGTATAATTAATAAAATTAATTCTAACTTGAAGTACTTGCAACCTGTAAAAAATAAGTGTGTTGGTACTGCATGTGTGAGTCTACTGCTCCTGTCGAGTATTTATCAAGTGGGTATCTACCGGGTGAGTATTATACAAGAAGTAAGAATTAGCGTAGAGACAAGAAGTAAGAAATAAAAAGTATTTTATGCCTGCTACTTTTCTCGTATCTACAAAACAAATTAACGATTACCATCGCAACAAATATCAGTGAAATTTACAAGTAAATCTTAAAAGAAAAAAGATTATGTAGCGGTTAAGTCATAAATTTATTTAGAGTGCTTGGGAGGTCCTTGAGGACCCAGGCCCGTTCCAACATTTTAGTAGTAGACCCTCGCTTTTCTTTGTCAGACTTGCTCTCGATACCACATGTTTTTTCAACGGGCAGAGAGAGTTTGGAAAATCCTGGCAGAAGGCAACAGGCTCTCGTAGTATTCACATCGTATTTTATATCCATAGTTTTTATTGCCGTCATTTAGTTCCGACACCTATTTGTTATATATTATCGTTATTGTTATTGTTTTGTTTAAATATATATATTGTTGTCTGTTAACCCTTTCGCGCCGAGCGCCGCATATATGCGGCATCCACTCGACGACCTGTGGGTACGAGCGCCACATATATGCGGCATCCACTCGACGACCTATGGGTACGAGCGCCGCATATATGCGGCATCGAAATTGTGGCGATGACGCATGCAACGACATCGAAGCAAGTGCACTTCGTAGTTAATTGTTTTTACATATTTTTTACGTATTACTTATTACATTTGAAGAATGATTGTTATATTCAGCACAGTTCCTATTTAAGACTTAGAACAACATATATACAGAAACCACGCGCACTGTGCATATTTTCGGCGCGAGTTTCCGTTCAGGGACGGTACTTCGGCGGACGGGGAGCCCGACGCGAAAGGGTTAATCTGTGTCACATTTACGTACTTTTACCTCACGGTATCCTAAAATTAAATTACTGCTTAGATATTGTTGAATTTTCTGTAGGAAAGCAGCTATTGAGGATGAAAATGAATTATTACGAAATATTGAGATGGTTCCTGAAACGGCGATACTCAAGTTCAGGTGGCACAGGATACACGAGGGGAAGTCAGGAACACGTCGAAATGTTTCTTAGAACTCCATGAAAGTATGACGTATCTGTTACCACAAATATCCATTGCTCCCTGAGGTGTCTGACGCTGTAGAACAAGTTCGTGAACGTTGTTATTCAAATTTTACCGCCTTTCGATTCCGAAGGGTGACATTTAGTCTCCCTTGCAAAACTCGAGTATCGGAAGGCGAATAACGTCGTATGGAAATTTCAATCCGAACTTTTTTATTTTGTTTAGAAAGTAGAGTTTATCGTCTTCGCGAACATATCGTGTTTTCGAACTTTTGCGTCGAGAATTGGTTGTGCAATTACTTTTCGATTGTACTTCATCCTATTTGGACGTGTTTAAATCGTTAGGTATTTTATACTTATTTTTGAGGAGGTACAACAATTATAAGAATAATGTAATTGTTATTTGCAAATATTAATTTAATTTACCTTTTTATTAGTATTACATTAGGTATATGGCATTATTATATTTATGTAATACTGTGATTACGTAATAGTATGATTATATTTATTATTTGATTGCATAATATAAATTATATATAATACTTTCGCGCGCGCACGCACACACACACATATATATCAATTATACAACATAAATAATTATTACTTAATTATTATTACTTGATAATTATACTATTCAATAAAATGTAATTGCACTATAATTATAATATACGTATAAACAATTATTATAATTATATGTAATCACATACAAATTAGATATCAGTTCTTCCGCTGTTATTGATTCAACTTGAATTAATTGAGATGTTCGATACCGAAAGAGATACATACATATAACTACGAACTTTATAAATGCATAAAAGTTATATTCGTGTCATAAAGAAGTAAAAGTTTTAGGAGAAATTTAAATTGAATATTTAAAAAATTTTTATTTCATTTTACTAATGTTGTTTCTTCATTCTAAAGATGCATTCAATTGTATATCAGCAATTCAAATTTTTACATGTCTATCAAAAATTTAAATTTAATACTTTATAAATATTTAATATACTAACATAATGTAGTTAAAATATATCTGAATATTTTATTACAATAATATAATATACATTTTATATAATTTTATACAATAATATAATGTTAAATATTTATAAAATATTAAATTTAGCTTTATAACATTAATTTATATATTTATATTTTGTAACATTAATTGACTAATTTTAATATATATTTTAACTACATTATATTAGTACGATAAATATTTATAAACATTAAATTAAAATTATTAGTATATTTAAGTAAATTTAAATTCGCAATATGCAGGGTGTCCCACAATTATGGTACGAGCCTGAAAGGGGTGGTAGGTGGACTATTCTGAACAACTTTTTCCTTTGGAAAAATATTGGACAAGATGTTCGATCGCGACCACGCCCAATTAAAACTCGAGCCTACACTTCTGCCTCCGAGCGTGCGCGATCCTCGCGTTCTGATTGGTCGGTGTTTTTCCTGAATAATTTAAAAATGAAGCCTCGTCCAATATTTTTCCAAAGGAAAAAGTTGTTCAGAATAGCCCCACCTACCACATCTTTCCAGCTCGTACCATAATTGTGGAACACCCTGTATATGTTTGTGAATGTACCTGTAGTATCAAGAAATAACATATAACTGTACTATATTAATCTTTCTAGTTAAAAGTTTAGTGTTATTACTTTGTTTATCATAAGAATAATTTAACAAGTTCCTTTAATAACACGCCTTTAACAATAATGGTAAAGTCAAAGCCATTGGGGTTAGCTCCCTTTTTGTCAATTTTATTTACCTTATTTTTGTCTTCAAGTTGAAGAAAATTGTTTATTCTTCAATTTACTCCAGACTTTAATAAATCAAAAATCGTTTGCACGCACGAACATTTAATCAATTTGTATTTAATAACATGAATATGAAAATGTAATTTGCTTCCCCCTCGCTTTTCTCACCTTTGTTGTTAGGAGCAGAAAGCTTTTACAAAAGAATTTTATTTAAGGGTAATTAAATTCTTGGCAAGTGAAGTCGCTCGTGGAAACTAAACGAGTTAATGTTCCCTGTGTGTTGATGGGATGGTATTTGAAATAGCGCGGGACTTCGAATACAGGACGCTACAAAGTAAAACTACAGAAATATATGCCTTCACAAACCCGGAAGTTGATTGTTATTCTTAGCACCTTAATAAATAAAGATTGCTCCTCTTGTCGAACTACAACAAAACTTTGCTACAAAAAGTGCTAATACAAAAACGTTTGATACGAAATTTATTATGCTTCCATTAATTACATTTTGAGGAACAGCATTTTCTTTAACGTTCAACAATCTCAGAATATTCGGCACATGTTCACTAAAAATTAAATAATAACGTTGGCTTAGTCGATCAATAATCTGTAAATACAATTTCAATATTCTGAAGCAATGAAGGCGCCAAATATTCTATTCAAATAATTCATTTGAAGTATTAAGATCGACTTGTTTTTATTTCTATTTTATTTTATAATATAATATGGGGAGTATTGCAGAAATTGTGTAGATATTGCAAATTTTAGATTTTAGAAATCAAGGATTCTTAAGAATTCGGAAAATTAATAAATGTAGCATTTAAAAACTTGGTTACTCAGGAAATTGATAATGTTGAAAAATGGAAGTTTCGTTGTTTAAGAATTTGAAAATTTGGAAATCCAGAGATTATGAGAGATTGAAAAATTGCTAATTTAAGAATTTGATAAGTTAGGAATATGAAAATTTAGGACTTTGTAAATTAGAAAACCTGTAAAGTTAAAAAATTGAAGAATTTGGAAATTCAGAGACTTACGAATTATGAAGTATAAATACTTATTGGAAAATTAAAAATTAAAAATTGTTAAATTAAAAAATTAAAATTAAGAAGTTTAATAATTATGAATTAGATATGTAGTTTACTAACTTAAAAATTTAAAAAATGTTAAGATCGAAGTAAATGTAGGAATTAAATATTATTTAAACTTAAATATTTGTCCTTATACATATAATGTATAATATATTTGTATACAATGTACATCAAGTTTGCACAAGTTATTCTTGTAAAAAAGACATTGCACCCAAATACATATACAACCATAAATCAGTACCGATTAATAAACATTACTGTACGTCTTTTCTTAATATATTTCCGATAAGATAAGTACAATTACTCGATCGTTACTTATTAAATTATTAAAACGAACCTCCTCAGAGGGTCGTTAGAGAAGGAAGTCCCTCGAGATTACAAACTCTGACTGTAATACGTAACAGCCAGCAATTTACGCTTCTATGTTCAGAAGTGGGTCACTGATTGGTCTCATAAGTAGCGTCAGACACGAACGCATGACTGGATCGTTTGGAGAATTGCGGTCCATACTCGTAGCAAGTCAAACGAACGGAATACAGATGAAACTGCAAATGGTTTGGGCTCATTAAAAACCAGTATATTTTCTCTATATTTCCGACTGGTAAACGGCAATTTCTACCACGCTCTGGTAGATGCACGGTTCTTTAACGATCGCATTAAATCTCTCAACAAATTCTGCTCACTGCTGGTTATAACAGCTTGATCTTTCGAAACCACTTTTCCGTATAAAGTGTTTTCAATTCTAATTGCTTCAGTTTTTATTTCAGCAAAAATATAGCGCGGATTAATTAATTGACTTTGATGCAATTTTCTGTGAGTGCTTTGCAATCGCATCCGCGAAGACACCCGTATAATGATGGGATTTTACGGACACTTTTGAGTTTCCGTTTGTATAATTTGAAAATTTCCAAAATTCTAAACTGTTTTTGAATATCTGAGTTTCCGAATGTATGATTTGCTGATTGTACGTAATTCTGAATTTCTAAATTTTTAACTTTCTAAATTTCTCACTTGTGAAGTACAGTGTTTAACATAGAATATATTTAATATTTGGAAGTTGAAATTTTCATATTTTCAAATTCCCAGACAAAAACCTTCAAACTTGCCAACTTAAATTGCATCAACAGTAGATTAAGTAGCTCAAATTTTAAAACTTAAGTTACATTAAGTTGTATCAATGTAAAGTTGATATTTGTATATCTCTACATTTCTCTATTTTTAGATTCAATTTTCTTAAAATTCAAAATATTCCAAATTTTCCAATTTTTTAAATTTCTAACTTTTCTCGTGTTACACATTTCTAAATTACTAAATTACCAAATGTATAAATTGTTAAATCCCAAAATTCTAAATTTTAAAGTTCCTTCGTTTATAAATTTCTAAATTTCTACATTTCTACACATCTAAATATCTAAATATCTAAATATCTAAATATACAACTATTTTAATATGTAAATATCTAAGTATGTAAGTACCAAAGTATCTAAAACCTAAATTTCTAAACCTTTTAATTTCTCAATTTTTAGCCTTTAGAGTTTGAATCTCAATGGTATAGTAAGATTTTGTCTCAAATCATTCATTTTCCAAATAAATTTATAAATTTTCAAAAGATCAGAATTAGTTTTAAAATTAGTTGAAATGTTGTTTAGACATAGTTAAATGCTTTCAGTGCCGTAAAAGTATATGTGTATAATTTTATATGTGAATATATATAGAATCATTTGTTATTTTTATTTTTCATGTTTGTTCAAATAATAAATTTATTCTGATCGGTACTTTCAATTGATATATTATAACTTTGTAGACATTTGCATATCATAATATTTGTGCCAGGCTCTGTGCTTCAAAATCGGTCATGATTTTTTGTTATTGACTATAGATGTTGTTTTATAATAAGAAGTCAAGTATTGTATATTAAGAAGTTGTTACAGCTTTATTATACTTCAATCTTCATACCGATATGCCATAAGTGCCTTACGATCATTCTGTGTCATCAAATTTGATAATTTATTTTTAAAGTTAGGCATTTCACATAAAAAAAGTTAAGAAAGAATTAATGTAAATAGTGAACGAAAAGCGAAATTGCAATATAAAGTATAAACTCGAAACATGATACCTCGTCGATAATTTTCTTCAACAAGATCTTATAACAGAGTCCTGCTTCGATCCTGCTATACATTAAACTTATTTTTCTCTATCGTTCAATACTGACTAGATAATATTCTCGTTGAAACGAGATCGGAATCTGTGTCGTTGATGCCGTCGAACGACAATGGACAAAAAAGAAGTTACGATCGCTCCTTACCGATAATATTCTGCCCGTCGAGGGAACGTGACCGACCAACACGATTCCTTGTTGAAACCATTTCAAACTGCTCCTCAAGGAACAATCGATCCCTCAGAAGGATGAGACGGAGTTGGTTGCAACTTACTTCTGACTCGACACTATTGGCAATCACGACTTTTATATTCTCTTTGCAAAGGTATTGATAATTTACAATAATCTTTACAATAATCTTAACTTAAAATATAACATATTCAACAGAAATTGAGAGACTAAAAATGTATTTCATCGGCGGTAATTAAGACACAGTTATGATTTTCAAATGAAATCATTCTGAATCGTATTTGTTTTTAAACGAACGAACCACAATTCATAATTAATTATTGTTAAAAAGGAACGTTGAAAGAGGACGACTACATGGATACAATATGTGATAGGGTGAGGTCACGACCCTGAATATTGCACTTCGTGCCGTCTAAATTACTGTTCGAGGGACCACCCAATTTTGGACGGAATTGGGACCGTTAATAATGTCGAAAGACTACGCTGAGTTTTTATTGTTGATGATTTTTATTAGAGTTCGTACAGCAATACGTCCCGCACTTTACAGAGTTTTCTCTTAGACTGTTAGTTCCTCGTTTGGAGCCGCTATTTAAAGGACTAAAAAGGACCTGTGGAGGGGTTGGAACGTGTATTTTGTATTAGGAACGGAAAAGAGGAGAGTTTTCCAAATGGAAGGATCATGCTTTGTAAAAAGGAAAGGGATGAATATCTGGATGGAAAATCTCTGGGCCTTTTCTGGAAAAAAGGTTTTGTCTTAAAATTACTTGCATTGTTTGAAAGGGATGAGATAGGAATCATAGGACTGATAGGGGACAGGAAAGGGACGAATTTATGCATTCGGTGGGCATTCATGGTCAGGAAGGTCAGGTATACGCAACAATAACTGCACGTAGTGATGTAACAAAATAACTGTTTATTTGCTATGATAAGAATAAGATACGTGTGCGTGTGTGAATATTTATATAACGCCTACACTATTACTCTAACTTTACTAATTTTAAGGCTCTATGTTTTACTCTGCACTCTGTTCTCAAGGTTTTTCCGTTCTATCCTAGTTTTTGCATTTTTGCACTATTTGAAACATCCGTTGCTCCCTTCCATTGCGTCCTTAGCGTGATACCTTTCTGGAAGGGGAACGGGTTTCCTACACGGGGGAGGACGACGCATAGTGGAGTATTTGTAGCCAATAGGCGGACATGAGTATCTAAAAATTGTTGCGCTCTTCAAACTTCCATAACTTTATCAAAATTCGTCAAAAATTAATGAAACAAAGACCATTTTAAAGCTCGAAATTCACATTTTTTAGACTATTAACTCCTTTTATCACAGTTGGTATGAAAAAGGCAGACACGGAATATAAGGAGGAGTACTTCAACACGTATAAATTTCTCGACATTTGTCAAATACTACGGACTGCAAACACCTTTCTTGCAATTTTTAAACATATTATTAGAGAGTATTATCCTCTGTCCCTGCATTATATGAAATAATTGTCTTCTAGTCATTATTTTAACGCCAGACGGCCCTGCAGTTGGTTCCGAGTAATTTTCAGACATTTTGATATCTATATGTTCAGTTATTGGAGTTAAATAATATTCACGATTCACAAATTGCATGAAAAAATATACTTGCATGTTTAAATGTACTTACCAGGTATAAATTAAATGAACTTCAATATGGAAATAGAAAGGAGAACACTTAAATAAAAGTTTAAATGAATAACTGAACCAATTGCACTTAATGAGTATTTGAAAAATATAAACTAAACATAAACTACACAACACAAAACTTAAATTGAATAAAATGCAAAAAATTAGAAAATATATAACTGAAACAAAGATATATGTATTATTATGTAAAAAATATCGCTCTGTGAATGTATCTCTCCGTAGTCTCTGAAGCAACTTTTTCTACTGTATGCATTCAGAAAATAGAGAATAGAGTCGAAGTCTTATTTGTACCATAGTATAAACATCTCATGGACCCTTACTCGTCGATAGTCTAAACAATTCCTTCGAAGAATGTCTGAGCGTCTCATGGATAGTCAATGAACGCGGGCGTACAAACCTATGAAACGCGGCGACAATTAAACTTCAATTTGCTATAACTCGCACAGTCGGACACGGTCGGAGCCAAATTTTGTTTCATTACAATCAGAACATGTTACAGAATATAATGATACCAAATAAAGCATCGGGACGCACCCGGAAGTATAACAAAATCGTTAATGAAATCTTAAAATCGTAAAAAAAGATGATTAAATTATTGATCATTTTCAAACATTAATTACTAGACAAATATGTATGATAACAGAGTAAAACCTGTTGGAAAATGAAGATTATACTTGTCTGAGAAGTTTTCATATAATAACAATGTATCCAATTTTTTCAAAGTATTGAAAAATCTTTATAATGTAAGTGTCGCATTTTGGACAAATTTTCGCGAAGGAACGCGCGTCATAAAATCCTTCAGTTGCATTGAAGAACATTGCTATATGATTGCATAAATCAATAAATGAATGTTGCTACATTGTTTCTCATATATTTAAGTAACTCAAGCACCAGAAATTTTACATTTAATGCAAAATTTTAAAAATTCGGTTTTGGCCGCTTTCTCGGTACAAATACTCCACTGTGCGACGTTTGCTCGCGGAAGTTTGGGTTTGAAAAAACCCAAATTCCGTGACGTCTTTCTCGCGGCACTGGAAACCGTTAGTTTCCGGGGTTAAGTTACTCTCTGACGTTTGGCTCTTTGAGGTTTATGGCATGGCCTGTGCCGCTGAAGTCAAAAAAGGGAATCTAACAATGACTGCTGCATGAATAGATTTATTAAACTAAAAATTGTCACGTAACATCGTTATTTTTCTGCCATGTCGTAAACCTCATTTGTATGAAACTCTAACAATATGTCCGAGGTAATCAAATCCATTTGGCAATTTTCGATAACACTATTAAACAGCCAATCGACGTTCTAAAATCTGTTCAGTGATTGTTATTATAGTGTTTCTTGTGTTGATTACGAATCTGCAATCTCTTTTTCTACAACATGTACAGTTTTCGAGAAACTTGATTTTGGAAGAAAGTACATTTTCGGAATTCAAACCGATTTTGTGAGGTAACTATAAAAGATACTAAAATTCTGTTTACATCAAAAGATTCTATAGACTTTTCATGGATAGAATGGTATTTGCGTTTTAGGCATTCGATTTTGTACGAATTCTTACTAGCAAGATTGTTGAATTGTTTCTCCTCTTTTTCGTAGTCGTTGCTCGGAGGTAAACATTAATTTTCAGGAAATAGTGGTGGTTCTACCAATCAGTTGGTAGTGGTGTAAGGAGAGGGAAGGAGGCAGGCGTAACAGTTACACTGTCGGGTAAATTAAAAATTTGGGTCGCGTTTACGAGGTGCCCGTACAATACAATTTATTTTGATCAGAGTTTACCTACAGTACTCTAAAATGGTCATGGGTTTTTTTTCCTATTGTACATAATAACATGGGCCCTCGGGCAGACCACAGTCCCGTGGGCCATAAAACTGCCGCGCAGGACAACGCGCGATCCCAGGAACCTGGGCAAAGTGCGATCTCCGGCAGAGGAAGATGTGGTGTATGAGTTTCGACTCGCTCCCTAGGGGTGGCGTGACGGGGCCGTCGCTTGAGGTGTCGGGGTTTAGCCCTAGTATCTGAGACGATATCCTGACGATACCACGCACCGCCATCCCTAAGAAGCTACCTACGGAGCTACCCAATCCCGGATCCCCGGGTAACAGATGCCATTGGTATGCAGACTTGGGTGGAAGTGATGCCTCGTATGTGCTCTCGATTGGATGAGTGCACGGCCGTCGTTTAAGATGTCGGGCTGACCTAGTCATGCCTATTATCCGAGACGAATCCGTGATGCAGACGACACGACTCTTGTCCCTTGAAAACTGCTACTACGGAGCTGCCCAGCCTCAGGTTTCCGGTTTTCTGAGTAACGGATGCCACTAGCAGTATTAGAAGTGTTGTAGAGGACACGTGCCCCTCGTGCATAATCTGTTCCGCGTTACACAGGTACTGAGGGTGGTGTGAAAGCCCCACCGGGTTCGCAAGGGCTCGGTGTCATACCTATGTGGTGTTGGATTCTCAGGAGTGGTGATTAAACCGCATGCTGGTCAGAGGGCCTGCTAGTCGGGCCTTCGCGGGTGAGCTGCGCCCCAACAGCTCAGGAACCAGTCTGTATAGCTGGTAGAGTGTTGGAAAGTCACTCGGCCCCACCGGAGGTCTAGTGTTATTCTGGTACTCCCTGCCTTGGCGGGGACGCGTAGATTGGGCGTATCCCAATCTCGCGCCCATGGGGGCCGTGTGGTAGAGCTTTTCGCGCGAACCGCGCGTAAAATCGTCACGACAATCTTCTGTACATAGTAACAATTGATTTGAGGTCTCACCGTAATAAAGGACGCTACAATATTGACCCGCCGTTAAATCAGAGAGTGAAGCGGAGCATAATAGAAAGTTTCTTTCAAGATTAAAATAAACATTTGTTCACGCCAAAACAGTAAAAAAATTCCGCTTCAATCCTGCATTGGAACCCGGAATAGGATACATGGCTCCAGTGCGACGACCACACATATGGTCCACGGCCCCGGGACCCAATAAACAACTGAGACCCTTGAGTTTTTTTTTTGGGGGGGGGGGGGGGGGCAGGAAACTCTTTGCAGCCCCTAGAAAAGACATTCTTTGGGAAACCACTGACGACGCGACATCGTCCACATTTTGGCCCTAAAGAAAATACATATATACATTTATCGATATCCTACGATAAATCGTTATTTTACGCACTTACCTACCTATTTTTCGTACTACAATTACAACTCGAAAGTATAATCATTGGTTCGCTTTTTCATTTAACCAGTTAAGTGTATTTGAGGACTATATCCGTCATGGAGATGTGGCAGAATTTTTTGTCACGACGAGTATATTCCTAAATCACAGCTAACTGGTTCACCAAATAAGTCAATAATAATAATAAAATTGTCTATTTTACAAAATACACCCTGGGCCTTTTTGGCCCAGTATTTTAACACCGACACTTATTCTGTGATTAAGGAGTATACTTACAAAAGGGAGCGCAGCAGTTAACTGGTTAATATATCTAAGATTCCAGAATATGTAAAACGACTTCTCATAGTTCAGCATCTGGAACATTTTCAATTTTATTCAGTTCAAGCAATTACAACAAATGACATTGTACCATTCTGTTTATATAATTACTAGTTACAAAAATATACGAATATCGAAGTGTGGCTTGCCGGGCATAAGTGCGTGAAAAAAGACTGGAGGACCGATGGTCAATGGAGGAAGAAGGAGTTAGTTCATTTTGAGAAAATCAAACGAGAACATCGTAACCATAACTGTGCTACTCACTTTGCAAATCTGGAAGGTCAGCCAAGATATACAGTGCACAATAATTAAGAAAAACGTTTGAAAGTGACGCGCGAATACACGACACGAGAATAAAAATGACAAGGATTCGTGAAAACCGTGCAAGCACTACGCCAGTGAAAACGAAAGAAATTAAGCGATTGGTGATTGACGGATCGAAGCGAATTGTGTATTTACGTGACAGGAAAGTGAAATCTGAAGCGAAATGCAGTCGAACAGACATAGAAGAATGTGAATTGGGCAGGACAATATTAACAAGAAAATCAATAGAAGTAATAATGCTGAGAGACATCGACAGAATGGAGATGCAAAGATGACGCGATTGGAAAAAGGCAGCGTTGCCGGAGAGATTGAAGCGACACGTGCAGGATGAAGGTGAATCATAAAAAGAAAAGTAAAAATCAAGAAAACGGTGAAATCGCGGACTATGGCATTTGCAATTCAAGACGTTGAGGAGTCATTGTCGTATTTCATTGGTGATGATAGTCTACCGGTACGTACTGCGCGTCACCCAGGAATTGGCGCGTGAAAAGGTTGAAATGAAATATAAAAAATACGCCTATCATCACCATGAATCCTTCGAACTTGATGTCGATTGACTGTCGATTGTTTATATTCTTTGAATTAACTGGTATACATGACAACGCGAACCAATAAGATGGTACCACTGAAAATACGAGTGAGTCGATACGCCAATTTCTGGGTTGTAGATAGTAAATGGCTCGATGAATTGAAAGAAACAAGTGCATTGTTGCAGTGGAATGAGCTGCAAATGTTTATTTATGTGAAGAAGGTGCTGAAGGGATCGCCCAAGCGATTTGTTGCAGCACAAAAGTGTATTGTCTCGTGCGGAATGTTAAGAATACACCTAAAACAAGAACTTGAAGTGACAGTAAACAGAGCAGATGTACATTAGTGGACAAAATTATAAGACACTCCATTTATTCTTTAAAAACATATGTATAAACATGTGCACGTAACAAGAACGATAAGGACATGGAAGAGTAGTATTTTTCGAACTCTAACACTTTATAAACAATCAGAAAGCGTCAAAGTACTTCCAAGAAATGTAATGTTTAGATTTACGGCTAGGACAAAAATATAAGATACTAATGTTAGTTGACTGCAGACAGTCATTGTATCCAAATACGGTCGTGTGTTTCGTACTGTAAATTCTCTGTTCTAGTGATTTCGTTATTATAAAACGTAAAAACATAGTAAACATTACTAAAAACATTTAAACTTAAAGAATACCACGTGGCAACTGTTTAACTGGGGAGAAGAAAATAGAAATCCTTCAAAGAAGAGCAGAAGGAGAGAGCTTCAAACAAATTTCACTAAAAATGAAAAGAAGTAGACGTATAATTCGTAATTTTTTAAATACTCCAAAAAATTACGGAAAAACGAAGAGACCCGGAAAACAATAATTCCTTACGCCGAGAGATAAAAGAGCAATTTTAAGGTGCACATCAAATTCAGCTCTTACACCTAGACAAATTTTAGCAGAATGCCGCTTGAGCAATATGTAAAGACTGTACAGAGAATTATACAAAAGGCAAAGCACCTGAAACGGAAGAAATTTGTTGTTAAAGCATCTTTATCGGTAGTACACAAACAGCGTCCACTGGATTTTGCTGTTAATCATCTGCAGTGGAAGAAAAAGTGGCGAAAAGTGTCATTTACTGATGAAAAGAAAATTAATTTAGATGGACCTGACGGTTGGAAATATTATTTTTTCGTTTTACGAAAGAAAACAAGAATTTTGAGTTGTCGTCAGTGTGGTGGAGGATCTGTCATGTTATGGGCAGGTATTGGGTATAACGGTGTGGCGTCGATATGCAGCCGCGACGTCTCTGTCATAATATGTGGTGCCGAAATATCGGACACCCGGTGTGCAGACTTACCGATGCACGTTCGGCTGCGCGCGCTCTGCGTGCATGGCGTTGCCATGCGAACCGCGATCGGCAATTTTTCGGATCGCGCGCGGAAAGCGACGTTTTCGGAGCAGCGAAAAAAGAGAGTACGTTTCGGAGTAGCGTCGAAAGAAAGAGACCGCTAAGCGTCGACTCCTGGATATTATTGTAACTCTTTTCTAAATTACTCATCTATTAAATTCTTTCTAATTTCACAAACGTGTTTTTAATCACTTATTTTAATCCTACATAATATAATTATTTAGTATAGGTTTAAGATAGCGGGTGAAAATGAAATGGGTAAGTGAGACGAACGCGTGAACGTTTTCTGAGTGGTACTTGAAGTGTTTGCGTGAGAATGTTTGGAAGATCGGTTCGAGTGTCGCGTTGGGTGTACTAGTTCGAGGAATGTCTGAGAATACGCGTGTATCGTGAATTATTGGTTTAGAGTGAATGCGACTCGGTGTAAAAGAAGAAAGAATGATTTTGGGAGAGAATGAGTTGGTGTGCAAAAGAGTGAGGGTACGATGGTTTGAATGCAGTCCGAATGTATCTTAGTCATTAAGTCGCTGTGTGTCAAACAGGTCGGTCAGACCCTGCGAATAAAGTGTTCGGAAATTTCTCAGCAAGCGAATGTTTTTATTTTGTCTTGCCTGCCTACCTTTCAATCCCATAACGGGAAGACCGAAATCAAGTTCATTGATGGTAGACTGAAAAGTAGTGGTTATTTAAGACTGATAAAAGACCAAATTCGGAATCATGCTCGCAGAATTGTTGGGGAAAATTTTATATTTCTGCAGGAGAATGCACTGGTTCATACAGCTAAAGCTGTACAAAATTATTTTCAAACTGAAAATATTCCAATTTTAGATTAGCCAGCACGATCTCCGGATGTCTATATTATAGAAAATGTAAGGGGCCAACTGAGTAAAACAGTATACGAAGGGGGCAAACCATACAATAATCTTTATGATTTAACCCTTTGCGGACCTAAGTCGAGTGTGGCTCGACATGGCGTTTCTCTTTGATCGTAGAAATAATTAGGACAAATATGTTGATTCAAGACGTTTTCATTTCTTCGTTACTTGTAACAAATTAAAAATACATTTGTTACGCAATCTGCATTATTAGAATACATTTTATTGTAAACCCACTTTTTCATCTATTTTGTGAATTAATTAAGGAGCTGTGAGTAAAAAAAATTAAGAACCTTATTCTACAACCGCATTTCATTAACTATTAGTAACACATAATATCTATTGAGCGCGTCTATGTGTTGCAATTAAGTCCTTTTACGGTGTTCTAAAATGCGGTGTATTATATATAAAATACGTACAGTATAATATATGTTTCTTTGGTAAAATGAAACCCTATGTGACTCAAGCGTCATCTTTGATATTAAGAAAACTAATAAACAAAACGAAATTAGTATCTCGGACCAAAAATATTTTTTATAAATACGTTTGTGTTACAGTTGCAAATCACAGTAAATTACAATGTTGTTTACATCAAATATTCATATCACTCTATTAACAAACTTTTTATACATGAAGTCGTTTGAAGATCTATACGGATTTAGGAGGTAAAGCCAGTTGGAATTTAAACAACAGGAGACGTTGAAAAAGTGACTTTCTATTAGTACCATCGTCTGTTCCTCTATGCAGCATATTCTCGTTTCTTGTGTCAATGAACCGAAATAAGTGAAAAAAATCGTGAAATTTTTATATCGATAGAATGAATAATTAACGGGCACTCTATTTAACACAAATCGGCATAAGTGATCGTATATCCATCAATGGTAGCTGTTATATAGCGGGATACTTAAGTACTTACGGCCATAGAGGCAGTCGCAGACTGCTTGTCCGCGAAAGTGGATATGACGCACACGTATTCGCCGAATAGATCGATACTGGGTTTATTCGATACATACTCGATATATGGATCGTCGCTGGCTTTGTACTTCGGGTCGACGTACTTTCGCGTGGTATCCTGGGCTGAAGAGTCTCCGGATACATTGGAAAGCCACTTCGTTGGTGTCGGAAACCCATTTCGCGACTAATTCCTTATTTGGCGGATGGTAAACGTCCTAGTGCTCGAACCAGTCTCAGTATTAACGACTGAACTGGTATTTTGTTAATAATATTTCTGCCTTTTTTGAACTTTCAATCTATTAATATAATAGCAGTTAGTTTTGTAAAGCTACGTGCGTGTAATATTTATGTATATAGATATATTAAGTTTCTATAATTCAATATTTAGATCGCTCGAAAATCGTATACAGTCGTGGACAAAATTAAGTGGACAGGTATCATAAATGACAAAAGGTAAATTTAATTTAACTAACAATGCCTATAATTCAAAACTTTATTGCACAATTATATACATTAAATATATGAATTGTATATTAAATAAATGTTTTTTCAAGTCTACAAAAACATTTCACGTTCTAAATTTAAAATTTATTTTAAACATTGTAATAAAACAAAAAATTTGTTCACATTTCTGCAATGTCCACTTAATTTTGTCCATGACTGTACAATGTTGTGTGATCTGTGCAATTATTATACAGGGTGTCCCAAAACGAACGAATCATCCGGAAATGGAAGGTAGCTGGGGTCATTCTGAACAACTTTTTCCTTTGCAAAAGTGTCGTACGAGGCTTCATTTTTAAATTATTATGTTAAAACACCGACCAATCAGAGCGCGAGAATCGCGCGCGCTCAGGGGCGTCGTGCAGGCACGAGTAACAGTGACCGTCGCCGTAAACGAACGTATGAGCGTCGCGATGGTATGATACCCCTGAGCGCGCGCGATTCTCGCGCTCTGATTGGTCGGTGTTTTTCCTTAATAATTTAAAAATGAAGCCCCGTACGACATTTTTGCAAAGGAAAAAGTTGTTCAGAGTAACCCCAGCTACCTCCCATTTCCGGATGTTTCGTTCGTTTTGGGACACCCTGTATAATTGTGCAGTAGATTCAATGTTTTTAAACTCGTTTCATAACAATTCCAACAATTGTGGGAATACTTTTGTTCAAGTTATTGATAATTAAGTTTATACAATTTTTTAAATAGTAATGTTGTTTTAGGTTAATTAAATAGTTAATTAAATAATCAAATTAATCTTATTTTCGTATCTGCTTTATTCAATACAAAAATTATGAATCGATAAATTTGCAATACATGAAATATTTTCATTTCAGAAACTATTACTTTTATATATAGTTCATTTTTATATTATTAATTCTACTGCAACAAGTATTTTTATATTACTTTTCTATTATAATTACTTTTATATATTTAATCAATACGTATTTAATATTTAGGGTAATAATAATTAATACCTACTTCATACCATAAATATTGTCTATTCACCAAACCATTTCAACACTTTTAGATTTCAATTAATTTAAAACTTTTTTCTTCACAAACCTAGATTTTGTCTGTTTTCTCTGTAACTTGAAATTTTATCCTTCTAAGTAAACTTATATAATTACAATTTGACATTACAAAAGAAATTGGGTTATTTAACTGCTTTCTTATTTATTTTGATTTTGAGACATTTTCCAATTTTTTCTGATTTGTTACATTAAAATTAAATCAATACAGTGAAAATAAAATTAAAATAACTAAATTAATGTTGGATATTCTGAACTGTAACAATAAATGACTAAAACATGCTATTAATATTGAATATATGTATGCTAAGCCATTTGAACATTTTCAGATTTTGATTATGTTAAATCTTTTTCTTTCACAAATATTAGATTTACTATTTCTACTTCCATAAATATATAGTAACCTGAAAGCAGAAATTTTGTCCTTTTATATAAACATATTTACTTATAATTTAACATTGTATAAATATAGAGAAATTGCCAAATAAATTGGAAAATATCACCAAAAAGTGGTGCGTTTTTGGGGTCTTTCTTACTTTGATCATTGTTTAAACACAACGTTTACAATGTAACAACAATTTATATCGTTTTATTCGGGAAAGTTCTCAGATTTCTCTCGTTGAAAAAGCCACTGAATAGCTGCTATAGTAAAAGCACAAAAAATTCTCAAAATTAAAATCTTGCAATTTTTGTTAACATTAATTTTCTCAAAAACTGTTCGTCCTAGATAAAAACGAATTTCAGATTCGCATTCAGCTCGCAAAAATCTATAAGAATTCCACAGTGACGTTTATGAAATAAAAAAAAGTCAAAATCTGTTGTACAGGTAATCTGAAAAATCATAAGAAGGCCTCCGTGAAAAAAAAAAAACTGTCAAGAATTGATTCACAGAGCGACTGTTTCTTTTTCCCTTTTTTTTTTGCCTTCTTGAGAAAGAATCTCATAGAATACTAGCGAATTCGCATTGCAGAAAAAACTGCGTCGAGGACTGTGGTGTTCGTTTTCGTTTTGATCGAAAATGGGTATCTGACCATGGTTTCCGGCCGCTCGCCTAGGGCACCGCTTCCCAAAAACCCGGGTGTGACAATAGAAAAATCGCTAATTTTTGCCTTCATTTTGAAACAAAATTTCTTTACGTACAGTTGAACGAGTTCAATATGTCGGTCAAAGTCACACTCGAGTCAATGGGTTTAAAAAGACACTTTCTGTACATACAACTTTTCCCTGTGGATTATTCCACATCGAATCGATCACTTTTTGACCTCGCCACTTGCGATTTTGATTTAATCAAAATATGTTTTAATCCATGTGAAATTGGGGGAAGGGGGGTTTAAGTCATAATTTTACCGAGCTCGAATTTGTTCGGAAATTACGAACCTTCAAAGTTTGCAGTTTTTGCCCATTTTTACGAAAATAGACCTCGCTTATGAATTTTTTTCTCAGAAACTACTCGTCCGATTGAGCTCAATTTTCTTCTGTTTTATTCATAAAGGATTGGACTATTATAATATATTTTTTGTGATTTCGTCAATCTGTTATATAATATCAACAAATTTAAACAAATTCTTTTCTTGCGTATTTTCAATGAGGGGCAATGGGGAGGAAAATGACGTCACAATAAGTGGGAAAACAACATGGTGTATGTACTTCCGTTTCAGGTAAGCGAGTCGTGCGCTCCGCGTTTATGATTGGTTATTTTATGCCACTGGTCCCAAAGCAAAACGGGAAGACCTGGTACTCGACTAAATGACCCTATTTATATCTCGAAGATTATATGAATAACCACTCTTGGCCAATGACACGTTTTTTAATCATAACTTCATTTATAGATATTGTTTCCTACATTCATTGCTCATATTCTACAAAAAGATAGTGGTTTTCTTTCATCGGGAATGAATAGGGAGAGGTTGTAATCAAAATTATCGAGAGGATCATTGTCTGGGTAGACTTAGAAATTGTAAGAAAAAATAAAATGACAACTATTTCATTACACTAAATATAGATTCATCAATATCATACACGAGCAAGTCTTACATAGTATTTCTTTATTTGTTAATGGTATAAAACTTCTAGTGCCTGTTATAGACAATGCTATTGCAATGCGAACTTATAAACAATCGACATGATCAATATATTCATTATGCATGGGTATCATGTCAACGTTCATAACGCCGTCAAAAAAAAATCGTAGGGACTTCAATATTTTTTCAATTTGTGCACAAAAGTTTGTACTTTGCAGCAATTTTGCAGCAAACAAAACGATCGCGAATAAATTTATTGCACCGCGTAGAGCGCATCAAAGTATGCAAACTTTTTAAAATAAAACATGTCCTCACATTAAAAGAGGTGGCGGGGTAAGAAAAGGCGGAAGTCAAATTTGATAAATTGTGCTCAAAGTAGAGACTTCAAACATTAAAATGAAAGAAGAATTTGTAAGATATGACTATTTTTCGCGGTGTTACAATTACTTAAAGTTGAGTGAAATTTTGATAAAAATTCTTGTTGCGCTAATTTTGTTGCTCGGTGTATAATTAAAATTGTGACATAAAAATAAAAAGTCTGTTCAAAAAATGCAACTCTTAAACTTTTTAATATATTTAAGAATATTAAAGTTTAGTAATATTACTTCATTTGTAATATCTCTTTAGCTCTATATTTATATTCATTGAAAAATTGTAGAGACAACTTCTGTGCATGTGCATTATCTTAGCATTTACCTTAAATCGAATTCATTTTAAGTATCATTACAGTATAACTAAGAAACGTCTGATACAACTAATTGTGTCAAAAGTTAGGGATGATATTCAACGTCTGTTGTGTTTCTGTAATAGTTAATGTACCAACACATTGTTAATATACCAGCTATTTCTGTGCAAGTTAATAGTACGCCGTGCTGGATGAGACGCGTTGCATACTAACTGACATGAAACAGGAATTACTGTTCAACTGCTATAAAGAGCATTGTATTGTTACAAACAGATGGTTCCATAATTATTCATAGCTGACCACTGTAGCTTCGAATGTGCGACGAATTTCATGGGAGCTGACTCAATCCTTCCGGTGCATATTTTTAAAATTGTTTTAATATTCATGTATGATTACGGTACGAACACGTCTCGCTGAAATGCGTATACTGATATACGCATTTCGTTGTGCCTCGAAACTGATGTTCAGAAGAAAAAAGTGGAATTTATATACAGGATGGTCCACTTATCTTGAGACAGGTTAATATATTTTAAACAACATATTTTTGGAAAAAATTTTTCAGAAAGTTGTCGTGTGTCAGGCGGCAAATTGGGTGTTAGGAATGGATTTTTTCAGTGAGTACTCCTGAGGATCATATGAAGGACAACTTTATTTTTCTAAATAGAACCCCCCGTTTTTTATTATACTATCATATTCTCCAGGAGAAAATAGGTAACTTTTGTCCGAAACATTTTTTTATGGCGTGTCTACTTCCTAAGATAAGGTATTAAATATTTATGAGGATGTGATAGGTATAAAAACACATATAAGGAGCACTGCATTTATCATCGCTTCACAATATTCAATAAATATTTTTATTTATTTATTGATTTATTTTATTTATTAAAAGTTTGAAATTTCTATATTTCAGTCTGTCCGAGTTACCAAATTTCTGAACTTTTCAATTTGTAAATAGGTAATTTTTAAGTTTGCGGATTTGATGCTTAAAAACTACTATATTTCAAAATATACAATTTGAAGAATTTGAAAATGTGATGATTTTAAAGTTGTAAATTTAAAAAATAAACGTCTCAAATTATCCCTTTTTTTATTTCGACATATTTGAATACCTAAACACTCACATTTCTACATTTCTAGGTTTCTAAATTCTTAGATTCCTAAATTCTTACACTCCTCATTCTCTCAATTCATAAATTGCTAAATTTCAAAATTTGTCAAATATGAAAAGATGAATTTAGTATTTCTTCCCTCGTACTTCCACAAATTTTCCCACTTATTAATACTTTTTTAAACTATTTTATCTGAGCTTAATTTTATATTAGCATGTGATAATGTAGAAATTTGTGAACTTTGAAATTTGAATGTTTGTGGGATTGAGGTTTCGAAATTTGAAAATTCAAGGATTCGGAAATTTAAAAATGTAAAGTATTTAAATTAATGAATTTAACCCGTTTGAAGCGACAAATTCTTTTGAGGGCAATTCCCAGAATCGAGTTTTTTTCTTTATGTTATTGATTTTAATAATTGGGACAAATAAGATTGTTGCACACCGTGTGTACAGCTCGCTCCTCAGATAATTTTTATGTTGAATCGTAAATTGAACACCGCGTGTACAATGTAAAGTAAAATTGAAAGATATCATTAAAACTGATTAACATTTATTTTCAAAACAGTTTGAGAACATTAAATCGTTATTTTACTTTCAATAATTAAGAGAAAAATATAATCTGAACAAATTTGTAGAAAATAGTGGAAAGACGATAAAATAATTCAATTGAATAATGAAGAAAATAATATAAACGGGAAATAAATTTTTAGAAAAATGTAAAAAGAGACTAAGTTAAAGCCAATACCAAATTTTGTTTTTCTATACTTCTACGATATTTTTTAATTCAAAACAGTTCTTATCTCTACGACTACTTTTTCCAGAATGACTGATTATTTTTCAGCGTTATTATCGCACACGCGATGTGCAATCCGTCTCGAATGGGTTAAGTATTTATGAATTTGAGAATTTATAAATTGTGCCACATGAGTATTTAGGGATCTGAAATTTTGGAAATTATAGAATTTTTAAGTTTACAACTTCAGAAATAAAAATATTCGAAGTGGCATAGGTATTCGCAAGCGAGCACAACTTTCGCGTTTGTGTATCTCGTCCTCGAAACGCAAGTGCCCATCACTATTCTAAACAGTATGTATACGATTGCACAATCCTAAGGGCCACGATGGCGTCATCAAAACCGCGACGCGTCTGCGAGGTTGATTTATGTTCGCCTCAGGTCTGCACAATTCTTTCTGTTCTGAACGTGTTAAGGATTTATTTGCGACGCGACATGAAATCCAAATTATAAACGATATCAACAAACGTTTTCATTTAAAAGTCTATGTAATTTATTAGCGTAACAATAACCTTCAAATTAATATGAATTTTATTATAAACTTAAAGAAAGATAAACAGTGAGTTGAATGTTTAAAAACCTTTTCTTAACTTAACTCCTTGGGTAAGTTTGTTGGCTTACACTATTTATGATACTTGTTTTGCCTTAGTGCTTCTAATACTTTATGCATAAAACAATTAAATTTGTTCGATAGATAAAAATTTTTTAAAATATGGTTAAGTGTTGACTCCGTGTGGACTATTGAAAAAGGAGAGAAATTTCCAAATCGAGAATAAAAAAATAATACTTCGACTACAACAGCACTGATTCGTGGATAAATAATCCATATTTTGGTACAATAAGGGGTACCATACATAAATCATCCATTCCTGTATATTACAATAAACTTACATCCAAAGTTCTAGTCTTAAAAACATGAAATTAACGTTTATCAAAAATTGAAGTTATTACATTTCTAGTTTCTATTTGATTTTCTTTGATTTTAGCGAATATACGAACGTGAATGTTTAAATTATTGTTATACAATAATTCCTCGTGACTAGCACATGCTGTTCTGCGCATTCGATCGCCACTTTGCTCTGCACATATGATCATCGCCCTGCGCATGCGTTCACTAATATACGCAAACTTAGTCTCAATATGATTAACAAGTGTATACATACATATATTCTCATATGAACGTATTAACACTTTGAGTGTCATGTCATCCACATACGGGTGACCTATAAATTCATATATAAATCTATCGCTAATTTTAGTTGAAACATTTAACATAACAAAGTATAAAAATATTGGTAAGTATTTTAAAGCTTATCGAATAAACAAGAGTTGAATATTATGAAAATTGTCTATAAAATTTATCGAAAATAAAATTCCTTCCTAAAAGAAATTGAACCTATTTTAGGGTGGCACCCAAGGTGTTAAAGGTCAACTGTCCCTATATTTAAATCACATTAATTTGTCCTTAATGCATAAATTGGCGATATTTATGTATTTATAATATACAAAAATCTGTAAAATACAAATCAACTAGTGATCACTTTGATATACCATGCATGTATAAATTCTCAAAGCCATACAAAGAAAATATGTGGTAATCCCGCAAATATAAAATTGTTGAAGTGACACTCTTTTCACCATTACTATACAGTTAGTAACCATAAATAATTATTGCATCGGTGAAGAAACAAAACTGCGATCAACTGTCCGATGTTTTACCTACACATCCAAATATAATGTTAATATGACATATTACGTACACAACAATTTATCATTCCGGGAGAATAAAATGGTACCATAATTTTGGGCTCAACTAGTGTTTACGATTCTATTCGCCTTCGTGCCGTCGGGAAGATTACTGTCTTGCTAGTTAATTTTGCTGCACATTGTAAAAGTTCCATTTCTTTCGCGGAAGGAAAATGTTGATACGACTACGGTGCAAAAACGTTAACCCTGTATGGATGGAGATTGCCTTCGAAATAACCGAAGTTGTTCTTTCAAGGTGTCACGTTTGATTGATTGCGACGGTCGTTTACCTGAAATTGGAGAATTTTGTCCTCTGCCCATTATCGTTGACTTCTACGCAAATCGCAAACTACACAGTTTTATCGTCTGATACAAACGTAAATACAGTAGCGGGAGACGATGATTTGATTTGGAATATTATACGAACTTCGTTCCTTTTTTTGCAACTTTGCTACTGAGTAAAATATCAAAATGAAATTTTTTTTATAAGTGTGTAAATAAATGTCTAATTAGTTAACACCGAAAGTAGAACACTATTTATAGTTTATATGAACAGTAAATCAATTATTTATTTTTTCCATTTAGTCTTAAACTTTTGTCGGCTACTGTATGTTTTCTGTCTTGAGATCAAATGTGTTTTAATTTAACAAATATATGACTTGTTCTTACATTTAAATTTTCTGATATTTTTAAGTAATTTGTGATTATATTTTTGGACAATGGTACATACGTGCAAGGTTAATGATACGCTGAGATACGATGAAAAGTTAATACAATTCCTGGCTGCATACTTAACAAAGACTGCATAAAACGTTCAATGTTTTAGTGCAGTCTTGCCGACCTAATTATTTATTCTATTAATGTTTAATTACGAGGGTCTAACTACAGGACCTACTAATTAAAAGATTAATTGTAACCAACAAGCAACTCTCTGTGAATTGTGTAATAATGCTTCGATTAAAAGTAGATATCTAAGCTTTTACATGAAAGTGTTTGGAAGAAGTGTATCTGACGAAGTGGATTAATACTTGGGAATTAAAATAAGATTTAAAATGAGATATTAAATTGTGATTGATTTAATGACATTTTTTCTTTTTCAATAAAATAATTTTCCTTTCTGCTTCTGAAATTGTTTGATTAAAACAATGATTAAGCTAAACCCATGACAAGTTATTTAACTTTTACTTCTTGTGAATTAGTTATGAAATTATGAATATTGTCCAAGAAAGCTACAACGGTACATAAAAGTTAAATAATAATCAGTAAGTGTTCATAAAATATACTTTCTTTCTATATTTCTTCGTACTTGTATATCAAATTGAAATATACGTTTTGATTCGATACAATTAACATCAATTAAATAAGTATTACTTTTTTAGTAAAAGTCGCTTGTACAATTTTTACCAATTGCGATGAAAACTTATTGTATTTTCATTTCTTTTATACAATATTAAAGTACAATTTCTAAGTAGAAAAACCGACATAAATTTATTTATCTTGTGTTCCTTACCATTTTATGTAGTAGTGCTTAGTGTAAAGATAAATCATTATACATATTATAACTATTATAATTATTATAATGGTGCGGAAGATTTTTTAACGTATTTCATTTTACGATAAATAACGGAATAAACAATATTTCGGTGTATGATGAGTTTACTTATGAATAATTCTACTAATTACCAATTAGTGTTTGTATTTTTAATACTCAATAATCCATGAAATTACACATAAATCTGTTAGAAATTTCAATATGTTTCTCATAAATATATGAAAAGAAATCTCTATTTATATCTTTATTTGTTGCCTTGCTGTAAATCACACTGAAAAACAATAACGCCAAAATCGATGTTTCAATTCTAAGTTAAATAAACACACAAGTGGTAACAAATCTTTTTAAATGAAAAATAAAACTGGGGGACACACATCGGATAGAAGAAATATTCCGTTTTTCTTTTTTGTTTATACAGGGTGTCCCACAAATGGTGTCAGAGCCGGAAAGGGGTGGTAGGTGGGGCTATTCTGAACAACTTTTTCCTTTGCAAAAATATTGGATGAGGCTTCATTTTTAAATTATTAAAGACAAACACTGACCAATCAGCGCGCGAGAATCGCGCGCGCTCAGAGGCGGAAGTGTTGACTCGAGTAACAGTTGATCGTGGTCGTGAACAAATGTATGAGCATCGCAATGATAACTCAACGGATCGGTTACCCAATGTGTAGATAACACGACGTATTGGTGTAGTAGGAAGCTGTTAGGTGAAAGTCGATTAAATAGGAAAATCGGAATAATTGTTGAATTATTTTTCATTCGTGAATAATAAATAAACCAATTAGTTCTTATTCGCGTAATCAGGATAAATCGAATCACGATGTTTTATAATATTAATTACCGTTTGATAATTAAAATATTCTGTATGAAATTAGTGATTAACTGAAATATAAATTTATGTTTCAGCGGAATATGGATGGCAAGACGATAATCGTGTAGAGACTGAACTTTCGAGAGCGTAATGTATCTAGTATAATATCTAGTTAAAAAAAAATAAGCATTGTTAGAATAATCCACTAGGTTTGATGAACACAAATTTGTGTTACCGGCTACATCCATCAGTCAGAGTACAAACAACTGGTTCAATAAACTCTTTTTGAACTTCTTTTTGAACTCTTTTTCGCTTTTCAACAAAATATTCAAAATCATAATTTTTTAATCTTTGAAAAATCCAAATCTCCATAGTCCCAAATTACTGAATTTCTTAACATGCGATCTTCAATATTCTTAAATATCCTGGTGTTCAAGTTAACAATTTATGAACTCTCAAATTGTCACGTCTCCAAATGCTGAACTTTCTGAAATTGCAAATTCTAAAACGGACAAGTTTTCAATCTCCCAGATTCCCAAATTTTCCAACTACAAAATGTTCAAACGTCCAAATTTTTGAATTGCTAATTCTCAAAATTCTCAGATGGACAAAATTATAAATTCTCAACTTTCCAAAATCCCAAATCTCTAAATGTTCAATTTCCAATATGTTCGAACGAACAAATCCCAAGGTCCCCAAAATCCCCACATTCAAATATTCCAGAACTTTGCATTTCATACAAATTTGTTACGCCATTCCTGATTTACGTGACATTTTTACTTTTTACTTTTATTTTTTATTCCCAGAACATGCTGCAATTATTTTGTGGAGAAAAAGGTACGAACACCCTGTATAGTTGACTGGTGAAAGTGTAGATGATAGGAGGCAGATACGGGAATGAACGATTTGCATGCTACTAACTTAATCAACACCCACGCCTTATGAACGATCCTCTATCACCGTCTAAGGAACAGGGTTTCTTCGAACCGGCTTATCACGATATGAAAAATGGTCGAATGTCATGTTCGCCAATATTTTCCTCGGCTTGACTCCGTTTGCAACCATAATCTCCAGCTTGTATCGCCCTTTGAAACGGACCGTTCAGATATTTAGAAACGACCACTAACACCTGCTTCGACTTTTCGGAATAATTCGCAAGGGTAGCTCAGTTGGGCAAGCATTTCAAGGATGAGCTGTGAGAGAACTATAATTTAATGTGAAAGCTGCTGATTTCTATAAGAAATGTTGAACTATCGAGTAACACCAAAGTGAAGACCATCACAATCATTTTTTATTTCAGTCGTAGTTCCGTTTTAATGTTATTATTTTATACTATTCTGTTTACTTAAAAATTTCAGAAAAGAAAATTTTTAATATTAATCAGTAATGTTATAAAGTAATTTTGAAGAAAATTGACACAATTAATATACCACACATTGGATGCTCCTGATGTACGATTACTAAGAAGTTTTGACATGGTTATAAATAAAGGGTTACTGTGTTGAAAATATCTTTCATTTTACAGAATGAGTCGATACGTGGTGAAGTTAACTTTGTTTAGAAAAAATATTTAATACATTTCTCTTTTTGTTTATTTCGTAAATTTTTTCAAAAGCGTATGCCTCTAAATTCATTATTCTAATTAATTATTTGGTATTATGGGCATACAATAATAGATACAATGCAAAAATCATTTACCTAATATAATATAAAACATCCACGAACTTACTTAATATAATGTACTACACAAGAAATGGAGAAAAATGTCTCTGTGGAAGGCTAACTGTGTAATAGGTAATTTATACTTCGTTAACATATGACTTATGGCTCGCGTGGTGCGGCACTGGTTAATAAAACATAGTTGTAAATTAGATATACCTGGCGATGAGAACCCCTATTGCATGGCGAAGATTCGAGATACCTTTACCTTCGAAAGATCGAAAGGAATAATAAAGTAGTCGAGTAAATTATGTTACTGTACGTGGTGAAAACAATCTCGTAAGGGGAAAGACCCGATACTGTAAAACATCGATATAAGCGAATCTCTCGGGTTTGAACTTGTACTTATATCGTATAATTCTTATATTGATCGACGTTTGTCGAATGTAGAAGAGGACAGCGAGCGAAAGGAATGACCGAATGACCGAGTGTAACAGTTCCATGTTCGTGAGACAATCCTAATATAAGAATAAAATTTGTTTATTTTTTATATTTTGTTATGAAACTTTTAGCAACATGTTCGTGACATCTTCCTGACTAAAATGAAATGAAACAGCACGTAATTCGAAACATATTTCAATGTAATTTGAAGAGTTACACTTATATCGAAACTTTACTGTAGATTCGCGATAAATCATGTTTACCACATGATGTGATGCACTCGTACTTTAATTGCTATATAATCGTATTCTTAATACCCTTTATTTTGGTGTTTTGGTCCAATTATAATTTGCATAGTCAAGGATTGCCAAATACAGAATTAACTTAAAATTTTTACTTTCTTTATCTATATTAATATTGTACCTGCGATTAGGTAGTTTTGATTGACGCACCTAATGAAGAAATCATAAGGCAAGGGGTTAAGGAATAGAAAGTTACTGGATAGTTTCTCTGAAGTTCTCTACAAACCTATAAATTATTAATACAATCGAAGTATCAAGATTATCAATAATTTCTCATACATGTTAGTTATAGTTCGCAACGATATTGAGCATGTTCATTCATAAAGAAACTAATTTAGAAATAATAAATATTAAAAATAACTAGGCAATGGTTATAAATGATACAGCGACCCAAATATTTCGATTCGAGCCACACGGGGCATTTGCAAAATTTATTGCACGTTAGAACAGGTCTATCCCCGAAAACTGGGGTAACTACTTACGAAGGCAAATGCACGAAATAGCGTATAAAATATGTATTAGAGGTATTCGTGAAAAATAAGGATTGCCAGCTGCGGGAATCGAAACCAAGAGCTTTACGTTCCTGGCCGGTTACTAGCATCTACTCAGCCTTCTAACATCCCTACTCCCAAGAATCTTTTTACTATTGATCTCGAGGTCCCGATTCCACGGTATGTATTTATAGCGCTCGGAAATTACACCAACCTTCTTAGGGGTACCTAATAAGGCAGAAGAAAACCGGTGGAGGCTCTAAATACACGGTACTTACATGGAAACTTACTGATCCGCGGGGAATCCGGTAATTTCGTTAAGTGTCTTGGCACACTCGTGTCATTTATCGGGTACCCCATTTTGCATGCACAAACGAAACCGGTATATAGGATAAAGCACATCTCCACAGAGATTTAAAACTCGTAGGGATGTTTTATCTCTAACCGTATATACAGGGTGTCTCGTAATAAGTGTAAGACCCGTAAATGGGTTGTAGGGCGGGAGATTCTAAGTAACTTTTTACTTTGCAAAAATCGGGTCTAGGCTCTCGTTCTCGAGTTATTAAGAAAAAATAGCGACCAATCAGAACGCGCGAATAGCGCCCGCTCAGCCGCGAGAGCGAAGGCCCGAACATACGGCTGATCGCGGACGTGAACAAACTAGTTAGTATCATGCTATGTTACGTCAAAGTTAAATCACACATAATAATGTCCAATTATTTAGTTTTGCTGAATAAGGGATAATACAATTTTATGTGCGATTTGGGAAAGTTGGGAATTGGGAATTTGGGAAATTGGGAATTTGGGGAATTGAGAATTTGGGGAATGGGGAGTTCGGGAAATTGGCCATTCGGGCAATTGAGAATTTGGAGAATTAAAAATTTGGGGAATTGGGAATTTTGGGAATTGGGAATTTGGGGAATTGGAAGTTTGGGGAATTGGGCGTTTGGGAAATTGGGAATTTGGGGAATTGAGCATTTGGGGAATTGGGAATTTTGGGAATTGGGAGTTTGGGAAATTGGTAATTCGGGCAATTGAGAATTTGGGGAATAAAAAATTTGGGGAATTGAGAATTTGAGAAATTGGGAATTTGGGAAATTGGGTATTTGGGAAATTGGGAATTCGAGGAATTGGGAATTTGGAAAATTGGGAATTTGGGGAATTGAGAATTTGGGAAATTGGGAATGTGGGAAATTGGGTATTTGGGGAATTGGGAATTCGGGGAATTGGAATTTGGAGAATTGGCAATTTGGAGAATTGGGAATTTGGGAAATTGGGAATGTGGGAATTTGGAAATTTGGAGATTTGGGGAATTGGCAATTTGAGAATAATAATGTTGAGTTATTCATTTTTACTGAATAAGGGATAAGACAATTTTATGTGTGATTTAACTTTCACGTAACATAGTACGATATTAACTTGTTTTTTCGCGTCCGCGATCGGCCGTATCTTCGGGGCTTCGCTCTCGCGACTGAGCGGGCGCTATTCGCGCGTTCTGATTGGTCGGTGTTTTTCCTTAATAACTCGAAAACGAGAACCTAGACCCCATTTTTGCAAAGTAAAAAGTTACTTCGAATCTTCTGCCCTACAACCCCTTTGTGGGTCTTACACTTATTACGAGACACCCTGTATAATACATATGTATAATAAGTTTTTCGTGAGTAGCAGATTTTAAAAGTTTTCAGAATTAGATTCGTATTTTTAAATGTTGTTACATACATAAGTCGACTTTTAAGACATTCTAATCGATAGGATATTACGGTTCGATGTTACTTAATTATTTAAAAAATTTAAAGTTTTAAATATAATTTTGGGTATTTAAAAGTCTCTATTAATTGCTTTAAGAGTTCCAAATGGAAAGTATTAGATATTGTTTTAAGAGTTTAAATATTTGAATGCTTCGATAAGAGTGCAAATTTGTAAAGCACTTAAAATTATTTTAAGAATTTAAAATTTAAAATTCAGCAAGCTTTAGAACTTATTTGAAGATGTTTATATTATAAAGCAATACTTCATATATTCAAAATGCTCATTTTAATACTTGACACATTAATTAACACAAAACAAGTTAAAATGTTATTGAGTAGTATTTTTATATTACACAACCATTATTAATATTTTTTTAAATACTTTCTTATATTTATTACTCACAGTTTCAAATAGTTGATATTTCCAATTAGATAAGCGAACAAATTTTTAATAATATCAGTGATAAACCCGTATGGGAATTTAAATGCCGCTTCATATTGATCCACAGTGTTGATGTAGATCATACACTGCATGTGATCGATAACATGAAAATTAAACGAGACACCATATGTATTGCGTTAGCAGGCCAATAAAGCAACCAAGTAGAATGAGTACACGTATGTTGATAATATGTACAAGAATAGCGTTTCTAACGGTTATTTATCAAGTGTGTACTTATGAGGTGGCAAAAGCATGTATATCTTATTTTCGAATTTTAATGACGGTGTTAATCGAGAATAATAATTTTTTAAAAGAGTAGCCTCGTATCAGGCAAATTTACCCTACGTACGTATACACTACAATTAACATAATTACTATACGTTATGGGAGCTAAAGAGTAGGTACAACAAGAGGTGACATTCTGATAAAGAAGGTACTTTTAGAGAGAGACAGAATAATATAACCAATTTAAATGGTCATTTAAAATGAAACGAGGTGGGAATTTTGATGTAGTATTCCAAAAAGTGAATGTTCATAGTGCGCAAGTATGGCATTCGACAAATAATACTTTATACCTAAACATTCGTCTGTAATTTATCTGAAAATTATGTATAAGAAATACATTGTTTTTCATTTGCAATTTGTAATGAATAAGAGCAAATATTGTTTCCTTCCATTTAACACACTTACTGCATTTTCTTGCAATAAATAGTCCATCTTTTATTTATAAATTATTTGTACTAACCCTTTTTCTGATATACAGGGTGTCCCAAAAGTGTTGAAGGAGCCGAAAATGGGAGGTAGGTGGGGTCATTCTGAACAACTGTTTCATTTACAAAAATGTAGTATGGGGCTTCATTTTTAAATTATTAACGAAAAGCAACGACCAATCAGAGCGCAAGACCACGGCCAAATATAACTAGGGCCTACACTTCTGCCTCCGATCGCGCGCGATTCTCGCGATCTGATTGGTCGCTGCTTTTCGTTAATAATTTAAAAATGAAGCCCCTTACGACATTTTGGCAAATGAAAAAGTTGTTCAGAATGACCCCACGTACCTCCCATTTCCGGCTCCTCCAACTCTTTTGGGACACCCAGTATATTCTTCAAATGTATTTTGTGGAGAAATCATTTTAGTACATGCTTCCTTTTTTCAACTTTTGAATGTTGTAAAATTGATGTACAGCAGAATAAGTTGAATAAAATTATTTTCCTCGTATATAAAACAACAAATAAGTTTTGCTCTTCTAAACAAAAATCTAAACAATACACGAAATATACGAAAGCCAATATTAGTAATATACAGAACATTCGCGGCAAATAGATTTTCAGTTATTAGAGGTTGACATGAAATGAAATTCTCTCGGTTTAAATTCGCCGCTCGTTTATAGGAGCTATTTAAAGAAACATATTTTGAACATCAAAGTGCCCGAAGTGTCGCCTGTTGTTTTACCTACTCTTTCGTCGGAGTACCAATGGCGACCATGGTGTTTACTATAATGTCAGCCGCAATGCCCATTCCGTGGTTGCTCATGGTTGCGATTATGTACTTATGTTAATATGTCCGCACTCCGAGAATAGATTATCTGCAATTAGTGGTTGCGCCGAGAAGTTCTTGCAGAAACAGCAGCGTGATTGCTAATTCCTGGCTACAACTTGAGATTACCATCGGAAACGAGGCTGGAATATTGAACGGAAGAAGAAAGCTATAGTAAAAAGATGCGATGAAACGAAGATTTTCTTGATTCGTGTTGCCCGATCGAATCCCCCTTACGGATATTGGCTTGAATTTAAATAACGCGAAGCTTGGCCAGCGAAGAATAAGCCAGAAATAGTCAGAACCTAGCTGAGAAGTTTCGGATGGCTAGAGAATCATAAATAAGGGAGATAAATTACAAATAAATCCTGAGAAATGATAACAAATTAAATGAATTTCTGTCGTTAATAATGTTTATTTTTTATTCCACTGAAAGAAGAGAGAAATTGTAAAGAACAAATTCATGACTTTTATGGCTTTTTACATTTTCTGATGTTTAGAGTTTGAAATCAATAACAATGTTTTCAATATAAATTTTGTACCTTTAATATTAGATTTATGATTCGTGCAACATTTACATTAAACTCGAAATTCGATAGTTTTAGTTCATTTATTAGAATATGCAAATATTAAGATATATCGATGATATTTTAACGAAAATTATTGATTCAAAATAGATAATTAATTTAAATGACTAAAATATTAATTTTAAATTGTTAAATCCATAATTGCCACATTCCATAATTCACAGATTTTTAAATGTTCAAATCCTGAAATTTCAACGCTCTGAATCCTCACAAATTCCAGATGCCTAAATTCTAAAATTCTGAAATTGCGAAATTCTAAAATTCTAAAATGTTAAAGCTCAAAAGTTCTACCAATTTAAAATGTCCAACTTGAAATTTTTAAATTCTTATATTCTCAAATTTCCAAATTACTAAATCGCCCTACTTCTAAATCACATTTCATTTTCATATTCTTTAATCCCTATATCTCCTAATCTTTATATTCGCCAAGTAAAAAATATCCAAATTCCGAAATTCCCAAATTGTGCAACTTTTAAATTCTCAAATTCTTAAATCCCCAGATTTCCTATTTTCCTGATCTCTAAATCCCTAAATCCCTAAACCCCAAATTCCCAAATTAAAAATTTTGTGATCACCAAAATCTCCAAACTTATTCGATCCAAAATGATTTCAATCTGACAACTCTTTCTACAGAACATCCATATGCATTTCGAAAATAAGGTTTATAAAATACATCTTACTTAAGGACATTTGCTAACGAAAAAGCTTGGATATGTACCGCTGAAGAAAATAAAATCTGAACATTCCTCATTTGCTACTGTCAAATTCGAGCTAACTTAAATTTTCCTTATTTAAATATCATCAGAAAAAAGAAACGCAAAAGTAGCCGATCTACCTTTTAAAGTGCAATTTCAGCGATATTTCAACCGAAATGTTTTAATCTTACAAGTCGTATCTATCTCAATTTTTAAGTACAATAACATGATAATTTTCGAACTTAGTAATTAAAATCTACTAGTAACTCGAAAAAATAAGTAAGAAAAGTTGGTCATTGAGTTAATTTTTACTTTTACCTCCACGTTCTCTGCGGAGAGAAAGTTCGAAGTTTAGGTTAATTAGGGTGGCTAGTCACATGCATTTTTCACAACTACTTTCTGAAGTTGCTTCATTTCGCATTCATTCCTTTCTTCATTCATTCAATTAAATAATTCTTTCGTAAAACCTACACTAACGAACTATGCAATTATTAATCCTGTCACACGTTTAATATGTTCAATAGCGACAATGCCCGAATTAATAATCTTCGCTTTAATAGAACTTTCAATTATCATTTATGCATTGATAGATCGATGCACTTTTATTCAACGCGTGAAAACGATAAAATATACTTCAATTCTGTACTTGGCATTTCTTAGCAAAATTGTATTACTGTAGTATTAAAAAATTGTATGAACGTAACAATTATTGTATTATTTTATACGTATGCATTACAGTAACTCAAAAAGCAATCCTTTCTTTCTCTTTCACGGTCTAAAAATTTTGTATACGGTAAATAAAAAGTTTGAGCCCAAAAATTAAAATTTAGGGATTGCTCAATAAACTTACAAAATAAGATTAATACTGAATGATTATTATTTTATACAAAAATCTTTTCATGTTCGTACAAAATTACTATTCTTAAACGTTCACAACCTTATGGTCGCATAATGGAGTCATTTACCTAACAGTGACAAAATAACACGTGGTAATAAGTAAAATAACAATTTAAAGTGCAATATGTGAAAATTTTATCAACACATGACAGGGACAATCAAAGTATCGGATACATTTTGAGCATAGCAGCTTTTAATGGATTAATTTAAATACATATATATTAGCTTCAATAGTTCCTTGTTAAATTCCATCAACTATATTAATCGCAATACTTATTTGTTCAAATCAATTGTCATATTGGTGCAGACAGTTGCAAAGATATTTTAAGCGACATTGCTAAACAGGACATTCTACAAACTTTGTTTCGATGTTTGCTCATTAACTATTCACCGACAATTAAACTTATACCAATAATTTTAGTAATGATTTGCTTAGAGGGCACAGTTCGGGAAATAATGGAAATTGGATTTTACATTATTTTTCACGTAATATGATTCTCTTCCTTTCAGATTTCTATTGATTTGAATTAATTTGAAATCCTTTCCTATTTCTATTTTATGTGATCTCCTCTGGTATCGATGATGACCTCAATCCTTCAGGGCATACTTGAAATGCAACGATTTACGTGCTTCTATTTCATCGGCGCAGCATGAAACGTTTCTCGAATGTTTTGAATAAGAACAATTTTACTGCGATTCCGATCTTTGGTAAACTAATCGTTTTAGGTAGACCTTAGAACAACAATTTCGTTGGTTAATTAAGTCTTTGCGCTAAAGGTTAAATCGCAAGAATCAACAGACTTTTTGGTAAATGGAATATAGAAAATTCATTAAATGTCCTTAAATACATTTCAAATAGTTTAACAGTGCAGTATTTATGAACTCTATTTTGTTTTCTCAAATCCTATCCTGCAAAGACTTAAGAAAACCGTACTGACACTTCCAAGTCTCAGGGCTCCTGACTCTGTTTTTTTCATCGAAGGACATACATTCCTTTTTTCTTCATCCTAGTGGGCACTGAAATTTTCTTTTCATACAGTGAGCGTCATCTTACTGCTCAACTGTTTTTTCAAGCAGTAGAGACGTTATCCCAAGTAATAACGTTGCCTAATAAAGTGAAAAATTAAAATAGAAAAAAGGCTATAATTTATTTATCCCATTTTCAATAATATACTTTTCCTATTAAACAGCTTTAAGTGAAATAACTCTTAATTTTGACATCGCAAAAATATTTGGACATTCCGTTGCGTAGTTTGAACGTATTTCAAACTATTTTACCACTATTTCGTACAATTAGCTTCGTTTCAACTCTTGTTCGTAGCGCGTGTGCACTAGTTGTAAATATTCCACGTAAAAGGAAAAGATACGTTGTTTAATATACGGCAATTAATAATTTATGATCGCGAAAAGAGAGAATCATATAGCCACCTCAATATGTTACTTTTGAGTCAAAGTTTTCTAGCTTTTTATAGATTTCTATAAAGTGTAAAATACATGTTGTAAAAACCGCTCAAAAATGTTATAACAGTTTTCTACAAAACTAATTTGTTTATGAAAGGAACCTCTATATAAAAATAAAAATATAGTGTTTTATGCTATATGCAGTATGTTCCATTTGAATCGAGCTTTCAAGTGATTGTTAGTGCTATTAAAAATTCAAACAAAATAGCCCATATAAGTTCATATGGTTTCAGGACATACATATATGTTATCGTAATAACTATAAAAAGGTTCCTCCTAAAGTAGTTGTAAATATCATTTGAAAATAACCATTAAATCGTTGCGAAACAATTTACATGATCGACTTAAGTAGCACACCATGTAAAATAGTCCAAAAGCGTAAAATCGTTCCAACACATATGTATACCACCACGGGCATCGCCTCCTTTTGAGAAATGAGCTGAAAAGAAATTTTTAATAACACGGGGGTCAGACAAAAAATGTTTATTGAAAACTTATTAAATTCTAATCTAAATTCGCATCGTTACAAATCCACGTTAGAAGACCATTGTTATAACGTATTCTTCCTATCGTGATATTCTAATATCCCGATATTTTGGGACACCACTCTATCTGTCTCTACTATATGTATACATATACAGTAGCGGACAAAAGTTTAAGACGATGATTTGATTTGAAAAATTATACGAACTTCGTTCCTTTTTTTGTAACTTCGCTACTGAGCAAAATATTAAAATGAAATTTTTTTATAAGTGTATAAATAAATGTCTAATTAGTTAACACCGAAAGTAGAACACTATCTATAGTTTTTATGAATAGCAAATCAATTATTTATTTTTTCCATTTAGCCTTAAACTTTTGTCCGCTACTGTACGTGCACGGCAGAACCACTCGATACTCGTGTTATTTGAAATTTTAGGAAGTTTTTGGTGATATAAAAGGGGTAAACTTTCCGGATGGTCAGCAGGAAATATTTCTAAATACTAAGCATTACCAAGTCAATCGTTAGCTATTCCTGTTCCTTCTGAAGGTCAATTACGTTTAGCGTTAGAACTATTATTACTATTTACTTCCGTGGTAACTTACGTTTCCACGACTTCGTTCTGAGGATCATGGCATTTCAAAAGGGGTCGATAAATTTAAACGCGGATGCTTAAAAGTTAATAAATTTTACTCGTCAAAAATATAAGATGGACGGAAAAATATAAGAAAATTCGAAAATTTCAGTCGAGACGTAATATTACAATCACTGATGATTGTAATAACTTTAATGAGTATTTCGATGATCGGTTATAATTGAGCATACATTATCAACCGTTAGTAAAACAGAATATGAGAAGGAATTTTCCTAAATAGATGTTAATGAAGTATTCACTGTTACCTTCAGGATTTCTCAACATATGTTAATGTAGTTTTCACTGTTATCTACAGAGTCTGTAGGACACATTTTCGTGTACATATACAGGGTGCGCCAATTGTAGTTATTTTATACCATTTTTATTCACCTTGAACAACGGCAGCACAACGGATTGACATTGTAGATGTATATTTTAGAGAAGAGTTCTCATTTCTCAAAACTTTACGTGGTATGAGGCGGAAGTATGGACGCAATTTTAAAAATTTTGCTCCGAAGGCAAAATTAAATTAGTTAATAGGCTTTTTGTCGCCAACGCTTACCGACCGGTAGCCTATTAATAGGCTTTTCGTGGCCAACGCTTTTTTGATGGGTTTACGATCTTGTTAGTTAGTTTTGAGGTATGCTGTTTAGTTGCATTAGTTGTATGGCTACTTGGATTCGCCAATAAATAATCAATCACGTTTAACAGAAAAGAAAGTATTTGTTTTGTACAAGTTCTTGAAATACGTTAGAGCGTCTAGACTCGTGGGTTAAGCAAGCACGCGGAAAAGGAAGTGGGAAGTAAGTAATATCGTGACCAGTGGACGAGGTTTAAAACCCCAAAGACAATGTAGAGTTTGTGCAGTTCATAAAAAAAGAAGTAGAACATGTTTTGTTTGTAAATTTTGCGAAATTCCATTACATAAAGGCGACTGTTTTGAACGATATCATACTTTTAAAAAATATGAACTATTTTTTATTTGTAGTGACCACTGTAATACATAAAATAAATATAATTTAGCATTAATATCATTAAAATAAAAGATTTTATTAAATCTAATTATCCTATAATAACAGAAAGCAGACAATTTTATTTCAACATACAAAACGCACAGACACTCCCGGGCGACAGTCTAAACCAAAACAGAGCCGGCGCCAGAGACAATCCGTGGCTGAGCGGCTGGTCGGTAAAGTGTTAAGCCAACCGCCACGCCAAATCTAAGCCTCTATCGATTTCGTTTTTTGTTCTGTACTATTCATACGCGTCTATTTCATCATTTCTTTGTTTAATCGTTCATAGTGTGTGTTAAAATAAACGTAGTTTGTCGACATCGACTGTTCAGTACATTAATTTGTTCCTGCGCCAAATAAAATACGCCTTCGGTCCTATTCGCGAGTCCTCAAGAAAAGGTACAGCTCTTCCTCCAGCCAGAGAGATCACCCGCTCTTCACCAGCAGTCGAAACAGTAGCAAAAGTTCGACTTAAGACGAAAATTTTGTGGATAGTATTTCCACAAAATTGCACTTTTTCTTTCAGAAGTTGTGATGTTCCAATTCAATATTTTCCAGTTCTCTTTTTTTTACAGTAAAGGGGGTTTTTTTATGATAAGAAATTCCTTCTTACATTAATGATTACCGTATAGAATGTATTGAAAAAGTATTAAAGCCCTAACGAATTTCGCGTTTTAACAAACTGGAGTATTTTCAGCACACCTTCCTTTAAATAGTCATGAAAGGATTAATTCCCCCTCGTTCTACACTCATCCCCCTGTGTTCTACACTCGTGGTATTTATCATTTCGTCTATACAGATTGTCCCGTAACTCTCGTTTGACCCGAAAGGGAGTTGTAGGGGAGGTGATTCTATGTAACTTTTTCCTTTGCAAAAATGGGTTCTAGGCTCTCGTTTTTTAATTATTAAGGAAAAACGCCGACCAATCAGAGCGCGAGAATAGCGCGCGCTCAAAAACGAGGTGGGAATACACAATATTAAATGACATAGTACACGCACCCACAGACGCACACTCGCATACACACAGACGCATATAAATAATTCTTCTTGTCATAATAATCTATTATAGATTTTGTTTGAATTTCATGTTTTGGCTCTGTTACCATTATTTTACGTAAGTTATATAATAAACTATCAAACTCAGCATTCACTGTTGGAGAAAGTGATCTCACAATGGAACAATCTTCATCTTTGGCGTCTACATCTTCGGCATTCGTTTTACCTCTCCCGGATTCAATAACCAATTCATCATTAATTCATCAGCTCAATGGATTCTTAAAAAATGGTCGTCATGATATTGCTATTAACGTGGTCCCAACGATTAAGAATCTTTCTCCAAGATTGACAAATATCGGTTGTGATTATGGGACACCACGACTCATGAATTACATCTATACAATCCTTGATATCGTTAACAGCATAAGATTGTGCGATTTGTTTTTCGTATTGCGGTTCCTGTATGAAATAACTACATATGTAGAAGAGACGGAAAATCCATAAAATATATTATATTTACAAGCATAGCTTTAGTTATATTTACAACATACCTATTGGACTAATCTATGTCGAAATATCTTTTCACACGTGAACTGTCCATCACCCATTTCCTTTTCGTTCAATTCGTGTCTCCCACAATTATCCACTAACAGCAATATTCTAACGTGCTGGTCGCTTTGCACCTGCTGCAACCTTACTTCCAGTTTAAATACATTTTCATACCAATCATAAAAAATTCTCTCGTTAACGCAGCTATTCGACTGACTTTCGTATATCACCAGCAAGTCAGCATGACAACGTTTTAGTTCGAAAAGTTCTCTCTTAGTTTTAATTAGAAATGTACCGGAAAAATTTATGGCTTCCAATCGCATTGACGCATAGTCCCACAGTCACCTTTTCTGTTCGGATCTTTCCTCGTTTTACTAATGACATAGACGAAATCGAAATCCAAAACAATCTTGTCCCGTCCATGCTACACAAATTGTTTTCCAGGACATCTTCCTCCATCACTATTTGCAGCAATTCGCGTTTGAAAGCTTCTGCAGCGGCATAATCCATTTCGACAGTCCTCCCATCAGCACCTATAGAGCGTAAGTAATCCGTTTTAGAACGATACAGCGATACCTTCCATGCCAGCAAAGTCGACGACTCCCCACACTTCGTTTGTAATTCTTTTGCATTTAGGATACTATCGGTAATATGATTCCCCAATAATTTTTGCTTTACGAGCCACTGATATAACCGATTATCCAAGTCATTGTACGTGACAAAGCGTTGCATCATTCTATTCAATCCTTCACCTAGACTCTCCAATGTTACTAACCAGTGTGGAATATTTATTTGTTCTGTCGTCGAGGTATCCAAAGGATCGATGTGTTTTACAGTTGCATGAAGTATATTGTTAATCTTTCTTTTACAAAACTTGTACAATGGTCCCGGACAGAGGTTCGACGTCGTCGAAGGTTAAAAAATTAAAGAGACTCTGTATCTTAACTGTTCCTGTTCCCTTTTTATATTGAAACTTTGGAGGAAAAACTAAGGGTAGGGGTTTCTGGAATTTAGGGGTAGCAGTCCAGCCATGAGAAGAGTAAATAGCATCTGGGTCTCGTCAGCGAGGAACTGAGTCAGGAAACAGATAAGGAAAAAAGGGGTCCGTCTAGGGAAGATAGTTTATGCAAGTGGGACGAAAAAATAGATAAAGGAACCAGATCTATAAATAAAGAAAAGGAAAATTGAAGGGTTAGACGGCCTGGATTGATTAGGTTCGCAGTGTCGATAAGGGTTGGTCGACAGTTCCAAATTGGAAGCCATATAGACATATTTCCATGTCTGTATATGCACATTTGTTGTCCAAATAGTAGAGAAAATTGTGTCCTCAACGTCCGAAAAAAATTCAGTAATCGGTTGCTTTATAGCTTCATAGCTCTTGCGATCGCCTTAGCTTATTGCTGTGGATAATGTATATTCCAAAATGTAAATACGTTGACTCTTCAAAAACTTTTCTTTCAGCACGAGTATACTTGCTTCAAACATTGCACGTGTTGAATGTGTATCATATCAAGCGCTCCTTGTGTCGATTATATGTATGTATACATGAAACTCCTGTTTCTTAGATTAAATTAAGAACCCCTGTGTTATCAAAAATGCTGTTATGATTTTGATTTCTTTACTACCTGGAAAGAAACAAAATTGCTATGATAAATCATCGGATACCTAGTTACCACATTTCTACAAAAACACAATAAATCCTGATCTGTGTAACAGACTTTAAACATCAAAAATATGTACTGAACTAAACGGTTGAAAAACTATTTACAAATTTTTTTGGAAGGAATAGAAATATGTGTAGGGTGTGAGGGAGATTGAGGTGCGAATGAAGAGTGTTTATGACCGCGTAATTGGGATCGAGTGACCGAGAAGGATGTTTGTAACCGAGTGACCGAATTTGGGAGACATTGGGGGGTGCGAGGGCTGAATGTTTTGGTTATAAGATATAAGATGCGTGTTTGTAGCGAGCGGGGGAGTCGAAGATGAGAAGCGAGAGAGTTCAGAGCGAAAAGAGTTTGTAAAGAGTTTAAGAGTTTATTAAAGAGAATCTTCCCACACATATTGAATAAAGACTTAATAAAAATCCTACATATGTTACTACAGGAATTTGTTTTTATTAAAATCTCTGAGTATACGGTTTCTATTTATTTTCATGAGAACTGTATTCATGGATGTTCATCCCAGAAACTTGAATGCTGAATTGAATTCATTTTCTCTTTACTTTTATCTAAAAGTTTAGTTTATTGTAATATGTTTTTATTATTAAAATTGATTTGTTAATTTTAATGTCTAATATTATAAATAAGTGGTTGCTTTGTGAATTTTTGAACCTACATTCTAAATTCTAATTTCTGAATTTCCATATTCAAGATTTTTTTTACTTGAATGTAACGAAAAATTGGTAAATCTTATACGTTACGCAGCTTACGATGTGTCGGTAAAATAGGGAATTACGTGAAAATGGTAAGAAAATTTTATTTTAGTTTTTGAATGTTTAGCTAATTAATAAAATAGATATTATAATAAACGAAACTTCCCAAATCATTCATTCTAATTTCATAACAAAAAAATTTTATTCAAAATGCTATTTGCAAGTGACCTTAAAGCAATACATGATCGTAATATATAACATATTATTTAAATAAACAAAAATGTGGTTGTTCATCCATCTGCTAGTTTTGTTTACAATGTACATTTAAAGCTTGTACTCAACTACTATACACTACAGTATTCTGTTTGAAAACACAGAATAGTCATTTGTTTGGGAACATTTACTTTAGCATGTAAAAAATTATTTACATTTAAGCGAATACATAATCTGTTGCAATCATTCTAATGACATAATGTTTGCGCAGGTGAACTTATAGTAAAAAGTTTTTAGGTACAATTACCAAACAAATGGTAACCTTTCGTTGTTAAACAGAATATTGCAGTGTTTTCTAACTGATCTGTAAATCATAAACATACACTGTAAACGAAAGGAGCAGAAGGATGCATTGATGTAATTTGTATATACATATAAATATCAACGCACGTTCCTCGCACTTATGTGCTTTACAGTACACAATGTATGTATTCTAACAAGGAACATTATGACGTCCATCACAGCGGACGTCTAATTACATCATGGATGTCATTAAACGCTCATGCGTTTATAATCGATAAGACAGTTCACGTCCGACGTAACATGCATTAGAAACGCAACACAGATTTCACACATGTTCTATCATACAAAACGGCATTGTTTCTCATTGAAATGGAAAGTATATTTATAATGAATGTTATGGCGTCCATCACAACGAACATTATGGCGTCTATCGCAACGGACGTTATGACGTCCGCCACAACGGACGTCATTTAGACGCTGGCGTATTCCAACCTAAACGTTCGTATGTCCAATGTCTTGAAACGCGCGTTAAAACATTCCGACGCAGAGTCAGCATTATACACAATCAAGTATTGCGAATTGTACAAACGTAAAATTTTTATTAAGTAAATGTATCAGTAAGAAGTTAAAAAGGAATGTCCAAAAATATAGATCCTGAATTGTTAATTAGTATAATAGAAAGAAAACCCATAATATGGGATACCTCTATTGAAGAATATAAAGATAAACATAAAAAAAATGCAGCGTGGATTGAAATATGTTCTTATCTAATACAAAATTTTGAAACGAAAGATGAAGCACAGCAAAAACTAATTAGTAAGTAATACTTGAAATACATTCAATTAATAGAATAAACATGTTAATAAATCATTGTTAATGTGAACATTAAAGGAGGAAATTATAACTTTATAACGCAATACATATATTTGTTAATATATTAAAGTTTATTGAATATTGTTTACTTTTCGATACAAATCTACCAATTCTGAAACTATAGTATGAATTTTTCATACTGTATGTAGTACAACATATCTAAAAGAACAATTGCAATTTCTTGTTGAACTTCTAGTTTAACTTTTAAATAGCATAGTAAGGTCAAATTTGATCTTATCAAAATTATATCTAAATGTCTGTTTAAAACCATTTATGCTATCCAAAAAATAGTTTACTACCTTATAAAACCTTAAAAATATTTTACTATACATTACAAACCAATATGTAGTACATTATGTATATTATATTTCTAAGCATCAGTTAATCTCTTATCAACCATTGCAAAATTTAAAACTTGTTTTTTATCATACTATATAAATTTCATTCAAATAATAAATATTTTTTCAGTACAAGATACAATGTCAAAATGGAGAGCAATCCGAGATAATTATGTACGAAGCTTAAAAAAACAGGCACAAAAATCTAATTCCGAAAATGGTTATAAAAGAGTAAGACCTTATACCTATGCAGACCAATTAACTTTTTTGAAAAGAAGTATAGAATTACGAATTAATGAATCTAATGTTGAAAACAGTACAAATGAACTAGACTATGATAAAACATGGAATATAGATGAAATTAAGAAAGAAGATATTGCTCCTGATATAAGTGATGAAATAGTTACTCCTTCGCCAATTAATGTTATAACTACATCAAAACGAAAAAGGTCTGACACCGATGGTACATCAATGGATTTCATGGATGCTTACAAAACAATAAAAAATCCACTTCAAGAAGATGAAGATTTAGCATTCTTTTATTCGCTACTTCCATCAGTTCGAAGTTTAAATATGGATCAAAAATTAACATTTCGTTTACAAACACTACAACTTTTATATAATCTAAGGAACTCATCCATCCATACACTTCATCCCCCAACTCATATAAACACTTCAAACTAATATCTTTTTTGATACTGAATTACAACTTTCGTATTGTTAATCTTTGTCACACTTAAACAACATTATATCATAAAAATAACTATAAAAATGTATAATAAAGTAAACATGTTAATGTTATTTTTGTTTTAGGTATCATATTTTATTATTATTCTGCTGTACATAATAAAATAAAGATTTTACTATATCTAACAAATAGTTACCTTAATGTCATGACCAGTATTTCCTCAGATAATTTTACCCTTTTCATATTTGTATGCTAGTGACTTATACAATTTTTCATGCATAACTGTATTTTATCCAACAAATTTACACATATGCAAAAGTTATTAAAAAGTCATGTAGAACCTTGCAACTTTTTGTAAAGCGTGCAGTAATAGTTGTGCTGTAATCATTACCACTTATGACATAAACAGAATCTTTCCCTTCCGTTTGTTAAATATAAACGAGTCAGATGATGTTATAACTTCAATTCCATTGTCAGTTTCTGCATTGTTCTTCGATGTTAAAAGAAGCGCACGGCAATACACGGAACTAAGGCACGTGTTCTGAATCAAGCAAAATAAACATCAACATAAATCAACGTGCATATTATTGGTATCAGACTTTCATAATTAATTCTATAGATGGCAATGGATTGGAAAAGATTATAGCGTCACCTATGTAGCTGTATGTGTACTTACACTTAACTGCAAATTTAGCACCTCCGAAAAAATAATAAAATTCTCGCAAGTACATACATATTTACTTTTAAAAGTAAGCTGTTTCATTAAACGCTTTATGTTTCGAAAAAATACGACCAGGATCTAAATCAAAATAAAAACTTAATCTTTTTTATAATTGAATGTTGATTTAATACGTAGAAAACATACAAAAAATAATAGTTCAAAATATTTTGAAAACCTCAATTTAAAAATTTAATTCCATTAGTTTCCATTTTTCACCGCTGAATAGCTACATTTCTTGTGGTCTGTGGTGTATTTTTTTAAATTAACTTTATAGATTACAAGATAAATAAGTTTTAATGTTTTGTATATGATAACTCGATTATAACTAACAATTTACAAAAAGAATATTAAATATAACAACAAAAGCATATAGTAATAAAGTTACACAATTAATTACAAGTTAGCTCTAACTTCAGAATTTGAAAAACAAAAATTGGCATTATCCACAAATTACCTACAGATGCTGTGGTGATCGTCAAACCTGTCGCTAAAAAAGTTTGACGCTTTACGTAAGTATGTACCACCATCTAAATTTCGTTTCTGCCGTTGATTAAAAACAGTTTCGGTAATTTTAATAACAAATTTTATTTATAAATGCCAACTCGATATGATTCGAACGTTCGATATTCCTATGACTTCAATTTTGTTAAATAACAAAATAAATCATTTATACTAATTTCAAGACCCATGTTGAACTCAATAATCAAAATAAATATTCAGAAACGATTTAAAAATATTTGTTATCTGTGTGATTTTATTTATAATACGGATCGACAATTTCCAAAATGTATAAAAATTCTTAGCCATGTAGCGGTAAAAGCTGGAATAGGCTTACATTTTTAAAAGTACGTTTTTTATTTATTGTTTTTGGCTTATTGACACATATAAAACATCCTAGAGCTAATTAATATTGCTTTTTGAAGCATTTTATGATCTAATAAATCGGAAAGATTATCATTTAATAAGGAACGGTATTCGAAATTTACTTTCATTCATTTCTGCTTTCTATCACTAGGTGGCTAAATAAGTTGATATCAAAAAATGCAACTTTAAAAATTTCCGAATATAATACTCCGAACCCGCTATAAAGTTATTTTTCTGACTTTATTATATCCAGAAAACAATTTGCATTTAAATACTAGCTATAAATATTTGTTTAAAATGAAATTTTATATTTTTATTTACAAATAGTTTCCCGTTTTCATAATAGAGCACGCTGCAGTCAATATACATGTGAATTAGTATACAATAAGTTCAAGTAGCGTGCTTAATATTGATAATTCAATAGAAACACATCAATTCTGTTTACATATATACAACTGGAATTATTATATTTTAATATTTGCGGTTTTGAATAATACTGTTAAACATGACGTCTGCAATAGAATCTATGGTAGTAGATGAAAAGCAGTTACCAGAGAAACCAATAGACAGGGAAAAAGTACGTGGTGATAGTAGAATCGAGAAACATCGATAAATAATTTGTAGTATTTTTCAAAACACTCCGGCGCTTTTGTATAATAATTAAATTTATGTTAAGATTGTAATAATTTTATTAATATTCACTTTTCAGACATGTCCACTATTATTGCGAGTATTTTGCAATACAGGACGACATCATAATATAATGGAATATAGTAGAGGAAACGTACCTTCAAATGAGTTACAAATATATACTTGGTAAAAGTTTGCACTGATATTTATGTTTCACATTGAACTGTGTAAGGTTTTTAAGTACATTTTTAAAGATTGGTCCTAGTGTTTACTTCTTTTTATTCACAGGATGGATGCAACTTTAAGAGAAATTACAGGATTAGTTAAAGAAGTAAATCCAGATGCTAGAAGTAAAGGAACGTACTTTGATTTCTCGTTAGTAACACCAGAATTACGTAACTCTGGATATCGAATGCGTGAAATTGGTGTTACGTGTTCAGGACAGAAGGGTGCTGACGATAATAAAACACTTGCACAAGCAAGGTATGAATTTTATAGTACATAACCATAAGTTTAACATAAACCAATTTGATTTATTTATACAATTATAGGTTTACAATTGGTGATTATCTAGACATATCTATTACGCCACCAAATAGACAGCCAGCAATTAGACGTGGTGCACTACGCCAATATTAATTCTAATAACAAAGTCTGTATCTTTTATAAATCATCTTAATAATTAATTTTATATTAATAAATATCATTAAAAAATTATTACTATATTATTAGTTTGTAATAAATAAATAAAACATATTCTTCATTAAAAAAAATTAATTTATTCTTTTTGATTTTTAATATAGCTATACATTTTTGATTTATTTAATAAAGTTAATCGTTGTTTATTTTTAATTCGAAAGTACCACTATTATTGTTAAATAACACTGTACAATAAATTTTGACTTTTTTCTGGATATGTAACCGCCACTGTGAAATCCTTACAGATTTTTGCGAGATAGATACGAATCTGAAATCCGTTTCTTACTAAGTCGTACAATTTTTTTAGAAAGTTAATGTTGAAAAAAATTGCAAATTTTCAACTTTGGAGATGTGTTATGCTTTTACCACAGCAGCTACTGTCTTGGCATAGCGGAATAATTGAACAGTGCGGCGCGCTATAACTGACTACCGTTGATATCGACACGTGTTTATTTATTTTCCTTACAAAATGAAAACGAAACTGATTTTATAACTTTGTTCGATGTTTTCTGCAGCAAAACTGACTGCTCTATCACGTATGGTGGTTAGATTTTCGCCTAGACCCATAGTTTTTTAAATGAATTGAAAAATATCAGAAAAAATTGGTGCGTTTTTGGTGTCTTTCTTACTTTGATCATCATTTAAATTATTTTAAATAGATTTAAATGTTTACAATGTAACAACAATTTATATCGTTTTATTCAGGAAAGTTCACAGATTTTTCTCGTGCAAAAAGCCACTGAATAGCTGCTATGGTAGAAGTACAAAATACTCCCAAAGTTGAAAATTTGAATTTTTTTAACATTAATTTTTTCAAGAACTGTACGTCCTAGAGAAACACAGATTTCAGATTCGTATCCAGCTCGCAAAAATCTATAAGAATTTCATAGTGGCAGTTTCAAGTCCATTTGGCGGTTGTACATATAATCAGTGGTAGTGTGTTCATAAATATTAAGGTTCTCACAAAACGAAAAGATATTTACTAAAAAAAATGCTTGATATAGATAAATGCTATAAATGCTAAAGATATAGATGATTTGTGTATTGTATCTTAAAATCTTCCATTTCTTTTGTTATCTTATTTATACTTGATGGATTCCAAAAACATTTCACCTCAGTATTTCTAAATACTTAGTTATACATATTAATTCTATGATTATATCATGAAACATAATGTATTTGCAGTTAATTTTAATACGTTGCAAATTCAACTAAGATTTAGTAACTATGTACATAGTTATTGTTTGACATAATGAAAATCTCGTCATGTAATTTTGCACATTAGATATAATGTAGAAAATATAGGATGGAATAAATAAAACATGCTAAATAAAATAAGTAGTATTACAGTATTCCATTGACAATTTTGCTTCTAAATAAACTTTATTTTTAATAAAGATAATGTTCGAATAATACTACAAATACTCTGAACATAGTTTACATGTATCTTGCCTTATAGAGTTTCAGACTGTTAATTATTTTTAGTCTTCTTTTTGATCATTTTTTTTACAAATATTTAAGAAATATTTTATAATAGAAAATATGGAGAATAAAGAAAATGAACCAAAAGTATTAAGTTGTATGGTAAAAGGTAAAGTTTCATTTACTGAAATTATTTTATCGATCCATTTAGTTGTAATTAATTAATAATTAATTAATTTTTTGATTCATTGTAATAATTACACTGCTTTTTCTTCAATAATTAATGACTCATGTAATGAATTTATGTTCATTAAAAGATGTCGCGATGACTATTTTAATTAAATAATTCTATAAATTTAAGCTAATAAATATGAAATATGAAGGGAATTAAATTTCTTGTAATGTCATTATTTTTAAATAGCAATAACCAATATTCCAGAATATTGAAATGATTAGTACTAATTATGAATACAATTTTTAATATATTTAAGTTGCATAATGTGTTTATACACGTACATAGGTCCTGGTCCTGTATATAAGCTACGGACCTTAGTTGGACATGAAGATCATTGTCCTTCTAGACCAAGAGGTCCAGCATACACTATACGACCTTTTACACAGTTTCATGTAGAACGTATTGGACCAGGTCCACGATATAATGTTTCAAGGCTAACAAATTATGGGCCAGATAATCCACCTGCATACTCAATGGCTTTCCGAGAACCTTATAGATGTATGTATGTTTATTCTGATATATTTTATAGCCAAACGATGCTTCATTAATTAAGAATATATTAAATTAAATATATTTTTAAATTAAACACTTCGTTTTTTATTTAAAATTTTTGTGTACTAACTTCACATCTTTTAATGGAGACAATTAATATTTTAGTTTAAACCCGATTTGTTCAAGTAGAGAAAAGTAGTAATTCATAAAACATGTGTTGCACTCCACCTTCTAATGTTGGTTTTTAAGCTGATCTCTTCAAATGGGAAAGAGAAGTAATAGAATTCTTATTGTCGTACTATAAGAAGTTGAAAAGAACAATGCACCACATGTTTGGGGTCCACTTTTTTCCACTTGCACAATCCTGATTTGAATGAAACACATGGAGCAATTTAAGTTTTTGAAAATAAAGAAAAGTAATTCATATAATTTAATAAAAGGTATTTAATCATTCTTAATAAAATATGCGTTTTTGTGTAAAGTCATATTTTTTCTTAGTAAGAGATATAGGACCAGGACCAGGAGCACATTATCCAGAATTGTGTCCACCATTCAATCACAATGTTAGACCTCCTGCTTATACTATTAAAGCAAGAAGTAAAGTAAAAATCAGTGACAGTGGGCCTGGTCCAAATGCATACAGTTTACCAACGTGTATAGGGCCCAACATTCCTGACAAAGAAGCTCAAGGTGCTTTTTCCATGTACGTATTTAAATATCTAATTCACATGAAAATAACAGAGATGATTAAGGTAATCAGATAGTGATTATAATGATCCTGTAATATGTTTCCTCTTATGTTAAATACATGAAAACTAAAATTTGTAGATAGTTGTAATTATTTATAAATACTTCTCGGTTAGCATTTGTTGCTAAATAAACAAAGGGAGAAAAGTGGTAACAAAATACAAGTTAAAAACCAATACTATTTTAATGTTATAGAGGCAGTTATCAAGAAATGCGCAAAGAACATGTTGGTCCAGGTCCTGCAGCTTATGGTGCTATACGGACTGACCTTGTAAAACGTAGTTCACCAGCATTTAGCTTAAAATGGAGACATCGAATAACAGAAATAGATGTAGACCCGCAGTTATACAATCCTGCATATAATTCAGGAAGACGAGCACCTATGTATTCTTTTGGCATAAAACACAGTCAATGTGCTAGACTACCTATCACAGCTTTAGATGAAGATTGATATAGAATACTTTGAAAATTGATGAAAAATCCTAAAAATTATATCCGTTTCATGTTTTTATAAAACAGTTTTGTACATATTATTTGATATTTATGATGTTATACTTTTTAAAACTTCCTTTATAGAATAAAATCTAAATCGATGTAATATTCGATATAATTTTAATTCTTTTGTACCTTTTTGTTCGTTTAAGAAAAAATACTCTATCCACAAACCAAATTCGTTGGAATTATATTACATATGATTTAATTTTAGTTAATATTGGTTTCTTTGAATTGCTATTGAAACTATCATTCATTTTTATTTTTATTTTTGTACATGCTAGTTATTATTAATAGAAACATATCTTTGGAAAGTCTAAGTGAAACATTTTATAAGAACTGATTGTTCAATTTTCGAGATTTTTAATGTCACAGTAAATTCTAGATAACAAGAAATATTTGTAGTAATCAATTTGGAAGTAAAATCTGCTTGTTGCATAATATGTACAATACATATATGTACGAGGCAACACTCTGGGCGCTACTCGTAATGTTCAGCAAAGTCTAACTAAATCGGTTGTATAGACGAGCGGGAAATTTAAAACAAATGAATTTAATTTCATATCTACTTCTCATAATCAGAATGCCATTTGTTGTAAATTTTTTTGTATATTGCTAATATTGGCTTTCGAAGTATTTACATCAATTTTACAATATTGGAAAGATGACAGAGAAAGGCATATATCAAAATAATTACTCTACAAACTATATTCACTTGTAACTACTTATTGAAGTAAAGTACTGGGTTTAAGTGACATTTCTGGAATTAAAAATAAATATGTTCCGAATTACGTTATGCTTGATCTCATTTTAATTCTTTGGGGCACAGGACTTCAGAAAATAAAATATAGCCATGTTACACAGAAATTTTATTGCGTTTTAAAGTAAACAATCTGGTACATTTTTATTAACAAAGGAATCACATAATATCAAACATAAAAAAATAATAACAATTAAATTCCGTTTGCAAATAGTCTCACCGTACCATAGTGGGTTGTTGACTTGTACTCAAGGTGAGTCTAAATATGTATCACTTATGCATTACCGTGCATCAAAATAGTGGAACATTTTTAGTCCAACCATGTTCCAAAGAATTAATTAGGTAAATGTTATAAATATGTTAACAAAAGTTTCAAAGCAGAAAATAAAGAATAAAAAAGTTTTACTCTTGGACTAGAATTGTCCTGCTGTATGTTACCATCCGTTGATGTTCATACGTTTCTTTCGCTGGGTGTTCTTTCCTATATTCGGTAAACTTCAGATAATGATAGAACTAAGTACTTGATCGAAGCGATAGTTCAGTCCCGAAAAATTTGCTTATATTGAGGCTTTTCTGTATTAATATTTTTAAAAACTTGATTTCTGTTGCTATCACTCCTTACACTTCGGAAATAATTATCGTTGTAATCGGTAACAAATTCTACCGTTTCATAAACGCTATTGACTTATTTTAATCTGAACAGATAATATCGTCCCCGTAAGAAAGTGAAGAAAAAACAATGTACTTATGTACAGCCGGCAACCCACAACTTGACTTGACAGTACTCCTTGTTTTTGACCCGTGGAACAGAAATCTGCATTATCGTCTGTATTATCGATAAAGTTGTTACCTACAGAAATCTTTTGGTCAACGAAATTTACTTTCTACTTTCCTACGACAGAGGGAAGTACGCTTCGTGTTTTTCCACATTTGAGAAATACCATACGAGTTTCTCGTTTGTAAAATTTCTTACCGATATATTATGTCATTGACATTATTGTCATTAGTACTTCCGTATGTAGTTATATTATTGTTCTTTATAATGATGTAAATTATTATAGTATATATTTAATCATTTTTAAATTATAAAATCAGTCAGAGGGTTTAATCCTTAGTTCTCAATTATTTGAAAAGTACAGTAGTTTTCTTAGCATTTATACATGCCTTGAATACTGAACTACACTTACACGTATAAATAATTGTTGTGTAGATTATGGGAAATATTGTTGCATCGTATTTCCTATGCTGACGTAAGCAATATAGTGGCTTAAATAATTTTTATAGTATATTATTATTTCCGTGATTTGGTCCGAATTTATTTAAATAGTGTTTCATTTGATATTGAGTTATTAGTTTAAGATAATATGTTGTATAACATATTTTTGTTGTTACTTAAATCAAAAAGCCTAAATAATTAATATTAAATTAATGTAAATTAATGTATTTAATAAATTACGTGGATTATTCATTTAATAAATTATATTTGGGTATTGTTTACAAGATTCCAGCGTTTATTTGCGAATTTCTTAGTAAAAATACCATTATGCAGAAATGTAATTTTTGTAACTATAAAATTTTTAATACAATACCATCAGTCTATTAACAAAACATTTATCACTTATGTGGTTAATTAATCGTACCACTTCTTTTATTAAATATTTATTTAATAACGACATGTCTGGTATGTAAAAATAACTAGTATATCTAAGTATATCTTTTCTGTATCACCTTGTATTTATAAATCTCGTGAAATATCATAAGCTTGCTAAAAATAACATATACTACACTAATAGCATAAATAAGTTACGTCAAACGTAGAACTAAAAAAGTTTAATACATATGAAGAAGAAAATTTATTAGTAAATTTCACTACATCGTAGATAATTTATTTTTTAATACAAAATTTATTTCAACATTTATATTGTCGAGATAAGCTACTAGAAACGTCATATTTTATTATAATAACTGTATTTTAGTAATGTTATTAAGTTCTCCAATATTATGTCAATATTTAAAATACCTCGGTCTTTTCTATTTTCTGTATATTTAAGGCTGTTAATCCCTTCACAACATTCTTGGCTTATTCAAAGTATTCTTAATAATCATGTTATTTCACTTCAATTCATATCCTCGTTTAATATTTAATAAATAATTACTCATATGAACGTTAATATCATATCGAAATTGTGCAAGGTGTATGCAAATAATACAAGTATAAAATGTGCATATTAATTTTAACACTATATCATTTGTAACGATCGATATCATGCTACTGTTACAGGCACAGTACACAGTAACTATTTTTATTTCTGTTGCCTGTCATTTTATAATATTTTTATATGAATTTGTTTTATTCTTGTTAAAATTCAATATAAGCAATTATTTTGAACAAACTTTACAATTCCACATATATTCATGATCGCTAAAAATGCTAAAAAATACGTTTCCGCGGTATTTAAACGAGCAAGACGGATAATACTAATTAAATTCATAATCTTTACAAAATGAATGCGCACAAAATGAAGACACAAAAGATTTTAAAGCTAATTGGAAGAAAACGTAATTACATAGTTCAACGAATAAAAACCGAATGAAAGTCATTAAACTGCCAACGAAGACAGTTTCGTACAAAAAAGTGAACACAAAACTAAACAACGAACGGTTAAATGTAAACAAACTACACTGATACAAAGGTAATCGGAAGATACGTTTTCGTGGACTGCAGTACGAGGGTAATTTCTATTAGAAGGACGATTTACACTGAACGAGAGAGGACAAGAAATTCGAGATGCTACTAGTCGCGCTGTCAGCGCGCGATTGAATCTTGATGCGTCGCCAGACCGGATGCGCATCGGTCGTGTGCGCATGCCGCGCATGCGCGGCTGTACGGTGATGCTACAGTGGCGCCAGTAATGGCGGCGGAAAACACGCGCGCACGCCAACACCGCCGCCGGTTTGTTTCTCCACGCCTCTACCTCGCCTCCACCACCGCCGCCGCCGCCGCCACCGCTCTCACAACTTGTGGGTAAGTACCCTCACACTCCAATCAGTCTGCACTCGCATGTCCACGAGGTTGCTCGCACGGTCTTGCCACCTTCCTCACGTATTCACCCCTTTCTCTCTTCTACCTGGCTCACCACGTTTAGTGCATTACCAGAGACCCGTGCACGGGGTGAACTGAGCTACTGGTTGATGTGCTCGTTGGCTATTGTCAGTCGTCGAGAGGTTAGGTCAAAGTGATCCGTCGTGGCGGGATTACACGGCTCGTTTGAATTTGAATTCTGACGGCACCGTATACTGTCATTAATTATTAACCGAATGCCTGTCGACGCGTCTTAACACAATCAACGAACTTCCGACGAATTGTTTCAACGACTGTCAAACGAATTTATCGCCGGACGAGAACCGTACGCGCCAACGTCGAACCGCGTGACAACCGCCGCGTTGAGGTTAGGTTGTTCCTCATCTACGAACGCGCCTTTTTCGAACGGATCCCTCGCGACGTTTACTCACCGCAGATCGATTTATGCGGATATTTGTGCGAATATCAGTTGGTGATTACGACCCGTTTTTCAAGTGACGAACAAAAGTACAATGAGAATTGTGGAAATTGAGTGAATGTTTTCGAACGGCCGTATTTCGTGCAGTGACTTTTTTGGTGTGCAGCAAAATGTACGCGTGGTGGTGATATATACAGTCATTTTAATATATTTTCTCGTGTACACATGTCCATTCGTATACATGAATATGTGGGTTTGTTTCGTTTCGTTGTCGTATTGAGAAGCGATCGGAACCGAGGTAGCCTGTTGCGTCGATGCGTTGCACGTTTTCGCACACGGCTCTTTCGGCTCGATGATTATTTAATAACGACAACGAAACGAACACCTCAACTTTAATAATACATCGATACGTTTTGCAATTGTAGACGTTATAGTTTCTTCTAATGCTTTCTGAGTGTAAAAAGCTTTGTTGGGAATTTAAATTGGAATTACACGCGAAGTACAATATTTTGGTGGTATATTAATACACGAAGTAAACCGCTCAAACAGATTAGAAAGTTTTTGCTGATTTATATATAAATCGGTAATTTACGTAATTATCAAATGAAAATTTTTAGATAGTAACACAATAAATATTTCTGTTGAAAGATAAGATTTGTTTGATAAATTTCATGATAATCATTTTAGCCTAAAAAGTCCATGCATGTTATTTTAGATGTTTAATTTTGAATAAGTTGTTTACCTTTTTACCATAGTTTTTAATGTTATCAGTGTTTTACTTGTCCCAATCTGCCGAAAATATAGTTGACTTAGAAAATGTTTGTACAGTAATCAGTTTCAAATAAGCTTCGTGAAATAATAGTTTATTATTCACGTGTTTTAAACAATCAGTGCAGTCATACTTTCAGAGATCTCTGTGGTAGATATAATTTATATCATTTATAAAATTAACGAAACTTGTGTGTGAGTACATTATTATTTTTCACAAAAATTCTTGATTTGTATGTATGTTATTGATATGTTGGGATACAGATACTATTAACTTTTCGTTATACGATACTTTTAATTTTGTAAATTTGTTTAATTGTTAGAAGTAATAATATAAAAATAGCAATGAATAAATACTTTCCGTGGTATAAATTTATTCAAAGAAAAATGATATAAAGTTGCAAATTTGCTATATTACATCAGTCTAAAACGAAAAATTGTTATTAGAAATAAAAAGAAATATTTCCGATAAATTCAACGTTCAAATCAACAAGATCATGCAGAAAAATGCAATAATTGAACGATTATACGAATCTATTACTGTTCTTATATTTTCATCGATTTTCCTGTTAATTGTACAAGCTATATAACAATCTTGGTATCTTTTGTCCATCTGTTCACGGATCTCGGAAAATACGCGTAAACTTCTGGTTTTACAAAAAGTAATTAATAAACAGTAATTTGTCAAAATGCTATTTGGAATTAATTCGTAAGAAGATGTTATTATTCGTAATTACACGAATAAATATTGTCTGTGCCCAGTTTATATATATTTGAGAACTATTAGGTAAATAAAGTTGATCAAGTTTTATGTCCGTAAAATTTTGAATCTTTTTTAAACTTTTGCGTGGTCACCTTATGTCGGAATATTTATGTAAATAAATTTTTCTCGGTCTTTAATGAATAAATTCTAATTTTCTATTCAGAATATCATGTGTGGTTTCTATTCCTTTTCAAGATATGAACATGTTCAGAACTATAAATTAGCTTTTTCTGTAACACTTAATGACAACAGAAACGAATTGTTGAGTTATCTTAAAAAATTCATTTATAACGTGAAATTCATGCGTGAGAGGATTAATCCTTTGCATAAAAATGATATAATATAGCACATTTACAGTACTTTAAAAAGATATAATAAAAGGCTTGTAATTAAAGGATGAGATGTATTTTCAATTATTTCATTAATTATAACATTTGTTGTTCATTTGTGTTTGACAGTATACTCGAATTTTCTGCAATTTTGTTTATGTTGCATATTTACAACGGAATATAACGAGGTTTTAAAAGTAAAATATATTATAAGCTGTTTGAGTGGTGTCGTACAAAATGGATCGAATAGTGTGATATAAAAATTGCAAAATGTGTAAATGATTGTAAATTGGCGGTTAATAATACAAAAGGAATGAAAAGTTTATTGGAATAACGTAGAAAACTACGAACGGTGAGCTCTGACGATAATTTTATTAATTTATTGTTTAATGGATTTGGTACCGAAGTGGTTAGGTACCAACTGATTAGTTATCAGTTCACTGAATTTTCTGGAACAAACTTTATGGACGAATACTATTATCATTATGAAATTTGATTCATAAGAGTATCGGAACGCTAGTCTTTGGTTCCTCGGTTTTCTTTCGAGCCGACGCGACGCGGTGCGACGCAACGAAACGCAACGCGACGTGCTCTTTTCAAGTATTAGATCGTAGAAAAACAAAAAGAGAAATCGATAGAACTTCGATCAATACTGCCATTCGCAGATCAAATTCAGTAGCTGTCTTTGAAAGACAATAAACAACTGAAATTATTTGATGATTGAGTCATCAATCGTATCACATTTGAATTATACCTAAATATCTCTACTGTTTTCAGATTATTTATCTAAAACAAGTTGGTGTAATGAGTGCAAGTTAGTCTTTTCATGGACGATTTTCGTAATGTTAGGAAAAGAAGTAATCTGATTTTTTGGTGCAATCATATTGTACCTGTCTTAACACTAAACCTACCGGCTTATATTGTACATATACTTACATTGAAATGAAAAATAAAATCATCTTAACAAATTTTACTTTGCATTGGTGATTTCAGCGTTAATAGTCAATTTTGTAATTACATTTTTATTATTTTATGTAAATATAGTCACTTGTTTTATTCAATTATATTTTACTTATTTTAATGGAGGATAATTTGGCAGTTACATTTGACTGCTATTCCAAATAGCTAATAGTATTTCAAATATGTAACATGTTCTCAATCTATGTAAAAGTGGAAGAGCTTAATGATGCAAAAATTGAGCATATTGACAATACAGATATTGTGTTATTTAGTAAAGATAAAGAAATTCTTACAATTACATGTCCAAAAATTATGAACAGATTTATCAATATGTTAATAAAATAATGTCATTAAAATATTTATCTTAAGTTTTAGAGTAATACGACTGTCAATTAAAATCGTTCTATTTTTCTCTACAATTGTAAATATATCATAAAAGATAAACCGAAATTGGGAATAAACACTGCAATGTTCTTTAATGATGTTTCATACATACTACGAATAAAATAATTTTATTTCAAGTTACTAAATCGAATACTTCTGTGAAGGTGACATCGAAATCGTATCAGTAAAAATCATAGTACAATTTCAATAATTTCAAAAATAAATGTATGTGCAGTTATATATTTTATGTTCTTGCCTGTAAAGTGTAAATCATATAAAAATTAATCACGCAATCAATAAAAAATTTTCCACTGCACTGATAAAGTTATAATTAAATTGCTAAAATTATTAACAAAAATTAAAGTATTTAAGATAAAATAAGAGTAAAATGTGACTAATAATTCAAGACGAACGGCGAATTACCCGAATGTAAAATCAATGTATCGAAGTTGAGTGTTAAAATAAAAAATTATGCAATAAAAAATGTCAGTGAAAAATGATCATGAAATTATGTTAACATTTTTTGGAGTAATTTTATTTTGTTATATACCAAAGAGTTTAATAATTATCAAAGGAGAAAAACGTGATGGGGACAGTGTATAGTAATAGAAACAGGAAAAACGAGATTGAATTTATCATAGAATCTTTTTTTTTAGAAATGTTGTATGCAATTCTATATATTTTGGTTGTTTTTCGATGAATTTAATCAAATTTCACTAAAAGTTTTTATCGAAAAACATGAATTCACAAAGCATGCACTATGATCTCACATAGAAGTGGATGACACGAAAAATTGATTTTCCATATTGACGATGAACACAGTTTAATTAAATTCGTTGTGCTGTATTTAAAAAAATATGTAGCTCTTACGAAACTTTTTTTCCATAGGTGTTATTCAGCGAGAAAATACTTTTAGAAAATTGATCTAAAATTAGCGAATTAAAATCAGAAGCAGAAAGGTTAAGAATTATTACTCAAAATTTTGTTTACGCATGTGCCAGTGGTTTCTAGACGTATCGAAGTCTTAAACAGTGTAATTTTCAACAAGAAAGATATTAAGTGATAAATATAATTAATAATACTATATATTATTTTATTAAGACTGTATTTTGTTACATATTTTATTAAGTCCATGTTCATGTTTAACACAAACTGAACAAGTAGGATTGCATAACATTCCTCAGTAACAAACTATTTATTAAATGCTAACTCCAATTCTGAATTTTATATTTTATATATTATTGTATTAATTCCCCATTTTTATTAAAATTTTATTAAATAGAATATCTTGTTAAATACGATTTACCGTACGTTAAAATTACTTTTTCTTCACTCAATGAATATTAAAATAACGTAAATAAAATAAAAATCTTTGTACTATACGATTTTTACTGACTGGAGATTACTGTACAAACCTTGTAAAACTGTGCAGTTTGCTCATTATAAATAAAGCTACCATTTATTGGTAAAACATGTATTGTAAAAGAATTCATGACAATAATTATTACAAATTACTTTTTATTTTAAATATGTATTTATAACATGAAAAGAATCATTTATGATAGTCTGTTGTGTGATAGTCGATGATAATTACGGTAGAAATCCGAGGAACAATGGCTAATTGTGACATTGATTAAACAAATATTGAATACATATTAAAATTGCTTAACGCAAAAAACGTACAGATCAAAATGTGTATCAAATGAAAATCGAAACAGATCGTTACCCGTTTGAAAGAAGAAATGTTGATATTGTTTCTCACCGAATCAAATTTCGTATGATAAAGCAAAAAATCAAGGATCTATAAAGACGTATTTTCATTAGCTTACATTCATAATTTATTTATAATAATTGAGAAAATTTCAGCTGCCAATGTTTGCCCATCAGTCTTCTATTTACAAATCTGTGCATTCAATTATTTCTTTTAAAATTGTCGAAATGAAAAATATTTCTGTAACAGCGATTTGAACAAATTGTACAAGTTTTTAATTTGACAAAAAAAGATGGTTCCGTAAATGAAATAAAAGCAAAACGATTGCGTAAATTTGAAAATAAAACAGATAGACTATTGTTTGACATACCGATAATTAATAACTAATGAAGGTTGGGAATAAAAAAGACTGTGATTTTTTCAAAAATGCTTTTTGTTTATAACAAAAGTGTTTATAAGATTTTAATGTCAGTGAATGTGGATAGAAGTGTTGTTGAAATACATATCTTTTTATAGAAAAGAAATTTCGACATATTTTACTGAAAAATATCGTTTTGATAAAAGAAGAAATTGTTTCCCCAGGAATTTAGTATTGGTATTTATAGTCTTATTTATTTTCACTCTGCAGTTGCGAAAATGTTGTAAGACAGTACATTTAATCAACTTATTTGAAGCAAATTATTTATTCTTGTTCTTATTTATTATCTTATTCTTATTTGAAGTAGATTGTTCATTCTATTGATTAATAGTTTTGTTTCTTTTACAATTAATTTCATTGTATTTTCGTTTAGTATTTTAATTTCTTATACAATGCCACGAAAAAAGAATTTACTGCGTTTTTTCATTTATTCGTTATTCAACTTTTTTCATTATGCATATTGATTAAATAGGGGAAGAAGCTGTACCTAGTGATATTTTTTTAATTTTTGTAAGATCGCAATTAAAATTAATTCTGAAAAATTCTGAAGTTACTTAGGGGAAAATTTATTTTCTTAATATCGTATTGGCACATTCGGTACATTTTTATGCAATTTTTGAAAGTCATTTTCAGCCACTTTTAAGTTTTTATTAGTATATGACTGTACTATAATGAGAAACAATATTTACGTAGAATATTATTTGTATTACATTAGTTCTCATTTTTAATTACGAAAATTATTAAGAACCTTTTGTCAAAATGTATGTTAACTTCCATCAAGATCGAGAATCATTGTATAAACTAATTTACGCATTATTCGTTATTTATTTATTTGTATAATTTAGTTCCAATTTAAATGTAAATGTTCATTGAGCGTACGTACATCTACGGTTAAAAGCTTATAATGTTCTTCGATTCAGTTGCATTAACTGTCATTAGATAAATTTTAATTTGTCAGATCATTCATGTCAGATTTGTCAGATCATCAGAAAATTTCAAGTTATTTTCTAATATAATGCCGTAATAAATCATTTTACGCTGAAAATAATAGAATTGCACATATACCAAAAATCTGTATAGTGTCCTAATTGCTTTTATAAAAGTCAACAATATTTATCTGCAAGCAAAGGATACACAGACTCTTATGTTTCAACAAATAGACAGCCATTTATAATTACCGTGAAGTAGATGTTGCTACAAAGCTACCAGTTTTAAAGCAAAAAAAAATTTTCCTTTGTTGTTTATATTTTGAGAAAATAACAGTGTTAGTTTTGTCAATTCGTATATAGGTACAACATTCTCCCCTATATAAAAATGCATGTATGTTATCAAGTGTTAGATTAGCATTCATGCAGAAATGTTATAAAACGTCATTAAAATAATACGAACATAAGCTAATGGAAGTACAGATCTTAGATCTACAAACTTAATCATTATTCTTATTTTTCATTGAATTATTTACATAAAATTTGTGTAGTTTTAATACATATCGTATACCATAATTGTTATCAACAAAATTGTAAAGATAATGTCCATAGTTTAAAGGTTAATATGTTCAATAAATAATGTTATGAATGATTAACATTTTCATTAAACACTACCAACCATTATTATCGACAAAAATTAATTTTGGTTATGGATAATCATTATCTATAACAAAAATTAATTTCGGTTACGGAGAATCATCATCTATGAAATGGAAATTGAAGTTTAATTATCATTATCTAATATAAACGATCGAAATTCTATTTTGAATACCAGTATCCATTACCAATGACCAGAATTTTATTTTAGTTGTGCATAACCATTATCGACTGTGAGAAGTTCGTATTCTATCGTTGTTAATTGTTATTAATATCTATACTACTAGTTCTCGATAGTTTATTTATTTCTTTATCCTTTTAGTAATTTTGTCACTTTTTGCTGCTATTATTATGTCGCCATTGTTAATATTACTATACAGAGTATAATTATATATTACAGTATAATAATTAACATTAACGATGTATACTGTAACATATAATTATACTCCTTCTAGTAATATTAACAATGTCAACATTGTACAAAGTGTATGTATAGAGTATAAATATCTGTATAAGTATACTTCAAATTCTAAATCTGCGTTTCCCCTTATTTATTTTTTTGTTTTATCAACAGTTTGAACAGAAAAGATTGCAAGTGCCATTTCTTTAAAACTGCTCTTCATTCATGAAAAACGGGTTATGTCATTACGATGTCAATGAATATGAATAAAAATGTTACTCAAATTATGCATAGTTTTTATAAAAAATGATTGGAAATAAAGATTTGTATTGTCGATATTGTTCAGGCCGTAACCAAAAAAAAGTCTCATTGCCGATAATAATTATTAATAATGGAAATAAAGTTATTTTCAGTAATACTAGTTACTGGTCAGTAAAAGATAATTTGATGATTTATATAAATTAATGACAATCAAAGTTAATTTCTATCATTGATATAGTTATGTATAATAAAAATTTCCGTTATTGACAAAAGTTATTCGTAATCAAAAATTTCATTAATGATAACAGCTATGTTTAACAAAAGTTATCGTTATTGATAACGGCTATTCGTAACAAATATTAACTTTTACCGTCGATAATGACATTTAATAGTAAAAAAAAAATATTAATTATTCATAACAGTTATTAGTAATTTACAATTAAAAATAAATACTTCTTAATGGTGTAATTTTGTTCAAAGTATCTTTGAGATTTAATGCTAACTGCATTCGACGTATAGACACGTCAATCCGAAATTTAATTTTGGCGCAGTTGACGTTAACGAATTGCTAATTTTATATCGAATAAAAACGTAATCCTTTCTAGTTTTGTTTTACCTTTTTTTTGTAAAATAAAAATCAGTGAACTGCGTTCGTTGCGTATATTCGTCGCTCGATTGTAACTACGCATTCTGCGATGCATAAATTCGTTAAATTCTGTAGTTAACTGGTTAAATAAGAACGACCTTTTATTCGACGAGACCATACAAATTTTTAAAAACAACTCTTGGTTTGATTTCCGATAGGAGCAACGTTTGAATGTACAACTAATTGATATCCAATTTTAACTTTCGTTAGACTCACTGTTCGTTAATTTCTAACACGTTTTTCCACCAGGTTAAACTTCGTTTCGGGATTATGTACTTTTACCTTTTTTGGCATAATCTGATAGTATTTAATAAATATAGACAAAATATAATGATTTTGAATGTCGGAATCCGTCGGTTCAAAAATTACATGTTAAAACATTCGCTAAAACAAATATTTTATTTTTGATTTTTTTGATACGGAAGTGTTACTGTTTGTTTACACCCGATCGTTCAGACGGTTCCGTCGATCACTGTCTTCTCTATGTTCGGTAAACTTCGGGATATGTCGGAATTACTCGATATAAGCAGAAGTTCAGACCTCGCTTATATCGAAACTTTATTGTAGTACAGTAACGTCAAAGTAGTAAACTACGGATTTAAAAGATACCTATTACAAATTGTATTAAATCGAATGCGAGTGAGTCGCCTTTCGAGTAGGAAAGGTTAAATTATGTATCCGAACAACTGGAGAAGCAGACTACGAGACTCTTAATAGTCGTGTGTTGTCTATATTTATCCAATACTATCTGATCGCGCAAAGAATGTTAAAAAACATAGCATCGCAAAACGTAGTTTAGCTAAGATTTAGCCGTCATGTGTACGAACGGGTTTGACTCGTCCCGAGTAGATTGGATTTCGCGAGTCAATTCACGTGGCAGGTGTCCAAGGAAGAAGACTGAGCGATAGAGAGAGCGAGAGAGAAATGGAACACGCCGATTATATCTGTTCTAGATGGATAATTCTGCGTATGTGCCGAATCATCTACCGCCGCCATCCCTGGTCGTATTTTCACAGGCCGGGGGGCTGCCGGAGGCTCTGAGAATGCAAAGACCCTTCAATCCACAAGTTAGTGTCCCATTATCCTTACCTGTACACTGTACACAAACCTAAACCCGTGTTTGCTTCTCTATTCCTCCTCTCTGTGTTTACCCTTGCGTGGTAATCTGGTGAAAATGATATTTGGGACAAGGACGATTAGCACGATGGTCGTTCTTCTTGTCTTTTTTACGAAACTGTTGTTTTCCTGTCTATTTGCAGGTACTTACACATGTGTTCGGTTGTCCGGCAAGTTTGTGCCTATCCTTGTAGACCTTTTGTTTTATGTTAAATAAAAATGATAAATTCAACGTTGTAATCAACAAGATGATGCAGAAAAATGCAATAATTGATCGATTATACGAATCTATTATTGTTCTTATATTTTCATCGATTTTCCTGTTAATTGTACACGCTGTATAAAAATCTTGGTATCTTTTGTACATCTTTTCACGGGTCTCGGAAAATACGCATAAACTTCTTGTTTTACAAAAAGTAATTAATAAACAGTAATTTGACAAAATGCTATTTGGAATGAATCCTTGTAGGCATTTTGTTTTATAACACCTCTACATATTTTACGGAAATTTTTTGACTTATGCGTTTCGTGGAAAGTTATCAGAATTGTGGGAAATCAGAAAAGTATTTTTGTAAAATTGGAACAAGCGCATTTATACCGTGTCTAACAATTTTTCGTTCTGGTTACCTTTCACGTCGCAGATTGTGATTTGAGCTTTTATGTAAATGTTTCGAACGATTGTTTTAATTTTAATTTTTGAGTTAAAATTTTGACTGGATCTTTTTACACCATATATTTTTAGGCGGTGAGAGCGAAAAAAGTTTTTTTTAAGACATCCTAGTATAGATACAGCCTGTATAGTAATAAATTATCACTAAACAGTTCTACTCGATAAATCTCGTGTCTCTTTTGCTGTTTTTCTACCGGACGAAAGCATAATGCGTTACTACTGGATTGTATTATCAGCTAACCACAATCTTCGCGCTAAGCACGGGATAGAATATCGCCATTTAGATCGTATCGTAAATCTTTCAACGCAGCCTATTAGAAATCGGCGCAAACTTTCAGGACAACTCGGGATTAACGTGTTTAACGAGTTAACCCTTTCGTTATGGTAAGGTTGATCTAAAAATGTTTCACTGTTGTGTACAGATCGCGCATGCGTTGCGAAATGTAATTTATTTGTACGTGTCCGAATTTGCCAATATTGCGAAAATTTAATGATCCAATAAGGAAAATATCCTTACTCACCGGTTCGAATTAATCTTTGCGGGTTTATGCAATGATTTATCACAAGGATAACTGCATACTTCGTTCTTGACGAGTGTCCTTCGTGGATGTAAAAATTAACCACAAAGTTGTGTACTTTTGTAACTGGTGTACAAAGCTACACTTTATACTTTTGCAACATTCGAAACTGGTATGTATTGTAACTATAAATTATCAGTTTTTTAAATTATTTATTTCTCAATCTAAACACGTTTTACGAGATAGGGAATTGCTAGGTTATTATTGCTTGACAGTTTTGACACTTGTATTTCGTCAAGTTTCGAAATGACGTAGTGGCATTTATAGAAAATTATCTTCATTGCTTTTGAAAATATTGTAGTTTCCTCGCGGTATAATTTTTAATGGCGTTCTTTTGGGAAAGAAACACTCGTTTATTACTTCAATAGTAGAGCTACCATCACTTAAAACAAAATTTCTATCGTGGAAAGCCAGAATAACGATTTTCAAAGAGTACATAATACAAAATTCTCATATTACTTACTTTTTCAGAAAAGAAAGTTCATGTTATATAGTATATTTTTGCTACTATTAATCTGCGACCGTGGTCCATAAGTGAGACTTGGCACGTTTTATCGTTTACTCATTAATAACAATAAATGTAATAAACGATATATGTTTGTAAGACTCTTTTATACTTCGAGAAGTATCACACATTTTGATTCATATTAAACTAATTATATTGTTTCTTCAGTTATTGCTATAAAAGCCATTGCATTAAATTGTAAAACAGTTTGCGGTTTTGGTGTAAATTTATACAACGGTTTTATACATTCTTTAACTAAATGACCATAGGAGAAATTCATAGAGCTCGTAAATTCTTTAGAGGTTGAAGCGAAAATTTTCCGTTGATATTGAGATAATTCAAATTAGCAAAATAATTGTCTTTTTATACTGAGCATTTAAAAAATCATGGTACAAGCAATCGAATATTCTACGCTCAAAAGTAAATAAAAAAAAGGAAGGTTTCGTATCTGAGAAAATTCAATTTGGGAGTTTTTATAAGGAAATTCACTTTGGAGTGTTTTATAATAATATTCATTTTGAAAATTTTTATAAAAATATTCAGTTTGAGAGTCTTTATAAGGAAATTTGTTAGTGGTAACGAAAATGGTGGTTTCAACAACTTTTCCATTCATTTAACAATCCATCGATGTTATAAATCAATAAATATGTTAAAATGCCGTCAACATACATTTAAAGTAATTATTTTTAAAGATATTGTTGGTATTACATGTACAGTGTGACGGATATAGGTATGATAACTGTATGAGGTAACAATATTATAAAGTACAGTGTTTAATAATAATTTCAGCAATATCAGTAATTCAATTTATTCATTTATAAGATCGTTAGGCGAGGAATCAACCAGACAGTTGTTGAAATTCCCGGAATTGCAAACATTTTGAACAATTTTTAAATTCAGTTTGCTCAGAAACGAAGTCGAATACGAAAGAATGTTGTTTTTTATTTTTCATTCATTCTTGTACGTAGAAACAGCTGTCCGCTGTTTGTACTATAATATTTAGGAGATATTCTGTGAAGTTTAAAGAAGATTGGTCAATTCATTATTTATGGTGGCCGATAAATTGAGAAATATGATTCTGAGAAAAACGTATTTGAAATATCATTGTATTACTACACGTACAATCGCTTTTTGGAATCGTTATAACTTTGTTATTTTAATGAATACAAGCATGATATTTCGAAAATATATTTCATGATGTTACGCTAAAACAAACATATACTTTTTTGAAGTAAATATAAAAATAATTATAGCAAATAATATGATCATATGTATAGTATAGTTATTGTATTGAAACATAATTAATTGTAGTTATTTTTAAATTATTAAGACTTTATAAAATTGTTTATATGTAAACAAAATACTATAAATAATATAATTATTTGTATAATATAATTACAGAAAATAATATAATCAATATAATTGTTGCTTATTAATAATTTCCTAAAATTATTAATACTGATATAATAGTATTATTTATATTATTTTAGTAATCATAATAATTTAATCGTAAATACAATTTATTGAAATGACAAAGAGTTTATAAAACTACACCAACAATATTTTATTTGTAGAAAAAAGATAATTATTATCCAACCTCATTCGTAACGAAAGGATTGACTGTTCTTAAATATTATTCGTCGAGTAAAAAATATTACCTGAATTTGACTTTACATTTAAAATGAAATGCGTCCTTGTTCTGGATTTCATTTTATCCACTTTCTAGAAAGTAAGTAGTCTAAGGAATGAACATATAAAAAATACTCACAGCATATAAATAGTCGAAGTCTTGTTGCTTTTTGAAACTGACATTTTTCGGCCCTTTATTTTTTATAAAATACCGTCCGAACTTAATTAGTCTGATTTGTCTGTGCAGACTGCAATTTTGTGTGTCTTGGCATCGAATTTGGATGGTAAAATTGATTGTCATCGAATCAATAAAAAGCCGTGTTTTCGTGCCGTTATCGATCATTTTTTATACACAGAATCGACTGGATTAACGTTAACAGCTTTATAACTCATCGTCGATCATATCATTTTCGATAGTTTAATCATTTAATCCAGTGTTTCCCAACCTTTTTTGTGCCATGCCTCACCTTAGCCTTTCTGAAATTCTTATGCCCCCCTATGTAACATACATAATTTTTAATAGTAAAAAATTGAATTGAAACACTACAGAAGTTGCGATGGGCCATTCAGGTGCGAACAACTGCGTTGTTTAGCGAGATTTTAAAACGTCCGGAGTTCCCCGCGGAGCCGGCCGTCTTTCGCAGGGAGGCTTACTTGACGACGCCAAACGCCCAGTTGATATTTTGGTCTCGTCAAGCGAAATTATACCTAATAATTATTTACCGCAATTATTTAAGAATTTGCTTTTTTCGTTAAATTTAGCACCGAAATCTAGCATTGCATTTAAATGGCCCGGAGCGAAAGGGCTAAACTCGTGTCGAGTTCATTTTCGAATTGCCCCCCCCCCCCCCTTATAATCAAATTGCCCCCCTGTGGGACCTGGGCCCCACGTTGGGAAACACTGATTTAATCGTTTCCAACGATTTTAAAATCTGTGCATCTCGTTCTTGATCTACCTATACATATACACTCATGGTCAAAATTAAGTGGACATTCGAGAAAAGTAAAAAATGTTGTTTTATTACAATGTTTTAAATAAATTTTAAATTTAGAACGTGAGATATTTTTGTAGACTTGGAAAAACATTTATTTAATGTATATAATTGTGCAATAAAGTTTTGATTTATAGGCATTATTAGTTAATTAAATTTACCTTTTGTTATCTATGATACCCGTCCACTTAATTTTGTCCACGACTATAGTTACAGCAGGTACCCCAAATTTTAAATACACATTTGAATTTGCGTGAGACACCTGGTCTCAGACACACTAGTGAATATACGTATTGCTATATTCATTGGTAATAGATGTATAAAGCTTGTACTGATGTTAAACGTCCGACGGTTAAATTTATGTGCAAGACAAGAAATAGGTTGCACTACAGGTAGGCAAGTGCAGGTTAAAAAATTTAACTGTCGATTTTGTAACATGATTATGCTTTTATAGCATATGTTACATTCAGATGTAGTGCAGATTTTCTTCAATTAATTTTTATTTATAATTTCCAACCATATTATTTTATACCTTTTATTGTTCTATTCTGTTAAACGATAATTGCTATTTAAAAATTAATAATTTTAAATGATGTTCTCAAATATGGATCTATTAAGTATAATAGATACCAGTAAGAACAATATATACTTCATACAAGTAAGAACGAAGTAATACGCAAAATTGAGTATAACAAATATTTTCTATTTCAGTTTATCAGGTATATTAAGGATAAAAATTAATGCGTAAAATACCGTGGATTAAAATCCCCACATTGTATGTCCATCAAACTGTCCAGAAGAACACTCGGGATGGATCCATCCGCTACTTATTTTCGATTTTTTGAAATCATGTATACTATAATATTTTGAAAATTTTCAACTTTGTAAATTCCTAGATTTTCAAACTCTCACATTTCCAAATTCCAAATTCCAAATTCCAAATCCCAAATTCCAAATTACATATTTCAAATTTCCAAATTGCCAAATTGCCAAATTGCCAAATCTTCAAATTCCCAAATTCCCAAATTCCCAAATTTCCAAATTTCCAAATCTCTAAATTTCCAAATTGCCAAATCTCTAAATCTCCAAATTTCCAAATTTCCAAATTGCCAAATCTCTAAATTTCCAAATTTCCAAATTTCCAAATTTCCAAATTCTCAAATTCCCAAATTTCCAAATTCCCAAATCTCTAAATTCCCAAATTTCCAAATTGCCAAATCTCTAAATCTCCAAATTTCCAAATATCCAAATTGCCAAATCTCTAAATTCCCAATTTTCCAAATTGCCAAATTGCCAAATTGCCAAATTGCCAAATCTCTAAATTTCCAAATTTCCAAATTTCCAAATTGCCAAATCTCTAAATTCCCAAATTGCCAAATCTCCAAATTTTCAAATATCCATATTGCCAAATCTCTAAATTCCCAATTTTCCAAATTGCCAAATTGCCAAATTGCCAAATCTCCAAATCCCCAAATTCCTAAATTCCGAAAGTTTTCAATTCTCAAATCCTCAAATCTGTAAATCCCCAACTTCCCGAAGTTATCATTTCTCGAATTTCAAAATTGTTAAATTTTCACGTTCGGATTCCTTAATTTCCGAGTTCGCACGTTTCTAAATTTTTTATAAATTTAGATTCTACTCCCTACAAATATTTTTAAATTTCTATCATAAACATTTTTTAATTTCGAATATGAAGTGGTGAATCCTTTGTCTACATCGACATTCTCTATAGCGCCGAATGAAGTTCAAAATACGTTTTCGTTTACAAACCGAATTCGATTTAGGAAGCGTACTTCCAAATTCGTGACTACAATTTTATGATTGAGGCTATTACGGAATCGTACAATCTAGAAAGCGTTTAAACTAGTTACTACGGTCTTACAACTGATTGAACCAGTTTATATGATAGTTTATTACGCGTGAACAAAATAACTAAGCGATGGAAACTGATAAAAGTTCTATAACACGAAATATACGAAATACGCACTCCTCAGCTGACGGAACACATTGTTAAAATTAGTAGACTGTAACGTAATGAAATGCAATGTTTTATTTTAAATTCACACATTAATTATTAGTTTGTGTTCATTTTTTATGATATCTAGGTGAACCAACAGTGTTCTAAAATGACCAATTTTTTTAATTATACAAATAAGAGAAATTCTTGAAAGACTCTTGTGCAATTAATAATTACGTATATCCTGGAGCTGGTCAAACTTGTTTCCAAGTGAAGGAAAAAGCTAATAAATTTATTTATTAATATTAACAATAACCAAATTCATAAAAATTATTTGATTTTCGTTATTTTATATTACGGAGAATATTATTGGGGCGCGTGTGATAGTTTGCTTCCCATTTTGTTTTCGTTTTTCTGTGCTTTGAAATTTTTTGTAAACAAATGTGGTTTGTGACGCGAGGTTCAAAATTTTTTTAAATCTATTTGGACGTAAATAATATCATTTCTATTTAAGGTAGTTGTATCGTAAGCAGAATTTGTTATTACAGTCTTTAAAATTTGACCGTGTGTAAAAATAATAATTTATATTCACCGTTGTTGTATTGCAGACATTGTTTATTTTATAACTCTTTAAAATTTAACTAAATCTAAATAATACAATTTACATTTAACGTGGTTGTATCGCAAAAATAGTTTACTGTGAAATTTTTATTTAAATTTGACAGTGTATGAATACTGATAATTAACAAATGATATTTATACACCGTTGAAACTTTAAAATATCAACCAACAAAAGGAAAATAATCGTATTTAAAATCATAACATTTAATAGATATAAAACGAAAATTAGAAAATTAGTTATTATATTAATTTATACAAAAATCTTTTGTATAAAATACATATACAAATATATATGTTCGTAAAAAATGACTATTCTTAAATGATCACAATCCTATATGTGCATAATGGGATTATTTACCTTACATTAATAAAGTACAAGTGGTAACAAGTTAAGTCACAATGTAAAGCACAATATGTGGAATCTTATAAACACATGGCAGTAATAAGACTGTACAACAAATTTTGACTTTCTCCACTTTCCTTGACCGCCACTATGAGATTCTTATAGATTTTTGCGAGCTGAATAGAATCTGAAATCCATTTTTTTCTGGTACGTACAGTTTTTTAGATAATTAATATTTAAAAACTTGTAAATTTTCAACTTTGCAGCCATTCCGAGGCTTTTTTGCATGAGAGAAATCTGTGAACTTTCCCGAATAAAACGATATACATTGTTATTACATTGTAAACATTTAAATATGCTTAAACAATAACCAAAGTAAAAAGGGACCCCAAAAATGCACTAATTTTCACTGATATTTTTAGATTTATTTAAAAAACTATGGGTCTAGGCCAGCGCTTCTTAAACTATGGGTCGCGACCCCATTTGGGGTCGCGTAGCAAAATTCTGCGGTCGCGAGAGATTTTAATGTCAAAACGAATTCTAAACTTATATATTTTCATATGTATATGTATATTGTTACCTACTAAATAAATCATCAAAAAATATTAATTTATTTTTCTTTTATATTTGTATGGGGTCGTCAAGAAACTCGCAATCATAAATGGGATCGTGAATGACAAAAGTTTAAGAAGCCTTGGTCTAGGCGAAAATCTAACCATCGTATGCGATAGAGCAGACATTTCTGCCTCATAGTGGCGGTCAAGAAAAGTTTTAGTTCTTGTACAGTGTAATCAAAGTATCGACTGTTTTTTGAATATAGCACTTATTGGCTGGTTACTTTAAATATTGTCTTTAATAATCCATTATTAAATTCCATGAAATACGTTAATCGTTATTTATGCATTTAAATCAATTATATTGATGTAGTCATTTTCAAAGATATTTAAAGCAACATCGTTAAACACATTCTACAAATTTTGTGTAGAAGTTTCCTGGTTTACAGTTAATTCGCCGACGATATTACACTTATACCAATAATTTTAGTAATAATCTGCTTTGAGGACACAGTACGGGAAATAATGGAAATTGGATTTTACTGCAACTTTTCCTTACATATTCCTATTGAGTTAAAACTGTTTCTATTAACGATTCTTGCAAAGTTCATCAACTATTTTCTTACATTAATTATACGGGGTGTTTTACGAGTGAAGATCCAAACGATAAGAGGCTAATTTTACGTAAAAAAATAAAGTTGAAATGTATAATCAAACTTTTTCTTACGCAATTTCGTTTTTGATATGATTACATGTAAAAGTTCTTGAAAATATTTGTAGGAAAATTTGTTATACGTGGGAAATGACATTTTTAACAAGTTGTTCGTTAATCTTACAATTAATGAACATTGTACATAAATAAATACAATTATTAATGTCTCTAAGACGTGTTATTAATTATCATTTTTCATGATATTGTTAGCATACCATAGTATGATTTAATTGTAACCGTAATACGAATCTTTATACATATGTAACAATGAAGAATAATACATGAAAAAGAAATTTCGTTGTGTATTATAAAATGCATTTAGATCAGGAGAAAGCCTGTTTTAAAACCAAGTGGCGAATTTACAAGAAAGACAGTAGCACTCGTTTAATGTAAATAATTAATTACGCAGACAGTGGAATGAAAAATGTGACCATAAAAAAAGACCACGATGGTTATTAACATATTAACATTCATATTGAAGTAATTAGTTCATAATTGGTAACAAGTATTCACTGAATGGAAAATAAAATCAGCCACATTCGACCACATTGCATTTCGCTAAAATTTATATTACTAACATATTGCAGTTTTATTACACAAACTGTAAATTGTAGATTCTTTATACATTTTATTAACTACACTTTACTGATACTATTTAGTAATTGTGGTTCATAACTTATGAACGTCCTTACTTTATGAATTCATGAATTCTTGGTTTATAGATAAAAATAATTAAATATTGTACATTCAGTTTTACTTTTAATTAGGACTTTTATTATTAATTAGGATTTTTTCTATTAACTGGAAGTTTTGCTATCATTTAGGATTTTTGCTATTAACTAGAATTTTTTTCTATCAATTAGCACTTTTAACATTAATAATAATTAAGATTTTCTCTGGTAATTACAAATTCTGCCATTAATTACAATTTTTGCAAATAATTAAAACTTTTTCCATCAATATTAATTTAAATTTTTACCGTTAATTAGGATTTTAAATTTTACAATTAAATTTTAAACAATTTTTCCTACTGGTTGAAATGTTTATTACTAACATTACTTTAGGTCTTTTTTGTGTTAATTTGTATTTTTACCATCAATAAGGATTTTAAACAAACGTAACGTGGGCGTTCAAAGTGATACTAAAAGAGCAAAATATTTAATCGGTACCGTACAAAAGACAGTTCCTAGTATATATGTCTTTTGATGTATATTTTTTTGTAATTCATTACGATTTCGTGTGCGTGTACAAACATAACGAATAATAAAAGAAAATCGTCCAACCTTTATGCTTTGAAAAATGTCAATTTCAATGGGCCAGTTGTAATCGCTTGCAATAGCTTCGACTGGTAGCCGCTTTATGCACACCAATAGTAATTAATGCACGCTCTAAATAGGGATTTTGTTACGAATGTCTGCGAGCATGCCAATGAATACGTAAATCGTAACGCACTAGCCGTGCTAGATAATCATTTGCTTGATGGTCACAATTTTCCTTTGATTGTAAGTTTGATGAGCGAGGTGATCGATCATCGTTAGACACCGTAAGTATACACATACTCAATACATTCATATACCTATTTTTAATTTAACCTACTGTTCTCTGAATACTAGAACTATTAGGTTAGCGCATATGAAATGCCGGATTTTTAAGTGAATATATATGTTGAGAACAGAATCAAAACCTTTAACTTTACGTTTGTTTGAATGATAGAAAAGAATAAAGCTACAATATAAAACTGCATATCTTGTTTCAAAAGCCGTTTATTTAATTAAAATATGATCCATTTACTTAAGTACACTTTTCCCAACGAGATTGTAATATATAAACGATTGTATTAAGGAAATTCTGATCTTGGGAGCCAATAAACTCTGATATTGAATTTTTCAGACTCTCTTCATTTTCGCTTCGTATAGGCCGTGAAAACAGTCCTAAATGTTTAAAACAATGAAAGTTAGTTGATGAGATATCTGATATATGACCTGGGTGTTGAAAAATTTCAAACTTCAACTCATTTAATTTCACGATCGTTTTATGCGACGCATCCGGCCAAGCGTTGTCTCGGAAGTGCCGATTAATGAGTGATGGGTGTACAATTTTCAATTTTTTTTTGCACTTCTCAAACCAGCCGCACATTTCGTTCGATTACATTTTTTCCTCAAACGCATGGTTTATATTGCCGGTAGCTCTTGCAGCATTATTGCCAAATTTATACTCGTGTAAAAAAATTACACGAATATGGACTGAATTCGTGTCGGTACAAAATACAAAACGAATAATAAAAGGAAACGCTTTTAAGAAAACCTTCTTTGTTGAAATGTGACTATGACAATGGACAGTACAACTATGCAAGAGGTTGTGCCAAAAACGTAAGCATAAAGGAAACATGGTGACAAAGGTTCACATGTACTGAAAATCCGACATTTCATATGCACCAACCTAATACTATTTAAATAGCATCGATTAACGTTCAACCATTTTTTATGTTAAGTAAGTTTGATAGGTATTTCGACAAAGACACAAGTAAAATTTTGATTTCAATAACGAAATTCTGCAATATTAAACGTGAAACTTGGTAGTTCTAACTGTTGAACCTTATAATATGGAATATACAGGTGTCCCACAATTATGGTACGAGCCGGAAAGGGGTGGTAGATGGGGCTATTCTGAACAACTTCTTCCTTTGCAAAAATGTTGGATAAGGCTTCATTTTTAAATTATTAAGGAAAAGCACCGACCAATTAGAGCGCGAGAATCGCGCACGCTCGGAGGCAGAAGCGTAGGCCCGAGTTATAATTGGCCGTCGTCGCGATCGAACATACAGCGCGCGAGATTCTCGCGTTCTAATTGGTCGCTGTTTTTCCTTAATAATTTAAAAATGAAGCCTCATCTGACATTTTTGCAAAGGAAAAAGTTGTTTAGAATAGTCCCACCTACCACACCTTTCCGGCTCGTACCATAATTGTGGGACACCCTGTATGTCTCGAGCGTGGTACAAAAATAACTAGAACTAGTAAATTTAACGTTTACTTAAATATATAGAGAAATTTTTAGGTAATTTTGTATCTGAGAGGTAATCCAGTTTCATTAGTTTTAAGAAAAGGGAGAAAAACGAACGGGCTATTGTTCATGCGTTGACGCTATATTTAAAACTGCAAAGTAAATAGAATTCTGTGATCTATAGATTGATGTTATACAGGGTGTCCCAAAAGTGTTGAAGGAGCCGGAAATGGGAGGTAGGTGGGGTTATTCTGAACAACTCTTTCATTAACAGATTAATATAACCAATTTAAATGGTGATTTAAAATGAAACGAGGTGAGAATTTTGATGTAGTATTCCAAGAAGTGAATGTTCATAGTGTACAAGTATGGCATTCGGCAAATAATACTTTCTACCTAAACATTCGTCTGTAATTTATTTGAAAATTATTTATAAGAAGTACATTGTTCTTCATTTGCAATTTGTAATGAATAGGAGCAAATATTTTTTCCTTCCCTTTAACACATTTATTGCATTTTCTTGCAATAAACAGTCCGTCTTTTCTTTATAAATTATTTGTAGTAACCCTTTTTTTAATATACAGGGTGTCCCAAAAGTGTTGAAGGAGCCGGAAAGGGGTGGTAGGTGGGGCTATTCTGAACAACTTCTTCCTTTGCAAAAATGTTGGATAAGGCTTCAGTTTTAAATTCTTGACGAAAAGCACCGACCAATTACCGCGCTCGGAGGCAGAAGTGTAGGCCCGAGTTATAATTGGCTGTGGTCGCGATCGAAACGTGTACATGTATCGTTTGATTTCAACAAATTGTTTTTGCAAGTATCAAGGGTACTAATACTTATGGAACTGACTGTATATGCGTTTGTAAAGCTTGCATTAGTACATCCAAATCAGCAACTAGTGGCGCTTCATTGGTTTGCCAGTGTGTTCGCGTAATATCGTATCCTCTCCTTTGTTCCAGAGTTCAGGTTTTCGGTGAATCATTTCTGTTGTAAAAAAAAATAATGAAAAATACAAGGAATAAAATGTTAAAAATTTTAAAGAATACAATAAAAGCCGTTATGCGTTGAACGTTGGTTGTTTTAGTTGTTAAACAAATACGAGCCAGGAGGGAAATGGAAACAATTGTTGGACGGGATGAGATAATGAAATAATATTCGTGGAAACGTTGAAAAATGTATGTTTTCAAAGTGCTTATTAATGAGCTCGTTTAAATACATGTCGCAGAGGTGTATCGTATTATTGAAACCGATTGCAACGTACGCTCGGAATAAAAACAAAGCCTCGGCTACCTTTCGAGACACGTACGGGACGATTGATTGCAATCGAATAATAAAACATGGCAGCATATCAACGTTCGCTAAAGAAATGAGATAATTTCGTTGGAAATTAATCGTTGCGCGTGTAACCGTGACAACATCGGGATACTAGGAAGGGAAGAGAGAAAAAACGTTGTAAATATGCAAAAGCGTGTTCAGTCATTAACGTGAAAAAAATGCCACCCCCGTGTAATTAAAAGAATAATGAATAGCTAATAAATCACTGATCGAACGGAGATAGCCACGCGGCTTGCGAGAACCTCATTTCCTCTTATAAAAGTATAATAAACTAATCGTGTGGTACCGATTCTCGTTTAACTTGTCGTTCGGCATTATTATTGGATCGATGAAAAGTTTATTCCAGAATCGACTACCGATAAAACTCAACCGTTTTCCGTTTTTCCGAGTTTCATCCAGATTTTATCGGCCCTTGCGGAGAACTCTGTTCACGAGCGAATGCAAATGTGAGGGTTTATTTGAAATTACTTGTTTGTACGATTTATTAATTACGTCGTTGATTAACCATAGGAGTTGGGTATTTTGTGGTGTGGTAAAGAAAAATTTTAGATTGTTCTTTCACGTGGTGAATGTTGAGTATTAATTTTGTGTAGTGCTGTGTCTTTTGACATCGTTATTGATGAATGTCGATGTTCATGGTCTGAAATGTTGATAAATCGATATATGAATAATATTGTTATGATACCGTTAGAAGAAAGATAAAAATAGGAGCAAATTTCTTAATTCTCGCATTCCACAAGTTAAAAAATTGTTAATTCTTCGCTTCCAACATTTGGGAATTTTTGTATCAGTACATTATTCGAATGTTCTAAACGTCTACATTTTTTAACTTGACAAATTTTGCAAATATACAAATTCCTAAATATTTCTAAACATTTAAATTGCTCAATTCTCATATTTCTAAATGTCGAGTATTCTATTTCTTCTATTCTTTCATTATATTACATTATATGATATACATTATTCACTCTTTTCTATTGCAGTTCATTCATCCCCTATTTTCATCATAGTCGTGAAATAACTCGAATCAGTAATTTATTACATGCCTGCCAAATAATTTTAGCAGTCTTCCGAAATATGCAGAACTAAATGTTAATTTGTCATTAGTTGTAGTTATTTCCTTGATATCTATTCATTTAGTTGTTATTTTTTTCAATTTGTAATCTATTTATGTATTATTTATTATTTCCAACTGAAATCTATTTATTCTTGCTTATTATTTCCAATTGAAGTCTATTTATTCACTTTTTATTATATCAAAATGAAAGTTGCTTCATATTTTTTTATTTATAAATTTTACTTTTTCAAAATATTAGCAATCTGCAGATGTTTGTGCATTCAAGTCACAATAATGTCTGCAAGTAAACACGAGTAATATAATATACAGATGGCGAATCTTGTAGCGTGCATTCTTTATTTATACTTTATTAACTTTGATATTATCTCATAAACGTGGACAGATCCGCAGACTAAAAATTAATTAATAATAAAATAATTTGTCGGATAAAATACCAAACGAAATACATATATATTGCGCTTAATAATTACGCATTTGGCTTTACGAGAAATCAAAGTTTCGTCGGAGAAATATACAAGCAGTTTGTTACAGAGATGTCAAAAAGGTTGTTGAAAAGACACCAGAAACACTGATATTCTCTACGATTGATTTCGAACGTGTCTCGTAAAGGGTAAAGTTCTAAAGTTGTGCAAATATGATGAAACAGTATTGAAAAACGGTATGAAACGGATTCCAATCAGTGAGAGGGAGAGAGAATTTGAAAGAGAGAGAGAGGGAGAGGGAGAGAGAACGAGAAAGAGGGAACAGCTACGTGAGCAGGAATATTGATCTGATAATGCGTAAGCATTGTTCAAATATTAGTACTCGATTTTCGATCGCTAATAAGTAGGAACGTTTCCATTTCTCTTCAAAATATAACGCATTTTCTTTTATAAAAATATTACTAGCGTTCTCATCCATTTGTTTTTCGATGCAATAGAATACTATAAATATTACCATAGTCTACCATGAAATTCTAAATATGTACAGTCGTGGACAAAATTAAATGGACAGGTATCATAAATAACAAAAGGTTCATATAATTCAACCAATAATGCCTATAAATCAAAACTTTATTGCACAATTATATACATTAAATAAATAAATTGTATATTAAATAAATGTTTGTTCAAGTTTACAAAAACATTTCACGTTCTGCATTTAAATTTATTTAAAACATTGTAATAAAACAGAACATTTTTTTACATTTCTGCAATGTTCACTTAATTTTGTCCATGACTGTATTTCGAGTTGATGCACTTATAAACGCAAAATGTTAAACAACGACGCGATGTTTAGCGTGCGTTTACAAAATATGACATACCTCGGAGCAATAGCCATATATGAAGCGAAAAGTATGATATACCCAGTCGCAATTAATTAAATATCAATATTGTAGCACTATGTTACATCGTGTTTTGTAAATATTAATGCTTTGCACTCGATAGTATGTTTGTCAGCGAGTAGCAACTCCGACATTATCTAGTCGAAGAGTTCAATGAATTTTTTTTGAAATTATTGTTTTTCCGTTGTTAATTGCCACTGCGTGTTTCACTGTGTTTGAAAATCGCGCGTATAGATGTATACAAAAAGTATTTGTTACGAATTGTATTGAGCCGAAGTTGAGTTCAGTCAAATGGCGAGTGTGTCATATTTTGATTTATTGCAACAAGTCGAAAGGGTTGAAAAACGCGTAAAAGATTGAAAACTGTATTATAAATCTTGAAACAAATCTGCTACCTATCATTTTTATTTCCGAATTAGGTGCTGGAGTAAATGGTAATAATTATTCGCTTTCTTACTCGCGATCTTACTAACATTACATTTATTCAGACTTTGTACAATTATCGGGAAAACCAAAAGTGACGATTTTGCAAAATTATGAAATTTTTCAAAAACTTTTAAATACGATATGCAAAAAAACGAAATACGCAGAAGTTATTTAAACAATTGTAATATCGATAATAAAACTGAAGATATGATATGATACAAATATGAAAGGATCGAAATTGCTTTGTCTGCTGTGCATTGGTGCGTAACAGCATGGCAGTGATCGTCGATGACAAATACGTTAACAATCATTCATTTTGAGATGTTATTAAACGATTACAACAATTCGAATATTTCAAAATGTAAATACAATTTATGATGTGTCGTGTATTAGATTATTGCATAACAAATGTCACGACGAATGTGAATTATCTAGTCTGACGTAATTTAATGACATAAAAATATCATAAAACTGTATTTATGATGTATCAATTTGAAGCATAAAGTGTGCTAAGAATGATGACGCGAATTCCATAATTTGTTAATTTTTCAATCATTCTGTACAATGTAAGACGATTATTTAAGTCAATAATTTAATATTAAGCATATTAACGGAATACTTATATGGACATTTTGAACAAACATTAGTCTTTAAATTCGTGTTATATAAGTGCTACTTTTGCAATCGCTTTATTGCATAATATTGTTTCAAATTTTAGAAGTTGTGAGATTCATCATCGTTTGCTATGACTGATCATTCAAGTCACTTCATGTTAAAAATATCAATAAAATGTTTACGCAATTATTTTCATCAAACTATAAGCTTGATCTGAAAATTATTACAAGTTTCTATTTTTCCAAATTTCTAGATCTCCAAATTTCTTACACCTCTAATTTCTACGTCTCCAATTAGTTAACTGCTTAAATTCTTATAATCTTAAATTTCTATAACTCTATATTCCTATATTCCGAAACAGCCATATCTTCTCATTTCTAGACCACCAAATCTCTATATGGCCAAATATCTACATTTCCAAAGTTTCTAAATTATCTATATCCTGAAATTCCTATGTTTCTAAATTGATAGTTCACCAACTTCGTATGGTCCCGACTTCGTACATTTTCAAATTTCTATATTTTCAAATTTCTGTATCTTAAAATTCCTGTATCTCAAAATTTCTAAAAGCCCAAATTCTTACATCTCTAAAATTCTGTCTTCAAATTTTTAGGACCCCAAACTACTTACAAATCCAAATTCCTACGCCTCCAAAAAGCTGAGTCTCTAACTTCCTATATTCACAAGTTTTTATATCCCCAAATTCCTATATTTTAAAACACCTATATCTTCAACTTCCTACACTTCTAAATCTCTAGAAGCTCAAACTTCTGAATCTCCAAATTCCTGTGTTCTCAAACGTCTACATCCTCAAATTTGTACGTATTTCTACAAATAAATAAAAATAACACAAAGAAGAAAATACATCTAACTGTAAGCCTCATATGGAATATTCAGAAACAAACATGTACAATAAATAAACCTTGAAAAAGTCGCTTGTTAAGCGTACCGTTAATAATAATTTTCGATATGTAACTCCGTTACCAAGAACTTTCATACGCTTACAATAGCAATCAGCTTCGCATTCAACCGACATCCAAGCGATGTTCAAACGTGCGTGCGATCATTTTTTATTTTTAATAAAATATCTTACGTTATTACCGTTTCATTTTAACGTTTAATTTTCGAGGTATCGTGGCGTTTCGTATTACACGCGGCTGTGCTAATTACCAGAATAAGAATATGAAAATACGTGAAAGGTAAACGAATATTTGATGGTATTTGCGAACGTTGAAAACCGTACAACAATATCACGTTATTTCCCTCCTCGTCTTTTTGACATATGTGTCAGAATTCATGGATAAAAGTTATCGTATTATGCGAGTGGATATCTCATTGACAGTATGCGGGTATCCATATGAATTCGAGCACATTGAAATAGCGTATAATACTGGAGCAATATGGCATTATACTGTTAATAACGCGAAACCACTGTGTGTTATAATAATCCGTCAAAACGCAAAGCTTCTCCCTCCCTCTCTGGCTCGTTGGTTGTACAATATCATTCGATTCGCCGTGATTGACGAGTCTATTAAGCTGGCATAGTAAATGGCCGGGTGGAAACGAACGAGTTTCTGTTTTGTAGCGTTTGTAATGACGAAACATCGGGCTACGGCAAATGTCATCTCTGCAAATGTAATACATCGCGATAATAGAGACTCTGAGTCATTGAGACGTTTAATACGTTTTCTGCCATTTTGTGATATATAATGGATCAAATAGGCAATATTACTCTGCAGATACATGATTCATTAATCCTTTATTCGGCTATGGTTACACACTTCAGTCAGCGTCCATTGCATCCATGTATTTACTGCCTAGGAAACGGATTATTTAAATATTAGGTCTACCGAAAAGTTCTGTCCGATAATTTCGTTTCAAGTTTAAACATGTATACGCATTCTCTTTTTGAGCCACATATGGCTAATTTGTTTATAACTGCGTTTAAAAATATGTGTCCTTCGAAAGTAACTATGGCAAAGATATCTCGTGTCATTATTAAGCCAGACATTTGCGGTGCTGCATGTTGTATAAATTCTAACAGGATATGAATGCTATCGAAACGTGTCGTAATTTGATAAAAGTTGTTGGTGAAGATGGTGTTCCGGACAGAACGTGTGTGAGATGGTTCAAAAAATTTGAAGTAGGTGATTTCGACCTTAGTGATGAGACACGCTCTAGGTGGTCAACTTTGGTTAATGCTGATTTTGTGAAGACCATAATATGATTATCTTTGAATAACATTGGCTTCTTTTTTGATAACATCAAGTAACTCGGCTTCATGAATCATTTTGGACCATATACGGAAGCTAGGATTGATAGGTTGTTGAATGTATTAAAAACTGCAGCATTTTCTTTCTCTTCATAAACGGACAGAACTTTCCGGCAGACCTGCTATCTTACTTACTCGGGAATATATTACACGGGATGTTTTAGTTTTGGAAATGTGTAGATCCTTTTTAACTAGATAGATACAGGAACATATTGTAAGTTTAATTCAGTCGTTTATCGGTTCGAGTATTTAATATTAAATATTTACATTAGGGTAACTAGATAGAAAATGGGGAGGACTTCGTGCGTCAGAATATGGATTACTTTCCACACTCATTTGCGTGTGATGAACTGCGACGTACGATAATGTGTATGTACATATGTGTACGTACATGTTCGTATGTTTTCGGATCTGTAACTGCAACCTTAGAAGAGGCAGATTTTGGAATATTTAAATTTATTAATTTTGTGAATTAAATTTTTTAATTTTGTAAATTTTGTAAAGTAAAAAATTTCCGAATTATAAAATTTTGAAATTCTGAAACTTCCAATTTCTTACGTTTCCAAACCATCAAGTTTAGAGTTTCGAGTTTCCAACCCCTTGACTTTCACAATTCTGTAGTTTCAAATTGTCAAAATTTCAGTAGTACCAAATTTGTAATTTTCCAAAATCCCAAACTTAACCCAATAATTATTAAATTCTTAAATTTGGACATTTCCAAATTAGTAAATTTGCAACTCAATACCTGAGTTTTCGAATTCTCAAATTTTCAATTTATGAATTTCCTTAATGCCAAATCTTCAAATATCCAGTTATATACATTCTGTTTGGCCAAATTGATATGTCTGCAAAATTGTCAAATTAATAAGTACTAAATCTTCAAATAATAAAATTTCCCAGCTTTTATATTATTATATTAATATTATTAAATTTAAAAGTTCTAAAATTACCAAACCCCCAAACTCAAGAAAATTGAAATTTCTACATCCCCAAACTTTTGAATTTTCAGCTTACGAAGTTTAAGAATTTCCTAAAATTTATTTAAATTTTATAATTTCTAAATTATTTAATTTTGAAGTTTTTATATCTTTAAATTTCACAATTTTCAGCTTTTTAAATTTGCTTTTTAAATCTTTACATTTGTAACTTCTCAAGTTTTCCAAACTCTCAATTCGTAGGCGTCCAAATTTCAAAATATCCGAATTTTTTTAAGCTTTTAAGTTTCCAAATTTCTGAATTTCCCTAAATAATCCAAACTTGCTTGTGATTGTACTTTAAATATCATAAACGCATCTCAACCATACTAATAATAATAGGATCTACACGTTACTGTGCACGCACCTCAGATTCATTCGTGCTCGTCTCCTAAAATCTCCTGTCCCATCGTTCACACTATTTCAGGCAACATAATAAAAATCAAAGCAACTGGATCACCAATCTAATCACTGACATCATCTTTTTGTCTAGGTGACAGATTCGAAGGATCTCCAGGTGCCATTCAGCACAGCGGCATCCCTGGGTTACGGCTTACATCATATGCTCCACCTGCCACCACAATTCCTGCACCCTTTAGATCATCGCTTACCGTTCGGAGGGTTCAGGCCATTGGGGCCATCGGCCTTCGCACCTCCCAGCAAGTGTTTGAAGGTGGAAACGGGAAACGGACCGGTATCTGGGTCCGGGCTGCCAAGCATCAGCTCCCTTTCCAGCATGTCGAACATGTTTTCACCCTCGTCGTTGTCCTCTGCAAGTGGAGGAGGCGTCGTGTCCGTTTCCGGAGCGTCTGCCAGTATCGGTGGCGTCGGAGGAGGTGGAGGAAACGTTTCCACGGGGCAAGAAGTTGCACCTCAGAGCCCGGCTGGCTCCACCAGCCGATCGCCCACGGGCACGGGAACCGGGACCGGGACCGGATCGCTTCCCAATCGTGGCGCCACTCCCGAAGATGAGGATCGTGACACGAACGCTACACCAGGATCAGAGAACACCGAGCGTTCCACGCCTGAGGAGGGACGACCCTATCGACGTAAGTTTTGTCTCTTTTTCTATCTACCTGCACAGTGTGTCGCGAACGAAACCGAACAGCAATAATCGAATTCAATAAAAACTATAATAGCCGAGTCGAACACACGTACTGATACTCGAATAAAACTTACGGAATTGATATTACAAGTTTTTACGGTTATATAAATACATAATTAACATGTTAGAAATATTACTTTTCAATTACATGATTAACATTTTACAAAATGAAAATAAAAATATTTATATAGTTATAATATTACAATTTTTTAGGATTATATTGTGGTAGCTACGAAAAGTAACTGTAATTGAAAATATTGTATAAAATAGGTAACTTTTTGCAGTCGAAGTCGGGGATATTACAGACAATCTTAAGTATGATCTCAAAGATTTAGTATTCCATATTACGGAAATGTTTGATTAAGCATTCAATTATACGTAAGCAGACTGTGGATATTTATGTGTTTATTGTTTATTAATGTCTGCAAAATAAACATAAATTATTTAATTCCTGAATTGTGAAAATACTTATGGAATATATGATTTATTTACATGTTGTTGAACTCGATATATCATAAACACATAAACGTCCACAGTTTACATACAAAATACAGATTAATTAGATTTAGAATTAGAAGAATTGATCTAGAACGTGCTCATATTGAGAATATGGGAATATTTGTATTACTGCATTGAGACTGCAGATCGGTAAACACGTACGTAGAAAATGAGCGCATGTGCAGAACGCTAAGCGTATGCGCAGAATGGTGAGCGCATATAAAAAACGGTACAAAACGGTATGCGCATGCGCAGGACGGTATGCGCAAGCGCAAATCATACTGAAGCTACGTTTGCGCAGACGATTGTGCAGTTGAATGTAATAGGCAAAGCTTTTTTGATGAATTCAAAATAAAAATATGACTAGATTTGATTATCTTTGTTAGTACTCATTATCTGAAAAGATATTTTACATTTAGTTCTTTAATTTCCAGAAATAGTGAATTATTCCGTTGTATTACGATAGCTGTAGCAGCAAAGATGTACAATCGTACATATATTATCAGTTCAAATCCTTTTGTGATTACTATTTCTTTCTTCTCCTGTTTATATACCATAGGCAATTGTTGTAAATTTAGCTCTTTTTTCTTTTTAAAAAGAACTTAATTTTTGTGTGGCAATTGTGATTTTGTGATGTAATAAATGGTACGAATACCTTAAACTGTATATTTTAAACAGTGTACACTACGATCAAATTTTGATAGGTAACAATTGAAAATATATTTTATACTTCAATATCGGCTTTCAAATTGAAAATGGCATTAATTTTATTTCGACAGGAATTAAAGTTTAGTTTCATTTGCGACACATTATATATATTCTTACGAATGCATTTCTTTCAAGTATGCATGATTTGGTCAGTATTTATACTGTTCGCTAGTTTGAGTTCTGTGAAACCGATCGATAAAATTGAATTTATTCGCTTCAATGAAACGAAAATCAAGAAAAACGACTTAAGAAAACTTCTTGTTTTCTGGACATACACGTTTAATAACAAAATGAAAACATTTGTTACAACATTATTGCGAATGTTAATTCAAGATCATTATTTCATAGTTGTAATATAGTATGTATATTACAAAATTTATTCTTACCTTGAATAACAAAATTTGTGTAAATATAAACGAGGGTACGAATTTAACTTCCGAGTGCCGTCTTTTTACGATTTCTCATGAAAAAATAAAGTTTAGGGACATATAATTTATATCTGCTTTTTTGAATAATTACCATTGTAACTATTTTTTAAAAAATGGTATAAATGCGTACATATGTACTTAAGTGCATGAGTATAAGTATTCAGAACGATTTACATATCTGAAACGAGTTATATGAACATACTTTTTCCACATTATAAGAATGTTGTGTCACAATTAATTAATGGAAATATTTTTTTTGATAAATTATCGAATCTTTCTATTAAATCGTGATTAATTCCCTGCCGCGCGAGAACACCGGTTATTTGTAGTTGTTGGCTCGTTGAATATTTTCTATTATTCCGGTAAATTCGTGCGACAAGCATCCTCCATATATTTTCATGATATTTCGTCGAAGCGTTTTTTTTTTCTTTTTTGTATGGTATGCTAGTATCAATTAAAATCAATTGGTACGTTTAAACCAAACGTTTCTTCGTTTCAAGACACAAAATTTCCAAATTTAGATATTTCAGAAGTTAAGCAGCACAATAGAATGTTTTTATAGCAGTTGACTTAATTTCATATACCATTTCGCGTACACTGCCGCTCAAAAATATGACACTTTCTTGACTCTTGCAACTACCTGCAAAAATTACGACGTCTCTGACAAATACGATTATCTTGTACGTATCTCGGTTCGTGCATAGTCGGTGAACATATTTTAATAATTCATTAAATATTTCACCGACAACGATAAAATTATATCTTCTTTTTATCTACGTATTCGCGACGTGTTTTTATGAACCCGTTACGAGACGTGGCATTCTGGATATTCACTGTTTTGTTATTTCAGTATCAATAAGGTTCCACTAAAATTCCAAGATCGTCCAGAAATGTTCCAGAAATGATCCCATAATTTTTCAATGGGATTGAGATCAGATGATTGTGCCGACCTTGTCATTATTTCCAATTCAGAGTTCTCTTGTAATTGCTGCAGACAATGTCTACATATTGCGGAGGTGCGCTTTGAATCGTGCATGAATGTGAAGTTACTTGATTAATCGGTGATATCGTTTGTTAATGGAAATATACACTATGTATAAAAAATTCCACGAACATGGTAGATGTCCACATACTTTTGAGCGACAATGTATATCGTAATATTACGATAAAAATATTGTGATTCCGTCTGTCATAGATATAAATTATAAAACTTTTATTGCAATACAATAATTCAGTCACTCACTACATAACATCCTTAACACCTTGAGTGCCACCCAAAAACAGTTTCAATTTCTTTTAGGAAATAATTTTATTTTCGATAAATTTTACAGATAATTTATATAATATTCTATCCTGGTTTATTCGATAGGCTTTAATATATTTACAAAAATTTGTTATATTTTGTTATGTTAAATGTTTCGACTAAAATTAATGATAGATTTATGTATGAATTTCTGCGTCACCCGTATCTGGGTGACACGGCGCTCAAAGTGTTAACACAATAACATCCCATTTTTAATTTCAAATAATCCGGACAATTATCCGCTCATTTTTCACTATGATCGCGCCGACGAAAGGATATGTCTTACTGTTAGTACGTCCATGGCAGCGTTTAATAACGCAGCCGGTCGGTTTCATGATTTTTAAGTTGACAAAGGCTGTGTATACAAAGAGCAGCTGAAACATATATGTATATATAGGAATTTGCAGAAGAGGAACCGCGGAGATTTGTATGCTTAATCTACCTAAGTCGTTTATTTGAATTCCCGAGAGTAGGGTGTGGGGCAACAGCTGCGCCGCATCCGAAGAAGACTCAGGGTTTGTTTCCGTGTGTTTGCTTATTTTTCGCTACACTCTTAATTACCGAAAAATTGAGCCATTCATTTTTCTCGGCTACGATTTCGCCTCTTTCTCGGTCTCGGTTTATACAGCATTTTTCATACCTGTCTGCCCTCCCGAGGATCTTCTTTCGACCAACAGTCCGCTTTGTAAATTCTCTCTTGTTAAAACTGAAAAAAGCATGTAGAGGTTTTCTTTTTTTTCGATGTAGCTCTGTCTCCCTTTTTCCTTCTCCGCCGCGGCTAATTTTCGTTTGATTGCGAGAGGCGAGCAGAAAAAGAAAGGGTTGGAAAAGGTCGAAAGTGTGCAACCTTGGCGTCAAGCTGCTTTTTAGTTTGATTTTTTTCCCAATGGCCTGGGTAACGATGTCCTTTGACTGTGGCGAACTCTGTGACGTTAGCCATCTGCTAATTAGTACGTATTCGCTTTGTGGCGATGGCGGTGGCGATGCGTCTGCGTTAAAATAGAAAGGACACCGATCGCGTGAAATTCTGTTCAAGCGTTTTCGTATCAAAAGTTTATTTCGAAACCTTCGGTTAGTTTACTTGCTTGCGTCCACCTTCTTTTCGATGATTCGTTTATCGCCGTTTTAACACCGAAAGCACAAAATCAAAATCACCGATCGCCGAGTTTCTGATTTTAAATTACCAGTATTTGTTTGCATTTTCTTGAAACGTGTATTTCTCAACATGAAAGATTAATTTATGTATATACAAGTTTACGATTTATCATCGATTTGCGGATCTTATTTTATTTTGAACTTGTCAATACAATTGCACTGCATACCGGTATCTCAGTTAGGCTGTTTTATCGCCGAATGATTTAATGTACTGCTATAATATCGAAAGTTGTGTCAGAACTACCTGTCCACTGCATCAGTATTAAAACAAATATAGAAAATTGAAATGCTGCAATTTGGTGTTTGGCGATGTTCGATGATACAAATTATGATTGGAATTAAACTTTCGATTGAAGTGTATTGAAAATTCAAGTCGGATTTATCAGATTTGTATCCTAACTGCGTCTTGAGTTAGATTCGTCAATATATAGTCAGTGCATTATTATATAGTGGTAATTATCGAAAATCGTACACCTTCGTCTCTTTAATTGTGACTAAAAATTGAACGGAATGAACGGAACAGCGATTTGTAGTCAAATATTGTATCAGTGCTTACTCTTAGTTAGAAAAAGAAATAGCATTTTGTCCAACATTTAGTATTTTAAATATTTATTTAATAGTAACTATATTCTTTATTAGTCATAAAGGATATTTGCATTACATTAAAAAGTATTTAAATATAATGTGGAAGCGTTCTGTCGTATCTTCAACAAGTTTATTATTTAATATATATATATTCTGCATTTCGAAGAGGTGGCTCCACTATTAAATAATTAAAATTAATTACGTCTACTAATTTATTGAATTTAAAGTCTCAAATTTTTAAAGAATCAAGTATCCAAATACCTAAACTTCTCAATTGTCAAGTCCATGCATTTCTGAACTCCTAGATGCTAAAAACTTTAATTTCTGAGCGTTGAAAATTTTCAAATTTCTAAAATTCCCATATTTTTCCCAGTTCTCGAATTTCTGAATTCCTAAATGATCGAAGTTTTTGTTTCCAATTATTTCAAGTTTGTTAATTTATAAATTTCTATTCATCAAAATTGCTAAATTTTCCCACATTTATATTTCTAAATTTCAGTACCGCGATAACAATGGGCGCTTGATTTCAAACAGTTTCCTTAAAAATTCTTCGAGTATCGTAATTTTTCATCGTACACCGATACAATGTATACGCAAATCGTCGGTATTTGATTCCAGATTTTTGTGTGCCAGCCAGAATCAAATAGAGACAGTGTAAATTTGCGAATGGAGTAGTAAATGAGACTATTTACCAAAATTCTGTGTCAATCGTGATTATGAGCATATTTTATGCATAGGTATACATTGATATGTTGGAATCTGATGATCGATGCAGCTATCAAAAAGCGCGAGCGCCCATGCGATCATTTACGATGCACCGTTCAGTTTAAAATACACACGAACAGTTCACAAACGGAGCTTAAATTATTTGCTGATCATTTCACCATTTTCCCCGCAAAACTCCGACTCCATACATCGATTACGCAATTAATTTCCACGAATTTAAAAACCTGTACACACATTGACCGAACGTACGATTTCAATATTTTATTAAGGTATAATTATAAATTTTACTATCAAATTACACTCTTAAACCTTTTTAAATTGGTTAACACTAGATTTACGGAACGAATGATAATGTCGAGTCTTACATTCTTCTGTCTTAAATTATAGAAATTGTTGTTAGATGCTTTTGACGAAATGTATATCAACTTTTGTCGAGATAAAGAACAATTGTATAAATCATTTTGTTTTCACCATTATTTATTTCTTATTGTACTTTATTTTTAATCTGAAAGAAATTACGGATAATTTGTAATAGTAGGTTATTCTATGGTTTTAAGATTTCTTTTTTACCCACCTCGAGTTTCTGTGTAGATTAGTTTGATGTTTGAAATTAAAAATGTATATTAGGTTATACTTTTTCTAATACGAGATTATTATTCATTTTTATAAGTGCAAACGAATTTACACATTTAGAAATTTGAGGAAATGATTATTTAGAAAATTATATATTTTCAATTTAAGAAACTTAGTAATGCAAGGACGCCAACCCTTTTGTTTTTTCTAAACTTTTAAATTTACAAATTGAATAATATTAGATTTTAATATTAGAAGATTTAGGCACACAGAAATTTCGAAATTTCAAATTTTTACAGTTTTTTGAATGTAAAACTTTTTCCAAATTTTGAATCAAGCAGAGTTTCATTTTTAAAGATTTTCCAAGTTTCAAATTTCAGAATATTCAAACTTGTGAATTTTTAATTTCCGAGGACCAAAATTTTTAAATTTGAAATTCCCAAATCTCTACATTATCAATTCCCTACATTTTCGAAAATGCGAATTTCTAAATTCTAATATTTACATCCTCAAATTTTCAAATTTCTAGTCAAGAAATATTCCAAGTTTGATACATATTTCCATCATGAATTATTTAAGTAGTTATTTATTTAATTAGGATTAGCTTAACTATGTGCGAAAAATGATCGAAAACGATGCTAATACGCGGTTTTTTATTTGAAGTGTTCACGAAATTTGAAGTGTTTCACGAATCAATTCTACAAATTTCAAGTCAAAAAACCTAAAATTGAGGCCTGCACAAACAAATATAAAAAAAAAAAACGTGGGTAGAGTTATCTCAGCCTCACTATATTTGACAAATGTATTCGGCAAACTGTTTCAACCATTTTCGCATTCCGAATATAAGAATCTCGATACCCGTTTGAAGCTATCGGTTTCCACGGATGATTATTTTTGCTAGTGGCCGAATATATGGGTAGGGGGGCGCGTGCATTTTCGCGTTGGAACCGAATCGATTGTATCGTAATCGCAAAACAGGGACAAAAAGGAGAAAGGCGAAAGGGTTGGGGAGAACAGATAGAAGCACGGAAATGCAGATATTTGTCAGGAAATTGATAACTCGAATAAACTCGTCGCAAAACGTTCAAACAGTCTGGCTTACGGAACGATTTTACCTGCTTTCCTTCCACCAGTGCTGACAACCTGTATTATACACTCCCTGTAAAAATTGTAGCAGACATGTGTTAACTTTAATCCTTGGTCATGCAATGTAATTGTCTGTTATGCAATCAGTACTGACTGTCTAAGGTCAAGTGGTTAAACGATTAAAGAAGCAGTTCAGGTAATTGTAATTTAATTTATATTTGGACAACGGAAAATTTTGACCAAATACGAAGGGCAAATTTGTACTTCGACATAATATAATAAGTGTAAAGTAATAAGAATGGTTGTGAAAGGAAACATTTAAAATCAATTAAAATCTGCAAATGTTCACGTGGGCCAGTGATTAACCCTTTCGCTCCGACGGGCGCATATATACGCCCTCGAAGAATGACCATTCATATACGAAGAGCGTACATATTCGTTCATACCGACCTGCGTCGTTGATTATAATGCCAATATGGGAGTCGTTGACAAAATTTATATGGTTTTAAAATCAGTTGAATGTATTTGTAAAAGTTTAAAATGATACAAAAAATACTTTTTCCACATGCTACATGGTTGTGTAGAATGCATATCGTTTATTCCAATCAACAACTGCGACAAAATTACTGTTTGCCAAATTTCATTTAACTCTTATAAGAAAATTATTGCAAACAAAAGGGAAACATATGGGAAACAAAATATCGGGCTTTAAATACTTTAGTAATTTCGTTGTATTAAAAAATGTTATATCAACATTATAATATAATATTAAAAAAAATAAATTATGATTAAATTTTTATATTTTAGAAGGTGAGATGATATTACTGAATATAATAAATATCATTGTAAAATTTAGAGAACAATAAACGACTTCTAAGTACTTCGTAGCATTCCGTACTTCAGTGTCAACTACTCAGTAATGCGCTCCGTCCACAGCGATCACATTTTGGCGCCAGCGCTCCGTAGCGAAAGGGTTAACCCATTGACTGCCAGCTACGAGATATCTCGTAGTGCGTGCTGCAATTTTAGATTAATTACAAATGGCCATTTCAGTTAAAAATATTTTAAAAAGGTGAAAATTATATTAATATTATTATTATTTATTTTAATTACTGTAAATGCTATTACAATATTATATCAGTAACTTAATATAATTATATTTTGTAAACTTTCATGTATTCTTCAAAATAAAACCTTGGCACCCAGGGCAAGACGCTCTAAATATGTCTGGCAGTCAATGGGTTAAACAACATTCATGGCCTATCCTATACACTAATTATTACTGAATAAATGTTAAATGTGCATTAATTTAATAATTTTCATCGTTTGATGAACAAAAAACTAGGCTGGTGTTGGAGAACCCGATTCAGAATACGGTGGATTAACTTCAACAGTTAATTTATTAACTCACGATAGTCTTACTCTAGCTCCCTTACATAATGTGATACCCGGTTTACTTCGATACCTCGATATCGAAGCCAAGGAATAGGGTATCACTTAATATATTTAATTAAGGATCGACAATTCGCAGAATGTTCTACACTTTTATCATTAACACTGATTCAAATTACATATAACAAGAAAATACAGAGGTAGTTGAACTAAGACTAACTGGAGAAACGCCGACTCGGGTCTTTTATGTATTTTCGGGATGGGATAGTTTAGAAGGGAAGGAGAAGGTTGTTTTGCAGGCGAAAGGATGAGTAATGACAAACTTGGTGACTGTTTCGCGATTAGGTTTTGGATGAGCAAGAGGTGACTAACATGAGAAAAATATTTGTTATGAGTGTATAACAATAAGAATGAATTTTACATGCACAGTCGAATACTGCTAGTTATTAGGTTGGTGCAAAAATAATGTTTTAGAATGTAAACAGTAAGACAATATATATATTGGGTTAGAATAAAGTCCCTTTCGGTTGATCAGTATTGGTCATAAATCTTTCAAATTGTTATGCATTTTTTGGATTACCACACAATATTTCATTCCTGTGATCGTTTCGCCTGGTTTGAGAAAATTGTAATGGATAATCCCAATTCTGGACCACCAAACAGTGATCATAATCTTTTTTTGACGCAGGTTTGGTTTTGGAAAATGTTTTGGCTTTTCATCTTTGTCTAACCACTGAGCAGATCACCGTCGATTATCGTATAAGAACCATTTTTCATCGCACGTTATGATTCGATCAAGAAACGGGTCGTTTGTTTCTTAAAAACAGAGCCGAGCCAATTTCAAACCGACGGAATCTTTGATTTTCGTTTAGCTCGTGCGGTACCCATTTATCGAGTTTTTTGCATTTGCCAATTCGAAATAATTGCCGAACAATATCCTTGAGTGACCTACATTTAGTACCTCCGCAATATCTGGAGACGTTTTGCGTGGATCTGTTTCGATAATTGTCTTTAACTCATCATCGTCGATCAGGAACGTCCGCGACCCTCTTCGTCTTCAAGCCTTTCATTAGCATTAAGAAATTTTTGGAACCAATGTTGTGCTGTACATTCAGTCACAGTTCCCTGGCCAAAGACTCTGTTAATATTGCGTGCAGTTTCTGCAGCTTTACGTCCAAGTTTATACTCGTGTAACAATATCGCACGAATTTGTAATTTTTCCATTTTTGCTTTTCTAACAAAATATGACAAAATGTCAATAAACAAAAACAAGTAACAAACATATATTGATAGAGTCAACTTCACGCTTTAAAATGGTATAGCATATGAACGTAGTTTCAAAACAATTTATATTATATTAATCCTTGAAGCCTCTGCTTGCGAAAACCGCAGTTATTTTTGCACCAACCTAATAAATTCTGAAGAAAAACGTGGCTGACACGGAAAACGTAAAGTAACGGAAGAGAACGATTCGTAGCCTTTTGATAAAGGTGTGGGAGCTGGAAAAGGCATTGGCTGATTTTTGGAAGGGTGGAGGTTTAAAAAGGAATGGCGAAATTAGAAGGTAGGGGGAAGACATTTAGCGGTCCTTGGGAAATTCTTGCAGCTAATGGAAATTCTAAAGAGGCATGTTTGGGTGATATAAAACAGACAGGAAGGTTCGAACTAGTGGACAGTAGGATGAAGGAAATAAAGAAAAGGGATGGATGCAAGAGAAAGTCAGCATGTGCGTTGGGATTTCCAACGCTGGTAATATCTAATGAAATGAAAATATTTTATTTATAATACATTCATTTATTCAGTTACTTTACTTAGTTTTGTCTTGTGAATTAATGTTGACACATGGAACTTTTCACTGGTAAGGTGTAATGAAATGCTTGTTCGAAAGACTATTACCATTTTATCATTTACCTTTTTCTTTCTCTTCAGTACTTTCAGGAATTTATGCGATTTCATAATATAACGAAAATGATCAAAAGTACAATATAAGATTCTAGGTTAGAATTTATAATTCAAGATTCACGCTTAGAAATGTCTACATTTCTCAATTTGCAAATTTTGAAACTTGCAAATATATACATTTTTCAGTTTGTAAAATAAATGCTTGAACGTATTTTCCAATGTGTAATTTTAAGCAATTTAAAATATTTAAATTTGCAGGTTTAAAGAAATTTGGGAACTATATTTTGCTAATTGTATATTTGTGAATTGAAAATGTTAATTAGCTTAATTACTGCTGTTGAATTCGCAAATTCGTAAATTCGATATTTGTGTACGCTGTTTTCTGCCGAGTGACGTAAACGCGTATGTTTGTCTGTGTTATACCACATTTCAGCCAAAATATAAGAAAATTTTTAAATAATAATTGTTTATGGGATAGGACGTGCAGGAACGATCGTTTGTCTTCCAAGGTTTACAGATCTTACATCCATGAACTTTTATTTATGGGAATATATTAAAGAAAAATATACTAGAGAGTGTATTTACGTGTATATGTATATGTACATATGTACGTTAGATGTGTATACACATTACCTCGAGGAGGACCGGAAACGTTCGGTTATGGTCGGAAGGATCAAGATAGAAGGCGATCGATGTATTGCCCATGTTGTACACGAATAGACTGTATTGGAATCAGCGTATTATTTAGTACTTAAACTCATTATTATTAATATGCTTATGCATATGTATCTACAACTACTGTTCATCTTGCCTCCACAACGTCGATCCACAACAATATTGACAGTGAGTTCCAGTTAGTGCAAGCAATGAACGACGCATTAAAAGAACTGAAATCACAATACGTTACCTAATTATATTACTCTTAATTACTGTCTAATTAAACAGATGTAACTATAAATCCCACAGCGGGGACAATTTCAACGATTTTGCAACTAAAAAAGAAAAATTCTTTCTATTGAAAATTTTGTCCAGCTCTTTTTAAGCTATTAGCAATCTCTTATTGTGCATGTAGATATTGTTTACAAGCATAATACGTGTTTACGTTGCTCGTAAAAAAATGACTGCCATAATGGCAAGGGTACGCAGCGAATTTTTAAACTTGATTTCCTCGAAAACTGAGTCAAAATGAAAAGAATGCTGTTGTACAGTCTGTCCCAGAAGAGCGTGGACGCGATATCTGAATGCAAATAAATGTTTTCTGTAAAAAAGGTTGTATAGATCGAAAGTACATTTAAAGAACTAATACGCACTTGCTTAATAATGTGTCCAATCACCACCATTAGCGATTATTGCTTCACAACGTGTGGGCATACTTTCAACCAACTTTGCAGCGTATGAGACAGGAAGAGATCTCCATATTTCTCGAATACGGCGAACTAGCGTCTTCAATTTTAAGATACGCTTTCCTCGGAGTTTGTACTTCATGAGAGACCAGACATTTTCGATTGGATTGGCATCGGGGGACTGAGATGGCCAATCCAACACGTTGACACCATTCGCTGTTTTCCATCGAAAACACCTCGAATCGTTTAGCGCAGTGGTTCCCAAACTTTTTTGGTCCATGGACCCCTTTTTATACTCAAAAGTTGTCCACGGACACAGGGACGATTTACACACTAGGCTTACTAGGCCCGGGCGTAGGGCGCCACGTAGGACCGGTCGTGAAAGTATTAACTAAAAAAAAACAAAAAGGAAAAGAAAAAAATTTTTAGTTCGTCTTATATTTCTTTACCATTATACGGTAGGCGCCAATTGTTGTAAACCGCCCCTGCACGGATCCCCGAATGAAAAAGCTACTATAAAGCATAGCATGAAAATTTTATATTAAACCTTGCGCGGACCCCCCGACGTTGTCCAGGGACCCCCAAATCATTTTTAATCTTCCACGGACCCCCTGAATAATACTGGGGGTCCGTAGGGACCACTTTGGGAACCACTGGTTTAGCGTATACGGCACTCATCACGAAATAACTTGAACTTCTCAGTGACAGAAATGATACTAAGAGAATTGGGGCTATTGCGTATTAGAGGAGACATTGTATTTTTGGACTGGCACAATTTTTGCTGTATTGCGCATCAAATTTTGCCGAAATCGCGTCTACGCTCTTGTGGACTGTATGTTTCTTTTCTTTTGTTCTATAAAGAATTATGTGATATTATATAACAATTACATGTTTTTCGATCGGACTCAAATTTGTTATAATTTGGATTGAAATTTTGTTTTCGAGAAATAAAATTGGTTAAAATTGCTTAATTTTGACCGGGAGTGTATATCGAACGGCACATACCAGTATATATGAGAGAACCTCATGCATGCATATTACCCCGTTTCAGTATAAAATTCACCCCGTTATCACGATATACTATTCGGAGAACCGATTATCCTCGAATTCTCGAGTCATCCACGTATTTTTCGTTAATTCCATTGCGCAACTTTCGCAGACATGTTTGTACCGTTACACCTGATTGCGCATAGATTACTCTGTAACTCTTTCATAACTATTATATTTTTCGCTCCTGCCGACTCCAATAACCTGATAATTATCCTCGCTGTATCTGTTACATTTTATACAAAATGTTTCATAAAATATTTATGTACGTGCAAAAATGTTTGCAGTTGCATTACAAATAATGAATGCAACGCGCGATCTCTCTTATCACTAAGTGCATTTTTTTACATACATTGATCGTACTAATTAAAAAAACAGAAATTACCGTATAAAACAGTTGACAATTCGTGGCACGTTACAAATTTTTGCATAAACTATTTCATTTTCAATTTTACAATATCTCGCGAAATACTGATTTTTGTATGCATTATATAGATATAAATGTATAAATATTCCATACCACTGCCATGTGAAGACAAATACGCAGTTGCGCTATAAAACAATGAATACGACTGCACTTTTTTATGTGCATGTGCATTTTTTATCTAAATCGATTCTTTTGACTAAAAAGGTGTCATAAAAAAAATGTAATGATTCATGAGGTATTTTCGTGAAAGTGGCTTATTTATAAATTGAAAATATCTCACGAACTACAATAAAAACGATATCACCTATTAGGTTATATTTATGTACATAATAAAATATTCTTTATGTACCAGAGTTTTGCTTCAAATAATATCGTTTTTCCAAATTCGCCGAATTTTAATTTATAAATTTAGAATCAGATTTTTAAATTCAATAAATTCAGATTCTTAATATGCGAGTTTAAAAATTCTGGAAGTTTCAAAATTGTTAAACTCTAAAATTTTGAATATTCAAATTTTGTAGTTACGTAAACTGACGCATTTAAATTTCCACATTATTGCATTACTAAATTTCCAAATCCCCTGAAGTCCCAAAATTTAGTATTTCCTTAGTTTTCAGTTGAATTATCAAATTTCTAATTAAAAAAATGTCTAAGTTGCTAAATGCCAAATTTCTCAATATTCGAACTTTCAAATTATCAAATACAACCTTTCCATATTACCAATTTTTCCAATCTTTTAAATTCCGAGAATCAGCGTTTCAAAATCCTTTACACTTCCAAATTTCCAAACTAAATCTTCAATTTTGCGCTTTAACCCTTTGCGGTCCTATGTCGAGCGTGACTCGACATCGTGTTTCTCTTGAATCGTAGAGATAATTTACATAAGTAGGTTTCTTGAAGATGTTCTCATTTCTTTGCCACTTGTAATAAATTAAAAAAATGTTTGTTACGCACCCTGCATTATTGCAATACATTTTATTGTAAACTCACTTCTTGAGGTATTTTGTAAATTGATTAAAGCGTCGTAGGTAAAAGATATCAAGGACCACAAAGGGTTAAAAAATGTGTTAATCTGAACAGTTATGTATATGCGCTGATGCTAGTAGACATTTGATGCGCCCATTAGTAATGCAAATGAAACGTGCAGTGGTAGATTACATCTCTTAAATATTCGAATGGTACGTATTCCATACATTGAGTTATGTACTTCCAAGGTTTTATAAATATTAGAATTTCATTGGTCGTAAATCTAAAATTGTTGGATACTCGTATTAACACGATTCTTTTTACCCGAACATAAAATCTATGGGAATCGACAGTTTAGTGATAAACGATGTACATATGTATGTGTGAACACGCGGCGGTGCACTTTTCGCTGTTTCGTGTGAAATTGCAGTTTGTAGTCGATCCGCATTTTATTTCACAGTTTCGTTATTGCATATTAATTTCTATTTGACCGTTTTGCACTGCTATTCACACACGTGACGAGAATTAATTAGATCAGATTTAGCGACATTTTATAGTTGAGGTATTGAATTTTGTAACATCTTTGTATATTCCTGACGAAATTTATCTTCGTCTTTTTCAATACAGAACTTATTTGGTTCCTTTTACGTTTTCCTTTACTATTATTAGTCACGCGTTTAATTAAGTTGTTATTTTATTATACAAATTAGTTTTTTTGTGAATGCAATGAAAGTATAATTTTTGCAACAATAGCAATTTTTTAATTGCCTCTTTACACAATCAGTATTAATTAGTCCAGTATATCTATGATTATGTGTGTGAAGGGCAAACACAGAATTTGAAGATTTGAAATTACTGTATTTATTAGTTTATTAATTTTCGAATTATCAAATTTTGTGGGAAACTGAGAAGTTGTAACGTTTGGAAATTACTGTACTTCAAAAATTGGTAGTTTTTCATCTCTTTAGGTATCTTTAAAGGGTCTAGCCGAATAAGGTAGTGAAATGTGCCCTTGAGTTAAATGAGAATCCCATTTCGTCAGTCGATAGCATATCTGAAAAAAACATCTCACACCAAGTTTCAACCCCCTATCTCATCCGTGGGGGTAGTAAAAGGGAAAAAACGAAATTCCGGTTTTTGGCCTATTTCGTCTATTTAATTTCGATCCAAAAATCTGAAAAAATTCTATAATATGTGCTATATGGACCTTAATGTTTTAGAATTTTTGCAGAATTTTTGTACAAAATTAAATAGGCAAAATAGGTCAACAACCGGAATTTCGTTTTTTTCCTTTTACTACCCCCACGGATGAGATAGGGGGTTGAAACTTGGTGTGAGATGTTTTTTTCAGATATGCTATCGACTGACGAATTGGGTTTCTCATTTGACTCAAGGGCACATTTCACTACCTTATTCGGCTAGACCCTTTTTTCATTTTTTACTTTGAAAATAAAAATGTTTAAATCATTACTTTCTGAAATTCAAAATTTTTTCATTCGAAAACTTGAAATTTCTAAATTTGGACGGTAAAATTTGAACATGCAAAATTTTTCAGTTCGAAAATTTGAAACCATTTGATTGAACTATATTTATATTGAGGGTCGACTGTTGGGATAAAAATATACAAACTGTTAGACCTTTATTATACAATGTACAATTAAATATTCATACACGAACCAAGTACCGACATGTTGGTTCCTCGGCACATTACATACAAAATGTAAGACAAACAATTGACAGAAAATTTCACAATCGCCAAATTGGTCGTGGTGGACTTTAGGCTTCTACGCTCACAACACCTTACTCTTTATTTTTTGTGGATAATGTTAAAATAATATACATTAATATACACTATAAGTCATCGGGGCAAACGAGTTTACATAACAACAGTGATTATTATATAATGATTGTGAATATGTAAAGAGTAATATAACTTTATTAATTAATAAATAGCAAAATAAATGTCTAATAAAAAACACGAAAGTTACTTATGACTCGACCTAATAGTATTCCGTGTAAAAAACAAAATCGATCTTCAAATCTCTGACACGCTCTCACGTACAAAAATAGTACATAAACTACATAATGTACCCCTTCAGGCAATACAATTTTTCAACAGAAAACTTTTTCGTGCAATGCATACTTTGGAAGTTAGAGAAACGTGCAAGTACGCGAACCACTCTGCATAAAGAAAATTGAAAATGAGTTGTGAATATTTGCACGGCTGGAAAATATTATCGTATATTATTCGTTAAAAATTTTTTTTGCTTGCGACCAATCGAGCAAACATTTTGCACAGGAACTAATGAATTTGATATTCTACGTAATAATTGCTGATGCAGATCAAATTATAATTGATTCCATGTTTATCCATAACGTTGTATTCATTTATATGTAAATAAAATACGATTGTCGTAAAAGCGTTTTTCCCATTTCGCAAGTTAACAATATGATAAATTAGTTGTATTTAAAATTTTGCACGTTACATTTTTTATGCCTTTAAATTTACTACGCATTGTTTTTACGATAAAACTTTCTCGATCTATCCGAATTAAGATACATATTTATTACAAATGTCGAAATCAATTATTTTGAGTATAATTAACAGAATAATATAAGCATATACTGAACCGAATAATACAAACGTTTATTGAACAGTATAAGATTGACAGTTTGTTAGACGCCATAGACCAAAACAGATGAAAAGTAAAGAGAACATAGAGTTAATTAATCAAAGATATAACATAGATCAGAAAACACCAAGGAAACTAACTATCGCTGTCAAATACATTATTTGACCATAGACTTATTTAACATAAAGTATACAACGAATGTAATGAATGAACGAAGCTATTGCTATTTACAACAAATTATACCTGTTTGAATATTCCTAGTTCAAAGAAAATTTGTAAATCGTGAGAATTTCTTATTCTGTATAAATATGAAAACTTGTAATTTTTAACATTTTTAAATTTGAAAACATGAGAATTTATACATTTTCAAATTGCTCAGTTTATAAATATTTTACTTTTCCGTTTTCTCAATTAATATATTTGAACATACGCATGTCTAAATATTTTTCAATTTGATCAGTTCTCAATTTTTCGATTTAAAAAGTTAAAAATTCTAAACATTTCTCGATTCAAAAATTGTTAAGTTTGAATTTCAAAATTCAAATATGATTCGCTCTAAACGAAGAGTTCAGCTCTAAGATCGGCACTGTTCGCACGATTTTAATCACGGTACAATGCGTACGAGATGTCTGTTCTCGCGAAAGTGGAAAAAAGTATTCGAAGTAGCTTTCGTGACACGTTTACGTTGGCATTGCTAATGGGCGTCTCACGCAGCCACCGTAAAATAGAGAAATTATTGTAAAAGGTCCTGCGCAACGTTCACCCTTCCGGTCGTTTCTCCGGAGCTAAGAGGAGAAGGGTGGAAAAATTTGATTACCAAATAATTCGTAGGACGTGATAGTAAATCGTGGCGTGGTTGGTTGTTCGTTGTAGGAATACAAATGAGGAGGATAGGCTGCTCATACGCGTAAAACGATGACGGGCAACCACCGACCAAAAGTCTGCGCAACCTTTCTTGTCCCGTCAAGTGTTTGAATATGCATGTAGCCCCAGATTAGTACGACACTGAAAGTATTATGCTAGTCTCGTGTGCCATGGAACGAGCTTTAATTCTTATTTCGTTAAATGTTCGAAAAAATGATTAAACGAAATGTATATATACAGGGTGTATCGTAATAAGTGTAAGACCCGTGAAGGGGTTGTAGAGGAGGTGATTCTAAGTAATTTTTTCGTTTGCAAAAATGGGGTCTAGGCCCTCGTTTTCGAGTTATTAAGGAAAAACACCGACCAATCAGAGCGCGCGAATAACGTCCGCTCAGCCACGAGAGCGAAGCCTCGAACAAACGGCCGATCGCGGACACAAACAAACAAGTTAATATCGTGCTATGTTACGTCACAGTTAAATCATGCATAATAATGTTCAGTTATTCATTTTTACTGAATAAGGGATAAGACAATTTTATGTGCAATTTCAGGAAGTTGGAGAATTGAGAATTTGGGGAATTGGAAATTGGGACTTTGGGGAATTGGGAATTTGAGGAATTGAGAATTCGGGGATTTGGGAATTTGGGGAATTGGGAGTTTGGGGAATTGGGAATTTGGGGAATTGGGAATTTGGGGAATTGGGAGTTTGGGGAATTGGGAGTTTGGGGAATTGGGAGTTTGGGGAATTGGGAGTTTGGGGAATTGGGAGTTTGGGAAATTGGGAGTTTGGGGAATTGGGAGTTTGGGGAATTGAGAATTTGGGAAATTGGGAATTTGAAGATTTGGGGAATTGGGAATTTGGGAATTTGGGAATTTGGAGATTTGGGGAATTGGGAATTTGGGAATTTGGGAATTTGGAGATTTGGGGAATTGGGAATTTGGGAATAATAATGTTCAGTTATTAATTTTTACTGAATAAGGGTGATTTAATTTAATTTTATGTGTGATTTAACTTTGACGTAACATAGCACGATACTAACTTGTTTGATCGCATCCGCGATCGGCCGTATGTTCGAAGCTTCGCGCTCGCGGCGTAGCGGGCGCTATTCACGCGCTCGTAAACGAGAGCTCAGACCCCATTTTTGCAAAAGAAAAAGTTATTTAGAATCACCTCCTCTACAACTTCTTTTCGGGTCTTACACTAATTACGAGACACCCTGTATATTTCCCTTTTCGTTTTTTTCTCCTTATTTTCTGAGTGCGGTGCTTTTTAAATGTTGGGATTTCAAAATGAATACCACGATCTTTTCCTTTTGATATAACAATTTATTAGCTTACTCGACGCGTCTTTATAATGCACCTTCCGGATCTACATATTCTATTATACCACGTGTCAACCGTAGCGTCGTTCACACGCAACCGACTCGCCCGCCCTAAATTATATCGGAGATTATCGAATTATTCCAAATGGTTCGGCCATGTACCGGCCACATGCAGTTCCTTGTTAACATTAGGCAACAATGTATTTCTTTTTGTTTTTATTAATGCTATATATGGATCGTAACCAGTTTGCTGTGACTGTTGAGTATGCTCGTCACGGAGAAAAGGCACTATTTTGTGTCATGACATGTATACTTGTCATGCGAAAAATTTAGTTACCATTCGTTACAGGGGGTCCTCGACTTTCGCACATTCCACTTTCGTACAATTCGCTATTTCGCACATTTAAAAAAATCCTACTTTCTGCCTAACTTTCAACGTCAAGACTTTGACAGTTAAAAATATGAATGATGCCTTTATGCATCTAGATAAATTTTTAACGATTATGGAAGAATGCGATCTTAATGGAGACTGCATATCTCAAGCACATATGTCAATGCAAAAAGGCACTGTGCGTTATACAGGGTGTCCCAAAAGTGTTGAAGGAGCCGGAAATGGGAGGTAGGTGGGGTCATTCTGAACAACTTTTTCATTTGCAAAAATGTCGTATGGGGCTTCATTTTTAAATTATTAACGAAAAACACCGACTAATCAGAGCGCGAGAATCGCGCGCGCTTGGAAGCAAAAATGTAGGCCCGAGTTATAATTGGCCATGGTCGCGATCGAATCGCGTGGCGTGCGATTCTCGCGTTCTGATTGGTCGGTGTTTTTCGTTAATAATTTAAAAATGAAGCCTCATACGACATTTTTGCAAATGAAAAAGTTGTTCAGAATGACCCCACCTATAGTAAAGACCCTCACAGTGCAATGCTTGGTTGTCCCACACAGTGCAAAACGTCTCTTCCTGCGCTTATGCGTGCGTCATTGCTGCGCCTATGTTCGCCTCGCTCGATATTTCAATGCTTCGCCGCCTTAGCGGCGATTTGTTCTTTTGGCCGCGGCGTGGAAAGGACAACCGCCGAGTATCAAATTTCGCTTCCACTGTCCCGCACAGTGCAAAAGTTTTTATTCGGGCCACGTTCGTGAGCCGAACGTGGATAGCGATACAAAAACAGAGAGGGACTGAGGTTCGAAACGTTCGGCAAACATGAAAGACTCCTGCGTGTTCTGTCTTTTAAATTCAAAAATTAAAATTTTTTATTTTTGGTTTTTCGTGAATGAAACTATTACCATCGTATTCGTCTCGTTTTTCTGATTAAAATGATACCAAACACGATATAATTACGATCATAATTACCCTTGTAACAAGCCATAAAAGTTTCGGTCGTTAGAATCTAAGGAATTCGTATCCTTGACGTAAATGTAACGTCCGAAACTTTTATGGCTTGTTACACAGGTAATTATGATCCTAATTATATCGTGTTTGGTATCATTTTAATCAGAAAAACGAGACGAATACGATGGTAAAAGTTTCATTCACGAAAAATCAAAAATAAGAATTTATAATTTTTAATTTAAAGGTCTGAGCTCCGCCTGCCTTTCATCTTTTCCGAACGCTTCAACCTTCTGCCTCTCTGTCTTTTCCCCTCGCCGTCCTCTTTCACGTTAAAAACTTTAATCACCCGTTACGTACGTAATTATTAACGCAATTACATTATGTTTGGAGTCATTTTAATCAGAAAAACCTGACGAATACCATGGTACAAGTTTCATGAAAAAATAATGGGAAATAAGGAAATTGCAATCTTTTTCTTTGCTTGCTTTAGTATGTGTCTCACCTATATTCGGTCGTTTCGATACCGATCGTGTTTAATGCTTGACTGATTCCAAAGGGGATCCCCCCAGCAACCGAGCCGCCGAGCATAAAATTTCGCTTCCACTGTCCCGCACAGTGCAAATTTCGATTCCGGCCTCTTTTTCACTGTGAGGGTCTTTGCTGTACCTCCCATTTTCGGCTCCTTCAACACTTTTGGGACATCCTGTATATTGATCAATGGAAGAATCGATCTGCTCGCTGGTAGCGTAAATGACAAACTAAACGCTGTGGACCTCACCATGGCACGCGCTCGATACCTTGGTCAAAAACAAAAGACTGTTCTCGCAGCGAAGAAAAGAGAAGGAAGATACCGTCGTGGATATGGAGTTTTTTCCTTTTTTTCCCTCCTTCCACGATTAGTACATATGCGAGTCGTTTATTTCACCAGTTCATTTTTGAAAAAATGAAGATATAACAATAGATAAGACCTAATATGATATTTTTATCTATAAGCAATCAATACTGAAAATAATTGAAATTCTGTAATGTTTGTGCGATAGAAGTTTGTACTTTTTTATTTACTTAAAAGAGGTTTCGGTTTTACACGGCATTCAAAATAACGTATTTCAAAAAACTGGTGAAAGCGAACACCTTGACAATACCAATACGAGAATACAATATTTATATTTTTGATTCTTTTGTTTTGAAACTTTCACCAATAAATTTTTTTTTACAAACACGATTTTATTTGGAGTATATCTATCGATTTTATTAACGATAATTGCAATTCATACGATTTTTTGAGGATACTATTTTCATTGTAAATGGGGTAGTACGAGTATATTTCGTTTTATCGATCATTTCAATGCAAATAATGTCGAAGTTCTACACGAGAACGAATTTGCTCGACGGCAATACATCTGGGGAGCGTCCGAACACGTCCGAAGTAAATCAATTTATCACTACACATAGTTAAAAAGTTAAAGAATTTCTACGTCTAAAATAGTAATTTATGTCTATATACGTATGCGGTGATAAATGAAAAAAGGGGCACGAATTTACGAACTTTCATATACGCCTAACGGTTTGGTTTTATTGTTCCGCAAAAGTGATTGGTAATTGGCTGTGCCGTGTCTGGAATGTCGCGATTCGTCGCCATGCTATCACATCGAACGCAAACGAATATCAGAACAATGGTTGGACACGGGATATGCTCGTAATAGCGTATGATCGTAAGGGCGAGGGTGTACAGTCGAGTTACCCTCGGGTGGTCGGCTTCAGATTGGTATAGCCCATAACGCACCCCTCTGTTATCCCTCTCTCTCTTCCGCCCTCTCGCTCTGTGACGATTGAAAAAATGCAATTAAAAATTTGGACGGTAATATGGGTCAGAGACACGATCCTCCCGTCATCAACCACCATTCCCTTCCTCTCTTTCATATTTTCCGATCATGCGCACGCATTTACGGAGCTGCGTTTTATGTTCTGGCGTTACGTGGGCAATTTTCTTTCTCTCGTTTTTCATTCTTTTTCTTTTTTTCAAAATAACTGCGCGACTAAAATGCACGGATGGTGTGCTTCGCAAAGGCTTCCAATATTAACCTACATCATTGTTTACGATCGTCTGCCGTGAATAATAATTATTTTCAACTATATCAACGTTGTTGGTCTGTGGAACTAAAAAGTATTGCCACTTCGTGATTGTAATCGCTGGAAAGAGACTGTAAGGTCATTAGACGCGCTGATTACATGTGTATTCTATAGTGTATTGTAATTCGTTTTGAAATCTGATGGGAGTAAAAAATAGATTTTGGCTAATGATTGTTTTAGATTCGTAATTTATGGATCATGTGCACGTTAAAGAGTTCGGGAGAAGAGGTACAATAGTGATGAGCTGTTCTTGATATTTGGAAGTTTCAAATTTTCTAATTTTTGAACTTGGTAACTTGGTTATTTAGACAGTTGGAAGTTCGAACAATTAAAAGTTTCCGGATATAACATTTTTTATTTTGAAATTCAGAAATTTAAAAATTGGGGAATTTTTAAAAACAAATAATAAAACATTCCCTTTACAAGTTTTCAAATTTGTGAAATGAAAAATTAACAAACGTGAATTATCAAATTTTCTACTTTAAAAACTTCCAAATTTTAATGTCAAAATATAAAAAATTAAAAACTTAGTTATTTGGAAATGTAAGTTACGAATTGAACAATTGTAATTTCAATGTTTTCAAATGTTATAATACCCAAATTTTCTCTTTTAAATTTTGAAATATAATATTTAAGAAATCTGACAACTTCGGAAATTTGAAAATGTACAACATAAGAATATCAAATATTTCAATTTACAAATTTGAAAATTTAGGTATATAGAAATTCAGAAATTTGGTAATTGGAAAATTCGGAAATTTGAAAATTTAGAATGTAGTAACTTGTAGATTAGTTAGTTATATGTTAGTAATAGGTAACTTCTACTTGCTTTAAGTTAGGAAATTAAAAATTTAGACGCATGAAAATTTTAAATTTTAGTAAGGTCATTAGAGTAGTAAGGTCGTTTTAGTAAGGTCGTCGCGTCAGAGCGGTCGCTCCGTATCCCGCCTATGTTAACGCGATGCAAAGAACGATCCCTATGGCGTGAGAACCACTGTCCTCGCTTCGTTTCCCGCGTTGCTATTTTGCTTCTGGTATCGTAAAAAAAACGACGTTTCAACTTTCTTTGGGTGCTTTTTAAAGGTGAAAGTCTGCTCTATCGCGTGATATAGTTCGATTTTCCTCTGGATCCTTACTTTTTAAGATAAATTGAAAAATATACGCAAAAATTAGTGCAAAATCGGTGTCTCTTCGCATTCAATGATTGTTTAAACATGTTTAAATATTCGGAACGCATAACAAATATATACCGTTGTATTCGGGAAAGTCTATAGAATCTTCTGATATAATCAGAATTTCAGTATCTTTTATAATTACCTCGCAAAATTCGTTTGAATTTGAAAAATGTGTGTTTTTTTCAAAATCAAATTTCTCAAAAACTGTGCGTGCTGGACACAAACGGGTTGCAGATTCGTAATCAGCGCGAGAAACACTATAATAATCGTATAGTGGCATTTAAAAGTTTTTTTGGCTGTTGGACAGTGTTAACGAGTGATGGGCGTATAATTTTCAATTTTTCATGCATCTCGTCAATGTACTGGCAGTACTTTTCTGCCGTAATTGTCTCCCCGGTTCAAAGGAACGAGTAATGAATTATCTCAGTCACATTCCACCAAACTGTGATTAAAACCTTCCGTGGATGAAGTGATGGCTTTGGAGTATGAACACTAGGCTCATCCCTATCAAGCAACCGAGCACACCTTTTCCTGTTGTCCTAAAGAACCCATTTCTCATCACAGGTAATAATTCGATCGAAAAATGGCTCTCGATGAAATCGGGTTAGTAACAACGAGCATACGTTCAACCGATCCAGCTCATTTCGCTCGGTTAGTTCGTGCGGTATCCACTTATCCATTTTTTTTTCCTTGCGAATTTCAAAAAGATGTCGCAATATCGCTGTATGGTATACTTCCATCCTGGTACCAAGTTCCCTCGTGAATACAGTTGAATTCGCTTCCACCAATGCCTTCAGGTCATCATTTCTCAGGGTCGTTTCGGGTCTTCCTCGCGGTTCGTTTTGTAGTGAAAGATCACCAGATCGAAATTTTTTGAACCAACGCTGCACTTTTCGATAGTTAACAGTATTCTCCCCAAACGGCTGGTTTATGTTGCGTGCAGCTTTTGCAGCATTATTACCAAGTTTATACTCATACAAAAAAATTACACGAATATCGGTGAAATTCATATCGGTATAAAATTTAAAAAAAATAATTAAAGGGGAACACTTTTGAGAAAATCTCCTTTGTTGAAACGTGGCTCTGGTGATGGACAGTACGGCTATGAACGAGGTTATGCCAAAAACAAAAGCATAACGAAAACAGGAAGAGAAACGTTTGCATGTAAAAATATCCGACGTTTCATATGCTCCAACGTAATATCTATACAGCAAATACAGGGTTTCAGACTACCTCAAAATTTCAAGTGAAATGACCCAAAATTGCGGCCTGTGGTGTACAAACAAACGAATAAATACAGACAATGTCGTCTCAGAAGTCTCACTACGTTCGGCAATAAGCAGCTTTTTTTACAATATAAGTAATAAATAAAATACGAAACGAGAAGGGAAAAGGGGTTTCGCTGTGTATCTTCTGTCGCACACATATTGTTTAGAGGGCAGTCAATGGAATGATATGGCATACTGATCATTTGTAACTCAATAATTCCACTTCGTTTGTAATCCGGTAATCTATACTGAGGCTCGTTATTCACGCATCGTAATGAGTTTCACGTTACGCGCCTTTTCTTGCTGCGGATGGATGGAAAGTTCCTCGTAATGAGTTGCCGATATTCTCGCTTACGGGTATTTGCGATAATTGTAACAGAAACGTGTATGTACGTGGATTGTACATACCTGGTGTTCGATTTCCTGCTCTCCATGTTTATTTCTTCTGTTATGCGTATTTTAAAATTGCTCTTCTCGTATCCTATGGAATATCACTGAATATGTTATGAATCATATTATACGCAGGGTTTTATAGTTTTTGTCAACATATTCCATACACAGGAATAAGAAAAAATGTTACACAGAGTTTTAAATGCTTTATTAAAAAGATGTAAAGGTGTATAATGACTTTGGACGAAATTAAAACAGCATTATAGATGCACGTAGCAAGAAATTATTGATGCGAATGATTGCTTTGATTAAAAGTTTTTTTCTGAATTTTTGTAAATACAATTTCAGTAAGAAAGTAAATAAACATAAGTTTGATGTACGGAAAATAAACTTCATCGGCTAATTTATTAAAAAATATATGTTTACGGAATCATATACTTTATAACACTATTTCTACCAAGAGGTGTCAAAGGACACCTTTCAAATTATAACATAAAATTATTCTCTATGTTGAATCGTTTCTCCACAAATAATTTTTTTTCTTTTCATACAATGGTTGTTATATTAATTCAGCAATATCATTTTTCTCCAACTAATGTACGCTAATTTCCCTTGTTGCATTTTAATGTATACCACTGCATTGATTGTATATTCGTGTGTCCCATAAGTTTTTTTACTTTTTTGATAGACATTCATACACAATATTTATAGTTTAAAGTTGATTCGTTGCATTAATTGTTCATCTGTATCAACCTTCTCTACCCCTCTATCCTATTTTGTGTCATATTAAAAAAGGAAGAAACTTATGTGACCCTAATATTTTGTAGCTTGACGAATTAAATAATCTCCAATAAATACACATCAGTGTATCGATAAATATATTCCTCAAATTATCTACATTTAACTCATGATTTGAAATCCCAACCAGTTTCGGCAATGATTTGTATTCAAAAGACACCTTTTGGTTGAAATAGATATACACAACAATTGCGGCAGAAATAGTGTTAAATGGTTAAAATGTTAATCCCTTTATAATATCGAGTCAGGCTCGTGACACATATTGCACTTTAAGCGTGACAAACCTAAATAGTATTCGCAGAATGGCAAATTTCGATACCGATTATAATTTGTATAATTGAAGATTGCAAAGTATACCTAACATTTTACCTTTTTAATTTATCTTGACACTGTAGCAATAATTAGCTCCGACTGACGCAACAGAAGAAAGGCTAGGGAGTTAATTTTCTCATAACCTTTACGCATTCGCCTAAGAAAAATTGAATATCGTCAGAATGTATTCCCCTCGAAACCACTCAACATTCATTTAAAACGGTTATCTCTGCGAATAATCAAATTGAAGTAAATTATGGTATTAGCATCACCATATGAAATATCCAACATACATATCTAATCCTACCTATAATATAGTCAACCTAACAATAACACAATTACCTTTTCCAAACAATGAATATAAGTGATCGAATTAATTAATTACCACAATTTCACGCAATCATAAATATGTTAGATCTTTGACCTACACCTTGATTTACACTTCACCACACACTTGTCAACATATACTTGCACGAATATTTCTGCAGGTACTTTCTACAATGTTGAAAGGTACATTTAGTAGAAATAAAACATGTAGTACATGAAATGTTTATTTTATAATATAGGTAACAAATAATAGCATAAACGTCTCAAACATGCATTTTATAAGATTTACAGATTTAGTGATGAACTTTTTGGGAATTTGAAAAAACTCTATCATCGAATTTTACCATCTTTGGCATAAAAATGGTAGATAAAATCGAGATATTTCACAAAAATTTATGTACAACGGCTGTCGGAGCATGATGCATCACTTAATTCCTAAAATTAGGTATTTAATGATGTTCACAAGATGTCATACAACATAAAACTATCCAAATTCGCAATCGGGTGCTTAAAAAAACCGAAAACTTACATATAACGTAACTTGAAATTATTAGAATTGTTTAAAACGATCATACGTGCAACGATTATTTGAAATGATCATAAACAGTCATTTTTATCAACACATTTACATCTTTTTGGTCATCTGTCTCTCCTCGCTACTTATTGATTAAAGCAGGACTGCTTACACTTACCATGCCCGAAATATACCACTGTCATTTTTAACTAATATTATTTTTAATTTTCAAGGTTCCATTCAAAATTTATGAACAAAGTTTCACCATGTTTCTTTGCACATTTAGGGTATACCAGTATCATTTTTGTACGATTATAAACCGTCAAGGTCCCACTAAAATTTGTGAACGAAGTTTCTCCACGTTTCTTCGCACATTTAACACTAAAACTATCGATGTATAATGCACAATTATTATGATTTTAAAAATGAAGTTGAAGAATTAATGAACAAATGATGAAACATAAATGAATACACTTATAGATTCCTTATCTTGATGACAATCGGCATAAATATCAAGCAGACCAGCTTAACAGATTCTGTCATTTGGAGTAGAAAATTTGTAGAAGGGTTACATGACCCCTTTGGTAGTTTTAGTATTAAAGTATACCAATATCATTTTTGTCTTCGCCATGTTTCCATGCCCATATGAAGTATACCAATATAATTTTTGTCTTGTACGATTATAAACAGTCAAGGTTCCACCGTAATTTGTGAATAAGTTTATTGAGGGTCTTTAATAAATAAAGAGTACTCAATCACTTACAGCAAATTAGAGGTGTTTATTAATATAATGAATACAAGCACGGTGGCGAAACCTTGAGTGTAAACCGTTACACAGCTTAGGGTTGTCGCACAACTAACTATTGTACATAAAAATGCGGAAAAACTCTTGTTATATACCGTCGCCCCATGGTCAGCGGACCCATGGCTTTTATGACCCGACCTGAGTCGACATCAACGGTATAAGGCCCAACGGACAAGTACAGAAAAAAATTCAAAATATAAATTCGTCTCAATAAAGTTTCATCGCGTGTTGTGTCGTGCTCTTCGTTTTTTGAAGGCGGCACGATAGGCATTACCCTTTAGATGCGGGTAAGTCGCGAGTGTTGATTTCGCGAGTAAAATGAAATGGTAGGTTATATAGTGTTGGCTTGAACTTGGAGTTTATTGTCTAAGTTCTGATAATGTAAATACTCAATTAAAAACAACTTATATATACTCGGTTAGATTATTAGATTGTTTAGGTTTTATTGTTATGCGTGTTCTCGGTTTGAATATTAGTTTTGTTCTCTTTGTAGGTTATTTGAGTTCTGTTTGAAAGGTGCAAAAATATCTTGTAGCTAAACTCGTATACGTTAGTATGATGGGGGTGTAGTCTAGGATTCGCGGAAATATCGTCGCAGGCGGAAACATAGAAAATCACCTGATTGGTGTGAAAATACGGGTATGGGTCGTGAGTGACCGCCTAACTCTGACGTCAGTAGTTTTTGGGAAAATCAGGAACTCGTGACGTGGAGGTTTTATAGTTTGGACCCTTGACCGTTGTCGGGTAGACTAAAAATTTAGTTGTTAGGGTCGTCGCGTTTACAAAGTGTTCGTGTAATAAAATTTCCGCTGGTCGGAGTTTACCTACAGCATGCTAAAATGGTCATCGGATTTTTTTCCTATTGTACATAATAATAATAGATTTGAAATGTCCCCAATATAAGGACGCAATATCGCGTTTTATCGCGAATTTAAAGCATTCCAATATCACACTTATACCGTATGACTATAAGCCTTCAGGATTCCGTTAAGATTCGCGAACGACGATTTATCGCGGTCGAACGAACCTAAACAGCCTATGATCGTGTCAGGAAGCTACCGGCGAGGTGACCCGATCGAAGTTTCAAGTGTACGCTGACATACGACTCTCGATCAATAGCAATCTAGATTGCGGGTAGTTCTTAAGATTCCTGACTGTATCGAATGTCTGGATGTATACTATTTCTCGCGTGCTCATTGAATTTCAATCGTCGACCATTATTCGAGGCGCGAGGTGCCGAGCGAAATTTCTTGGCAAAGAAGCGCGCGTGTATGGATCCGGCGAAAGGTGGTCTGGGCTAAGCCGAAACGGTATTTCTCGTTTCATTTTCGATATAAAGCGCAGCCTTCTTCTAAAATGGTGGCACGTCGTCGCGGGAAGGTGGAGGACAGCCGCGAAAAGAGAGGGAGAGGCTCGATTTATTGCAGGGAGTAGAGAGCAAGCAGGTGCAACGGTTCGGTAGCTGCAACTGCGACGACGTCGAGTACGCTCCTCCCGTTGATAGCGTGTATATACGGCTGGTATCAGAATGGGAGAAGAAGTAGGAGAGTGGAAGGTAGCTCAGCATTGGTGGCAGCGTTGTATGCAGTAAAATAACTGAGACTCTCGGTGTCCTCCTCCTTTCAACTGCAGCCAACTAGGCGGAGCTCTATATACGCGCTGCATGTGCATTGGATAAAGACTTCTCCGCCTGGGTCCTTGCGCAATCGAAAGGACTGCGTTTTCTCGTCTCTCTAGGTACACGCCGACGCTGCTTACTTTCCTCGTTATCTCCGTAAACGTTTGCACACGCGCACACTATTTCCTTGCCTCTTTCGCCATATACGGTATATAGCCTCCGACACGCTCCTGCGCGAACCTTTTTCGATTACTCCGCTACTTGTGTGTGCGAATGTAGCGTAAACTAGTACCCTCTTACGGTAACTCTTGCCTGATACTTGACTTTTAAAATGAGATTTTCTTTTAAAAAACGTAACTTTCGATTCGACTCTTTTCCGAGGTATTTTTCGTCTGGCAGCTACTTTATGGTTGAAGAGTTTGATGAACTTTTCCGCAATTATCTTTTTATTGTTTGCTACTGCTTTCTAAATTTAATCTTTTTAGTGCCATTTTTATTTCTGGAAAAACAATTCACGGTTCTTGGATTTAGATTATGCTATAGCGCAGATTAATTGTTCGTAACTTTTTCATCTAGCATTCAGCATGCTTCAAAAATAGGTATTCACCAAATATGCCACAATTTTTCTTATTTCCAGGAGTAGAACTTTCCCTTTAAATCATTTCGAATCGACACGACACATATATATATATATGTACGTGCGCAGAAGGTAGACTGTTTTCATTTCCACTGTTAACATTAAACAAGAATATGTTCTATCTTTGAACCCTTTGCACTCGAAGATGTTTTTATTGATAGCAACTGTAAAACATTTTGGTTAAACGGTTTAATGAATTATTTCGAAGTTATTATCTTTCTATTATTAATTGCCACTATTAGTTGCTTCATTATACGTATACATTATATGTGCAACATTGGAGATTTTGTTAAAAAATACCTATTTTAAATTGCTGTATTAAACAAAGTGGTGAGTGTGCCTCACCTTTCAGTTACAAAGGGTTAGTATTATTTTTTCACTCGCAAAACAATCCATTATGCACCTAAATGTCTGTATCGCTTCAAATTTAGCTGAAAGGTGTCTTAAGACTGACTCCATGCCATATTAGCACCAGGTTTACAGAAACCGTCCAAATGACGAATCTTAGATTCCTTAGTTTTTACACAATACAACTTATCAAGATGCTTTTAACGAAATGCACATGAATTTATCTCGAGGCAAATAATAATTGTACAAATTACTTCATATTTCACCCCTTCCACGATTATCGTCGTACTTCATTTTTAATTAAAAAATAACTGCACATTGGCCGTCCGCGAATCTAGTATTAACCCTTAACGCTCCGACTTTTAATTGTGTATATCGACCAGCAACTACAACTTCGTACTTCTATTGTACTTGCAAGTGTTTAAGTGTCAGATTTTAAACGCTACAACCACGCGTGAATAATAATATTGGGTTACTCAAAACAATCTTTCTTCGTCTCAGAAGCAGTATAATTTTGATTAAAGTATTTATATTAACACGTTGACTGCCATGCTAACGCAGTTGAAAATTTTATTAAATAGTATTTTTATGATTAATAAATCCTACGAAATATGTTCACAATATTTTTATTTATTTATTATTCATAGATCCAAGTAATTGCTACTAGTGTTTCCAATTAGATAAATGAACAAATTCTTAGTAAATATATCATCGATTCATATGGAAATTTAAGCGTCACACATATGTAGATGACGAGGCGTTCAAAGTGTTAACCCTTTGCACTCCGAACCATTCCGGACGTTACCTACCAGCTACTTTGTTGCGAAAACATGAATTTCCAAATCCTCATATTATATACGCAGTGTGGTTTGGGGCCAAGTAAAATATTCTAATGATATGGTGCTTATATGAATATATAGAAATCGAGGAACATATATTTGCAAAAAAGGAGAAAATTTATTGTTGCTGGGGGAACATCTGACTCGGTGACTTGACAATATGTTATCATTTATCGATGTGCTTTGTCCTACACTATTTATATTGCTACCACTGTCTATAGGATTTCTACGTCGTCTTATTAATCGAATAAGATGTTTTTTTCTGTATTTATTTTTCTGACGTGTCTGTAAAAACGTCTGTTCAGATCATGCATTTATTGCTACATACATGAGACTCACTCATATATCATTGTAATTGTACCATATTATGATTTGATTTCTTGCGCTATTTCAACAGAAAACTTGAAGGAAACGTGCATTTCTAAGAAAGTTGTGTTGATATAAGTTGATTCGCAATAATCATTAATGAACTTCAATGTCCCCTCAGAGGGGACAGCGGATTGCAAAGGGTTAATTATAACGATGCACATCGGTGGTGCCTGAGAAGCACACTTGGAGAATTAAGGGAGCATTAACATAATTAACATCATGACAGTTTATACACCCTCTGTCCCAAAAATAACCGGAATGGCTATGCAGAAACAAAAATGGGTAAAAAATCTTGGCAAAAATCATTTTGTGTATACAAAATATTCTCCCTCAGGAGAAATACAGCGATTTGCGCGGTCGAGAAGTACGTTAAATGACTTTTTTATATCGCTGATTGGAACGGTGTTAAGATTGCTCTTCGTTGCCCGTTGAATGTCTTCAATTGATGCAAAACGATTTCCTTTCATTGCCAAATGCAGGTTTGGGAATAGAAAATAATCGCAGGGAGCCAAATCGGGTGAGTACGGTGGATGTTGAAGCAAAAAAACATGATGTTTGGTCAAAAAATCAGTCACAATTAGTGAACGATGAGCAGGTGCATTATCGTTGCAACAATCGCCAACTGCCAGGTTCTCGATATTCAGGACGAATACGATGAATACGTCCTAACAAACGTTTCAATACTTCAAGATAATACTCGGCCTTAACTGTTGTACCACTTGGAACGAATTCTTTGTGGATAATCCCCTTCGAATCGTAAAAAACAATGAGCATTGTTTTGACTCTTGATTTTTCCAAACGAGATTTTTTTGGATTTCCTTCATCTGGTGACCGCCATTCAGCACTTTGACGCTTGGTTTCTGGATCGTACTGAAAGCACCAGTCTCGTCACCAGTTACAATTGTATTTAAAAAGTTTTCATCTCTTTGAGCTTCTCTAATAATGTCTTTGCAATGCCCAATTCGGTTCAATTTTTGGTCATCCGTCAATCGATGTGGAACAAACGTTGAATTTAGCTTTCGAAGACCAAGTTTTTCGATTAAAATGCGATGGATCATTGTCTTGGGTATCCCAAGTTCCATTTCCATAAATCTCACTGAACATTTTTTCGTAATTTTTACGAAATCACACACTTTTTCGATATTCTCTGCGGTCATTGTCTCAATTGATCGGCCTGAACGTTTATCGTCATTCACATCTACTCTGCCATCTCTAAATCGTCGATGCCACTCGAAAACTTGTGTTCGTGATAAGCAATTATCTCCAAAAGCGATTTTAAGCATTTCAAGCGTTTTCATAGTACTTATACCGTTCTTAACACAGAACTTAATGTTGACGCTTTGTTCTTTATTCATTTTTTGACCGGCGTACAAAAACGATTATTGCAAAACGCGTCGCACCTTGGATTCTAATAAACGAAATGTCATGAAATTTGTACAGGTTAGTAGAGAAAGTTGACGATTAATAAATTAATCGCCAATTAACAGATGGCATCAATATTTTCGTTAAACTAGATCCATTCCGGTTATTTTTGAGACAGAGGATGTAGTACCAGTACATAAATACATATTAATCAACAATCGTCGGCGACATTTCCGTCTGTACGAGTCTCACAATCCGATCGCTGAATTTTTAATGAAAAAGAAGGGCTATCCCGTTTCGTCCAAGTATCATGTTTCCTGCGCTACTTGTCTGTCGTTCGCGGTGGCCGTTAAATTCGGTGGTGACGTGCTACCATGGGACGTGCGCCCTTTTTCTTCTTTTTCTGGTTCAGTCGGCTTCCGCCTTGGAAACTGTATTTCCAGTCGGTTGCAACGTAGTTTACGCGAGGAGAGGGTTACGAGCGCAAAGGAAGAACCTCGGCAAAATCGTCATGGCGATGGTTCTTCGCACACAGACAGAAATATACACGAACGCTTTCTCTCGGAGTTCCTCTCGTAGCTCAGCCTCTCCCACCTAAAGCGTATACTCCTACACTGTATTCTCCTACTCTTCCCGAGGTCTGGCAGCGTCGCGACGCTGCTCCTCCGTCGTTTGACGATCCCTTTCCTTCGCTTGTCCACCCACGTTCTCGCCGGCGATAGAAATAGATGCTCCGCCTCCTAGACGAGTTCCTCTCGTTGACGTCGTCGTGGAAGAAGGTGGCTACGATAAGGAGAGAGAGAGAGAGAAACGGAGCGAGAAGTTATCCACGTGGGTGGATCTAAAGGTAGGAATCTCTTCGCGAGGACCTGGGCGTGGTGAGGGAGGAGTTCTCGTTATCGTACACGCGACTCCTTTATGTTCCCGATATCAGACCAGACAGACGTCCTACGCCGACTCCCGGCGCCGCGACGCCCAGCGCCGATCTATGATTATCTTCTTTTCGTATATCGACGAAATCCGCGCGCATCATCTTTGCGCACTGTACCTAGCAAACTTCTCGGTACAGTTAACAAATCCGACTTTCGAAAGAAAAATATGCCAATTGTTCCCATTTATCTTAGATTCATGGACGTTGAACGACCCGCTATTTATTTTCAAACGATAAAACTGTTGAAAAGTGTTATCTTTTCTTTCATAATTTTTTAATTATAAAAATAATTATTACGTAAACTAGCTTATGCAAGGATTCTTTATCTTGGCTGAAGTTAACGCACGATTTCACGAAAGCTTCTTAATAATTTCCTTAATTGATAATACCTAAAAGCCGTCATTTTTATGGGTTCTATAAATCTAACTAACCTCTTGGTATGTGAATTATTTGTCAGATGTATGGAGCCCAACAAGCTGTGCACAGATATATTAAAGCGAATAAAGGAAAATGATATATTGTGTCTGTTTTGTATTCAGTGATCTTCCAAATTATAATTGGACATAAACTTTAACGCGGAATGTGTTAAAAGTTCGTGTAAGATTTGTAACATTTGAACTGTGAGTGCGTCACGAATCAAACTCGTCAGGGGTTAACCATATAATATCGTGTCAAACTCGTGACGCGCACAACACAAGTCGTGTGTGACAAACCAGACTCGTATTTTCACCGCAATTGAATTTTGGGATTAATTCTAATCATAGTCTATACAATCCAGACTCTCCGAATGCAAAATGTATCTAATATTTTAATTTTATTTATTTGTCTTAACATTAGAGGAGTAATTAATTACATATGAAAGACGTAACTTTTAGAAAATTGTAGGTTAAGGAGTTGATTAATTTCCGAGGGTTTTTGGGATTTTAATATTTTGGAATGGGAAGTGAATTTAGTACTTTAACATTTGGAGAACTAGGGTTATGACAATTTAAGGATTTGGGAATTGAGATATTTACGGACCTAGTAATTTGGAAACTTAAGAATTCGTGAATTTAGTGATATATCGGTTTAGAAATTTGTTGATCTTGAGATTTATGGATTTAACACCAGATTTACGGAAGTTCAATGACCACTTAAGTCTAAATTGAAAATGATCTATGAAAAGAAGTAAAGAATGAATAATACATATACCAGTTTATAGGAAGATTCTTTATGTCGATGATGGTTAACATTCATTTCAACATAAGCTTTTTAATAACTTTCGCAATTGAAAATAAGAAGCTTAAGACCCGTCATTTTGACGGGTTCCGTAAACCTAGTGTTAAGAATGCGGAGCACACATATTTGAAAACCGCAGGAATTAGGGTATCTAGGAATTTGTGAGTCTAGGAACTTATAAGTAGGTATATTGGCACTCTAGGAGTATATGGTATATGGGAACTTTGATATTTGGGAATCTAGGGGTATATGCTGATGATCCAGAAATTTGGGATTTTTTATATTGCAAACCTCGAAATAATATAAGTTAAGAATTTGAAAATTTGAGAGTTTTTACATCGTGACTGACCTTACAAACTGTAAAAAGAACAAAGTGTGAACAATTATAAAAATCTTGCGTTACATAAACTACATGATGTACAGAATTTTCAAAAAGTTAACTGCGAAACCTAGGTCGAAAAATCACTCGCGGGATGAGCAATTAAAATTTAGCAATTATAAATTTTACGTCAACGGTTTTTATAGTGAATAATCATTTTGTATTTTACCCAACAACTGTACACGTCAGCCGCAGTGTAATCAAGTTTTGAATTTACGTCGATATGCATCGAATATAGTTTCCTGGTTAATGTATATTGTTTTGTTAAAAATCAAAAGTCTTTCGAGTCATTTTATTCGTTTTCGTCTCATCGTTTAGAATTTAACATGCTAAGTTTTACTAATTCATTTACATTCACGTGTCTTTTTCATTATAACCTCAATCATCGATAAGGTTATAAGTTTCGATCGCATTTTGCCAATTCGATCATTGACATTTTTTATTTCGACTGTCAAATATCACGTGGGTATCCGAATAATGCCGAAGAAGGACGGAGTTACCCGATTAACACCCGATGTCCACGAGCGACTTTTTTCCCTGCGAAATATCGAAACACAAGACTTTCGAGCTTCGAGTTCGACTATTCGAAACTTTGCACTTTTTCCTCTAGTTGAAACTTCGGAAATTAACAAATAAACAATCATTTACAGCTGGAAATCTTTGATCGATGCATCGTACCCCGAATAGTCGTGCGAGATTGAAAAATTTATGTACATGTTCGCGCCCAAATGATCGCGGATTTGAAAAAGTATAGAGTAAGAGGAAAAGTACTGGTTTCTTAGTGAACTGTATAAAAATGTTGAACGCTTGATTATTAAGGGACTGTCCCTTCATTAAATTACAAAAGAACTGCGTGTCCGACGGTTGGAGCTACGCTTGTTAGCACTGTGCTAGTCAAAATCAATCTGCCCGAAAATCCGAAAAGAGAAAGCAAATCCTGTAGCTTCTCCTTCCAGTTTTCCTTGCAATGCACGATCAAGGTGGGGTTGAAGATTTTCCCTTTTTCTACGTGTGGCCGAAAAGTGCCTTCCGCATAGCTAACTGCTTGTAATAAGTGCCCACGGTTTATAACACCCCTGTCCTCGGATTCGGCCCTGGTACCGGCCCTGACCGATGGTCATGTCATAAACCGATGGACCTTCTAATATACAGTCATGGACAAAATTAAGTGGACATGTCAGAAATGTAATAATTCCCTAGATTTCCAAGTTCGTAAATTCCAGAATCCAACTATCTCCAAAAGCATGTGGCCCTACACTCCTACATACACAAATTTCTAGTTCATCGACTCTCTAGAATTCGAAATCGCGAGGTTGAGGAATTCCTAAATATTCAAATTCATAAACGGTTAAATTTCTAGTTTTTTATGTCTAGAAATCGCACAAAATATTGAAATCCTCCAATTAAAAACACGCCAATATGATGGCTCGAAGGCAATTACTTTTTATTAACATATACAGTCATGGACAAAATTAAGTGGACATTGCAGAAATGTAAAAAATTTTTTTGTTTTATTACAATGTTTTAAATAAATTTACATGTAGAACGTGAAATGTTTTTGTAGACTTGAAAAAACATTTATTTAATATACAATTTATTATTTTAATGTATATAATTGTGCAATAAAGTTTTGATTTATAGGCATTATTAGTTGAATTAAATTAACCTTTTGTTATTTATGATGCCTGTCCACTTAATTTTGTCCGCGACTGTATTCTTAACCGTACACGACATCGATGTCTTAGATATCATATTTTTTTAATGAAACAACGTCACCGCTTCGAGTTTCGAGTGTTTCAAGAGCTGCTGAATTTTATTCAGCTCCGATCGAACCCATTCCTACTTCTGTTCGAGAAAACAAAGATACATAATTGCAGGGGGGCTCGTGGAGAATAACGTCGTTCGCGTGCATCGTGTCTTACTCGTCCCCTCGTTGTGGATCTTTCTACCTTGTTGCCTTTGTGCTCCGTCCACATCCGCCCATGGATCGATCGAAAAGTCACGTGGCCGTTTGCATCCGGTGCAATTTGCGAGCCACAGTCCCGATTCGACGTATGTTCGCGGCGACTACGAACGCGCCGCGAATTTTCTCGGAGATGCGTTCCACGGATTCGTGCGAAGCCTCGGCGCATACGTAAGCAGAGGGAACAAACGAGAGAAAGCGAGACGGTGAAAGGAGAAACGTTGCACGGAGGTGTGGGTGAAACGTTTTGCAGTAACGGGCCGCGTTGACGTTCCGCGCGAAGCACGGGACTCGTGACAGAAATTACTAAACGGTCAGAGGCAGGAGTACAGCGGCGGGGTACACTCGTAGGTTCGCGCGATCGCGACATACGTAGCTCTACGTGTTCGCGCACGTATTGTACGTTTCGCAAATGGGAGCAGGAATGAAAGGACGAGGGCGCAGCACGCGGCTGGAACCGAAGGACAGAGGATCCAGGAGGGCCTGCGGCGCCGGGGAGGAATAGGTAGGGGTTTGAAGCGTGCGAGCCTCGCGCATATTAATCTGTTCGACCGCACATCAGCCTCCGCTTTGCCTCTCTCCGAATCTCGTTCGTTCGCGCACTTCATCTCCCAACCCGTTAACCGGTCGCGCACCTACGCACAACGCCTGCGGGAAATTGGCAAACTGCGCTACTGCCAGTCCGCCTTCCTCTTCCTATTCCCCTTCGTCCTTCCGGATCACGTTTCTCGCGAAAGCGCGTCGATCCGCTGCCCATCACCGATTAATTAATATCGTTTCTCGAAAGGAGGGTGTTAAAAAATGCCCATTTTTGCCATCGCCTGGATGAATGAAAAATTCATGCAGGATCTTTCAGAGTCCCCAAGAAACAACAGAACAAGAACACTCAAGTGTTCGCCTCTGTTGAAGGATATGTGTGTTGGAAGCAGGTTGTTGAAAGTAATCTTAACACTTTAACAACCGCTCACACAACATGTGTGTGATAGCCGGAACAACCGTTAACGACCGCACACACAACATGTGTGTGATGCTACCGCCTAAGGTTGTTGGCCAGTACCACATTCTCTGTGTGACAATTTATGAATGTAAACAAGTGTGGATATTGCTATTGGCTTCGTATTTCATCGCCACGTCTTTGATTTTAGGTAATTATTGCCAATTTTAGATTTTACACTACAGTGGTGTACCACGTAAATTATGGACCAAATGTTGGCGGCTCTACGTTGGTGTCGTACACTAAGCTACCGTACAAGCGCTAGTGTCGCGTGTTTTCTATTAGCTTTGGTGTTGTGTACAAAGCTACTATTACACAATTGTTGTTGTTTTTGTTTTATGTTCATTTTTTTCGAGAATTTAATAAACTTTCTTTAAATTAATTCTTCAAAAATGTTGCCGGCCTCTGGCGACGTTTGACTGCGTAGACATGCGGCCGTTAAAGTGTTAATAATGAAAAGAACTGTAATGTAAATATGTGGAATAATAAAACCCAGAAACAACGTACTGTCCTGTCCAAACCTATCTTTACATCGAACTGTTGAAAAGTAGACGGTCGCAAATACTTATACGTACGGACGAACATGCGGTGTACCTTTTCAGATACGCGTACATCTATTTTTAACTTGTCGAAAAACGTCACCCGCCTCGAGAGTTGATGGGGAGTTTTCTAATTATAATATTACTTCAACAGCCTCCATTCTTGATACACTGAGTGAGCGTATCACGATAATTTTCCATCACTCTGTTGATCATTTCAAACGGAATGGCAATAATTTCCTGCATTATCGTCTCCATAAGAACTTCCAGAGTCTGGGGACCATTTTGGTACACTTTTTCCTTAAGGTAGCCGCAAAGGAAAAAACTCGCATGGGGTTAAATCCGGCGAGCACGGGGACCACCCGATGTCACCACGCAAAGAGACATGTCCAGGAAATATTTCTCTCAGAATTGCCATTGAACGATGAACTGTTGTCCCTTCTTATTAAAACCACGCATGATCTTGTCATCCACTCTGGACCGTAGACAGTTCTCTAGCAGTACACAATACCGATCTGCGTTTACCGTAACAGTAGCACCGTTTTCTTCGAAAAAATATGGAAACATACCGTCATTTCGAGTAAACTCTTCAGCAACGAACGAGCGGTGCTGTTCCGACCAAGCCATGGTTCACACTAAAAGTGGCATGAATATAGAATGATATATCTGTCACTACGCTACAATCACTATAGCCGTAGCTAGACGGTTTCCAAATCGGTGAGTTCTTTCAGCTCCACCCTGTATAACGCGCTGCGTCGTTCAGTTCTTCCGTTATATGTGGGCGAATAAAATATAAACGAGCCTTCTTTTAAAACAGTGGTTATTTTATAGATATTATTTATATGTGTACAAATTATTTTTCTACGTAGTGTCCTCTTTTTGTGATGCATCTTTCCCAACGTTTGGGTAGTTTCTTTATTCCGTTTTCATAGAATGAAGCTGGGCGCGTACTCAACCAGTCGCGTACGAATGTTATCACTTGATATTGTCCTCAAGTCGCTCGCCCCCAAATGTTTCTTTGAGGGGTCAGATGGCGACAAGTCTGTGCTGTACGGTGCGTGATCAAGCGTTGTCCATTTCATTTCCATCGGCTTGTTTCGCGTTAGAGTTGCTGTGTGCAGCCTAGCGTTGTCATCAGAAACAATACTTCGCGAATGGGACAGTCTCGCCGTTTACGTCTATACTGAAGCCTAACTTGTTCTAAGATGTTGCCTTTACTCGGGGCCATGAAAGGGTGTCTACCCAAACTGGGCATGCCGTCTGTAGTACATTTCGGCTGGATTTACAGATTCATATGATAGAAACTTTATTATTACGCGTTGCTCAATGGGCACACATTTCTTACTCATTGCTAGAAGTACTGAACGAAGCACGGGATCAGCCGAATGCTCTTGTTTTCTTACTCTAAGAATGCCTACCTAACGACTTCAATGTTTAATCATACACAAAAACATTTCCCAAGATGTAGACGACAAAGGCTCGCGCATATTTGATTGTCCCACGTACCAAGGTAGTAGGCATTGAGTACCGCTGGCAGCAACGCGTGTTCTGCCGAACTATTTTCTTTATAACATGTAAACGAATGTGATTTTTAAACTTCGCTCGATGCTTTCTGCAGTAGAAATGTCTGCTTTATCGCGTGCGATGGTTAGATTTTCACCTAGACCCACAGTTTTTTAAATAAATTTAAAAATATCACCAGAAATTGGTGCATTTTTGGAGTCTTTTTTACTCCGATCGTTGTTTAAACATATTTAAATGTTTACAATGTAATAACAATTTATATTGTTTTATTCGGGAAAGTTCACAGATTTCTCTCGTGCAACAAGCCATTGAATAGCTGCTATATTAAAAGCACAAAAAATTCCCAAAGTTGAAAATTCGCAATTTTTTTTAAGAATAATTTTCTAAAAAACTGTACGTATCAGAGAAAAACGGATTTCAGATTCGTATTCAGCACGCAAAAATTTATAAGAATTTCATAGTGGTGGTCAAGAAAAGTTGAAGAAGTCAAAATTTGTTGTACATTGTAATTTGAAAATTTGAAAAATTAAAAGTTTGGAATTTCTTAATTGTTCAAAGTTGGACTTCTGAATATCGAAAGATTCGAAACCATGGAAATTTAGGAATTTAGATGCTTCGGAGTCTGGAGATTTAGAAATATAAGGAGTTAGTTATTTTGAAATCTAAGAATGTGAGGTTCTATAATTTGAGGTTTCGGGAATTCGGAAAATTGACAATTTGGATATGTGAAGATTTAGATTTGTGAAAATTGCGGAATTCGGGATTTCGAACTTCCAGTTCCCCAAGTTCATGAATGCAACATTCCTCTTACTATTAAATTTGAAAATTACAAAATTTTCTAAGTTTCCAAATTTCTAAATGTTTATTTTTATTATTTATAAATTTCTGAATTTTCAAATTTCTGTTACTAATTTTCGTAAATGTTTATATTCCCCAAATAAAAAAATTAAAAATTCAACTTAATTAAGTCGCATTCAATTAGAAATAAAAAATTCATTTTTTAACTAAATAATGCCTGATCAAAAATTAAAAATTACTTTTTAATTAAATTTCGTTACACTGACCTTTTAAGCGAATAACAGCAACATGGGGGATGAAAACCTCTCCATTACCGTAGTACTCGACGTAGCCTGTAGGGTTGCGTGCTGTATATTGTACTTACAGCTTTTACAGAGTTTAACGACTATCTCCTGTTGACATTGCATAACATTTAACAAGATCCGTGTGTACAAACGTGACCTACCTTCGTAAATACAATTACGTTAGCAGGGCGCGAAAATCCAAATATTAAATGAGTTGTTAGCGAATACCTTATGGAGGTAGTTAGAGAACTTAGGGATCCACAAAATTATGGTACTTCGTATGCGCATGCTAGTCCATTCACTACACAAACCTATTTTTTATCAGTGCTCTGGTGCTACTTCAGAACCGCAGCTTAGCACAAAAAAGAGACATAATTTTAAATTTTTGCGGACGTTTCTTGCTGTTTTCGAAAAATAAAATTTTACTCATTTCTTATTGCAACACAAAATATGTTTGTATCATATATAAAGTACTTTACTTGTAATTTTATATCATTTTTGTTGAGGTTTTAGGTATCTTGCTGATACTCGAAAGAAACTTACATACTTAGATACTCTTACTTTTAATAACTATTAGTTTTTATTTCTATTTAAGAATATAACCAAATGTGAAACGAGAAATGAGAATAATATTCACATCTTAATAATAACATAAATTAATTGTTAGGATAAACTATTTCGATCTTAACATCGAACTAATCATAATCACACTCAATTTTAGTAACCATTGATAATTACGTGCTAAGTATTATTTTTTCAAACATTTACTCACTTGTTAACGTAATATAGTTAGAAATTCAACGTATGATTCGTTTCAAATCTTGAAAATTGAGAAATATTAAAGGTTGGATATTTGGTAAAGATTTTATACTCTTTCAGTTTTGTGACATTAATAGAAAAGCATTAACTATTTACCAGCTTATTACTTGCAAGTATGCAAATAATTTTACATTTTTACCATTATTAGCAACTGTTATTAACAAGTATTAGTAATTTGTTTTACTAATACAACTAGTAATTGTTGTTTTGCAATTACCTTCTTAGTTTGATTAAAATAACTATTTTATATTATTTAATTGTTTCTATCAATCAGTGTTGACACCTTTTTAATACAAAATATAATCTGTAAAATGCATAGTATAACATAAAATGCAAACGGCAAAATGTAAAATATAATATAAAATAATATAAAACTTATTGTTCAAGTTTATAATTTTAGGTTAGATTCAATTGTTATTTAATTTATCTCACTATATTTTCCCTTAATAACACATGCTTGCTTCTTGTAAGGAGTAAAACTTCTTGTTTAATCGATGCGAACATTCTAAGAAAACTTGTAAAAACATACAGAACTTTTACAATTTTTGTTAAAATATTTTCTGATGTAGTCGATATACAAATAATTTGAAATAGCCGAAGATAGTTGGGTTATAAATATGAGTTTGGTTCGTTGCCTTTTATAACCGTTATGGTAGTCAAAGTATTTGGTAACAAAATATCTTCAAAAGGCACTGCACTATGATGGGGCGTAAAACTGCCTATAAAAAATCTGAAAGGTTTAATTTTAAATGGCTGTGGGTTCACGCGAGTTTACGATACGTCTATTTGCTATTGAGCGGTCAAGAAAAGACTCCAAGATTTTCAAGTTCTATGTAACCTTGAATTTATAGGTTTCCGGGTAATAAATTATGGAGGAATAAAAGTTATAATACCAGAATTACACTAGTGATGGGCCTGTGAGACTAATAATGAATAGCAATTGTTAATAAAATGATAGATGATCCTGTTAACATTTGCGTAATTGCAGAATCAACTAAGCTCCTTTAAATTCCCATACGAATCTATTACCTGTATTACTAAAAATTTAATCGTCTATATAACTGAAAGTACTCGTATTTACAACATGAAAGTACAAATAGTATAATAAAATATCGCAAAAATATTTGATAATATTTATTGGAAGTAAAAATATTTGATAACAAAATTTTTAACCGCTTTAGTACGATGTTAATAATAAACGCGATGAGACGATACATAACCTCGACAGTTCGCCGCCTACATTCGCACACAATTGGTTCTGAAAGTGTGTGCGAATATTGAATGTTCGAAAGTAGAGAAATGTAAAGAAATATGCAACAAAAACGGTGTTTGAAAGTATTTATTTATTTATTTAGTTTTCGGGTGTTTCCTTTATAAACACCTCAAGAGTTAGTTGAGTACGTCCGTTTTTTCTTTTTGTGATAAAGATTTCTATAATACACAGTATCTTTTTGTATTGGCCTACTGTATAAACTTGAGATATGGGTTCTCCATTTGAATCGCATTCTTTCATAATAGTTAAGAATTTGTCTAGAGGCATACAGGTTTCATCCATATCTTTAATTTTCAAAGTCTTAACGTTGAAAGCTAAATACGAAGTTGAATTTTTTTAAATGTGCGAAATAGCGAATTGTACGCGTTGTATCGTGCTCTTCGTTTTCGATTTTGAAGGCGGCACGGTAGATATTACCCAATAGATATGGGTACAGTCGCGAGTATGGATTCGCGGGTTAAAGGAACTTATGTACTTATAAAAAATTGGTTGAGGATAAACTTTATTTTGTCTAAGTTCTAATAGGTATTTACTCGGATAAAATAACTTATATATATTCGGTTAGATCTTGCTAGGAAGATTGTAAGATTGTTTCGGTTCGAAGGTTACTTGTGTTCTACCGTAGAGATGCAAAAATGTCGAGTAGGTAAACTCGTGTACACTATGCGACCGACAAGAAGTCCGGTGAGGAGGTTTGGCCAGGCGTTCAGACGCGACGGCAGTAATTGGCCGAAAAAAAAAAGATGGTCGCATCGTGTCTCACGCATTTTCGGCGGCGGAATTTATTGGTTCGCGCGGTCACGCACACTAGTTGACCCGAAGACCGTAAACAATCAGTAGTCTGCGATCGTCAATCGGTGTCAAGCTTCAACGGTTCTAGGTGGGGGTAGGAGGTGCGATCGCGTAGGTCTTATGTTTCAGGACAACCTCCTCACCGGACTTCTTGTCGGTCGCATAATGTAGATGTGCATGATGGGGGTGTAGTCTACGATTCGCGGAAATATAGAGGGAGGCGGAAACATAGAAAATCACCTGATTGGTGTTGTTGCGTCCTTATATTGGGGACATTTCAAATCTATTATTATTATGTACAATAGGAAAAAATCCGATGACCATTTTAGCATGCTGTAGATAAACTCCGACCAGCGGAAATTTTATTATACGAACACTTTGTAAATGCGACGACCCTAACAGCGAAATTTCTAGTCTACCTGACAACGGTCAAGGGTTCAAGCTATAAAACCTCCGCGTCACGAGTTCTTGGTTTTTCCAAAAGCTACTGATGTCAGAGCTAGGCGGTCACTCAAGACCCTACACCAATCAGGTGCTTTCCTATATTTCCGCCTCCAACTTCATTTCCGCGAATCCTAAACTACACCCCCATCATACTAACGTATATGAGTTTACCTACAAGATATTTTTGCATCTCTAAGAAAGAACTCAAGTAACCTACAAACCGAACACATCGAACTTTCAACGCGAACTCAAATAATCTGCCGAGTAAGATTTAACCAAATATGTATAAGTTATTTAATCGAGTAATTATATTATCAGAACTTAGACAATGAACTCCAAGTTCAAACCAATACTATATAACCTACCAAATCGTTTCACTCGCGAAATCAACAATCGCGACTTACCCGCATCTAAAGGGTAATACCTATCGTGCCGCCTTCAAAAAACTAAAAACGAAGAGCACGGCACAACAGGTGCGAAAATAATGGTGTGGGGTCTTGAGTGACCGCCTAAATGTGACGTCAGTAGCTTTTGGAAAAACCAGGAACTCGTGACGTAGAGGTTTTATAGTTTGAACCCTTGATCATTGTCAGGTAAACTAAAAATTTGGCTGTTAGGGTCGTCGCGTTTACGAGGTGTCCGTATTTTACGCTGATCAGAATTTACCTACAGTATGCTAAAATGGTCACTGGTTTTTTCCTATTATACGGTGTAACAATTGACTTCGGATCTCCCCAATATAAGGGGCGCTACAGTGCGAAAGTAAAATGTGCGAAAGTCTGGGGCCGCCTGTATCAATTTTCGAAGACCTCGTGTAATTGATAACATTTCGATGTTTCGCGACAAAAGCAGCCGTTATTCGGACGGCAGTTCGCTGTCCCCGTCGGTTTAGAAAGCGAATGGCAGAAACGATCGGTAGGCGAAACGATGATTGTGTTCCGGTAACGAGTTAAGAGGAGGAAGGGGCAAAAAGGATGTGAAAAATGCCGGCGGAGAAACGGCGTGGTGTGGCAGCGGTGATTTGGTAGGGGCAAAGAGAGGCAGAAATCACGCGTGCGGTTTGCGGCCAGCATTTCTGACCGCCGAACGCCAAAGTTCGGATTGAACTGTCACCATCAGCCCGTGTACAGCGGTGCGCGGCAACAACCACGTGTCGTATATTCGTTCGTAATAACTGCGGTCGACTAGTCACGACACACTTGCCCGGCCCAGCGTTTTATGGCCGACCAACCACGCGAGCAATCCTACGTCGCTAATTTATTCTTTCTTCTCGATTACTCTTTAACCCTTTGGCTGCCGGCGGAGCTATCGACCGTCGGTATAGTTACATTAATATTCGGAGGCTTCGGTGCTTCTCTATTCGTTATTGTGTGCGAGGGATGCTTTATACAGTTACTCACTTTAATATCCGCACACTGTAATACTTTTAACCCCTTGCACTATAATAACAAGTTACACTCGTGACGCACTTGAAGTTCAAATACGGTAAACTTCGTCTATATTTTTAATCCTTAATTTCTTTTACCTACAGCTCCTTAATTAATTTGCGTAATAGATGAAGAAGCGGGTTCACAATACAATGTATTCTAATAATGCAGATTGCGTAACAAATACATTTCTAATTTGTTACAAGTGGCAAAGAAATGAAAACGTCTTGAATCAACCTATTTATCCGAGTTATTTCTATGATCAACTAGAAACGCCATGTCGAGCCACACTCGACATAGGACCGTAAAGGGTTAACACGGTTGAATGTTTAATTTCAGTCTAATTTTGATTTGCACAATTGAGGATCGCTGAATGCGAAATATTCTTGACATTCGAACTTTCTACATTCGTCTTATAGTTGTAGCATCGAATACTTCGTTATATCTGAAGCATTTGCCAAACGGCACATAGTACAAGGGGTTAAGTATTAGGTGGACCGGAAAGTAATGTCGTTTCTGTGCATTCGTTTTCTTCAGATACTTTGCTCAAGAATCAATTGATTTTGATCGATCCGGCATAGAAAATTTGTACAATAGATGACAAAAGGTTGATAACGAGAGTGTTTGCATCATTAATTAAAAATAAAAACTTATTAAAAATTTATCTGCAAAAAAACGACATTACTTTCCGGTCCCCCTAATATGTGCTTACAACGATCCTATATTTTCCAATACTTTCACCGTAATCTTTTATTCTACAAATATATATCCAAGGTATTCCACCCAATTTGACCACCTTGAATATATCGCTTATTTTGTATGATAGAAAAAATGTCAGGAGAGGGAAATATTCTGTTCGAAGGGGCCAATATGGTGGTGGGTCGGATTTTGTTCTCAAGGTTTTTTTTTTTCGAAATTTCAAGGTCATCGTATTTTTTTTTAATGGTACTGCATATTTTTACTACAAAAATCTTGTAGAATGTAAAAAGACGAATCCAACGAGGTTTAATATGTTGATCATGTGAAATGACCTTCAGCGAGAGCATTTGTATGTTTGTCAGTAAATTCAGTACCCGTTCGGGCACTGTAAATGAAGGTGTGGTGGTGTCCGCCACTATGTTCTACCTAATTTATCTTTTCTTCTAAACTTCTCGAACTTCCCCTTCTGCCTCAGTATTTTTAAGCTTTCTGCCTATTCTGCAACCTTCAATTTTCCCAGGGTCTCGTGCATATCTGGGCAATGTCCTCGCTGAAGATCACGTGAAGGTCAACATATTACACCTCGTTGGATTCGTCTTTTTATATGCTACAAGATTTTTGTAGTAAAAATATGCAGTACCATTTAAAAAAAATACAATGACCTTGAAATTTCGAAGAAAAAAAAAACATCCAAAACAAAATTCGACTCACCACCGTATTAGTGCATTCGAATAGAATATTTCCCCTCCCTCACATTTTTTCTGTCGTACAAAATGAGCGATATACTTAAGGTGGTCATGTTAGGTGAAATACCCTGTATATAACTATTACACTAATATCGCAACGCGTACTTTATTTTACATAAGCAACACCAACACTTTACCGAATCACGTAAATCATTTTCGCGTACATTGAGGTTTTACCGTGTCGTTGTTCGACACTGAAAGGGTTAAAGTGTAAGAATTTGCGAGGACGAGGAATGTCGTAACGCGAGCAGCTCTCGGTAGCGCTAACGATAATACCGATGTCAGTGAAAGAAGAAGATGGCTGGATCGAGGCGGGTAACGGAGGGTCAGACAGTGACAAACCGCCTTAGCCCGCTGTGATTTCAGTTAATTGTCGACGGGGCCATTTCTCAGTCCACGGCACGGCTTCTGCCCGCTCGACGACGTTGTAAATATCCCGAAAGGCGCCACGAGAGTAAAGGGCTAAAGGTGGAACGTCTTACTTCGGTAGGCTTAGCTCGGCCTGGCTTAACCTTCCGCCCCCTCTAATTCGTCTCTTACTCTCCTTTTCTCTGTATCTTTTGGAAAACGACCTCGTTGCGTCTATGGACAAAGAGCCGCGTTAAGCTGCTCCATCCTTTGCGCCCACGATATTCGCTTCAGCTCAACGTTATTCGAACGAAGTTCAGAAATAAAGAGGATTATAAATGTGATTTTTTTTAATTCTGCGCCGTTTATGGGTAATGTGAGTAAATACGCGTGAAAGTGTTTTTATAATTATTCGTTGATGATGTAACGAACCTTCATGTACTTTGTCAATAAATACTTTTATAAGCAGCAGATTGCTTACTTGTCTGCAACAGTTACGGACTCGTTTATTTGTACTGTTTGCGTTGTTTTTTTCTTTTTGTGTTATTCTCAAGTTCGGCGATGCATTTTCTCAGTTGGAATTTAACAAATTTTTAACTCTTACATTTCTTAACACTAGATAGTACCAGCATTAAATGCATGCTTACTTTAAAACTGAAAATAATGTAGAAACATAAATAAATTGCATCATCACCTAACATATACAGTCGTGGACAAAATTAAGTGGACAGGTATCATAAATAACAAAAGGTTAATTTAATTCAACTAGTAATACCTATAAATCAAAACTTTATTGCACAATTATATATATTAAATAAATAAATTGTATATTAAATAAATGTTTTTTCAAGTCGACAAAAACATTTCACGTTCTACATTTAAATTTATTTAAAACATTGTAATGAAACAAAATTTTTGTTTACATTTCTGCAATGTCCACTTAATTTTGTCCATAACTGTACAACCATTCATGAGCTCAATAAAACATGACAGACATTTTGACAAAAGGACTGCAATAAAATTTTGTAATAAAAAATGCCAAATCCGAAACCAGTTATTTTAACTTGTTGGTAGTTCTAGTGTGAATGAAGAAACTCGACAATATGAAATTTGCTAATTTGCCAACACAAAAATTAACACTATTTCTACCATAATTTTGCGGATACCTATTTCGACCAAAAGGAGTCTTTTGACGCTTTTCTGTTTGAATACATATAATTGCCAAAACTGGTTGGAGTTTCAAATTATTAGTTAAATGTAGATAATTTGATGAATATATTTATTGCCGCATTGATGTGTATTTATTGGAGATTATTTAATTAGGTTGTAAATTCTAGATTAATTCGTCGTTCTACAAAATATATAATCAGTGCAAAACGGTGTTGATATTTATATACAAAATGGTTTTATATTTATATATAAAATTAAAGACTGTCATGAAATCGTTAAGGTGTCAAGAGATACCTCGTGGTAGAAATAAGTATACCATATGTACATTTCTTTATCTAACAATAAGATGAGCTGAAGGGAAATGATATCGTTGAATAAATTTAACAACTATTGTGTGGAAAGTCAAAAAATTAATTGTGGAGAAATGATTGAACGTAGAGAATAATTTTGTGTTAAAATTTGAAAGATGTCTTTTGACACCTCCTGGTAGAAATAGTGTTAAAAGATTTTAAGACTCGAAAATTTAGAAATGTGGACTGTAAAAAATTTTCTAAATTTCGAAGCTTGATATTTAGAAATTCATAGATAATCTGAAAATTTGGAAACATAGAAAGGAGGTTTCCTTTTATATTTCGAAACATTCAACTTTCCAAATTTTCAAATTCTAGGCCCAATTAAAAAACAGAAATCTAATAGTCAAGTCAATGGAATTGTTGAAATATGTCTAACTTCAGAGGTAAAGGCTATAATACGATTGTGGTTCTTAAAATGTGATGAAGCAGATGGAGTATCATTTTTACTGAACAACGTCGGGCTCGAAAGTATCCAGGAAGGCTATTTTCCGGGAATATCTTTGAACACGGATTAGGGGAAGTTGCGTGATCGGCTATCCGAAATCGTCACCCTGCGAGAGAAATGAGAAAACGAGAGGGGTTGCAGCAAAAGTAGGAAAAGTAACAGAGAGCTGCTAAACGACCAAACAATCTTGGTTTGAGCTTCTAATAATACCCAATGTATTGGCTCTTGCTGGTATTTTTATGGCCTACCATATATATAGACCTCTATCCATACAAGCTCGTAACGGAAGAAACGATGTAACACTGGACAAATAGCTTCCAGTCAGAAAAGCCCCATTGTCGACAACCTAACCGTACCTATGCCTTTTTCTACCCTGGCTACATTTCTTGATACTACTGTAGTTTGTACCATATTTCTGACTGAAATATTTATTCATTAAATGTGGTACAAAATACAATAATTTGATGTTAAAGTACGATTATCTTAATGTTAAATAACTTCAAAGTTCACTCGTATTAATTTGTTGGATCAGTTAGCAAAGAAGTTGTTAGTTCATTTAGAGATGTCCATGCTATTATGAAAAGGTATACGATCCGTGACAAAAAGATGAATTCATACGTTTTTCCAATAATCGTGTAATATCGAGTATTTATCAAACTGTGATACATCAGATTTATCAGTAACAGTTTATTAGAACAGTAATACAAAATTTGGAGATTTAGATTTATTTAATATTTAAATAGAGAATAATAAAATTTATCGGTTTCGTGCATTATTTCTCTTCTTTTCCATTAATGTATATAATTAGAACTTCACCATGTGATACTGAAACAGCAGAGTAGTGTCATGCAATTCTTATTATATTTGAAAATTAGGAAATGTGAGAAATTCAACATTTTGGAATTGGGGAACTTGGGAACTTTGGATTGGACATTTGGTTATTTGGGAATACATCAATTTGAAAAATATGAGTATTTGGTCATTTTTATATTGAGAACTGTGGTATTTGGAAATATTTTAAATTGAAAAATTGGATATTTGGAAACTTTTTGAATTGAAAATTTGAATATTTAGACATTTTTTTAATTGAAAAACTTGAATATTTGGACATTTTTTAAATTGAAAATTTTTACATCTAAACATTGCGAAATTTTGTAATTAAAAATTTTAGCAATTTGCGAGTTTATGCGTTTAAAAATGTTATAATTTAAAAACCTTTAAATTTTTAAGTTTGGAAAGTCGGAAGTTTAAACATTCGGAACTATCAAATTACAAAAGTTTGAAAATCAGTGTTCATATATCGTGTATCTTTCGTCTCAACTCTGAACCCTTTTCAACTCTTCTAACAAGATTAAAGTTATCCTATTACAAAATTCACATATTTATAAACTTACAAATTATTTGTAGAAATCACAAGTATCCAAAAATAGTTGTCTGATTTGAACTTAATTGCAGAAATAGATCACTCTAATTAGATACACACTTAATTTCTCTAATAATTATATATCTAATATAAGAGCAGAAGTAAAGTGTAAGAACAACAAGAGGCGAAACTCCGGTAAAGACTATTCCTCTAAATTGGTTGCATATTATTTGCGGAAAATTTTAATCGAGCGAATTGAATTTCATGTCAGCTTGTAATAATTCACGTATTGTAAATTTTCTGTATATTGCTAATATTGGCTTTGGAAGTATTTACATCGCTTTTACGACATCAAAAGCTTGAAAAAGAAAGGCATACCTTAAAATGAAGACTTTGTAAAATATATTTAAAGAATATATATTACAGAAATGATTATTACAAGTAATTTATAAAGAAATGACGGACAATTCATCACGAGAAAGTACAGTTGAATGTGTTACAGCGAAGTGGCAAAATATATATTACAAATAAATTACCGGTCAACGTGTTACAAGCGAAGGGATAAAATATTTACCCTTATTTATTACGAATTGCAAATAAATAACAAAGTATTCTTGTAGATAAGTTACGAATAAATTACAGACTGATGTACAGGTATTTATAAAGTATTGTTTACCAAATACCATATTTGCACATGTGCACGGTGCGCCAACTGTAAGTACCATATGATAAATGCTTATAAAATAACAAAAACGTAATTAAATATACTTCAGTTCGTGATATTTATTTACTCTGGTTTATACCATTACAAAAAATTCATTTGTTGAAAACAATATCGGGCAAATGGTCTCCTTTGTGAACAGCGCAAAGAAATGTTCGTTTTTGGCCATTTTCCATAACTTTTTGCAACGTTTCGGGCATCATTTCCGTTACTTCTTTGCGAATTGCATTTTTTAGTTCCTGGAGGGACCGTGGTGCATTAACATACACTTTGGACTTTCAATATCCCTACAGAAAAAATGTCGGAAGCCGTCAAATCGGGCGATCGCGGATGCTTTTCGTAATCGCCACTTTTCGGAATTAAGCGATTCGGAAACAATCTTCTTCTTCTCAACATCGGCCCCATCAACCTGAATGTTCTCATTGCTGCTCTTCGGACGCTGTCTTGCACTCCTTTCACGGTCACAAACATTACCACTATCACGAAACTTATCAATAATTTTCGATATAGTTTTCCACGTAACGCTAAAATTGCGTCCATACTTCCGCCTCATACCACGTAAAGTTTTAATAAACGAGGACCCTTCTCTAAAATATACTTCTACAATGTCAATCCGTCGTGCTGGCGTTAAGTTTTTCATGGTGAATAATAATGGCATAAAATAACCTGTCGAATGGTGTAATGCAGGGGTGTCAAACTCAAAAGCTAACTTGGGTCAAATAAACAATGCTTAACTTTAGGTGGGCCGCAAAAAAAATCAATGTTTATAAAAACAAATATACAAGTTAAAATGATCCGTATAGTTTATAAATAGAGTATATTATAATTTTATATACTGGTTTCGTTTCTAATTCACATTTCTATTTTATTTTTACTTTGCGTCGGATATGTTGACTGGGCCGCGAGTTTGACACCCCTGGTCTAACGTGTTCTTCGAAATGTTTACAAATAGCAATTGTTTTAGCGTTCAACATATAGTACCTACGCACCCTGTACGTTCATTTTCCAAATATCGCGTCAAAATCGTGCACCCACCCCGTTTAAGTTCGCATGGCAAATTTAAATTTGCTGTATTATTCCATTTCTCTCTAAAAGTAGTTTCTCTGGTCGTCTCTCGTTGTTCCTGCTCTTCGATAGAAGTCTAAGAGGAAGGATCGGAGGTTCGGATCGGACTGTAGAAAATAAATTATCGATTCGAACGAAACGAGACGGACACGACGAGAGAGAAACGACAGAGCATAGGTGCCAGGAGGAAAAAGAGCATCCAGGAGGGTGCGGGGCTCTTCATCAGCGATTTAATTCGTGAACGGCGGCGTGGCTTCGAGTTTATTTATTTTTTCGTCGGCTCGTGACCGGCGCCAAAACGAGGGCGAAAGAGGGACAAGATTAAAAATCCCCTAATTACTTAATCGTGTTAGCCCGATACGACCGTGTCAAAGAGACGACCGGGCTTCTGTCCGAAGCATGCTAGAGAGGTTACCCGCCTCTTTTTTTCCCTTTTCCCTCTTCTTATTCTACTTCCTCTTTTTACTCTCTTCTTTCCCTTTCGGTTTTACCTTCCACTGTATTATTTGTCGACAACGTTCGTTAGAAATTTGTCTGCTACCGATTCACTGCTATATTTGACTCTTTTGCTCCACTTAGCCAAGTTCATTGGAACGCTGTTTCGTTTTTTTTCCTTTTAGTATGTGACATTTTTCCTCAGATAATTTGTTACGTCGTTTCATAATAATATATAAATGTTTATATTCTTTAGTAATATATTTGATTTATTCATTAATTTATATATTAAAAATTAATTTTTTGTTATTATTTAAATAATTAAAATGTTATATTTTATACATTTGATATTTTATTTTTATGTATACAGTTGAAAAAAGAAACATGTTTGTATATTAAGATAAAATACAATTATATGTATATACAAATGTTAGTATTCATGATTTATGAATTTAAAAATTTGAAGATTTAAAATCTTGAAAATTCTGTATTTTGATGATTTAAAAATTTGAATACCCAAAAATCTGAAAGTTCACAAGTTTGTACATTAAAAAATGCAAGAATCTTCAGTTTCCCAAATTTTTCAATTCAATAATTCAAAATTTTAGTAGTTTAAAAATCTGCAAATGTGCAATTGAAATATCTCAAATATTTGAAGAAAATTGCATGCACGAAGATTGAAGACTACAGAAATGCAAAGTTTCTGAAGTTTTATACTCGATCAGGAAGCTTATCAATAATTTTCGAATATAAGAAATTTAAAATCCGTCATTTCAGCAGGTTCCGTAAAGTTTGTATTAAAATGAAGTATCGACCGTGAGATTGACTTACCTTTGTCTTTAAAAAATGTTGTAATTTCGATGGCTGAACGTCCTTCGACGTACGAAAAGGACACTCGCGAGTGTCCTGTCCGTCAAAGGGTTAAAATGCGAAGTCGGATATCATCGGTATGCTCGAACAACATTCTTACACGTTATAATAGAGACAGTGGAAGCGTTCGGGCTGTTGCAACTTCGGACCGGCTTTTTTCTGCGTGTGTTGGCCTCGGGGCTTTGTCGTTTTCAAACATTTGACAATTATTCGGTAATTTATCAAAACGTCCGCGCACAATGGTTCCCAGCGAGTTTCGTGCAAAAGAGATACCCAGCGACCTGTCTCCTTTTGCGAATCTTCCACATAAACGGTGGTTCCGAAGTGTTCATCTGGAATTTTTATCTTTGCACCTCGATTTTAAATGAAATAATTCTTCACGAATTTATTTTGTTTATTTCGCCGAGAAATGATGTATCTACTAAAGATAAATTGCAATATAAATTTTGCGATGGAGATTTTTAGTTCTGTGATTTTATTAGTGATTTTGATTCTGTGTAGCTTTAATCTTGCATATCTTTAGTTCTACATAATTTCAGTTCTGCATAATCTTCGTCCTATGTAATTGTGATCCTATATAATATCAGGTCTATATAATTTCAGTTTTACAGAACCTTAGTTCTATATAATCTTAATCTTATCTGACCATAGTTCTATACAATCTTAATCTTATGTGACCTTAGTTCTATATGATCTTAGTATTATACAACCTTACTTTCAGATAATCTTAATTCTTTGTAAATTTAGTTTTATATAACCTTAACTCTGTGCACATGATATTAGTCCGACTTAACATTACTCCTATGTAACTTTGCTTTTAGATCATCTTACTTCTGTATAACCTTAGTTCTACATAACCTCACTTCTATATGACCTTAGTGCTACATAACCTTAGTTTCACATAATCTTACAAACGGATCCTACAATAAGATACTTTCTATTCTTTTCATTTTCATGCGTATTATAGTGTTGAAGCTACGATGCAATCTAACCTTTGAAGTATATTGCGATACCTTGGTCATTCACGAGTAATCTGTAACAGAAAATTACAACTTTTTATTTTTATCTTAAATACACTATATATATATTTTGTCGTGCAAATTCTTAAATGCAGTGGCGTAGCAAATATCGCATGGCACGAAGCTGCAAATTTACTAACTCAAGTTCGCATTCTGTCTGTACAGACTTATTTTTCTGTCCATTATTTTATAAGTATCTTTTGTTTCATTAAAAATTTTGAAACAGATTTTTGAACATATTATTATAATACGTTTTGTCGATTTTAGACACATTATGACTTTTGTTTGGCGTTGAAAATGAAAATTTGAATATAAATTTTTTTAATTCTTTTTATTTTGTTCTATATACGGGCAGTATTCTTGTTCGTCTTGCTTTTATAACATCTTATTTAAATTTTGTAATAACTGGCCTTTCTACGACTTTCTAGGCCCTGGAATATTATAGTTTCACAAACACCCTTTAATCAATTTACTATCGCAAATAATAAAATGTTTATTGTGAAGAATTTAATATAACTGATAATATAAATACTAAACATTAAAAATTGTATGTAATATTAAGTAAAATGGTAAAGGCAATATTACGTATTAACTTTTTAATAAAACAAATATTATACTTACTGAAATAAAACAACACTTGAATTACTTTTAATAATATTATTGTTGCTCGTCATAAAATTGTTCAAAACATGAATTTTCGAGGAAAACTGTTTCTTTATTCTGTAAGGTTTTTTATACGAGCAAACGAAATAAAGAAATGTCGGATACAAACTTTTCATAATATGAGCATCGATGAAATGTCCATTTATTGGGTAATAATATCATGATTACAAATATGCTTTACTACATTTAGCAGAAAAGGGAAATAAAATAACCATAATTATAACCAGCTGTTCATCGAAACCTTTAATTATTTTATTTTCTGTTTCAAAGATAGTTTTATTCCTTCTTCATAAAAATTCCTCTGAAATTAAGTGTAATTGCACGCTTTCATGAGGTAAGCTACTAAGTATATATTTACCTCTAAATTCATCAGTTTCGTTAAAAGGATGATGAATCCGAATAATAATTAACTCAAATTAACAAGAAACGTGCTGTCGCGATTATAATAATAAGGAAATGTCAATTTTCCTTAACGTGATTATAAAATATTGTGTCAGTAGAGGGGACGTCAAACCAAATTTAATTTTTGTTAATAACCTTTCGTAAATATTTTTAAATGTTTTGTAAAATATACAAATATTCAGAAACTTGAAGGATTTACTTATGAACTTCTAGTAAAATTAATCCTGTGCAAAATACATATCAAAATCTTATTCAAGATATATTAATACAGTCGCGGACAAAATTAAGTGGACAGATATCATAAATATCAAAAGGTTAATTTAATTCAACTAATAATGTCTATAAATCAGAACTTTATTGCACAATTATATACATTAAATAAATAAATTGTATATTAAATAAATGTTTTTTTTTTAAACAAATGTTGAAAAACATTTCACGTTCTACATTTAAATTTATTTAAAACATTGTAATAAAACAAAAAGTTTTTTACATTTTTACAATGTCCACTTAATTTTGTCCATGACTGTATATGTTAATAAAAATTGCCTTCGAGCCATCATATTGGCGTCTTTTTAATTAGAGGATTTCAATATTTTGTGCGATTTCTAGACATAAAAAACTAGAAATTTAATCGTTTATGAATTTGAATATCTAGGAATTCCTCAACCCCGCGATTTCGAATTCTAGAGAGTCGATGAACTAGAAATTTGTGTATGTAGGAGTGTAGGGCCACATGCTTTTGGAGATAGTTGGATTCTGGAATTTACGAACGTGGAAATCTAGGGAATTAGTGATATAGATATTTGGATATATAGAAATGTAAGGATCTAGGATGATAGCAAATATTTAAGAATTGAATTTTAACAAATGTGGGAATTTGTTAACCTACAAATTTAGACATTTGGAAATTCGAGAATTTGAGAAATTGTAGAAATAAGAATCTTAAAATATAGGAATTTAGTGATCTGGAAATGTATAGCATAAGGGTACAAAACGAAAGAAATAATAATTTTATCAAGAAAGCGCACAAACGCTCTTTATATATTAATGTTTACGCAGGAGGTGTAATTCATAATAGCTAGTGGAAATGATGATTCTCTGTAACAGTTGTAAATAAAATACATTAAGAATGTAGAAGTTCTAAATAAAACCATAAAAAGTCTGATGATACGAAATCATAAATAGTAGAAATCCGATAGTCCTATATAAAAAACATTCAAAATCTGTTAGTACTTGTTGGAGGAAGCGCCGTTTCCGCTAGCTATTTAGTTGGCACGACTGCACGAGCGTGAATATAGAAAAAACATTTGAGTAGTGGAAGACCACCTGTTGCAACTTTCTTTAGAAAATTATTATTTCTTTTGGTTGGTACTTTTATACCTTTTATAATATTATAATTTCCACAATCGTAGTTTAAATACACACATAAAAATATACGTAAATGAAATGAAACATTTTTAACACTAGATTCGCTGAACCCGTCAAAATGACATATCGCAAATTTCTTATTTCAAATTACGAAAATTATTGAGAACCTTCTGTCAGGGCGTAAGTTATTCTTCGTTGAAATAAAATATCATTGCGTGAGTTAGCTTTCGTATTGTCCATTATTTACTTATTTTTCTACCTTAGTTTCAATTTAACACTAGACCTATCAAAGCGATCAAAATTACCATTTAACAAGTTTCTAATCTTAAATTATGAAGTATGTTAGGAAGGTGACTTTCTGAAATTCGTGCTAATTTTCACCAAGATAAGGAATTAATGCGTACATTAATCGTTTATTCATTTTTCAACAACATTTTCAATTTCAACAAAAGCCCGCGTCATACACCGGTAGGTTTAGTGTTAAATAAATGTGATCACTAGTTCGTAAATTCAGCGTTAAATAAAATGGAGCGACGAGTGTGTAATGTCGTGCGGAATGTTCGCGAAAGAAGTTGGCGCAGGAGTACGTGTAACAAATGTTTGGACACCAGGTAGACGAATGTCCGTGGTATGAAACGTGGTTGGAACAAGGCTTCGAAGGAACGGTGGAACAAAACTATCTCATTGTGTGTTAATACGTACGTTTCGCCGCTGCCATGCCGGCTCGATTTCTCTGCACTGCAACTGCCACTATGTATGTATGCATCTCGCTGCTGCTGCGCTACCAATTGCGACACCAAGGCATTCAGCTTGCAATTTCAAGCTTCTCTGAAGGATGAATAAGCATATTCACAGTTCGTATTGTTGGATGTACACTCGGGATGGAAGGTTCCTTTCGGATAACGAGAAACACTTGTAGAAAGTGTTGCTTTTCTGTTAAATAAAACGTGGATTTCCTTTTCTATTGGGAGTACAAATTAGTTCGGTCCGTTTTTAAAAGGTATCTGTGGCTGTTATAAATGTTTCATAGCAACAGCGAATTTCGATTGTTTCAGAGACATTAGGTATCTGCCAATAATATTCAGTTTATATCGTTTTGAGTTTCATACAGAAATCTTGTTTTTTACTGTGCTGAATATGTAAAATTTTGTGTTAACTAAGCTGCATTTGCGGGAGGTTTTAGTTTTCTACTTTAATTGGAATAAAAGTGCAGCAGAAGCGCATCGAATTCGTGTGGAAGTTTATGGTGACAATGCTCCAACTGACAAACCATTTAGAAAACTAAGAAGAAAAAAATACTACGCTATACCTGGTCAATCGTTACCATCGACCTCAATATCAATTCCGAAACGGAAAATTCATGATTCAAAGGTCATGCTGAGTATCTAGTGGGGCCAAAATGGTGTTATATACTATGAACTGCTACAACCCGGCGATTCCATTACGGGTAATAGGTATAGGCTACAATTACTTCGTTTGAGTCGTGCATTACGAGAAAAACGGCCAGAATACGAGCAAACACATAACACGGTTATTCTTCTGCGTGACAACGCCCAGCCTCATGTCGCAAAAGTCGTGAAAACATATTTGGAAACGATCAAGTGGGATATTATAGCGTAACCGCCGTATTCTCTGGACATTGCTCCTTCTGACTACTGGTTGTTCCGACGGATGCAGCACGATTTGGCAGGTCACAGGTTCACTTCTTTCGCAGAAATCGAAAATTGTCTCCAAACTTGGATCGCCTCAAAAGACGAGCCATTTTTTCGATATGGAATTCGAAAATTGCCAAAGAGGTGGGAAAAAGTAGTAACCAGCGATGGAAAATAGTTTGAGTAATCTGTTCCTACACATTGTTCTGTAATAAATGCATTTTAGATTATGATGCTATTTAGATTATTTAACACTAGATTTACGGAACGAGCCAAAATGACTCATAACATATTTTTTTATTTTAAATTACTAACACTATGAAGAAACTTTTCTCAAAATGTATGTTAACTGTTGGCAAGATAATGGATCATTGTATAAGACAGTTCACGTATCATACATTATTTATTTTCTTTTATAGTTTAGATTTAGTTTAAAAATAAATTGTCATTACATAGTCGTAAATATAGTGTTAATTGGGCACTGAATGTATCGCGTTTTTCTAATGCTGATCGATTGGAACCTGTACAGATAACCAACTTGAGTGGAATACCTAAAGTGCAGTGAACCTAGATTGCTAATTTCAAGAGTTCTAATATAAATTTAATCAGTTTGACCGTTTCGTTTTTAATTTGAAAATCTCCGAAATTCTAAATGCATAAATTTCTCGATTTGCAAATTTGCACATTTTTAATTTTTCAAATTGCTCAATTCATGATTCTTCCGAATTCGCATACTCTTAGAATTTCAAATTTCTAAACCTGCAAATTACTAAATTAAGAAATTTCAACACTTACAGATTTTTTTCATTTGGAAATTTGCAAATAACTAATTCATAGAATATTACATTTCCAAATTCGCAAATCTCTCAATTTCTAAGATTCTATGTTGACAAATTCAGAAGTTTCCGAACCGCCACATTCTTAAATTATTAATTAAATTCTCAAACTCTCAAATGTGCAAATTTGAAAATTTGTGAATGATTGGTTTACAAATTGCTAAATCCCCAAATCTCTAAATTGCAAGATTTCAAATTTTTTAATTGTCAAATTTCCAAACATCCAAATTCCTGAATTTACAAATTTATACAATAAATTTGCACATTTTTTAATTGCCAGGATTTCAAATTGGAAAATTAAAAAATTTCCAAATCGCCAAATTTCCAAACTTCTAAGTTTTAACATTATCAATTTTGTGAATGACTAATTCCTATATTATTGTATTACCAAATTTTTAATATTTCGAATTTCCAAATTCCCATTTACACATTTACAAATCTCTAAGTTTCCAAGATTTCAAATCGACAAATTCACAAATTTTCTAGTTTTTTAAATTGTTAAAAAATCGAGTGCGCAAATTATTAAATATCTATACTTTCAAATTTGTAAGTGACCAGTTTCTAATTACAAAACTTACAATTTTCCAGGTCATGAGACCTTCGGATCTTTAAATCACCAAACCGCTAACTTGTAACTTTTTTAGTTTTTAGATTACTAGTTTTCTAGATTACTGTGTTTCAAAATTTTCAAACTGACAAATTGATAAACGTCGAAATTTTCGAAAATCCAAATCCTGAAGAACCCAAATCTGAAATATCAAAAATGTTTCTTCGTAAAATGGAAAAAGTAAGAAGAATATAAAGTCTAGTTACCAATATCATACACAGTGACGTAATATATCATTAAATATTACAAGTTCTATATTCCAAAATCAATCAAGTACCAATTTTATCACCTACACAGCAATCTATCATATAGAAATCAACAATATGTACAAATCAACAAAATTTAAGAATTGAAAGTTTACAAAAATATTATACAAAGCAGACACATTCTTAACGGCAAATTTTGTATTACAATACCCGAATTGTTTCTAGAAAATATCTTGTAATATAAGTAATTGAAACAGTAACAATTTCCATGAATATTAACGCAATACAGAATCACGCCATAATCGAGGTATAACCATAAACAACATGATTTCTCGTCCATATTTAACCTCGTGTCCACTGCCGGAGTATTAATTAAGAATTGAAACATCGATGCAACGATTACTATTGCAATCATCAGTGACAGAAAACACAAATTTAATTTAGTCAAATGACTAGAAGATAAAGAAAACAAATTCTGAATAGTGATTCGCAATAATAGGTTGATGCATTGGATTAAACGATAATTAATCTTTAATATCCCAGATAATCTGCATTATCATGTGCCTAATTATGGCTGGTTCTAATGTGGCGGTCAGTGCGTTAATGAAGCTCGTTCACGGGATTTAAGCGGCATTAAGTTGTTTAGCGATAAATGTGCATTTCGGAAAGGTTATATTTTCATCGTTTATTTATATCATAGCCATTCAACGATGTTTGATCGACAACTATCACTTTATTTAGTGCATGGTTCGTATTTTGATTTTCTATTTAAGCTTCTAATTGAAATCGAAAATTTATAGAATAATCTATTAGGAGTACAAATAAATTTCCCTGGTTTTTTATAAAAAATTAGGAATTTATTGTGAAGGAACGGTACATTACGTTTTATTGAAAGTATGTCCCATCACTTGTCACCACTTTTCCCCATCTTTCTGGTAGCATTCGGATACCACATCAAAAGAACTCTTCGTCTTTTGACGCTATCCGCAAATCTATCCAATTTTTGGTATCTTCATATGATGTAAAGCGCTGGTCAGACATACCATGTGCCATCGACTCGGACAGGTGATAATCGGAAGGATCTAAGTCTGGTGAATACAGCGGGTGGTGTGAAACTTCCCACTTGACTGTTTCCATGTAAGTTCTTACCGGCGCTGCAACATGTGGACGAGCATCATTGTGTTGGAGGATAACTTTGCGGTGTCGGGGGTAGTAATGGGCGCGTTTTTCCTTGAGTGCCCGACTCAATCTCATTATTTGTGTTCGGTAGAGAGCTCTAGTAATGGTTTCGTTCGTTTTGAGCAACTCATAATGTACGATATCAAGCTGATTCCACCAAATACACAGCATGAGTCTTTTCCATGAATATTCGGCTTAGCTGTCGATCTTGGTGGTTTGGCAGGCTTAACCCATGACTTTCTTTTCTTTGGATTATCGTAGTGGATACATTTTTCTTCACCAGTGACTATACGATGCACAAAAGTCTTTTCTTTATGCCTGGCAAGCAGCATTTAACTCATGCATAATCGACGTACAACGTCTCTCGGCTTAAGTTCATATGGAACCCAATTTCCTTGTTTTTGAATCATTCCCAACGATTTTAAACGATGTTAGATTACTAGTTGAGTCACTTGTAATGCAAGTGCAACCTCTTTTTACGTTTGGGATGAATCTTCTGCCAATAATACTACTGATTCCATGTCTTCGTACACTTTAGGCCTTTCACTGCGTTCTTTGTCCTCCACGTCAAATTCATCGTTCTTAAATTTTTGAAACCCTTCCTGACAACTTCTCTCACTTAAAGCAACCTCAGTACATGCTACTAGAAGCAATCGATTCGTCTCAGCTGCAGATTTTTTTCAAATTAAAGGAGTAAATTAAAAGTTCCCGCAAATTATGCTTATTCGGCACAAAACTTGACAACTTTGCACGAAAAAAATTAAGTGATGCCGATACGGAATGACTAATACTTCAAGGTTATGGCGTTGCCAGATGACGAAACTTTGGATATTACGTTTCATATCTGACAATTTCAACATGGCCTTCTGGTGGTGCCATATTTTGTCAAAACGCGGAAATTTATTTGTACACTTAATAGTCTTTTGTGAACTTTTATTTTATTCAAAAGTAAAAGATAGCGTCGTATTTTCGTGATGAGGGCGCGATTCGATTAGCGTATATTCGAAACATTGCAGAAATACAAGTCAACGGAAATGGTAGAAAGTTAGGGTTGCGATTAATTATAGTTGCATGGAGGATCTTGTAAGTGTCGTATGATTTGTGCAACGTCTTCTTACTTGGCCATTGAAGGTAGAGGTTGATCGAGGTGCATTATAAATGTCTTCCTCTGTTTTAGGGGAAAAGAAAATGGTTTGAGTTATGCTTGTATTTAGAGAGTGTTGATCGTGTTGCCGTCTTCTTCCCAAGGTTAAGGGTAGAACAGATTGCTACTACTGACTTCCTCTAAAAAATACATCACTATTTGTACTAAAAATTGAAGTTAGACCCATTCAATAGCGGAGCCCCACTCCGAATGCGAGGGTTTCATATTCTCGAGTTGCACATATTCTTATTTTTTCAAAATTCTCATACACACTCATCACTCATATAATATATTGACTCACATTATACACACTCACATAATATACATTTTTTTATAATATTACACGTTACAAATTTGTATTTTGGACATGTGAACAATCGGAATAATTTGATTTGTTGGATGTAATTATAAATTATTCAATTGCCAAATTTCGAGATTGCGAAATTTTGGTATTTGGGACCTTTGAACTTTAAACATTTTTTAATTTGAGAATTTGGGGATTTTATAATTTGACAATTTATCAATGTGGAAACTTTGAAGTTAGTAATTTGAAAATTTGTCAAGTTTGTCAGTATGGGAATTTGTAAATATGAAAGTCCGTAATTTTAATAATTTCAAAGTTTGCAAGCTGGAAGTTTGGAAATTTGAAAATTTGGATATTTGAGAATCAGGAGATTTCAAAATCTTCAAAATTTGAGTATCCGTTGATTTTGAAATTTGTCATTTAATATGCACCTTGTGTTTTATGTATTTGTCAATTGTATATTTTATTAACATAGGTTAATTTAGACTACAATTATCTACGGTTCTATGGTGCTCTTATTTCTATGATATGGTTCTAACTTGAATGTACATACAGGGTGTCCAAAAGTGTTGACGGAGCCGGAAATGGGAGGTAGATGGCGTCATTCTGAACAACTTTTTTTCTGAACAATTTTTCATTCGCAAAAATGTCGTATGGGGCTTCATTTTCAAATTATTAACGAAAAACACCGACCAATCAGAGCACGAGAATCGCGCGCGCTCGGAGGCAGAAGTGTAGGCGCGAGTTATAATTGGCCGTTGTCGCGGTCGAATCGCGTGGCGCGCGATTCTCGCGTTCTGATTGGTCGGTGTTTTTCCTTAATAATTTAAAAATGAAGCCCCATACGACATTTTTGCAAATGAAAAAGTTGTTCAGAATGACCCCACCTACCTCCCATTTCCGGCTCCTTCAACACTTTTGGGACACCCTGTATATTGTAAAACCATGTAAATGTTTTGGCGCGTAATTAAAATATGGAATAAAATCCTTCACATCTTAACATTTTGCTCTCGATGATATTGTTGGATATTGCAACGGATTACGCACATACACATTTGTATAGAGTAAGGGTCACTATAGCTAAAGGAACGATCCTACAGTTTATGGCACTCTTCTCAAGTGGCAAGGACCGAGGAAAACCCGAAAACAGTCAGTCGTCACCGAGCCATAGCAGAGTGCACAGTATTTCCAAATTCACAATAATTCTTAAACAGTCTCTAATTATTTTATTGCCCATTTTATATTCATTCACTTATATTGCATTGTGCGGACTACCACTGTATATTTGTCTTTACAAATAAAGTTATTCTTGTGAAACAAATAAATATTCCAACAGATATATTTACTGGTAGCAGATAGGAACTATAAAACTTTTTGGTTGAAAAGTCTAATGAATTCTTTCCAAGTTATTATCTCTCTATCATTAGTTGCTCCTATTAGCTGTTTCATTATATTTATACATCACATGTACAACACTATATATTTTATTAAAAAATATCTGTTACCAATTGCTGTAGTAAACAAAATGGCGAGTGTGAGTCACCTGTATAGTGCAAAGGGTTAATAACTATGCAGTAACTCCCTAAATTCGCTACGGTGACGCGGTAGCGAAAACACAATAATTAGAAAAAACGATCAACGGAGTAATAAATTTGTCGAAAACACCCTGTACACGAAAAAGGTGTAAAACTTTTGAAAAGCATTCGAAGTAACTCTCTAATGTTTGTTTGTGCGTGAAAACTGCAAGAACATTGAACCACCTGGATCTCTGCTTGTCCTCTCACAGTATTTATTTTTCGTTTGAAAGTTCCTCTTGTCGGTGATGGAGCTCTTTCTGTCGGTCGGTTCACGCCACCGGAAGCTCTTCAAGGTTCTTCGCGCAAACTCGAGTATACCAGCGCTCTTCGATCATGCTGTAATTCTTGCACTTGCAAATTCTTCAACAACCCTATACAGCAACGAAACTTTTACTTCCTTAATCAAATTGTAGTGGTTCTCGACCCGACTCCTTTCAGCTCTTTTAACAAGTATATCAACTTTATTATTATGAGAAATGAATCTAAACATATGCATTTCTCAAATTGGTCTCATGAGTGCGCATTTTGTATTTACTCTCAATGTCCTACAACGATTGACATGTGCTTGTGTATTATTAGTCAATATCAAGTTTCATTATACACTAGTGGAATTAATTCTGGACACTTTCAAATCTTTCCTTAAATTTCGTACTCAATCAAATTATTTAATATATAATTTTTTATATTTTACATTCTAATCAATGTTTTCTAATTTTGGGGCGTAACTATAAACATTGTAGCTTACAATAAAAATATTATGGTATAAATTTAGCGTAACAGTATATACAGTAGCGGACAAAAGTTTAAGACTAAATAGAAAAAATTAATAATTAATTTACTGTTCATAAAAACTATAAATAGTGTTCTACTTTCGGTGTTAACTAATTAGACATTCACTTATACACTTATAAAAAAAATTTCATTTTGATATTTTGCTCAGTAGCGAAGTTACAAAAAAAGGAACGAAGTTCCTGTAATATTTCAAATTAAATATCGTCTTAAACTTTTGTCCGCTACTGTACATATTCTGCCCAAACATGAAACAGAGAATATTTTTATTCAGTGTCCAGAATTAATTCCATTAGTGTATATCAGTATACTTATCATATTACAGTATATCTTTATAACCCACTGCAATTAACCAGTTAAGTGTGTTTGACGACTATATCCGTCATAGAGATGTGGCAGAATTTTTTGTCACGACAAGTATATTCCTACATCACAGCTAACTGGTTTACCAAATAAGTCAATATTAGTAATAAAATTGTCTATTTTATAAAATAGACCCATCTGTTTGGCCCAATATTTTAACACCGACACTTATTCTGTAATTAACGAGTATTCTTATAAAAGAAAGCGCCACAGTTAACTGGTTAAAACTGTAAATTATAATGAAAATTGTACATGAGACACTGTTTCGACCTATCTTGTTGCTATTCGCGCAAACTGTCGGATGCGGTTTATAACATGCACTCTTGTTAGTTTCCACACGCGAAAATTTAAACCGCTATAAAATGAAATTTTTATTTTACCGCTTATTTTGATTCTTTGATCACTTTAGCAAGAAATGAAATTTAATTTTTGTTTCTTCAAAAAATTACATTTTTATTTTGATGCTTACTTTTATTCAGTTCTTAAACAATCCTAAAAAGAAATTAAATTTTCTTCCCTGATAATATTATATTTTTGTCTTAACGATTATTTCAATTCAATTCTTTAACCTTCCTAATAAAAAAAAAGAATCCTGTCTTTCTAAGTCAAGTTCACTTTGATTTTAGTTTCGATTCAACTATTCAGCAACCCTAAACAGACATGAAATTTTTTCTTTCTTGGTGAAACTAAATTTTTATTTTTCTACTTATTTCAATTCAATTTGTCCACAAACCTAACAAGATTGTAATAAGATTATAACAAATTTATGAATCTCTTAATTCTTGATTATATTATTGACTAAATGTACAAATTAAGTCAACGGAACTGTAGGCATTCGAATATTTATTAATTTATGGATTTGAATATTTAGTCAATTTGAAGTTTGAGAATTTGAGAATTGAGGAACTTGCAAATTTGAAGATTTTGGAAATTTGAAAGACTGCAAATTGTGACGTTGAAAAATCTGTACAATTTGGTGGTGTAGATATTTGGAAATTCCAGGAGTTAAAATGTGAGAACATGTTAATTTAAAAATTTAGAAATTTGTGTATTTGTTAATCCAAGAACTTGAAACACGTGGCCCTGTTAATTGAAGAATTTGAAAATCTGAAATTTCTTTTGTAAGATATATAACTACATTACTCTTAAAATGCGAAAATATAACAGGCGGAAAATCCACAGTGAACTAGCCAATGAAACAGAAACGCGTTGAAATTCGTTCGTTTCACGAAAAAATGCCTACGGAAGAGGGTTCCTGGCGCGTAACGCGAAAAGGCAATCGTTGTACAGCAAATTACTCGAAAATTTCCGTAGCAATTTTCAGCAGATTAGGAAGGGGGTGTCGGTGGAGCATCCTCTTAGGTTCAGCACGTTTAGCGAGTATGGGGTCTTGCCACATATTGGATCATATCGTATCTTCTCGCACTCCATGAATAATGCATCCGAGAGGTCGCCCCTTTGCACCCATCGTCTCCCTTTCCTGACCGTTCTCCTTCTTATACCGTTTACCATTCCTCTCTTTTCTACCATCCTCCTCCCTCTTCTCTTTCGCGTGCATAATACTCTGGCCAGTCGCGTTCCGAAATCTCTTCGTAATTAAACCTGCCATATATTTCACTTTAATCGAGCAGATTGGCCGGCTACCATTCGCTGCGACGATTTATCATACTTTGATTCTGCTCCTCCACCTCACCAACAACCTCGATTCGTCTCCTCTGCAAGTGATCGCATCGCGAGAAGATTATACGCTCCACGAGGTATTCACGAACACGCGTAATTGCTAGATTTCCGTTCGATGAGATGCATGAATTCATATTTTATCTTTCGCCGCCTTCCTCTTTTTGCCCTTTCCGCGAATACGCCCGGGACTCGGACTTCGTTTTGTCCTTCTTCGCGAGCGCAACCAGTTTTGCTAATTTGTCAGGCTATCATCTTGTTACATCGGCCGGAGTAAATAGTTGTTCGTTACGCAACGTTTATTTATTTGCGATAACGTTGCGGATAAAGTGTTTTGAGTTAGGGACTCGGTCGTCTGTCGCGGATAATTAGTATAATCGAACTGAAACGCGATAAGATCCTGCTTAACGGTATTACGCAGTGAAGTTTTAATTACATGTAGGAAATAGTGCGAGTTGCAGCTGGTGAAGGTCTTTCCCGCGACGATGCAGAAAATTTGAAAATTGAGTATTTGGTAATTCGGAGAATTGGAAGTTTCGGGGATTTAAGAAATTCAGAAGCGTCGAAAGTGTGAGATTTGGAAATTGGGAAATTTGTGAATTCAGGAAGTTAGGAAGTTTTTGCATTTAGATATTTCAATGTATACGAATGTTCGAAAATTAGGAAAAGTTGAAGTTGGGAAATTTGAACTATGGGAGTTTAGGGAATTTTATAATTAGAGAAGTTGGGAATTTAGGGAACTTGAAAATTGGAAAAAGTGAGAATTTCGAAGTTTAAGAAAGTTGGAAGTTTATAACTTCGGAAATTTGGAATTTATGAATATCGGGAATTTCGGAAATTGAGAATTTCGAAATTTTAAAACGCAGCAAATTGAAATTTAGAGAATTAGTGAATTAGGAAATTACGAAATTTGGAATATGAATATTTGCGAAATTAAAATTTCGATGTTTCGGAATTCGGAAATTCGGCAATTTGGAATTTAGAGAATTGAGAAATTTGAAAATATGGAAATTTGTGAAATAATAAATTTCATCATTTCAAAAAGTCAAGTAAATAGCAACGTTTATTTTCTTTCAAATTTGAATCTAAACAATTAATTTCTAAGGTTTTTGAAAAAGTAATTTTATAGAAAATAAGTTTTCAACAGTTACAGTTTAGTGTACAAAAATTACTATTGTTAAGTTCATAACTATTCAATTTATTCACTATATTCGCACAATGGCTGCCACTGTGATACATTTCATTTTATTAGGTTGCAACATTTTATTGGATAGAATTTCTGTTTTTAATAAATCTTGTCAAATATTTTCGCGATACTTTATTATATTCATTATTATACTTCTAAGTTGTTAATATGAGTACTGCCAAGTAGATAAGTGAATGAATTCTTAATAGTATATGTAATAAATTCATATGAAATCTTAAGCGTCATCCACATATGGGTTCACTTGTAATTTGCAGAGTCCGAGATTACTGAACATAGGGGAGACATATCATTAACTTTCTTTATTTCATTACTGTTGCTCCCATATTCCTCGTATGGATTTTCAAATTAATACAAGTGTTATGTGCCAATTATTGACATATTTCAATATTTACAATTCTTGTCATTTATCCGAATTTTTAGTGCGCATTAATTTTAAGTTTAAGTCCAATTAAAATTTGCATCGCCAAGGATTACCGAGTACAAAATAGACTCAACATTGCAACTGATTCGTTTCGATACCATGGCTGTCGTATTCAATGTACAGTCGTGGATAAAATTAAGTGGACAGGTATCATAAATAACAAAAGGTTAATTTAATTCAACTAATAATGCCTATAAATCAGAACTTTATTGCACAATTATATACATTAAATAAATAAATTGTATATTAAATAAATGTTTTTTCAAGTCTACAAAAACATTTCACGTTCTAAATATATACTCGTGGACATTGCAGAAATGTAAAAAATGTTTTGTTTTATTACAATGTTGTAAATAAATTTTAAATTTAGAACGTGAGATATTTTTGCAGCCTTGAAAAAACATTTATTTAATGTATATAATTGTGCAATAAAGTTTTGATTTATAGGCATTATTAGTTAATTAAATTTACCTTTTGTTATTTATGATACCTGTCCACTTAATTTTGTCCACTACTGTAAATTTATTTAAAACATTGTAATAAAACAAGAAATTTTTTTACATTTCTGCAATGTCCACTTAATTTTGTCCATGCCTGTATAATTAAACTTAGTGTCACAACTTATGGGATGATCTGATATATCAAGGTCGCCTATGGACCCTCTTCTCCTTTATAATTAGCAAGCGAAACACGCGTGGTGCGATGATCGAGTAGCAATTGAAAGGTGCGAGCGAATGTTGTTAATAAGCGATACATCCGTTAGCGCGAAACGAAGTGGTCAGGCGGGATTATTTCTTTTTCGAAAAGCTGTTCGTTTTTTGGTCGTGGAGGAACCCGGTAGCGGTGCGGCGGCAAAGGAATCCGGTAGCCCTTAAATCGCGCTAGAACCAGCAGAGTCTTCTCGCTGTCAGAGTCTGCGAGGATAAATCTTGGATTACCACGCGTTCCCTCTCCTTTCGCGTTTCTCTTCTCCTGCACTTCGGCTTCCTGAGTACCTGGCATCTCCCAATCCTTCTTCTCCCCCTTACTCCTATCCCATCCTTCTTCCCTGTCCTCCCTTCTCGGTAACGGGGACTTAACACCGCCGTCTTATAACCGGCGACAATCCCGAACTACCCTGCGACCCCGTATTAAAAGCCGCTCCGCCACTTTATACTTTTGCACTTTTACTCGGTCAATTAATTCGGTTATTGAATTGATCCGACTCTATTTCTTCGCGAGACTTTTGTATCGACAAATTAATTTTTGTCTGATTTGTGTATGGGACTTTTTTTTAGGCAAATTGCTTTTTGTTTTGTCCGATGTCTTTATGGGGCTTTGTATTGAGATATGGAATTTTTTTCATGGGACTTATTGTGTCGTGCTCTTCGTTTTTAGTTTTTTGAAGGCGGCACGATAGGTTATTACCCTTTAGATGCGGGTAAGTCGCGATTGTTGATTTCGCGAGTGAAATGATTGTAGGTTATAGGGTTGGTTTGAACTTGGAGTTCAATGTTTAAGTTCTGATAAAATAAAGACTCGATTAAACTAACTTATATATATTTGGTTCAATCTTACTCGGAAGATTATTACTAGGTTTTAAAGTTCGCTTTGAATATTAGGTTTTATCTATTTGTCGGTTGATTGAGTTCTTTGAATGTTAGGTTTGTTCTATTTGTAGGTTGTTTGAGTTCTGTCTTAGAGGTGACCGTACAATAAATTGCCGCTGGTAAGAGTTTACCTACAGATCGTTAAATGTTCATCGGATTTTTCTCTATTGTACACGATAATAATAGGTTTGAAATGTCCCCAATATAAGGACGCAACAGGACTTTTTTATTGATGGATCAATTTTTCCTTTGTCTGACGTCTTTATGAGATTTTTGTGTCGGCAAATTAAGTTTTATCTAACGATTTAATTGGACTTTTTTTACTGATTTCTTTTTCAAATAAATTAATAAACATGTCCAGTAAACAGTAAGTGATGTGTTAAACGCCAATTAGAATTGGAGAATAATGAAATTTGAAACATTGTAATGTTAGTAATTAACGAATATGAGAATTTAAAGATTTTTAAGTGTCGAGGAAGTTGTAGATGTGTCTGTTTGGAAATTTAGAAATTTGGAACGTCAACTGTAGTAAAATTTGGTCATGTGAAAAATTGAGAATTTGTGGATTTAGAGATTTAATAATAATTTGATGCATTGGAAACTGTGAAATTTGATCTGAAAATTTAGAAACACAGAAATTCCAAAGTTTATGAATATGAAAATATGAAAATCCGGAAAAATTGAAATTTGAACGATTATAAATTCTTAAATTTATTAATCGGAGGTTTGAAAATTCGAGAAGTTGAAACTGTGGAAATCTTGAAAACTAAGAATCTATATATTTAAAAACTTGCTTCGTTCAAAGTTTGATCATTTACAAACTTGAGCAGTTTTCAAATTTTGGAATTTGTTGATTTAGAAAAGCGAAAATTTATGAATGTGTAAATTAGATAATTTTGAAATAAAAAACTTCGACAACTTGAATAATAAAAAACTTCCGAATTCGGAAAATTTAAAATGTTCGAAAATTGATAACGAGATTATCATAACACAATAATCGGAATAAGTAATACACAACAAAGAACAATGCAATTTATTAGTTGCTTGTTTTATTTTGTAACATTCAGCATTAAACATTTTTTTGTCACATTAATTATAGACTTATTTATTGCAAATATCGAATATTATTCACAAAACAATGGTGAAAGTGTTAAAAGTTCGGAGGAAGTTCCCAATATCGTCTCCTAAATCGTACCACATTCAAATCTCGCTAAATGTTATGTTATCTCGCTGAATATACCGTTGTATTCAAGAAAGTCTATAGAATCTTCTGATATAATCAGAATTGTAGTATCTTTTGTAATTACCTCGCAAAATTCGTTTGAATTTGAAAAATGTGTGTTTTTCTTTTAAATCAAATTTCTCAAAAACTGTACGTGCTGGAGACAAACGGGTTGCAGATTCGTAATCAGCACGATAAACACTATAACGATCGCATAGTGGCATTTGAAACTTTTTTTGGCTGTTGGGCAGTGTAATATGTGTATGGAGTGTATAGCAGTCTATTTATATAACATACATTCGTGGACAAAATTAAGTGGACAGGAATCATAAATAACAAAAGATTAATTTAATTTAACTAAGAATGCCTATAAATCAAAACTTTATTCTACAATTATATACATTAAATAAATGTTTTTTCAAGACTATAAAAACATTTCACGTTCTAAATTTAAAGTTTATTTAAAACATTGTAGTAAAACAACCATTTTTTGCATTTCTGCAATGTCCACTTAATTTTGTCCATGAGTGTACATGTATAATCCTTTTCTTTTACGTTGAACGCGTCGTTTTCCGCGCAAATCCTACACTCCCACAATTCGCAGTATCGTCAAAGGAAAAAAAGTATCAGGTATTTGAGCGAAGCAGGGGAAATAGAGAGACGAAAAGTGTTGTAAAAGTATCGAGGGTGAGCTGATAAGGAAGAAGGAAGAGTCGCGCGACCCTCTTCGTTTTCTCGGTGATCCGCGAGATGCCATGAAGCTCTCGGTAGATCTAGTCAGACATTGCTTGGCAAGAGCCGAGCCCTCTTAAATTAATTACAGGGAAAAGATATCCTCGCATCCAATTCCCCTGGGACCGCTAAAGCGTCGTCGAGCGACGCAGTCGAGCTTGTTCGAGAGTCGAGCGAAGAGAGCGAAAGAGGGTTCCGTGTACTACTCTCGTTCTACGTTCGACCGAGTGTTTAACCGACGGGAATACTCGTTAAACGAGAAAAAGACTGTCCCTTCCGTGCAAAAATTGCTGTTCGTACGTTTTAAACGATAAGGGGATTCTAAACCGTCTAACTGCGTACTTGGACACTTTGAAATCCGTTTACCGACAGACAACTTTATCCTCGCGGTCTTTATCTTCTGCGAGTAATTAAGATTAGCTGTTTCACTTTTGTAGTACACGTTCCGCTGTTTTATAAAACCTAAGTGATTTATGTCACGAACAATGGTTGATCGTTGATCTCATTAAATATGTTAATTACTACGTGCTTAAGCTTTACAAATTACTTGATTTTCATAATTGTCGTGTTTCAAAACATTTAAAGTTTTAATTGAAAAAGGCACAAATTACTACATTTCCAATTATTCGAATTTCTCACAATTTCAATATTGTAAATGTAATCATTTTTTTAATACCTGTTTTTTTATAGAATTTGAAACTACCGAATTTCAACTTAATTGTAAACATTTTAACGTCACGCTATAAAGAAAATTTTCGAACTGCCAGATTTGTTGGTTTTCGTATTTACAAACCTTAAAATTGTTAAACTGCTGAAAGCATCAATTCCAACACTTTTGACTATTCGAATTTTTAATATCTGAAGTGCTTGAAATAGATTTTAAATGACCTGACACGCTTTTCATATTGTACTTCCCATACTGTTACAAAATCATTAACACTAGGTTTACGAAACCTGTCAAAATTAGGAATCTTACATTTCTTATCTTAAATTATTAAAAAGCCTACGTCAAAGTGCATATCAATCTTCATCAATATAAAGAATCTTTCTACAAATTGCTACATGTATTATCCATTATTTGCATATTTTTATAGTTCATTTTCAAGGTAGACATAAGAGGCCGTTGAGTGTCTGTAAATCTAGTGATAACCCTTTGCGGACGAGTGGCGACTCTCACTCGCCATTTGATGCAGTGCAACAATTTTTAATAAATAATTTTTAACTACAGTTATAGTATTATACGCGTGGAGTTTGAATACCGTGAAACGGACAATATTGGTAATTAATAATAAAAATATGTTTATTACACAAAAATTGATCAAACTTTTTAACCAGAAAGTTTTACAGCCGCTATTTGCTACTGGTAAAAATACTTACGACCGTAAAGGGTTAATAATACGTACAGTAACTGTTATGTAGGTACACAACGAAGTCATGCAGTCTGTTCCACAAGAGCGTGGACGCGATTTCTGCGAAATTTGATGCGCAATACAGCAAAAATTGTACCAGTCCAAACATACAATGTCTCCTCTAATACGTAATAGCCCGAATTCTCTTAATATCATTTCTGTCACTGAGAAGTTAAAGTCATTTCGTGATGAGTGTCGTATACGCTAAACGATTCGAGGTGTTTTCGATGGAAAACAGCGAATGGTGTCAACGTATTGGATTGGCCATCTCAGCCCCCCGATGCCAATCCAATCGAAAATGTTTGGTCTCTCATGAAGTACAAACTCCGAGGAAAGCGTATTTTAAAATTGAAGACGCTAGTTCGCCGTATTCGAGAAATATGGAGATCTCTTCCTGTCTCATACGCTGCAAAGTTGGTTGAAAGTATGCCCAGACGTTGTGACGCAATAATCGCTAATGGTGGTGATTGGACACATTATTAAGCAAGTGCGTATTAGTTCTTTAAATGTACTTTGGGCCTATAAAACCTTTTTTACAGAAAACATTTATTTGCATTCAGATATCGTGTCCACGCTCTTCTGGAACAGACTGTAATACGAATACGAAAGTTAATTTGCAAATAACAAATAATAAAATTGATGAAATAAATATGAAAGCAGGAACAGTGATTGGGGCGGGAACAGGTTGGTAGAAATACTTTACTTTATCAGGGATCTCGTACAGAACGGTAGAGAACAAGCTGTCTGCTAATGCTCGTGTAATCCCATAAGCGGCATAAGTCCCGATGACTGGTCGGAATAATACCGATAGGCCGTTCTACCCTTCTCGTTCTGCTCGAATACGCGTGTACCCGCTTCACTGCTGTCCCGTCACACGCAACCCTTTCTCTACCCGAGCTTACCAATTTTCCAGTTAACTCTGTCTAACAATGTTTCAGTGTTGATCATACGTTCTCTTACCACAGTTGCGAAGCAATGCACTGATCTGTCCTTGACAGAGTCGTCCAAACATTTTACCGTGGCACGCGAATCCTTTTTACCCAAGCTTATCAATTTTTGAACTTAACCCGTTAATGGCTAAATTTTTATTTCAACCCCACTGCGTGGGTTGTCAATTTATGTATCACATACAGGTAACCCTCCTATAACACGGTAGTTAGGTTCCTAGAAAATGCCGCGTTGTGTGAGACCCAAAGCCAGTACAAAAAGGGGGGTTGCGTCCCGAAAACTTATTAAAAACAAATATATTTTTTTTAATTCTACAAGAACAACTTAATGTTTATTAAAAATATAAATGTATGCGGATGTCAAAGATCCTGCAGCAACTGAACTTCTTATTTCTTTTTCATTTGTCTTAATAGTCTGGACTGCTGCTTTCCGCAACAGTGTATGTTTAACACTAGGTTCACGGGACCCGTCAAAATGACGGATCTTAAGTTTCATATTTTCAATTGCAGAAATTATTAAAAAGCTTATGTCGAAATGAATGTTAACCATCATCGAGATAAAGAATCTTTCTGTAAACTGGTATATGTGTTATTCATTGTTTACTTCTTTTTATAGTTCATTTTCAATTTAGACTTAAGTGGTCATCGAACTTCTGTAAATCTAGTGTTAAGACGGCAAACATCGCCGCGAAAGGTTTTTGCAATTTTCTTATCGTGTTAGAGCGAAACCGTGTTATAGAATGCCGTGCTGTAGGAGGGTTCCCGCAATTTATGAACCATGTTATAACGAAACCTTGTTATAGCAGGGCTACCTGTACTTTTACAAATTAGACGACATTGAAGCAAAAAATAATTTTAACAACCAGAATGTAAGCATGTACCGTGTTAAGGTCAACATGCCCTTACATTTGACAATAGATTTGGAATTTGAACATAGATAATTAACCTAAGACTGTCGTCCCATCGAAGGGTTCGCGGACCGTTCCGTGGCAGCCATAAACTCAGGAAACCATAAAGACCCGCGCGTTTTCTATGTAGTTTTCTAGTCATTGTTCGCATTTGGTCGACAGATTAATATTTTAACTTTCGAGCCCGTTATTTCTAGCATGTTTAGTTAAGGTCAGCGCGCTTCTTGATCCTTATTACCTGCCACGGTCCAGGAGCAAAACGTAGAATATTTGCGAGTGGAGGGGCCCACGTAGGGCGTTAACTTTGTTGCCCTTCCACAATTTGTATATTTGTACTTCGCCAATTAGAACGATGCACCCCCGTCAAGTCTACCCGATCGAGTTGACATCGGATAGATTTGATAGAATCTCTAGCAGTTAAAAATTGTAGCCACACGAATAGATAGAAAATAGAATAGTAATACACATAGTAGAATTGTAGTTGAATAAAGAACATAGTCATTCGTATAGTTCAAAGATAGATAATTGTATAGTCCCGATTAATCGGGTGGTCCTTCGAGATTGTGATAATAAACCTAGTCGGCACACCACGTGCAATATTCACCAAAGCTCGAAAGAATTTATTTCTACCACGAGCGTTAACATACCGAATGCACATTTTATTTAATATAACGTTGTTGCAAGTGATAAAAGAAAAATGTATGTAAAAATGTATATGCAAATCCCCGTTTGGGGATCGTGGCAGCAAATGGGTCAACTCTTTACGATGTAACTTTGGTAAACGTTGATAAAGTGGGACTCTGTTCCTATGACCTTGATATACATCATTAAGGATATGTTCCTGAGTAACTCTTCCACGTAACTTCATAGTCGCTCATTGTCCATCAAATAGTTATTAACGATAAAATATTTGTAAACATTTATTTTTAAGTAATAAACTTATGTTAGACTTTTACGTAATCTGACAACGAAAAGCAAGTTGACAAACATACAAATCTATGCATCCACAAATTCTCACATGGTTAAATCACAAACTTTTCAAATGATTCAACTCCAAGGTTCACTAATTTCTACATTTCCAAATTTTTCAATTTTCATAAGCTCAAGTTTCAGAATATTCTGATTTAAGAATTGTCGTGTTTTCGAATTCTGAAATTCTTGTATTGTCACATTTCTAATAGCCTCAAATTGCTAATTCTTCCTAATCTATAGAAAACAGACAAACAATTACTCTGCTTAACACTTTTCAAATATAGATGTGTTCCAGTTTTCTGCGGTCTAACTTTATTAACATATTCTAGTCTTAAAAATAAAAAGAGAGCATTATATGAACATTATTAAAAAGTTGTAACAAAAATACGAAAGGCCAACGGAATGCTTTGTTAGATATCGCGTACAGGCTTTTCCAGTTTTCTTTGTACAACGTTACTAGTAAGTTCTATAAATACAAATGTAGAGAAATACGAACGTAATCTCACGAACAGCCCATCCTATATAACATATTTTTATCATTTTTATTTATAGAACATGCTGGTACACTATTACATACAAAATTACATATTTAAAGTTTTTAAAAAGATATGGAAGTCGACATTGTTAGTACTTAGTATCGAAAGAGAATATTGTCCATTATCATTTTGTACATTCCTCGCAATCTTTCGATAAAACATATAACAGCCCATTCTATATAACATATTTGTATCATTTTTATTTATAGAACATGCTGGTACACTTTTACGTACAAAATGGGACACAGTGTATGTGTCGTCGGAAAACAAAGAGATCTGATATCATTTGATATTTTTGTTACAACTTTTTAATGCATAACATATAATATCGTTCATATATCATATTTTACTTATTTTTGCACACGGAATTTGTTGGTAAAATATGTCGGAAAAAGACTTGAATATCTTGTATGACAACAAATTGTTTAAACTTGACAGATACTCGGTGACTTTAATCCCTCAATGATAACTCGAGTTGGTAGCATACTTCGATACCGAAAACAAACTAATTCTGATCTGTATTTCATCGTGCAGTATGCAAGAGCCGAAACCTGCAGATTCAAAAAAATCTCGAAAAATATTAGTAATTGCATATATCTTTCCCAAATATTTTACAAGAGAAACATATTTTTTCTTAATTACATAGAGTGTGCGTCACCGTCAGGTGGTTAATAATACAATTATTAATCATAACGCTAATATTTTTCATTTTCATAATGCTCGTTGCTTGGTTGCATTAACACAAATTTCATATAATAGTCAATCAGTTTTTGTTCTATAAATCAATAACATATTTCAGAATTTTTGTAGATATTAACATAGTCACTTAACTAGATAGTATACTATAGTTATAACTGTTATATTATGAACATAGTGGTTAATGTTTAACAAAGAAAACATCCGGACGAAATCAGCATTTAACAGGGAATCACTCAATTGTCCCTACTGATGTAAGAAAGTCCGTTTTAGCGACACGATAGTCACCACGGTATGCAATATGGTTTCTCTTCTCGAATTACCCGCTCCACAGTTTTTCAGTCTCACGATACGTCAGCTTTAAGAGTAGTTTGTTGTACGTAAATGCTGAAAGTAACACGAGTTGGAAGGAAGAAACGCGATACCGTGGCAAATTTTTAATACGAACCATCTACTGTATCAATGGTTTATCTGCCGTCGATTCTCTTATTGTACAGTTAACTTGCCCAATATGAATCCTCTTCTAATATGGGATCTTTGCTAATTCGAGTCCTTTTCTAATACAAGATCTATTACGATTTTCTATTACGATTTTCGTATTAGACCCTCTTCTGGGTCTATACATTTTCCTAATATAAGGTTTATTCCAGTATGAGAGTTGTGTTAATCTGAATCGTCTCCTAATATGAGATCTAGTCCAATATGAGGTTTATGATAATCTGCAACGACTCCTAATATGAGACCTATTCCAGTATGAGCTTTATGCTAATCTGTATCGTCTCCTAATATGAGATCTATTCCAATATGAGTTTTATGATAACCTGCAACGACTCCTAATATGAGATTTACTCCAGTATGAACTTTATGCTAATCTGTATCGTCTCCTAATATGAGATCTATTCCAATATGAGGTTTATGATATCCTGCAACGACTCCTAATATGAGATCTATTCCAGTATGAACTTTATGCTAATCTGTATCGTCTCCTAATATGAGATCTATTCCAATATGAGGTTTATGATAACCTGCAACGACTCCTAATATGAGACCTATTCCAGTATGAGCTTTATGCTAATCTGTATCGTCTCCTAATATGAGATCTATTCCAATATGAGGTTTATGATAATCTGCAACGACTCCTAATATGAGACCTATTCCAGTATGAGCTTTATGCTAATCTGTATCGTCTCCTAATATGAGATCTATTCCAATATGAGGTTTATGATAACCTGCAACGACTCCTAATATGAGACCTATTCCAGTATGAGCTTTATGCTAATCTGTATCGTCTCCTAATATGAGATCTATTCTAATATGAGGTTTATGATAACCTGCAACGACTCCTAATATGAGATCTATTCCAGTATGAGCTTTATGCTAATCTGTATCGTCTCCTAATATGAGATCTATTCCAATATGAGGTTTATGATAATCTGCAACGACTCCTAATATGAGACCTATTCCAGTATGAGCTTTATGCTAATCTGTATCGTCTCATAATATGAGATCTATTCCAGTACGAGGTTTACGCTAATCTGTATCGTCTCCTAATATGAGATCTATTCGAGTATGAGCGTTATGCTAATCTGTATCGTTACCTAATATGAGATCTATTCGAGTACGAGGTTTATGCTAATCTGCATCGTCTCCTAATATGAGATTTACTCCAGTATGAGCTTTATGTTAATCTGAATCGTCTACTAATATGAGATTCACTCCAGTACGAGGTTTATGCTAATCTGCATCGTATCCTAATATCAGACTTAATGTGATATGAGGTCTATCCTGATCCGTGTGCTGTCGTCATATAAAATTTGTTCTAATATGAGATTTATCGTAATGCGAGACCTCTAACATAAGACCTCATCCAACAAGAGATTTACCCTAATATGAGATCTTATTCAGCACAAGACCTCATCTAAAAAGAGGTTTGTTTATCCTAACGTAAGACCTTCTCTAACATAAGACCATATCTGACATGAGATTTTTTTTTAATACGAGACCTTATTTAACGGAAGACCTTATCTATAAGAGATTTATACTGATGTTAAACAACGTCTAATAGGAGATTTGTCGTAATGTTAGACCTCATCTAATAAGACATTTATTCTAACGTGAGACCTACTCTAACGGAGGATCAATATAAGACTTCTAATACAGGATCTAACTTAATCTGCATCCTCTCCTGACACGAAACTTATTCTAATGTGAGACGTTCTGCAATATAAGATCTCTCATGATAAGAGACTTCTTCTAGCATAACACTTCTACAGACCTCACACTTTATACACAATTATGGTAAATATTTAGAATAAGGGAACCATCTCCGATTTCGATCACCTTGAAATATGTTGTCAAGTTCGCCATTCTGAACAACTTTTTGTTATGCATCTGATAGTCGGACTCTTAGTTTTCCAGATATTTGAAAAAAATAGCACGCTTTACTGCCAATATTCCCAAAAGTGAATAAATTGCAACTAGGGTTTCCTATATTGGTTCGGAGGGCTTGTCCCACCCTTCGCCCGCGATGACAATAACCACAAACCCCTTTAGGACGTACTTTTTTAGGCGCTTTAAAAACACCTATAGGGATTACAGAAAGGACAGTATCTAAGAAAGTAATAGCGTAAACACATTGTATGTGGGTCAACGAGCGCAAGTCAAACATGTACACTCCCCAGGCAAGGAATACAAATATAGTCAAAAATTTAAAGGTATCGTTGGGGGAGGGGCTGCGTCCCTCTTCATAAAAAATATAACCTAACCAAACTTAATTATGGAAATAAGAAGGTGGAAACGATAAACTCGCTGAGGTTGGTGCGTAAAGCACATTTTGACCCATTTTAGTTTTTCGCTTCTAGGGAGGAGAAGGGTTGTGATGACCACCATTGGAATGGCCACGTGAAAGGCTATTTATGGTATAAAGATCGGCTCGATCGGAGGTTGTCCCATTTTCTAGAACCAACTAAAAATGTAGCCTTAATATAACTATTTTCTCAAAATCTCGAAAACTAAAAGAGTCCGACTATTACATGTATAACAAAAAGTTGTTAAGAATGATGACCTTGACATTATATTTCAAACGTGATCGAAATCGGAGGTGGCTCTTTTATTCTAAATATTTACCACAATTATTTATTATCCTTACATTACCATTCATTATTGTACGATTACATTAATCACAACTCGTATTTGGAAATCCGACGACTAAAAATTTATTCAAAAACCGTTCGAAAGAACTTATCCAACGCGCTCGATAATTTCAATTTGTCGAAATAAATCTCCACGCCGATGTTCCCTAATGATTCAAATTACGATGTTTATGAATAGCGTTAGACAACTTACGCTATCTACGAAGTCTCTGAGTTTAACAAAATGAATATTCTGTATGGATGTAAATGATGATTTTTTAACTAATCCGTTCTCACGGCATCTCGTGCTACCAACAAAGAGCTCGGTGTTCGAAATGAACAGAATTATGAGTGTTTGCGTAAAAAGGTTAAGGTATCTGGCAGAGGATCGTTTCGCGATCGTCGAAACGTCGTGAAGAGGGAAAAGGCGAGAGGACGAGGTCGAGGAGGAAGAAGGCGAATCTGTTAGGCCGGTATAATTTATTTAATTATATCGAATTCGCGTTGAGAAGCGCGTGCCTGAAGTTCTCACGGTAGGGGCACACAATAAGGACATTCATTCGGGGGCAATGTTGCCCCGGACAAGCGGTGTTTCTCCTTAGGTCTTAATCGTTCGCCACGGAATGCGAGTTTAATGCAAAAGAGGACACAGGCGGCTTGTGTTTGACTTTGCTTATATTTTCTCTGGCTGTCCTCGCGACACCGAGCCACTTACTTTACGAGCTGTTCGATACCACCTCCTTCACCTTCTTATTCCTTTTATTTTTCTTCTGCTGCTTCTTGTTCGACGGTCTCCCTTCTCTACGGCTTCCTACGATCTTGCGAAATCTCCCCAGCAATTCTTTACGCTAATGATACCACCGTCTCCGTTTGCTCGGTCTACCCTGTATAATTAAATCGAGTATGGATCGTTAAGTGTACTTTTATGTAACCATCGATGTTGGATAATAACGTAATGAGAAACTGTTAAAACTTTGATATACAGGTAGCCCTCCTACAACACGGAATCTTATAGCACGGTTTCGCTATAACACGATTCATAAATTGCGGGAACCCTCCTACAACACGGCATCCTATAACACGGTTTCGCTCTAACACTATAAGAAAATTGCAAAAGCCTTTGTACAACACTGTACTTCTTCGGCCGAGCGATGTTTGCCGTCTTAACACCAAATTTACGGAAGTTCAATGGCCACTTAAGTCTAAATCGAAAATGAACTATGAAAAGAAGTAAAGAATGAATAATACATACAGTCATGTACAAAATTAAGTGGACGTTGGATTATGTGCTACAACTGCGAGAACACCAACTTCGTTTCCTTCATCAGTTGCTCTTTTACGACAACTGCTTTTACGCGTATCCAAATTCCCGGTTTCTTTTCATTTTTACCACATCGAACACCTTCTATGATATCTGTAAGTTTACTTAAAAACCATATTTGACCTTGCATGACCTTGAGCGATAGCTTGTTGAAGTCTTCTCAACACCGGCTATCACATGGTGATAAAAAAAAACATACCATTCCATTTAAAAAAATGGTCATGACCTTCAAATCTCCTCTATGCCTCCACCCAGGTAAAAAATATATGTATCATAATATGTCCCCCTTTGCACCGTTCAAGTATCGTATATGACATTTGTTCATATTATTACAAATAACGACAATATTCAAGGTGGACAAAGTTATTGCCCCACCCTGTATGCTCTACACTGTATAAATTTTTCCTTCATCCTTTCTAATAATTCCTAACTCAAATAGCCATTTGTAGCCAATATAAACTTGCAGCACCCACTACGAGATATCTCGTAGTTGGCAGTTAACCCTTTGCGGGCCAATGCCTTGCGTTTCTCCTGCCTGGTAGAAAGAATTCAGATAAATAGGTTGGTTTGAAGATGTTTTCATTTCTTCGCCACTTGTAATAAATTAAGAATATGTTTGTTACGCATCCTGCATAATTGCAATACATTTTATTGTAAACCCACTTCTTGACATATTTTCTAAATTAATAAAGGAGCTGTAGGTAAAATAAAGCACGACCCGCAAAGGATTAAAGGGTTAAATGCACGTGGTAGTAGTGGACCCATGTGCATTGCGGTTCATATGTTACGCATAGTACAAGTTCGTCTCATAAATAATCGTGCTGTCCGAGAATTTTTCTTATACAATTTATGATTGTAATGATTATTGTCGTGTCAATTATTTTCTATATTTCACCAAATAGCCTAATTGTTCCTACATTTCATTACGTAGGGCGTTACACGAGAAACATCACTGCATGAAACAGTTGGCGTAATATATCCACTTCGTTATATGGATATACTGCCTCTATAATTTCATATTACATGAAAGTCTACTGTTGTTGCGTACTCTTTTCCTTCGCAGTGAAGATGAAACAAGTACAAAACAGTTCGAATTTAGTGGACTGTATTTCAAGGTGGTGTATGTGAAATTAGGAGGGATTTTGATAGGTATTTTTACTCAAGGCTCGCTGATGTATGTTAATAGGTTTCAAGTTCCAACAATATGTATTCCAATTGTAACAATCTATATTCAACTTCTCTCAATATTCAAGTTCTTTCAATCTATAATCAAGTTCTGTCAATATTCTAGTTCTTACAATATTCAATTTCTAACAAATGTTCAATTGCTGACTATATGTTGCTGCGTCGACGTATATATGGGTTTTTTGGTAGGCGTTTACTAAATTCATCATGTTTGCTATTGGTGTTTCTAGATTCTCTTTTACCAAGTAGAGTGGTGGTATTCTAATAAGAGTGGGGTCTTCGCTCGCGGTAACTAAGGTACCGTTCTACTCCGAGTGTCCCTTCGAGGGTGTCTAAACTTTGACCGTAGTAAGTAATAAAGCCAAGGATCGACTTCTATCCAACATGTGTAAACTATGAACTTTAAGACTATGTTCGCATGGTCATGTTCACAAAAAGCTAATGAAAATGTATTTACTGAGTACCGGGTCCTTGGACATTACTGCTGCTACGGTAGAAACGCTTAACACTACTTCTACCAAGAGGTGTCAAAAGACACCTTTCAAATTTTAACATAAAATTATTCTCTATGGTGAATCGTTTCTCCACAATTAATTTTTTTACATTTCATACAATGGTTGTTAAATTAATTCAGCGATGTCATTTTTCTCCAGCTAATTTCGCTTTTTGCATTTTAGTGTACACCACTGCATTGATTGTATATCAGAGTGCTCCATAAGTTATTCCCTGTTTTGATAGACATTCATACACAATATTTATAGTTTAAAGTTGATTCGTTACATTAACTGTTCAGCTGTGTCAACCTTCTCTATCTCTCTATCCCATTTTGTGTCATATTACAAAAAGGAAGAAACTTATGTGACCCTAATATTTTGTAACTTGATGAATTAAATAATCTCCAATAAATACACACCAGTGTATCAATAAATATGTTCCTCAAATTATCTATGTTTAACTCATAATTTGAAATCCCAACCAGTTTCGGCAATGATGTTATTCAAAAGGCATCAAAAGACAACTTTTGGTTGAAATGTGTATACACAAAATCGTGGTAGAAATAGTGTTAAAGATATAAATGTACCAAAGGCTATTTACAGAATTATAAAGAGGGTTCGCGACACGACAACTGTATTTTATAATAAATCAAAAAATTTATGCGTCGATACGAACGAGTCGATGAATTCGAAAGATCGATACGCGGTGTAAAAAAAAAGGAACGCAAAAGTATCAGCGATCTAGGGAAGCTTTACGGTCGAACGCTTAGAGCCGGACGCGAAACCACACTTCGACTCAATGGGGTATAGAGCCTCGGTGGTGGAGGATAGGTAGTAATACGCAAACAATATAGGTTGAAGTTGGGTAGTGAACAGGTCGATGTGACCGAGGAGAGTACCCCATTGCGCCTACTCTGTATGAAATATCAACCACCGTGAAACTTGAACGCCCTGAGAAACTTTGGCCCATCCTTGCTCGACTCTCACTTTCGTTCAATCACCAATCTGCTGTCTGGCCGCCAGAAGTTCCGTGACTGAAAAATCTTGAGAATTTCTATCAGAAACCGAGAATACTGGCTCACCAGAATTCATCAGGGTTTGCATTACGTTCTTCGATACAGTCAGACACCTCTTGACGGTGTCTCGGTATTACGGAGTTATCTTCTAATTATACAGGGCTGTTAGATTACTGGAGGTGCAAGCGAAAAGATGGTGACTCTGTATGAAAAAATAAATCGAAAATGTATTGGGAGTACAAATTAGTTCGGTCCGTTTTTTTGTTTAACCATAGTGATTGAAGTTTTGATAGAAATTCAAGTGCAATAATTGCATCTTCGGTCTTGTATTTGGATAAATAAATCTGGTCTTGCTGGCGACGATTGCTTGCTGAATGAAATAGGAAAATATATAGGATAACTTTTTCACGCAAACAAAAAACTAGAAATGTCAAATGAGGAAGAACCCTTCATGGCAAACGTAATTCCTTTACTCGAACATTTTTTTGCCTGTTACGATTATTTTACGAATAAAATTCGATGTTAGCAATAATTAATGCGATAAATAAGTACTTAACAGTAAATGTTAAAAAATAAAGCAAGAAAATGTAGATAAATTTTCTTATTCTCTGTTTTGTTTTATTTAAGTTCAATGTTTTCTTCTGAAGACGAGCTCGTTCCTCGACGAAGAATTCTTCAGCGTCAATATTCACTGAACTATCCCTGAGTGTATCAGTCCTTTGCTACAGCGTTGCTTTATGAAAAAGTTGTAAAATTAATAAAGAATTCAACGACCTATCTAGTCCTCCTCTTCTCGTCCTGGCCAGCTCCAACCTTCTAAGGGGCTGCTGCTCCGTTTGAATTATGAATATATGAAAATTCTAACGAAACGCGTCTTATTTATTACGAACATTGTTATGGTATATGTAGACAATAGATGCTTATGTTACGAAATTGTATGATGTTATAAATTTTGAGTGGTTTGCGATGGTTATTATAAAAATTGAAGGCAGAAATTTCGGATGTGATTTAAGATACCTTGATATAACCTTGAAATATTAAAGATGAAAATGTAATATCGGTTCAAGAATCATCAGAAATCACTGTAATAACTTTGAACAATTAAACGTGAAAATACGTAATCTCAATTAAATAATACCGAAGACGTTCTAAGTACGAGTTGAGAAAATTAAGAAATGTCTAACATTCCGTTTAGAAAATAGCAGAGATGTCCTTATTATAACTTTTATAATTGGAAGGTATAAATAAGCATTTAATTAAAAAAAAATAATAGAAATGATTTGAATATATTACAACCTTGAAAAATGAAAATTAAAGATATAACATTCAATTTAAAAAGAATCAGAGATAACCATAGTATGATCTTGACATATTAAAAATAAAAATATAAGTAAAATTTAATTGAAAAAGTACAAGAGATGTCTTTAACATAATCTTGAAGGTGAAGAAAACTGCAGCATTCAAGATTAAAAAATACTAAAATTAATCTTAATATAACCTTGAAAAGTTGAAACTAAAAATACAGTATTTCGTTTGAAAATATTACAGGTGGTTTTAGTATGACCTTGAATAATCGAAATTTGAAAAAATTGAAAACTGTATATGTTTTCTATATTAAGTTTTTAAAAATTCTAAAAACATAATTTACAATTAACAATAATACAATTTACAATTTGCAATCATTATAAAATTATACTATTTTAGAATTGCAGGATTGTAAAATAGTACAGTAGTAAAATTGTAAAACTGAGAAACTATAAAATTTTAGACTTGTAAGACCGTAAAATAGTGAAATTGTAATATTATGAAATTGAATGATTACAAATTTTTAAAGTTTTAAAATCGTGGTACTGTAAACATAAAATAAACGTATAATTGCAACATTGAAAAATTGTAAAGTTATAAAATTATATCTTAAAAATTATTACAGTTTATAATAACAGTTATACATAATTTATAATAATAATTTTATAAATTGTCAAAAATTGTTAACTATTTTTTTCACGTATATTTCACGTATTTATATCTTACCACCTATCGTTCAGTACTCGGATCAAGCAGTACCTATTCCAAAACGCCTCATTTACAAAAACTCACAAAATATTTTAATATCAATACTCCAAACTCGTTTCATTTAATATGCAACTTGTCGTTTATATAGGGATCACTTCTTGCCGTGATATGCGCAAGCTCGGCATACATGTCGGATTCTGTAGCCGTAATTGTTAAACTAATATTGAAACAGACGATTCGGGAGCCACCGCTTTTATGTCCCCGTTTGTACTGGCGGACTTCCGCCGTGGGATAATACGGTTAACCACGCTGGCCATTAGTCTTTCCACAATCGATACACGCCGGCTGTTACAGTGAAAATCGACGTTGATTATCATCCAACAACCTCGATGGCTCTCGTCCACTTTTCTGCTCTTCATTTTCTACTGACTTTAAAACTAATCGAAGATGCCATATCGTTATTTTCACGTATTACGTGCTCTTATATTTCGCAACTGACAAATTATACGCGTATCAGTGGATGGGGGTGGGTCATTAATTTGTTTTTATTATTTATAAATGTTATACAGATCGCCCGATTCAAAAAAATGCCCGTGTTATGGTGTTCGGGTTTAATAAAAAGTGAAACAAAATAATATATGAAAGTACTTGAATATAATATAAAAAGATAATACAAATAACATTGCTTATAAATAATATGAAAAGTCTTTGGTACAAACGCACGTGGTCACTGTCTTACAATCGCAGTGGAAGTGAACGATTTATAAAAAAGGAAAATCGACGATCGCAACTCGCGCAAAAACTGTAGAAAACCGAAAGCCCCTATGTACTTCCGCTGCCAACCTAATATTAGCAAATGGGGCGAACAATTCTTTCTTCATATGCTATTAATTATGTTATGTTATGAAAGAAAGAACTAGTACGAAAAGGGAAGTTAGATTCCAAAAATTGAAAAAAAAAACATCCTATTATATTTTCATAATTAATACGATGAATAAAGATATTTATATTAATCGTATTAATACGATGCATATCTTTATTAAAATATTCTGAAGAAGCAATTAAGCAATGCTTTCTTCGTCGTCACTAATTGTAAGCTCTATTGACCGATTCGCGAACCGTGTTAGAGTGAATCTGTGTTACAAGTGTCGTGTTATATGGGGGTTACCTGTATGCAAAAGAGACAAAATATATCGAATTGCAGTAAATAAAATAGGGTCGTTATCGAACAAATTAATATATCTAGTTAAGCGGTCAAATTACCGTTTTACTAAGTTCTTCGAGTTAAAAAATTTGTTAACATGGTTCCCTCAAAATCTGTGTTGATTGACATCAAAACAAAGAATTCATTTGTTTTCAATTCAAAAGTAAACATGTGTTATGCGCTGGTATAATAATATATGATAACAGGTTTAGTGTTAATAAAATTCAATAACAGAAAAGCATATACCTAAAATTATAGTTAATAACAATGAAAATTAAGTTTTTCAATGTTTATTATGTAATAAACAATTTTTTCTTTGCGTTAACACTATTCCAAGGTGATTAACATTAGTGAATTAAAAGCGGAATGCTAGATGGGTTAGGAATAATATATGTATTAATATCGATTCAATTAATCCAATTGATTGATTCAATTTATTCCATCATCACTTGAAGGAGAAATTGAGGTATGCAAAAGGATTCAAAAGAATGTTCAGTTTGACTATCCCGGCAGTAAGAATACATAGTTTAAGTTCTGTGCATAAAGGAGCGGGAAATATAAACCAAGCGAATTTCATTTCATGCCAAATTTTAATAATTACAAGTGTTTGTCCTCAATTTTCAGTATATTACTAATATCGGCCACCGGAACATTTACATCACGTCTACAACATTAAACAGTTGAAAAAGGGGAGGGATATACTAAAATTAATACTCTGTAAAATATATTTGAAGAATATATATTACAGAAATGATTACACCTAATTCTCTTTCTACACGAATTTGTTGGGAACGTATCTATCGTGTAAAAAGAGAATTAGGTGTATTACAAATAACTTATAACGAAATCACGATCTAGTTATTACAAGAAAATACAGACGAATGTGTTACAGGGAGGACAAAATATTTATTCGTATTCGTTAGAATCTACAAATAAATAACAAAGTAGTTCTTATACATAAATAACAGACAAATAAATTGCAGATGTAAAGCATTGTTTTATGTACATAATCTGTGTAAATTCATTGTTCGGAACAGAACGTCGTATTCTCAACCTATGTCATTTGGCATAGCCATTTAAATTGTATTATTCTGTCTCACTCTAAAAGTGGTTTCTTTGTTAGAGTGTCACCTCTTGTTATATCTACTCTTTGACAAGCTCTCACATCGAGAAGCGAGCCAGCTAACTTGCCGCAACACAATCCACTCTCTGCTTCCAGTTTGAACGTCTCGCCTTCTACCACTTTTCCACTTCGTATCACGCTTCTCCTTCTTTGACGTGTTATTCGCGTCAGTTTTGCGAATTACTGAGCTTGTCTTTCTACGTGCCAACCGTATCACGTTGAAACGCATCTATGTTACGGTGTTAGGTTAGGTTTGGTGTTGCGACCATAGTTACACACCAATTTTTTATTACTTGGTATCGTTAATTGTATACTGACTATGTGCAATTTGTTTTCGGTCTGGTGATACAAGTTTTGTATCTGTACATTCATGTTCTTTTAACTCCTCCATGTAATGAGACATACACTTAATTTTAGAAGTAACAACGATTGAACTATTACAACTATATATGTTATATTTTATATGTATCTAAAATATTTGTATTTTATCAAAAAGCAGTTAAATCGTTGCTACCGTTTAAACTTCACTTTAAATTGATCCTTATACTGTAAAATATTTTAGTTAAGTAAATAATGAATATAGTTTAAACATCAGTCACGCCACAATTAAGAACAAAGTTGAAATATACAGGGTGTCCCAAAAGTGTTGAAGGAGCCGGAAATGGGAGGTAGGTGGAGTCATTCAGAACAACTTTTTCATTTGCAAAAATGTCGTATGGGGCTTCATTTTTAAATTATTAACGAAAAACACCGACCAATCAGAGCGCGAGAATCGCGCGCGCTCGGAGGCAGAGGTGTAGGCGCGACTTATAATTGGCCGTGGTCGCAATCGAATCCCGAGGCGCGCGATTCTCGCGTTCTGATTGGTCAGTGTTTTTCGTTCATAATTTAAAAATGAAGCCCCTTACGACATTTTTGCAAATGAAAAAGTTGTTCAGAATGACCCCACCTACCTCCCATTTCCGGCTCCTTCAACACTTTTGGAACACCCTGTATATGTGCCCATAATTATGAAAGTGGTTTAAGTCAAAATTAAAAAAAAAGGGTTTATCTGTAATTTCGCACCACAATTACTTTCATTATGTACCACAACTAAACCCTCCAGTTCTTCAGGAACATTTTAACACTAGATTTACGGAAGTTCAATAACTACTTAAGTCTAAATTGAGAATACACTATGAAAAGTAGTAAACAATGAATAATACATATACAAGTTTGCAGAAAGATTCTTTATCTCGATGATGGTTAACATTCATTTCGACATAAGCTTTTTAATAATTGTCGCAATTGAAATAAGAGACCTAAGATCCGTCATTTTGACGGGTCCCGTAAATCTAGTGTTAAGAACCTCAAAAATCATATTACAAGCCTAAAATGATAAAAATGCATTACCTTTTACAAATAATTAATGTTCATGAATTATTTCAATTAAAATTATTGTTTCTAGTAAAACTCGTAATTTTTTATTCCCATAAGTCATCTATAGGTGATGCAGTTAATTTTGAAAATGGACTAGTCAATTCAAACTTTAAAAACAACATTTCTGTACGAGAATCACACATAATTTTATGTTCATAACAAATTTTCATTAATCGATACTAATAGAATCCTATTTGAAAATGTTGCATGATATAAAAATATTTTTTAATCCATTAAATATCTTGAAACAAGAAATATATAACTTAGACCACTTTCATAATTATATTCACATATAAGTGAACGATGCAACATAGATTTCACGGAAATCACCTTAAAAAATCTTTTAACTTTAAATAAGAAATTTGTGAAATAGTCAATCATTGATAAGAAGTATTTATTTTATTTTGACCGATAAGGAATAAGCGTTTTAATTTGATTTATAAGAAATATTCATTTGTACTCGTAATTATTAACAAGTGTTACAAACGATTACCATATATATTGCCATTAAAATCCGTGAAAATAAATGGGTTATAATTGCACACCAGAGAAACCACGCAGTTTAACTCTTTGCGGTCCTGTGTCGTGTATGGCTGGACATGCCGTTTCTCTTTGATCGTAGAAATAATTCGGATAAATATGTTGATTCAAGACGTTTTCATTTCTTTACTACTTGTAACAAATTAGAAATATATTTGTTACGCAATCTGGATTATTAGAATACATTTTATTGTAAACCCACTTCTTCATCTATTTTGTAAGTTAATTAAGGGGCTGTAGGTAAAAGAAATTAAAGACCGCAAAGGGTTAAGCCACCGTGTATCTGCTTATTATATTTTTTATGGGAGTCTATTCCGTTCTTTATTTCCAAACTGCACACGCGAACAAAAAACAAAGTTCAAATGGAAATGGTTAATAAATGTAAAAGAGTGAAAAAGGCAGGAAAGGACCGAGAAAGTAGAGGTTTCCTAACATGGCAGACGGAACGATTCGAGAATCGCGCGATCGTTGGGCATCACGATCACGGCAGCTGACAGTCGATCCTGCGATCTTAATCTGGTCAACGTACCCGCGAGAAGAACGACGAGAAAGACGGCGATAAAACGAGGGATGGACGAACAGAGAAAGAGGGGAAAAAATCGGTAGCTGGTTGATTGGGAGGAGACGGGAATCCGTCTGTCGGTTTATACGCTCGAGAGACCGGATCAAGAAGCTTGAATAATTCATTGAGAAAGCGAGACTCCTCTACTTTAGCCTCGGTGCAAGCACTGACGTTGTTCCTTTCCTGTTTCAACTGTTCGTCCCCTTGTGTCCCCGTTGCCTCCACTATCCCTGATATCCTGTACAGTCAACAGCAAATCTGCCTTCCCTAGGGAAAATTTGACAACCGAGGGTGAACACCTCGGTTCATTCGCCAAGTCAGCAAATATTTAGAATTTGGAACAAAGAAAAACCTACGGTCAATCGTTAATAAACGAATGAAAAGAGGACCAAGGAGAGTACCTTGAGGAAAGTCAAAGCATTGAGGGTGTATTCTAAGAGAAAAGAATTATTAAGAAATATACAAGGTGTCCCACAATTATGGTACGAGCCGGAAAGAGGTGGTAGGTGGGGCTATTCCGAACAACTTTTTCCTTTGCAAAAATGTCGGGTGAGGCTTCATTTTTAAATTATTAAGGAAAAACACCGACCAATCAGAACGCGAGAATCGCGCGCGCTCAGTGGCAAAAGTGTAGGCCCGAGTTATAATTGGCCGCGGTCGCGATCGAACATATGGCGCGCGCGATTCTCGCGTTCTGATTGGTCGTTGTTTTTCCTTTTTAATTTAAAAATAAACCCTCATTCGAGATTTTTTCAAAGGAAAAAGTTGTTGAGAATAGCCCCACCTACCACCCCTTTCCGGCTCGTACCATAATTGTGGGACTCCCTGTATATCATATCTTCCATTATTTTACAAATACAATATTTTTGCAATACAACGTCCTGCATTTTTCTTCTATCGTTTTTCTATTACGTTCTTCTGTTATTGTAGCGTCCCTTATATTGGGGAGATCCGAAGTCAATTGTTACACCGTACAATAAGAAAAAAAACCGGTGACCATTTTAGCGTACTGTAGATAAATTCTGACCAGCGTAAATTTATTGTACAGGCACCTCCTAAACGCGACGACCCTAACAGCCAAATTTTTAGTTTACCTGACAACGGTCAAGGGTCCAAACTATAAAACCTCTACGTCACGAGTTCCTGGTTTCTCCAAAAGCTACTGACGTCACATTTAGGCAATCACTCAAAATCCCACATCAGTATTTTGACACCAATCAGGTGATTTTCTATTTTTCCGCCTCCGACTATATTTCCGCGAATCATAGACTACACCCCATCATACACATCTACACGAGTTTACCTACACGACATTTTTGCACCTCTAAGACAGAACACAAGTGACCTTCAAACCGAAACAATCTAACAATCTTCCGAGTCAGATCTAATCGAATACATATAAATCATTTTAACCGATTAACCATGTTTATCAGAAATTAGACAAATAAAATCCAACTTCAACCAATTCTATATAACCTGCAATTTCATTTAACTCGCGACTTTACCCGCATCTAAAGGGTATTATCTACCGTGCCGCCTTCAAAAATCGAAAAACGAAGAGCACGACACAACAGTTATTAAAAATTCAGTGCAAGAATCGAACGTCGAGGTTTTACAAAAAGAAACCTCGTTATAATTGAAACTTAATAACTGTTACAGTTTATAAGCATTTCTAATTAACAACGAATTTGCAATTCCATTTAACGAAAGAAGATAAGTAACATAAAGATTTTCAAACAAGGTCCTTTCGTATGAAAATCATACTTTCTTTCCTGAGGCTATGGCAAGAATTTTTCTCGAGTCCGAAGAGAACATTTTCTCTGTCAGTGCAGCCGTGAAACGTTCTTAGGTCCTTAACAGCTAGAAGGTGGAGGCAAAGAAAGGAACCGTCTTTTGAGGTTCTTTTCCCTGCCTAATTGCATCGAGTGTCTTAATCAGCATGTAAGCTACCTAAAGTCAAAGGTTCCGAATAGGGGAAAACGAGGAGAAAGGAGCTTCTCGTCGTTCTGCATCTCAAAGGATGAATTTTAAAAGTGTGTTAAGCCGCTGGCATTATGCCCGCTGTATTTATCCTTCTCGAATATGAATTTAGATTGTGGCTTAGATGTATTGTGCCTCTACTCGTTTCTGCCTACGGGATCAAAAAGCACAACCTATACTTTTCCACGTCCTTCCCTTCTCATTTCCTGTTAGCAGCTTCAGTAACCTTTAGTAATGACTTTAAGCGTTGAATTTTTTCCTTTAAATACATGTATTATTGTTAAAAAAGTAATACACGGTGTTCGAATGTTTATTCTTCAACAAACAAAAGGTATTTGTATTTGTAAATACTACACAATGGTAGTCCATACAATGCAAATAATAAATTAAATAAGGAGAATTGAAATTTTCTGTATGAACTTTAATACTATAGGTTAGAACTAGATGACTACAATCTATTATGGTTTCTTGACCACTGGCCTCTTCCCGATTTTCCTGACCCTTGGTGTTTGGGGAACAGTGCTATCAATCTGTAGATCTGTTTTCTTTCTTTCTGATTGTCATTCCTGATTGTATCGATTTTTACTTGAGTTTATTTGTAGGTGCGTTTGAAATCGTAATCCCCAACATATGGTAACTAAATATACATAGAATACACTGGAGGATTATTTTCCTGTATGTACTTGTCGGTTACGTAGATTGTTTCGTGATATTCGTGAAATCGTTCTTTGTTTACTTGTTCTTTTTCGAACACCTTAACCCCTTGTGCTACGATTTATTCAGCAAGTGCGTCAGACATAACGAACTATTAATTGCTGCAACATTAAAGTGATTAAAGAAATTTCGAATGTCAAGATTGTTTCCCATTTAGTGATCCTCGGATGCGCAAATTACGATTATACCGAAGTTAAACATTCAAGCGTATTAAAAATATTAACAATGTCTACCATAATTGAAGAGCGAGTGCGTCACGGGCCTAGCCCGTAGTTGTAGGGCAAGGGGTTAAGTATCATTTTCGTAGTGTAAAGCGTGAGCTGAAAGAGTGCGGACATTCTGTAAACTACGTCGAATACGCGCAATTGCAACAGTATAGTTTCGATACAAGCGAAAATGATCAACGCGATATACACGAAAAAAGTATCTCCATTATTAGGTGGAACACCTCTCGGGGCGCTAAGAAATGTAACATAATCCGTGTGGATGTACGAGGTGTGGCTATTAAATAACGAGGCTGATGCTTTAAAACATTTTATTCGCACTTCAAACCTATTTATAGCGGGCGGCCGACAACTTGGCCGGTGAGGACTACCGATTGTTTACAGTTTTCAGGTCAACTAGTGTGCGTGACCGCTCAAACCAATAAATTCCGTCGCTAAAAATGCGTGAGATTCGATACGCCCATCTTTTTCTTTTCGGCCAATTACTGCCGTCGCATCTGAACGCCTGGTCAAACCTCCTCACCGGCCAAGTTGTCGGCCGCACAGTGTACAGTAAAAGCTCTCGTCGTGGACGGCAGGTCGGAATCCAAAGTGTACTCGGCGAGAGCCGTAGAGGCGGAATTTGATACTCGGCGGCCGTGCCTTCCTCGTCACGGGCCGCGGCCGACGAAACGACGAAGGTCAAATATAGGTGAAACACATACTAATGCAAGCAAAGACAAAGATTAAAATGTTCTTATTTCCTTGTATTTTGTTATGAAACGTATACCGTCGTATTCGTCAGGTTTTTTCTGATTAAAATGACACCAAACATGGTCTAAAAGTTCTCCCCGTGGACAGGCGGCCGCAATCGAAAGTGTACTCGGCGAGAGCCGTAGGTGGCGAAAATGTACTCGGCGGGAGCCGTTGCTGGTGCGATCCACCTCGGAATCAGTCAAGCATTACATAAACACGATCGGTTACCGAAACGACCGAATATCGGTGAGACACATACTAATGCAAGCAAAGAAAAAGATTGCAATTTTCTTATTTCCTATTATTTTTTCATGAAACTTGTACCATCGTATTCGTCAGGTTTTTCTGATTAAAATGATACCAAACACGTTATAATTACGATCATAATTACCTGTGTAACAAGCCATAAAGTTTTATTTGTATCTCTGGCGTAATTGTAACGTCCGAAACTTTTATGGCTTGTTACACAGGTAATTGTGATCGTAATTATACCTTGTTTGGTCTTATTTTGATCGGAAGAACCTCACGAATATGTTAAAAAAGTTTGCAGTCAAAAAAATATAAATATTAAAAAATTATATTGCTAAATTTGGAACTGGAGATTTGTCAGCCTGCATCAAAGGGACCGCGGCGAGAATCGTGTTACACTTGGACTGGCTCGAGCGAGGCGAACACGGGCGTAGCAATGACGCACGCATTGGCGCAGGAAAAGACGTTCGTCCTCGGGCGGAGCGAACCAAGTAGTACACTAGGAGAGCTTTTACTGTACATATTATCATCCTCAATATACATCCCTCCTCTATCCCTACAACACTCCATGCGAATCTTCCACTGTTGGGAGCAGTACTGGAAGTGTTTTTCTGTCAGCTCCTTCAGGACACGTGCCACTGTCTATTTCACATCCTCAACGGACTCAAATCTTGTCTCTTTTAACACGTTGACTGCCACGCGAATTTCGCGTGACTTGCCCAGGGCGCCACAGTAGATTGTTCCTTATGCGATGCGTATTATGTTAAAATATTATTTACAGCAGATATGTTGAGTTTTAAAAATTATTTTTACATGTTCTGTATGGTATTATTTTCTTCAAACGTTATGGCAACAATGGTATTATTTAAAAATTTATGGGATCGATGTTTACCCTAATTTTGTATCTTCACTATTCTTCGTGTCGCCGGTCAAAATTGTATACAATTTTCAATTTTTTTTTGCACTTCCCAAACCAGCCGCACATTTTGTTCGATTACAATATTCTCCTCAAACGCATGGTTCATATTGCCGGTAGCTTTTACAGCATTATTGCCAAATTTATACTCGTATATAAAAATTACACGAATATCGGCTGAATTCGTGTCGGTACAAAATACAAAACGAATAATAAAAGGAAACGCTTTTAAGAAAACCTTCTTTGTTGAAATGTGACTCTGACAATGGACAGTACAGCTATGAAAGAGGTTGTGCCAAAAACGAAAGCATAAGGGAAACATGGTGACAATGGTTCGCATGTACAGAAAATCCGACATTTCATATGCAACCTAATATTTACTGGTTTAATTGACAATAATAAGTATCGAATGTAGCGAAGGATAACGAGTGACAAAGAAAGGAACGCTGCAAGTGTCACAGTCGGTAAAAGATTAAAAGCCCATTGTAGTGTGTGCAATGCGAATACAATTACAGTATACAACTTTCTCCAATATATTTTTGACATTTTCATTATTAAAGTGAAACCACGCGTCACGTAATTCGGAGCATATTTTGTTGCAATAATTTACTGGAGTATGATGTTCGAAATCATGAAGCCATTGAAGTCTACGATATCGATTGTTAGACGTATCACGTGGGTATCGGAATAGCATAAAAAAAAAAAATTATCCGACGTGTCGTTACTCGTTCGTTTACCGTGAATCTGACAGTATAGCCTCGATATAAGTGAAAGGCTTGAAATCGCAATATGTTTTGAATGACGTCATGTTTGGTCTCAAGATTTTAATCAGTAAAATGTCATAAAAACGTTGGTAAAAGATTTATAACAAAAAATATGTGCTAAAAAAGTTTTATTGTTGCATTAGAATTGTTCCATCGATATGTTATTTTTTGTTTACGATTTTATGTCGCTCGCTGTCTTTTTTGCGTTTGGTAAATTTCGTCGAATGTCGGAACTACTCGATATAAGCGGAAGTCAGACTTTATTATATTAGTATTAACCCTTTGGGGTCGTAAGTATTTTTACCATTAACAAATAGCAACTGCAAAGCTTCTAGTTAAAAGCTTTGATCAATTTTTTAAAAATAATCATATGTATATTATTAATTGCCAATATTGTCTGTTTTACTCTGTTCGAACTTCACGCGCATAATATTACAAATGTAGTCAAAAATTATTTATTAAAAATTGTTGTGCCGAATCAAATGGCGAGTAAGACTCGCCGGTCGACCATAAAGGGTTAAAAATCAGCGGATAACCGCGGCAATTTTGTAATACTTCAAATGTTAAATGATTCTCTTTATTATTTACAACCCCCCCCCCCCCCCCCTCTTCTTTGACACAATAAATCCTTATCTTTTATGTTAAATATGTTGTTTTCCCAGCAAACCTTACTATATTATATCATACAAATAACATATTGTAAGATTACAATAAAAGTGCTCTTTAATTCGTTAAGGTTATAAAATACGCAAATTTTTTTTAATCACGATAATTTGGTTTATCACCGTGTATGATTAAATAAGAATCGCGTTACGGATTCATCTACCATTTGAATCGTCGAATAGATATTTGAATACGTGGCATTCAAATCGTTTTATTTTGGTGCTTTATAAGAGGCGATATTGGCACATATCGTTATCGATTGATCGGACTTTTCATTTCACCGATATGAATTTATATTTACGCGTTCTTTGACTCTCAAAGAACGGAGGGAGTCTTTTATAATCAACCGTCCGGCACGTGCTGATTCTATACTAGAGAGCTATGTAATAACTTTGTAAATGTAACGAGAAAGCACTCGTATCTGTATATTAAATCGTTATACATTTCGAAGATACAAAGTATTTTCAGATTGTTTTGTTTTAGCCGCATTGTCGGTCCGTTTCATCTTAATTGTCTTCAATATAAAGGATCGTATCAATATTTATATAATACATAATGATACGTACGTGATTGTTGATTGATATTTTAATTTCTCAGTACATTGAAGCAACATGGTCTCTGATTTTCAATTTCACGTTCATTTCATTGATAAATACTGAATATGGTTTCCTTTGGGGTGCCTAATTGTAGGTCACCTGATTGTAAATCTAATTCTACAGAAGGTTCTAAAAACTTATGGAATATATATTTTAATGAAAGCCACATTAAAATACATTGAGATTAATACATACTCATATGTGAATAATTAATTATGCAAAAATGTATATCTTCGCAATAAATAAATTTGGAAAAGTCAAATGCATCTGGTTGAATAAATACTAGTTTTAAAAGTCAAAGTTATATCATGCATAATAATGTTCAGTTATTAATTTTTACTAAATAAGGGATAAGACAATTTTATGTGCGATTTCCGGAAGATGCAGAATTGGAAATTGGGAATTTGGGGAATTGGGAATTTCGGGAATTGAGAATTTGGGAAATTGGAAATTTGGAAATTTGGGAATTTGGGAATTGGGAATTTGGGGAATTGGGAATTTGGGGAATTGGGAATTTCGGGAATTGGGAATTTGGGGAATTAAGAATTTGGAGCATTAGGAATTTGGGGAATTGAGAATTCGGGGATTTGGGAATTTGGGGAATTAAGAATTTGGGGCATTAGGAATTTGGGGAATTGAGAATTCGGGGATTTGGGAATTTGGGGAATCGGGAGTTTGGGGAATTAGGAATTAGGGAAATTGAGAATTCGGGGATTTGGGAATTTGGGAAATTGGGAATTTTGGAATTGGGAATTTGGGAATTTGGGAATTGGGAATTTGGGGAATTGGGAATTTGGGGAATTGGGAATTTGGGGAATTGGGAATTTGGGGAATTGGGAATTTGGGGAATTGGGAATTTGGGGAATCGGGAGTTTGGGGAATTAGGAATTAGGGAAATTGAGAATTCGGGGATTTGGGAATTTGGGAAATTGGGAATTTGGGAATTGGGAATTTGGGAATTTGGGAATTGGGAATTTGGGGAATTGGGAATTTGGGGAATTGGGAATTTGGGGAATTGGGAATTTGGGGAATTGGGAATTTGGGGAATTGGGAATTTGGGGAATTGGGAATTTGGGGAATTGGGAATTTGGGGAATTGGGAATTTGGGGAATTGGGAATTTGGGGAATTGGGAATTTGAGGAATTGGGAATTTGGGGAATTGGGAATAATAATGTTCAGTAATACATTTTTACTGAATAAGTGATAAGACAATTTATGCGTGATTTAACTCTGACGTAACATAGCACGATACTAACTTCGTTGTTCGCGATCAGCCGTATGTTCGGGGCTTCGCTCTCGCGGCTGAGCGTGCGCTATTCGCGCGCTCTGATTGGTCGGTGTTTTTCCTTCATAACTCCAACACCAGAACTTAGACCCCATTTTTGCAAAGGAAAAAGTTACTTAGAATACACTTATTACAAGACACTCCGTATAAATTGAATAATATCTAATTATGTTCAGAAACGGTTTGTTGCTTCTCGGTGTAAACATTCTGTGCGTCACATTAGTCGCTAAGGTATAATTATATTGTAATGTGATATATTTAGTGATGACGATGACTGATGACCGTTGTTATGTGGGTGATTTTAGTGGGGCCTGTGTTCGGGGGCCGATGCGGCGCGGAGGCGCTCGGGCTGGGGTTAGGGTTGTCGCTGGGCCCAGCCTACAGGTTCGCTCTGCCCCCGGGACTCGCTGCCAAGACCACCCGCTGCCTTGTATTCGACCAAGGTAGGCCTACCAGCCATCTTCGTTATCCTTGCTTTATTATCGTTGCTCCCAGATACAACTATCATAAATATACACTATTAACACTATAACTATTCGGTGTGTAATGTACACTTACTCGCAAGTTGTAAACGAAATCGAAGAATCGATAGGCGAACGATACTGTTAATGTACACGTTAATTCTTCACCTTCGTTTATCAGAAATTGTTTATTTAACATACACGTTAATTCTTTGTCTTGGTCCGCTAAAAATTACGAACGTAGCTGAAGGATAAATAAACGAACGATAAACTTAATATACACGTTAATTCTTTATCTTGGTGTATCGGAAATCGTGAATGAAATTGAAGAATAAATAAACCTGGTACAAAATTAATAAACACGTTAATTCTTCATTTTCATTTGTCGGGTAATTGTGAACTAAGTGGGATAATAAATAAACAAGAGATAATGTTAATATACACATTAATTTTCTATTTTGGTTCACCGCGTAATCTAACTTAACATAACCAGAAATTGTGAATGAAGCTGAAGAATAAATAGACTAACGATGAAACCAAGGGATAAAATCGATGTACGCAGTAATTTTTTATCTCGGTGTCTAAATTTTGTAATTCCTTCATTACCAAATTTAAAAATCGTCTGATTAACCATAAAAATAGTCATGATCTCTGGTAACCATCTCAAGCTCTGTGTACACTAGAATTTGCATAATTTATTTTCTCTTAAACATAGAACTATTTAACAGACCTTTTGTTCATTCTACTTCTAGAATCGAAAAGGAAGTCCTCTGTGCAATTGTAAACATTAGCTTCTTTTTGAAATTCAGTATTACATTTTAATGCTGTCGTTTTAAGCCGGTTACTTATCTAAGTACATTAATAATAATATATCGATGTCTATCTGATGTTTAAGAGTAGCTTGATATGTCCCTTTAATTATGAAAAACAGTTGGACTTGAAAAGGATAACGATTTAAATTCGCCAGATAATTAAAAATTCAAAAATTATAAAAGAAGATTGGATGGTTAAATTAAAATATTAATTCTTGAAGGGAATTCAATATTTAACACTCTCATATCACACTCATCATTTTGAAACTACCAATACAAATTAATGTTCATGAACCAATGACTTTGTTGGCCAAATTTCAAACAAATCTCGTTAAGTAATTCCAAAATAATTTTCAAAGTGTATAAAAATAATATTCAATATCTAATTTTCAAGTTATTGACAAGAGAATTTTTATTATAAAACTAATCGTTTCACAGTTTATTTATTTTAAATTACAAAATTTGTTAAAAAACTGTTATCAAAATCTATAATGCTTTTATGTACATGAAGAATTGATGTGTATATTACTTCACGTTTCACCGTTTATTTATATATATTTGTTCTTTAACTTCAACTTCCAGCTGAGTACATTATACGTCCGAAAATTTAGTGTTAAAGTAGAATTTTGTAAAATTTCATCACGCGGCAGTCAATGAATTATTACTTTGTTATTCAGTAATTATGGTCCAAAGTGAAAAGGAAGAAAAGCAAAGTTCTATCTGGGATTGAAAAAATGTATAAATAATTATGCTCTTCTAACAAACACATTGCTAACATGTCAGACACCTTTAATATCTGTGAACTGGTTTTCTTTAACTTATGTTTACGCTTTTAACATTAAATTTATTGCGTGGCACCAATTATGCACCGATTCATTTTTACGAGATCAACGACTATACGACCTTACAACTTAAATGTTGTAACAATTGTATAATTTTACTATTCTGGTATTTTATAATTTCACAATTCTACAATTTTATTATTTTATAATTTCACAATTCTAGCATTTTATAATTTCACAATCCTACAATTTTATAATTTTATAATTTTATAATTTTATAATTTTATAATTTTGTAATTTTATAATTTTATAATTTTATAATTTTATAATTTTATAATTTTATAATTTTATAATTTTATAATTTTGTAATTCTATAATTTTATAATTTTATAATTTTATAATTTTATAATTTTATAATTTTGTAATTCTATAATTTTATAATTTTGTAATTTTGTAATTCTATACTTTTATAATTTTATAATTTTACGATTATACAATCGGAGCATTTCACGATTTTGCAAATTTTACAATTTTACAATTTCGCAATTTTACAATTTTACTATTTTATGATTTCTACATTTTTTACGATATTACGATTTGATCGTGCGCGCAATATATGAGGCGATGAATATTTTTGTTTATACTAATGAGTTAAGATTAATGACATTTGACCGCGGTTAACGAGTAGGTACACGAGTGACGTTGCATGTCCTCGAACCGACAAATCACGTTAATCCTTTACGTCGTCAAATTCTAACGTTTCCGACCGGTGTACTGATGTATAGTAGGCTTAACAAACTTTGATCACTAGACTAACGGTACCGCTGCAGGCTGACATGATTAGCCAAAAATTTACTATCATCTATTTGCTCGAGCATTTTGGTGCTATTTCGTCGATGAAAATTAACGATTGACAATTAAGAAATTTTGTTGTATCTACAGGAAAATATCTGTGCGATTAGGATATTTAACTTGGTAATTCGCTTATATTCTTAACTCCTGATGTGATTACCTCTTATAAAATTTATAAATTATAAATTAAAACTTTTAAACATAAATTAAACTTTTGATTATAAAGTATAAACTATTCAGAAATTACGATTCAGAAGAAAATATTCAGTCAGTATCTTAATACAAAATTTCATATTCAGTTATTTTATTGGTTAGTAATAGAACCTACCCAAAGTAGTCAGAAAAAAATGACGATATTTAACGTCCGAAGATTATTCGTCGGTTGAAATTGTGGGATCGTAGGTAGATTTAATAATATTATAGTTGACGTTCGGTAACTCCGCTCTTCAATCAAATTTATTTATCAATCCGCGAAGGGATATTCTTGTGCAAATTGAAGTTGACCTTTCGCGAGACTAAAACCCACTGACTGCATGCTGATTACTCTTCTTTCTCGAAAGCTCACTACGAAAAAGGAAAGAAATATAGATAGAAAGAGAACACCGAGAAAGTGGAAAAGGACCGACAAAACCGTTGAGAAATTCGGAAAAAGTCGTAAAAAGGAAAGTGAAGAGGTTCGCAAGGGCATAAGAGTTGACATCACCCAGGCCCCAGCGAGACCCTGTAGAAAATGTGAACAATTAGAAAATAATTAAATATAGAGAACGGAAAGAAACTTTAGAAAACAGGAAAGATGCACAGAAATAGAAAAAAGCAACGTCGTATGTGATGTCAAGGCCGCCACAAAATAATACAAATACACAATTCCAGTGTATTGTGCTTGTATTCGTGTTGCGGTAGGACTTTTAGGGCAGTTCGGTTATATCGAAGGGCTTAGTTGGACCCATTGATCCCTGAAATCCAGCTACAAGATCGACTTGCACGTTTGCACAGACTAAGCCTACGAGCTACGCTCATCTTCGTGTCTACAAATCTAACAAGACCGATTGTAAACGAGCTTGTGCATTCGTCAGGTGACTCTAGACTGGTTAATGCCAATAATGTACAGAGGGCATACATCAGGGAGTTAAGTACCTGCGAACAATCTGAACATTCCAACGATATCAAGGGTGGAATATATTTTATTAATAAGAAGTAAGATATCGGCTTCATTTATTAATTCGTCCAAATTTTGTGTGAATATTGAAACATTTTTGTAGTTTTATTTGTTATCAGCTGATTATTTTGTTAGTAATAATTATTTTACTTGGATAATTTTTTGATTCTGTTGTTGTAAAGAATGTCTGGTTTCGAGAGAAAAGTATTACAGCAATATTTTAACAATAAGACATTTTATATTTAAATATTTAAATGTCGAAATTTTGGCGATGTCAGATGTTTTCATTTATATACGAGGCAATTCAAGTTGTCTGCGTTTATACAGATTCTATACTTGTATGTTGTATATTACATCTTCGAATTTAACTGTGAATGATCCGGGGACTTTTGTGATGTCTTTTTTTCGTTCTTATGGTGATTAGATTTATATATTTTTCAATTTATGTATGCCCAGATTTTCTTTACAAATTATGTACTTCAGTGAGTAGAAGTAGTCACTTTAGAAATGTAGTAATAGTAACAGTTTAGAAACTTTCAAAGTTTGTAAGCTGGGAGTTTAGAAATACTCCAACTTTTAAATTTATAAATTTTCAAATGCAATATGGGCATTCGAGTACGACCCGGAGACCAAACGGAAACGTTCCGCATGGGACACATCGTCACCTCGTCTTAAGAAAGCAAGGATGAGTAAATCAAAAATAAAAAGCATGCTCATTGTCTTTTTTGGCGCCAAGGGTGTGGTCCACAAAGAATTTGTACTTCAAGGGTAGACAGTTAACCCACCTACTGCGTGTAAGTGCTCGACAGATTGAGAAAAAGGGTACTTCTCGCCCGAAAGGAGATCGCTGCTACGTGACAGCTGAAATTCTGAGGTCGAAAATTTATTTACCTTGAAAAATGAATTACTGAACAGTGCCCGTAAGTGTATACCATTTACACTGTTCAACCGTTCTATTGTCCATTGTTAATCACGAAACGCGATAGACTTAGAACAGAAATTAATGACGTCCGTTCTACAGGGTGTCCCACAATTATGGTACGAGCTGGAAAGGGGTGGTAGGCGGGGCTATTCTGAACAACTTTTTCCTTTACAAAAATGTCGGATGAGGCTTCATTTTTAAATTATTTAGGAAAAACACCGACCAATCAGAACGCGAGAATCGACCGCCGTACGAGGTCTGTTCAAAAAATAACCGAACTTTTTTTTTCTAATTTTTTTTATTTGATATATAACTTATTGGTCTTCGTCCCCTTCAAAATACTCCCCTCCTGTATCCACACACTTATTCCAGCGGTGTTTCCACTTCACCATGCAGTCCTGGTAAGCTTGTTTAGGAACATCCTTCAATGCCAGTGACGAACTGTGTTTAATGTCTTGAACTGCGTCGAAACGCTATCCTTTCAGCACTGATTTTAATTTTGGGAATAAGAAGAAATCGCAGGGAGCAAGGCATGGGAAGTAGGGAGGTTGGGGGTGGACAGTCATCTGATTTTTTGCACAAAACTGGCGAATTAACAAGGCTTAGTGGGCAGGCGTGTTGTCATGGTGAAGAAACCATGAGTTGTCTCGCCACAACTGTGGTCTTTTTTTGCGAATTTTTTCACGTGACCTTTTCAAAACACCTTCGTAGTGCTGGCGATTGATTGGCACAAGAACATGATTTTTTCAATGGAAGTGTTATCGGTTGCGGTCAAAGGCCTTCCTGGTCGAGGGTCATCTTCAATTGATTGACGACCACTTTTGAATCTGATAAACCATTCATAACATTTTATACCGCAAAAAGCATCACCTCCTTAAGCTTGCTTCAAAAGTCTAAACGTTTCCGTGAATGTTTTCTCCAGTTTCACACAAAATTTCGCGTTGTACCGTTGCTCTCGTGAATCACACATTGCGAAAATCGCCGCGCACACTGAAACACCTTGCACTCAAATTACAATAACTCGGGAACTAAACGCGATATAAAGGATCTGTAAAATGCATGTAACGCAGAAGGTCCTGCCAAAACCACTCGTCGCTATGACGATCCATTGCCGCGTAATTACAAAAGTTCAGTTATTTTTTGAACAGACCTCGTATGTTCGATCGGGACCACGGCCAACTATAACTCGGGCCTAGACTTTTGCCTCCGAGCGCGCGCGATCCTCATGCTCTGATTGGTCGGCGTTTTTCCATAATAATTTAAAAATGGGGAAGCCCCATCCAATATTTTTGCAAAGGAAAAAGTTGTTTAGAATAGCCCCACCTACCACCCTTTTCCGGCTCGTACCATAATTGTGGGACACCCTGTATTTAAATTTCAATGCTTCTGCCCAACAATATTACCAACATAAAATCCTCATCCTCTATCGATATTTGAATCTCGATTTCAAAGTGTTCGTATCCTAAGAGACCCAACATTTCAGCGCAATCCACGGATCACATGAGAAATTTTATTACTATCAAAGCCGTAGAAAGAGAAGTTGGATGTTAGGTACAAACTTGTTATCTGGTATGCATGATTTCCCGTTTCAAAGCTTCTAAATTATGCATCGAACGGCGAAACAGAAGGATCCGCTGCTTGAACGACGAGAGTTCAAAGAAGAGAACAAACGAGCAACTCATTTCGGCTTTACCACTTTGCTCGATCGCGTCGCGACGCTAAAATGACGTAGATCCTACGAGAACAGAGATATTATTTTTCATAAACGCGGCATAAATGGTCGTTTCGCATGATTGCATGGGAATCCTGCGGGATGAACACCGTTCTTTTCTCCGCTATGTTCGAGACGAACAGGGTAATTCCGACGATCCTATTTAGTTCCCTCTGTTTCTCCTCTATCTAGCACAATCTTAACATACACTTCGGTCGAAAATATTACTTGTATAAATTCTCGTGACATTTTTCTCATATCTTTGTCAACAGATTGGCCACGGTAGTCTTAGGTGACCGGAAAATTCAGTTAAATTATTTATATATCCTAAAGCAAACGAGATTCTGACATCCGATTTTAACCCTTTGCGGTCCTATGTCGAGTGTGGCTGGACATGCCGTTTCTCTTTGATCGCAGAAATAATTCGGATAAATAGATTGGTTCAAGACGTTTTCATTTCTTTGCCACTTGTAACAAATTACAAATATATTTGTTACGCAATCTGCATTATTAGAATACATTTTATTGTAAATCCACTTTGTTATCTATTTTGTAAATTAATTAAGGAGCTGTAGGTAAAAGAAATTAAGGACCGCAAAGGGTTAAATCTTTATTTACGAACGTTTCATGACCACTTATGTCTGAATTGAAAATATACTATAAAACTTAACGCTAAAACTACCAAAGACCCCAAATGTCCATTTTACAAATTTGCTACTTCAAATAACAAAATTTGTCAAGATGGTTTTCTCAACATCTGTACTGACTGTTGTTAATATAAAGAATCAGTAAGTGATTTTATGAAGTTTGGGGAATTGGGAGTTTGGGGAATTGTTAATTCGGGGAATTGGGGAATTGGGGAATTGGGGAATTGAGAATTTGGGAAATTCGGAATTTGAGGAATTGAAAATTTGGGAAATTGGGAATTTGGGAATAATAATGTTCAGTGATACATTTTTACGAAATAAATGATAAGACAATTTTATGTGTGATTTAACGTTGACGTAACATAGCACGATACTAACTTGTTTGTTCGCGTCCGCGATCGGCCGTATGTTCGGGGCTTCGCTTTCGCGACTGAGCGGACGCTATTCGCGCGTTCTTATTGGTCGGTGTTTTTCCTTAATAACTCGAAAGCGAGAGCCTAGACCCCATTTTTGTAAAGTAAAAAGTTACTTAGAATCTCCTGCTCTACAACCCCTTTACGGGTCTTACACTTATTACGACACACCCTGTATAGTAGTTATAATTTCATAACATGAAATTCCTCTTGTATGATAATAATAATGTAATAAGTAAAAAAATATTTTATTGTTACCTACTTTTTAATGATCACTTTTATCGGTTATTGTCGAAATGGTTTCGTCTTAACTGTTGATAGTTCTACAGGTAAACGTAAAGCTGGGATTAATAAATGTCGAATGACTTATGGCGAATGTTTACGTACGTTATGGAAACAAAGACTCGAAAGGGTTGAAGTGTACAGGAGACGAAGCGAAGAAATGGGACCTCCAGGTTCCTCGAATTCGTTTACTTTCTATTGCTACGTTTTTATCGAGGGATGAGATCATTATGCCGTTCCTTCCTCCCCTTTTCCACCCTCGTGTAACGTCTTGCATCTCGCCACCTTTTCGGCCAACAATCCCTCACCCTTTGCTCCCCCTCGCCGTCAGTTTGCTTCTCGCCTCTTCTCGCGACAGTAATTTTACTTAATTAAATTCCGTTCTTTCTGCCTTTGCTACTACGACCCCTCTGGCCATACATATCCCCATCCTTCTATCGCCCTGCAAGGATCGTCACTGATTTTTCTCCACTCCCTTCTCGCTTCTTGCCAGACCCTCAAACGATTTTTCCACGATCTCGAACTCGTCAAGGCAGACTAAAAGCGTTTACGATACGGGACAGATACGCTTTAAACGCTCTTTTTAGTTTTAAACTGCGAACGTTCAATGCTTAACAAACCGCGGTGGGTAGACAAATTGTTGTACTCGAACAACAATTTTATATCTTATATGATAACCAAAAACATTAGTCCGTTCATATTCCTGTTAAATCTAACATAAACGAAAAATTCATAATATCAGGTCAGTTCAAAAGTTCGTGCGCATTTTGGCGGAATTTTTAAATGGTGTAAATAAAACAAAATTTAACATTTTAATCTATGATATATTTTCCTCCGCTATCTGCAATATCTCGCCATCTCTCTGGTAGCTTTTTTATTCCATTGGTGTAAAAAGATTCTGGTTTTGGAGCAAAAAAACTTCCGAGTTCATTTTGTATTTCCTGTTTGAATTGAACTTTTTGTCTTGGAAAAAATTTTGTAAGGCACGAAATAACTGAAGATCACTTGAGGCAATATCCGGGGAGTATGCAGAATGCGGCAAAAGCTCCCAATTCAGTTCATTAATTTTTTGCAGCGTTGTCCGAGCCGTATGTGGTTTCGCGTTATCACGGTGGAACAACACTTTCTTCATATTCACCAATCGCGGCCGTTTTTTAATCAATTCCGAATTTAAACGGCACGGTTGTTCACTGTATACATCTGCATTAATGGTTTTATTTGGTTCTAACAATTCATCTTATCGATCTGGTAATAAGTCATCGCGAATCCCATACATGCTACTAATGGGCACGAACTTTTGGACTGACCTGATACAAACTTTACCATTGAGTAGACCTCGCTAGAAATTACATTTCTTAAATATTTTCGTTCGGTCGCCATAACAGGTTTTGATCCTGTACATTTTTATTATTATGTATCCATACTTTCCTATCGAAGGAGAAAGAGTAATTTATTTAAACATCCTAAACGACCAATAATGATAAATAATGAAAGGACGAAGATGAATGATGAAATAATGAATATAAACGAAAGTATGAGAACAAATGATGGACAAGATTGGGATAAATGATAAAAGAACCGATATAAATTTCGCAAAGATAGCAAGAATAATTCGGATGTAGCAGTTGCCAGTAACAAGATGTCAGCAAAGCCATAAACGAGGGAAAAATGTCCGTCGAGTAGGTTTCATTGGATAATGTTTGCGGGTACTCGTTAAACGACGTAAGAATGAAGGGTGCAAAAGAAGGGTAAGGGTGGTCTCGATGAGGACTCGGGGGGCTTCTTATTACCACTTCATCTGCAATTAACATTTATGGCCGGCAACTGTCGGCTGGAAAAACTAATTAAATATTCCGTACCACTTCGGTTAGGGGTGTTTCTTTACTTACGGCCTTGGCTGCGAAGAATAAGGAGCGTGGGGACACGAAATAAACAGATAACAAGTGAAAATATTTTATTGTAGGGAAACTTCGCCGATTAAATAATGCCGTCCGGTGTTATCGAAGGTTCTTGCAAAGTATGGAAAAAATGAGGATACGGATGAAAGAGTTCTCCGAGTACTTTTTTTTGGATATGCCATTGAATAACATATTGCAAGCTTCATTTGGCTTCAAAAAAGATTTGCTCAATTTTGGTACTTTCTAAATTGTGGTAACAGAAACTTTATTATTATTTATTATTAATATAATATTATGAAAAAAGCGATATACAAAACATAAGAAACATGAATTTTAGAAATAATGGAATAAAAGAAACACTTTAATGGTAATAAAAAACTATAACGCGTGGTTCGCCTTTATAGTAACTGATCGGAAGAAACCGGAAACGCAAAAAGTAACATAATGAACATAGCGCAAAAAAAAAAACAAAAGAACAATAGAGTGAAGCGCACCTATGTTTGCCCCAATTAATTACGCTGTTTATTTGATTTTAATATTCCTAACATAAATTTATAAGTCGTGAAATTTACAAATTTTGGAATTTTCTTGACGAATTACTCTATTTCCATGTTTCTAAATTTGTAAATTTGAAAAATTAAAATTTTTATAAAGCAACATTACGAATTCATAAATTCCCGAATTTCCGTATTTTTAAATTCTAAAATCACAAATTTCCAATACTTCGAATTTTCAGTAATTTTCAATGAATATTATTATCCTGGAAACTGAGAAACTTCAGAATTTGGAAATTTCAGTGTGAAGGTATTCGGAAATTGAAATATTTCGGAATTTTAAACCTTTATATTAGGGAATGCTGTAATTCTGAAATTTGAAAACTTAATACCATGGAAATTTAGTACTTTCATAAATATGAAAATTTACGCGCTTGATAATTTGAGAATTTTATAATTTAAGAGTGTAAAAGTTTGAAGATTCGGAAATTTGATAATTCAGAAATTTAAAAATTCGAAAATTTGAGCTTTTAAAGATTTGAAGATTCGAAAATTTGAGCTTTTAAAGATTTGAAGATTCGAAAATTTGAGAGTTTGGAAACTCGCACCGTTATGAATCCCGAACTTATTTGTGTAATAGAAAATTGTCGGTAGTGTGTGCCCTTGTCAAAAGGAAGCCCACGTTACACAAAGGACCAGGAAGAAAGAAGTATTCGTAAAGAGAAAAGAAGTTGCAAAGAGAGCGATTATATCGTAAAACGGACATTAGGCGGTTTCATGGTGGTTATTATTGTATACTGTGGTGAAATGGAGCGACGTAAAGAAAAGTCGTTAGCGTGTGTCGAGCATAGCGAAATGTTTCGGCTTGAGAAGAAGTCGCCGATTAAGCCGCCATCTTCCGGCTCCGTAAACCGCGGGAAACCTTTTGAAAGTTCTCTCGCGACTGCCCGAACCAAGAATATATAAATTTTAACGACAACCGTGATGTTGCTTCTTTAATTTCCCATCTGGTCAGTTTTCGCCCTGTTATTATTGCATTTCCTAGTACAGCATTCTCTTCTGTGCAGAAAACGCCGTCGGCTTCTCGCGTTTCGTTCTCACGCCATCTTTTTTGGTGTTTTTTTAAGCCGAAACTGTCGAAACGGACGAATTGTCAAACGCAATATTTTCGAACTATCGATACAGACTGATCTCTATGAACTAGTTGCATCGCTATTTGTTCAAGCAAATTTTAAAGAAAACACGCGAAACATAATTATCAAATTATTGAAGACAGCGCTTTAATGCCAAAAGTTTCGTTAAGTTATAAAATTTGTCGAGGTGGTTTTGTTGTAATCTGTGTTGGTTTTTATCGAGATAACGAATTTATTTATTTTCTCGTTTGTGTATTTGTTTTTTAGTTTTATAATTAATATATATGCGTGTATTATGTGCCGATAGGTTTAGTGTCGAACATAGTTTCTATACTTTGGAGTAATATTTAAAGTATGTTCATTATTTGATATACTATTTTTCAATACATGGATTGATTTAAAATAGTTTTTGTAACGAACTATTTAGATGACAAGAAATGATTTAAATATCGTTTGACGAATCTATAAATATTGTTATTTTCGATTTTCTCAAACCAGACTCCCATATGTTCAAGTACAAAAACTCGAATTTTAAAAATTTTCAAGTTTCATAATCTGCAAAGCGTATAAATTCATTTTGCAATTAAATCGATTTCTGATTTTCTAGATTTTTAACTTCCTAAATTCTCAAATTAAAAATTTTCAAGTTATAACATTATAGATTTATAAATTCTCAAACATTGCCAAATTTCTGTACCTTCAAATTCAAAAATTCCAACATTCCAATTCTCCAAATTCTTGAACTGTGACATTTACAAGTTTACAAATATACGAATTTACATGTTCACAAATTTAAATGTTTACATACTTACAAATATACGAATTAATAAATTTGCAAATGGACAAGTTTACGAATTTAAAAATTTAAAAATTTCCTAATACCAAAGTTTGTACATTAATAAAGAATTTCATTTTCATGTTTCCAAATTCTCTCATTTCAAAATGACCAAGTTCTCAAGCTTTCAAATTTCCATATTCATAAGCTTCCAAATTCGCGATGAATATATATTGTCAATTAATACCGAGCATCCTAAAATATGAAAAATATATCAAATATTCCAATATTTCTACCAACATATGCCATACCCAAAAATAAGGAAAACACGTTATCAATCATTAAATGAGAAATGCATTTTCTCTTTTTAAAAATTTCGTTTCTGACGTTACACGTTTTATCAAATAATTGTCATTCATTTTTTAAATATAACTTGCATATCGTTCTATAATCCTTTAATTTTTTACACTAAAGTTAAATTGAACTTCTCACATTATAATGAAAAATGTTCCCAGCATCCGTCATACGTTTAACAAAATTACGTGGAATGAAATTATGTTCGTTTTGTTACATGTTACACTTTCTGCAACATCGTTAGCGTACAGATACCATTATTATACATATTCAGTTCAGTTTTATAGGAATTTCATAATAAGGTATTTTCGTGATACGACCTTGTTGGTGCAACACGAGGATGTTACGTATACAAAAATAATTACATCGACATAGAGAAAGAGAGACAGAGAGAGATTTATAAACGCGGAGAGATCAGAAATATGTTTCGATAGATTTTTGCGAGCTCGGGGGAATAACAAACAAAAATGCCCTTTGTATTTTTCGAGTGAATCACACTCGGCGATATTTTACGCGCGCGTGTATTCTGGCTGCTTCAAAATTTAATCTGAATTATTCCATGAAAATTACGCATTACAGAGGGGGTCGGAGGTGCTTTGTAATCGGCGATCGGATCGAAACAGTGCAACTCAGCATGCGCATAAATTCATATTTTATCAGAGAATGCATTATGCATCGTTCCGGCATATTTTAGCTGTAGTTTTTGCTCTGTTGCATTTCGCCAGCATTAAAATGAACCGCAGAGTTTTGCTGTTGCAACGTGTTTTTAATCGTGCACGTTATAGACAGCTTTTGTAAACGGCCGCCGTATTTGGAGGACTTTTCGTCCCGTTACGTTGTTCGCGTATATACACAGTATGTCTGAAAAGTAACGGAACTTTTTAAATTCAAGGAAAACTACTAGCACCATCTATTAAAACAATATGCTATCTGAAAACAGTATTCCTCCCCTACAAAACAAAACGATCATTATTAGAATCGAGCAACGAATTGCAAACTTATAGCGGTTAGAGCGACAGAACCTTTTGTCACCGTGTTACAAAATCACGATGCAGCAGAGAGCGAATATTAAATTTTGTTTCAAGCTCGGTAAAAGTTTTACAGAAACGTTTGAATTAATGAAAAAAGTTTATGGTGACGATTGTTTATCCCGTACACGTGTGTTCGAGTGGTATAAACGTTTCCAAGACGGTCGTGATATTTTGGGAGACGACCCAAAGCCAGGCCGGCCAAAAAAGGAAAATCACGATGAGTTTCTGAAAAAAGTGCGTGAAATGATTGCCGACGACGCGAATTTGACTGTCAGATGGATGGCGAACGAATTACATACATCCAGAAACATCATTCACGAAATTTTGACAAAGGATTTGAAGAAACGGAAAGTCTGTGCTCGATTCGTTCCTCACGCGTTAAATGAAGAGCAACAAATTGCTGGCGTTGAATATTGCGAGGATCTTATTAAAACAGCCAGACGAAACTGTACATTCCTGGAATCAATTGTAACTGGTGATGAGACTTGGTGCTTCAAGTATGATCCTCAAACAAAGCAAAGTGTTACGTGGAGGTCTCCAGGCTCTCTAAAATCAAAAAAATTTGTGATTCCAGAAGTCCCGAGAGAAGACTATGTTAATTTGCTTGTACGATTCTAAAGGCATTATACTTCGAGAATTCGTTACACAGGGACAAAATGTTAATAGTGAATATTATCAGGGTGTTATGGAACGTTTGTGGAAAAGAATGGTTCGTGTGAGGCCCGAATATCGAGCGCCAGGGAGTTGGTTTCTGTTGCATGATAATGCACCATGTCGCAGAACAGTCGCAGTTCGTGAATTTTTGGGGAAAAACAAGTCTGTGTGCTCCAACATCCTCCATATTCGCCTGACTTATCTCCATGCGATTACTTCCTTTTTCCAAAATTAAAATTAGCCATGAAAGGAACGTTTTATGACACTGTTACACAAGTCCAAGCAGCCGTGACAAGGGTGATTGAAGCGATTCCGCAAAACGACATAAAAAAATCTATGTTAACATTGCCTGAGCGTGCCCAGCGGTGTATTGATACGGAGGGGATGTATTTTGAATGAAAAAAAATAATTTTAGCAAAATAACTAATACTTTTTTTTTTTATTTAGAAAGTTACTTTTCAGACATACTGTGTATGTATACATTCTTCGATCTTTCGCCCGATTTCGATGAATTTTATTTATCGTGCCCCGTGCTTTATCCGCCCGTTCGATTGCTTAATAATTTCGACGTGTATCCTTCGTTAATTTCGATCACAGTTCGATGCGTATCCTTTGTTATTTCGGACACGATACCACGGAATATAAATCCTTTGCAATATGAATTGGGAAATCGAAGTGGTTCGTTATTCTGCTAAATTTGCTGTATTCTATGTTCACCCTTTGCACTATTGCTGTCACCTCTGGCGCGACAAAACTGTTTTTCCTCGAAACTCTTTAACCCTTTACTGTATGATGGTTCATATCTGAGCCAAACCATAAAAACAGACGTTATTTCTCGGTTTGAAAGTTCTACAATCTTTTCGTGCATGTTAGGCCAGAAATGAACCTTTCCTGACATGCTAGCGACTTGTGCTTGGAAGATAAAATGATTTTTTGAAATTTTCTAACTTTTCTTGCCCACTAACATCAAAAGTAACAATATATATTTTTTCTCGACTATTTCTAAAAATCGTGCAGAAAGGGGTTAACCCTTTTAGTGCCAGGCATTTTACGGAGTACATGCGAGAAGTGCCACGGGCCGATTTAATATGTGCGCTCATATGAATAGCTTTATAAGGAACAAAATTCCGAATTCCCGGAGGAATATTTTACTATTTATTCTTCTGAAAGTTAAAGGATATGGAATATAATGTTGTGCTGCAAAATTTTTAGGTATAAAATATATTTAATTATAACATTGTTATTTTTAATTTAAGGCCGCCGAGCGGTCGGCCCGCTACAACGCATCGGCCCGTGGCACTATTCGCATAAGGACCGCGGGCCGATTAATCGGCCCGCTGGCACTAAAAGGGTTAAGTCACCTCCAGCGTGACACTTCATACAGTTAACCGTTTGCACTCGCGAAGCGACTCACACTTGCCATTTAATTTCATGCAACAATTTTAAACAAATAAGTTTTGACTAAATTTATAGTACTATGTACGCGATGCTTGAAAATAGTAAGACAGACAATGTCCGCGATTATTAACAAAAAATAATTTCACAAAAATTCATAAACTTTTACATTTATCATTTATCAATAATAAAAATGCGTTCGTGTGCACAGGGTTTATAAAACAAATTAATCGAAAACTTTTATTTAAAAAATGGTTTGAAATTATGTGTACTGTGTACATAAAAATGTTGCATTATATGTATGCTTTTCAGCGTAAAACCTTATCCCTATAAACATTCTGTTAATTCTCCATATTAACAATTATTGTTAATATCGAGTTCTCTAAGTGCGTAAATATAAAAATTAAAAAATTTGAACAATTTTAGGTTATAGGTTTGTCAACTCAATAACGAAAAAAGTTTTGAAATTGCAACCTTAAACATTTCTATGTTTATAACTTCATTTACTTAAAAATACAACAATTTGTATTGCTAAGTATATTTCTAAAATTTAATACAGTACTAATCTACACCTAATTCTCTTTGTACACGATAGATAACGTTCTCGAAAAATTTGTGTAAACAAAAATTCATGTAAAAAGAGAATTAATTGTAAACAATATTAAAAAATTCTTGTTAGAGTTCACTTAATTTATTTCGTACTTACACGTTTTAATTCATTAAATATATTATAAAAAATAAATTATACTTTGAGAAAAAGAAAATAATATCTGAAATTCATTAATATAAAAAAAGTTAAAATAATATAAACATAACAAAATTTTATGCATTGTCCTTTTTCATTCGTGTTAAAACAAAACAATTAATGTAAAAAGAGAATTAGGTGTATTTCTTAGAAGTAGAAATACAAATTTACATTGTATTTTTATTATTTATAAAATTATCTGATAACGAAATAAAGTGATTGCATTAAGTGCTACTTCGACGGAACAATTTCAAGATATGAAAAATGGCAAATAAATAATATCTTGCTTGGTCGGGGATAAAATACTCGAAGGGAAGCAGAGGCGCGAAACCGTTGCTCGATATTTTAATAAAGAATATTGTACGACGTCTCACACTTACTTAGCCACTCTGAGCGATTACGTTAAATTAACAGGTCTCGTCTTATTCCCTTCCGAAAAGAAGAAAATACCAGTGAACCCGCTGTACTTTCTCCCCCATTGTAGCCTCTCGATTTTAATTACCAATTTAATTATTCTTGCTTGAAGAAATCCACTTCGCCAAACGATCACGTTATAATCTCGTGACATATGGCAGATACTACTCGGTCCTTATATTATATTAATTTCTACCTGTATTCACTATTGCAATAATATGCAGTTCGAAACTTTCAAATTTTTAACTTTTCATACATATATGAATTAATATAACTTTATAAGTTTTCAAATTTATAAATTGCAATGTTGAAGTTTTCAAACGACTACACTGTCACGATTCATGTTTCTGTACGTTCAAAGTTGCATATTCATGAATTTCTTAATTTTGAAATCCCAAAAATGCAAAATTAAAGTTTTTTAATTTTAAATGTTTTAAAATTGCACATTTCTAATTTTTATAAGCTCTAAATCTAATATTTTTCAATCTGTGTTATTTGATTTTCACAATTTCATAATTCTTTAATTCTTCAATTCGACAATTTCCAAATTCATCAATTCTCTAATTCTCAAATCCACTTTCCAATTTCTCAAATTTCTCAAATTTCCAATTACGAAGCATCCAGATTTCGAAACTCTGAAAATACATAATATTGAAATTCGTAAATTTCCCGATTTACAAATTTACACATTTCGAAATATCTGAACATTCGATGCACGGAGTTATACATTTTCAACTTTTGCGTTTTCAAATTTCTCATCCTAAATTTGCACACTAATAAATTAATAAACTTGCGCATTCCCACATTTTCACATTAAAAATTTTCCTTCGAATAAATTTTGTAACCACGAAATATCCCGACTACTGAATTGAAATGATTTGTTTCAAAATTATACGTCGAAAATTGCAGAACTACAGTATTATAACGGGAATGTCAAAAATTGGAATGAAACTCGTCCATTTTTGAATGAATGCGTGTTCCGCGCATAATCTAGACTCGCAACGGAAGAGGCCTAACATTACGCGCTTTCTTTCAAGCATGGAAAATGTTTTGCGTTCCCTGCTGATATGTTTGCTTTGTTCAAGACCAAGCTCGTCGATCGAAAACAGTCTGGTGAAAACATATTTCAATATCCGGTCCCCACTTTCCTTTTTTTAGCAAATACACGTTTCAATATCCATTTCCTATATAACCTGCATTTTTCGGAACGGCATTTTTTTTTTTTCTTTTTTGTTTTTCCATACATTTTTTTTGTAACTCGTTATCGGGGCATATCGGCGGCACGTGTATGGATATACGTTGCGAATAAAGCACGGCTCGCACGGACCGCATCTCCGCTAGTTAAAATCGCATAACAACGCGTTTCTGATGCTTTTCACTCTATTCTATCTGCATACCGACAGCCGCTGACCTACTTAACTTTTTCATAAAGGAACTATCGATAACGTGGGTTTCGATCAACGAATCATATCGAATGACCGATTTTAGAACGTGAAAAGTATGATATTTTGAAAGTATTAGGTTGGTGCATATGAAATGTCGGATTTTTAAGTGAATATATAAAACTGCATATCTTGTGTCAAAAGTCATTTATTTAATTAAAATATGATGCATTTGCTTAAGTACACTTTTCCCAACGAGATTGTAATATATAAATGATTGTATTAAGGAAATCCTGATCTTTGGAGTCAATAAACTCTGATATTGAATTTTTCACACTCTCTTCATTTTCACATCGTTCAGCCCGTGAAAATAGTCCTAAATGTTTAAAACAATGAAAGTATCTCGTTTTCCCAACGAGATTGTAATATATAAATGATTGTATTAAGGAAATCCTGATCTTTGGAGTCAATAAACTCTGATATTGAATTTTTCAGACTCTCTTCATTTTCACATCGTTCAGCCCGTGAAAATAGTCCTAAATGTTTAAAACAATGAAAGTATCTCGTTTTCCCAACGAGATTGTAATATATAAATGATTGTATTAAGGAAATCCTGATCTTTGGAGTCAATAAACTCTGATATTGAATTTTTCAGACTCTCTTCATTTTCACATCGTTCTGCCCGTGAAAATAGTCCTAAATGTTTAAAACAATGAAAGTTAGTTGACGAGATATCTGATATATAACCTGTGTATGCTCTTGCGTTCTTCGGGATTCAACTTAATGAACCACGAAGCAATTAGGTTGTGGAATCAGTGAATCCACTCGGGAGATGAAATTAACAAAACAACTGATGAGGGTAAAATGTTTGTGCTTTATTAAAAATAAGACTTGATTTAGCACTTAAGATAAATAACACCTCGCAAACTGACAACGGACTTTAAAGGATAAATATAAAATTGATGTGTACTCTTTGAGCGTTATTGAAAATCTGCTGGAGAGAAAAAATAATGTTCTCCCCAGAAAAAAGTATGTAGTGGGGTTTGGCGTGCTGCTGGGGTGGACAAACGACTAAGTTAAAATTAAGATAATTTCATTGGTTCTAGAAAATTGAAGAGAAGTGGACAAGAACCGCCCTTACCAAATGCTCATCGCGAGATCACTCTTTACCTGAGTAACCTAAAGTAAAAATACGATGTCGTTTGTCCCTTAATGGTTCGACACTCATAAAATAATAAACCGCGCTAGCTCTCGAAAATCATGCTAAATAAGAAAAAGTTTAAGAATGTAAATTGCACGTTGTAAATAGCAGCAAAAGGCAGTTGATTATTTAAGTAATTTCTAAAGTTAAAAATAAGCCCAATGGCTTTATGATTCTATGAATGCGTCGCAACAACCTGGGTGTTGAAAAATTTCAAACTTCGACTGATTTAATTTCACTCGGAGAAATCCGAGGATTTCAAATTTAACACTAGATTTACGGAACCTGTCAAAATGACGGATCTTAGATTTCATATTTTTAATTACGAAAATTATAAAAAATCTTATGTCAAAATGCATGTCAACCTTCATCGGCATAAAGAATTTTTCTATAAACTGGTTTATGTATTACCCACTGTTTACTTATTTTTACAGTTCATTTTCAATTTAGATGTAAGTAGCCATGAAACGTCCGTAAATCTATGTAGTGTTAAGAATAGTTAAATTAGAAAACCTAGAAGTTTGCAAATTTGTTCATGTAAAATTGTAGATTACGTATTTGTAACTTTTATAAATGAAAATTTAGAAATTTTTAAATTTTAGATCTTATTCATTTGAAAATATGAAAATTTACAACTCAGTTTATTAAATAAAGATTAAATACAAGAGAAATTATTTAACAGCTAAATAATTTCATCAGAAAGCACTATGTTTACATTGAAAGTGACATAAATAATTTTTATCCACTGTTTGTTAGTTTTACATGTTCGACTATTTTAGAACTAAATGTTGGACAAGATTCAAAATAATCTCTCTATATTATTTCGCGATTCGAATACGCGTGAGCCGTGTCGCTTAAATTGACAAGGAAGAGGAAATTTCAATTAAATCACTGCTGTCACCATAAATATGCGATGACGTGTTGCTTCGATTAATCGAATCAAGATACAATCCTGTGATGTTATTACAGGACAACTCTCGGTTCTCGCGTTGGTGAATCGATCGAAAGAACCGACATGCCCTTTCCGTAAATGAAATGTCGTGTCGCAAAGAATTATCGTCACCCTTATCTTCGCTGTTCTTCTACATCTAGACCTCCTCTGCCAAAATTGCGAAGAATCAAATAATTCTTTTCTTTCTGATCTTCCACGTCACCAATATATTTATTATTAATTAATGTGTAAATATCGTATTAATACTTCGTAGTAATTTGTATCGAAATTTGCATACAAATCAGGTATCATAAACAACAAAAGGTTAATTTAATTTACCTAAGAATGCCTATAAATGAAAACTTTATTGTACAATTATATACATTAAATAAATGTTTTTTCAAATCAACAAAAACATTTCACGTTCTAAATATAAAATTTATTTAAGACATTGTAGTAAAACAAAAAATTGTTTACATTTTTGCGATGTCCACTTAATTTTGTCCATGAGTGTATATTATCAAGAATTTGGTCACATTCCCAATTGAAAATACTTGTATTAATGTCGAATTTACAGGTGAAACAACGAATGCAATGAGAGACAAAAGCATTTATTGTATGGCAGTAGAAGAAGGAGTTTTTAAATAATAAAGGGATTCAGTTAACATATTGGAATGGTATAAATTGATAGAATCTCTCGCTATTCGAGAAGACTAAATAAAAAGTTGTTCAGATTATATTTTTTGAAATATTCTTTCTTATACATTTTAAAAGGGTTATCCTTTCGCTTGCATTCTCACAGTGCATTATTTATAGTTTCATCCTCGGTACTTCTTTCTTGATACAATTACTTCTAATGTGATATACATGAATGGAAAGTACATAAAATACACTTTAGAATGATATACGTAACCATTTATATTCGTTAACATAATACAAGTAAATTATTACCTTTTATGAACAATAATAAGATTATGATCAAAAAGTATTCCTAAAGTATATTGTATAACTGAATTATAATAAAAGGGACGGCTTGTAATCTATATGACATAGATGCAATTAAATTTTCTGTGTTGCTTGAATCAATTTTAACCCATTCTTTATTATTTAGAATTATTTAAAAAAATAATAAATTAGTTGTTAATGAAAATAAAGGGTTATGCATATAATTTCAAATTGTATTTTATGTGCTTTCCATGTATGTATACCATATTAGAAGTGTTTTAACCCTTTGCGGTCCTTAATCTCTTTTACCTACGACGCTTTAATCAATTTACAAAATACGTCAAGAAGTAAGTTTACAATAAAATGTATTGCCATGATGCAAGGTGTGTAACAAACATTTTTTTAATTTATTACAAGTGGCAAAGAAATGAGAAGATCTTCAAGCAACCTACTTATGTGAATTATCTCTACGATTCAAGAGAAACACGATGTCGAGTCACGCTCGACATAGGACCGCAAAGGGTTAAGACCAAAATAGCGAGGATGAAGATATAATTAACACTAAAACTGCCAACGTATAATGCACAATTATTTTCTGAATTGAATTATCTAAAAATAAGTCAATAACGGATAATATATGAACCAGTTTGTAGAAAGATTTCTTATCTCAATGAAGATTAACGTGCATTTTGACATAAGCTACCTAATAATTTTCGCGATTAAAAACAAGAAATCTATGATCCGTCAATTTGACGGGTTCCGTAAACTTAGCGTTAAAAATGAAGTTGAGAAGTAAATGAACAAACGATGAAACATAAATGATTCTTATGGAATCTTATATATAGACACTTATAGATTCTTTATCGCGATGACAATCGACATAATTGTCAGGAATACCCAATTGAGCTTAACAAATTTTGTCATTTGAAGTGAAAAGTTTGTAGAAGGATCATTTGACCCCTTTGGTAGTTTTAGTGTTAATGCACTGTATGAAAACTTCCTTGGCTCACTGTATTTATTCAACAGTCACGTGCACCATGTCAAAAAATTTGTTAACACAGACATAACCCGCATGACACTAAGTGACTATACGTACGTTCATGTGATAGGATTTGCATTTTATTAAGTTTCGCGAAGGGTGTATTCTGAACTGCATGGATGGGCGACGCGTTCCCAGCGGTTAGAGTTTACGCAGACACCGTTACCGTATCCGTTTATGTTAAAACACGCGACATCTTTCATCGTGGATGGATGCCGGTGCAAACATAGCGTATAATCACGATACGTTACTATTTGTCAGCAGGTCGTAACCAGCGAGGGGTAGACGGAGGGGGTGAATGGTAGTGGCGCGATATCGGGGTCATAGTTGTCGGTGATTGGGTGAGAGAGAGAGTACATTTGGTAGTATCCTGACTTTGTGTGCGAGACATCGCGGTGGTAGTTGGTGGTGGTTGTCGAGCGCAATCCACGTAAGCCCCTCACACACGATAAGCATCCCGATAACAGTCAGCCATCCCTCTGCTCGATTCCCTAACCCTGGCCACTAACCGTGAAAGCCCCGCGGGCGAGCATAAGGGTGTGAAGGCTTTAAATTTTCACCAATTTTCTTTAAACTCGCCGGAGAGTTGCACGCGCATGAAAAAGAAGAGGACGGAGCCGCGAAACAATCCTGGCTTTGGGAAACGCAAGGCGACAAGAGATAGCGCCGTGACGGATAGGGGCTGGCTTTCGAGGGACGACGAGAGAGCTGTTTAGAGATTTTCGAAATGATAACGCGTTGAAACACGTTGAATGTTCGGCCGGCACGCACGCGCACGGTTAAATCTACACACATGTGCGATCCGTAACCGCGGCTATGGGGATTCCCACTGATTTACTTTCCTACGCTTTTCGCTCTCCGACATTCTCTCCGGCCACCCTGCCTGAACCATGTCGCGATTCGTTCTTCCCGCAAACTCGTTCTCGATTCTCCATCGGCGGTTCTATGCGCTGCTTGCTAAATTCCTCTGTAGCGGCTACGAAATATAAATTAATGTTACTGTTTACGCACGGGAGAGAAGATATCGTTTCCTTCGGAAAATATGGTAAACGAGCTGCGAGAAACTATTCGAATTTTAGGGATTCGAGGTTAACGAGTAGGATTTGAGAAACTCGGGATTTGTGGACCTAGAAAGTATGGAACGTTTGTTTGTGGGGTTTAGGAATTTTGGGGACTTTGGGATATGGTGACTTAGAAATTTGGGTAGGCAAAAAATTGTGAATCTAAGGATATCGAAATCTAGGTGTTTGGGGAATTGAAATTTAGACACGTGGAAATGTAGGACTACAAAATTTCTGAATTTATGCAGCCCAATTATTTTGTACGTATGAATCTAGGGACATAGCAATTAGGATTAGTGAATCCAGAGATTTGGTTCCTAGAAATTTCTGAACGCAGAGACTGGCGAATGGTGGAATTTAGGAAAGCAAGTGTTTGGGCATTTAAAATTGTGTGTCCCGAAGAACGTGTGAGCTTTAGGCATTCTTTGCATTCATGGTTTCTAGTACCATTTGGCATTTGGGTTAAAAAGATTTAGTCATCCTGAGATTTCAAGATCGGGAAATTTCGGAATTTGAATAGATAGAAATTTGGAAATTTGGAAATTAACAAAAATTTTTGGTATACAGGGTGGTCCTTTTATCTTGAGACAGGTTAATATCTTCTAAACAACATATTTTTGAAGAAAGTGTTTCAGATAAAAGTTGTCGTGTGTCAGGGGGCAAATTGGATGGTAGGAATGGATTTTTTCAGGAAGTGCCCCTGAAGGTCATACGAAGGTCATCTTTATTTTTTTAAATGAAACCCCCTGTTTTTTATTTTACTATCATGTTCTCCAGGAGAAAATAGGTAACTTTTGTCCGAAACATTTTTTCGTAGGGTGTCTACTTCTTGAGATAAGGTACTGAATATTTATTCAATAAACGTTTTTATTTATTATTTAATGCTGATTGGTTTTTCCCCAAAAATTAGAATCCAATCAGCAGATTCTCTAAGAATTGACACTGCTGCACATTTACAATAGACGGAGGATGTAGGGGTAGTGGCAATTTAAAAAAAATCTGCTGATTGGATTCTAATTTTTGGGGAAAAACCAAGCAGCATGGTCTCCCACACTTCCATCATCGCCATCAACACTTTGAGCACCTTCTTAAATAATAAATAAAAATGTATATTGAATAAATATTTAGTACCTTATCTCAAGAAGTAGACACCCTACGAAAAAATGTTTCGGACAAAAGTTACCTACTTTCTCCTGGAGAATATTATGGTAAAATAAAAAAGGGGGGATTCCATTTAAAAAAATAAAGTTGACCTCCATATGACCTTCCGGAGCACTCCCTCTAAAAATCCATTCATACCATCCAATTTGCCCCGTGCCACACGACAACTTTTGTCTGAAACACTTTCTTCAAAAATATGTTGTTTAGAATATATTAACCTGTCTCAAGATAAAAGGACCACCCTGTATATATTATTTTATTATAACATTCGACCCTGCCTTCAATGATAGCTCGCTGAAATCGTCTCAACTCTGGGTATCATACCGCGACAAGAAAACAGCATTTCATTAAAAAAAATATAAATGCCCTTAAAATCTCTTCTGATACACTCCTTCTATACCGTGTAAGATTCTTTATGTAACATTTTCTCATATTATTACAAATATCGACAATATTCAAAGTGGATACAATGATTGCTCAACTATGTACATTCATATAAATATCACAATTTGTACGAACCTAACAATATGCAGGGTGAGACATTTAAAAACCGGCCGCCTGAATAACTTGGCTGCTATTGGTGATAGGAACAAATGCATCAGGCCAAAATTATTTAGTGTTGAGGAATTGATCATCCGATGTTTCCAGTTTTTTGATAGGTGGATGCGTCAAGAAGATACGAAGGTCATCTCTGTTTTTTAAATTGAACAGTATAATTTTTTACTTATATTCTGATAAAGTATTTCAAGTCGAATACAATGATCTATTGGGAAGGTTATTCGTGGTTTGGGTTAAACCAATTATGATGGAAAATAATTTACTTTGAGGAAATGGTCCAACACTTCTTTGCCGTCTCTGGTTGTTGATATTACTTCATCTTTGTCTCGTAATCGCTATAGGTCGTTCAATGAAAATAAACATTTAATCATGCTGTACGTTTTAACTGTACATACTGTGATTATTCCTTTATGAAGAATTTCGGACAAGCAAAATTTGTCTCAAGTTTCCGAAATGTGTTATTCAATAACGGAGGAAGTTGGTATAGTTTTTGTTTATGGAGAATGTCGCCCAATTGTGCGAGATACGAGTCCGTTTGTACGCTGAACGACTTTCCGAATGTGTCACATCATCACGATCTGCATTTACGAATGTTATTAAAAGTTATCACGAAACTGGAAGCATAGATAATGGAATACGAAGAAGATCCAAATCAGCAACCTGATCGAAATACAGTGAACGTTTTAGTACTTAGGTGTGACACAGAATCCCCGTGATAGTACAAGATAGCTAGCACTGGAAAGTGGGATTAGTCAACGAAGTGTTCTGCGCGTACTACATTTGCATAAATTCCACGCTTTTGATGTTTCACCTCACCAAGAATTACATGGGAATGGTTTTCAAAGCCGTGTAAATTTTTGTGAATGAGGTCTGCAAAAATGACAGATTGATGAGTTGCTTTTGCCTATAGTTTTGTTTACGGACGAAGCCACATTTACAAACTGTGGCCAGAGTCAATCATCTCTAATGCATAATAAGCATTATTGGTTAATAGAAAATCCACGGTGCCTGTGAGAAGTGGTTAAACAAAGACCTTGGCCTGTAAACGTTTGGTGCGGACTTTGTACATGTTAACTGAAATTTTGCCACACCTGTTGGAAGATATTCCGCTTCACATACGACAACCTATATAGTTCCAACAAGATGGATGCCCTGCTTATCCTGCACGGATAATTACTTAATTCCTCAATGTCACATTCGGAGGTCGTTGGACTGATCGTGCAGGAAATCATAAATGGCCCGCTCGTTCTCCAGATTTAACACCTTGGACTTCCACACGCGGGGGAAATTACAGCAGAAAGTGTATAATGAAATACCGAGAATCGAAGAAGATATGAAAGAACGTATAAGAAGAGCTTGTACCGCGATAAATGCAACAATATAAATATATAAATTCAACATACTGTATTATCCGTTCAAGGTCACCCTTTTGAACACTTGCATTAATCGTGTATTACTGTTAGGTAAATAAATCAACAGTGCTTGCCCATTCCCGAGAAGTAAATTATTTTCCATCATAATTGGCTTAACCTAGACCACAAATAACCTAATTATACCATTGTATTCATCTTGAAATATTCATGATAGACAGACATGACCTTCGTATCTCCTTGATGCCTCTATCTATAAAAATAATAGTAACATGAAATGATTAGGCCCCCATACCAAATACTTTTGACCTGATGCATTTTTTCCTATCACCAATAGGAGTCAAGTTATTCAGGTGCCCAGTTTTAAGTGCCCCACCCTGTACAATGCTCATATGAATATTATATATTCTTTTGCCTATTAAAGCAAAGGTGTACAGGGTGGCTGGAATGAACTATTACAACTTCAAACCGCTGAAGCAGATACACTTTTAAATATTTTGTTTTATCCAAGGGAAAAAAATAGTCGAGAAAAATTCAAGAAAATGATTTAATGCTCATTGCTCGATATAACCTCCCTTTGCACGAATAATTTCAGTCAAACGGTGAAAGAATGAATCGCACGCTGTCCGTACGCGAGATTGTGGATCTTCTTCCATTTCCGGACAAGTGCTGATTTTCGAGCGTCCAAACTTCGATGTTTCATTACATTGACCTTGGCCTCCAAAATAGTCCAAATACATTACATTCAATCATTAAATAGATTACATTCAAATGCTGAAGCTCACGAACGATAATTGGAACTGTTGTTCCAGCTAAATATAAAGCAATTACAGAATTTCGCTTCAAATCCATCACTATAACCTTACTTTGAGATGTAGTATACGAAAATGCTTCTGCACGCATATAAACAATTGAATGAACTATAAATATGGCAACTTTCAGATGGATTGCATGAGCGGATCGACAGATGCATCAGTATGAACTTACTTAGTAACAGATCATTCCAGCCACCCTGTATATACTGGTTCGCACCCATCATCGGTGACACGGTTCAATAATTTTAAAACCTCACAAAATTAGTACTCGATATTTCACTTATATATAACGTTAATCGTGCATGTTCATAGTTAATGTGAGAAGGGCGGAGTGCTTTTGTAATGCATTGGCTTTCATTAAATGTTTGTTTTGTTGGAAACACTCGTGTTCCTCGTATTACCTTGATATATGATTCCCTATGTATTGTAAATAATAAAAAGCTGAAAATAAAATAAACTGAAAAGAACAATGAGGAAATAAAGAAGAAATAAAGAAGGAAGTACAAAAAGAAATAAAGAAAAAAAGAAAATAAAAGGAATTGAAAATGTGATAAAATTAACGAATAACAACGATATACAGGGTGTCGAAGTTTTTTTTACCGCTAATCTTTATTGGCATTATTCCTTAAAAATGAAAAAGAATGTCAATGCAGTGTTTCGGGCACTTTATTAAAAAGTTGTAAAAAAAATACAAAATGCCAGCGAGCTGCTTTGTTCTTGAAAAAATAATGTTTTCACGAACATAAGCTCGCGAATGCGTTATTAAAAGATATTAAACAAAATATGAATCTTGATAATTATAGTATGTTGTATGAAAAGAGAATATTGTTCATTACCATTTCGTATATTCCTTGTAATCTCTGGATTAAACGTTCAAGAGCTTTTCTTTATGTATTATCTTTTTATCATTCCTATTTATCACACATTCTGGTGAAGTTTTGCGTAGTGAACTTTGGCACACTGTATGAGTTATTTAGTACTTTTAAGTACTTGGTAATTTGAAGACATGTAGATAAACAAAATTCTAAACCTGGGAATTTAGAGGTTTAAAAATGATAATATTTGGTAATTTATAAACTTTTAAGTTTAGGAATTAAAAAAATTAAGAATTTAGAAGTCAGAAAATTTAGAAATTCCGGAATTTGAAGGTTTGGGAATTTCGAAATTTTTGTATCCACAAATTTACGAAATCAGAAATTATGAAATTAAAAAGTTGTAAAGCCTGGTCATTTCCAAAGTTAGAAGTTAAACAATTATTTGAACTTGAAAATTTAGAAGTGTAAAAATTTTTAAACGAGAAATTTCAGAAATTTTTAAATTTTAGTACTTGGAAATTTGGATATTTAAAAACTGTTAAACTTGGAAATTCAGAAATTTAAAAGATTTTAAATTTGGATATGTAAAAAATAAAAAATTAAAATATTTGTAAATATAACGTCTTTTCCTTGCAAATAAAATATTCAGAAATACCAGTAGTTCACGAATACGGGAAAGAGTATTATCGAACTGCAGCTGATTACGTATTTATGATGCATCGAAATCTGCAAATATCCATTTTTCACAGACGAGTATGTGCACTAGTAGTCAAGCTTGTATATTCACTTCACTTTTATTTATCCCGCTAAGATTTCATTATATATGTCAAACGTTGAAACGTTTCTCCTCACCAATTTCTTCAAAAAATATAGGTAACACTCGACACGAGTCAGTCGTTAGATGGGTTAGATTTGCCGTATGATCTTTTCATAATTTATCGTATTAACGTTTGATGCGAGCTGGTGAATCGTTAAATTGATTGGTTTCTATTTTATTGATAGAACATTAACACGTTTCCCGTTACATTGGTTACCTTTAACCGACACTACAAATTTAATTGGGCCAAATAATCCAGAAATGAAAACGGTAGGACAGTTCTGAATGCAGGTCAGACACGTTAATCAACGTAGCGTATCACTATAACTTGTTACGAGCAGTTAAAATCGAAAAAAGACGTGAAATCTTTATCAAACGCGATTTTCTACGTTTATAATAACTTACACCGTTGTGTAATTTAATATAGGGTTTGTTTTTTTGACTTAACCTATTTAACTTTAGTGACACGTACATACAAGGTGATTCACGCAACTGTATCAGGTTAAACTTTGCTACCAATGCCATTATGTTTTTGTTGTAGAAGTGCAGTGGTGTATATATGTATGTGTATTCGATTGCATTATTTTTTTTAAACGCAAATGCATAATTTCTTTTACACAGTTGGATTTCTTTCACCATTCTACATAAAAAGGTCTTGGTATACAGTAATAGAAAAAACGATTATCTATCGAGATATTTTTAAAAAAATATGTATGAAAAATATAATGTTGAAGAAGATGCTCGAACGCTTCATGACAACCAAATTTGGATATATGTTTCTAACCATTCAAATTTCTAAATTTTTTTATTAATAAATTCTTGAGCTTTATGAATAAAAATCGCAAATTTCGAAATCCTAAAGCTTCCTTATTTCGAATTTTCCAAATATTCAAATTCGTAGATGACTAAACTTTTATTTTTTCGCATTTTTCAATATCTAGATATCATTTGAAACTTCCAAACTATTAAATTTTTTAAGTTCGAAAAGTTCCAAATCTATAAATTTTCGTAGATCTGTTTCCAAATTTCTAACGTACAAGTTCAGGGGGTAGAGCTCCCACCTAAGGCCCCACACGAACTCGCTGAAGAAATTTTAAATACTGTCAATAGTATAAATTTGGTCCACCCTTCCTGGACACCCTGTATATGAATAAAGTATTCCGTAACACGGATTGCGTATATTGCAAAAAAAATTGCGACGATCTACCGCGATACCCTAAAACCCCGATTTCCACACAGCTCAGCCGAACATAACCTTAAACAACCAAGATCACACAACATAATCTCATATTCATAGCGAAAGTTCTACCCCGTTTCGAACACGCAACGAGTAAACCGTGCTGTAAGAGGGTTGACCGCGCAACTATAACTTGCACCACATTCCCAGTTCTGCTATTACCGTATCCGCGTTCGATCATATCTGCTCTCTCGAATCGATACCACTACGACAGACCGAATTCCCGTGCACTCGAAGCAAAAAAAAAAATTCGAGAAAATTAGTAGGCCACGGCAAGTAATCAGCTGATCGTGGTAGCGAAGCGCTCGAGGTCTTAGGAGTGCGATAACAACGATAATGGGGAGAATCGTTAGTGCGCGGCGGAGTAGATGAGCAGAGATTGAACGGATAGAGAGAGAGAGAGAGGGAGAGAGAAGAAGACGAAGAGAGATAGACAGAGGCAAAGAGAGAGAGAGAGAGACATCGTGCTCGTATGAAGTACTATCGTAGCTGTCGCGTGGGCAGCCGCTTTATCGCTTTAGCGTCAGATTAATAAGCCACACGGTCGGCAGTAACGCACCCACACGTGCCCGCCGCGCCGGTTGCTCGCACCTACATCGAAGGTGTGTATAGGTGTTGCACGGGCTCGGGCATAAAGTCACGAGCTCGCGTGCAAACAAACGCGGCCGCGTGTACGGGCACGCACCGGGAGTCGTGACCGCGCCGCGGTACACGCTGAAAGCCCTTCGTATTTATTTTATTTGGCTTATTCGTTTCCGGCGACGTTACATCGCCGTTTGCTGGAATTCAATCTCCGCCCCGGCGCGAGTGAGCCCTGGCCACGCTCGCGTGCACACAGATTATGACCGCGTGTGTACCGAGAGGGCGAACCCTCCCCGCCCGCTGTTGTCCCGCGCCCTCTTCGCTGCCCGCCAACGGGTCCACCCTTTCTGTTTCTCCTTTGCGCTCTCGCTTTTGTGTGCAAACGAAGACAACGAGGGCGTGCGTGGACTCGCTACCACCCTCCCGTTTCTCCTCCACCGGGCTTCTGCATGACATATGATCTTCCATATTGCCACGGTACACAGGCTGCGCACGTACAGTCAACAGCAAATCTGGCTTCCCTAGGGAAAATATGACAACCGGCCGGGACAAGGCATTCCGCTCGTTCGTTTTTGGGGATCCCACGAGATTCGAGCATCTTGGAACGGGTTAACGATTTGGGAATCTCGGGACTCGCCAATAAGTTGAATGTTTGGAGATTCTGTTCAGAGATTTTTGTGCTGGGAAGATACCGTTTAGGGATTTTTATCCCTGGGCGACATTATTGAAGAATTTTCGGGCTTGACAAATACTGTCTACGTGCAGGGAGATACTGCATTGTTGTGCTCGGAGGATATCGTCTAGGGGTTTCGGTGTTTGGAAGGTACTGTCTGGGAACTTCGATGTTCGGGAATTCAGAGATATTGGGATAAGGGGCCATTCTGACAAGTCTGGGGATCTTCCAACGTAGAAAACTATGGAGGTTTAAGGATCTATTGATCGATAAATTTGAGGACGTAGAACCTTACGATTGTAGGAATTTGAAGAGCCACATAGCGACTTGGTGATTTGGAGATGTAGCAAATTAAGGATTCAGTAATATGGGGCTCTAGGCAGATCATGATGTTGGGATTGCAGGGTTTAGGTATTTTTGAGCCCTTGAGATACATGTTCTTCTGATATTTACGTTTAGAGATTTAGAAATATCACAATTTAGGAATATAGGGATTTGAAGGTGTAAACGTGTAGAAATTTATACATTCGAGGACATCAAAATTTTATCTTGGGACAATGAGATCTTGGTATTTTAGAATCTAGGGTTTTTTCAGCCATTAGGATATGTACTCTTAAGGATTGTGAGGTCTCGGAATTTAAGGAAATTGTGGGATCTGACAGCTTAAGAATTTAAAAATTGGGAGATATGGGCACATAGATATTTGAAAATCTAAGGATATTAAGATCTGAAGATTTTAACACATAGCAATTATCGAGGTCTTGATAAAAAAATTTGAGCTGCTTGAAAATTCAAATACTTAAAAAACAAGGAATTTAGAGATTTGAAAGTTCGAATGCACAAGAATTACGAAAGTGAGGGAATTAAAAATTAGGAAATTTAAAAGTTTAGGGTTTGAAAATTTAGGAACTTAAAAACCAAAACACTTGGAAATTTTTAAGTTTAAAAGTTTGTAACGTTTGAAATTTAGCAATCTCAAGTATTAACCCCTTGCACTATAATAACGAGTTACACTCGTGACGCACTCGAAGTTCAAATACAGTGAACTTCGTTTATATTTTTAACACGCATCAATGTTCAATTTCAGTCTAATTTTCATTTGTACAGTTGAGGATCGCTGAATGCAAAGTAGTCTTCACATACTTCACTTTCTTCACACGTCTTATAGTTGTAGCACCGAATACTTCGTTATGTCTGTCACATTTGCCGAATGAAACATAGTGTAAGAGGTTAAAAAATGTTTAAGCTCTAAGACTAAATAACTTAGGACGTTTAAAATTTAAAGGACATTTAAATCTAGAATTTTTAGTACAGGAATTCTTGGAACTATAGTAATTTTACACTTTAGGCATTCAGAAATTTAGAAATTCAATGATTATATAATTTGGTAATTTAGACATTTAAAAACGAGGATATTAAAAAGTTTGGAATTGCAAAATGTGAGTGCTTTAAAATTTGAATTAACCCTTTGCGGTCCAATGTCGAGCTATGCTCTACATCGCGTTTCTCTTGGCTCTTAGAAAGAATTCAGATAAATACATTGGTTTGAAGATGTTTTCATTTCTTTGCCACTTGTAATAAATTAAAAATATGTTTTTTTTACGCACCCTGCATAATTGCAATACATTTTATTGTAAACCCACTTCTTGATCTATTTTCTAAATTAATAAAGGTGCTGTAGGTAAAAGAAAGCACGGTTCGCAAAGAGTTAAATTAGAAGTTTAACAATTTTTGAACTTGAAAATTTGTCAGCTTGGTAATACATACATTTTTAAGTAAATGTACGTATACAAACGTTGTATAAAAACGTTGAAACTTGTTGATGTAGACATTTAAGAATTTAATAATTAAAAATCTTGAAAACTGGTAATTATGAGAATGTAAAAATTTGACAAGTACATAATTAGTAGCTTGTAAAGTTTTCATACGTGTGCTTATCTGAAATAAGCTCACGTTTTATCCGAGTGCACGCGGTGCTATAGTCGATCATGTGCGTCCCGGCGCAAAAAGCAAGCGCGGCGCGTCGCGGCGTGCCGTTTACACCGAGGAAAGGAGGAACGTTTGTCACCGGCTGCTCGGTTCCCGCGGCTACATTATATCTCGGCCCTCCGTGTTCCTCGTAGTCGACTGCAAATAGTACGCTGGTTTAATGAAAAAATCACCGACCAACCTGAAAAGAAGTTATGAAGCCAAGGAAAGATGGAAAACATCGTGATACCGCCCTCGGCAAAACATGTCCGGCGGATAAATTTCCCCGCCGCACTTTATTTCCCCTTTACTGGCTCTGTGGATCAACGACTCCCGTCACTGAAAAATACCGTCGCTAATTTAATGCACGATCTCGCCGTGTTCCTATTTCGTCCAACCGATTTCACCAACGATTTCACCACTAGTAACGAAAATTACTAGTTAATTCTTCCAGAGTCGAACATAACCTAACCGTCATGGGCTCCTATTCTTCGTTTTTTTCTGTGTATAAGGTAAAAGTACCAGTAATTGACCAGTTAAGAGAAATCTTCCACAGAAATAATGGTAACCGCTTACTCTGTCAATAAATGGCGAGAATCGATACTCGGTGACGTTCTTTAAACGTTCAAAATTATGCACCAAGACCACTTTTTAAAAAAAGTTATACAAATTTGAGGAATATATTTAAAAATTCGGCAAATGCTCCAATAGTTGACCATCCTTGAAAACAAAGACTAGTAATATCCAGAATTTGACAAAAAAAAATGTCTGCCTTATGAGGTTACAATAATAGAAACGATGTATTTGTTATCTATAAAACACTGTGAACATTTAAACAGTAAATAATTCCATATAGCTATTATTCACAGAAACGTTAAGGAAATAGAAATATAATAGCATTATTGAATTCAGACGTTATTAATAAACATACTTCACTTCGCATGCAATTGTTGGAAAATTTCATCGACAGATTCCGTGGCATCTGAAGCTTACTTTCATCGAAAGTCGACAACTTATAAAAACCTTATTTTTTATGTTTTTGAAAAAAAATAGTGAACTACTGGTATATGGTCAACTACCGGTACTTTTACCTTACTATTTTCTAAAATTCTCCCGAAAAAGAAAAAAAGCTATATACCTTCGTCTACGTTCGTTAACTTCTAGAGATAGAAAACTGGGATGCGTGTGTTGGACTTTGGATAACCCTGATTTTCGCGGCGATTCGAAAGAGGACAGGACCAGCGAATAAGGGGTGGTTACCATAAAGCATATAGCACAAGTCATTCATGGCGCGACTCTTTGTTCGAGTAACAATATAGGGGTGAATCGCGGTTGGGGATTGTTTGTGCCTCGCGACCGAAGGGTGGGGGGTGATTCCACCATTTATTACAGCGACATTCCAACCTGATAATACTAGGAATACGATTGCGAGCGGGGATACCGTTTCGTTCCTTGTCGTTGGACAAACTAAGACGCGTATAATCGTACAGAAGGGAAAATTGTCTTTCCTCTGGACATTCTATTCATCCCCTATTATTTCATATTGGATAATGTGTGCCGCCGAATCTAACATCGGTTGCGCTTCCTATATTTATCGATAATATATCACATAACTACTATCAGTAACGTGTCTTCATTTGTACCTTGTAATTTTTTGTTACGTTTTACAAATTTAATGCAAATGTATTTTGGAAAAATATTCTTCTTTTTCCTTAAGTGTTTGAGGTTCACCCATGGAACATTCTTTTATTTGATCTGCGAACTATACTTTTGTTATAATCGAAACTATTTTTTACTGTCGTATCGTTTCAGCATTTGAATTTTGGTATAAAAGGTCACGTTTTGAATTACACAGAATTTGAAATTTAACTACTTGTCTGATTTGGTATTAGTAATAGTGACGTAAATCCAAATGGCAAAATGTGACCCACCCTGTATAATGCTGGCCTTTCCACGATTCATGCGCCGGTCGAACCGCTTTACACTTTCTTAACAAACTTGACGTTTATTTTTGAATTTAATTCGAAAATTTAAGCAAAATTAAATAAGATGCGACTGACTTATTGTTAGTATTACTCGACGGCAGAGGACAGCGTGCCAAACTATCGATCGGCGATCGATCGTGTGCGGCGTCAGCCCCCACCCATGGATCCTTTTACAATTACAGTGCGGTTTTACTTTTATATACTTTCAACGTATTTTTGACAACTTTTCCATTGTTTCTCGGGAGAGTGATAAGGACATTTGTTGTTCCTTGGGAGACACTCTAAAAGATCCTGCACGAATTTTTCATTTCCAGGCGATGCCAAAAATGGGCATTTTTTAACACCCTCCTTTGTCGTTTGAAATAGGTTATTTGTAAAAGGGTCATGCGACCCCTGTGGTAGTTTTAGTGTTAATCTACAGTGATCCATATCTTTATAAAATAAGCAGTACGATATATACTTTCTTGTATACAATAACAAATACAGAATTACTGCAACATTAATGCGAGTAAAAGCGGTTCTGGCAAGAATTAGACAGTTACGCGTATGAGAACAGCTTCTTTGATTCTATTCTCTAGGTCGAATTTTCCTTAAATCGTGCATCTATAGAAACCGTTGCTACGTGCAATATTTTGTTTATTCTTCGATCAGTCTCCTCGCGACCCCCGTGCGGGACGGACTTCGCACACAACCTCGAAGTTCTCATCTCAGCGTTATTCGACCTTGTCGATCAACTATCGTTATTGCGTTCCTCAGGTGGGTATATCTTTGTGAACAGTGTTTTATATCAAATATTAGTTTAACGAAAGTGCGTACAACTTATTATTCACCTGTGCTTAGTAATGTTGCCGAATATTAATGCGAATAACCGTAGATACGGCAGCAATAAAGTACAGGCATCCGCCGAATAACTTGAATTACACGAAATCGCGAATAGCACGGTTAAAAATTGCGACAACACGGAATAACACAGAACACGAATTACACGAGTTACGAATATCACCTAAGGATCATGCAATCGGCTATGTCCTACACTATTTCGAATAACATTGCATCAGTTAACCGCGTTATTCGAAGAAGGACCGTATTAAGGGGTAACGCCAATCTAGAGGGAAGAAAAAAAGGTGATTTTCGGGAATTTTTTGAGTAAAAACCATACAAGGTATGAAGTCAGAGACAAAAGAGCTTTATTACATATGTTTTGAAGATGGTTTGAGAATTTTTTCAAACAAATCGAATTAAAAATGGCGGCTGCGATTGCTAGCAAGAAATAACATCTTTATTTTTAGTGGGCTGCTGACCGAACCTTTTTCTCATTAACGGGTGGTCCTAAAATAAAAAATCCAAAAGTTTGTGATATTATATATCCTTGTCTATGGAACATCGTACGGAAATTAAAAAATATTAAGAATTGTTAATTTGGTGTCGATATGAAGGAAGGTTTGGGAAAAATGTCAGAAAATTGAGCATTAAATTGTTAATAAAAAATGAAGTGGTTAATTAACCCATTGACTGCCAACTACGAGATATCTCGTAGTAAGCGTCTGTACCAAAACTGCCAGCTACGTGGTATCTCGTAGTGGGTGCTGCAAGTTTAGATTGGCTACAAATGGCTATTTGGGTTAGGAATTATTAGAAAGGATGAATGAAAAATGCATATAGTGTAGAGAACATGTTGATTATCAATTTTTATTATTAAAATTATTATTAAAACTATTAAAATTATAACTTAGGTGATATATATATCATTATATTTTCTAAAACTTCATGTTCTTTTTTAAAATAAAACCGTGGCACACAGGGCAAGACGCGCTAAATTTGCGTGGCAGTCAATGGGTTAATCAAAAAATCCGTACGATGTTCACTGAATTAAGTTATTTTACACCTCTGCACAAAATTTCAAGTCGATTAGTTGAAAACTGTTCGAGTTATTGGTTCGGCCAGTTCAAAAAAAGTGATTCCGAGAAAAACGCGTTTAAAGTTTTGCCTGCATGAGCGGCAACACTGCGAATGATTGTAGTCCACTTAAAAAAAGTTCGTGTTCCCGACTATTCCTGCACTCAAAACTTTTTTCACATATTCTACACATAATATAGAATTGAGGACGTGAGGTATGCGTGAATGAATTGTAAATAAGTGAACAGTCACTCAACAATATATATTGAATAAATAAGCAACGATTAAATAACAACAAGCAACAAACGGTATCAGGCAATAACGAGTAGTAGTAAGAGCGTCAGAGATTGTGCGGGTGTAAACGTGACGGTATGAAAATCACGAGTGTCTCGAGCGGCGCGATGATCAGTGTTTTTATGCCTTTATTGGGAAGAGATGGACGTAGGAAAAGAAAAGGAGAAGTATAGAGTGGACAGTTGAAGGGGTGGAAAGGAAAGTCAACGGAAACTTAGGTTCGCATAAATCTGGCTGCCAAATGTGCAATCTGACAAAGACCAGGGTTGCACGAGACCCTGGAAAAAACAGGAAATTGAAGAATGGGCAGGAAGTGCTTAGCAAATCTCAGGCCAATGAGAAAGTTAGGAATAACGCCGTGGCAAACACAGCCACAGTATAATTTAAGCAAAAACAACATATAGATTTTTTCCAAATTCTAGAGTGGCGTTACCCCTTAACACTTTCACGACCGGTGACACCAACGTGGTACCATAGGCAGTGCAGTCGTTGTTTGCCGGTGACACTTACGTGGTGTCACGTTGTGACTCCCACGTGGTACCTACCATTGGTCAGCCATTTGCAAAGTTTTTTCGACCGTCAGTTGTTTAACACTTTGACATTGAATACTGTTGCGTCGTGCTCTTCGTTTTTAGTTTTGAAGGCGGCACGATAGGTAGTACCCTTTAGATGCGGGTAAGCCGCAATTGTCGATTTCGCGAGTGAAAAAATTGTAGGTTGATTGAGTTTTTTGAATGTTAGGTTTATTCGATTTGTAAGTTGTTTTAGTTCTCTATGTTAGATTTGTTCTAGTTATAGGTTGTTCGAATTCTGTCTTAGAGGTGCAAAAATGTCTTGTAGGTAAACTCGTATAGGTTAGTATGATGGGGGTGTATTCTGGGATTCGCGGAAATATCGTAGGAGGCGTAAACATAGGAGTTCATGTGAGTGGTCTAAAGAGATTGGTATGGGTCTTGAGTGACCGCCTAACTCTGACGTCAGTAGTTCTTGGGAAAACCAGGAACTAGTGACGTAGAGGTTTTTATAACTTAGACCCTTGACCGTTGTCAGGTAGAGTAGAAATTTCGCTGTTAGGGGTGCCGCGTTTTACAAAGTGTTCCTATAATAAAATTTCCGCTGTTCAGAGTTTACCTACAGATCGTTAAATGGTCATCGGATTTTTCCTTTTGTACAAAATAATAATAGGTTTGAAGTGTCCCCAATATAAGGACGCAACAAATACTATCGCTAGAAAATGCGTACTTTTTCACGAAATACGTTTCAATTTTTGCTTATTGATAAGCAACAAGGTATGTTGTTTCTGAGAGTGTTGCACGGAAACGATAAAATGTCATAAAAAAGCAGTTAAGTTTATTATGTTGTCATGAATTTTGTTTTATATTTGTACGTTTTAATAATTGTCACACAAAGAAAAAACATTGTTGTATAATAATGTTGAAGTATTTCGTGAATTTACGTAAAGTTTTTTTACATTTGTTAAGTACTCGTGGTTACCCAAGAAGGGAGACTCGAGCTTTGTAGGCGTTTTGCACGCTTGTGCCAACAAATACAATAACTACTCGAAGGACCACCCGATGTGATCGGGACTATTGTAGGAAGCCGAGACCGGGTTTTAAGAAAACTACCACTGCTCTAATTACTTTTAACTTGACTTTACTTCAACTACTCGCTTACGCCGCTCTCTATATTCTAACATTCATCCTCACTCGCCTATCCTCTCTCGCATACTCTGTCTCTCTCGCACTCATTCTTTCTTTCTCTCGGTCCTCATCCTTACCAATCACACAAACGTTTCCAAACATTCTATCTATCACGCTTCCCGATTCGCGGTCTTCAAACACATACTCATACGCACTTCAATCACGCATCACATTCGCGACCGGCGCGCAATTTCAATGCCACACTATACAAATTATCTATGTCTCAACTATACGAATGACTATGTTCTTTATTCAACTACAATTCAACTATGTGTATTACTATTCTATTTTTCTATCTATTCGTGTGGCTACAATTCAACTGGTCGAGATTCTATCAAATCTATCCGATGTCACCTCGGTCGGGTAGACTTGACGGGGGTGCATCGTTCTAATTGGCTAAGTACAAATATACAAATTGTGGAAGGGCAATAAAGTTAACGCCCTACGTGGGCCTCTCCACTCGCAAATATTCCAACTTTTGCTCCTGGACCGTGGCTGGTAATAAAAATCAAGAAGCGTGCTGACCTTAACTAAACATGCTAGAAATAACGGGCTCGAAAGGTAAAAATGTCAATCTGTCGACCAAATGTGAACAATGACTCGAAAACTACATGGAAAACGCGCGGGTCTTTATGGCTCCTTGAGTTTATAGCTGCCACGGAACGGTCCGTGAACCCTTCGACGGGACGACGGTCTTATTTCTAATTGCTATGTAGAAATCCTAAATCTATTGTTAATGTAAGGCCACTGGTGGCCTTAACAACATTAATTCTTCAAAAATATTGCTGGCGTTTGGCGAGGTTTCACTGCGCAAACACGCGGTCGTGAAAGTGTTAAACCCTTGTGCTACGATTTATTCAGCAAGTGCGTCAGACATAACGAACTATTAATTGCTACAACATTAAAGTGATTAAAGAAATTTCGAATGTCAAGATTGTTTCCCATTTAGTGATCCTCGGATGCGCAAATTACGATTATACCGAAGTTAAACATTCAAGCGTATTAAAAATATTAACAATGTCTACCATAATTGAAGAGCGAGTGCATTACGGGCCTAGCCCGTAGTTGTAGGGCAAGGGGTTAATATAAAATAAAGCGAAGAAAGGAAATAGTTTTATCAAATCTTTCATAGGTGGATTCGTTGATTAGCGAATAGGGGGATAATCGAGGTGTCATCGTAGTTTTTCTCGCGATAAACCGTTCGCCTGGCTCTTCCAATATTTTCGTTTCATTGACAAACGTTGTTTTGATAACACTCGATCGGCGGATACCTCTCTTTTTTTCGATCGGATCGCTTGGCGCGCACGATGATTTGTCTCCAGTTCTCGTTGCTGTCGTCGGCCGCGTTTACATCGATTTATTACGCGAAGCTTTCGAGCCGTTTCCGCGCGCGCGGGAATACCAAACGGCCGAACGGTTAAGTGTGGGTGACGAGACACCGCAGAAACCGAGTTTTGCGGTGCTAAAATCAATTCCGTGTTTGCCTGTCAATTTATCGCTAATGGCCAGCCAGGTAACAGCTGATGATAACGCGATGCTCCCTGCCAGTTTACCTCGAACGTCGATTTTAGTGTTCAAGCATTCGGATGGCTGTTACTTCCACGTCACCATCGAGCACACGGTTTTTACACCGTCTCTATCAGTCTTGTATTTGGTTCCGTTTAACACTATTTCTACCACGATTTTGTGTAAACCTATTTCAACCAAAATGTGTCTTTTGACGCGGAGAATTAAATTTTGAGACTTCGGGGATTTGGACGAATTCTATAGAATAGAATTTTGACAGTTTGGGGATTTGACGAATTATAGTTTTGGGAATTTCGGAACTTAGAGAACTAAAATTTGTAGAATTTGGAATTTTGTAAATTTGGCAATTTAAGAAAATTGTAAATTGTAACATTTATGAACGTGGATTTTTTGAAACTTGGATATTAAACAATTTTTATTATTTGAAAATTTAGAGATTTCTTAATTTTGAGGTCTAAATATTCTGAAATATTCATATTTGAATATACAATTACATACATTTTACAAATTTGTAATTTTGATAAATTTTTTTTTCAAAGGATCCACTTTGTATCCATGTGGATGTATGTACATATAATTTATCAAATGAACAGATCGATCGCTACTCTAGTTTTGTAGTACTTGTTTTATGACATAGTTGAAAGAAAATACTAAAAATATTGTTGTTTGATATGCGACCGCATGTTGCCACAACTCGAAATATGTCACTTTCGTAGATAGCAATATGTTCTCGCTCGAAACGTTAAGAGGATCACAAGTATCATCCAACGGGCGGATTTCAAAGTTTAGTTACTAAAATGTTCGTGACATAAAAATCACATGTTTTTTATTGCGTCACTTTCGAAATATACACTGATATTGCAGCACTGTATATGGAATTTTGTTTAAGTACGATGTACAGTAAAGAATAAATCACTTTTTTCAACTAACATAAATTGCATAGTGTACAAACATTACGTTGAATAAACAGTTTGTATAAAGTAAGATAGTAAATAAATTGTATGATTCAATTTAACAAAGTTCAATACGGAATACATAGTTTAACATAAAAAACAAAAATATTAGTTTAATAAGTGTATTAAATTAATGAAATAGCTTATATGGAGCAAGATAGTAAACGATTTATGTAATAAATTAAACAAATTTCAATATATGTATTATATTTCGATCAATCATCAATGACAAATAATAATCAATGAATAATAACCAATAATCATTGATCAACGATCAGTAATCATCAATGACAGATTTTTAAAACTTACAATCAAGTTTTGAGTGGTATTTAATAATGTACGCGTTCTATTTGTTGGATTTTTGCAGAAATCCTGTATGATATTTTGAAGGAATTTTACATTGCTGTGAAAACGTACGTTCAACGATATTTAGGTATAAGTTAGAGCCATAAAAAACGGTCAGCGCGAGCCCTGCGCCGAGGTCGTAGCTGACCGTTAAAAGAAAGCAAGACTCTCTCCTCTAGGGGTGCATAGTTGTACTTCCCCTTAGCTTATGCGAAAAATAGCCATTTGCAGTACAACCCAAGCAGTCGGTTCGGTAACAGCACATAGTGTCGACCAAGCCTTATCGACATTGCTATCCCAATCAGTCCAGGCCGTCTTACCCTCCAATTTCCTTCTCTTTATTTATAGATCTGGATCCTTTTTCTATTTTGAATAAACTATCTTTCCTAAAGGGACCCTTCATTTTCCTTATCTATTTCCTGAGTCAGTCCCTCGCTGACGAGACCCAGACACTATTTACTCTTCGCACGATTGGACTACTACCCCCGAATTCCAGAAACCCCTACCCTTAGTTTTTCCTCCAAAATTCCGATATAAAAAGGGAACTGGAGCAGCTAAGAAAGAGAGTCTTTTTAATCTTTAACCTCTCTGTCCGGAACCATTGTATAAGTTTTGTGAATTAAAAGGTTAACAATAAACATAATACAACTATAAAACACATCGATCCTTTGAGTACCTCGACGACAATAGTAAGCACAGTCTCTGAATTTCCATCGCGTTCAGGACTGAACATTTTGTACATCTTTTCTATTTTTACTGTATATATAATAAATATTCGTTAGCGTTTGTTGGAGGCAAACAAACTCTGTGGTTGATTATTCAACACTATTGTACGTATGTACAGCCGGCAACCCTCAACTTGGCCGGTGAGGAGGTTTTCCCAGACGTTCCGATGCGACAATTGGCCGAAAAAAAGGACGCTCGCATCGAATCTCACATATTTTCGGCGATGGAATTTATTGGTTCCAGCGGTCACGCACACTAGTTGACCCGAAAACTGTAAAAAAATCGGTAGTCCTCACTGGCCAAGTTGAGGGTTGCCGGCTGTATGTATCTATGTTGCTGATAAGTATCTTGCGCACCTAATCTTTTTATCAAATGTTATCGGAACACATTGCCAGACCGTAATTATATAATTTTCCAGTTAAAAAGCTTACTGACTTCTTTCAAAGTTATTTTTATGTCATTAGTTGGCACTATTATCTATTTCTCTATGATTTTGCATCGCATATGTAGCGCTATACATTTCATTGAAGAACGCATTTTTAAAATTATTTTATTAAAACAAGCGGCGAATACCTTCCACTTATCGGAGGGCTAATATAATTCGCCAATCGATCTAACCTCCGCATCGCTACCGTCTGCCAACTTATCAAGCATGCACGCTACATAAATTCAAATAAAAAAATAGTCTAACAAGGGAACATTGGTCGACGGGAATCGGATTTTCCTGAAATCTGCAGTATTTAAAGATGCCGTATCTAAAATTTATTAGCCAAAGCAGTATAGTGCGCTTCTGAAGATTTTCAAAAGAAATTGCCTTTGAAAATTTGTCAGCGTAACGTAAAAGATTGAAAATCGGTAGATTACCAGTTCGATCCCTGCTGTTGTTATAATTTTTTTTCTTTGAAATTATACCGACTTTAGTTTTAAGAGTAACGTGTATGAAATCCACACTAATTTGTAATTTTTAAAATTGAGTCATTTCGAGTTTTTTCGGAAACGACCGTTCAACCCGGAATTTCCGAAGAGTCGACCTAAACCTGTAACAAAGGTATTAATTCTTTGATACCAAAGAAGTATTTAGGAACATCAACGAAGTAAGTTTCCCGGTAGCCGTCCTGAAAAAGGCGTGCTCTTGTACAAATATTTAATTTATAGTATATGCTAGGTGCCGCAAAAATGATTGCTTTCCATATTTTTATGACGAATATCAACCTGGCTCGTGTCACAGCACGTAATTAATAAAGGGAATATGTAACAATTAAGTAAACATAACATTTAATATTATTTTTATGTTCAATTTTTTTCCGATTGCCCACACACAAAAACCACACATTTGCTATTTAAACATTAGATAGGTATAAATTGAAAGAAAAAAAAAAATAATGTCATTAGCGGGGACGAACTGACGATCTATCGATTGTCAATCTTTTACGTTACGCGTTTGGCCAAATTCTTTATCTCCGAGTAAGAAATTTTCGAATGCAATTTTTTTGGAGAATCTTAAGAAGCGCACTCTACCGCTTCGCCTAATTAATATTAGGTTGGTGCATATGAAATGTCGGATTTTTAAGTGAATATATAAAACTTCATCTCTTTTTCCAACAACCGTTTATGTAATCAAAGTCTGATCCATTTGCTTCATACTCTTTTCCCAACAAGATTGTAATGTATAAATTATTGTATTAAGGAAATTCTGTTTTTTGGAATCAATAAATTCTTATATTGAATTTTTCTGACTCTCTTCATTTTCACAGCGTTTAGCCCGTGAAAACGGTTCTAAATGTTTAAAAAAAGTGCAAGTCGATTGACGATGTATCTGATAAATAACCTGGGCGTTGAAAAATATCATACCTCAACCCATTAATTAGTTTCACGATTTGTGCGATGCATGCGGTCAAGCGTTGTCCCGGAGAAGTATTGGATCATGCCGATTAACGAGTAATGGGTATATAATTTTCAATTTTTTTTGCACTTCTCGAACCAGCCGCACATTTCGTTCGTTGATAGTATTTTCCTTAAACGCATGGTTTATATTGTCGGTAGCTCTTGCAGCATTATTGCCAAATTTATACTCGTACAGAAGAATTACACGAATATCGGCTAAATTCATATCGGTACAAAATACAAAACAAATAACAAAAGGACACACATTTAAGAAAATCTTTTTTGTTGAAATGTAACTCTGACAATGAACAGTACGACTATGCAAGAGGTTGTCCCAAAAACGAAAGTACAGGTAGCGCTCCTACAACACGGTTTCGCTATAACACGATTCATAAATTGCGGGAACCCTCCTACAACACGGCATCCTATAACACGGTTTCGCTCTAACACGATAAGAAAATTGCAAAAACCTTTGTACAACACTGGCCACTTAAGTCTAAATTGAAAATGAACTATGAAAAGAAGTAAACAATGAATAATACATATACCAGTTCATAGAAAGATTCTTTATCTCGATGGCGGTTAACATTCATTTCATCATAAGCTTTTTAATAATTTCCGCAATTGAAAATAAGAAACTTAGGATCCGTCATTTTGACGGGTCCCGTGAACCTAGTGTTAAACATACACTGTTGCGGAAAGCAGCAGTCCAGACTATTAAGACAAATGAAAAAGAAATAAGAAGTTCAGTTGCTGCAGGATCTTTGACATCCGCATACATTTATATTTTTAATAAAAATTAAGTTGTTTATGTAGAATTAAAAAAAAATATATTTGTTTTTAATAAGTTTTCGGAACGTAACCCCCCTTTTTGTACTGGCTCTGGGTCTCATACAACACGGCTTCACACAACACGGCATTTTCTAGGAACCTAACTACCGTGTTATAGGAGGGTTACCTGTATAAGGAAAACATGGTGACAAACTTTCACATTGTACAGAAAATCCGACATTTCATATGCACCAGCCTAATATTAGATACGACATCTGTAAATACTGCAAGTTTCGGGGGAATCCGATTCCCGTCGACCATGATGTCCCCTTGTAAGGTAACAGACAAACATAAAATCTTCGGTATCGAACTTCATTCGGTTCTCTATTTCCTGTATCGATAAATAATATCGTTCGAACAGTATCCAGCTGTTTATCCGTCAAATTGAAACGCGTGCGCGTATACAGTATAAATTGAAAAAGAAGAAACGAGCGTAGCACGCTACCGAATCGTACGGTCGTAAGATTTACTAGGCAGGTCCCCTTCTTCCGAAAGCGGGAAGACGCCAGAAAAACAGGGGTCGGCGGGGGTGGAGGAGGAGAAGGAGGACGGGGCACAATGGCCCGATGATTTACGCAGATATAAATACCGATCGTGGTGTTTTTTCTTTGGACCACGGAAACTTTGGCCACCGTTGAACGGATCACAAAGAAACCGAGAATCCGTGGGCCATACGAAGATGCAATATCATGCCGTTATGACGGCCCCGTGTATTCGAGTAAGGTGCGTAGGGTGAGATTCCCATTGGCTGCCCCCCATTGCCATGGTGTGTATCGTAACGCGACGGTACACCGCTCAGCACGGTACACACATCAATCACCGGCATTTTAATATCGGCTACCGTACAATACCACCGACACCGATATTCCGCGGTATTCTGCCAACCCCACCGCCTACTGCCTCCTCCCTCCCCTCCTTCAAAACCGGTTTTTATGGCGAAATTCTTCTAATTCGTTCTCCGACTCACCCCTGCCATCGCACTCTTCGTCCTACGACCACCGAACGACCTCTTCTCGTTCGCTTATTTTCCCTCCCCTATTTAGCGTCTAATAGTTGTCAAAATATTTTTTTAATCCCTTGCCTTATAATATCGTCTTCCACACGTGACGCACGTAACAATGCAACAAATTTGGCTTATATTTTCACCATGATTCAAATTCGAGCTTAATTTTAATTGCAACCCGTCCACCAACGACTGCCATTACAGTCATGGACAAAATTAAGTGGACATTGCAGAAATGTAAAAAATTGTTTATTTTGTTACAATGTTTTAAATAACTATTAAATTTAGAACATGAAATGCTTTTCTAGACTTGAAAAAACATTTATTTAATGTATATAATTGTGCAATAAGGTTTTGATTTATAGGCATTGTTAGTTAAATTAAATTAACCTTCTGTTATTTATGATACCTGTCCACTTAATTTTGTCCACGACTGTACAACATATCCCTGACATTCGAATAATCTTTGTCTGTCTCAATATTACAACGATAATTAAGTCGCCCTGTCTGACGCACTTGCCGATAAAATCGTAAGTTAAGGGGTTAATACGTTTAGTGTGACGTCAGGCATCGGAGTTTGAAAGTGTAAATATGGTATAAAACTAAAAAATTCACATTGTTTTAAGTAATTATTGAAAATTTATTTAAAATTTACTTCATTTTTGTTTATTACAGGATTATATCATTAAGGTGTTTTAATGGATATTATTGAAACACGGTAAACATAAAAACGGATGTCCTTCGCAGGTATCACAAAATCATACGAGGCCTGACGGGGATTTCCTTAACTACTTAGCTGTGTTTGACGAGTATACTCGTCGTGGAAAAGTGTCAGGATTTTATGTCATGACAAGTATAATCCTCAATCACAGCTAACTGCTTCACCAAATCAGTCAACATTAGTAATAAAATTGTCTATTTTATAAAATAGACCCGTCTTTTCGATCCAACATTTTAACAGCGACACTTATTCTGCGATTGACAAGTATACTCATAAAAGTGAGCGTCACAGTTAACTGGTTAAGAATTTGCGTGGCTCTCCTCTCTCATGGCGTTTTTTCAAGTTTAATACCTTTGAGGTTGACATGTTTTCATAGTTTTCTTCAACATTTGTAATTCTTTAAGGCCTTTTTCAGGATTGATATTTCTTTATGTTTTTGTTCAAGTTCATTTTTTCATGGTCGTCTTCATGTTTGATACTTCTTCATCGATACTTCTTCTAGATTGTTCTCAAGGATTATCCTTCTCCGAAGTCCTTTTGAAGATCTTCTTAGGTCACTTCTTAGGACACTTCTTAGGTCTTAATTAAGGTTCAATTAAGGTTCGAATCACTTCACAATTTAATACATTGCACCATACTCGTTATGTTTTTAATACGGTTGAATGTTTAATTTGAGTCCAATTGTAATTTCCACAGTTTAGGATCAGTAAGTGCAAAACAGTCTGGACATACAAATTTCCTTAATCTATCTTAATGTTGTAACAATGTTCGTTATGTCTCACCCATTAACGAAATAAATTGTAGTGCAAGGGCTTAATTTTAGTCATTTTGATGTCATCGTAATTACGTATGATATGTATCTCCATTTTTATAACAATGTACTATTTAAAGTTCGGGTTTAAATGAGATACCCCGTATATAATTGCTGATGAAGGGGATCAATAAAAAGTATTCGCATCTCTAGAACTTTTAGATTACCCGACTTTTCTGTTTTTATAAATTTGGATGATTTTTTATAGCTCTCCGCGATTTATTCGTTTGCTACTTTATTCATTTCTGAGCGATGTATAACGTTCGAACGCGTCGCCACAATTACGGAAATCACCGGCGAAATGTGCATTGATTAGGTTGCTGCCGAATAGAACGGTGCATTACTAACATCTGTTAGTAATGCACAATTAGCAGGCCTAATCGGAAATTTAGGTTCGAGATCGACAAAGTTGTCGGTCATCATTCCATCGCGTGTAGTAGGTCAACGTAGGCCGATAACAGCATCATGGGTTTGCTTACGAACAAAATTTTCAAATTTACAAGTCTACGTCAGGATTTACAAATTTGAAAATAAAGGTAAAAATCAAGTTTAAAAAATGTTTAACGTTCCAAATTTTCTTACTTAGTAATTCATAAGTTTGAAAATTTAATAATTCAGGAATTCGTAAATTGGGAAGCTTATCGATTTGGAAATGCATATTTGGGAATTTGCATGTTTCTAAAAAATCAAGTTTAAAAAATGTTTAACGTTACAAATTTTCTAACTTAGTAATTCGAAAGTTTGACAATTTAATAATTCATAAATTCGTTAAATTAGGAAGCTTGTCGATTTAGAAATGTATATTTGGGAATTTGCATGTTTCTAAAAAATCAAGTTTAAAAAATGTTTAACGTTACAAATTTTCTAATTTAGTAATTCGTAAGTTTGAAAATTTAATAATTCAGGAATTCGTTAAATTAGGAAGCTTATCGATTTAGAAATGTATATTTGGGAATTTGCATATTTCTAAAAAATCAAATTTAAAAAATGTTTAACGTTACAAATTTTCTAACTTAGTAATTCGAAAGTTTGACAATTTAATAATTCATAAATTCGTTAAATTAGGAAGCTTGTCGATTTAGAAATGTATATTTGGGAATTTGCATGTTTCTAAAAAATCAAGTTTAAAAAATGTTTAACGTCACAAATTTTCTAATTTAGCAATTCATAAGTTTGAAAATTTAATAATTCAGGAATTCGTAAATTGGGAAACTTATCGATTTGGAAATGTATATTTGGGAATTTGCATATTTCTAAAACTCAAGTTTAAAAAATGTGTAAAGTTACAAATTTTCCAATTTAGTAATTCATAAGTTTGACAATTTAATAATTCAGGAATTCTTTAAATTAGGAAGCTTATCGATTTGGAAATGTATGTATATTTGGGAATTTATATATTTCTCAATTTTGGAACGTTAAAAGTTGGAATAGTTAAAAATTTAATATGGCGAAAGTTTGGTGATTGTTAAAACAAAAATGTTGGGATTTAATGAAACAGTATTTAACGAAGCTACATAAATCGGTCAGTTAAAGTATAAAGAGTTCATGGTGCCGAGTGATTGAGCAGTATCAACGGTACCAAGAGAAAGGGACGAGAGAAACTTATGCATGGTTGAATTTCATTTTCACAAAATAACATAAATATTGACGACGCGAAATAGGGGAGATCGATTCTTTTATAATCCATACATTACACAGGCCACATTTTTCTTTTTATTTGAAAACAGTTCAGGCTGGAGTAGGGTGAGTACGGTCGCTTTTATGGTGACTGGCTCCACATGCACGAACATGGTTGTATATGCGTGCACATACACGAACGCGAACGCGAGAGGACGGCCCGTGACCAGAGATGAAATTCACCTGGAACACGTGCTGCTCTTTTTCACCTCGTGATGTGACGTAGCCATGGAGAGGATTATTTCTACATGAAAAACTGATAGCCACTGTTTGGTCGTACAAATCTGCGCGGCCATTATGTAACGACACTACCGTGTCACGCTAAACTGTACCGGCTAAACCGTTTCAAAGTGGCTGACTACGTTAATGCCTCTCTAACGAGAATAGATACAGGTTCTAGAGGCAATCTGTACAAAATCTATTGTTCCACGAGTTTTAACATTGGAATTACCAACGATTAAGACGAAGTTTCTACGAAAATCATGACTAGTTTTTAAGGGGTTAGGTGGGTTTCAGACGCGTAAAGGAAGCGTATTTTTACTGATTTTTTATGGAATATATTAAATGAAATATTTATTGCAAACAATTTAGCAAATCAAAGATACATATTTAACAAGTACTTTGTGAAATTTTTATTTAAAAATTGTGAAAATTCAGACATTGAGACCTCATTTCCGTTGACCTCTCAAAAAAAAGTGCTTTCGGTGTGGACGCGATAACTCATGACTGGTTCATCAGAAATTAAAATAGCAAATATTTTCTGTCAGCTGATGTACAAAGCTCGTACTTGAACGAAGGAAAAAAAAATTAAAATTTGAATTTTTGGCGGAGTTATGAACAAAAAGTTCCTAGTACTAGATAATAGTATTTTGAAGAAGCGTGCAAAATTTGAACAAGATCGGTTCATAACTTTTTGAGAAATCATGTCCGCCGACTTCAAAAATAGAGTTTCGAGAAAAACGCGATTGAAGGACGACGCGACAGGCTGCGTGGTCTGATGGGCGGAACTTCCGAAGGGTCTATCTCTTAGAGTTATACTCTAATCGATTCAAAATTTCGGGAGAATATTCTAGACACACTGTACTATGTAATAAGACAAAAAAAAAAATCGATTTCTTGAAATTTTCAAACCCATCTGACCCCTTAAAAAATGCGTGATCATAGAATTTTTTATTTATTGGTTTCTTATTGTTTTATAAAAGGAATTTCGTGCTATGAATTTGTAACTAATATATAATGGCAACTATAGTAACTATGATAATATATAATAATGTTAGTATAATAAATATAGTAATATACAGGGTGTCCTAAAAGTGTCGAAGGAGCCGGAAATGGGAGATAGATTGGGTGATTCTGAACAACTTTTTCATTTGCAAAAATGTCGTATGGGGCTTCATTTTTAAATTATTAACGAAAAACACCGACCAATCAGAGCGCGAAAATCGCGCGCGCTCGAAGGCAGAAGTGTAGGCCCGAGTTGTAATTGGTCGTGGTCGCGATCGAATCGCGTGGCGCGCGATTCTCGCGTTCTGATTGGTCGGTGTTTTTCGTTAATAATTTAAAAATGAAGCCCCATACGACATTTTTGTCAATGAAAAATTTGTTCAGAATGACCCCACCTACCTGCCATTTCCGACTCCTTCAACAATTTTGGGAGACCCTGTATAAGAAATGAAGTATTTTCGGAATCATCAATTATGTTAAAGTGGAAGAGAAATCATGGTCGCATCACGTTGGTTTATTTGTTAACAGGTGTTACGTGAATATATTTCACGGGAAAAGCACTAAAATCTTATCTTATGACTACGTGAAACTGCGATCGCGCACGTTTGTGTGTGTACTCGGGTTATCCGATTGTTTCAATAAATATAATAAAAACCGCTGGCCATTCGGGAAAAATATGTAATGCTAAACGAAAATTATTGCCACATTATTTTTGGTGCCATTTGATTTCCCGCCGCCGTAATTCGTATCACTGAATCAATTAAAGTAATTACTCATCTACCTACTTTGCCGATAACGTTGTATTTCGTTATTAATTACACATGATTTATCACTTTCGTATAATATATTGATACAGATCAATATTTATCCGGTGCAACATGACAACTTCATGGAGGTCGATACTAATTTTTTTTTGGACGTATTTTACAGTTTTAAGAAATTCACCAGTTTAACTGGTGATCGAGTATGTCTACTAGTGAACCAGTAGAACTGATACATGATGCACAAATAAAAATAAAATGGAAAAATGATAGTAAAGTGGGCAGGAAAAAAAAAACTAAATAAGGAATAAAATATAGATACATTTTTTTTATAAAAGTGAATATTATATTAATATTTCAAGACATTTTAAAGAATGTTATAATTTAAAGTACCTGATTATTTCGTAGACCCCAAAAGTACGTTACTTTCAAAATGGTGGACTTTGCATTAAACAAAAGTGAATGTAAATACATAGTTAATTAGGTAAATAAATATTTACTTACAATATTATAAACCTTAATATTGTATTTTGTAAAGATAAATAAAAATAATATTTATTAAAAATAAGTACATAAGTATAAAATAGAAGTAATTTATGGCTAGTGAAAAGTTACATGCGCGTCAACTGAGATATTAGCGAGTTAAATTGGCGTTGAATACTTTAATGGAAAGAGCAGTATTCAAAATATCATAAAAATTATATGATATTATAAAATTTGTGTTTTTAATGGTTAAAAAAGATTCATAAACGTGTTTCGATATTGTTTGCGCCTCGCTTTTTGCATCCACTGTTAAAAAAATCATATTAATTTGATTGCAAAATTTATAGAAAGCATTTACAGCAAATAGGTTAATATTTGAACGATACCAAAATCCGTGTATTTTATGAAGCGACGTTGGTTTGCAAATGTTTGAAATTGATACCAGGTAAATATCGCAGGTGGCCCACAACAAAAAAGGACGAATGGCCCAAAAGTTAGTTTTGATGTGCTTTTCAGTAATTTTATCTCCGCCAAAGCACAAATATATAAAAAAAACGAATCTGTGTTGTTTTTATTTCGCAAGACCCCAGTCAATTCAACGATATATGTTACCGTTACGACCATAATTTTGCTGCTGTGTTATTGTTTTGACGAGAAAATTATTCCAAAATTTTTTACAATACATATATGACACATTGTCATTGTTTATAGAAATCAGTGACTGATTTTGTACGTGTTAACGATGAATCTTAAAAAATATTGTTTATTTTATACATGGTTTCTTTGTTTTAATAAAATAATGCCTTTGTGAACTCTCATAAGTAATGTTTCAAGAAAATAGTAATAAACACACATTTTTTACCGACAAAAATATTGTTCAATATCAATAACTCGATACTGCAAATTCACAGCATTTTGAGAAGGCGTAACAAAAAATAAGAAATATTTTCAATTTTCACTTACGTAAATTATCGAATTTATTACTCATTATTATCCAATAAAATACAGGAAGTTTTCTGGTACTGTATACAATTTTTCTTTTACTTTCATCGTTGTAAATTGTATAAAATTTTTCTTTTATTTTTATTACTGCAAATTATATAAAAATTTTCTTCTACTTTCATCACTGTAAATTGTATAAAATTTTTCTTTTATTTTTATTACTGCAAATTATATACAAAGTTTTTTTTACTTGCATGACTTTAACTTGTATAAAAATTTTCTTCTACTTTCATGACTGTAAATTGTAACTATTTTTTCTTTTCTTTTTATTACTGTAAATTATATAAAAAGTTTCTTTTACTTTCATTACTGTAACTTGTACACAAATTTTCTTCTACTTCCATGACTGTAAATTGTAAAAATTTTTTCTTTCATTTGTATTACTGCAAATTATGTAAAAAGTTTCTTTTACTTTCATCACTGTAACTTGTATAAAAATTTTCTTTTACTTTCATGACTGTGAATTGTAAAAATTTTTACTTTATTTTTATTACTGTAAATTATATGAAAAGTTTCTTTTACTTTCATGACGGTAAATTGTACAAATTTTTTCTTTTCTTTTTATTACTGTAAATTGTATACAAATTTTCTTTGATGCTGTAAAGTACTATTTAAGGGGAAGGTGAAACAGTCGATCTTTTGAAGCGTTAACCCTTTACGGTCCTGTATTTCTTTTTCCTACAGCTCCTTAATTAATTTACAAACTAGATCAAGAAGTAGGTTTATAATAAAATGAATTCCAATGATGCAGTGTTCGTAACAAATATATTTCTAATTTGTTACAAGTGGCAAAGAAATCAAAATGTCTTCAAGCAACCTATTTATCTGAATTATTTCTATGGTTCAAGAGAAACGCCAAGTCGAGCCAGGCTCGACATAGGACCGCAAAGGGTTAAAAGTGGCCAAATCCTTTGACACAACTCTGCCATAGATCCCTTGAATATTTCGAAATTTATGCAATAATTTATGTTCGCGAATTGACTGGATGTACTTGATTAATTTCTGTCTAGCGAATGATAGCGGTGTAACGTATCATCGAGCGCTCGGGCTCGAATGTATCGCTTTGATTCGGTTGCACGACGAAAATGAAAAGTACTGTCTCTGTGTATCGTCGGATCTGTCAACAGTCTCACTATTATTCGCGATAACGGCTCGCTATATCAGATTTTCGACATTTGAAATTCGTGACGCATGTTGGTGCCAAGTCAGAGCAGCGGAGCCGTTGATACTTTCGCAAAAGCTTTCCTACGACATACAATCCAGCGGCAGGTTCAATTTCAGCCAGCCTGAAAGCAGATATTTCAATTGACAACGTTATTCCGGAACAGTTATGGCCCTCTCCTGTCATTCTCTTCGCATCAAAAAAGAATATTTCGTTTGTGAAACGTTTTACTGATTTAACATTTTCGTTTCAATCCACTGCGATCTAGCTTAATTTCTACTGATTTGTCACTGCTTAAAACTCTTTCCGGTTATATACCGGGTGTTCCAGGTTTTTTTTTATTGAACTTCAACAACGTATTTCGTACGCAAAAATACGAAACAGTACAACAGGACTTCCAATTATTTTGTTATTCAATGCCACATACAGGGTGTCCCAATTTTCTACGTAAAACTTCACCAGCATGAAATTTAGTAATTTGTTAAATTTGAAAATTTGTGAACTAAGAAGTTAAAAAATTTAGGACCACTACATTTTTTAATTTATAAATGTGGACAATTTTATAAATTAGATAAATTAATAATTTGGTAATTTGATAATTCAACAATTCAATGATTTGATAATTTATTAATTTATGAATGTATTAATTTATTAATTTATGAATGTATTAATTTATTAATTTATGAATATATTAATTTATTAATTTGGTAATTTGAATACTTAGAAATTTAAAGATACTTAAAAATTTATAAGTTTCTGTATTTACAAGTTTAAAAATTTACCAATTTTCACATTTTTAAGTCTTTATTTTCTAAGTTTTTGAGTTCCCAAATCATAATATTCCCAAATTTTCAAATTTCCAATTAGTCAGTTTTTCTATTCCTTAATCCACAAATTTCAAATTTTCAAAATTACCAGCTGTTCAAATATCCATATTATTAAATTACTAAATACTCAAGTTTCCAATCTTCAAATTTTTTAATTTTTTCCCAAACTTTTTATTTTCATATTTCTAAATTCCTAGATTTACAAATTTCGAAATATCGAAATGAGCAAAATCCAAATTATTTGAATTCAGCAAATTTTCAAATATATTCGAAATTTCCAATTTTTCAGATTCTAAAGTATTTAAATTTTCTAATTCCCAGATTTCCAAGTTTCCAATTTTCCAAATTGCGATAAAAGATCACATTATATTGAAAGGTCCATAGTAAATAAGTTGTATTATTTTTCTCATCAAATTGCATTATATTTTCTTTATCGATACACCGCTACAATGAAACATTAAAGGGTACATACAGTAGCGGACAAAAGTTTAAGACGATGATTTGATTTTAAACATTATACAAACTTCGTTTCTTTTTTGTAACTTCGCTACTGAGCAAAATATCAAAATGAAATATTTTTTATAAGTGTATAAATAAATGTCTAATTAGTTAACACCGAAAGTAGAACACTATTTACAGTTTTTATGAACAGTAAATCAATTATTTATTTTTTCCATTTAGTCTTAAACTTTTGTCCGCTACTATATAAATTAAGTTCCATTTTTGCACTTCTCGAAAATCGTCTGTTTTCACGTTTCACGCAGAGCCGGCCATTAATTGAACGAGAAATGACTAGCAATCCGTGGTTCTTGTTTCCTGAACGCATCGGGTGGAACACGTCGGATTACTTGACAGAAATATCATTTTATTTGACGTTGAACTCATTCCAGAATACATTTGTTATTAATTAATAAATGCCAGTGGTCGCTTCTGCAGGGAGCTATCGGATTTAAAGCAAGCTCTCACCATCCCTCCCTCCCTCTTTCACCGGCTCCTCATCCTCTTGCTCCTTTCAGCTTTTGCATATATGCGAACACGCTGATTGACCCACGAGTGATCGTTCGACCGTGAACGCAAACGAATGACTCGGCTACTCATTTTACACCCACAATGGAAAATCCGAATTTTCCTTTTTTCCCCCTTACTTCTTCTCCTTTTTTTAGCGTTTGCGATAATCCCGCCACATACTGTTCTTCCTGTGACTCAGTCATTTTTGCACTTATGCGTAGCCACTTTGTTTCGACTGTCCGCTACCTCAAATTTCTTTCTTCTTGTAATTATTTTATAATAAAAATATTTATAACTTGATTTTCGGCGCTCGTCAAAATGACCGTTTTTAAATTACAAAGCCCGAGACCTTTTTTTGTTTACTTGTCCTTGGTCCAACGCCAGGAGTAACGTGTCGATATAAGCGAAAATGATCTGTGCTATATATGTGAAAAATTGTCCCCAACACCGGAGATATTATATTATTGCTGAGGAGTGTAGCACGATCCGAGTGTGCATGACCCTGATACAATAACAATGCAAAAGCTTTTTTATTTCGGATTTTTTTGTTACGGAACTATTACCAATAGATCTTTCGCATTTTCTCTGATTATAGATTATAATGACACCAAACACGATATAGTAATATGAACTATATTTACTAATTCAATTGTCTACAATAAATTTCGAACGCAGACAAGGACAGCGAGTGAAAAACAAACAGTATATTTTTTATACAAATTTTTCTACATCTTAGAGTTTGGTGATTTGTATATTTCAGCGCTCGATTATTCGAAAATTCTGGAAATGAGATATTTTGGAATATGACAATTTTAAGTTTTAGGAATTCGTGAATATCGGAATTTAGAAATTTGAGGGACTAAAAATTTAAAAGAGTGTATAGTTGAGGATTAATGAATTTTAGATTTCCAATTTCTTTGAAAATTTGTAATTTGGCAATTTGAGATTTTTGTCAATTTATTAATTTATAAATTTGGGAATTCATGAATTTCGGAAATTTGGTAATTCAATATAATATTTTATTAATTCAGAAATTTATGGATAAAAATGACTATAGAAGTTGCGAATCAGAAATTTGAAAATTCTTGAATTTTGTCATTTTTAAATTTACAATATTTACCAATTTGTAAATTTGAAACTTTAAAATCTTAAACTTTAACTATTTTATTCTTTGGAAAATTGTATGAGGGTTTCGTAATTTCGTGGTTTTGCGATTTGGGATGTTGACAATTTCTGGAATTAGAAATTCAGAAATTAATAACCGGGATAATTGTGAGTTTATAAATTTAGAAGTTTGGAATGTTGATGATTTGGACGATTTAAAAATTAGAAATTTTTAATTTTGGAGATTTGTTCATTTTCAGTTGTACTAAATTTAGAAATTTGGCTGTTTATAAAAAATACAATAATTTTAAAGCGTGAGAACTTGAAAATTTAATTCTTTAGGAAGCTGCATATTTGAGAATTTCAATGTTTGGAAATTTGGGAATCTCAAATCTTGGTATTCACGTTTGTCGCATATTTGCAGAAAGAAATCTCTTGAGTACAATGATTTAGCCACTGCACAAATCACATTTTTCTGACAACATAAAATTAATAAAAAAAAACAATTACTATATATCATACTAGACGAAGGCTTTTTATCTTTCCCGCTCCTTTAAGTGTGAACGATTAGCGCTTTAGTCCTTCTTTTGTAAGTTTATAAATACGTCATCAGAGTTAATTTGTTAAAGTTTTGTTCAACCAATTATTTGTGAATGTTCATGACCCGTCAACAATACGATGGTATACAACCACGGTAGAATTTAATAGATAAAAAATATATAAAGCGTAATGCGTTCAATATGTTACGCTTAATTTTCATAACAAAAAATGTCGCCATGCCTATTGAAATATTTCGTCATACCCAGTTACCAGATTAAATATATATATATATACACTCCTGGACAAAATTAAGTGGACACTGCAGAAATGTAAAAAATGTTTTGTTTCATTACAATGTTGTAAATAAATTTTAAATTTAGAACGTGAGATATTTTTGTAGGCTTGAAAAAACATTTATTTAATGTATATAATTGTGCAATAAAGTTTTGATGTATAGGCATTATTAGTTAATTAAATTTACCTTTTGTTATTTATGATACCTGTCCACTTAATTTTGTCCACGACTGTATATAACGATTATCAGAATACCTTTCACTAAATTTCTGCCAACGCAGAACATCCCCAAATTCAATAATTGACATTATTCATTGAAGGTGTGAGTTACATTAAAAACTTGTGTCACTGTTCTTGCGTTAAGCAAGAAAATCAGAATATGAAGATTGTCTACGTGTAAAAGCAAGTGCAGTAACGAGTCAGCTGAAAGTTTCCAGGAAATTAGAAATGTTCCAGGATGAGAGGTACGATCTCTTAGGCAGAAAGTTCCCGATAATAAAATCATTTTGCGCGGGTTCACGCAGAAAACCGTCGCATTCGTTCCTTCCGTTAATTACTAATAATATTCAGACAATTCGCGATGGGGTGAACGCGAAATATACACGAGGGTTGAAAAGTGTTGGCCGGAATAAGAGAGGAGAAACGGCCGAGTCGGTCGGCACGGTATTTCCATAGGCAAACAGAAGACCGTAGGATCGCTGGCAAGAAAAATGAATAAAATTATGAAAGAAGGGAAATTTTTGAGAGTAGACGGAGATACGCAAATGGCGGGAAAAGGAAGGAGAAACGGGAGAAGAGGAGTACTGTCAGTCGTCTGACAGCAAGGGGATGAAACGTGCTGGAAGAACGAGCACACGAACCACCAAGGGTGTTTGCCATACGATTTTTGTAACGGCGGGTGTAAATCGTCGACCAGGAAATTTCCGTCTCTCTTTCACACCCTTCTCTTCCCTTTTTTCCCTGTTTTGGCGCGTTCTTTGCGTCTACGTTATCCAGACGGTACACCGTTCCTTTGATTCTGCACTCGATGCGTTAGCTCGTGAAATCCGAAATTTGATAAAGGCGGTAAAGCGTCAGCAGTGAAAGGACATGATCTGTGCTATTATTTTCAATTGATCTGTTTTATTGCCACGAATAAATTGTGATAAGTCGAATACTGGATTTCTCCCTTTTTGGAATATTGTTTTTCGAATATACATTTTTTTTTTGTAATACCAGTCGCTATTTTTGTCGTATTTGTGATAATATGTACAAAGACATTTTGAACGAAGATTATGTCTTCAAGATGTATTTTGTTTGAATAGTTTCGATTTTAATATTGTGTCATTGTGATCAAATTAGTCTTTTTTATCTACTCAGAAATGTAAATAAAAATCGATTAGGTTATGTAAATTTTGTATGAAGTAATTTTGAATAATTTGTTCTAATAACGTGTCAAGGTTGTATTAGTGTTTCTTGTTATATTTGAAGTATTTATAAACAGCATGTTTTATATAATTATTACTTTTCATTACAAAAATAACGAAAAAACACAACCCAACCTTCTGATAGATCTTACTCTAATAATGCAATTTATGAGTGTGGGGCAGACTTCTATCATGTTTAATGTGCCTAAAAATATTTTAGATAAAGAATAATTGATTTTCGATCCCCTATATATGAAAATATTACAGTTTCCAGTACAATTTTCTTTTTAATGTCTTTCGTTTAACTATCTACTGTACTGTGACCTTAAAAAACCCGGAGTTTTAATATCAAGGTTCCATTAATGGAAATATTAATATCAAAAATTATTTTCTTTACATCAAATTATGTCCTTAAGTTAACACGTTGACTGCCACACGAAACCAATTGAAAATTACATTAGTTGGTATTTTCATTTTGAACAAACCTTACCAAATATGTTCACGATACTTTGTTATATTTGTTTTTCACAGTTCCGAGTAACTAAGGCGAGTATTTACAGTTAGAGAGGTGAACAAATTTTGAATAATATGGCTATTGAATCTGTATATAAACTTGAGTGTCATCCACATATGGGTGACATGGCAATCAAAGTGTTAATAAATTTAGGTTTGATCGACGTAAATATTGGTATGAAAAGATGATATTTTATTACTTCTCTGAATTAGCAAATCTTAGTTATTTTTAGTAAATGATATGGTAGTAAATATTTGAACAATTAATACAATAGCAAATGTACCATTTTTTTTTTTTATTTAACAGGAAGCATTCCTTTTAAGCAGTACGTTAGTCAGAATTTTAATTACAGTTATCGAAAAACTTTCACTTAACCCCTTGACTTGTAACATCGAGTCTGGTTTATGACGCACGTTACAGTTCAAATGTGACGAACTTAAATTAAATTCGCATAAAGATAGAGTTTTAAATTCGATACCAATTATAATTTGTACAAATGCAGATTGCTAAATCCAAAATATACCAAAGATCTCAAATTTTCTTGATCATATTGACGCTGCGGTAATAATTAGTTAGCTCTGACAGACACAATTGTCGAAGAAATTGTAGGTTAAGGGGTTAAAGAATAATTGAACAATTACTTGCCAGTAATTCAGCTAAAATATTCACATTATACTATTTACTGCACAAACCTTCGATAAAAATTCCCATCAAATATATCTGAACCACTTATCTAACAATTTCGCTGCAAATATCGACAATATATTTGAAACTCTATTCAAGAATGTTAAAAAAAAGGCTTATCAAATGAATAACATCAATTATGTATTACGAACGGGTTCAACTAAAATGTGAAGAACCTATTGCAAGTAATTGTTGACAAACTTCAGACCGTAAGCATCAAGCCATTATTTTTATTTTTTGTTTCAAACCCGTCCATTACAATCGCGGGGCCGTATTATACATATGTAGGGGAAACAGACACGAATACAGGGTGGCTGGAATGATCTGTTACTAAATAAGTTCATACTGTTGCATTTGTCGATCCGCTCACGCACTCCACCTGAAAGTTGCCATATTTATAGTTCATCCAATTGTTTATATGCGTGCAGAAGCATTTTCGTATACTACATCTCAAAGTAAGGTTATAGCGATGAATTTGAAGCGTAATTCTGTAATTGCTTTATATTTAGCTGGAACATCAGTTCCAATTATCGTTCGTGAGCTCCAGCATGTGAATGTAATCTATTTAATGATTGAATGTAATGTATTTAGGCTATTTTGGAGGCCAAGGTCAATGTAATGAAACATCGAAGTTTGGACGCTCTAAAATCAGCACTTGTCCGGGAATGAAAGAACCACAATCTCACGTACGGGCAGCGTGTGATTCATTCTTTCACCGTTTGAATGAAATTATTCGTGCAAAGGGAGGTTATATCGAGCAACGAGCATTAAATCATTTTCTTGAATTTTTCTCGACTATTTTTTTCCCTTGGATAAAACAAAATATTTAAAAGTGTATCTGCTTCAGCGGTTTGAAGTTATAATAGTTCATTCCAGCCACCCTGTACACCGACGATGATCGACAGAGCGCGGGACATGTAATAGCTTTATAAATTCGTGTCTCTGTATGTGAGCGTACTTACGTTCGTATGTGCACGTGCACGCACGTGTTCCTAGTAAATAAATACACGGAAGCACGTATTATTCATCGGGCATCGAAGTGGAGAGTATTATGGAATTTATTTAATCCACCGGCCGCTCACTGACTTTGTCGCATATGAATGCGGGAAATTGCAATCGATCATTATATATCTCCCTCCTCCCCTTCGCCGTTAGTCCCCCCCCCCCATCCTTTCGACCCTCTCCGGTTCCGGTGACTCTTGTAAACGAAAACGTTCGTTAGCGGGATCTTCAAACGGGGGATTCGACGAGATTTCATTTCAAACGTATACGTGTTTTTCTCTCGGGTTTTTTTTTCATCCACATTTCGATGCTGTTTATTTAAACATTTGCCCAGATGGAAATTTGTACAGTAATAATACACCGGATACTAAATTATAGGTTTCCGCGATTGGCAAAAAACATAGAGTGTATCGCCAATTAGTAAATTGTGACGATTTTAACACTTTGACTGTCGCGTCGATCGATGCAAATGTAAGAACATTCGGGGAAAGGGACACTTTAGCGTAGTCATCGACATTTTTGACAATGACGCTCGAGGGGAGCAGTTACGACAAAAAACAGTTCGCGGGCCATGCTGGTTTAATGGGTTATATCTACTTGGGATCGAGAAAAGTGATTTTCAAGAATTTTTTTGCCATTTTAATAAATATTTTTCATAATTCACAAAACACTATCAAAAAGTTCATATTTTAAGGTGTATATATAAAGGAGGGTGTTAAAAAATGCCCATTTTTGGCATCGCCCAGAAATGAAAAATTCGTGCAGGATCTTTTAGAGTGTCTCCCAAGGAACAAAAAATGTCCTTATCACTTTCCCGAGAAAAGATGGGTAAGTTGTCAAAAATACGTTCAAAGTATGAATGTAATTATAACGAAATTTACGTATATTTTACATTTTGTCGTCTTTTTCTTCGGATATCGAACTGCCTTCGAAATAAGTAGTAAGGAACTCAGCAGGCAGATTAATTGAAGCTTGAGATCGAGCAAATGCAAAGTACGATAAAATCGTGGCTACATGGGAACAGCATCCAACAACGCGTGCTCGGACTTTGCATCCACATGAGTGTGCAAGTATGGCTTACAGTGCGGTTTTACTCTTATATACTTTCAACGTATTTTTGACAACTTTCCCATCGTTTCTCGGCAAAGTGATAAGGACATTTTTTGTTCCTTGTGAGACACTAAAAGATCCTGCATGAGTTTTTCATTTCCAGGCGATGCCAAAAATTGGCATTTTTTAACACCCTTCTTTTTGTATGAAAAGATATTTAAAAAACCAATGAAATATAACTCGTCTCCCAGATCGCCGTTTTTTTTTTATATCACTTGCGGTGACCACGATATCTTCGGAACGCCTTATCTGAAGTCAAAATCAAAAACTAGTGCGTTAGTACATTGCGTTAATAAGAGCGTAAACCACGGTAATGATTACTACGTCTACTATAATTGTTTTGGTTATAATAACTATATTTCTGCATCGAAATCGTATTCGTTATAATAGTCTTTTTTCTCACTTTTTTGTTTAAGGTTATATGCTACATTTTTTATGATGTGTGTTACTCGTTATGATTATGTATTAGCACTTTCTTATCACAATTTTTTATCATTACTCAATACATGTAATAATACATCAGATATATTTCACACAATACTTAGTATAATTTAATTTTTGAAAGTAGTTTTAACATATGTGCAAAAAATAAAAATATTTTAACGAAAAAATGCTTCATTTTTAATAATAATATTATTACATTAATATGTAATATGTATTGTGTGGACAATTGAATATTACAGAGCTATTAAAGCGTATTATTAGAATAAAAAAATTGATTCAGAATTGTTCTCCAGTCAGTCCAGATATTAAATAATTTCTCCTTTCGCCAGAGTTTTCTTTTAAATTCACATTTGCACGCGCATGATTTTTTCGCCGTTCCGTTTGGTCATACCGGCGGAACGAATTCGCGAACTTTGATAAAAACAGAGTAATTAATCTTAATGAAGTAGCTGTTAGTTGGTCGGTAATGTTGTAACGGTGAAGGGCCGACGCGGAATTTATTTCAGCGCACCGGAAAATTTCGAAAATTCCAGTGTGTTATGACATAATATTACAATAGGTTCGTTTCATCGAGCGTTTTCGGGATTTATTAATTTCTACGCGAATTTAATCCTTTGAAGCATCGCTGAAACTATTCGGTGAATATTAAAATTTCCTAGTATGCTCACGCCCGACCTGGCACAGATAATTTCGTGCTCTCGCTGTGTATTCAGCAAGAAAATTTTTCCAACAGACGCATAAATTCAGTATTTCATCGTTCCCTTCTGTTTGTTAATCCCGCGTGTTCGTACGCTCGAATATTTTTTTTTTGTTTTACGTAGCAATTTCATTCTCTTCCGCCGCTGTTGTCGTGTACGTGTTAATCAATTGTTTATCAAAGGCGCGGATGTATTTATGCTTGATATTTAAATTTTAATTATTCGTTAAAATTATGTAATTGCTCGGACTGGGTATTAGTCGATGTTGCCTGCGACAGATTTAATCTTAAAATCGTTTACGAATCATTTTGTAACCCGATTACTGGATCATGTATTCGTCGGATTTTAATATTAACTAGCTTTGCAAGCTTTTTCTTATTTCTCCTCTCTGAAATTTTTGGTCCGCAACGCTCGGCAATATTATTTTTTCAGATTGTTTCGAAATATAAATTGTTTTAATAATAACGGATTATTTAAACATACCGCATTTAAAAATTGTATATGACAAGATTCTGCTAAAATTATAACGCAAGTATTACTTAAAATTATAACTGATTTTAAATTATACGTCAAAATTTTGCCTTTTTGATTCCATTGTTATAAATGTAAAATTACTAATATTACAGGAGTGTTTATTTGTATATTTTACTATTTACTATTATTAGTTAATTAATTTAAATACGTTTTCATCTGTAACGTATTAATATAACAAAAGTATTTCTGTCGCATTTTAATATCATAGAAAATAATTGTATTTCTTTATTTTAGAGAATATCTCATTGACTTTATTCCTTTGAAATAATAATCCTGCCAGTTTAAGAATGAATGATTTAAATAATTTTTCCCTATATGTATTTATTGATGAACTTGACCGAGATTATTTTACCTAAATAAAATACTGCGAGTAATAAATTTACATATTATTATTGATTGAATTTATCTAATTAAAATGTAATACCTGATAAATTTATTATTATATGTCCATGTATTGTGAAGTATACGTTGTAGATATGTGAATATAACGTTAACGTTTTTTTAATTTTATTGCTGAAATCAGTTTCAATTTGGTGTAGAGTTTTGTAATTATTACATTTGGCATTTTGCAGTTACTTATTAAGAGTTAATTTTAAATTGAATCTATGTATATATTAATTAATTTATCGTTATCAAATATATATATATTGTTTATACGTTTGTGGGCGCCATAGAAAACCACTATCCATTGATTCTTACCTCGTAATATTACAAATTTAGGAAATTAAATTTGAATATTTTATGATTTGCAGATTTGAAAATATTAGAATACGGGGACTCATAAATAAGAAATTTTTGAGATTTTTAAATTTGAGAATTTGAAAATTTGAACATGTGAAAATGTGGGAATGTGAAAATTTGAAAATTCTTCGACTTTCAGATGAAGGAAATTGAAAATTTATAAACTCCCTAGTATGAAAATTTTGATATTCGAGGATTTGGGAATTTGAAATTCTGCCGATTTGAAAACTTGGATGTTACAGAATTTATGAATTAACAAAGTTATAAATGTTTACATTTGCACATGTAGATGATCAACAGTTCGGGAAGTTGAAGGATTTCCAAATATAGTTATTTAAAGATTCTAAAACTCTAAAATTCCTAAGCTGTCAAAGTTGCAAACATGAATATGTGAATTAAAAAATTATACGATACATAGATTTGAAAATGCGTAAGCTCACATTTTGAATTTCAAACTGAAATAGTAAAATAAACGATCGGTCGATGAAACATAAATTATAATTAATGTATTACACGAATTATTTATGTCGAAAAAGAATTTAAAAAATACATATTTCAAGAAACGCATCTTAACAAATTTTCAAATTCAAAAAAGAAATCTTCTAATCGGGTCAAATGACTCGATTGTTAATTTTAATGCTAATTATCTTTGTTTCTCTGTTTTTCCATGTAAATGTATACACAGCCGCTCAAAAGTATGTGAACACTTCTGATGTTCATGAAACTTGTGATACATAATGTATACTTTTATTCTTAAACAATATTCGTTGCTAAATTATATCATGAATTTCTATGTAATGTATGATAATGGTGCCAAATGAACAATTTGGTTCTTAAATTTTCTTAAATAAATAAACGTTTATTCGGTGGCCGGAAAACTGCGTTACTTGCGTACAGTTTTGAAGGCTTTTCTCTAGCAGTTTACAACGACTGCATTTCTCAAATGAGGCCCGTTGCCTTCTCAAGAGTAACATGAACATTTATAAACATGACTGCAAGCGAAGGAACCTTAAATAAAATCGTATCGATCACCGTGATGCTCTGTCGATATCGGTTCAGTTTAAATACTTGTGAGAACACGATGGACTCGAAAAGAATCGAATTAAGTGTAGAAGTGCGTTCGAAAATAGTTATTTTATCGAAGGAAGGATATTGCAAATAAGTAGGAGTTATTATAGGGATCCGTATTAAATGAATTAGTATTAAACCGAATGATGAGTTTAACCCATGAAATGCAAAACGGTAGCAACAAATGTCACCAAACTATACGATGAAGATGTTACGTTCAGCATCGTTTATAATCGTTAAAACGCCCAAAGAAACAAATTAGGAAACGTAATCAGCCGAGAGACGTGGCAGTAGAGCAACAGCTTCTTAGCGAGAAATCCAGAAGCGCGGACGTCGTTGGCTCCTGGAAGAGCAGAAGTTCTGTCGATTTGTCGCATCTGTGCACGTTAGGAAGTTACTATGTTAGCCTGCTACTTAAATCACTGCCGAGAAGGGCTGGAGGGTGTTATGATGCCTAGTTTCGTCTTCGACGTATAACCTCGTCACCGAAAGTTCATCCCCCTGCCAGCTTTCGGAACAACCAACTCTTTATTACACCGTAAAGTTTTCCAAGATGGACACGTGTTTCTGATCGACATCAATCCCCTTTTGATCCCTCGAATCGTTCTGTCGACCTTTAACACTAGATTCACGTCCTCAGTCTCTGTATTACTAAATTCCTAGACCGTTGAATCCGCACATCTCCGAATTCGTATATTTTCACACTCATTTACTTCCAAATCTAGAGATTTCTGTATTAATAGTTTTTAAAACGACTGTGATATCAAATTCAAAGACTGTCAGAAACTCAAATACCCTTATTAATAATTTCCTAGATTCCTAGGTCTTCAACTTCCCATGTTTGCAAACATGTTGACTTCTAAATCTCTAGATGCCTAGCTCAATAATTTCTCAAATCCCTAGATCTCCACATTCCTATACATCCAAATTCCTAAAGTGACATATCCCTAGTTTTCTACATGAGCGGTTGGCGAAATCTCTAAATTCCCATATTCCTGTATCAGTAATTCCGCAAATCCCGATATGTCCATGTATCTACTTCTCCAAATGATCCATCCCCGACTTTTAAAATCCTCGAAACCGCTAAAAGTCGTGGACTAGTAGCTCTCTTCCCCTCGGCTGCAATATTTCCCCTCAGCAAAATCAGCTTCGCAGTTGACTCCGCGTAGGCGAATGCGAAGGGGATTTAAATCGTGTTTCGCTAGATTCGAAGATGGGAAGTTATATAATTAGCGGGTAGACAAGCGATAAAGTGTGCATAATACTGGGTGGTGCGCCACATTTTGCCATCTAGATTTACGTCATTATTATTACACATAGCAAACAATATTTCAGATAAAGTTGAACGGTTTTTGAAGAAGCACATTCTGATGGTACATTTTTTGTTGTAGGAGGACGTGTAAATGACATATAAGGGTCGTTAATGCTTTTCTAAATGGAACCATATTGTTTAGTGCATGAGTTGATGCTCCTCCATATTCTTTACAAAAAAGTAATAACCTATTTGTGTAAACAAATAATTAGTTTAGAAGATGTTTCAATTCTAATTTGTTAGGCAATCCTGACTTTGTGGCCAATATTATGAATTCAATGTGATAATGTAGTAGGAGATCGACAATTATCAATGTACATATGTACATTTTCTGTGATTATAATTCTTGCTCTTCTACTTATTGTGAAATTTAGCTTTACCTTTTCCGTCTATAGACAGTAAAATTAAAATATCTCCTAAACTATTGATTTTTTTACACAAATAGGTTAATACTTTTTGTAAAGAATATGAAAGAGCGTCATCTCATGCGATAATAAATATATGATTTCTATTTAAAAAAACATTAACGACCTTCATGTCCTTCACGCGTCCACCTATTAAAAAGAAATTTACAATCAGAATGTGCCCCTCTCAAAACCGTTCAACTTCGTCTGAAACATTGTTTGCTACGTGTAATAATAATGACGTAAATCTAGACGGGAAAATGGTCCACCCTGTACATTGGAGTATAACGTCGGTGAAGCGATAATACTTTCCAAATATTCCCGTCGAATCCGGCGTAAAGGTGAGAGCACGGCCGAAGTGTGATTCGGCGAGTTAAAATTAGATGTTCGAAGCTGAAAGATAGAACGTACGGGGGTTGTTACAGCCGCGGACGTGCAGAGTCGGAGGATGGGGTTAGAGAGACGGATAAGGGGATGGAGAAGCACCATACGGACGAGCCATTTAAACTTCTCACCCCCGAAACCACACGCTTGTCCGCATTCTGACTTATACCAGGCATCGTTCACCCCGTCGTCGACCCTCCTCCACCTCGCTCTTCATCCTCGCTGCCCGGCTCTCAGTCACCCCTTACTCTCGCGCTATTATACCCGTTTGACATTCGCCACTTCAACCCTCTTCGACTGTACGACGAATCGCTGTTGAAAACGTAAACGGCTTGTTCTTACGCTTCCGTTCTTGTCTTCTTCGAACGAACACTTCAAAGATATAGTTCTCGATCATTGTTGTGTCGTGCTCTTCGTTTTTAGTTTTTTGAAGGCAGCACGATAGGTGTTACCCTTTAGATGCGGGTAAGGGGTAAAACCACTCTAGGATTATCAAAAAGTCGATTTTTTGTTTTGGGCTTAAACGATACTTTAGGGTCATAGAAATAGAATGCCATTTGATTTATAGTGGAAAACAAACTTTAAAAGAGTTAATCATCAATTTTGCCGCAACTTCTCAGAGGTGCGATTCATCGCTTCTGTATTACTTTTACCACTTAAAATAATAATTTTTCCTGTTACCTACAAAACATACGTTATTAGGATTCCTGGAGAGGTAAGTAGAATATGATAACATTATAGCAAACGTGTTATTATAGAAAGGAATCGCAGATTAGAGACAAACATGAACTACAAGGATTCAGTACTTCATAAAACTTTAAACGTGGTTTTCTCAATACCACTTTTCTCATACTGGGAGGAAGGACTTCTCGGTGACTATTGCATGGATCGAATTGAAATTTTTACAGTAGCTGCACAACAATATTTTCTTTGGAAGTACGTAGCCGTCATTTGATTGAATGTAAACTTTTTTTTTTATAAACAATTCAATGCTCGTTTTGAGTACAAAAAGTCGATTCGTTTCTTAAAAACTGCATAACTTCTACAAAAATTGATTACTCAAAAAACCCCTACGTACTTCCAAAGTCAATTATATATAGATTATAAATCTTTTTGAGTTTTTATTCTAGGACTCGCGCATGTCGAGAAATCCTTCCTCCCGTGGCGGTGTTTCTACAAAAGTTGTTTTCGCAGATGGGCTCTGCCGCCGCCATTTTGCACAAAAATGCCAATGAAGAAAATTATTATTTGTAGTTCAATATGTGTTAAATTAACCCTCTCAAAAGAAATTCCTTTCCGTTTGTCGTACTTCCAAAATAAATTCCCAAATTTAGGTCTTTTTTTCTGGCTCTAGAGTGGTTTTACCCCGTAAGTCGCGATTGTCGATTTCGCGAGTGAAATGATTGTAGGTTATGTAGTGTTGGTTTGAACTTAGAGTTTATTGACTAAGTTCTGATAATATAAATGTTCGGTTAAACTAACTTATATATATATGGTTCAATCTTACTCGGAAGATTATAACTAGGTTTGAAAGTTCGCTTTGAATATTAGGTTTTATCTATCTGTCGGTTGATTGAGTTCTCTGAATGTTAGGTTTGTTCTAGTTGTAGGTTGTTTGAGTTCTGTCTTGTAGGTGCAAAAATGTCTTGTAGGTAAACTCGTATACGTTAGTATGATGGGGGTGTATTCTGGGATTCGCGGAAATATCGTAGGAGGCGTAAACATAGGAATTTATGTGATTGGTCTAAAAAGATTGGTATGGGTCTTGAGTGACCGCCTAACTCTGACGTCAGTGGTTCTTGGGAAAACCAGGAACTAGTGACGTAGAGGTTTTTATAACTTGAACCCTTGACCGTTGTCAGGTAGACTAAAATCTTAGTTGTTAGGGTTGTCACGTTTACGAGGTGTCCGTACAATAAATTGCCGCTGGTATGAGTTTACCTACAGATCGTTAAATGTTTATCGGATTTTTCTCTATTGTACACGATAATAATAGGTTTGAAATGTCCCCAATATAAGGACGCAACAATCATCTTCGAAAATACTCTTTAAGGGTACAGTCGTCTCACTCGAGATACACTTCGATGCGACCTGTAACTTTGATAACCTTAACCAGTTAACGCTAGAAATACCAACATTAACCCTTTGCGGTCTATAATTTCTTTTACCTACAGCTCCTTAATTAATTTACAAAATAGATGAAGAAGTGGGTATACAATGAATACTAATAATGCAGATTGCGTAACAAATATATCTCTAATTTGTTACAAGTGGCAAAGAAATGAAAACGTCTTGAATCAACCTATTTATCCGAATTATATCTACGATCAAAGAGAAACGCCATGTCGAGCCACACTCGACATAGGACCGCAAAGGGTTAAATACATACATACTTTAGAATTGAAAATGAAGTAGAAAAACAAATAAATAAATATTGCAGAATCATCTAACATACAGAAACATTCATTAGCTCAATAACACATGGCAGATATTTTGACAAAAGGTCGGCCACAAAATTTTATGACATAAATTGTCAAACCCGAAACCAGTCATTTTGACTGGTTGGTAGTTCCAGTGTTAACTATGGCGCTGCCTTTTACAAGTATACTCGTCAATCACAGAATAAGTGTCGGTGTTAAAATATTGGGCCAAAAAGACGGATCTATTTTATAAAATAGACAATTTTATTACTAATATTGATTTATTTAGTAGACCACTTAGCTGTGCTTTAGGAGTATACTCGTTGTGACAGAAAATTCTGCCTCATCTCCATGACGGATATGGTCGTCAAACACACTTAACTGGTTAAAATATATTATCAACGTCATGTTTTTAATATGAGATAAATATGCAAGTAAAGGGTGACGTCTTCGACATCCTTCACCCCGAAATATGTTCTGAAGGTATTCAGGATGTCTCGCAACTAGTGAAGGTCTTGGAAATGGGTCGTAGGGGAGCTGATTCTAAGCAACATTTTCCTTTACAAAAATAGGGTTTGCGGCGCCGGTTTTTTAATTATTAAGGAAAAATACTAGCCAATCATTCTTCTTGCGAACATTTAAAAAAAAACTAAGTGATTCCGATTATTGCATATACAGGGTGGCTGGAATGAACTGTTACAACTTCACACCGCTGCAGCAGATACACTTTTTAATATTTTGTTTTGTCCAAGGGAAAAAAATAGTCGAGAAACATTCAAGAAAATGATTTAACCCTTTGCGGTCCTATGTCGAGTGTGGCTCGACATGGTGTTTCTCTTGGATTGTGAAAATAATTCGGATAAATAGGTTGATTTAAGTCATTTTCATTCCTTTGCCATTTGAAACAAATCAGAAAAATATTTGTTACGCAATCTGCATTATTCGAATATATTTTATTGTAAATCCACTTCTTCATATATTTTGTAATTTAATTAAGGAACTGTAGGTAAAAGAAACTAAGGACCGCAAAGGGTTAATGCTCATTACTCGATATAACGTCCCTTTGCACGAATAATTTCATTCAAACGGTGAAAGAATAAATCGCACGCTGCCCGTATGCGAGATTGTGGAATCTTCTTCCATTCCCGGACAAGTGTTGATTTTCGAGCGTCCAAACTTCTATGTTTTATTACATTGACCTTGGCCTCCAAAATAGCCAAAATCCATTACATTTAATCATTAAATAGATTACATTCAAATGCTGGGCTCACAAACGATAATTGGAACTGATGTTGCAGCTAAATATAAAGCAATTACAGAATTACGCTTCAAATCCATCACTATAACCTTACTTTGAGATGTAGTATACAAAAATGCTTCTTTACGCCTATAAACCATTGAATGAACTATCAGTATCAACTTTTAGATGGATTGCGTGAATAGATCGACAGACGCATCAGTATGAACTTACAATTAGTAACAGATCATTCCAGCCACCCCGTATATAAAACTACTGTTTGGAATCGTGTCGTGGACAATATATTTCATTGTTATTTTGATATGTGAGTCTTATTCTTATTCTACAATATATAGAGGTCTATTCTAATTATCTATTCTAATATTAGATCCTCGTTTTTACATTATCTTCTTTTGTATTATATTAAAAGTTTAGTCTCGCAACCTTTATGACGTACGAATATCATAAACAAATTAAAATAGTCATTGTAAATATACCTGAACATAGTTACAGCAGAAATCATAGCAGTGCTAAATAAATCTCAGCAATCACATTCGTTTATAGTTTATTCGTGTGAAACTTGGTACACTATTTTACATATGTACATATTACATATTTATTTCGAATATGATAAATGTTCAAATTTGGCAAAACGTTATTTTCGGTGGTAATTCAGGTAATATCACAGTAGGGTCTGCGTCCAAGTATCCTTGAAGACTAATCCTTCCCGCATGATACTAAAAGCGCAGGCGATTAACCATTATCGAACCCACATGCTTTCCTATCGAACGAGGTTGTTTTTCGAAAAAGGAAATCTTGTCTAATCCGATACATATTTCATATTGAACGATCGAAGAATATGGTTTAACATCAATTAAGGAAGGAGGTATTAATATAACTCAACAATATATCATATTTTTTTTAATTCCAAGACCTACAAATATCTATGTCCCGAGCACCAGTTTAAAAAATTTCCATATCAAATTCTTAAATCTGTAATTCCAATGGTCTTGAATTTATCTGTTACTAAACTTTTAGGCCCTATAGGTACTGACTGAATAAATTGCATTCGAAGATCAACCAATAGTTACCTATGTTCTCAAATTCCTAGATTACCAAATCTTAAATCTTCTCGTGTCGTCAAATTTTTAGTTTCCTAAGTACCTGTGTTCTTAAATTTCTAGGACTCCAAATTCCTAAACATAGGGTACATATGACCTGTAATTCCTTAGCCCCTGTTCCTAAATTCTCGTATCCATGGAAACACAAATTCCAAAGAACGCAATTTCTGAGAAATCAAAAAGGAATCTTGCGATTCAAAAATTTCTAGCTTCCCAAATTCTTAATATCTTCATGTTACTAGATATCCCAATTGCCGGCATATGCCTAGATTGCAAAATTTATAGGATCTAGCCAAATTTGAAGGTCTCAAAATCCCAAGAACTCCAAGTGTTCAAATCCAAAAAGCCGCCAAAGTTCGACGTCCTCGTAGCCAGATTTACTGTTGATTGTAAGAAATTGACCACGATTGACCCATTAGCAAGTTAAGTGGTTGCCGGTGAGGATATATTCCGTATTGACCAGAACCACGGCTAGGAACAGCATGGCGATCAAGAAGGATCAAGGAACGGAAAAGTGTGACGGCCGATGGTGATTTGTTGGGGTGTTCGGTCAGAAAATCTGCGGCTTTTATGAATGACGTTGCAAAAAAAGAGCGGTAAGTTCGAGCTGGGGTGTCGACGGAAGCTTAGGCGAAAGTGTCAGGAGGGTGATTAGCGAGCATCGGTACGCGTTACGTTTCGACAAGGCTCGCTTACAAACACCCTCGCAGCCGGCTCGTCGACGCGCTGACCCGGCAGCTGGCCGCTGTCTAATCTTTCCTCGATTATGGGGCTAGATGTAAATCAAACTCGAAACCCTATATACGTACCTACCTATCTAACCCACCTACCTACCATGTACACGCTTATACGTGTCCCGTCACTCTCCCTACGAGCGATTCCCGTTAAAACTCCGAGCCTTTGCAAATTTCCCTGTCCACGCGCTTCTTCGCTTTCCCGCATTTTCGTGATTTATGGTACCTCGATTAGAAGGATTTGCCAACGTAGTCGATACGATTCCATTTTCTACGTGTCGTAGTCGGATTTGCGATAACCCCCGTTTACGCGTGAATATTCTCCTCGGATATATTACATTTTCATCTTGTAATTATTGCTATCGCTAATCCTGATTTCTTGATCATTTCTTTTCGTGACTGTCATAACCATCTATATCTGGAGGAGATTTATTAGAAGTACAAATTTGCTCGGTCCGTTTTTAAAAGGTATCTCTGGCTGTTATAAATGTTTCATATTAACAACGAATTTAGGTTGTTTCAGAGACATTAGGTATCTGCCAATAATATTCAGTTTATATCGCTTTGAGTTTCATACAGAAATCTTGTTTTTCACTGTGTTGAATATGTAAAATTTTGTATTAACTAAGCTGCATTTACGGGAGGTTTTAGTTGTTGCGTCCTTATATTGGGGACATTTCAAATCTATTGTTATTTTCTACAAAAGGAAAAATCCGATGGCCAGTTAACGATCTGTAAGTAAACTCTGAACAGTGGAAATTTTATTATACGAACACTTTGTAAAACGCGGCAACCCTAACAGCGAAATTTCTAGTCTACCTGACAACGGTCAAGGGTCTAAGCTATAAACCCTCTACGTCACTAGTTTCTGGTTTTTCCAAAAACTACTGACGTCAGAGTTGGGCGGTCACTCAAGACCCCACACCAGTACTTTCAAACCAATCAGATGATTTCCTATGTTTACGCCTCCTACGACATTTCCGCGAATCCTAGAATACACCCCCATCATACTAACCTATACGAGTTTACCTACAAGATATTTTTGCACCTCTGAAACAGAACTCAATCAACCTAGAAATAGATCAAACCTAATATTCAAAGCGAACATATCTAACTTTCAAACCTAGTAATAATCTTCCGAGTAAGATTGAAACAAATATATATAAGTTAGTTTAACCGAGTATTTATATTATCAGAACTTAGACAATAAACTCCAAGTTCAAACCAACACTATATAACCTACAATCATTTCACTCGCGAAATCAACAATCGCGATTTACCCGCATCTAAAGGGTAATACCTATCGTGCCGCCTTAAAAAAAAACTAAAAACGAAGAGCACGACACAACATTAGTTTTCTACTTTAATTGAAATAACAGTGCAGCAAAAGCGCATCGAGTCCGTGTGGAAGTTTATGGTGACAATGCTCCAACTGACAAATCATTTAGAAAACTAAGAAGAACAAAATACTACGCTATGCCTGGTTAATCGTTACCATCGACTTCAATATCATTACCGAAACCAAAAATTCATGGTTCAAAGGTCATGCTGAGTATCTAGTGGGGCCAAAATGGTGTTATATACTATGAACTGCTATAACCTGGCGATTCCATTACGGATAATAGGTATAGGCTACAATTACTTCGTTTGAGCCGTGCATTACGAGAAAAACGGCCAAAATACGAGCAAAGACATAACACGGTTATTCTTCTGCATGACAACGCCCGGCCTCATGTCGCAAAAGTCGTGAAAACATATTTGGAAACGATCAAGTGGGATATTATACCGTACCCGTCGTATTCTCTGGACATTGCTCCTTCTGACTATTGGTTGTTCCGACGGATGCAGCACGATTTGGCAGGTCACAGGTTCACTTCTTTCGCAGAAATCGAAAATTGTCTCCAAACTTTGATCGCCTCAAAAGACGAGCCATTTTTTCGATATGGAATTCGAAAATTGCCAAAGAGGTGGGAAAATGTAGTCACCAGCGATGGACAATAGTTTGAGTAATCTGTTCCTACACATTGTTCTATAATAAATGCATTTTTGACCACAAAAAAACGGACCGGACTAATTTTTACTCCCAATATTAGCCCTTTGCACTCGAAAAGTGACTAGCACTCACCACCCTGTTTAATACAGCAATTTGGAATACGTATTTCTTAATTAACTCTATAATGCTTCCAATATGATGTGCAACCATAATGACACAGCTAATAGTGGCAATTAATAATATAGCGATAACTTTGAAAGAATTAACCAACACTTTCAACCAAAAATTTTTGGATTTGATATCTGCTATCTGTAAAAATAGGTTCGAGTGCAAAGGGTTAGATGGGAAATTTAAAAACGTGGTATTACAATAACTCGGTTGTAAATAGAAGAGAATAGGTTAGGCTAAACTTAGAGTTATATTAATATTCGGACACGGTATTATATCTGCATTAGTGATTTCGTAGAAGAGGCGTTAATATATTAACACCTTCAGTGCCGCCCCAAAACAGTTCTAATTTCTTTTAGGAAGTAATTTTATTTTCGATAAATTCTATAGACAATTTTCATAATACTCTACCCTGGGTTATTCGATAAGCTGTAATATATTTACAAAAGTTTTGTATACTTTGTTATGTTAAATGTTTCAACTAAAATTAGCGATAGATTTATGTATGAATTCATACGTCACCCGTATGTGGGGGACATGGCACACAACTACATTCACAATTATTAATAGAATTTGGAAATATGTCTCCCATTGTATGTAAAAATGCAACTGTTGTATTGAAATCTCATTTCCGTTGGAACAAAAAGCAATGTAATCGATATGTTCCATTATATCGATCTCATTCCATTATGTCCGTAATGAATTGTACAAATTCAGTGAAAGTTTACAATTTCAGGTATATGTACAATTTATGATACTTTTGTGTTATCTAAAATTAATGACTTATCTCGTTTGGGCCTATATTTAAATTCGAATATAATAGACTATTTATTTATACATCAGACCTACTTATTTATTATTTATTAATAATGAAGATCTCAGAACGGATACGTAAATACCTGAAATTCAGAATTATGCTTTTAAAAAACGAAGGTACGTTATTTAAAAATATTAAAAAATATAGGAATACAATGTAAAATTCTTTTAAAATAGACTAAAAAAAAAACAACTTTTGCAATTGTTAAAAATATTTATAAGAGGAAAAGACGACTGGATATATATTATATTTACAGTAATACTGTTTTTGCATCTGAAAGGAATATGTATCGGATATACTTTCTTTTACAAAAATCAGGAGAAATGTCCATTAGAGTTTCGTTGAAAGAAGTATTTAGTGTGTAGTAATGAAGAAGAAAGGCTAGAATGTTGAAGAAACAAGCTGGGACATTGTATCATTGAGAACCAGAGGAGGGAGAAAAGAAAGGAGGGTAGAAACCGCAAAACAAGTTAAGCTAATCCGGTTATCCGATTGATCGTGCTTCGAGAAGCTATTCTACTAATTGTCTTCTTGGTTGCTTCGTTCAGTGAATGGTAGCAAGGGTGGTCGAATAGCTTATGTGCATCTACACGGTGTTCATAGTTATGTAGATCATTGTTATCGCACATGTTTGTTATAAATATTCAACAAATACATCGAGTTGAAGCGAGCTACAACAAGTGAAAGTTTTATCAACAACGATGTGAAAGAAATAGTACAACAAATGAACAAGATGGCGAAATTAAAATTGTAGAAAATGAGGTACAGAATAAACTGTTGACAATTTTTTTTAAGAACATTGATTCGCCCCCTTTCATCACTGTTATTCAATTGGTTGTTGCATGATTTTTATAACTTATGAAAAAAGATATACAGTTTTAAACTCTTACAAGTAACAAATAAATAAATATTTTCTACGTGAAAGACTTATTGTGGAAAGGGTATATAATTGTTATACCTTAGAAGAGTACAACAGGAAAATGTAATCGTAGGTATTTTATGTGTTCCTATATCTAAGTATACAATTTTTCGTGATGAAACTAGATATATTCAAAAATATTGTTACCGCGTGGGCAAAAATGATTAATTGAAAATGTGAAAGTAAGACTTTCTTTGTATGCCCACTTTACACGCAGAATTAACGGCGAGTAAATTATTGGAAAAATCGAAAAGTGAAAAACACAGTGCTACATCTAACACTTATATATATTTTAAACAACAAGAAAATTATGATAAATACAATAATTCCTTGCGGACAATGAGTCATAAAATTGTTTCGCTTTAACTATTTCCAAAACGGTTGGACCGATCTTTCAACTAACCTTAATAAATGCTATTCTAAACAGAAATTATTTTTCTTCTTTGTTACGCAATAACATATATAATAACATGTAATTAACGGTATTAATAAACGAATATTAACAATATTCGTATACGAGGACGAAAAATAAAGACGGGTGTGTAAATAAGTAAAATAGTAGGGAGGTGTAGTCAATAAATTCTTAAATTAAAGAATTGATTTGGACCACAGTGATAAGACACGCTCTAGGCGGTCAACTTTGGTTGATGCTGATATCGTGAAGACCATAATATGATCCTTTCTGGATAACATTGGGTCCTTTATTGATAACATTTAAATAACTCAGCTCCATGAATCATTTTGGACCATATACGAAAGCTAGGATCGATAGATTGTTGAATGTATTAAAAACTGCATCATTTTCTTTCTCTTCCTATAAACGGACAGAACTTTCCGGTAGACCTAATATAATATACAGGGTGGCTGGAATGATCTGTTACTAAGTAAGTTCATACTGATGCATCTGTCGATCCGCTCACGCAATCCACCTGAAAGTTGCCATATTTATAGTTCATTCAGTTGTTTATATGCGTGCAGAAGCATTTTCGTATACTACATCTCAAAGTAAGGTTATACAGTAAAGACCCTCATAGTGCGAAAGAGGCCAGAGTCGAAATTCGCACTGAGTGGGCCAGTTGGAAGCGAAATTTTATGCTCGGCGGCTCGGTTGCTGGGGGGATCCCCCTTGGAATCAGTCAAGCATTAAACACGATCGGTACCGAAACGACCGAATATCGGTGAGACACATACTAACGCAAGCAAAGAAAAAGATTGCAATTTCCTTATTTCCTATTATTTTTTCATGAAACTTGTACCATGGTATTCGTCAGGTTTTTCTGATTAAAATGACACCAAACATGATGTAATTGCGTTAATAATTACGTACGTAACGGGTGATTAAAGTTTTTAACGTGAAAGAGGACGGCGAGTGGAAAAGACAGAGAGGCAGAAGGTTGAAGCGTTCGGAAAAGATGAAAGGCAGGCGGAGCTCAGACCTTTAAATTAAAAATTAAAAATTCTTATTTTTGGTTTTTCGTGAATGAAACTTTTACCATCGTATTCGTCTCATTTTTCGGATTAAAATGATACCAAACACGATATAATTACGATCATAATTACCCTTGTAACAAGCCATAAAAGTTTCGGACGTTAGAATCTAAGGAATTCGTATCTCTGACGTAAATGTAACGTCCGAATCTTTTATGGCTTGTTACACAGGTAATTATGATCCTAATTATATCGTGTTTAGTATCATTTTAATCAGAAAAAAGAGACGAATACGATGGTAAAAGTTTCATTCACGAAAAACCAAAAATAAAGAATTTTGATTTTTTAATTTAAAAGACAGAATACGCAGGAGTCTTTCATGTTTGCCGAACGTCTCGTACCTCAGTCCCTCTCTGTTTTTGTATCGCTATCCACGTTCGGCTCACGGACGTGGACCGAATCAAACTTTCGCACTGAGTGGGCCAGTGGAAGCGAAATTTGATACTCGGCGGTTGTCCTTTCCACGCCGCGGCCAAAAGAACAAATCGCCGCTAAGGCGGCGAAGCATTGAAATGTCGAGCGAGACTGGTTCAAGCAAGGCGAACATAGGCGCAGCAATGACGCACGCATAAGCGCAGGAAGAGACGTTTCGCACTGTGTGGGCCAACCAAGCATTGCACTGAGAGGGTCTTTACTGTAGTGATGTATTTGAAGCGTAATTCTGTAATTGCTTTATATGTAGCTGGAACATCAGTTCCAATTATTGTTCGTGAGCTCCAGCATTTGAATGTAATCTATTTAATGATTGAATGTAATGTATTTGGGCTATTTTGGAGGCCAAGGTCAATGTAATGAAACATCGAAGTTTGGACGCTCTAAAATCAGCATTTGTCCGGGAATGGAAGAAGATTCCACAATTTCAAGTACGGGCAGCATGCGATTCATTCTTTCACCGTTTGAATGAAATTATTCGGGCAAAGGGAGGTTATATCGAGCAATGAGCATTAAATCATTTTGTTGAATGTTCCTCGACTATTTTTTTCTCTTGGATAAAACAAAATATTTAAAAGTGTATCTGCTGCAGCGGTTTGAAGTTGTAACAGTTCATATCAGCCAACCTGTAAACGAATGTTGTTGTATAATATAGCAACTTAAAGAATCGATTACTGAGAAAGTTAAAGACTGCAGAGTAACGAACAAACTGGATGCATAGAGTGATCGTTCAGTCGAATCCAGTTACGCGTAACGGTATTTCCATGTTCATGAATATTTTCGGTCGAGCGAATCGTATAATGTCACTGTGGCTGAACCGCATCCGGATTACGAATTAATTGCTGCGCGATGAAATCAAAACATCCACCTCCGCTTATAATTAATGTTATTCTGTCGTGTAAAGGATGGTTCACCGCAGGTAAATCGTGCGACTGAACGTGCAAGTAAATTCGTGTGATCCATGACCGTTTCAGCGAATGCGAGAACAACATCGTTGCTACCTTATGTACACAGAAGATATCCCCGACATTGACCGCCATTTTTCAACTGCTTCCGGTAGTCTTGCAGAAAAATCTGTCGCGCAAAAGTTAAGTTTTTTATTCGCTGTCTTTTAGTATTATAAACTTCTGAAAAAAGTTTTTTATTATAATTCAAGAGTACGTGAGTCTTTTTAAAATGGTGTCAATTTGTTGTTTCGCATAATTATTGTCGACATCGTAAGTTGTACCATCAAGAGCACATGAAACTTCAGCGTCCGTTGTTAATTATGTTTTGATTGTATAAGTAGGGTTATTTTAATTATTGGTTATGAATTGTCAAAATTTGTATGATTAGGAATATTGTTATTTTATTTTTGTTTCATATTTTAGATTTCGATTTAGGACGTTGGATGTATAGTCACAATTTGATTACTCGTAAATTTAGAAACGTAGAAATATGAAAATGTTAACATGGAAAAATGATGACATGCAGAAATGTAGGAATTTGAAAATATAAAGGTTTAGATTTTAGAAATACACAAATGTAAGTCACTAGAATTTAGGAATATAAAATTAGAAAAATTTCGATTTTCTAGCCTTTCAAATTTTTTAAATTAAAAATCTAAAAATTTGAATTTCAATAGTAATATTCAAATTGAGAAATTGACTGTCCATTCAGTGTAGTTACACCTATTATTATTTTGTCCTATCAATTTATTAAAAAACCACATTGACATCAATACCACTTTCACCTAAAACTCAATTCTCTCGCAAATAATGTTTTCTTAAAAAAGATATTTTATTCGTTATATCGGTAATTTACTAAATTCAATGCGTTATGCACACAAGGTCGTCCTTTATATGGTTGTATCGTCAGTTCCATCATACTCTGTACATATGTACTCTCCAATTAGTCGTTCCATCAATCTTGCTCACCTGCTTGACAAACCGTTTCTGAATAATTTGAAATTCAAGACTTGTAGTTAGGAGAAATACGTTGATGTGCTTTATCGAATTTTATTCCCAATATATAGCTGTTATTAGTTACTCATGCAAAATACAATATTTCAACTACAACTTACAATTGAATATCTTGAATATTCAATTTTATGGAACGATAGTATTTCAAAATTTTTAACAAAAGGAATACGATACACATTCAGGGACGGTTTACACACTAGGCCCACTAGGCCCAGGCCTAGGGCGCCAACGGGCGCCGGTCGTGAAAGTGGTAACTAAAAAAAAAAAAAGGAAAAGAAAAAAAAAATTTTAAATTTGTCTTATATTTGTTGACCATTATATGAAGGGCGCTAATTTCATCGGGCCTAAGGCGCCAATTGTTGTAAACCGCCCCTGTACACATTACGTTACAGTAAAACCTCGCACAGTGTACTACTTGGTTGGACGCCACAGTGTAAAACGTCTCTTCCTGCGCCAATGCGTGCGTCATTGCTGCGCCCGTGTTCGCCTCGCTCGAGCCAGTCCAAGTGTAACACGATTCTCGCCGCGGTCCCTTTGATGGGGGCTGACAGATCTCCAGTTCCAAATTTACCAATATAATTTTTTAATAGTTACATTTTCGTGACTGCAAACTTTTTTAACATATTCGTCTCGTTTTTCTGATTAAAATGATACTAAACACGATATAATTACGATCACAATTACCTATGTAACAAGTCATAAAAGTTTCGGACGTTACATCTACTGCAGAGATACAAATAAACTTTTATGGCTTGTTACACAGGTAATTATGATCGTAATTATATCGTGTTTGGTATCATTTTAATCAGAAAAACGAGACGAATGCGGAGGTAAATGTTTCATTCACGAAAAACCAAAAACAAAGAATTTTGATTTTCGAATTTAAAAGACGGAACACGCAGGAGTCTTTCATGTTTGCCGAACGCTTCAACTTTCTGCCTCTCTGTCTTTTCCACTCGCCGTCCTCTTTCACGTTAAAAACTTTAATCACCCGTTACGTACGTACTTATTAACGTATTTACATCATGTTTAGTATCATTTTAATCAGAAAAACGAGACGAATACGATGGTATAAGTTTCATGAAAAAATAATAGGAAATAAGAAAATTTTAATGTTTTTCTTTGCTTGCATTAGTATGCGTCTCACCGATATTCGAGCCTCGTCGTTTCGCTGGCCGCGAGCCGCGTCGAGGAAAACATAACCGGAGAGTATCAAATTTCGCTTCCAACGTCGCCACAGTGTACAATTTCGATTCAGGCCTCCGGTACACTGTGCGAGGTTTTACTGTATATCCATTACACTACATCGCTTATGTAACTTGCTTTTTAAACACTTATATGTGCACAAATATAATATAACAAGCACAGAAGTGTCGGATACTATGTGCAGTAAACGTGCGCGCTAGTTTATTTCAAATTTCACTAATAAACACAAAAATTCATAATTCACTAATTATCAGAAATTTCATTATCAATTACATTTGGATGATATATCAATTTTGATATAAACCTATCACTCATTTTAATGCAAACTTCTTTTATGCAAATATAACAAAATATAAATAATTTTGTTATATATATGGAATGTTGTCAACTAGGTAAATGCAACTTAATTATAATTACTGCTTTTAGTTAGGAATATTTACTCATTCTTTAACAGGTTATTCAATATAATTACAAGTTTCGTAATGAATTAATAATGGTAAACTATTTCTAGTTGTAAATCAAGTATTAGTTATAGAGGCAATTATGTAAACTGTAATATTAAGACACATTTACTTTCCAGTAATAAAATTATATGTTAAATTTATGTTACTGCGTAATGCACGATTTCACGCTTTCGAAAGTCGCACGTATTTGTCTTGAAAATGGCGGCTTTCTATTACATTCTTTCTTCACTTTCTATAACAAATTTATTAGTGTTTCTACATAAAATATACTATATTAGTGTTTGCATTCCACTTTGCATTTTCATACACTATACATTCGACTTTATGCATTCAACAGTCTAGTTTGACATGCATTTTAGTTCTTATACATTCGTACTCTAATTTATACACACAATCAGTGAACTTTGTAATAAAGTATAATTGTTACTTTAATTGTTCGGAGTTACATTCATTCAATTTAATACAGTGTACTGATCTTAGTTGGGATTGCCATTAATAATTGTTTAACCCCTTGTGCTATAATGACGAGCTACACTCGTGACGCACTCGTACTCCAAACATGGTAAGCCTTGGTTATATTAGGTCATCCAATAAGTTCGTGCCATTTTTCGCGCGGATGCATATGCGATTTTTTTATACATACCTTTAAGTTTCACGAAAAAACGTAATTACCCTCTCGTTGTATGACTTCTTCCCAATTTTTTGGGAGGGCCATTATTCCATTCTAATAAAAATTCTCTGTTTTATCTTCAAAATAATTTTATAAGCTATTTTTGAGGCTGTTAATATTTTCAAGTTTTTTACCCACTAAAAAGTGTAGTAATGCCCAGAACAGATGGTAATCAGATGGGGCAATGTCTAGAGGATAGGGAGGGTGTGGTAAAATTTCCCAATTATATTCAAATCATTTTTTTATAACGTTTTCTGCAACACGTGGTCTAGCGTTGTCGTGATAAAACATGACGTTGTTTTTATTCACTAAAGCTGGACGTTTTTGGACAATTGGTTCCTGTAATTTTTCTAACTGTATACAATATTTGTCAGAATTAATGGTATCACCGCTTGGTAAGAGTTCAAAATGCAGTATTCCTTTGTAATCCGACTACACACACAAAAGAACCTTACGGGGATGTCAGCACGGTTTTGCACATCGTTGAGGTGGTTAATTTCTTTGAGGTCAACTCCGTTTCCGTTCACAATTTTCATATAATATCCATTTTTCGTTACCAGTTAGCAGGCGTTTAAGAAATGGGTCAATTTCGTCCCGTGAAAGTAATGACATACACGCTGGCGTTCGGTCAAGACGGCACCGTTCCGTCAGCTCGTGCGGCACCCACACATCCAGCTTTGATACCATCCCCATTTTTTTTAAATGCCTATGTATTGTTGTTTTTGATATTTTTGAAGCATTTGACATCTCTTTAACTGATAAACATCATGATTGTTCGACTAGATCGCGAATTTTAACCTCATCCGTCTCAACAGGACGCTCAAAACGTTCTTCACCTTCTAAACCAAAATTCTCAGCTTTGAAACGTTGAAACCACTTGCTACCTATACGAGATGAAAGCGCAATTTCTCCGTAAACAGAATATATGTTACTCGTGGCAATTTTTACTGAATTTCCTGTCCCAAATTCATATAACGTAAGATGTCAAAAATGAATACGAAAATCGCTCATAATTTTTCAGGGCTAGGAATCACTGTGTTCAAAATTTCACGATCTTATATCCACAAATACTTTCTTTAGACTGTTCTCGAACAGATAAACTCAAGTGATCTCTTATCACCGGTTGTTTAGAAATCGTTGCGCGAAGTGTATGCATAAAAATTGGCACTAACTTATGGAATGACCTAATATTTTTAATACGGTTGAATGTTCAATTTCGGTCCTATTATAATTTGCACAGTCGAGAATCGCTAAATGCAGGCAAGTCTTCACTTTAGAATTTTCTTTAGTCACCTTAATGATTTAACAATTAACCAGTTCACTGTGGCGCTACCTTTTGTAAGAATACTCGTCAATCAGAGAATGTTAGGGTGAGGTCAAGACCCGTAATATTGCACTTCGGTGCCGTCTAAATTACTGTTCGAAGGACCACCCAATTTATACGGATTGGAATCGTTAATAATTGCATGTGATAATGTAACAAAAAATAACTATTTATTTTCTATGATAACAAATGTGCGAGTATTTCTATAACTGTGTGATTCTATTTCTATGTTATGTCTGTACTATCTATACTATGCTATAACTTCTAAATTCTGTCGATGCTAGTTCTCTGCTATCTATTCTCAATCTCTCCTGGTACTATTCTAACTTTGGCATTTTTGCCCTATTTGAAACATCCGTTGCTCCCTTCCATTGCGCCCTTAGCGTGGTACCTTCCTGGAAGGGGAACGGGTTTCCTACACGCGTGAGGATGGCGGATACTCGCGGAAGTTTGGTTTGGCTAAACCCAAATTCCGTGACGTATGTCTCACGGCCCTGGAAACCGTTACTTTCCAGGACCAAGTTACCCTTCGACGTTTGGGTCTTCGAGGGTTATGGCATGGCCTGTGCCGCTGAAGCCAAAAAGGACTCTAACAATGATTGTTGCATGAATAGATTTGTTAATCTAAAATATGTCGCGTACCATCGTACTGCTGGCACACAGATGGTACGGATAATAAACTAAAGCATTTCAAAAGTGGCTGTTTTTCTGCCATGTCGTAAACCTCATCTGTACGAAACTCGAACACAGAATAAGTGTCGGTGTTAAAATATTGGGCCAAAAAGATGGGTCTATTTTATAAAATAGACAACTTTATTACTAATATTGACTTATTTGGTGAACCAGTTAGCTGTGATTTAGGAATATTCTCGTCGTGACAAAGAATTCTGTCACACATCCATGACGGATATAGTCATCAAACACAGTTAACTGGTTAATTGGACGCTGTCTCTATCGCACTTGCCGAATAAATCGTAGTACAGAGGGTTAATCGTCACAAAAATAATTGTTGACGATGCGACGCACATACAACAATTTTTACAGACTTCAATACCGGCTACAAGTATCGGTACAGAGCGACTTTTAACACTATTTCTACCAAGAGGTGTCAAAAGACACCTTTCAAATTTTAACATAAAATTATTCTCTACGTTGAATCGTTTCTCCACAATTAATTTTTTTACTTTTCATACAATGTTATATCATATCATTTTTCTCCAGCTAATATTCGCTAATTTCCCTTGTTGCATTTTAGTGTACACCACTGCATTGATTGTATATTAGAGAGTCCCATAAGTTATTTCCTTTTTTGATAGACATTCATACACAATATTTATAGTTTAAAGTTGATTCGTTGCATTAATTGTTCAGCGGTATCAACCTTCTCTATCCCTCTATCCCGTTTTGTGTCATAATATTTTGTAACTTGATGAATTAAATAATCTCCAATAAATACACATCAGTGTATCAATAAATATATTCCTCAAATTATCTATGTTTAACTCATAATTTGAAATCCCAACCAGTTTCGGCGATGATTTGTATTCAAAAGGCGACAAAAGACACCTTTTGGTTAAAATAGATTTACACAAAATCGTGGCAGAAACAGTGTTAAGAAAAAGCAGCGTTAATCGTCGATGTTCCCGTTTCGGGTTTATCAAGAAATAGTGTAGCGGCACGGAAGAGGGGTGAGGGTGAACTCGGAAAAGCGTAAGAAAAGATCAAGGAAAAACGTGTCCTGAGTGGAACGGTTAAGCGTGCGACGTCGTTCCGGCGAATCGTCGCGGCGTGAAACGAAACGGAAGGCGAAATCCGCTCGAGGGCGTCGAAGAAAGAGGTCCGGTGGATCGTTCCTCTTTCTGCTAAAAATACGCAATCTTGCGGCTTCGTCAGGCTGAAGAATTGAAATACACGTACCCTCCATTCCACACTCCTCGTCTCCCCTTTGATATCGTTTACCCATAATCATTTAATTTTCTCGAAGCGTCGTCTTCGACCGTGCACGTTCCTCTAACATCTTCCTTTCCACGGAAGTCTTTTTAAAGCTCTCAAACTTCTCCAATCTTCGGAATCAGAACGAATCATCGTGCTCTGAACTTGTCGATAAAGTCGATAGATCTTTCAATCTCCTCGAACGTGTAACTTTTAATTGCACGGAGTAGTTCTTGGTTATTTTACGGTTTTACAAGGCAACGTACAGCACATGGCAATATACCCGCGAACCTGAAAACCCACAGGGTAAGGACAGTCATGGAACCATAATTAAAATTCCAATCGATCATAAATAGACCCAAACATCGAGCGCACCCTAAGTCCGCGACCCGTTGCAGGCCCCTCGTAAAACATATAGAAAATCCGAAAAGCACCTACTGCCAACTCCTTTCCACCACCTTGTTCTTCCAACTTTTCCACTGTCCAAAAATCCTATTCCAATGATAAATCAATATTTCCTTCTTTTTACCAAATTCCTTCCTACACTCCCACCAATCCACCATCGACTCCTACCAGAAAATCGTTCACCTTTTTTGCAACTCAGACAAGCAACCACAGAACAATTTTCACTACCATCTAATACCCATTAAGAACAAGTTGAAGCATCGCCAAGTGCACTAAGAATCATTCAAACCACCACCAAATACATTAAGAACCATTTCAATCACCACCAAGTACACTAGAATATTTTTGATCACCATTAACTACATTTAGACCAAGTTCAATCACCGCCAAATGCACTATAGAACAATTTTCACCGCCATCTAATACACATTAAGGACAAGTTCAATCACCACCAAGTACATTAACACTATTTCTACCACGATTTTGTGTGTACCTATTTCGACCAAAAGATGTCTTTTGACGCCTTTTCGTTTGAATACATATAATTGCCAAAATTGGTTGGGAGATTTTAAATTATCAGTTAAGTGTAGATAATATGAGAAATATATTAATTGACCCATTGATGTGTATTTATTGGAGATTATTTAATTAGGCTGCAAATTCTAGCTTAATTCATCAATCTACAAAATGTACAATCAGTGCAGCGGCGCATATTAAAATGCAACATAGGAAATAAGCGAATAGTAAAGTTATGCCCCAACTCCTGTATTTTAAAGTTGATATGATGCCGCAAAATAATGTTGATATTTATATGCATAACGGTTTAAAATTAGACGGTGTCATGAAATCTTTAAGGTTTCAAAAGACACCTCATGGTAGAAATGGTTATGTTCTTTGTCTGATATGTATAATAGTTTAGGACGTTGCCTCACGCTTTTAATTTGACGATCGTGCTCACAAACACATTTTTCTCCGAGGTGTTATAGTGTAAAATTAAATGTAAAAACCATTCATAGAATTATTGTTTGCATTTCGAAATGAACTCCGTTGTACTTTTGTACATAAAACACAATAAATTTTGTCTTAATATGGAATTTATAAAAATTACTTTCACTCAAATCAGATAAATATTGACGTTGACGTCGAATTCTTTTCATATAATTTTACATTCTACGAATTAGTATTTATAGAATGTTATATGGTAAATCCAAAATCACAAATCGATAAGTCCAGATCCACAAATCACGCTCACATAAATGTAATTGTAACAAATATTACATACAATTGTAATTGTATGTAATTGTAAATGATAAATCTACACGCTCACATCAATTAATCCAAATCCCCAAATCAACAAATCCAAATCCCCAAATCGGTGTTGAGCGAAATCCCAAAGTGACGTTAACACGCCAAACTTCAATGTAATTATAGGACCGAGTACAACTATCTTTTACCAGTATTACTGTTAATTCTACATTCGATACCATTTACTTTAACACTAAACCTACCGGCGAATAATGCAGCTTCATTTTGAAATTAAAGATGTAGTTGAAAAATGAATAAACGAACGATGAAACACGAATTAATATACTCATTAATATCTATACAAACTCTCTATGTTTCTGACTGTTATTATTCAAGTCTATGTGATCTATACAAAGTGCTATACTAGTCGAATTACTATGCTCCTTTTTACGATACTATATGTAGGATCGGGCCAGGCGGAGGTGTAATGAAAGTACACGCATTCGTCGAAAATAATAAGACTTTAACAAATAAAATGGAGATATAATGAATAGATAATCAAAACGTGTTCGCACGCGTCGCCTCATGCATTAGACTGAAATTCGTTCGCTTCATTCTTTTGTTACTTCACGCATTCCCTCTCACTCACACACACGTTCATCTGCAATCGTTCGTACTCTCTCTTACAACGTTCACGCACTCGTCTCACTCGTTCTCACGTATATCCACGCACTCTCGCATTCCTTCATATATGTGTTGCTATTCCAACTATTCTTGTACTATTCTATATTCCAACTACTTCTATCTGCACTATGTGTCACAACTAACTATCTTTCAACTAGTCGAGATTCTATTAGTTCTATTCGATATCATCTGGTTCGGGTAGGCTTGACAGGGGTGACTCGTTCTAATTGGTTATGGAAAAATGTATTAGGTTGTAACATATGAAATGCCCGATTTTTAAGATTAACTTTAAATGAACACAACTTTTTTACTAATAAATATTTTTAATCGAAATAACAACCATTGGATTCTATACGTTTTGTCCAACGAGTTACAAGTTTTTTAATTCCATTTTGATAAAACTCTGGCGCTCTGCTGTTAATAAATTCTTGAACGGTGTCTTAAACGTTCGCTTGATCCCTAAAGGTTTTTTCGTTGAGGAAGTGACTTAAATGTTTAAAAAAATGAAAGTCCATCGGTGACAGGTCTAGGGAGTAAGGAGGATGCGGTAGTACTTCATAATTTAAAACATTCAGCTTTTGCACTGTGATATGTAACAGGTGCGGTCGAACATTATCACGAAGCAAAATTGGACCCTTTCGATTGACCAATATCGCTGATTTTTCTTTCAATTTTGGATGCATTCTTTCAATTTCGATGCAGTACTTCTCGGATGTGATGGTTTCTCCTGCGTTTAAAAAATTGTAATGGATCACACCGGCCATTGACCACCACACTGTGAACATTGTCTTCTTCGGATGTAAAGCTGTCTTCGGCATGTGTCGTGGCTGTTCATTTGCACCTAACCATTGAGAAGAACGCCGTCTGTTATCATATAAGATGCATTTTTCGTCACATATGACAATGCGATCCAAAAACGGATCATTTTGACTTCGAATCAGTAACGAATTGCATATTTCGTAACGATGAAGTTTTTGGCGATCGTTCATGTTGGAAATCAAAGCGTCAAATTGTTAGGTTAGATGCACAAACAAAGCAAGTGAAGATCAGATCTAACAATTGAAACTCTGCCCCTAAAGGTAGATATAAAATATCCCTAAAAATTTTAGTATTATTTGATAGAACAAAATCTAAAACACTGATAAATCAAAATCGGACATTTCATATGTTACAACCTAATACAAATTGTGGAAGGGAAGCAAAGTTGACGCCCTACGTGGGCCCCTCCACTCGCAAATATTCCAAGTTTTGCTAAACATGCTAGAAATAACGGGCTCAAAAGGTAAAAATATCAGTCTGGCGACCAAATGTGAACAATGACTCGAAAACTACATGGAATACGCGCGGGTCTTTATGGCTGCCACGGAACGGTCCTCCAACCCTTCGATGGGACGACGGTCTTATTGCTAATTGCTATATAGAAATCCTAAATCTATTGTCAATGTAAGGACATTAACAACAATCTATTGACAAAATCCGCAATCACTTAGTTGCCAATCCAATAGAAGCGCGATACGGAAAGAAACATATTCGGTAATAGGAAATATGGAGTGGGATCGATATGACGAAGGGTAAGGCGAAAGATTCGCGACTCGTCAAAGAACAGTCGGATCCTGTCTCGGTGACGTATGACATTAGCGGGATCGAAACGCGAAGGAAAAACACTTTCGATGCAAAATACGAAGCCGACGTATTTCTGCATCAGCACGCCCGATTCCGATCGGTTATTGAATCGTTAAGCCACGCCGGAATAAAGAGTTATATCCGGGTAAAGCGGCAACGATACCAGAAGCTTGTATTTCTTCTGACACGACACTGGCCCCGATCCTCCCTCTTTTCTTCTCTCCCTTCAGCCATTCGTTCTTCTACTACGGTTTTCAACCCCTATCGAAGATAGAGCTCTCTGTCCTTCGTTGGTTACCGGTGGACGTCGTCGTGGTGGAAGCAACGACGACGAGAATACGACCGCGAATAATATTTCCGACCGCTAAAATGTGTCAGCTCGTTGATCCCTGTTGACATTTGAATATCCCGGGATCCCTAGACCGACGAATATCACCAGCTCCAGGCGATGTTTCGAAAGCTTTCGCGCGTACCCCTGCCGATTCCCTTTTCTTCGAATTCGGAACGAAGAATGTACAGTTGTTCGCGAAAGTATTCGAAACATTACTGTTTTGCTTGCTGACCTTTTGCTACTACCTTTGCTAACCTTTGCAATTATCACTGCTATTCTTCGCTGTAGCGAAGACGGTAGTCCTTTTGCAACTATCCTTGCTGAACTTTGCCACTATCCTTACCACTTACTGAAACTTTTATCCTAGACAGTTTTGCGTATTCGATGAACAGTTTGAACAGAACAGACTACTGATCCGTGTGACTTATACGAGTTCGAGATATTACCATAACATTCGCACCAACTATATTCACAGTATAGTCAGGAATAAAATCACCCTTAGGGAAAATATAGCAATGGAATGGGAAGGGATAATTTCACTCGTTTCATTTGAAAGGTTTTTGGGGATGTGTGTATTTAATCATATGAGTTGAGGATTTGGGAATTTCAAGTTTTAAGAATTTGAGTATTTGGCGATTTAACGATGTGGGAATTTCGGGATGTGGAAAACTACGGACTTCAAGAGACAAGGATTTAAGCATTTGGATATTTAGAGATTTTTGGATCTAGCTGTTTCAGGATTTTGCAAGTTTTGGAAACAGGGAAACGAAAACATATGGGGTTGTTGTATCTGGAGATTTAACGAGATATAGAATTTTTGTTTCGATTGGTATTTGTACCTATGGGATATTTACATTTAGGGATTTTTAAATTGACAAGATTTTTATATGTAGGAATTTAAGAAAAATTGTAATCAGGATTTTAGGATCTATGAAAATTTTGTATTTAGTTTTTGTATTTAGGAGTTGTTGAAGTTTGGAATTTTAAAAGTGCAGATGTTTGCAATTTTGAGGTTTGAACATTTTCGAGATTTTTAAAGCTTTAGAAGTTTGAGATTTTAGAATTTTTGAAACTTTAGAGCTTTAGAATTTCGAGATTTAGGAGTTATTGACATTTTGAGCTTGGAAAATATGGAAATTTGAAATTTTTGAACTTGGGAATATTTGAATTTTGGAATTCTTGAATTTTATGGATTTTAGACTTTGAAATTTCAATACTTTGGAATTTACGAATTCTGGTATATAACAACTTTGTAATTTATCAATTTATCAATTTGTAAATTTGTAAATTTGTAAATGCGTAAATATCGAAACTTGAAAATTTAGAAATTCGAAATTTTAGAATTTTAGTATCTTAGAATCTCAGAATTTTAGAGTTTCAGAGTTAACAAATTTTAGAATTCCATAAGATTTGAACTTTGGAACGTTCAAATTCAAACATTTTGGGATTTTTAAATCCGGAGCTTTGAGCCCATTAGTTTAAAAAATTTGTAAACTCTAATCTATACTGCGTCGGAACATAATGTTATCAATCTGAATTTGTTATTATAATATACAAAATATGTATAAAAGAATTAATATATATTTTGCTTCTTAACTGGATCTTAAATGATTAATTACTAATTCCATTCAAACAGGGAATATCAAAGTTCATACTGTTATTTAGACAACAATTTAATAGTTTCAGTTTGTAAACAATAATCTGTAATCAATACTTGTTTTCATAATTTAGATTTATTACTATTATCTTCTCAAACTCTTTGCATATCTTATTTAACCTATAAAACATGAACCTGCATTATTAATTATTTTTAAACCCAACCAAAGAGCATAAATATAGTTGATTTATGATTTGAGATGTAACAAAATCAAAAGTCTGCTTTTTTACCTTAAAAAGTTTATATTTTTATTGCTCAAAGATTCTTCAGTATTAAGTACAAAACTTTCAATTTGATTATTTCCTAAACATAATAAATAATCAATATTTTCAGCCGCTAATATTTCTAGACTAAATAATTAGATATTTGAAAACGAAGAAGTATTAATAAAAATTCAATTTGATTATTTCCTAAACATAATAAATAATCAATATTTTCAGCTGCTAATATTTCTAGACTAAATAATTAGATATTTGAAAACGAAGAAGTAGTAACTAAAAATATAGAATTGCTTTCGGAATAGTGGTTGATATATATAGTCAGTTAAAATTACCAACCTATATAAATAATTATTTTGCATTAAAGGTGTTTTTTTTGCCTCTCAATTATTTCATTTTGATCATTAAATTTAATGATTGCATTTTAATAATTAATATTTACTCCACTACTTTTTTAATATGTTAATGTCGCGAATATGTTTATTATTTTACGACAATTTTCACTTTAAGTGTAAAGTACAAATTTTATTTCATGGCAACTGTACTCTTTATTCAATAAAACATTGCTATCTTTTCACGACACTCCACATAAATATCAAACGGATTAAAGTGATGTCCATCTGTGGGTAAAAATAACAAAAATATAACAGCTGAGAAGAATACCGAACCACCCTATATAAATATACAATTCCCTCAATCATCATTAACATTCATTATCGTAACGTTGAAAGATCATAAATTGCGAGAGTATTCGAACTCAGTTTGAAAATTGCTTTTTATCCAAAGTAAAACGTCTATTTATTTCCTCCTCGAACGAGTAACATTGTAGATATTTCTTAGCTTCGCGTATAAAATTTATATTGGAATGATTACGTCCGTACCTCGCAGTTTTGATCCTCGACATCTGCATATAAATTCGTTTCATATTCCCGGCCCAAACAATTATTTACGCTTGATTAAATAAAAAAAAGGGGGATATTTTAAAAACAGTGTTTTACGAGGAGAAGAATTTATATATCCTTTGAAGTTTATGTGCAACCGTTGACTATAAATTCCCATGGTTATTTTGATGCGATGAAACTCGTTAGTTTGCAACACTGTGATCTGGAATAGGACGAGCGAAGTTCCTCGCTGGTTCAAATAACGGTAGATTCTTTTTAACAGTGCGTTATACCCTGTCGTAATCCTTTAACGAACGACTGCGTTGCATCCGATGATTTTCTTGCTTTCATCTAACGACGGCAAAATAAACGAATAAAATGTATCGACTCCCAGCCAACTAGTTCGCTTTTATAGCGCGGTACAGTTGAGCCGCGATAAAGTTGCTCGCTTCCAATATTCATAATATTTCCAAGCGGATTTGCCATCATACTGAAACGTTCTTTTTTTTTTCGACCTTCTACCCGCAGAAAATTCCATCTCTGTCTCGGCGTATGAAAATATTCGCTCTCAACCATGTGAACATTAACGGATACAGGTATTTCAGACAGACGTTGGAAACACATCAGAAATTGTTGCTTTACGTTGTAGTCGTGAAGTAAAGACATGTTTTACGAGAAATTACTTTAGCCGGTAATATACTGGGTGTCTCGGGATCGAGCCTACTTCTCGAGCAACAGCATCATGCGAAAAAATAAATTTTCGTATGGGGTATTAACTTAGCTCTTAAAATAGGGATTTCGCTTTTCACATAAATAAGTTCTTGAAATTTGTGGGAAAACCTTTTTGGCAAGAAAATGTACATTCGTACGAAACAACAATTATTTTGAAAATAATTTGTGAAGAAATTATTAGGCTCTGATAAACAAGTACAAGCTGTATAAAAGAATAATTTCAACTAGTTTTTGAAAATTGTTAAAAAAAAGAATTCTAAGAGAAATAAAATGATTGCATAAATTATTAAAAATTGTTTTATAAGAAGTATGAGTGCTTCATGAATAATTACAGGTTATATAAAATATCAATTTTAACTAATTTTTAAAAACGATTTAAAAAAAAATTTCAAAGATTTTACAAACAAATACAAAAGTTCAAGAAGTTCATAAATTCAGCAAGATTTTCGTTCGTTTAACAATTAATAGATGTAGTCAATTGATGAACGCAGTTATTAGTATAACTGGAACATATTATTGATCATTATTGTCCATGATATTGTTGATGTACTTATGCTCTGATGATTTTAGTTGAACATGTGATAAATTATGTTACATAAATAATAGTATAAGGCCTCGACACTATACTGAAAGAAGTACAACTACTACTAATCAAAACAAAAATTATACAGTGGTGGACGAAATTAAGTGGACAGGTATCACAAATAACAAAATATTGGTTTAATTTATCTAATAATGCCTATAAGTCAAAACTTTATTGCACAATTATATACATTAAATAAATAAATTGTATATTAAATAATTGTTTTTTCAAGTCTACAAAAACATTTGACGTTCTAAATTTAAAATTTATTTAAAACATTGTAGTAAAACAACAAATTTTTTACATTTCTGCAATATCCACTTAATTTTGTCCATGACTGTACTTCTCGCTTTATAAACTTTCCGGTTGATCAACTGATTGCAAGAATCATTGAATGGAAGCAAGAAGAAAAATAGCGTTTTTTGCTTCTTGTATATCATCTTTTGCCATTTATCCAATGTTTATAAAAACATTCATTAACAGTTTTGCTTCTTTCATTTTAAATTAGATGTTAACTGAACCTTTTAATTCGAAGAACGAACCAGTAGTGTTCATATAACAACCTTCAGACAATATTTCTGAGCATAAATGAACTGTATGTAGCAAGCAACTGTAGCTGATTTTACAAAAATGGGAGTAGAAAAAGAATATTCTGAGACGTGTGGAAATTTTATTAATCCCTTTCCAATGGAAGAGTCGTACAGTTTCGTGTTGCTTCGTCAAGAATCGGTAGTGTTATGAGACAGCTCGGGTTTTGGCAAGAAAGTAATTTCGGGTTTTTAGTGTGAAATAAAAATCAATTTTTTCTATACAAAAAATGAACTTTAAACAGTCAAATATCTTCCATTCTGTTCGATGACCTTTAGCCATCTTTCTGGTAACTTCATGATCCCGCGCTCATAGAATTTCTGGTCCTGAACAGCAAAAAACTCAACCAAATGCGATTTGAGGTCATCGTTATTACTGAAATTTTTACCATTTAACACTATGCCGTCCGCACATCACAGACACAGTCATGGACAAAATTAAGTGGACATTGCTGAAATGTAAAAAAAATTATTGTTTTACTACAATGTTTTAAATAAATTTTCAATTTAGAACGTCAAATATTTTGTAGACTTGAAAAAACATTTATTTAATGTACAATTTGTTTATTTAATGTGTATAATTGTGCAATGAAGTATTGATTTATAGGCATTATTAGTTCAACTAATTAACATTTTTATATTTATGATACCTGTCCACTTAATTTTGTCCACGACTGCAGATTCTTCTGTTTGACGCCGGCAGAATAGCATGGAAATGTTGGATTTTATAAATAATTTTTCGAAGACAGCGGTAATATAAATTCCTAAAATGAAGATATGTCCTTCAAGCATTCCCGTATTCTATTCTTACTTAAATAAAAGCTAACTATAGTTAGTTCTCCGGCTTTTAACACTCAAGAAAGATAGTTCAAATGCTATTTCAGTTTTTTAAATATGGCACCAAAGTGGTACTGGCACCCAACAGATACATTTTGTATAGCACTAACGTAGTGTCACCAGACGACATTGTGTTAATTTTTACCATTCTAAACAAGTCCAACATGTCTTATATGATTTTCAATTGTCGTGTGTGATAGATTTAACTGTTTTGCAATATCTCGCACAGTTATATGACGATTCGATTCAATTATGGCTTTCATTGTGTCATCATGAACTTCAGAAGATCGACGAGAACGTTGGTCATCTTTCAGTGAGAAATCACCAGAACCGAATTTTTTAAACCAATTCTAACACGTGCGTTGTGTTAAACAATCAACATCATAAACCTCGCGTATCTCTTTGTGGCCTCAGCCGCTTTCTTGCCTTTATGAAAATAAAAAAGTAAAGTGTATAAAAACTGACCGTAAACTGGCAGTTGTAAACAAAATTCAAGGGAATTTGTTTCTATAGCAACCTACAGGTATCGACTACCAAACCTAGAAAGAAAAAAATTCTAACATTGACAAAATAATAACGAAGCAAACATAATGCTATCTACTGTTACCCTAACACGTTACGGCAAAATCGTGCGAAGTCGCAAAGTTCTAGTAAGTTAATATTAATATTTAAAAATATATTATGCATTCTCTCTTAAATCACAAATTTTTGCTAAATGACGCATAACTGATCAGGGTATATGTTTTTGTCCATGTATATATTTCAGTGATGATGTTTTACGGTACATGCACAAAAATCCCGGCCCATTTCCCTATGCTGAAACTTTGTAAAAGCCGACATGTTAGCTCGCGAAAGTAGAAGAAGGCGGCAGTTTACAACACTGGTTTGACACGACAATTATGCGGGAAGTTTAACGATCAATCGACCCAACCGGGGTTCCTTGGACCGAAAGGCGACCAAATCGACGAATCTTGTTCTGCGCTTCAAACTCCTCTAGATGTTGTCTTCTCGAAAAATCTCGACTCGAGGAAACATTGTTGAAACATTGAGACTCGATGGCTGTAAATGATGTAGGGTGATGAATATTTTCTATTTTTTTTTTAAGGTTTTACATATTTAGTACGTGTAGATACTGACAAATTTTATATAGTCGTCCATGGAAGATTTTGAATACTGTGGAAGAAATTATAAATTAGATTGTGGCAACTTTGTGTAATGAGATAGCTGTTTGTTGCGGTAGGAAATTATACTACCTGTTATATAATAAAATGTATTATTCTTTATGATATTTGTGTAAACAAGAATGTAGTGAGAAGCAGTTCACTATTGAATTTTTGATTTGCGAAATTAAATGTGTAAGTATGTAATTGTTAAAATCTCGAAATTTTCGAATCCTCAAGTTCTCGAATTTCCACGGTTGTATATTCTCAAAATCACTAATTTTTAAATGATAAATCCTCAAATCCCAAATTTCGAAATTTCGAAATCTGTACATCTTTAGATTTCCATATTTCGATATTTTCACATTCCTAGATCCTTCAATTGTCAAATCATTAAATTCTAAAATTCCCTAACTCGCTAGATTTCCAACTGTTAAATCCAAATCTGTAGGTTTTTAACATTTGAAGGTTTTAAAATCATCAAATTCCCCAATTCTCAAATTTTCAAGTACAGAAGGCTCTAACTTATGAAATTTTCTAATCCTCATACCGTCAAGTTTCAAAAATTGTCAAATTCCAAATTTTACCAAATTTCCAAAATTCTCGAATCTCCATACTTATCAAACTTGCCAAATTTCTGGATTAAAAATAAACGTTTACACGCCCACGGTAATAAATTACAATGAACAGAAGTATTATTCACTATGTTGATAATATATAGAAAATTAAGTATTACTTATATTTCATATCAAGCAAAATACGTTTTCGTACAAAACATATTTTAAATATATGACGCTCTTAAGAAACACAAAATATTATACTGTATTTCTTAAGTTGCCAATGTACGCTTAACAATCTGCATTTTGCTCAATGTGTCGTAAGTAGCATTATTTTTGTGTATAATAATAATAATAGATAATATATAATCTCATGCAAGATAATACACCTAATTCTCTTTTTACACGATAGATACGTTCCCAAAAAATTCGTGTAAAAACAGAATTAGGTATAAACAATATTAAAAAATTCTTGTTAGAGTTCACTTAATTCATTTCGTACGTACACATTTTAATTCATTAAATATATTATGAAAAATAAATTATACTTTGAGAAAAAGAAAATAATATCTGAAAATCATTAATATAAAAAAAGTTAAAATAATATAAACATAAAAAAATTGTATGCATTGTCACTTTTTATTCGTGTTAAAACAAAGCAATTCGTGTAAAAGGATAAATTTTTTTCTTTTTAACTCGTGTTAAATCAAATTCGTGTAAAAAGAGAATTAGGCGTATACGCTTAACATCAGCGGTTTAATTGTTACATAAATATTTCCTGGCTCATTCAAGTAAAAAATTACCTATCATAATTTTTGTGGAGAAAGCTCTAAATCTTGTGTTAGCCATACGCTGTGCTCTAGCGGTTAACTTAAGGGGTAACGCCACTCTAAAATTTTGAAAAAATCGTTTTTTTTTTATTTTGCTTTTATTATGCTATATTATGTGTAGAATATGTGAAAAAAGTTTTGAGTGCAGGAATAGTCGGGAACACGAATTTTTTTTAAGTGGACTGCAATCATTCGCAGTTTGCTGCTCATGCAGGCAAAACTTTAAACGCGTTTTTCTCGGAATCACTTTTTTCGGATTGGCCGAACCAATAACTGGAACAGTTTTCAACTAATCGACTTGAAATTTTGTGGAGAGACGTAAAATAACATAACTCAGTGAACATCGTACGGATTTTTTGATTAATCAACCACTTCATTTTTTATTAACAATTTAATGCTCAATTTTCTGACATTTTTCACAAACTTTCCTTCATATCGGCACCAAATTAACAATTCTTAATATTGTTTAATTTCCGTAAGATGTTCCATACACAAGGATAAATAATATCAGAAACTTTTGGATTTTTTATTTTAGGAGCATCCGTTAATGAGAAAAAGGTTAGGCCAGCAGCCCACTAAAAAAAAAGATGTTATTGCTTGTTAGCACTTGCAGCCGCCATTTTTAATTCAATTTGTTTGGAAAAATTCTCAAATCATCTTCAAAACATATGTAATAAACCTCTTTTGTCCCTGACTTTATACCTTGTATGGTTTTTACTTAAAAAATTCCCGAAAATCACCTTTCTTTTCTGTCCTCTAGAGTGGCGTTACCCCTTAATCCGAAAAAGATCACAGCGAAAGCATTGCGTGCACGCTAGACTACGCTGTTAACGTTGCCCGAGCATAAATTTTGCTCGTAAGCGCGTTCTAAACACCCGTTAGATCGGCGAAAAAGGTACGTGCGTGCACGCATGCAAATTTGCAAGTTTGTTACTAAGCGCACCGTAAGGCTGACTTGTCGTTGGTCGGCGTGAGATGTGGTCCGTCAAAAAGCCGTAAAATCCTGAGGGTAGCATCGTTTGGTCTTCTCGATCGTGCGATGGCGCGGAGGGGAGAGGAGAAGGGAGGAGGGCGTACATCTCGTGGACACGGCCACACGTAGCTAAGCGAGCTTTCGCTCTTCGCGTTTATACCGGCTATCCTTAAAACTCTGTGTCGGTCGTTTCGAAGATTGCCTTGAGCGGTCCTCGCCGAACATAATAAAAGGTAGGCCCACCACTTCGACCATGATGACGATGACGGACCCGTTAAACACGGCGACAACGCTCCCCAGATGTATCGCCGTCGAGTAAACTCGTCCTCGTCTCGAGCCTCGAACTGCGACGTTCGAACAAACATTATTAAAAATGCTGAATTTACTTTCTACCGCGCCATGCATCTGAGAATATATGAACGCCATCGGATGGAGTCCGTGCTCGTAAACGTATGGGGAACACACCGAGATGCAAGGACCATGGTATCTACGATTTCCTGCTTTACTATTGGTTAATATACTGATTGGTGTAGCGAATCGAGGGTACGGAAAACTGCGCGCGATATGAAATTCTTTAAGGGGTTATGTCTACTTGAGATCGGGAACAGTTGATTTTCAAGAATTTTTTTTGCTATTTTAATAAATATTTGTAATCATTCTCAAAACACTATCAAGAAGATCATATCTTAAGGTGTATATATAAATTTTTATATGAAAAAATATTAAAAAACAAATGAAATATAACTCGTCCCCAAGATCGTCAGTTTTTTTTGTGGTGACCACGATATCTTCGGAATGCCTTGTCTGAAGTCGAAATCCAAAAATAGTGCATTAGTACATTGTGTTATGAAGGGTCTGAACGAAGGATTTTTCATTTTGATTACAAATTTTTTTTTTATTGCAAGAAAAACAAAATCTGTCCACCTCGAACCATTGATTTTTTCGTAAAATTGTTGTCATTTTTGTAAAAATCAAAATTTTACGAAACCCTTCGTTCAGACCCTTCATAACACAATGTACTAATGCACTATTTTTGGATTTTGACTTCAGACAAGGCATTCCGAAGATATCGTGGTCACCACAAAAAAACTGACGATCTTGGGGACGAGTTATATTTCATTTATTTTTTAATATTTTTTCATAAAAAAATTTATATATACATTTTAAAATATGAACTTTTTGATAGTGTTCTGAGAATGATTAAAAATATTTGTTAAAATGGCAAAAAAAATTCTTAAAGTAACCCCTTAACCCCTTAAAGTAAATATCGTTCGTAATCAATGACAGCGATGACGGTGAACTTGTAGCTTCAATATTTTTAATCCATTAACTTATTAAGCAGAATATCAGATGCTACTTTCAGCGCAGTAATTTTTATGATCAGAGAAGTAGCGACTGAAGAGCAGTAGTGGTAAATCGGTTAGCTTCGGATGCATTCGGCTCGTGCCGACTCAATAACATTGCTTAATCGACGTCACGGCAACAATGAGCACCGCAGATCATTTTTAGTGTAAACTGCCATAAAGGGAAATTGAAGAGAATATTTTTTTACAGGGGAATGAAATTGAGTAAAACTATGAGTTTTTGCATTATGGCTGTGTAAACAGTATGGAGAACAGAAACTGTGAAAAGTTAAAAAAGGAAAATGTGAATAAGATTTCTGCATTTCATACGTAGACACTATAAATATGTAGATAAATAATTAACAATTTATGTATTATAATATTTTAAATTTATTAAAAAAGAATAAACTGTGTGATGTATATACTTTTCAGTATATATTATTTTCTTAAAAATAGAAGTTTGTCAAGTCTTTTTCGCTTTTCATTCGTATCAGTTATGCATAATTCGTTCATTTTGTTTAAATTTTGACGTGTTGACCGTGTAAGTATATGATATAAATTAAATATGGAGGACATATCGTGCCGAAGAGAAACAAAGTGAACCGATTTGTTGTCTCCGTACATTCTTACAAAAAAATTCAGATTTATGAGATTTTATTTGTCAACGCTTTTCTATATGCAGATATCTGAAATTGAGACAATTGAGACTCAAAAAATTGTGAGGTTCTACAATAAGTATTATCTTTGTTGGTATGAAAATCTATATAGTCTGCGTTATTACTACGATGGTAGCAATGATAATGTTTTTCTTTTGTTTTTTGTATTGCAATTCAATTCAGTTCTCTTCTGTACTCGATTCGGTGCAAGATGCACGTGCGTGTGTTTCGCGTTTGCTAATTATAGTTATATTATATTTATATTATTATGTTACCCTTTAATTATCTTCTATATTAATAAACAGTTCTTTTATATTAAATATTGCGTAATTCTGTCAATCTTTAAATAATTTTTAGTAATATATACTAATGTATAAACACTGAATATTAATATTAAACAGAAGTCACAATAAAAACGTTAAATAACCTTGATATTCATGATGGTTAGTTTAAACACGTGTAACGTTAAGAAAGACAACATACTATCAACTTACAGTAGATACGAATCATAAATGCTAATATCGAACACTAACAAAATAATAATTATAATGTGCTTGAATATAACAATTCAGGTGTTATAATTTTATTGTATAAAATAGATCTATTCACGAATAACCTAGCAGTGATAATCTCGCAAATATGCAACATAATTTCACTTGAAACAATTTATTTACGTCACTAATTTATCTTCTATTTAAGTTTTTTTATAAACATTTACAAAAGGCATATCATTTATTTGAAAATGTATAAGAACATTAATGATACGATAATTTGCAGCGTTTATTAGCTTCCTTCTGAATATGCTATAAGAAGTATTCAAATAAACGAGTGGATAAAATCTACCAGTCGGTCGAGAAAGATAGTTAAATTCTTCATTAGGTAAGAAAACATGTTAAACCATCCACATTCGCTACTCGTAATTAGCTGAGGTAGCCAAATCACCAGTATCTCTTTCTCTACAGATTAGCATAAAGTTTTTATTAAGGTATCGAGGAGTCTTGCGGAAAAAATAAGTTTTACATAAAAGTCGTGTCTACATCTTTAGTATTATTTCCGTTCTAACAACTGTAATGTTCCCCTCTTCTTTGTACGATTTTTCATTCCTGATAAAAGTCCAAATAAAGTGGCATCGCAAGGTCATTAAGCCGGAGAACTTCGCTCTTGAATAAAAATGTAGTATACAAAACATTGCGTTTAAACTGTGTACGAGAATATACAGGGTGTCCCACAATTATGGTACGAGCGGGAAAGGGGTGGTAGGTGGGGCTATTCTGAACAACTTTTTCCTTTGCAAAAATATTGCAGGAGGCTTCATTTTTAAATTATTCAGGAAAAACACTAACCAATCAGAACGCGGAGATCGCGCGCGCTGTATGTTCGATCGCGACCACCGCCAATTATAACTCGGGCCTACACTTCTGCCTCTGTGCGCGCGTGATCCTTGCGTTCTGATTGGTCGGTGTTTTTCCTAAATAATTTAAAAATGAAGCCTCGTCCAATATTTTTGCAAAGGAAAAAGTTGTTCAGAATAGCCCACCTACCACCCCTTTCCGGCTCGTACCATAATTGTGAGACACCCTGTATATGTACATTTTGTGAAAAACTAGAAAACAAAATTCTCTTTAATTTTCGGATTTTTTATTACTGATGGATAACAAATTAGCAATCACGCGTTTATACTTTATGGTATTCGCGATATTTACACATTTGTAAATAGTACTTCTTCATATTTTATGACCATCGACAGGCATTTTGTGATATTTTATAACTTTAAAAAAGCATTGCACCAATTTGTATACTTTCAAAAGGTTTTTAGTTTTTTAACTAACTTTTAAAAAGTTTTTTAGACAAGTTTTGTTAGTTCTTTCAAAAATTTTATTAACATATTTTATTCACAAAAATAGAAAAGTGTGTTATATCAATGTAAGGTATCAAAAATTCAATTAAAAAGTCATCACAAAATTACGGATTAGTGAGCATAAGTAAATTTAGAATCCTGAAATTATGAGCTGGATTAAGTTATGCTAGATGAGTTTTGCAGGCTTTAAAAGTGTAAACGATTCAAGTTTGAAATAATATGTTAGATTAGAAATCAGTTTAGAAATTTATATAATAAAGTAATATGTGGCATCAGTATAGATAAAATAAGATAAGCTTCGAAGTTTAAACCGGCATAAATAAATCTGATTCATAATTATAACTTTATTATAATTATAATTATGTACATAATTATTAACATAACTTAATCCAGGTCACAATTATGTACATAATTATAATTATATATTAAGCGGGGTTTAAAGACCAAATAAAAATAAACAGATCTGAATTATAAATAATGTACCTAACTATTAGGTCGTTCGGAAAGTTATTTCGTTTCTTTTTTTTTATGAAAATGAGAGACGATTTTCGGGGGATACTTCCTTGCTTGCTTGAAAAGCATTTTTAAAAAAGTGAAGAATTCCAAAAATGCTGCTTTTCACTTTTCATATTCTCCAATTCTCAGATTTCCAAATTCTAAAAAATCCGAATTCTCTGATTTCAAAATTCTGAAAATTCCGAATTCTCAGATTTCCAATTTCTGAAAATTCCGAATTCTCAGATTTCCAAATTCTGAAAATTCCGAATTCTCTGATTTCCAAATTCTGAAAAATCCGAATTCTCAGATTTCCAAATTCTGCAAAATTCGAATTCTCAATTTTCCAAATTCTGAAAAGTCCAAATTCTCAGATTTCCAAATTCTGAAAAATCCGAATTCTCTGATTTCCAAATTCTGAAAAATCCGAATTCTCAGATTTCCAAATTCTGCAAAATTCGAATTCTCAATTTTCCAAATTCTGAAAAATCCAAATTCTCAGATTTCCAAATTCTGAAAAATCCGAATTCTCAGATTTCCAAATTCTGCAAAATTCGAATTCTCAATTTTCCAAATTCTGAAAAATCCAAATTCTCAGATTTCCAAATTCTGAAAAATCCGAATTCTCTGATTTCCAAATTCTGAAAAATCCGAATTCTCAGATTTCCAAATTCTGCAAAATTCGAATTCTCAATTTTCCAAATTCTGAAAAATCCAAATTCTCAGATTTCCAAATTCTGAAAAATCCGAATTCTCAGATTTCCAAATTCTGCAAAATTCGAATTCTCAATTTTCCAAATTCTGAAAAATCCAAATTCTCAGATTTCCAAATTCTGAAAAATCCGAATTCTCTGATTTCCAAATTCTGAAAATTCCGAATTCTCAATTTTCCAAATTCTGAAAAACCCAAAGTCTCAGGTTTCCAAATTCTGAAAGTTACAAATTCCCAGATTTCCAAATTCCAAGAATTTCTCACAAGTAAGACTGATGGGGAAAAACGAAATGACTTTCTGAACAACCTAGTAGAAGACATTGGACAAAGAAATGCATAATAACGCATTTTAGTTTTCTACCGTTAAACTTCATTAACTAATTTTATTGTAAATTTACATCTATTGCAAACTTAATGTTACAAATGTTGTTTCTCTACATGGTTTAAACGCTTCTTTCTTTGTACAAAATTTAACATTTCTCTTCAAATCCATTCATTTGAAATTGAATTAAATTTCTAAAATCGTAGCGCCGTTATTGATACGTAGATATCGACGGACGAACTCATTACGAGTTCCGTTAGCTCGTCGACAGATTTCCCGGCGATATTAATTAACAAGCCGAGTGCACAATGCAATATCCCGATGGATCCTATCTACATTTATCATATCACACTCATTTTGATAGTTCCCCCGAGTTTATACACTTCTCCATCTCGCAATAACTTGCAAGGGAAAATTACTTTTTAACGAGCCTTGGTACAATAGTAGAGTTTGAAAAATTGTAGCTAATGATACCAGGTTTATAGTTCATGAAATATTCAGCACTGAAGTTATTGTTGCTATTCATCTCATAAACAAGGGTTTTTCGCACTCGTGGTTCAACTTGCAAAGATCATTTTTTACAATTGTTTTGGTTAAACTTATAGAGAAAAATGTAAAAAATAACTTTGTAGATTTATGTGAAATACGAGGTGAAAAGAATTGTAAATTTCGAATTTGCAGATTCTCAGATATTCAAATTCCTAAGTTTACTGATCACTTTATTTCCAAATTTACAAGTTCATAAATACATAGACTTCAACATTTCAAAATTCGAATATTTTTAAATTTTACATTTTGTAAGCTTTCTAAATTCCTAGTTTTCTAATCTCATTTTAACTTCGGAATTTGGTAATATGGAGGTATGGAGATTTGGAGATTTGAAAATTTGGATATTAGAAATTTAGAAAGTTAGAGATTCAGAAATTAAGAAAGTAAGAAATTAGAAGATCAGTAAATTTATAAATTTGACATAATTTGCGAATTAAATTAAAGAAATTAACGAATTTTACGATTTGTAAATTTGTAAATTTGAATATTCAAAAATTAATATTTCCAGATCATCCCTCACCTCTTTTTTTCTGAACCTGAAACTCCCAAAATATCTATCATATATCCTCATATCCCCATATCTGCAATTTACATGCAAAATTCATATGTTTCAAATTGCTTACGTCCTCAAATCTCTGTCTCCTTATGTGCCAAAATTCCTATATCCCAAAATTCCTATTTCCCCGAAGTTGTATATTTGTCGCCAAATTATCAGATTAAGCAAAATGCATCTACATAAAAATCATCGGGAGAGAAATCTCTCTTCCGTCTTGGTGCCATACTTTATACTTTCCCTATGGAAGACAAATTTGTTCTCGTCCGTACGACAGAAAGGTGGCGAGGGTTAAGCAGCGTAGAAATGGTTCTGTCCACGCTTTCAGGCGAACCAATGGATCATCCGGTGTTGAACGTGCCTCCAGAATTCGGTGGTCTCGTCGCCCCATCGGGTGGATTCTCGAGTATAATTTATCCCGTTATGCTAATCAGGACGATTTGTCTAAATTAAAAGGCGCTCCGCGTTGATCCGCGGTCACGCACGCCCTCATTTTCGTCCATCCAACCCTCTGTCATTTCCACCGTTCTCGTAAACACCGCCATTATTGTATCCGACCGATTACGATTGTATTATCGGACAACACGAGACATTTGTTTCCTATCAAAGACGGAAAATCTGTTTACGATTTGTTGGCCCATTGCCGTATGATTTATTTGACCGCTGCGTCGGTCGAAACCGAGTATTCACAGATACGATATTGAAACGAAGAAAGTTGAAATTTTATGTCTGTTTCGTATTTAGCTTTATTATAATTAGATTTATAAATTACAAATTATCAGTATGACTGATTGGCGTAGGACACGTTCTAATAAGTCCTGTCGCTTAACACTAACACTACCGACATGCACAATTATTTTGAAGTTAAAAATGAAGTTGAGAAATAAATGAACAAATGATGAAATATAAATGAACACAATTATTGATACTTTGTCTTAACAAATCTTAACAAATTTTGTCGTTTGAAGTAGGAAATTTGTGAAAGGGTCATTTAACCCCTTTGGTAGTTTTAGTGTTAACGAAACAGCTAACGAGGCCATTTTAACACAATAACAATGAGCATGCGTAAAACAGAATAGAGAATAAGAAAATTTATCAGTTTTCTTTGTTGAATACTTTGTTACCGAATTAATTATAGACTTGTGTATCGCTAATCCTCTGTCTACCGTAAAAAAACTTTCATTATCTACCGTACTGGGTCCAATGGACCCGTGTACAATATACGGTACACTTATTCACTTTGAACTTATATATTTAATAATTTTACAAGTAATATAAATGTATGCTCTTGCGTTCTTTGGGATTCAACTTAACCAGTTAACTGTGACGCACACTTTTGTGAGTATACTCGTCAATGACAGAATAAGCGTCACTGTTAAAATACTGCATCAAAAAGTTGGTCTATTTCATAAAATAGACAATTTTATTACTAATATTTACTTATTTGGTGAACCAGATAGCTGTGATTGAGGAGTATACCTATCATGACACAAAATCCTGCCACTTCTCCATGACGACTATACTCGTCAAACACAGCTAACTGGTTAATGAACCACGAAGTAATTAGGTTGTGGAATCAGTGAATCCACTCAGACGATAAAAGTAACAAAACAACTGATGAGGGTAAAATGTTTGTGCTTTATTAAAAATAAGACTTGATTTAGCACTTAAGAAAAATAACACCTCGCAACTGACAACGGACTTTAAAGGATAAATATAAAATTGATGTGTACTCTTTGGGCGTTATTGAAAATCTGCTGGAGAGAAAAAATAATGTTCTCCCTAGAAAAAAGTATGTAGTGGGGTTTGGCGTGCTGCTGGGGGTGGACAAACGACTAAGTTAAAATTAAGCTAATTTCATTGGTTCTAGAAAATTGAAGAGACGTGGACAAGAACCGCCCTTACCAAATGCTCCTCGCGAGATCACTCTTTACCTGAGTAACCTAAAGTAAAAATACGACGTCGTTTGTCCCTTAACGGTTCGACACTCATAAAATAATAAAACCGCGCTGGCTCTCGAAAATCATGCTAAATTAGAAAAAGTTTAAGAATGTAAATTGCACGTTGTAAAGAGCCGCAAAAGGCAGTTGAATATTCAAGGAATTTCTAAAGTTAAAAATAACCCCAATGGCTTTATGATTCTATGAATGCGTCGCAACAATAAAAAATAAGAAAAGTAACAAAGTCATGCAACGACAAGATCCCAAGAATTTTAAAATATAAATAACCGCAGTATCTACATACAGTCGGGTCCAATGGACCCGCTTGGTAGACAGAGGGCTAATGTCGATGTTTATTCATAAAACATTCAGGAAAGTCACAAGTAAGTTCAGGTAAACGAGTTTGCGATAAGGAGGGACATTTTTCTTTTTTAGTGATCAAGTCAACCAATATTGTTTGTCGATAGTAAGACATCGCATCGATGATACTTCCCCTTGCCTTTGAACTTCTATAAAAATTGTCCATATGCTTAACACATCCTACAGAAGACCAGTTCCTTTCATGTCTCCCTCGCACGTCCCCACCCTACCACGTGCCTATTTAACACTATTTCTACCAAGAGGTGTCATAACACACCTTTCAAATTCTAACATAAAATTATTCTCTAAGTTGAATCGTTTCTCCATAATTAATTTTTTTACTTTTCATACAATGGTTGTTAAATTAATTCAGCGATATTATTTTTGTCCAGCTAATATACGGTAATTTCCCTTGTTGCATATTAGTGTACACCACTGCATTGATTGTATATTAGAGTGTCCCATAAGTTTTTTCCTTTTTCGATAGACTTTCATACACAATATTTATAGTTTAAAGTTGACTCGTTGCATTAAATGTTCAGCTGTATCAACCTTCTTTATCCCTCTATCCCATTTTGTGTCATATTACAAAAAGGAAGAAACATATGTGAACCTAATATTTTGTAGCTTGATGAATTAAATAATCTCCAATAAATACACGTCAGTGTATCAATAAATATATTCCTCAAATTATCTATGTTTAACTCATAATTTGAAATCCCAACCAGTTTGGGCAATGATTTGTATTCAAAAGACACCTTTTGGTTGCAATAGGTATACACAAAATCGTGGGAGAAATAGTGTTAATTACGCCAGTATCCAAACCGTCAAAAATTTTCTTCCTAATTTACAATATGGTACTCTCACCAGTTAATGAAACATTCCCATAATCTCCGTAGTACCATAAAACTTGTCGAAATAAATAATATTTCGTCGTTTTCGTAAAAATATCTGAAATGCTACGGAAAGGATAAAGCGGTCGCCCCAGGCTGTATGGATCAAAGATGACGAATGGCGGTGTTTAACGGTGTGTTCAGTCGGTATTTCGGTGGATCTGTCCAACATTGTCGGAGACTCGTAAAACCGTGCAGGATCTTTGTCCCTGGAGGGACGATGCACGTGTTATCACGAGTAAATCCCGTGGATGATGAGGCTTTAGCTTATTGTAGGTACGGGAATGTTTCGTCGTGTGAGTGTATATCGGTACAAGGACGAGGTGGAAAGAGGTTAACTCGATGTCCACGGATTTGTTTCTTCTTCTCGCAGAGACGCATCTTGGGAATCGAAACGGTCAGCACGGCCAGAAATCCTACTCTGTTCGAGACTTGCCTGCGAAATGAGATTTCTTTGAGGAAAACGGATATATTCCATGTACCTGACAGCACAAACTTTTTCTCTCTATTGCTATCGCTCAGGCAACTGCTTCTGTCTTCGGACAGGGTATACTGTAATTTCATGTACCGGGTGATCTACACTGCGGTGCATAACTATAGCACCAACTACATTTTTAGTAGACTCGGACTTTTATATGAAATGAAAGGGTGTAGTAAACAATGAGCTTCAGTAAAAGTTTGTTGATATTATTTTATTGTGCAAGAAAATATAATACGAAAATTCATTTTTCATCGTTTCATAACTATAGCACCATATGAAAGATAGTCAAACATATATAAACATGATTTTTAATCATTTTTAGGGTCTCCTTGTTTTATTATAAATTGAAAAATCCTATCTGGCATGCTCTCGATGAGTTTCTGAAAAATTTTTTCGTCAATTTCGTTACATGCCCTTATTATTGCGTTTGTTATTTTTAAAATATTTTCATACTGCCGATTTTCAGCACAAACTTTTCTGACAATAACGGCTCCTTCAACACTTTTGGGACACCCTGTATACTTTGAACGTATTTTTGACAACTTTCCCATCGTTTCTCGGGAAAGTGATAACGACATTTTTTGTTCCTTGGGAGACACTCTAAAAGATCCTGCATGAGTTTTTCATTATCAGGCGATGCCAAAAATGAGCATTTTTTAACACCCTCCTTTGTAGCGTATGTGTAAGTATAGAATATTACTTACTGTTGATATTTTACTAGAAATATGTTCAGAGTTACTTCCTGTTTGGTTTCATTTTAATCAGAAAAATGTCACAAATGTGTTGGTAAAAGTTTCCGTAACACAAATACAAGAAATAAAAATGTTTTATTCTAGCATTAGCATTATCTCACCGATATGTTACTGTTTGTTTACGTTCGGTCGTTTATGCCCTCGCTGTCTTCGAAAATTTCGGGCACTGTCGGAAGTACGCGACATAAGCGAAAGTTCAGTGCCGACGGATTCGTTTATATCGTGGTTTTACTGTATAACTAAAAACGCCAAGTATTTGCAGGAGTAGCAAATGCCGTCGTTTGATCGTTTCTCATCCCCTCCACGGGCGTTAATGACTATGATGACGATGATGATGCTACTGTTACCGTAGCCAGCAGTGGTGGTCTGTTGCTGTCGTTGTTGCCGTTGCTAGGTCAAGCAAGAGAGGCAGCAAATATGGGAGTGCTAATACCCAATCACGTCGCTTCCTCCGGCACGATACGTTCGATCGGCTAATTTTCCATAATTAATCCACGATAAAGTCGTCACCAAACGACAGGCGTTGGCTGATGCAGCTCGCAGTTGGTTTACACAACCGTCCGAAAAGACTTTATCGATTGCCGCACGTCAATCCCTTTCGAACATTCTCGTACATAATGCGTGCACGCTCGTTAGCAATGTAACAAATTAACGCTGTCATTGTTATCTATGTTTCTCCATCGAGGAAACCGGTAGAAGTTGATATGCTGAAATTTTCTGGAGACTGTGTATACGTTGCGATCAGGGAGCCATGTTTAAAATTTATTATAATAACGGTTTGCTGTGAACATACATCTCAGTATAGTTAAGGGCAAATATGGTTTTTCTACGAAATGGATGCAGTGGAGCCTGCCATTCCTGCATTTTAAGGGATATTTTAAGATAATGGAATGATAATTTTGGGATATGGAAATATTGGACTTTGAAGATGTGGAAAATTTGGGATTTAGGAATCTGGCAATATAGGTATTTTGGAAGACAGGCGTTTGGAGATCTAGTGATGTTGGAACATAGGAATTCGGTGTTATAAGGATTTGGGAATATAGGTATTTTGAAATATAAGAACTTGAGGATTTGGAATTTTATGATCTAAGGATTTGGAGATATAGGAATTTGAAAATATTGTAAAGTAAGGATCTAGAGATTTGGGAGTCGATAGATTTGGAGTTCAAGGGATTTTGGAATATAGGGTTTGAGAATGTGGAAATTTCGAAATATAGGAAATTGGGCTCTAGATATTTGGAAGTCAAGGGATTTGGGAATATAGAAATTTGAAGATCTTGCGATTCGCGGGCGCAACCATTTCAGGATACAGGAATTTAAGAATGTATGTGATTTGGGGATATAGGAATTATGCCTCCAAATGGAGACATAGAAATTTGGAACTCGCGATTTAACAATTTTGCAATCTGTCGTTTTTCGGACTTGACATGTTGGCATTTAAACAATTTCAAAGTTCGAAAATTTTGACATTTCACTATTTGATATAACAATTTGAAAATCGGTAACATTCAAGATTTGAAAACTTCAGATTTCCTGATTCGATGATGCTTTCTCTGTTTGAATTCGTCGAACACTTATTACTTGCAGTTAATGGATGCTTAAACCTAGAACCCGTCAGAATTTACAAAATAACTTTTACATATAAAACACGTGCGCGTGATACGCGGTCACAGACAGTATTGAGGACATAGACAAAAAACAAAGCCATGAACAATAATTATCGCGATAAAAATAAAGATGGCATACCATTGTCGCATTTAATCTACTTTCAATATTTTGCAAATATTTAATACCCCGTTGACAAGAAAGCGTATTTAAGAAGGAATAAATGGCGCATATCCGAATATTAATATCGCGTATGTGAATTGAATATAGTTATCGACTTAAAAGCTACTATTATGTGGCTCGATTCCATTGAAACACATAATGCATCTGCGGTGCAACCGTGCATTCACTTCGGCATCGTCCTTCCAGGTGGGTAATCGAGGCGCGTATTCAACATTTCAAAAGTGACATTACACGTACTAGATTGAATCTAGTGTGCAAACGATTCCTGGTTCGCGTTACACAAATGCCTACAATTTCATTATTTTGCAGCAATAGTTGCGAAAATTGTACGTTGTAAATAGAGAGAATGAAGTACGTATTATTGAACGCCTACGATTTCCTTAAAAAAGCAAATTATTATGCGTCGGAGATTTCTTTTTAAAAATATACAATGGAAGCGATTTTAATTAGATTAACATGTTATTGATACCGGATGTATTGATAATCTACAATGTATGACAAAACTGGGAGTGATGTGTTGACACATAACACTTATTTCTAGAATAAAAGATGGGTGTTGATTTTAGGTTATGTGAACTATTGTATAGGATGGCTGGAATGATCTGTGTTATATCCCGACGTTGAGTTTAACGCCGGTCGGATGAGAAAATAAATTAAAGTCTTTTCTCAACCCAAGACAAATAAATATATTTATGTAAGACAAATACAGGAAATAATAATAATTCCTTTTCTGACTTATGAGTTTAATGGGTGAAATTGCAAGGTAAGCGCGTACAGTAACGACTACGCGGAATATCGATATTATATATTTATTCGTCAGAGGCCAAAATATAGGCGATGCAGCGTGTTCGAATATTCTTAGACGAATGCCAATCCTCGGGGTTGCGAGAGGTTTCCTCTCCCTCGCAAAAGGGCCTTGTTGTTTATAATCCTTGGCGACGTTAGGCCGGGCCCCGGCGTCTCGGTGGTCGTCGCGCTGAGCCATGTGTCCTATGTCGAGTATTATTATGGGCTGATCCGGAATTTTCTTACATTTATAATTATAATTTTTAAGTATCAGAGACGGATCGGGATGTGACCGACAATGTTTTAATATTTCGATGTTTACTCTTTGCGAGTTATTGGAATTCTGCTGGAGAGACAAAATAATGTTTCTCTCCAGAATAAAATACATAGTGAGGGTGGGCATGTCGCTGGGGGTGGACAAACGAAGACGTCAAAATTAAAGTAATTTCATTGGTGATCGAAAATGACGAGAAGTGGGCAAGAACAGCCCTTACCAAATACTTAGCGCGAGGTCACTCTTTACCTGAGTGACCTAAGTAAAAATACGACGTCGTTTGTCATCTAACGGTTCGACACTCATAAAATAATAAACCGCGCTGGCTCTCGGAAATCATGCGAAATTAAAATAAGTTAAGACGATAAATTGCACGTTATAAAGAGCAGCAAAGCAGTTGTCGAATATTTCTGAATTTTCTAAAGTTAAAACTAAGCCCAATGGCTTTATGATTTTATGAATGCGCCGCGACAGAAAAACTTTACAATATAATACTCAATGGGATTCAACAATCTGTTACTAAGTAAGTTCATACTGATGCATCTGTCGATCCGCTCACTCAATCCATCTGAAAGTTGCCATATTTATAGTCCATTCAATTGTTTATATGCGTGCAGAAGCATTTTCGTATACTACTTCTCAAAGTAAGGTTATAGTGATGGATTTGAAGCGTAATTCTGTAATTGCTTTATAGTTATCTGTAACATCAGTTCCAATTATCGTTCGTGAGCTTTAGTATTTGAATGCAATCTATTTAATGATTGAATGGAATGTATTTGGGCTATTTTGGAGGCCAAGGTCAATGTAATGAAACATCGAAGTTTCGACGCTCCAAAATCAGCACTTGTCCGGGAATGGAAGAACCACAATCTCACGTACGGGCAGCGTGCGATTCATTCTTTCACCGTTTGAATGAAATTATTCGTGCAAAGGGAGGTTATATCGAGCAATGAGCATTAAATCATTTTCTTGAATGTTTCTCGACTATTTTTTCCCTTGGATAAAACAAAATATTTAAAAGTGTATCTGCTGCAGCGGTTTGAAGTTGTAACAGTTCATTCCAGCCACCCTGTATATTCCGGGCTTCTGTTAGTAGGTGGACAAAAACCTTAACTTCAATTTAAGCGACGTTATACTCGCTTGATGTTGTATGTTCATATATTTATGATTGTCAATAGAAAAGGCGGAGCGACAATATAACAAATAATTCTGTTTTCTTGTATAATATGGTGTTCCACTTATGTTTAACTGCTTGATTTTTACTCTTAAATGTATGTATTATTGTTATGAAATAGTACGTTGTAACAAAATGTACAATACATTAAATTGAAAAAGTAATACATTATAAAATTATAAAGTATGGAATTGTTCGAGTATAATGATTTAGCCATCTATTGTATATTCAACCCTCTATACAGTTGATATATCATAGATACACTATCAAATAGGTATTAAACCTATTAACCCTTTTAGATACCAGAAGAAAAGGATAATGTAATAGAAATCATAGTAAGGTCTGCTTGGGAAAAATAAGTATACATATAGAGGAGGAAGCCCCTATCATTCGTTTTAACAATTGTGAAAAATATGTTAAACTAAAATATCTAGAAATATTTAATTTTTCAAGTGGTTTGATGTTCATTTTTTTTATTTTACGACTTTTTTAATTAAAAAACCTTTGATCTTAAAAATTTAGAAATTGCAATTTTATAAATTGTTAGATCAAAGAAGTTTTCAATTTTTGCATTAAGGTATTTATAGTCTAATTTCCAAATTCTTAAATTATAAATCTATAATTTATTATAAAGCTATATTTAAAATTATACGTGTGCATGTAATTTTTGTAGACGAAAAATGTACATAAATATATACATAATTATGTAGTTTACTTACAAACTAATAAAAATTCTTTGGAATTAAAAAACTTAGAAATTTTATATTTACAAGGTTTATTAACTTGCAAATTTTAACATTCCTGTATTTACAAGTTCACACAATTTAATCTGCCAAATCTTCAAATTAGAAGTTTTTAAACTTGAAAATTTATCAATATTCGGAAATATAAATTTTTCGATTTTCTTCAGAAATTTACAAATTTAATTAAATTAAATATATTTATAGAAGTCTTTGATCATAGCAATTTAGGATTATCAAATTTTCAATGACATTGACACGACATACCGTCATGAGTAACGTTTTCCTATAACTTAATCGTCGCTCATTGCTTATCATAAAGTTATTAACAAAAAACCATATGTGAAAGTATTAATCTAAATTACCTGAACTAACCGAGCATGTTTTACAATTTACGGTATTCATTGTCTGACATTAATTTTTAATCGTATTATAAAACATGTTAAGTTGACTTGTGTTAGAACAGTATTCCGATTGCATGAGCTGAGATCCCAAATAATTGAAATCAGCTTGCTTTAAAAATACACCCGCTATATGTATATTAAACCACTGTAAAAATCGTAAAGTTTTTCGTTGTAAGATTTAGTACAAATCTTTTAAGCTTAGTAACTTTTTAACACACAGTGAATAACAATTAAGTTACAGGAAAAAGTTACTCAAGAACACGTGCTTCATAATACGTGTCAAGGTTAATGTCTTTAGGGCTGAGTCTATATTTATTAATAATTAGGAAAATTTCAGGAAAAAATGTGAATGTTTGGAAAAAATTGAATGGAATATTTGTTGCGGAAAAGAGATATTGGAATAGGGATGAGAGAAGGAGAGGAGAGCGGAGATTTAGGCGTGTAATTGGCTCAGCTGGTGTTGACGCGATCCTATCATCAATACCTCATCAGCCGCCCCCGGGAAACCTGTATCTTCTCTCTCGTCTTCCACTTCCACCCTCACACCCTCACACCCCTACATCCCTACGTTGGTTACGTCCCTCGGGATACCCATCGAAGGTGCAACGAATATCAAGTAGTTGCTCTTCGAAAGTAGAAATCGTGAAAAGCTACTTAAAGTGGTATTCTGGCATAACTGGCGCAAAACGAGAGAACTATTTCCGCTGTATTTTATTATTCTGTTATAGTTCTACCATATGCGTTGCATCCACATTCAAACGTTTTGTATCTACTTCTTTCTTTGATAATCAGACGAGTTTGTATAATATTTAATGTTATCAAAATATAAAATATATTTTTAAAATAATCATGACTGATAATTTACAAATTGAGAAAATTTTTAACTAATCTATTTACAAAGGTCAAATTTTAGAACTTCAGAATTTTCAGACCCACGATTGTGGAATTAATTATTTAAGTTTGACAATTTCAGATTTTCTGAGATTGTGAGGTTTGGAAATTTTGGGATTTGGGGATTTAGTGATTTAGGGGTTTGAGAATTTTGGTACTTGGTGATTTGGAGATTTGGAAATTCAGGAACTTATATATTCACGGATTTGAGAATTAAGTAATTTGGGTATTAAAAGATTTGGAAACTTATGGATTTAAAAATTTTAATGTTTTGAAATTTTAGAATTTGGGAATGTAGAAATTTGATCACATAGGGATTTGGACATTCTGGAATTTAGAAATTTAGGAATTTGGACATATAGGAATTTGAAAATTTAGACTTGAGCATTCCGAATTTTGGAATTTAAGAATTCAGAAACTTGTAAATGTAGAAATATGAGAATTTAGGAATTTAGGCATTCGAGAATTTGGGAATACAGACATATTTTAATCTAAGTACTCGAGAATTTTGGGGAAATTTCTACATTTGGAATCTTGCGGTCAAGAAATTGTCGAATACGAACTTTTATTCATTTTTACGTTTGGATCTGTTCAAACGTGAAAACCAAAAAATTCGAGAATATAATATATTCACAAATTCAGAAGTTTCTAAATTTCCAAATTTAAGTACTTAATTACTCTATACAGTTTTGATCCAAAGAAATCCTAAATTGCACCCTAAAACATATTCATGTCAGAACTTCAACTAATCACAATTTTCAATAAATAGACATGTACATTACACACACAATAATACATAATAAACTATATACTTATATTTCCAAATTTAATCTCTGTATTCAAGTAAAAATTTTCAAATAAAAGAATAAATCTATATTTTACATACATATTAATTAGAAATTTTATTTTTATATTAAAAATTTAATGTCCATATTGAAGTAAAAAAGAACTCGATTTACATCTATGTTCTTTAGCCTCCCGTATTAGAATGGAATTTATAATGTGTCCACATCGAGCGTCTTGTGACATATCTTTCATGGTTCATTATCATTTACAGAATTGTTTGAATAATTATTATAGAGTCGAATGAAAAGACAGACGTTTCAGATTGGCGATGTCAGGTTCGCATCCGAGTTTATCGAGGGACGTCATGCACGTAGCAGATTAACCCTCAGGCTAACCTGCACACTTGTACATGCAAATCACAGACAATGCGTGCGATTCAGGATTTATACACAAATTTAGTGCAAATGACTGACAATTGATCCGCGATATTTCATGCCCGAGTTTCCATTATTTTATGAAGCGAAACTTTATTAGTTTTATTAAGCACGATAAATGAATCGATTCCAATTGGCTACGTGTGCTACTGCTTTTGCACCTCGAATTAATCCTTTTCTACGTAAATATTCCATCGATTAATTGAAATCGATGTGTCGTACCACTTACCTCTCAATATCTCGCTGATCTACGCAAACATATTAGATAAACACCCGGTACATAAATTGTGCGACCGGATGTTTTGTAGACCCTAACTAGAAGTTGAAGTTATTGAATCGTTATACGGCCCCCGTACTAATAACACGTTTCTCTTCTCTGTTACAGGTAAGTGATCTCATGTATCCTGATGCTATTAGTCGTCAAAGTGGTAGAATGTCAGCTCGTTTTCATCGGCGACGATTTTATCTTTATACCGGGAATACGTACCGTAAGTAGGTGGGATATGCGATTGGGGTGAGAACAAGCAGGAAAAAGAAGGGAACTCGGTACCTTTCGACGCAATTGCTACACAGGAAATTGTATTCGTAAAGAAATCCGGTTTTATGGGATCGTATACGTTTCAGGTTATCGACGCGAAACGATTTTACGTTACGCATAAAAGTTTGATAAAATTTCGCGAAAACCCATAACGCCTTTCCCGCTGCTCGTCGAACTTAGCACGAGTCATGCTGTCGACTTTACTGGAAAATTATAACGCCCCGCAGTACGTATTTCGTTAATAAAGAATGTCGTACGTTACATTGTATCGTACGGGTTTCTACGAACATGGTTCTGGTGCATTTGTATACAGGCTGCTCGGGTTTGTGCACATTTCTCCGCCGTTTTTCGTGCAAAATGAGTTTCTAGTCTTCTGTTCGAATGACCTAATTGGACGGAAAACGAACTCGAAACATTCTTTATACAGTGGGGAAAACAAGTATTCTTACGGTGCTTTAGTTATTGGGTTGTCCGGAAAGGTCGTACCGATTTTTAAGTTTTAATATGTGGACATCTGTTAAATTATATACACTGCGGTGCATAACTATAGCGCCACCTACTTTTTTAGTTGTTCTGTAGTTCAGAGTAAAAATTCAAGAAAATAATTGCAGGAGTTGAAACGGTATAGGACGCAATAAATTTTACATTATGTGTCATTGAAGTTGTTCTTCTATACGAAAAAATATAATCGAAAAAATGGTTTTCACTTGTTGCTTAACTATAGCACCAATGTTAAGCTGACTTCTCTGCATCCAGATCAACAACAGACTGACTGAACTCCAATAATTACATTATTAATCATACTATGAATTAAAATTTAACAGAACTCTCTGTTAAACAATGACACGTGGTACATGTATGACTGAAGAAGAAAAAGGTCAAATTTTGGCGGTTGCGGAGGAAAACATTGGTGTTCGGAAAATTGCTCGTAAGCTAAGTTTCTCGCATAAAGTCGTTCTCAATTGTTTACATGATCCAGTTAATTATGGTAAGAATAAAAAGGGTGGTCCAAAACAAAAATTGTATATATTATTAAATGACCAGCAAGTTCACCTAACCGAAATCCGATGGAAAACGTTTGATTCATTATTGTCAGAAAAGTTTGTGCTGAAAATGGGCAATATGAAAATATTTTAAAAATGACAAACGCAATAATGAGGGCATGTAACGAAATTGGCGAAGAAATTTTTCAGAAACTCATCGAGAGCATGCCAGATAGGATTTTTCAATTTATAATAAAACAAGGAGACCCTAAAAATGATTAAAAATCATGTTTATATATGTTTGACTTTCTTTCATATGGTGCTATAGTTATGAAACGATGAAAAATGAATTTTCGTATTATATTTTCTTGCACAATAAAATAATATCAACAAACTTTTACTGAAGCTCATTGTTTACTATACTCATTGATTTCATATTAAAGTCCGAGTCTACTAATAATGTAGTTGGTGCTATAGTTATGCACCGCAGTGTATGTATGTGCCATTTTGTTCAACAATCATTTTCCATCTTTCGGGCAACTTGAAAATACCCTTCTTCCTGAATCACGCGTGTCATTTGTTTTCAATCCTTCTGATACACTCGGAATTGTGCATAGGCTATCTAACAAAATCGTCACGAACTTTCTGGACAACCCAATATATATTTTCATCCTCATTATTTTGGTCTTGGGACAATTACCTCTAATGTAATGTACATGAATGGAAAGCACACAAATGCACTTTGAAATGATATTCATAACATTTTATTTTGATTAACATAATACCAATAAATCATTATTTTTTATTAACAGTAGTAAGATTATGATCAAAAAAGTATTCACATAGTATACTGCATGGCTGAATTAAAAGGAAGGAGCAGGTTTAATATTTTGTGGGATCTCTTTTTGCAGGAACAAGGATTTCTAGACTCTGTGATGTCTTATTATAGACGTATTGTAATAGATACAGTTTAATTTTCTGTGTTGCTTGAATCAATTCTAAGTCATTCTTCATGGAGATCTTGATTTAGTTCCTTGATTTAATTCTTGATTTTAGAACTTTATGTGTATATTACGTTTGTGGACACTCCTATGCAATTCTTCTCACGAGTCGTCGATAGGTTTCAAATCCAACGATTGTTTGAGCGTTTTCAGTAAGTGAAGCACATTATACCACAGTGTCCTTGACAAATACGGGAGGTATGTTTCGGATCCTAATTATCCGATATACTTAATTGTATTGCACTCTCTTCTAAATCTTGTAAAATATTAAAATGTCTACATCGGTCTATAATGCCTTCAATAAATTTTAAATTTATTACACCACTTGCTGCAAAACATCTCCATACTATGAGGTTACCACCATTCCTTTTAACAGTAAAATTTTATTGTTCATAAAAAATAATAATTTAGTGATTACTCAAAATAAAGGGTTATGCATATCACTTCAAAGTATATTTTATATGCTATTTCCATGCACGTATATCGCATTAGAAAAAATTGTTTTAACCCTTTGCGGTCTATAATTTCTTTTACCTACAGCTCCTTAATTAATATACAAAATAGATGAAGAAGTGGGTATAAATAAAATGTACTCTAATAACGCAGATTGCGTAACAAATATATTTCTAATTTGTTACAAGTGGCAAAGAAATGAAAACGTCTTGAATCAACCGATTTATCCGAATTATATCAACGATCAAAGAGAAACGCCATGTCGAGCCACACTCGACGTCGGACCGCAAAGAGTTAAGAGGAAAATAATAAGGATAAAAGTATAATTAATGCACTGCGTGAATACATTTCTGGCCCACTGTATGTGTGTCGAGATCTCGAACCTTTTCGATCGACTGTAACAATAACAGTGCTTTATTCTACGTGTTCCACGAGGTGTCGCAGTTGGAACACGTGTAATGGAATATTCCTGAAACGTATAGTTCGTGATACACAAGTTCGTATCTTTTCTCAATAAAATTTGCTGAATTTTGTGGAAAATTTATTGCGATTGTTAAAACGAAATGTTAAAAAAGAACGACTGCGTGTCTCCGATAAGACCCGTCCGAGCTAATCGGAACGGTTCGGCAATCTTCGATAATTTACGGCGCGCGAGCCGATTGCCGGTACGCGGCGGTTGGCACGTGGCGATCACAGTAGATTTCGAAGGCGAATAAGACAGACGTGTAGTGGAAATAAATAAAATAGTAGATGTTACTGCGTAACAAACATAACTTACACACATTTTAATTTGTGACGGGGATTATTTTTAATAAGATAAAAATGAAAATTTGAAAGTCGAGCACGGCTCACTGATATGAATACGGAGTCAAAAGTGTTAATTTCTATTTAATTAGTAATGAACAAGGTTTAAATAAATGAGTCACAGATTAGCTGAACGATAAAAACTGCGATTTATTCTACAGGGTGTCCCATAATTAAGTGGACAGCTATCATAAATATCAAAAGGCTCATTTAATTTAACTAATAATGCCTATAAGTCAAAACTTTATTGCACAATTATGTACATTAAATAAATAAAATGTATATTAAATATATGTTTTTTCAAGTCTACATAAACATTTCACGTTCTAAATTTAAAATTTATTTGAAACTTTGTTTAGGATAACGCGAGGTAAAGGTACGTAATTGTGAAACAGATTAACAGACAACAACATAAAATATATTTAAATTTAACAATAACAATAACAACAATATATAACAGTTAGTCGTCTGTACTAATGACGGTAATAAAAAACTATGGAAATAATACGATGTGAAGGGTACGAGAGCTTGTTGCTTTCTGCCAGGATTTTCCAAAACTCTCTCTCTGCCCATTGGAAAACATGTGGCATCGAGAGCAACCCTGACGAAGAAAAGCGGGGGCCTACTCGTTAAATATTCGAACGAGCCGGGGTCCTCAAGGACCTCCCAGGCATTCGAAATAAATTTATGACTTAACCGCTACATTTGTAATAAAACAAACAATTTTTTTACATTTCTGCAATGTCCACTTAATTTTGTCCATGACTGTACTCTGCTTAGGATGAAGAAAGAGTTACCTAATGACACAACAGATATAAATTATAATAAGAAAACTTTAACACGTATCTATAATGTCTTAATTGCGCCAAGAAAAACCCTTCAATGCGCCAAAGGGGCAGGCGCCATGGTTTGGCCACCCCTGCATTATAATAACAACTCAAATTGGTTGTTACCTTAAAAATCCAAAGTCTTATTAAGACATATTAAAAAGCACGCTCAAAAAGTCTGAATTCCAACATAAGAAACGTCCACTGTGCAAATATCCCATAAGACACGCTAGGAAGCATATAATACGCGAAAGAACCGGGAATCTAGGGGGATGAATTGCGCGGACAGAAGAAAAAAGGAATGTAGAAGCATATGCTGTTCGCAGGAACGTTTCGGCATAAGGTGGAAGTAAAGTGCGTCGAGGGTAAGAAAGGAGGATGAGCGGTGGCGAAGAAGAAGGATGGCTATTTGTCGCGAAGGTTCGTGTTGCTGGTTCTGAATAACAAACTGGTAGAAATAACAAACGCGTCGGTACATTGAAATAGCCCCGGTCGTATCTCACGGACACGGACCCTCCGGGGGGTTGCTCGCGATCTGGGGGTAGGAAAAGGAAGGGCGGTAACGTACAGTTGGCTTACCGAGAAAGAAAGAAGGCGGTGAGAAAAAGGACAGCGAACAGGGTGGGTGGAAAGATGGTGTCGCTGAGGCTCCTCTCGCGAAATCGCCTCCCAAATCTCGCGTGAAAATTACCCTATTGTGTCTGCCCCCGCTGCTAACACCCGTATTTCATCCCGCGGGTTACATAATCGGCTTTTTGTTTCACCTTTTTATCCCCCGTCGCCTCTTTCTCGCACCTCCCGACGAAACCCGAGGACGAAGAAAAACTGGCCTCTCTGGATATCGTAAACTTCCTCCTCTCCTTTCTGGACCCGGTCGATTTGTTTCTGAGCACCTCTTCGTGGCTCACCACAGACCCTCAGGATCTGCCAAATCGACCGAGCTTTCTCTTCTTTCGCATTGGACAGGACCTCTCTTAATCTTTCCATTACCGACCTCTTCTATTCTTGTACTTACTGTCGATGCAGCTTTGCTTCTACTGCTTTAATTGTAATTAACTGTTTGTATGTGTATTAATACATTGTTTACCGGTGATGAGTTAACTCGTCTTTTCATAGCTAAACGTCGTTGACCAAACACAAGTTAATTCGTGTTTGCTATTGCATTTTCTGCTTTAATTTAAAATACCCACTATTCTTCAATTTAAGAAACCCAGTGCATAATAGAATAGTTTGAAAACCTTGTTCATTCTGTTTCGTCGTGCTCAGACTATTATAAAGAAACTACTTTTCCTGGTATTTAGGCTAAAATTGTGATAAACAGAAAACTGGGACGTGTGGAGTATGCTCTTCGAAACGTAAGCGCACGGAAATGAGATACAGTGGCGTGCAAAAGTTATATTTCGTACTCCAGTGTATTTAAAAAAAGGTTAACGAGTTTTAATCATTATGAGATGTCATTGTGTAATATGGAAAACAAGATAATATAGTAAAAGAATATTATTTATATTTGTAAGAAGATATAATGACTCGTTACTTGTGCCATATAATGGCACTGGCCGGAAACTTTTGCACGCCACTGTATATCTGCAAAACCTGTTGTGTACCATTAGACGTAGACGATTGCTATACAATTTACTATAATAAAGATAAATATTAACGGTTATGCAAAAGTATATTCAAAAGTCCATCTGAATTCATTACAAATAAAGTTTATTGAAGTTCATTTAGATTTGTTTACCTCTACATTCAATTACGAAATAATAACCGGTGACATGAGAGAGTTTCTGTATAAAAATGCTGGTCAATATTAAGTGGTTACATGTTTTGTATTTGTATCGATCGGGCAAGCAGGTTATGTGTGCAGAATATACAAAGTTTATATACAGGGTGTTCCACAATTATGGTACGAGCTGGAAAGGGGTGGTAGGTGGGGCTATTCTGAACAACATTTTCCTTTGCAAAAATGTCGTATGAGGCTTCATTTTTAAATTATTAAGAAAATACAGCGACCAATCAGAACGCGAGAAACGCGCGCGCTGTATGTTCGATCGCTACCTCGGCCAATTATAACTCGGGCCTACACTTCTCCCTCCGAGCGCGCGCGATCCTCACGTTCTGATTGGACGGTGTTTTTCCTGAATAATTTAAAAATGAAGTCTCGTCCAGTATTTTTGCAAAGGAAAAAGTTGTTCAGAATAGCGCCACCTAACACAACTTTCCGGCTCGTACCATAATTGTGGGGCACCCTGTATATCCTCGATCATGTGGAACAGCGTGTTTCTGGAGTACAGTAAGGATTGCAAAAAGAGTATTAATTACTCGAAATAATTTATTTCAAATTATCTTTTGTTCGAATTATTTTATTTCAAATTATGTATTATTTTATGTGAATTTTCAAACCCTGTATTCGCGGATTAGTAAGTACTCATGTTACCGTGCGATTATATTTCCAAGTCTTTTAATTTTTAAATATTCTAAATATTATACAGTTCTTGAAATTTGAAAAACTGCCGCTGATTTTTGCAGATTGAATTGCTTCCAATCTACCGTTTGTCGAATTTTTGTGTAATTTTAATCGTGTTTAAAGAGGGGTGGTGCGCACTCCCATGAAATTGTTTAATTGGATCTACCCAATTGTGTTTTAGTGGCTCATTGCGATACAAATTTTCTGATTGGTTTCGTCCAAAAATATTTCATTGTTATACGAACATATGAAATAATTAAATTACTATTTGCAACCGTTATTTTCGTACAAAACATTTTACCCTTTAAAACATTTTCGCAGGCAGAAAATATAGGTTGCTTATTTTTTGCATACTACATCTACTCCGTTTTTGTAATAATTATTAATTCGGACAACATTATAATTATTTTTACTAATTACTTAGTTATCTATGAAATTACTATTCATATTTTACGAATTTACAAAATTACTATTTTCTCAAAAGTTACTTGTCAATTGGAGTATTTAAAAAATTATTATTTAACTACTAATTTTTGTAAAAGTTTAAACAATGATTTTTACTGTATCATGCATATAAAACTATTTTTAATCTTCCTTATGTTGCAATGTATTACTATTTATTATTTTAATTATTTGTCTCTTTTTATATGAATTATTGGTTGTTTTGTATAAGCGTTGGACAAAATCTGAAAATTTAAATTCTCCAGACAACATATCGAATGGTATGAATTTCGTTCAAATAGATTTGAGGGTAATTTACCATGTTTATTCGGCAAAACTCTTTCCAAATTCCCACATTTTTGCATCACAAAATTCACAAATACTATAATACAATCCTCAGATTTACAAATCTCCATTTTTTCATACTCTCACCTTCTAGCTTCCAAATTTCTGTTTCAATCATCGATTCCTCTAATTTCAAAAAATCCAAGTCTCCATACTTCCAAGCTTCTAAATTTCCATATTTTCAAATTCCAAAATTGCTAAAAATGCAAATTCATAATGGTTGAAGATCTGACAGTTTCAAACCTCAAAATTCCCAAAAATACAAATCTGTAATGTCACAATTTTGAAATCCTAAAATTTTTAAATTCGTGAGAAGCATAAATTTGTAACATTACAAATTCTGCGATCTTCCAGTTCCAACATTTCCAAGAATAAATACCTAAATTCAACATCCTTATTTTCCAAATTCAAAATGTCTTATGTTTTCAACGCCCTAAAAGGCAAAATTTCTAAACTTTTGCAGCTCCAAATTTCGAAACACACCGGTTCTTAAATTCCGAAATTTTAAAATGTATGAATCCTGAAGTGATTGAATTACAAAATGCATTGATTGCAAAATTTCCACTTTTCCAAATTTCTAAGTTGTTTAGTTTCATAGGTACCATAAGCGCCAGATATTTTAATTGAATAATTTATTAATTTGACTGTTCAGTGATTTAATCTGCTCAGATCTGATTTAATCAGATTTTGTAATCTGCTCGGTGGCCAATATATCTGTCCACAATAATTCTAAATAAACAACGACGAGAAAGAGAATTTTCTAATGATTTCAGCTTTCAAATACTGTCAATTACGCGAACTCCCACGTTCGAGAAATCTTTTCCGCGTTAATCACCGAACATATTCCCCTATAATAAGTATCATCTTTCACTGTAGTTCCGAAAATTCCGTTCTCGTCACCTGATTCGTAGACCAGCTAGATATCAATGCAGCAAGTATCGTTTTCCCATTAATCCGTTTTAACAATCCCCCTCAGATCAATTTGTTTTATTTGCTCGCCGTTTGATACATTGCAGTGCGCCACTTTAATAAGGATTTCGGACAGAAACAAAAAGAAGGTGCTTATAACTCATAATATTATACCGGAAATTGTATCGAGTCGATTAACTGAAATTATTTGAATTTAATTACTTTTAATACATTGTTAAAATAACTTAAAATTAAAATTTGTTACTAACATAAATTGGTAGTTATAAATTTAATTTAATTAATAAGTATTACTTATTGTGTTTATAAATATAATATGATATTTGATACAATTATTATATTTCATAATAAATATTATTTGTTATAATATAATAAATATATCATTCGTTATATTTATTAATATAATAAATTTTATATGTTAATACATTAGAGTGTGTAATAAAATAATGAAAGGCACTACTGGTAACAAGAAAACAATAAAGATTAAAAGTGGTAGTATATAAATTCATAGACATTAAAAAAATTAAATTAATTATTATTTACATCACAACTTTCGACAGACTTTATTAACATATTCTATTTGGATAAATAAAAAACAATGTTGTATCAACATAGGGTTTGAAACACTACTAAAGAGTTGCAACAAAAATAAGAAATGACTACGGGCTGCGTACATACAGGGTGTGCCAGTTTTATCCTTATACATTTATTAGCATATTTTATAAATAAGAATAAGGAAAAATGTTTTTACGAACATAGATTCCCTAATAAAGTAATCCATTTAAGAGCCTATATTTATTATCAATATATTTGTGTGTTTATATAATGTTTGTTATCATTTTTATTAATAGAACGTGCTGTTAAAGTTTTACGTAAAAAACTCGATCATACTGTACGTAGCAATGAAAAGCAAAGCAGTCCAAAACCATTTGTCCTTTTCTCTTAATTTTTGAATAAATCGTTTCAAACCCTATATTTACATAATATTGTTTTCTTATTTCTGCGTATGGAGTATGTTGTTAAAAAACTGGGACACCTTGTACATTCCAAACAGGACCTACATATTATCAGATGCTATCGATGTACAAACGCTATGAGGGTCGAAGGTGATGCGTTACAAAGGGGTGAACGAGAGAAAGAAGAGAAGGAGAAGTTAATCTCTCCATCTACTGTTTGTACATTCGTATCGTGAGTGTGTGTAAACGATTACGATACTCCTTCGTTGCCTTTTACTTTGTCCAATTTACCTTTTTGTGGAAAGAGTGCAATTATTAACACGTTGAATGCCACAAAACAGCCCTGTTGTACGAGACATTATTCAGCACACGTTGGTCCATTTTTTACATCGATTGTACAGATCTGCACTGTAATTTGACGCTTGTATATTTTCAAAATTTTAAATCTATTATTTCTCATATTGAGAAATTGAACAATTGTTGACCATTCAAATTTTTATATTTCGGAACCTTAAAATTTGTCAGTTTTCAGAATATTTTTAATCTTTCGTGTTCTCAAATTTTTCTGTCTGAAACCGTACACATTTAGGACTTTAGAAACTTATAAATCTCGAAAGAAATTTTTACATTTAGGGATTTGGAAATTTAGAATTTTATAACTTTCAGATCTTCGAGCTTAAGACTTTTCAGAACCATGATGTTTTGAACTTAGAAATTTACAATATCTGAAATTTTTTAAATGGAACGATTTAAAAACCAGCCATTTTGACCGGTTGGTAGTTTCAATGTTAATCCCGTTTTGATACATAATCTTCCTTTTTTTATACAAGGCCACACTCTGTAAATAAATACTTCAAATGAAATACAATGTATAGTACTAAAATTATAACATAATAAATAATGAAAGAATTTGACGGGCAGTGGAATAACCAATTGCGTATTTTTAGTACACTTAATCAAATATATTTAATATATGGAATACAACAGAAAAACGCACAAGCGCATGTTGCTTGTACAAAGACATTTTGCAAACTACAGAAAAACGCACGCATGCAAAATGCAAAACAAAAGAAACGATATAAAAATGCGCACTCTTTCAGCAGAGTAAGGAACACATATAGATCCCAATTCTAACAAATAAAAATTACATTAAAATTGAAATAAATAAAGATTAAAATATATTAAAATACAAATTTAAAATAAGTAATCTAACAATAAGAAATAAGACAATAGTAATAAATAAATCGACGAAGTAAATTATAATTGAATTGATAAAATTAGGAAACAAATGAAAATAAAATGAAATAAAAATTTAACGAATAAGAAACTTAAAGAGCTATGATTTTGACGGGTTCCGTAAATCTGGCGTAAACTTCACGGATCTTCCCGCATTGTCTTGTCAAACTTTCTCGATCATGTCGTGGCGAGGTTGTCCGTGAGTAGGAACGCGAACGAGTCGCAGAAAAACACTGAAAACTAGCAAAAAGTAGCGAGGGTAGGATGAACGCGTCTCTTATTGGCAAACTTGACCGTGAGCTTGTCACAGAGAGAGAGAGAGAGAGCGTGATGGGGGACAGGAACGGGGGACAAAAGTGGACTGATGTCCCGTTAATTTACAATTTGCCAACGTTGATGCTGGCCATCTGCTGCCGATTCACTGCGGTCACCCTATTTCTGAGCCCCCAACTACCTGCGTCGCTGATCGTTTTGTCTCAATAACCATAACTTTCGCGCATCAATCTGACCACATCTTTGAAAATCGAAACGCGTTCCTCAAAACACGCGTACAGTTACTTACATTAATATTTGAATACACCTGCGCCCCTGTATTTGTTATTGTCTACGTTGAGATTGTCTATGTGATTCGCGACTAAAACGAGTCGCATTAACCCTTTGACTACTGTTGGCGCCTATTGGCGTCAGAAACATGTTGGCTTCTCGGTACTGTTGGCGCCTATTGGCGTCCGTCTTAAAATTTTATAATTGCTCTTATGGTACTTCTTCAGAAATGCATGTCTAACGAAAAATTTCGCCGTACCCAGTGGACGTCGGGCGTGAATTCGTACCGTACCGTACGACCAGTGTATGCCAAAGTCTGCAGTAGTCAAAGGGTTAAACTAGCTTTAATTTTACAATAGTATGCTTATGTAACATGGTGTACGAATATGCAGGGTGGCTGGAATGAACTGTTACAACTTCACACTGCTACAGCGGATACCCTTTTTAATATTTTGTTTTATCCAAGGGAAAAGAATAGCCGAGAAACATTCAAGAAAATGATTTAATGCTCATTGCTCGATGTAATCTCCCTTTGCACGAATAATTTCATTCAAACGGTGATAGAATGAATCGCACGCTGCCTGTATGTGAGATTGTAGAATCTTCTTCCATTCCCGGACAAGTGTTGATTTTAGAGCGTCCAAACTTCGATGTTTTATTACATTGACCTTGGCCTCCGAAATAGCCCAAATACATTACATTCAATCATTAAATAGATTACATTCAAATGCTGAAGCTCACGAACGATAATTGGAACTGATGTTCCAGCTAAATATAAAGCAATTACAGAATTACGCTTAAAATCCATCACTATAACCTTACTTTGAGATGTAGTATACGAAAATGCTTCAGCACGCATATAAACAATTGATTGAACTATAAATATGGCAACTTTCAGATGGATTGCGTGAGCGGATCGACAGATGCATCAGTATGAACTTAGTAACAGATCATTCCAGCCACCCTGTATATGTATATATTTGTGGATTACGAAATGATGTCGTAGAACGGACAACGTATCTCGATCAAGCACAAATCTATCAAAAACTAGTAGCACTGATAACAACGTAGAAAAAGAGGGCACAGAGATCTTAGAAATGGCTGATTTCCAAGAGTAAACAGAAAGATATGGTTTATTGTGCTGCTCATTTTGCAAAACATTTATTAGATTGAAAAGAGATTGAAGTTCTAGATTGAAAGTATATAAACAGTCTCATTTACGAACCTTGGATTTAGGGATGTAGGGATTTTGAAACGTCGGAATTTGGTATATAAAGATTTAGAGACTTACAAATTTGTGGACCTAGGTATTTTAAGATTTTGGGGGTTTGGTAACAATTTGAAAACGTTGGAGTTTGGGATACAAAGATATCGAGACTTTGGAGAAATAGGGGACACAGGTATTTGGAAATCGCAGGATTTAAAAATCTAGGAATTTGGTAATTTTGGGATTCTGGAATCTGGGGATTTGGAAACGTGGAATGTGAGATTCTGAGATTTTGACACTTAGAAATTCAGGATCACAGGTACTTGAAAATTTTTGGATTTGCAATCCAGAAATTTGTGAACAAACAGGAATTTTGAAATGTAAAAATTAGACTATTCAGTAAACGAGTATTTAAAAATGGATAAATCTGAACTATGTGGGAACGTTCCAAATTTCAAAAGTTACACATTTAGTGATTTAACAACTGAAAAATGATGAAGTTTGCATACGAAAGTAAGGTAACTTCGCTAAATGGAATCCAACGTTGTGTCCGAGTATACTGTGAGCCTAAGTCGAATGATCCGCAGGAATCTTTTCAATGAAGGTTATAAAACGTGGAAGAATTGACAAAGCGCGAAGAAGAAAACGAAAACAGGAGCGGAAAGGGGAGATCCTCGTCCAGGTATTGTCCGACCAGAAAGCAGCTCGGAAGATGTCCTTCCTTTCCATGGACGGACTTGAAGGTTCGTCGAGTTTCTCCTTTTATCATTTTTATTAGACTCTGTTCGCTATCGTTGTTGAGGCCCAGTCGGGGTTTACAGTTTATAGTACCGGTATTATTCAGTAGGCAGAGAATACAACGATAAAATCCTGGCCGCAAGTGTGAGGACTCTCGACTCGTGTACATTCCACCGATATCATAAATTCTTTAAAACCATCAAACGTCCGGGAAATATGACGAGAATTTTGCTGAAGATTTAATTTGAACATGTTCGAATTCTCGATGTGGCTTGTTGGGCGTTCGATTAACGCCTTCGTTTCGATGCTTAGAAATTTTTTTGTTTCGAAATATTGGTCGAAAATTGATACGGTAAAAATGTGAGCGAAAATGATCTACACAGTATAAGCGAAAAGGTGATCACCTGCATTGACAGGAAGGACCCTCAAGTCGCAGACAAGCTCCCTAGTCGAGAAATGTAACATGATCCGGGTTAGGGTATATTCGTGAGACAATACTGACGCAAATATAAAACTTTTATTTTTGAATTTTTCATTATCGGACTTTTACCAATATATTTTTGATATTTTTCTTATTAAAATTATACCAAACACGATATAATTTGGATTATATTTACTGTTTTATTTGGCGATACTAAATTGTAACCTCTTAGGCACTACGCGCCACTATAGTGGCTTTCGTGATATAATCTCCCTGTACGGTGCGCCACTATAGTGGCTTTCGCAGATGTCATCTGAATTGTATTATGAATTATTAGAATAAATTGTTAAAGTTAAAATGCGTGTATCATATCTTTAACCCTTTGAGTGCCGAAGGCCGATATATCGGCTCTTGCTGCACTGGCGAGAAGTGCCAGAGCCGATATATCGGCCCGCGCCTTGTAGCGCTTTACTATTCGCATTGCGAGAGAACTCTATCACAAAATAAATTTATAAATGATCCAATTTTGTTGCAAAAGAATTTAGAAACCGGTTTGGGTGTGACTTTTTACACATTTTACGCCGGTGAGTACCGAGACTCTGTTTCCGCTGGAGCGATAAGATGGAAACTCGACACTAAATAATCTCCTAGCACCGAAAATCATTGAATAAAGAGTAAAAAATTGAATTTGAATTTGTAATCATTGTTATAAAGGGTTACAAGGTGTATGCATCAGTAAATATCAATGCTAAGTAAATGATTTGGGTGAGTTATAATAAGGAAATGTTAAATACTTGCAATAGCCGGATAACGAAATACCAATATTTATAATAATAAATAATATATAAAATTATATCATAAATATATTTATAATCTTGTTTCAACAATGTTGTATTACCTACACCAACCACTTGTCTTGTAACAGATAAAATCCGTTTGTTGCCCGCACTGTAATATCGAGTTATCTTTTATTTTTGTGTGTGAGACATAAATTTTTTTACAAAATAAATTGGAAATGCAAATTATATATGCGTACTAAGTGGTTGATATAAGGTTATGATGAAACGATGCCTTTTCCTATGTGTAAAAATGTTTTGAACGAGAGAACTTAATTTTTATATTTTGTTGTCGTGATGTATAATTATGTTATTCACATGATTTTCAATTGATATTGAGTAATTAGTGCCATTGCTTTATTCTCTATTTCGTTCTGAATACGTTGCAATTTCAATCATGTAAATATCATTTGTAATTTGGTTTTTATGAGCGTTTTTCTAAACCCTTGTATACTTGTCAAATTCGGCCGGTTATTCTCGCATAGGCACTTGTTTTTCGCCCGGCACTAAAAGGGTTAAGAAAAATTATAATTTAATCATCAAACGCTTCATTCCAATGTACTCGTGTAAAGAATTATTCGTCACACATTGCAATGCCGTATCATTTACGCGTAATTCGCATGGAACTCTGCCGTACAGAGAAACAGCCCCGCGCAAAATTCAGCCGTGCCTAAGAGGTTAATCGTAAAGAAGCATAGCGAATGACAAAGAGACGCTGTAATTGTGGCAGTCGAGCAAAGATTAAAAGTCTCTTGTATTGCTCATAATGCCAATACGTTGCTAACTCTTTTATTTCCAGTTTTTTTTGTATACAATTGTTTTCCAATATATTTGTCACACTTTCATGACTAAAGTAAAACCATATGTGATGTAATTCAGAGTACAGTCATGGACAAAATTAAGTGGACAGGTATCATAAATAACAAAAGGCTAATTTAATTTAACTAATAATGCCTATAAATCAAAACTTTATTGCACAATTATATACATTAAATAAACGTTTTTTCAAGTCTACAAAAACATTTCACGTTCTAAATTTAAAATTTATTTGGAGCATTGTAATAAAAAAAAATTTGTTTACATTTCTGCAATAACCACTTTATTTTGTCCATGACTGTATATTTACTTTTAACAATTTACAGGAATGACATTTTCGAAATTATGAAACTATGGAAGTCTACGATTTCGATTGTTAAACGTATCACGTGGGTAACCGAATAACCGAAAAAAAAATTACAGTAGAGCCTCGATATATGTAAGTGAAACGCTTGAAATCACAATATGTTTTGATTTACGTCGTGTTTGGTCTCATTTTAATCAGGAAAGTGTCACAAATATGTTTTGGTTAAAATTTCATAACAAAGAATAAAAAATAACAAAATTGTATTCTTGCATTAGAATTGTCCTACTGATATGTTATTTGTTTGTTTACGTTCGGGAATTCGGACATTTCCATCGCTCACTGTCATTTCTACGTTTGACAAACTTCGGTCAATGTTTGAATTATTCCATATTAACGAAAATTCAGATTCAAGAGATTTGTTTATATCGAATTTGTGCTGTATTTAACTAGACTGTTTATAAGATCTTTAACTTTTAATAAAATCTTTAACTTCTTTTTATCAAGGTAAATACTGGTTGAAAAACGTTATTTCCAAATATTTAAGTTCTCGAATTCTCAAATTTTTGATCTGGGATATTCTCGATTGTTGAAATTTGAAGGTTCTGAATTTCTAAAACTCGAACCAGCTGAGATGCTCAGATTATGGTTGCACCCTAGTACATGCACGCATTCGGACCTAATACAGATATTAGCATCAAAAAACGATTCGGTTATGCGAGTTCGACCATGGGGTAGACCACTAGCCATAAATCCGTGATCGCAGACATTTATATTCGTCAAAGTGAGCGATATGAGGCGTAAATAAGTTGGCTGTGAACTTGAAACGCTTTGTACCTTCGCGAAATGGTTTACCTCCTGTACCTCGATTCTTCTTTCGTGGCGACACAAACCCGTGTAAACACCTAGCTGCTAGCTGTTTGCTATAAATCATCGTTATTGCTTCCAGTTGATTGCCTTTAGGATATTTCACTCGCTCCTTTCGGGATAACCTGGCTATTTATTGCTGAGACACTTTTCTTTTTATTTATAATATTAACCCCTTAACGGTCGAGTCTAATAACAAAATAAATCCGCATATGATTTTTGGTTCCTCTGGTGGAATACTAATTGTAAGAAGCTTCGACGATGCTGTTAAACACATTCACTGTCACGCTAACGCAGTTTAACATGTATTTTTATGAGTAATAAATCTTACAAAATATGTTCACAATATTTTGCTTTATTGCAAATAATGTGCGAATACAAAATACTTTGAAATTTGATCATGATAATGATCCAAAGCACACGGCTTGAATAAGACTGGAATACTTGTCACATAATTATCAAAAAGTTTTACATCCACCATCTATGGAATGAATTGGACCGAAGAATTAGAAAATATCAACATATTCAAAAGTTGAATTACAAATCAGATTGAAAGTTAAATGACATTCTGTTTCCTCAGAATACATGAAAAATTTATTTTCAATGTATCCAAACGATCATACGAGGTTATTAAATAAAAAGTGTCTGCAACAAACTACAATTGTAATTTTTCGAAGATGATACACAGTTTATTTTTTATGAAATGTCCGAACATTAATATGACACGCTAACGCAGTTGTAAATTTTACTAGATAGTATTTTTATGATTAATAAATCCTGTCAAATATGTTCACAATATTTTGCTTTATTTGTTATTCTTAGGTCCAAGTAATTACTACTAGCGTTTCCAATTATTGGGTTGTTCGGAAAGTCATTTCGTTTTTCCCCATTAGTCTTGCGTGTGAGAAATTCTTGGAATTTGGAAACCTGAGACTGCACATTTTTCAGAATTTGGAAATCTGAGAATTCGGATTTTTCAGAATTTGGAAAGCTGAGAATTCGGAATTTTCCGAATTTGGAAATCTGAGAATTCGGAATTTTGCAGAATTTGGAAATCTGAGAATTCGGATTCTTCAGAATTTGGAAGGCTCAGAATTCGGAATTTTCCGAATTTGGAAATCTGAGAATTCGGATTTTTCAGAATTTGGAAATCTGAGAATTGGAGAATATGAAAAGTGAAAAGCAGCATTTTCGGAATTCTTTACTTTTTTAAAAATGTTGTTCAAGCAAGAAAAGAAGTATCCCCCGAAATCGTCTCTCCTTTTCGTAAAAGAAAAGAAACGAAGTAACTTTCCGAACGACCTAATAGACAAATGAACAAATTCTTACATTCTTAAATTCTAAAGTGTTAATCGTGCATTGATCAGGAGAGACAAGGACAGTTAGATATCTGGTTTTGAAAAATGTGAAAAGATACCATGCATATCATTGCAAGATTTTTACGCCAAGAAGCAATATTTTGCCACACTTTCTTTTCAGATAAATTTTTTACGCAAAACTTAAGAAGCGCCATAAAACAGAATTTTGCAAGTTTATTTTTGAAACATTATCACGAACGAAATAATATGGAAACTTTTACTTTAGATTTTTACATTAGTCAAATTTTATTTCAACTTACAATGAAATATTAAAAATTCAAATGATAGAAATTATTCTTCCAAATAAAAATGACGGTAGTTATTTTTTTTTTTTGTTCTACCGAATTCCAAATCAATTTTCAAGTTTATAATTATATAACGGCTTGGGTACATTATTCGGTTACGTTAAATTACTTCAACATTATCTAATTAAAATGTCCGACGTATTTGATTAATAAAAGCAAGGAGACAGTACGTAAATGTAAATTAGTGAATACTTACAAATGTCACAACGACTATGCAACGCGTACGTAATTTTCGTTTCAAAATGCAGCAATTTAACTTCCGGAATAATTTCGTTTTATTTCATCGGTTTATGTTAGTTTCTTACATAAAAAACGTCCATTACTTTTGTTCTCAGAAAGTATACGAAATAATAAAAATAAAATAACAATAAAAAATGAAGTAAACAATAAAAATAAAATAACGAAACAATATGAAAATACGAAAATATATATTTAAATATCTTTTTATACAGGGTGTCCCAAAAGTGTTGAAGGAGCCGGAAATGGGAGGTAGGTGGGGTCATTCTGAACAACTTTTTCATTTGCAAAAATGCCGTATGGGGCTTCATTTTTAAATTATTAACGAAAAACACCGACCAATCAGAACGCGAGAATCGCGCGCCACGCGATTCGATCGCGACCACGGCCAATTATAACTCGGGTATACACTTCTGCGTCCGAGCGCGCACGCGTCTCGCGGTCTGATTGGTCGGTGTTTTTCGTTAATAATGTAAAAATGAAGCCCCATACGACATTTTTGCAAAGGAAAAAGTTTTTCAGAATGATCCTACCTACCTCCCATTTTCGGCTCCTTCAACACTTTTGGAACACCCTGTATATTTGAAACAAAATGAAGACATTTGTGAACAATTGAAAATTCTCTTTTTGACTGAAAATGCATTCTTAATTTTTTTAATGAAATTTTTCAACAAACTGATAGTGGTTTAAAGAAATCGGTAACTTTTAATTCAATTCAATTTTTATTCGAATAAGCCTTTGATCGTATTAAATGTTTCATTATTTTTGGCACAATTCCATATTATTTTTATTCCAAATAAAATTGTAAAGTACGTTTTATGATTATTTTTTCTTCAAGATATTTTATATATTTGTTATATATTTGACTTTATATAATATCTTACATTATTATTATTAATACACTCATGGACAAAATTAAGTGGACATGGCAGAAATGTAAAAAAATTTTTGTTTTACTACAATGTTACAAATAAACTTTAAATTTAGAACGTGAAATGTTTTTATAGACCTATGTTTTTATTTAATGTATATAATTGTACAATAAAGTTTTGATTTATAGGCAGTCTTAGTTAAATTAAATTAACTTCTTGTTATTTATGATACCTGTCCACTTAATTTTGTCCACGACTGTAAGTATAAAACTTATATAATATATCTAATCCCTGTAGTAGAACGGCGTTATAAATTATATAATATTACATAAGAAATATAATATGTTAAGCATATAAATATATAATATAGATACATTTTTGTGCATAAATTATAGATGCACATTATTATATTATATGTATATCTATATTATTTTCTATATGTAATACATTACCATATATTATAAAATAATATATTTTTATACGAACAAAGAACGATTCATTATTCTCAAATATGTTCCCGTTGTTTAAAATTTTAATTTGAATATTATTTCGCCCAACACCGGCATATTTGTTAAAACTTTTTCGTGTCACGTTGCTGAACTTTACTTATTGTACGGAATCCTGAAACAGACAAAATTTCGTAGCATTATAAATTCTCATTAATGCTTTTGCACCGGTATCCCATCCTCGTTTCTTTGTTTAAACTAAATTATAATATTTTTCATATTTTTCATTTTAACGTTACCGCTCGTGTAATGCGTTTTGACTTAATAATAAATCAAAGCTGAACGTTATTACCTTCCCTCCTTGCGACGACGTGTTCAAATGTTAAAATTTCAATTGAATAGTAAACGCATCGTTTACGATAAAAGCTCTATTGATTCGTTCTTAGTGAATCTACTTTTCGTTAAAATTTCAATGTCCTATTATGCATAAATTATCAGCGTGTGCAAAAAGGTGCATCATCGTTGTAAAATAATAGTTTTCAAAAGTGGAATTATCATAGTGTTTTTTGAATAAGCTGTTACATTATTATTATTATTATAGAAAGGAAGATATTCTCTTTCGTACAGAAAGAATTAGTCACTGTTTTATTGTGTTTAAGTGTTTAAGAAATGTATCTGGCAAAATTGTTTGCATGTATTTTGTATTGTAATTTTTTTTTAATTATACATTATGTTTTTTTTTTGTCACGTAGAATTCACGTTCGGCTATTACCATTCAATTTTCTTAACATATACGAGGGACAATGATTTTTTTACCAAAACACTGTTTTTTTTAATAAAAATGAAGGAACAAAACATTTCGATAGACGATTGAACGAATGGAAAGTAGAAAAAAAGTATTTCTTATTTTTGTTACAAATAAGATGAAATGGATTAGTATTTGAAAATATGGAAAATTTGTTTGTAAACTGTGTATTAAATTGAGGCTGTCGTTAATTATAGTATATGATAATTAAAAATTTGTATCGGTGCTCAATTTTGTCACTGTAACATTTATGTCGAGTTTAAAGAAGTTTGCTTTAAATAATCTTTTTTCCTGTTTTCAATAATTCTGGTTAACGTAATTCCGCATAAGTTTTTTAAAATGTTAATTCAATGGAAATTTTTTAACACATCGACATTTTTAACGATATTAAAATTTTTAATTACATTGAAATTTTTAATTACGTTGAAACTTTTAGCTGCATAGGAATGTTTGATTATATTGAAAATTTTAATTACATTCAAATTTTGTATCATGTTGAAGTTTTTAATTATGATAAAATTTGTTACTACATTAGCATTTTTTATCGTATAAAAATTTGTAATTATGTTAGAAGTTGTTATCATATTAAAGGTATTAGTCTAAAATTCTTAGTTATACTAAAATCATGTACCGTATTAAAATTTTTAATTGTACTGAAAAGTTTCTGATTATCTTGACATGTATAATTATATTCATGTTTTGTTACATTTAACAAGAGATAGAATAAAGATTGAATAAGAATTATAGAATTCTTGTTTATCTATTAGGTTGGGGAATAAGTCCGTAGCGTGTTTATCAAAGACTCTTATTTAAACAAAAGATTTACCAGTATATATATTATACTGGTACATTATATATATAATTATAATTATATATATAATAATTATAATAAATTATATATACATATAATATATATAATATAATAACAGGTATGTGAGTATACCCATTTCTACCAAAACCAGTCATTCTGACTGGTGTTTAGTAAAAGTGCTTGGTGGGATTTAAATTCTTTATTTACTTTTAAATAAAAAGTAAGTATTTATTTACTTTAAAAAAATGTCACATGCAATAGGAATTTTGAATTGAAATTATAAGTAATTTTGACTAGTGTGGTAAATCTAGTGTTAATCAATTATGTATTCGACAATTAACAGAGTTTTTTAGAGCAGAAAGAGCTCTATCGAGTGAATATTATACACTTTGTGAAACAGCAAAAAAATCGTTGTAAAATAAAAGAAAATATAAAAACGCTACGAACTTATTCCCTAACCTAATATTTACCGTTAAATTTCCTTTCAAAAAATGAATTCAATGCCCAAAAATCTGAACAGAATGTTTTGCTAAAAAAAAAATTTGTCGAACAAAAACGTAGTAAATATTAATATGAACGCGAATATAAGTTCGAACGTAAATAGAGCGGTAGCGTAATGAAAAAATGGGGGAGCGTTAATTTTCCCATTAACAGTCTCCACTCGAATAGCACTAAATCTCGTAAACCCCAACCGAAGCCGATAAGTGATTTTTCTAAGGTTCTGCTTATAATCCTTGCCCCTAAGGGTACGTTGCAAATGGTTTTGTGTCGGATATTAACGTAGAATGACGAGTGTCGTCGATGATCGAGCTAAAGCCATAATCAGCAGCATTTTTTCCCAGGGAATCCATGAGGGAATTTATGGGTTCTTTCATTTCATTTTATTAACAATTATTAAGGAAGTATTTATTTCTGCGGGCTGAACGGATAAACATAAACGTCAATTCATTTATTCGATCATTACTAGTCATGTGTGCGTACAAATTCTTTCTCTTCTACTTATTACTATTACCAATTATTGTTATTATTGTTATCGTTATTATGAATTTATTTTATCTCGCCGATATGTATGTTTCGTTTATTGGATCTCATTTATATTGTTCGTTGAAGAAAGATACAGTAGCGGACAAAGTTTAAGACTAAATAGAAAAAATAAGTAATTGACTTACTGTTCATAAAAACTATAAATAGTGTTCTACTTTCGGTGTTAACTAATTAGAAATTTATTTATACACTTATACAAAAAATTTCTTTTTGATATTTTGCTGGGTAGCGAAGTTACAAAAAAAGAAACGAAGTTCGTAAAATATTTCAAATCAAATATCGTCTTAAACTTTTGTCCGCTACTGTACATGTAAGGTTAATAGGTAATATTTCTTCTTTGGATAAAGATATGCTGAAATCTCGGAATTTTGATATTGTTTAACTTGTAAATCCATATTGTCAAACTTGTCAATTTTTTAATTTGTAGAGGTATTTTATAAATGTGAAGTTTTGCATTTCAATACGCCGTGAATCTCCATGTTCCGAATTTATAAATTGCAAAATTCCTAAGTTCCCACCTTGTTAGCTTTTGATCGTCTAAATTTCTAAAAAAATCTAAATTATCGGGTTTTTATATTTATGAACTTTTAAATACTTACATTCTTGTATTGTTAATATACAAATTCACAAATTCTCCAACTTAAAAATTACCAAATTATTTTCAAATCTTTAAATTCTCCAAATGACCTATAGATTACTTAAACCAATAAAAAAAATATGAATTCCGTATAATGTTGAAATAACAAACAACTATCTAATGGTTCGTTTTTGACATATAATAAAAATTACATTAAATTAATTTAAAATAATGTAGTGTGAAATAACTGTTATACTTATTTTCTTTCAATTTTGACTTAAACCATTGACTTAGATCATTTTCGCTATTATGGGCTCATATAACCCAACAGACACACGACCACATATTACTTAATCGATAAATATATAGTCACATATGACATATCTGATAAATATAGGATATAGACACACATAACCTAACCAATAAATACATACAGTGGCTCAAAGTATGTATTTTAGTTCATGCTCTACACTAATTATAATTAGTAGATAATTATCTACTCTACTATAAAGGCATTGGGCTGATTTTCAACTTTAGAAAATTCATGACTAATCAACTACTGCCTTTTGTTGCTCTTTACAACGTGCAATTTATATTCTTAAACTTTTTTTAATATAGTATGATTTTCGAGAATCAGTGCGGTTTATTATTTTATTAGTGTCGAATCGTTAAGTGAGAAAGGACTTCGTACATTTTACCTAAGGTTATATTGACCTTGCGACAAGCATTTGGTATGGGCAGTTCTTGCCCACTTCCCGTAAATTTTCCTCAACCAATGAAATAGTTTAATTTTAACTTAGTCGTTTGTTCACCCCCAGAAGCACTCCAATCCCCACTATATACTTTATTCCGGAGAGAACATTACTTTTTCTCTTCAGCAGATTTCCAATAAATCTGAAACAGTACACATCAAATTTTATTTTTATCTTTTAACACTAAAACTACCAAAGTGGTCAAATGACTCTATTACAAATTTCCTGCTTCAAATGACAAAATTTGTCAAGATGGTTTTCTTAACATCTGATTGTCGTCGACATAAAGAATCAATAAGTGTATTCATTTATGTTTCATCGTTTGTTCATTTATTTTTCAACTTCATTTTTAATTTCAAAATAATTGTACATTATACGTTGTTTCAGTGTTAAAGTTCGTTGTCAGTTTGTGAGATGTTACTATTTATCTTAAGTGCTAAATCAAGTCTTAGTTTTAATAAAGCACACTTTACCCTCGCCACTTGTTTGGTTATTTTTGTCTTTCAAGTGGATCCACTGATTCCACAACCTAACTATTTCGTGGTGCATTAAATTGAATCCCGAAGAACATACATTTTGCCAACAAAAAGATGCAAGTTTTGCTTTGAGCCACTGTATAGCTATACGAGGTGTGGCTATTAAGTAACGAGACTGACGCTATTACAGAAAAAGTACGCATGCGACAACGTCTAGGGACCTATTGTTTTTTGGCGTGAAGCCTTCGCTTTCGATAGCAGTGCCTCTCGTTTTTGTAAACAAATCCGTAGAGCCATAGCCTTAATTTTCGTTTGCGTTGTTTTTTCGTTCCGCCGGAAGAAATGATAAGTGTAACTACAGATCAACCAATTGTTGTAAAGTTTCACATGAAACTTGGAAAAACCGCTACCGAGACTTATGTTTTGTTGAAAATAGCATACGGCAATGAATGTTTATCGCATACACGCATTTTTGAATGGTTCAAGCGTTTTCAAGATGGACCAGAGGACGTAGAAGATGACGCGCGCCCGGGTCGCCCTCCCACATCAAAAACGGATGACAATATCGACACAATCGGTAATTTGGTTCGATGTGACCGTCGGTTATGTATTCGTGCAACGAAAAAAAAATGGGGTGGGATGGGTTCTCCATCAAGCAATGCACCGCGTCGGCTCATTTCGCATTGTCTGTCAATAGATTTTTAGCCAAATACAGCATCCCGGTATTAGATCATCCGCCTTATTCGCCGGATCTTGCACCGTGCGACTTCTATCTGTTTCCTAAGGTGAAATTCGCATTAAAAGAGACAAGATTTGAGTCCGTTGAGGTTGTGAAAGAGAAAGCGACACGCGTCCTGAAGGAGGTGACAGAAAAACACTTCCAGCACTGCTTCCAACAGTGGAAGATTCGCATGGAGCGTTGTAGGGATTGAGGAGGGATGTATATTGAGGATGATAATATGTAAAATAGGTACGAAATGAAAATAAAATGTTTTACAGCGTCAGTCTCGTTATTCAATAGCCACACCTCGTATACGAGTTGGCCGATAAAGTCGATCAGAAACGAGGGAGTCAAAGGTGTCGTAGTGAAGAGCCGGGCACAGAGATCACGAAGGAACATCCATCCAGCGTTCGGTGTCTCGTTCTAACGAGGATTAAGTGGGTATCGTTGAAAGTCCCGTATTGAACGTCGGACATCCTTTGGATCCTTTGAACGCTACGGAGATGCTGGTAGCCGGCGGTGTCCCGGACGAAGGTGAAGGAAGGAAGAGGCGGTGGTAGTGGAGAGGTGGCACACCAGAGGAGGCTCGGGGGGGCATCAGTCAAGGGATTAGCGGGATTAGCCCTCGAGGGGGACTTGTTAATTGCTCGGTAGGCTGCCAGTAGAGAGATGAGCTGGATACGTGTAGGGAGAGCAGAGAATACGCGTTCTCCGCGTAACAGCGGAAAGGGAGGATACAAATCACGGCAGAGTTACAGACTTAAGGAGGCTTACTAGCTCCGTTTCTGATCGTCTTGTTGCATTTGCACCGTGTTTGTCTCCTCTTGCATCGCGCTGATCTCGTCCCCGATTTCCCTCGATAACTGACCGCCCGGGACGATTTTTTGGCACACTTACGTCTGTTGCAAATTGGTTTTTCTCTGAATTCGACTTAACGTTAGAGGATCCGTTCCGTTTCGTTGAATGAAACAGGTGAGCGTGCTTGTCGTAACGCGACGATGATGAGAATAAGTGAAACGGGACGGAGGATGAGAAAATTTATCAGTTTCTTTCGCTTTATTGTTTAAATACTTCTTTGTTATGCTAATTACAGACTTATTTGTTAGTAATATTGATTTTTATTCGTACAACATTGAAACTCGAAAGGTAGTTCCAATAAAGAAGTTTGCGATGTGGATAATTCTTCTTTGTTCAACATTTCTTGCTTTTTTCGTGAAGAAGTCATTCAACGTCGTTTGTCTTTTCCTGTTTCGTTCAGCAAGCATGACTCGTTTATTTATCAAAATGCGAGATTGATGGTGCAATCATTTATCATCGATGGAATGATACTACTTCTGACGTTTGAGCTTCTATCAAAATTTCAATCATTTTGTATAAGCTGATCCATAATTTCCGTTATAGCAACTAAACATTCCTTTCAAAAAGATCCTTTTGCTGTTCGTCTTCAGAAACGCAGATTTCGTCATCTACGTGCTCTTGTTGTTTTACTAGTTTTTTAAGACTGTCCTTCGATAGACTTTCGTTAGTTGTAACTTGCATTATTTTTCCTCCTTAGGTATATATGTAATACAAATTATCCCTATTATTATTATTATTATCATCAGTATTATTTAGAGTTATATCACTAATATTATCAGTGTTATGATCATTAATCTCATTATTAACACGATTGTCATCGATATTAATACATTATTATCATTATTACTATTATTATTCTGATAGTGAAATTTTGAAAGTGGCGTTTGGAAATTTGGCATCATCAGGACTCAGAAATTTATTAATATTAAAGGATATTTAATTCATAAATCAGGGAAGCTGCCAATTAAGAAATATAAAAATTCAAAATTCTTTCATTGGGATATGTACAAATTGGAGCAAGTAAAAAAGCAGTGGAAAATTTAAAAAGAAAGAAATATGATATTCATGAATTTGGACATTTTTTTAACTTAAAATTCGGAAATTTTAGAATATAGAAACATTAAATAATTATACTTTTAAATGTTAAATGTTTGAAATAACAGTTTGCGCAATACATCGGATTGAACAGTTTAAAATAAAACTATGGACACTTTGTATTTTTCAGCTTTTATATTTAGACATATTTGAAATTTAAAATTTAAAAATTTGATAATTTGTAAATTTTTAAATATAGGGATAAGGGAGCGGAAATATTTCAAGCCTTCAAATTTTCAAATCCAAGAATTTACGAATCAGAAAGTTCGGAGGTTGATACTTTCGTACTTTTGGAATTTAAGAGTTTAGGGACTTAGGAATTGTAAAATTATGAGGTTAATTTTTTGATACTTTCGAAATTTGAGACTTTGCAAATTTTGGACTTTAGAAATTTAAAAATTTGGTGCTCCGAAAATTTAAGAATGCAGGAATTTTGAAATTTGAGAATTTGACACTTTGAAAATCTAAGAATGTAGGAATTTCGAAAAGTTGGAATTTGAGAATTCGGAAATTTTGGAATTTGAGAATTTGGGATTTTGGAAAGTTAAAAAACTTGGGAATTTAGAAATTCGTTGATTTAAACTAACACTTTATAGATACCGAAATCTAGGATTTCCAAATTGGAAAATTGCGTTCCCACAAGTTACACGACCGTACCAATTACTGTTTTAATCAATCTACCGATACCAAAACGCAAAAATTGACAATTAATTTCGATGCTACCCAACAAATTGTTTACTAAATTAAAATTCAGCTGACTTGTAATTAAAAAATTCTTAAAAATTGTAATTATCTAATCCACTCGATTTCTACTAAACAAATCCTAACCTTTTCAATTCTCAATATTTATAATTAAAAATGTATATAATTTCCACTGAAATATAATCTTCAGTACAGAAATCAACTGAACCCAGAACAACTAAGTGTTAATAACACAAGAATTTGTCGGTGTTTATTGAGTTATCGCGTTTCTTCTAAAAATGGTTCACCAGGTAAACAATGTGTGCACCTTGTAAGTTTTTTGGACGCTGTAAAACCTAATTTGTCCATACTGGTCTTTAAGCGGTTATACCTATTTGGGAACGGGAAAGTTACGTGATTTTCAAGAATTTTTTTGCCATTTTAATAAATATTTTTAATAATTCACAAAACACTATGAAAAAGTTCATATTTTAAGGTGTATATATAAATTTGTGTATGAAATAATATTAAAAAACAAATGAAATATAACTCGTCTCCTAGATCGCCAGTTTTTTTTATATCACTTGCGGTGACTACGATATCTTCGGAACGCCTTATCTGAAGTCAAAATAAAAAAATAGTGCGTTAGTACATTGCGTTAAGAAGGGCCTGATACGAAGGGTTTCGTAAAATTTTGATTTTTGCAAAAATGACTACAATTTTACGAAAAAATCAATTGTTCAAGGTGGACAGATTTTTGTTTTTTTGCAATAAAAAAAATTGTATAATCAAAGTGAAAAATCCTTCGTTCAGGCCCTTCGTAACGCAATGTACTAACGCGCTATTTTTGGATTTTGACTTCAGATAAGGCGTTCTGAAGATATCGTGGTCACCGAAAAAAAAACGGGCGATCTAGGAGACGAGTTATATTTCATTTGTTTTTAAATATTTTTTCATACAAAAATTTATATATACACCTTAACCCTTCGCGGACCGATCTTTCTTTTACCTACAGCTCCTTTATTAATTCAGAAAATCCATCAAGAAGGGGGTTTACAATAAAATGTATTGCAATTATGCAGGGTGCGTAACAAACATATTTTTAATTCATTACAAGTGGCAAAGAAATGAAAACATCTTCAAACCAATCTATTTATCTGAATTCTTTCTACGATACAAGAGAAACGCGATGTCGAGCGTGGCTCGACATTGGACCGCAAAGGGTTAAAATATGAACATTTTTCATAGTGTTTTGTGAATTATTAAAAATATTTATAAAAATGGCAAAAAAGATTCTTGAAAATCACGTAACTTTTCACGTTCCCAAGTAGGTATAACCCTTTAACTGCAAGAACGCCATGAGCTGCGATTACGATGCGTTTTTCGGAGATGCGGTATCGCGTACACATACTATGTACGCGTAATAACGCTATACCTAATGGACGGCCGACCGTATATGACTAATATAACGCGCAAAGCCGCAGCCGTACATCACGGCTAAATCGCGATCCAAAAAATATACAATACCTGACAGGGATCCTGTTCCCGTCATCGCGGCTAACAATGTGTACCACATCGTCCGGTATAAATGACATTCACTCCACGATGTAACCTTCCCTCTCCCACCCTTGTGGAACCCCCTACTCGAACAGTTTGCAGCTCCCAATTTTCGCTCCATATCCCCTCACCCCATTCTCGTTTTCCCGGCAACATTCGGGACTGGAAAAATATTCTATCGATAGCACTCCACTTTTCTCTCTTCCACATAAAAATGTGCAGTTACTCGCATTATTATTCAGACACTCCTGTACTCGTTATTATATACAATTTCCTTTCAACTATAACATTTCGATGTGCCATTCTAACACTAATCGCTACGACATCCACATATGGGTGACGCTTAAATTTCCATATGAATCAATCATCTATTTAACCAGTTAGCTGTGGCGCCCCCTTTTGAGCGTGTGCACTTATATGTGTCGCGAAAATCGAGGATGCCGAGTAGCTTCAGGATGTATGAATTTATCATAAATTATTATAGAGAAAAAAGGATATATATATATATTAAAAATATATATAATATAACGTGCTTAATTTATTGGTAATAAGGTTAATTATTTTACAATGAAATATATACTATCGGACTATTCGACTATGGTAACGACACACAACTAATCCTATTCTTTAACAACGCGGTACAACTCTCAATTCGACACTGACTCTCCGGTCAGGAAAATCCTCGCAGGACCCTTTTCTCCCCTCTCATTCATTTCCTAAAAACGCATCGTACGCTCGTGGAGTTTGTCCGTCGACGCTTTCTTTTTTATGGTCCTCTTCCTGCCTTCGCAAAAGTCTTAAGAGGACCACCAGTATACTTAGTTCTTAAAAACTACGACACTACATTATTTATACTTTTTATTTGTTCGTCTTGCTTCGCCTTTGCGTCCAAATGTTCCAAACGCCTTAGAAACTACGAAAAATTACAATTTAAATAACTCTTGCAAAAATTACAGTTTAAGTAATCAATGGTAACTGAATTTCTCGCATGACGAGTATACTCGTCATGACACAAAATAGTGCCATTTCTCCATGACGAGTATACTCGTCAATCACAGTTAACTGGTTAATTAAGAATTTGTTCATTTATCTCATTGGAAATACTAGTAGTAATTACTTGGACCTAGAGTGACCATTCTATATCGCATATAGAATAGCTCAAAATTAATGTTTTTAATGAAAAGCGATCCTAATATCGAGGTTTTTTGAAAGATTTACCGTCATATCCAGAGTTTATTACGAAAATTAAAAGACTATTTGTAATAACAAGAACTTGTAACTTTATTTTAACGAAACAAACATTTTCATATATGACAAAAAATATGACCACATCGTAAATCTTATATTTACGCTTAATTTACCACAGTCTTTTATAATCAGATAAACGAACTGTTAGTTACAAGCAACTGTTAGTGATGTTCTGTTTACATCGTATGTGCAGTACGTCGCGTTTACGCGTTGCAATTAAATAAAGATGTTACAAATTCTAAGGTGATCACTTTTTTTAACATGTATGAGAATGCCTGCTTTGTTAAAATCAAGTTGCAATTACTTGCAAATATTTGTTTTAAATTTTTGTAAGTAATTATTGGTGTGACGATATACCTAAAAAGGCCCGATAATAGTATCCTTCTTCATTAAAAACATCAGTTTTAAGATATTCTGTATTAGTTATAATAGGATGGTCACTTTATTATGCCGGTTACTGTATGAATAATAAATAAAGCAAAATATTCTGAACATATTTTATAGGATTTATTAATCATAAAAATACTGTCTAGTAAAATTTACAACTTCGTTAGCGTGTCATATTAATGTTCGGACATTTCATAAAAAATAAATTGCATGTATCATCTTCGAAAAATTACAATTTTAGTTTGCTGAAAACACTTTTTATTTAGTAACCTCGTATGATCGTTTGGATATATTGAAAATAATTTTTTCAGATATTTTGAGGAAACAGGATGTTATTTAACTTTCAGTCTTATTTGTAATTCAACATTTGAATTTGTTGATATTTTCTAATTCTTTGGTCCTATTCATTCGATAGAAGGTGGATGTAAAACTTTTTCATAATTATGTGATAAGTATTCCTGTCTTATTCGAGCTGTGTGCTTTGGATCATTATCATGATCGTTTGGATATTTAATTTCTTTTACCTACAGCTCCTTAATTATTTTACAAACTAGATGAAGAAGTGGGTTCACAATAAAATGTATTCAATCCCAATGCAGGTAGCGTAACAAATATATTTCTGATTTGTTACAAGTGGCAAAGAAATGAAACGTCTTGAATCAACCTATTTAGCCGAATTATTTCCACGATCAAAGAGAAACGACATGTCGAGCCACACTCGACATAAGACCGCAATGGGTTAATACAATCATTTATACATTACAATTTCGTTAGAAAAAGTGTACTGAAGCAAATGGATCATATTTTAATTAAATAAACGGCTTTTGAAACAAGATATGCAGTTTTATATATTCACTCAAAAATCTGACATTTCATATTGTTAAGCCGCGGCAGCGGGAACAAGATGAAGAACTCACAGTTACTTCACACAGTTAAGTTTTATTTCACAAAGGTTCAGAATCACGTACAGAGCACTATGTTACAGATCGGCGGATAAATGGTAACTAAGCTATTTTGGGGAGATGTTCGGGGTTTTTATGTCCTTTGCAAAACAAGGTATGACTCTGTTGGATTTTTGCAGAAATCCCGAATAATATTTTGAAGTAATTTTAAATGTGTTTCTTCGCAGCTAAAAACAGTACGTTCAACGACATTTAGGTATAAGTCAGGGCCATAAAAAACGGTCAGCTCGAGTCCTGCGCCGAGGTCGTAGCTGACCGTTAAGAAGAAGCAAGATTCTCTCTTCTAAGGGGTGCATAGTTGAACTTCCCCTTTCTTTGCGTAAAATAGCCTTCTGCAACACGACCCATGATGTCAGTTCGGTACCAGTACCTAATAAGAACAGTCACTGAGTTTGCAGCTCGATCAGTACTGAACACTTTATACAAAGCTTACTCTTGTTATTATATAATAAAAATTCGTTGCGTTTGTTGGAGGCAAACACTCTGTTAATTATTCAACAGACTCTTAGGTTGGTAGGGCGGTTGTGACGCATGGATGATGACGACGGTGTTGTGTCTGGTTATCGGTGCCCTTTGGAGGTACACGGTGACTGTGGAGAATGAGGCATCTATGGTGATGTGCCATCCATAACAATATGCAGCAACCTAATACTTCGGCATTTGAAATTACCAACAAGATTCCAAATATACGAGGAAAGTGAGAGGAAAGAAAAGGACACGCGAAGAAAACAAGGCGAAATGGGGGGATCTGTCGCGAAAACGATGAAATGGTAAATGAAACGGTTGCCCTGGTAAAGAGGGGTCTATTCGAGGATGTAAGCGGTCGTGTCACGGTGTTACAAGGCTTATGGGATGCATCGGGGTTCCATGGCGAGCTATTATGTCGCATTTCGTTACGTCGCCCAATACAAATACCCCCGGGGCGATGATAGTGATAAATCAGACTTTTCGTACGAACTGCCATTATGCTCACCACCCCACTGACACGAATGGATATCGAGAGACGCGTGTGCTTTTTTTTTCTCTAACCGGTTGTCCCATGTGTTCGATGAGGCACACAGCGAAACAGCGAGAGTCCTTATAACTGGCGTAACTTCCCAGAAATTATAGCCTCTATACGGTCGTACGCTTTGATGGATGCAAACGAGAAGAGTTCCACGAATAATCGAGTGGTTCGTTCGCGACTAGCCAATCAAAACATTGTCCTCGAATGGTAATGTCCTTTCCTGTTTCCATTTGTATACACTTTTGCCTCTGTCCAACATTTGTTCGTGCACCTCATAACGTTGTAGATTTAACCTATAAACGTATTGTACAAACATATTTAATATATAAACATGTTTTAATCTGCAAACATATTTTAATTTAACTTGTAAACATAATGTAATGTTTAAATATATCGAACATGTAAACACATTGTTGGGTACATTCGTTAAATTAAATTTAATACGAGAAGTTTCATTTTTATGTCCACAAATTGTGTTTATCTAATCATAACCTACAATTCGAAGTAAAGAACAATACAAAGCTATGGTCATAAGTTACTTTGCAATTTTTATAATTACATATTACATATTAGATAGATAATTAGACATAAACATTTGGTGTCTAGTCTGATTCTACATTCGTTGTTTGGTCTTGTGATCACAGAAATGGAAGAAAATGAAGACAGAATCGAGATGACAATAACGTTTCGATCGTGAGAACTTCTCGAACAAGACAATATAACTGTACCCATAATTATGAAAGTGGTCTAAGTAAAAAATTCATGAAAATTGAGTTTATCAAACCAAAGATATACGGAAATATAAATTATTTCCATTATGCACCACAACTATGTAAACCCTCCAATTCTTCAGGAACATTTTAAGAACCTCAAAACTCATGATACAAGCCTGAAATGATAAAAATGCATTACTTTTTACAAATAGTTAATAAATGTTGATGAATTATTTCATTCAAATTATTATTTCTAATGAAACTCGTACTTTTTGATTGCTGTAAGTTATCTATGTGTGATTCAGTTAATGTTGAAAATGGTCTAAGTCAATTCAAACTCTAAAAACAACATTTCTGTACGAGAATCCCACAAAATTTAATGTTCATACTAAATTTTCATTAATCGAGACTAATAGAATTCTATTTTAAAATGTTGCATGATACAAAAATATCTTATAATCCATTAAATATTTCGAAACAAGGAGTGTGTGACGTAGACCACTTTCAATAATTATAGGCACAACTCTGTTATTCTGATCGCATAACAAATCATTTACGTTCACATAAAATTGTCCGTAATTAGCCGATTAAACGACGAAATTACTGGGTGTTCCACCATATTCTATTCTCTGTTGCCGAAATGCTCCAGTTCGCGCAGGGCCGGGAATATAAAAGAGGCAGAAGGGGGATAGAAAGTGGAAAGTTTGAAAAATAAATAACAAGGTGCTAAGCATCCGAGGAGTATGGGTCCCCTGTTGGAGAGTCGAGCGAGAGAGGAAGAAGCAACATCGGGGAACTGAAATCCGTTGGGTGAAAGAAAGACGGGAGGTGTTGGGGGATGGGTGAACCCCTGGGCTGACTGCGGTCGAAAGGCCTGTTTAACAGATTTAAAAAATCACCAATAATTCCGCGTAGGGAGGCTGTTTGCTTGCCCGGAGGGGTAAGGTATGTAACTACCGAGCAGAGCAAGTGAGACCTCTGCGGGGATGCCAGCGAGAATGTCATTTTTCATTTTAATGGTGGCTTCTTTTCGCTCCGAGTCTCCTTCTCTCCTTCATCCCCCCCCCCCGCCATTCTTAGCCTTTCACTCTTATTTTCATCCCGGGCAACGTTTCTCGCTCCCCACCCTCCGCGTTTATTTGTTTCTCTTCTTTTCCCAGTAATTCAACCATCCTTCCATGTTCCTTTCATCCGCGGCCTCATCTTCCGGCTACCTTGTGTCTCTTTTCCTTTCTCGCCCGTTCTCTCCGTCTTCGTTTCTTATCCCTTTTCTTTTCCTTCCTGTTCGTTGTGGTCGTTGTCTCTTGTGCTTCCTATTCTTCTTGTACTCTCGGTTCAACAGCTTTCTTTTATCTCGGCGCGAACGTCTTAATAGCCTGCGGCTTCTCTTCGCGCCCACTGACCCCCACCATACGCACACCCTTACACCCACCTACCCTTTCTGTTCTTTTCTTTCTGCGGCCGTTAGGGCTGATCCAGCTTCGCGGTGCTATTCGACTCGAAAACCAGTGTAACCGTATCGATCTAATTTCCGCATGATGCAGCTTTACACGTTTTACTACCTCCTCGCTTGGAAAACCGCTCTGACTCGTATGGAACAGAGTATTGCGGGTGTTACCGCGTGAAGAAAAATGAATTAATGAAATTTGAAAGTAAGCCTTTCTTTGTATGCCCACTTTACACGCAGAATTAACGGCGAGTAAATTATTGGAAATTTCGGAACGTGAACAACACAGTGATAAATGTAACACTTATACAGGGTGTCCCAAAAGTGTCGAAGGAGCTGGAAGTGGGAGGTAGGTGGGGTCATCCTGAACAACTTTTTTATTTGCAAAAATGTCGTATGGGGCTTCATTTTTAAATTATTAACGAAAAACACCGACCAATCAGAGCGCGAGAATCGCGCGCGCTTGGAGACAGAAGTGTAGGCCCGAGTTATAATTGGCCGTGGTTGCGATCGAATCGCGTGGCGCGCGATTCTCGCGTTCTGATTGGTCGGTGTTTTTCGTTAATAACTTAAAAATGAAGCCCCATACGACATTTTTGCAAATGAAAAAATTGTTCAGAATGACCCCGCCTACCTCCTATTTCCGGCTCCTTCAACACTTTTGGGGCACCCTGTATATATTTTAAACAGCAAGAAATTACGATAAGTACAATATTTATTCGGACGGCTAGTTTTGTATTAAATATTTTGTCTTAACTGGTTGGACTTTGAAATTTATCTGATCGTTGTCGCTAATTTTTCTATCGTTGTAGCTTACTTTGGCGGAGGGTTTTTTTTGTAACGCTGCTTCTTATTGGATATTTTAATGTTTGGCAAACGTTTTAGGAAGTGGAAAGACGTTCCACGGGGACTACCGTTAGAACCAGGTAAGGTGGATTGATCTTACTCGGCGCAGCCCGGTACTAACAATAAAAAGATTTGACCGTTCCCAAAGGTGCTCGTATCTAAAGTTTTTAATATTTCTTGCGAGCAATGAATAATAAAATTTGTTTTCGCTTTAACTATTTTCAACCGTTGGGTCTGGTCTTTCAAACTAACCCTAATAAATGTTATTCTAGCTGGAAATATTTGTCTTCGTTGTTATGTATTGAAGCGTCTAATATAATGCTATTTTAAACAGAAAATATTTTCTGAATGTACAAACTTCCAAACCCCTAAATCTCCAGATTCTTGAATTTACAAATTTACAAACCCTTCAATTCCTAGGTCTCCGAATCTCTGGACTCCTAAATTTCTAGACCCCGTTAATATGTTCCTGGACCTCACGTCTCTAGATTGTTAGATTCCTAAAGCCCTAGATCCCTATATCTCTATAACACTGCCATACGAGCAAGACGGCACAGCCGTTATGCAAATTAAAAAAAAAAATTCAAATCAATTTAAATTTAACAAATTAAATTAAAAACTAAATCGAAAATCGTCAAATTCTATCCTAATGTTTCTTCTTATTTTTCCATAATAAATTTCGCGACGTTCACGTTTGCATATCATTCGGTCGGATCGAATCTATTAGGTTGGTGCATATGAAATGACGGATTTTCTCTGCATGTGAACCTTTGTCGCCATGTTTTCCTTATGTTTTCGTTTTTGGCATAACCTCTTCCAGAGTCGTACTGTCCATTGTCAGAGTTATTGGGTTGTTCGGAAACTCATTTCGTTTTTCCGCATCAGTGTTGCTTGTGAGAAATTCTTGAAATTTGAAACTTTCAGAATTTGTAAATCTGAGAATTCGGAATTTTCCAAAATTGGAAATCTAAGAATTCGGATTTTTCAACATTTGGAAAGCTGAGAATTCGAATTTTGCAGAATTTGTAAAGCTGAGAATTCGGAATTTTCAGAATGTGTAAATCTGAGAATTCGAATTTTGCAGAATTTGGAAAGCTGAGAATTCGGAATTTTGCAGAATTTGTAAATCTGAGAATTCGAATTTTGCAGAATTTGGAAAGCTGAGAATTCGGAATTTTCAGAATTTGTAAATCTGAGGATTCAAATTTTGCAGAATTTGTAAATCTGAGAATTCGGAATTTTCCGAAATTGGAAACCTGAGACTTTGGATTTTTCAGAATGTGGAAATATGAGAATTAGGAATTTTCCGAAACTGGAAATCTGAGAATTCGGATTTTTCAGAATTTGGAAAGCTGAGAATTCGAATTTTGCAGAATTTGGAAATCTGTGAATTCGAAATTTTCCGAAATTGGAAATCTGAGAATTCGGAATTTTCAAAATTTGGAAATCTGAGAATTGGAGAATATGAAAAATGAAAAGCAGCATTTTCGGAATTCTTCACTTTTTTAAAAATGCTGTTCAAGCAAGAAAAGAAGTATCCCCCCAAAATCGTCTCTCATTTTCATAAAAACAAAGAAACGAAATAACTTTCACTGGCTAAACGCTGTGAAAATGAAGAGGTCTGAAAGATTCAATATGAGAGTTTATTGGTTCCAAAGATCAGAATTTCCTTAATACAGTCATGTATACATAAAAGTCTCTTTTGGGAAAAGTGTGCTTAAGCAAATGATTCATATTTTGATCAAATAAATGACTTTTGAAAAAAGATACGCAGTTTTATATATTCACTTAAACATCCGACATTTCATATGCACCAACCTAACGTAACGCATGTTCGTGATAATGATATTCCGTCGTCGTTCTATTATTAAGGTAATACGGAAGTATTAGCCGTCTTTCGTCTGGCGTGTTCATCGTTCGTCCTTTTCGTTTCTTGAACAATCACCCTTTGCCACGCTGCTCCTTTCTCGGCGTTGAAGAGCCCTCGGGCTTCCGTTGCTGCTCATTCGCTGGAAGATTAGCCACCCCAGTTCGGAAGCATGGCCATTTAAGCGGGCAAACTTCGACCGAGCCCATGATTGCGCCTCTCAGTCGGCACTCTTAACAGAATAAATTGCTCGTTTTGCAAAGACCAGCAACTTTCCTCCTCCCATCTTCTTCTCTAAATCCTACGAAAAGAGTCGAGGGTTCTTCTCCTTCTTTTACGCGCACACCTTGCCTTTAATTTATTTATTTGACAATTAAGACATCTTGACTACGAGGATAAGGCGCAATGTTTCATAACTGATTTCTGGAACAGGAGAAATGTGATGAGATATTATTGGGACGATTTGTGGTTCAAACGGAATATGTAGAATGAGCAGCGGAATTGAAGTAAATGTCATTTTCAGATACGATTAAAAATTTACAAGTTTCCAAATTATAGATCCGAAAAATTTCAAATTTTCTGATTTATTAGTTGTAAAATGTAAATTTTCCCGAGTTTTTAATTTTTCGAATTGTCGGATTTCAGGAATTCCATATTCTCGAAATTTAAATTGTCTAATTTTCAAATTATGAAATTCTCAAATTATGAAATTCTCAAATTCTCAAATTCTCAAATTATGAAATTCTCAAATTCTCAAATTCGTTGAATCTAAGATTGTTAGTGTCTTACAATTTCATATTCACAGATTTTCAATTCCTTGGAACTTGAAATTCTCAAATTTTCAATTCTTAAAATTCCGATGTCACAAATAAACTATTTCTAAACTATGAAAATGCCAAATTGTGAAGCGCTATATTCTCAAAATTTCAAATAACTACATTTCCAAATGTACGGAATTCCAATTTCCGAAACTACTGATTCAGCTTAAGTGTCTAACTACGTACAGTAGCGGACAAAAGTTTAAGACTAAATGGAAAAAATAAATAATTGATTTACAGTTCATAAAAACTGTATATAGTGTTCTACTTTCGGTGTTAACTAATTAGACATTTATTTATATACTTATAAAAAAAAATTTCATTTCGATATTTTGCTCAGTAGCGAAGTTACAAAAAAAGGAACGGAGTTCGTATAATACTTCAAATCAAATCACCGTCTTAAACTTTTGTCCGCTACTTTATAATGTCTAACGTCTAAATTTCTTAATTCTGAAACATCAAAAATTTTAAAAATCCAACCTTTCAGCTCCGCAAACTTCCCGTTTCCTAATTTCCATATTCACAAAGTTATAAATCCACCTCTTCTCAAATTTTCAAAACTAGTAAATATTCTCATATTATCAATTACTTAAAGAAAAGCTGAAGTATCTCGACATTATCGTGAAAAATATAATAGAAGGCAAATATGATGAGTCGAGAAAACCAATTTGTGGCTCATATGTAGCTAATATAAATCATCAAGGAAAGTTACAAATAAATTTCGTAATACTTCACTTTTACGATGATAAATTAATATTTATGTTCATAAAACGATCAAATAAATATTTTGTATTCTTTGTAATTTATATTATATTATATCAATCTCCTCCTTCTGCACGGTAATGTCGAGATACTTCAGCTTTTGTTTATGTAATTGATAATATGAGAATATTTACTAGTTTTGAAAATTTGAAAATTGGTGGACTTATAACTTTGTGAATATGGAAATTAGGAAACGTGAGGTTTGCGGATCTGAAAGGTTGGAATTTTTTAATTTTTGATGTTTCAGAATTAAGAAATTTAGACGTTAGAAATTATACAGTAGCGGACAAAAGTTTGAGACGATGATTTGATTTGAAAAATTATACGAACTTCGTTCCTTTTTTTGTAACTTCGCTACTGAGCAAAATTTCAAAATAAATTTTTTTTTATAAGTGTATAAATAAATGTCTAATTAGTTAACACTTCGAGTAGAACACTATTTATAGTTTTTATGAACAGTAAATCAATTATTTATTTTTTACATTTAGTCCAAAACTTTTGTCCGTTACTGTAAATGGCGCAACTGATTCGTCACATTCTTCCTAACCTCAACTAAAACAATTAATACATTAAACCTATTTTTCATCGCTAGTGCCATTTTTATAATTACCAGAGCAAAATAATCACTCTGTGTTGTCATCATCACTAACAGCATAGAGTGTTAGTGATGAAAAATAACCTCATTTTCCATTACTATTTCCATTATTACACTTTTTCTTCTCTTGTTGAATTTATTTAAATTTTCATCGAGCGTTGTTCTATAAGATAATGAATTCAGAATACAAGTCAAACCTGATTCAACTTTCATCTGTTACGTGTATAATAACAATATTTATATGTACATATATTATCATCTACGATACTGTAGCACAATAATGTAATTTATTTATGATAGTAAAAATATAGCGCATACCACATTATCGTCTTCCGGGTCTCTTGGTTATTTCGTAATTTTTTGGATTATTTAAAAAATTACGATTTATACATCTACTTCTTTTCATTTTTAGTCAAATTTGATTTAAATTCTCTCCTTCTGCTCTTCTTTGAAGGATTTCTATATTTTCCTCCTCAGTTAAACGGTTGCCACTTGGTATTCATTGAGTTTAAATATTTTCACTGATGTTTACTATGTTTTTACTTTTTATAATAACGAAATCGCTAGAACAGAGAATTTACAGTACGATACACACGAACGCATTTGGATACAACAATTGTCTACAGTCGACTAACATTAGTGTCTTATAATCTTGTCCTACCCGAAAATCTAAACATTACATTTCTTGGAAGTATTGTGACGCGTTCTGAGTGGCAGAGTTCGAAAAAAACTACTCTTCCATGGTTTTATCATTCTTGTTACGAGCACACGCTTATACACATGTTTTTAACCATGTTATACGCATGTTTTGCGGTCGAGCGGCGACTCTCACTCGCCACTTGATTCAGTGCAACAATTCTTACTAAATAATTGGTAATTACATTTGTATCACTATGCATGTGAAGTTCGAACACACTGAAACAGACAATATTGGCAATTAATAATAAAAATATACTATTTCTAAAAAATTGGTCAAACCTTTTAACTAGAAAGTTTTACAGTTGCTATTTGCTAATGGTAAAAATACTTCAGACCGCAAAGGGTTAAACAATAAATGGGGTGTCTTATAATTTTGTCCACCAGTGTATCTTACATTGTTGTCAATTCATTTTACGTCTCCGTTGTCAAGACTGTTGAAGTAATATTATAATTAGAAAACTCTCCAAAGACAAACTCTCGAGGCGCAATAAGACGTTTTATTGCGGGTGACGTTTTTCGACAAGTTGAAAATAGATGTAAGTACGCGTACCTGAAAAGGTACACCGCATGTTCGTCCGTAGGTATATGTATTTGCGACCGTCTACGTTTCAGCAGTTCGATGTAAAGATCGGATTGGACAGGACAGCACGCTGTTTCTGGGTTATACAGGGTGGCTGGAATGATCTGTTACTAAGTTCATACTGATACGTCTGTCGATCCGCTCACTCAATCCATCTGAAAGTTGCCATATTGATAGTTCATTCAATTGTTTATAGACGCGCAGAAGCATTTTCGTATACTACATCTTAAAGTAAGGTTATAATGGATTTGAAGCGTAATTCTGTAATTGCTTTATATTTAGCTGGAACATCAGTTCCAATTATCGTTCGTGAGCTCCAGCATTTGAATTTAATCTATTTAATGATTGAATGTAATGTATTTGGGCTATTTCGGAGGCCAAGGTCAATGTAATAAAACATCGAAGTTTGGATGCTCTAAAATCAGCACTTGTCCGGGAAATTATTCGTGCAAAGGGAGATTATATCGAGCAACGAGCATTAAATCATTTTCTTGAATGTTTCTCGACTATTTTTTTCACTTGGATAAAACAAAATATTAACACTATTTCTACCACGATTTTGTGTATACCTACTGTTGTATGCCAACTTAAAATAATATATGTAGATATCCTGTCCAACTCCAACCTAAAACAATATACAATAGATACCCTATACAACTATTCAATATCTCCGATGACCTCACCCTTAACTCCGAATCATACCGTCAATACTTAGCCCTGCATCATCCTCAACCTTGCCCTCTGCGTCATTTCCGAGCTCCGGTCTTACGAATCCCAACTCTCTCCACCACTCTTCAACACATTATATATATCCCTGTATTTTCCAAAATCTTCAGTTATAATTTCCATTTCTAAGAACGAGCTTTCGTACGTTTACACGACAAAATATCAATCGGTCTTATTGTACGCGTTGAATAAAGTATAGCCTAAATTCCGTTTGGAATCAAAGACTATTTAATATAATAACCTTGATCCCTGCGGAATACAACACTACCCATTTCAACGAAAATGTGTCTTTTGACGCCTTTTTAATACAAATCATAGCCGAAACTGGCTGGGATTTTAAATTATGAGTTAAACATAGATAATTTGAGGAATATATTTATTGATACACTGATGTGTATTTATTGGAGATTATTTAATTAATCAAATTACAAAATATCAGGGTTATATAAGTTTCTTCCTTTTTGTAATACAACACAGAATGGGATAGAGAGATAGAGAAGGTTGATACAGCTGAACAATTAATGCAACGAATCAACTTTAAACTATAAATATTGTGTATGAATGTCTATCAAAAAATGAAATAACTTATGGGACATTCTATTATACAATCAACGCAATGGTGTACACTAAAATGCAGCAAGGGGAATTAGCGAATATTAGCTGGAGAAAAATGATATCGCTGCATTAATTTAACAACCATTGTATGAAATGTAAGAAATTAATTGTGGAGAAACGATTTAACATAGAGAATAATTTTATGTTAAAATGTGAAAGGTGTCTTTTGACACCTCTTGGTAGAAATAGTGTTAAAAAGTCCATCTGTTGCAGCGGCGTGAAGTTGTAACAGTTCATTCCAGCCACCCTGTATTATTGCACATATTTACATTAAAGTTCTTTTCACTATTAAGATTACTTTCAACGACCTGCTTCCAACATACATATCCCTCAACAAAGAACCCATGGTGAGCGACATTATGCGCAGTTACTTCGTCTAGTACCATTTTTTCTCCGGAGCTTTCCGAAACTCGCAACTAATGCATTCTGTCCGCTCGAATTTTCCACCGGTCGCATGATCTTCACGCCGCGTAGCCGAAAGACGTTCTGATCTGTCCGTTGACAAGGAGATTCGAGGAAATCAGTTGAAGCGGAGATATCCTAGATGGATTGTCCGAGGCTAATGACGTTCGGACTAGTCTGGACTGGTCGAGTCGTTGCGGGGAATCGGGGGGAATCGAGGGGAAGAAGAGGACTAGGAGCTGTCAACGCTGCCATGCGTCACGTCACGTCACTCCCTTCGACTGCTCTGTTGTTCCGAAGCTTGCTTGCTACTCCACTCAGCCGACAGTCGGACCTGTCGTGTCCCCTCTGTTCGCTCCTCTAACCAACACCTTGTTCTCGTCACCCCTCGACTGTCACCGAATGAATAAAAAAAACCGGAAGCCCGGCGAGAAATTGCCGAGAAACAACCAGAGCAACTGTCCGTTCGGTTAGGCTATAAGTGGACCATGCAACTTGCAACACGCGTTGCGATGGAATTCCATCGGTGTTTACAGCTGTTCGCCTAACGTCGTTGTAGCATTTTGCGAGCGTTCTTTTGTTTCGTCTCGTTCTGATCGATGTACGTGGAAACGGTGAAATAATGCTTTGTTACGGCGTAACAACGACAGAAAAATATTTTCCTGTTTAAAATTGTTGAATAATCAACCACAGAGTTCGTTTGCCTCCAACAAACGCTAACGAATATTTATTATATATACAGTAAAATTAGAAAAGATGTATAATGTGTTCAGTCTTGTAACGCGCTAGAAATTCAGAGACTGTGCTATGTGTTGTTACCGAACCGACTGCTAAGGTTGTACTACAAAAAAAGGCTATTTTACGCATAAGCGAAGGGGAAGTACAGCTATGCACCCCCTAGAGGAGAGAGTCTTGCTTTTCTCTTAACGGTCAGCTACGACCTCGGCGCAGGGCTCGAGCTGACCGTTTTTTATGGCTCTGACTTATACCTAAGTGTAGTTGAACGTGCGTTTTCGCAGCTAAGAAACATATTTAAAATTCATTCGAAATATCCAGGATTTCTGCAAAAATCCAACAAAAATAACGTTTAGTATATAACAATGAAAACAAATATTGCTAGCAAGAATAACATTTATTAGGGCTATTTTGAAAGACTTAGGTCCATCCTTTGAAATAGGTAAAGTGAAACATATTTATTATTCATTGTTCACCAGAAACATTAAAACCCTTTAGATGCGAGCAATTTTGGGACCGGTCAAATCTTTTTATTATTATTACCGGGCTGCGCTGAGAAAGGCCAATACACCCTACCTGGTTCTAACGGTAGTCCCCGTGGAACGTCGTTCCATTTCCTACATATTTGTTAAAAATTAAAATACCCAACGGGAAGACGCGTTACAACAAACCCCCTCCGAAAAAGAAGTTACAAGGAGAGAAAAATTAGCGACAGTGATAGATACAAATCAAGAGTCCAACCAGTATAGACATATTTAAAATAAAATTAGCCGTCCGAAAAAACTTGTAAAATTATCATCATTTTCTTGTTGTTTTTAAATATAGTCTTAGTGTTATATTTATCACTGTTGTTCACCTTCCACCTGTCCAATAATTCACCCGCCGTTAAGTCAGCGTGTGAAGTGAGCATACAACGAAAGGCTTACTTTCAACAATTTATTAATCACCTTTGCTCACGCGGTACTGTTTGAAAATTTGAATATTTCTAAGTGTTTTAATTTGTACAATTGTTAATACTCCCTCAGTAACACAATTGTTAAGAAGAATATTTCGATATTTTCTTGGTACACTATCGTTTCCTTTTGGTAACTAAAAAGGTAAATAGGTTTGAGTATGTCTACATATGATATTATAATTATTGATAGTGTATCTACGATATATCTACTGTATAGAAAGTTGAATATGCAATGGATGGGTAAATCATTATACTTGAACAATTCTATACTTCATAATTTTAATCAATATAACAGAACTGATATTTCTATTATAATTTTATAATGTATTATTTTTCTAATATAATATATTGTACATTTTGTTACAACATACAAGTTTGTAACAATAATACAAACAGTTAAAAGTAAAAATCAAGCAGTTAAACATAATTGGAACACTATATTATACAAGAAAATACAATTATTTATTATTTCGTCCATCTTTTCTATTGACAATTGTAAATGAATGAACGTCCAGCACCAACCTAGCATAATGTCGCTTAAATTGAAGGTAATACAAATTACAATACTTAACCTCAAATCTACAGAAGTCTTTTATTCTAGAACCGACTTATGTGTCAGCACATTATTCACAGGTTTGTCATATATTGCAACTGTCCAACACACCCAGTGTCGTTAACATTGTTAAACTAATTAAATGTCACGTCTATCGCATATTTATAAGGAGAAATCTCTTGAACATAATAATTCGACCACCCATTGTACTCGTTAAATAAGTAGAAAAACCGAACAGTCGTTAAACGTTTTTTAGCTGAAATTAAAGTATAAACGTTTCATCAGAGAAGCGCCATCTATCGTTCGGTAGTTATAATACATCCATGTGTCAAAATATTATTCAATGTCGAGGCAGGTCATACAGAAGGAAGGAGAGGAAGAAAAAGTTTATGAAAGCGGTGGTCGTGAAAACAGGAAGAACCTGTCAAGACGTCGATTCTTGAGTCGACAACGAATAAGATAAATTCCGCTTTCAGGAAAAGAAACTTTCAAACTATCCAGTTAACTTGTCCATACTTGCCATCTACGTGCTATTTTTCTTGCGAACAATCTGGACGTATCTCGTTGTTGGTTTCGCAGTGGGAGATATGTATTATGTGAATAGGATTCCTTATAGGTTTCTCCTGAGAAACGTTCCTCATTAAAGTCAATAGTTCAATTTGATTCGATTGGATCGGATAATACTCGTTTTTTTAATTAATTGCACCACTGATACGTTCGTAAACTCGACAGCTTTTTGGTAAGTTCAAAAAATGTTATAATAAATATTCTTTTTGATGTTATTTTATCATTTCCTACGGAAGTATGCTTGGCCTTACGTTATTATTGTTATTAATTACTGTACAAAAGTTTAGTTAACCCTTTACCCTCGAAATTATTTTTACTGTTGGGAAATAATAATTGTAAAATATTCTACTTGGACAGTTTTATCAATTTTTTTATAATTCTTATTTCTTCTTCTTCTTCTTCTTCATTAGTGTTTTACGTCGCATTTGTTTATTATTAATCGCCAATATTTTCTGTTTCACTATGTTCAAATGTTATGTATAATACCATAAATTGAATTAGAGTTTTTTGTTTAAATTTGTTGTATTAAATCAAATGGCGAATGTGCGTCTTCTTCTGGATGCAAAAGATTAAATGGATAGAAAAAGTGATAATTATTTTAATTTTTGTTTCCATAAATTTGTATGTTACTGAAATAAATATGCGGGGTGTTTCGGTAGGACGCATACACTTTTGTATTATTAATTATCTACTGAAGTAGCAACAAATTAGCAAAGTATGACATAGAGGAAGAACTTTTTAAATTTTCAGATTTGTAAATACGTTAAATTTGTTAATTTTTAAGTTTTTAAACTGTTGAATTTTCAAGTGCAGAAATAAAAATATTTTTCGAAGTTTCATGTTTAAAAGTTTATAAACTTCCAAATCTCGCACTTGTTTAATTAACTAGTTATTAAATTTTCAAGTCTAGAAGTATTCGGAACTTATACATTTACAAATCGGTGAAATCCAAATTTTAGAAATTTAGGGATTTGACAGTATTGAGACTGGATGGATTTGAAATTTGATAATTGAATGATTTGAAAATTGATAATAATCTAAACGTTTGATATACTGGACGTTTTGGCGTAGAATTCTAGAGAATTTGGAATTTGTCATCATTTGAAACATTGCGAATATCAAATTTTTAAAATATGAAAATTTGGGAAATTGAACATTTAGAAATTTGAGGAATGAGGAATTCAGCTCGAAGTTTGAAAATTCATAAATGCGAATATTTGGAAATACACACCATGGGAACTTAAAAATTAAGAATATAAATCATGTAGGAATGGAAAAATTAAGAGATTTCGTACTTCAGAGATTGCATGATTTTGAAATTTGACATCTTTAGAAATTTTACATTTTGGAATTGTAGGATTGTAGAATTTTAGAATATCAGAATTTTAGCATTTTGGAATTTGGGAATATGGGAATTTAGAAATTTGAGGAATGAGAAATTCAGCTCGAAGTTTGAAAATTTATAAATGCGAACATTTGGAAATACACAGCATGGGAACTTAAAAATTAAGAATATAAATCATGTAGGAATGGAAAAATTAAGAGATTTCGTACTTCAGAGATTGCATGATTTTGAAATTTGACATCTTTAGAAATTTTACATTTTGGAATTGTAGGATTGTAGAATTTTAGAATATCAGAATTCTAGCACTTTGGAATTTGGGAATATGGGAATTTGGAAATTTACAAATATATGAATTTGTAAATTTCGTAATTCAGAAATCCGATAATTCGAGAATGCTTAAAAAATAATCGAATTATCGATCAAAATAATCCGAAAAACGTACCCGAAAACGTTTCTCGCCAACAGTCTGTCAGCGAGCAAAGATCGGAATCGAGTCAATTTGTTTATCGTTTTCCCTAAAAACATCGAACGAGATAGTTGGTTCGTCGCAAAAAGGCAGTTCGACGGCGACTCGAAAGGTTCGTTCGCATGTGCCGCGACATATAGTTTTTTTTTCCCCCGGAAAGGCAGGGATACAGCGAGAGCCAACTGTGTTCGATTCCGTATTGACATGTAACTGTCATCGATAGGGCGTACAGCTGTCCCATGCGGTAGCGAGAGATGTTTCTTGCTCTCAATGACAACCGGTTTCGAGACGATGCACACCGAAAGGTTCGAGTATCAAATCGACTCACGGCCGGCTTCCAATTGCGATCATTGCCGCAAAAAAAGGTGTGCGGCTCGTCTTTGGACCTCGCGCGACGCACGACAATTTTCTGCTCGACGATTCGATAACAGCGGTTTCCCTGCTTACACGCGTCTGCATTCCATCCTCTTGCTCGCCTTCTTTTTACTGCTCTTTTTCCATTTCGGCTCTGCTAACCCGCTTTCTTCTTACCCTCTTTAGCTTCTGACGTTCTGCTTACTCTTTCATTCCTTTGTCCATCTTTTTCGCGCGCTCCATCTTGGACTTTAAAATGCTTCCGTGTGAACCGCGTTTAGAATTTATGTGAACAGTTTCCTTCCCTGATCAGATTCTATTTATAACGTGTTTTTATGCAAATTGTGTGATACGATATTTTAGTCAGAATTGAATAGCGGTATTAAGGGAGGACCTCTATGTAGACCGCCGAAATTAAGTCGATTTTCAATCATTTTTTTGAAGAGTAAGGAGTGAATAAATATTTTGATGGTTTTGAGGACTATTTAAGTAATACTTCTACTTCATTTTGGAATTTCTTTGTGGAAATAAAATACAAAACGGCGGTACAGCCTGTTGTGCTAGAAGCATCATGAACCGACTTCTACAACGGTGTACACTGTAGTGTCGGTTCTTATTATCCGAAACAGCCAAAACGGAGAAATTTTATTAGTACGTAGATGTAGTAAATGGATGAACCTAAGACATCGAAAAAATATTAAAAATTGGAAGAATGGCAGACCTCTGAACAAGTTGAACATTTTATAGAAAAATTGTAGTCTTGTTTGCAATAAAAAAAATGTTTATTTCCATGATTTTAACTTACTTTTAGGTTCATCCAGATGCCATAACTATCATTAACATGTGTACAAAATTTCAGACCGATTGGTCCAGTAACTTTCGAGTAATCGTGTACACCGATTTTCAACTTCGCGACGAAACGAGTTTCGAGAAAATCGCGTTTAAAGTTTCGGTAAGAAAAGAATATGTGATTTTGCGACTTAACCGCTACTTCTATTATTTCAATGGTTTTCGCATCTACCATTACTTCGAAAATTCTACGTAAATACTTCTTCCGGAACTAAACCTTATTACAGGTATAGAAGCACTTCAAACAGGGATAATAAATAAACAAACGTTTGATCATTACTGCCGTGCGCGTCTCGGATCGGCGAGAAGATGGGTCACATGTATAGGTTCTTACAACAATAGGATTGCACTTTACTCCAAATACCAATGCGTTTCGTATTCTATAGGCTTTAAAGTAACTTTTTAAATAAAAAAAAAAAAAAAATGACTTTCTTGAGTCCATCTACATAGAGGTCTCCCATTAACACTAGATTTACGGACGTTCAATGACCACATATGTCTGCATTGAAAATGAACTATAAAAACAAATAAATAATGGACAATACATAAGCCAGTTTATAGAAAGTTTCTTTATCTCGATGAAGGTTAATGTGCATTTTACAATAAGTATTTTAATAATTTTCGTAATTGAAAATAAGAAATCGTTGATCCGTCATTTTGACGGGTTCCGTGAACCTAGTGTTAACGTTTTGACTGCCATGTCACCCATATACAGTGGGCCCTCAACTTTCGCACACAATTGGTTCCTGAAAGTGTGTGCGAATGTTGAATGTTCGAAAGTAGAGGGACGTAAAAAAATATGCACCAAAAACGGTGTTTGAAAGTATTTATTTATTTAGCTTTCGGGTGTTTTCTTTATTACCTTGCCAGGAGTTAGTTGAGTACCAGGGGCGGTTTACACACTAGGCCTACGGCGCCGCGGCCGGAGGGGGCGCCGTGCGCCGCCAAGATCCGCAAGTTTTATTAATACAGTAAATGCCCAGGAACGGTTAACACACTAGGCATACTAGGCCCAGGCCTAGGGCGCCACGGGTGAAGGGGGCACTGGTCGTGAAAGTGTTAACTAAAAAAAAAAAAAACAAAAGAGGAAAAGAAAAAAAATTTTAAATTTGTTTTATATTTGTTGACCATTATATGGAGGGCGCTAATTTCATCAGGCCTAGGGCGCCAATTGTTGTAAACCGGCCCTGTTGAGTGCCACCTTTTTTTTCTTTTTGTAATAAAGATTTCTATAACACGCAGTATTTATTTGAATTGCCCTACGTACTTGAGATATGCGTTCTCCATTGGGATCGCATTCTTCAATAAAAATTAAAAATTTGTCTAGATGCATAAAGGCTTCATTCATATTTTTAATTGTCTTGACATTGAAAGTTAAATACAAAGTTGAATTTTTTAACCCTTTGCGGCCCTATGTCGAGTGTGGCTCGACATGTCGTTTCACTTTGATCGTAGAAATAATTCGACACTTTCTTTTAAAGTGTCTTTTAAAGTGTATTAACACTTTCTTTCTCCAATAATTTCAATTTTCAATTGTAACCATCCGTCGCAGGAACTTTCGAAGCAATTAATACTATTCCGACACCGCACTGTTTCCGAGTTAGCTGTTTCAACCCTCGTTCAACACAGGATGTCAACAATCCTCATCGTCGAAAGTTTCATAAATATTTTTGATTTGCGTACAATGTGACCCCCTTGCCCCCCTTACTTTGACGAGAATGACTCGTGCCACCCTCGTGGCATAAACGTAATAAATCTTAATAAACTTTTGAATACGCTCACACGTAAAGTACATATCTACTTATAATCTAGATAATTAAACGATCACTGAATATACAGCTAAAAAGTATGTTTATTAACAGAACAAAGTAATAACGTAAGTTTTTGTTTTATAATTTGTTTATTAATGTAATATCTTTTCTTAGTTTATAAAATACTAAAAAAAATGTTTGAAATATACATATAATACTTATAATATTACATTAAATAATAGCAAACGATGTCCGTTTAATATACTATATAAATGTGTGCAAAATACATTATTTGATATATAAATATATTTATGTAAATTGTATATACGTGTAAGTACATTATAAAAGGTATTTCTGTATATATATATATTTAACATTTATATAAGTATAAATATATTTATATAACTTATATGTAAATATAGAGATGCATATAATAGTACATGTACAAAAAAGTATGTGATTATATAAAATTTATTAGTATTGAAGAATTTTTTTCCTGCAGCATTATTATTTTTTCATATGTTGAAAAAATATTAATCCACAATTGAATAAAATTTCACTAGTTTCTCTGTTATGAGACTTTATATATTATTGTTATATAAACAAGATAATAATTAATATTTGAATTCTACATTATTATTAATTATTGGAATATTCATTATCCGACTAAAACTTTCGCTCGAAAAATTCCCGCCGCACCAATTAGTTACTGTTATAAGTCGTATCGATTTCGTTTCGCTATACAGGGTGTCCCACAATTACTGTAGGAGCCGGAAAGGGGAGGTAGGTGGAGCTATTCTGAACAACTTTTTCCTTTGCAAAAATATTGGATGGGCCTTCATTTTTAAATTATTAAGGAAAAACACTGACCAACCAGAGCGCGAGATTTTCGCGCGCTCAGAGGCAGAAGTGTAGGCACGATTGACCGTCGTCGCGAACAAACATATGGGAATCGCGATGATAACTCATCGGATCGGTTACCCAACGATAGGTAAACGATAGGTAACGCCAGATGTCGGTGTAGAATGTGAGTTTTTTCTTTTGTATCATCATAATTTACCGAATTTTCGAAATTTAATCTATGCGATTATTTCTTTCCGATAACGAACCACAATATCGTTATTACATTCGATTTATCCTGACTACGCGAATAAAATCTAATTGGTTTGTTTATTATTCATAAATGAAGAATAATTCAATAATTATTCCGATTTTTCTACTTAACCGGCTTTCACCTAATAGCCTTGTTCTACACCGACATCTGGCGTTATCTATCGTTTACCTATCGTTGGGTAACCGATTCGATGAGTTATCATCGCGATTCCCATATGTTTGTTCGCGACGACGGTCAATCGTGCCTACACTTCTGCCTCCGAGCGCGCGAAAATCTCGCGCTCTGATTGGTCAGTGTTTTCCTTTAATAATTTAAAAATGAAGGCCCATCCAATATTTTTGCAAAGGAAAATGTTGTTCAGAATAGCCCCACCTACCACCCCTTTCCGGCTCCTACAGTAATTGTGGGACACCCTGTATGTATATGGAATGGTAAATTGTAATTGCTAACAGAATTCGTTTCTCTGTTTCGTTGCCCCTTGAGAAAAGCGGTTAGACCCCACGTCGCGATTATTTCGATTTCTCGGAAGGTTTCGAGTTTCTCGCGAGGCAAACATTCAATGTAATCTGCCATTGGCATCGATTCGTCTGTCGTTTTGCGTTTCAATCTTCCAAACCTCATTTGCTGGACTTTAACTGTTAGCAAAAAAAATCGGTCGACAGGAAATATTTAGAAAACGAAAAGTTGCTCCCATGGTGCAACTTCATTCACTCCCAACTTCAGAATCAAAGATAATATCGAGTATACGGATCAATTTTGTCCATTTTCTGATCACAGATATCGATGAATTATAAACGCACATTCCATCATGCGATTGCTAATGATCTTTTGCCAAAGAAGGCTGTCTAAATATAGATCAACACCTTTGCTTAAGAAATTATTGCTAAGCCTTTTAAACGCTTTGAAGATGTGACACTTTACTGTCTACCTAATTCATATACATATGTATACTTCTCCATATGTAATGTAGCCTGAATACAAGTTTACTATACAAGTATATTTATTTCGAATTCTTGTTTCTAAAAATTTGTTTCAAATTATTTACTGCTCCAAATACTTCATTTCATATTAAGTCTTGTGTCAAACAATTTATTTGAATTTATTTTTTGCCTTAAATAATTTATTTCAAGTTATTTACTGCTCCAGATAATTTATTTCAAATTAAGTCATGTGTGAAACAATTTATTTCAATTTATCTTTTGTGTTAAATAATTTATTTCAAATTATTTACTGCTCCAAATAAGTTATTTCAAATTAAGTCTTGTGTTAAGCAATCTATTTCAATTTATTTTTTGCCTTAAATAATTTATTTCAAATTATTTACTGTTATTTCAAATAATTTATTTCCAATTGTTTACTGCTTCAAATTTCTATTATATACTGTTATTTCCAATTACATTTTGCCTAAAATAATGTTTAATGTCTAAAATAATGTATTACTTCAAATAATTTAGTTCCAGTTATTTATTTGGATCGAATTGCAAAAATATTAATTTTTCAAATATAGTTTACACGTGTGACACTCTTCAAATAATGTAAACGAAAAGTAAAATTTTATTAGTTCGTATAGAAATATGTAAGAGTATGTTGGAAGTGTTCATAGGACTGAACTTAACCCTTTGCTCTCGAAAGTACTTTTACTGTTAGCAGATAACTGTACAACTTTTTAGTAGAAAAGTTATATGAATTTTATTCAAGTTATTATTTTTCCATTGTTAATTGTTATTATCATTTTCATTATATTTGTGCATAATACATGTAAGTACAAATTTAGTTAGGAAATTTTTAGCTACAATTTACAGAAAATTAGAAAGAAACTTTTAAGTTTAATGTAGAACAGTTTAACAAGAAACTTGTACGTACAATTTAGTAGAAACATTTGGTGTGGAATTATGCGTAATATAATACTTGGTTCTGACTTTTATATTGGAACCGGAAATAGCGACGAATACTTACAATTTTAAAATTATTGAGAATTACTGTCACTGATCCTTGTTTAAGTTTATATAACCAACACCAACAGGCCCCCATCTCATAATTGCAAGCCGAAAACGAGTATTTTAAGTAATATATTCAGTAATAAATGGATCGGAACATACGGACCTGAAAAATGGGCTGCAGGAACCCTCGATTTGTCATCCATGAATCTTTTTTTATGAAGTCCTATTAAAGATATTCTACTACACCGCCAAAGAGAATTATACCCTTTGCAAACTAAGACAAAAGTAGCTTGTAGATTCACATCCAGTGCACATTTGCACAAAGTACCAGTAGCGTAATTAATGAAGCTCAGAAGTACATTCTTGCTAATGGAAGTCGCAGTGAACATGATACACGTTCTTGTCAATTTGTAGTGACAATATACTAATAAATAAAATATTAGTGAGCGTTCAATTTGCTTTTTTGATCTCTGTTCTTACAGCAGGTTATAGTTGTTGGTGTTAAAAGTTACAGTAATGTACGTGAATGAATTAGCCTGAATTCATATGACATTAAAAGATACATTCTGTACAATACGCTTGTGTTAATAATAAATACTTATGTACTTATATTATATAATAATTATACAGAGTGTCCCACAATTATGGTACGAGCCGAAAAGGAGTGGTAGGTGGGGCTATTCTGAACAACTTTTTCCTTTGCAAAAATGTCGGTTGAGGCTTCATTTCTAAATTATTAAGGAAAAACACTGACCAATCAGAGCTCGACATTCGCGCGCGCCGTAAGTTCGATCGCGACCACGGCCAATTAAAACTCGGGCCTACACTTTTGCCTCCGAGCGCGCGCGATCCTCGCGCTCTGATTGGTCGGTGCTTTTCCTTAATAATTTGAAAATGAAGCCTCATCCAATATTTTTGCAAAGGAAAAAGTTTTTCAAAATAGCCTCACCTAACACCCATTTCCGACGCGTACCATAATTGTGGGACACCCTGTATAATATAAGTGCTTATGTGTATTATATAATAATTATATACTGTAAATATTTACGTACATTATATAATAATTATGTTTGTAATAAATACATTGAGTATCGCCAAATTTAAGCGAGGGGACAAAACAGTTGATGAAGACGCTGGTGGCTTTTCTTGCATAGCCTAACATGGGCCGTGTCAGAAGTCGTTGTTTCGTAGTGAGCAAATTGTGGGTGGATAACGATGATGCTCTTCATATAATTCCCGCGAAAGTACGCAACGTGTCTACCGATAAGATGAACAGCTATCCGCGTGCCGCGACAACGTTAGGTAAATGTAAATGTCGCCGAGCAAAATGCAAAGAATCCCCCCCGTGAGAGCGAAGGTGTCAGATCGGCCGTGTATAACTCAAGCAAGTACAGTCGAAAGCAAATCTGACTTCCCTAGAGGAAATATGGCAACGGTTGCGAAAGAAACACCCTACTCGTCGATTTTCAAGAAGTCTGGAAACTATAGTGGAATTAACTTTTGACACTTTTAAACTTTGACTTAAATTTCGCATTTAACATGCAATTATTTATATTTTATATTGTAATTACTGCTTTTTAATTTTAGAGCGTAAATACAAACATTATAGATTACAATAAAAATATTACGGTATCAGTTTAGCGTAGCAGAATATACTTATTCTCCAAAATTATATTATTATGCAAAGTGTACAGAATTAATTCCACTAGTTTAATTTGATCATTCGAAGGGTGGCTTAAAAATTGGAAAGTTTTTCGATTTTCAAATTGAAGGATGTGTGAGTTTAGAAAATTTTCGAATCTAGAAAATTGGGGGTGTAGATATTTGTGAACGTTGAGATTTTTGGATCTGTGGGAATGTGGTGGCCTAATAATGTGGGAATATAGGGATTTCTGGGTCTAAGCATTAGGGGAATATAGGAATTTCAGAGCCTAGTGATCTGAGAATATAGGGATTTCAGAGAGTTGCAATGTAGGGATACAGGGATTTCTGGGTCTAGCAGTATGGGAATATAGGTATTTCAGAGCCTAGTGATCTGAGAATATAGTGATTTCAGAGAGTTGCAATGTAGGGATATAGGGATTTCAGGTCCTAGCGATGTAGGAATAGAAAGATTTTGGAAACTGAATGTTTAGAATACCAATTTGGAGACTGTGAAAGTTTGAGATATAAGAATATAGGGATGTAGGAATATTGGGATTAGGAGATTTGGATATACAGGAAATTCGGCAGGTAACGAAATTTGAAAATTTGGATGCTTAGAAATATAGGAATTTATAGATTGTAAAATATGTAGATTTAAAGATTTATAGGTTTAGCAATTTTAGAATCTAGGAAATTCAATATGTAGAAATCTGGGAATATAGAAATTTGAATCTGCGAATGTGGAGATAAACTTTCTTAAAGAATGTACTTACGCTTTCATTATAAACGGGTCAAATAAAGAATGCTTGTAGAGTATTCAGCTCCTTTTAAAAATAATGTTTGTTGTGTATGCTTCAATATTTAAAAATAAGTTTAACCTATAGTTCAAATATTAACAATAAACCTATCTGCGTATAATGCACGTTTATTTTGAAATTAAAAATAAAGTAAAAAATAAATAGATGAACGATAAAATTGGTATAAACATTAATTCTTTATCTTGATGAAAATCAACAAGAATTTCAAAACGGCCACCTTAAAATGCTTCGCAACTAAAAATTATAAACTTGTTACATGGTCATTTTGACCGCTTTGGTAGATTTAGTCTTAAATTCGGCCATCCGGAAGAAAAAAATGATCAAGCTTCCACACTTTATCAGAGGGAAGCCTACAGCCGAGTGTACAAGGCATCGGGCTACCCGATTAATGAATAATCCGTAATGAGGATGTGATGGCCGAGTCTCGTAGACTTCTCCCTCCATAAAAAGAGAGAAAGACGGTGGAGAGACGAGGTCGAAATGGTCGGTCGGTAAGAAGGAGACACTAGCAGCCAGGTATGATTTAACGATGGTACAGCAATCTTGCCGTGACCATTAAAATATTACCAGGCGCGAAGAAGAAGCCCCTTCGGAAATCCACGCACGATCCGACCAAGCTAACGTTGTAATCCGCGTCTCGGTGTGTACATGCAAATAAGCCTCACCCTCTTTTTCGCGAGCAAATTATTTCTCGCCGGCGAGAAACGAGGATTAAGAAGTTCCTTGGGAACAACACGATCATCAACACGATCAAGAACGCGTTTCTCTGGCCGAGCTTTCCGTGAAACAGCTACATTCCCGGCCCCCATACGCTATATCCTTCTGGACATCTTCATTGGGAACCCCTACATCGATGACCAGGACGCCAGCTTTTCTCCCCGTTTTGTCCAGCGTGCTGGCCGACCCCGCTGCTACGTGTTTCCCGTATAATTCGTAATTTTTCGAAGGATCTACGATCGTTTACTCGTAATAATTTTCCACGCTGCCATGAGAACGTTGCGCAGACCGCTCGTACTTGGCCGTTCACCGTCTAAGTTTTCGCCACATACTGTATATCGTTTTAATCTACACTAGTGGAATCAATTCTGGAAACTTTCAACTCTTTCCTTAAATTTCGCACTTTATCAAATTATTCAATTAAATTATTGCCACTACTGCCCATTTACAATAGACGGCGGATGTAGGGGTAGTGGTAATTTTTAAAAGAATCTGCTGATTAGATTCTAATTTTTGGGGAAAAACCAATCTGCATGGTCCCCCAAATTTCTATCATCGCCATCAACACTTGGCGCACCTTCTTAAATAATAAATAAAAATGTTTATTGAATAAATATTTAGTACCTTATCTCAAGAAGTAGGCACCCTACGAAAAAATATTTCGGACAAAAGTTACCTATTTTCTACTGGAGAATATGATAGTAAAATAAAAAACGGGGGGTTCCATTTAAAAAAATAAAGTTGACCTTCACATGACCTTCAGAAGCACTCCCTGAAAAAATCCATTCCTGCCATTCAATTTGCCCCCTGACACACGACAACTTTTATCTGAAACACTTTTTTCAAAAATATGTTGTTTAAAAGATATTAACCTGTCTCAAGATAAATGGACCACCCTGTATAATTGTTTATATTTTAAATTCTAATCAATGTTTTCTAATTTTGGGGCGTAACTATAAACATTATAGCTTACAATAAAAATATTATGGTATAAATTTAGCGGTGCAGTATATACATATTCTGCCCAAACATGACACAGAAAATATTAATCAAAGTGTCCAGAATTAATTCCACTAGTGTACACAGGGAGAATAAAATGATCACGTTCGATTTTGGCAGAAATATCGTTCTAATTTGTTTCTCTTGTAATCTCAATCGGAATCGTCGCAGCCGCTGACATCGGCACTGTTCGTCTCGAAAGACAACAGCTATAGGGATAGTAAAACATTAATTATAGTGAATAACATTAATTGTTTCGAGGATGTATCCGAAGTACCTTCGAACGGTGTTGTAAAACTCTTCGATCGACTCACGGTTGCCACCCATCCAAGCTTTTGGTACATATTATTTGTCGTTTTAATCGTCCTCACACGCTGGATACAAATATCGCGCACGATCTTGGCGGAAATTCTGTTTACACGAATTTGGTTCGCGTGTTTCGAGTCGACATTTATCGTAGTTTTCCGCGTGACAAAAGCTGTGTCACGCTGTTCGTTTCTGATAGCGGCTATTGCACGTTTTAGAACCAAGCACTATTTGTTATGGCAATTCCGAGTCTTCCTTTCGTTCTGCAACGGGTACTTCGAAATCCTTGACGATTTAAGCGTAGTGTCGTTCTTTTCCGATCATTTGCGCACTATTTGCTTTTTGGAAGATGATTAGGATCTTGCGAATCAGTGTATGGGATCTGCGATATCCTTTATTTATATTATTAATATAAATTTATTTATATTTATATTTATATTCAGATATTAGCACATTGACTACCACATCATCCACATATGGGTGACACTTAAATTTCCATGTGAATCAATTATTTATATTATTAAGAATATTATTATTGACCTAATTGGAAATACTCTGATTAATTACTTGGAAGTGTGAATAACAAATAAAATAAAACATTGTGAACATTTTTGGTAAGATTTATTGATCATAAAAGTACTATAGATTGAAATTTTCAACTCTCATTGTGGCAATCAACGTGTTAATTGTTGACGGTACACTTCGACATGTTTAAACTTTTATAAAATCGTATGTGAGAGTATATTAACAAACAACATACTTGCATACTGTATACAAATACTAATGCTACATACATATAGTAATATTCTTCCGAAAACTAATATGTTACTCGGATATCGTGTCCTTGATGAGATTTAATATGTCATTTCGCACGAGTAAAACGACGTGTACCACATGCTAAAAGTTCGGGACAAGAGTGAGCGGCAAACTGTTACCGAATTGCGCCATTACTTTTCGTTATTTTGCGTAAAATAATTGATGATATAATTACGTGCTCGGAACGTAATCTGTCTGTTTAAGATTTCAATACCGTCGTTATTGATCATGTAAATAACAAATGAGAACGCGACCGCATTATTTACGGTTGCATTGCGAAAGCTTAATTACTTGGATTGTAATGCACGAAATACAGATTGTTTTTGAAAATATGCACATACGCTGAACGGTAAAAAGAATCGATAAATCCTTCCCGATGGTTTCCGTTTATGGTAAACAGTTTGCGACGTATATTCCGATGTAAAGTTACTTTGCCCAAGAATAAATACAGGGTGGCTGGAATGAACTGTTACAACTTCAAACCGCTACAGTAGATACACTGTTAAATATTTTGGTTTATCCAAGGGAAAAAAATAGTCGAGAAACATTCAAGAAAATGATTTAATGCTCCTTGCTCGATATAACCACCCTTTGCACGAATAATTTCATTCAAACGGTGAAAGAATGAATCGCACGCTGCCCGTACGTGAGATTGTGGAATGTTCTTCCATTCCCGGACAAGTGCTGATTTTAGAGCGTCCAAACTTCGATGTTTCATTACATTGATCTTTGTCTTCGAAATAGCCCAAATACATTACATTCAATCATTAAATAGATTACATTCAAACGCTGGAGCTCACGAACGGTAATTCGAACTGATGTTACAGCTAAATATAAAGCAATTAAAGAATTACGCTTCAAATCCATCACTATAACCTTACTTTGAGATGTAATATTCGAAAATGCTTCTGGACACACATAAACAATTGAATGAACTATAAATATGGCAACTTTCAGATTGATTGCGTGAGCGGATTGACAGATGCATCAGTATGAACTTAATTAGTAACAGATCATTCCAGCCACCCTGTATATCAAGAGAACGTAATCTAACATAATTTACCTAATGAAATCTGAACTAAGCGAATTTACTCGATCAAAGAGAAACAATGCTAATTACCAAATCAAAAATATACTGCCCTAATTCACTTAACCCCTTGCCCTACAACTACGGGCTATGCCCGTGACGCACTCGCTCTTCAATTATGGTAGACATTGTTAATATTTTTAATACGCTTGAATGTTTAACTTCGGTATAATCGTAATTTGCGCATCCGGGGATCACTAAATGGGAAACAGTCTTGACATTCGAAATTTCTTCAATCACTTTAATGTTGTAGCAATTAATAGTTCGTTATGTCTGACGCACTTGCTGAATAAATCGTAGCACAAGGGGTTAAGCAAACCTACCCTACATGCATTTAACACTAGCAATACCGGCATTAAATGCATGCTTACTTCAAAACTGAAGATAAAGTAGGAAAAGAAATAAATAAATATTGCAGCATTACTTAAAATATACAACCATTCATTAGCTCAATAAAACATGACAGACATTTTGACAAAAGGACGGCAATAAAATTTTGTAATAAAAAATGCCAAACCCGAAACCAGTCATTTTGTAGCAGGCTAAATCTGTCTTCACAAAATTTAGTCAAACCTAATCAATCCTAACCTAATCCAACCTACCCAGTGCAACCCACTCCATCGAAATCTACTTAATAAAACTTAATCTACTTAATCAAACTTGATCCACTCTATATAATCAATCCTAACCCAATCTTTAACCAGTTAAGTGTGTTTGATGACTATATCCGTCATGGAGATGTGGCAGAATTTTTTGTCAAGACGAGTATATTCCTAAATTACAGCTATCTGGTTCACCAAATAAGTCAATAATAATAATAAAATTGTCTATTTTATAAAATAGACCCATCTTTTTGGCCCAGTATTTTAACACCGACACTTATTTTGTGATTGACGAGTATACTTACAAAAGGTAGCGCCGCAGTTAACTGGTTAACTAACCCAACATAATCTGAAGCTCCATATCAATAACTAAGAATTTCAATAGGTCATAATCAGTGACTTCGATTGAAAAGTACCCCAAAAAGTAAAACGATTGTCTCTGTAACATATTTTAAGAAAACTACAGAACGTAGCTTAAGAGACTGAACGAGCGTGCAATTAAGAAAGGAAAAATCTGATTTGTTCGTGCTAAAAAGGTTGGTCAATTAACTTTGACCGTACGGGGAAGCAACAAACGCGCGGTGTTCCGTGTGATTTGAGTTGTAACCGAATGGTTGTATAGCGTGCAAAAGAGAGACGAAATGGTAGGAAAAAAGAAAGGCGAGGAAGAAAAAGGGAGATGGGCAGCAGCGGCCAGGTATGACTGCTGCTGTCGTATATAATAATCGCATAAAACAGATACGCGCGAACCAACCAGCCCACGAATATATTATGTTGCCGCGGCTAATTTACGATTATAACGTACGTGTATAACTATCATTGTTGATATACTGCCGCGGTGGCGGCTGAACAGCCAGAAGCAAGCTCGCGTAGACAGTGGGCGAGACGAAGATGCCGTGGCGAGAAAAGAGAAAGATGGCAGACGAGTGTCGGTAGGGACTGCCTCGAATTACTTCGTTGCCAAGTACAGGGTGTTTGAAAATTATATGTCACTACTACAGCGTTATCCTACACCTCCGGATCGGCGTACATTTGCAAAACAAAGTTACCGGCATAAGGTAAATATCTCGGTGGTCAAACGATCAAAGAACCAGTTAAGATAATTGCAGTTTCTTTCGTATTTAGACAACGTAAACTTGTAACTAAATATGTTTATCCGACAGCTCGTATTTAAGGTCGTATAACGTTAATATAATGTTTCTCGGATGGTGTGATATAAATAAAGGGTGTCCCAAAATTAACGCAAGATTTGAATTTGCCGACATTTTTTGCAGTAAATTATTGGCAACTCTGAAAACAAAAGAATTTGACAGCAGAGAGTTCGGGGTTAGTAAAAATTGAGCGGAATACGATAGAACAACGTGTTTTCATTATTGAACAATATCAACGAGTGGATGCTGATTTTTCGAGCAAAATCATCCTAAGCGATGAAGCACATTTTCACCTTGATGGCTTTGTTAATCGCCAAAATTGCTGTGTTTGGGTTTCGGAGAACCCACATGTGATTGTCGAACAACAAATGCACCCACAACGTGTCACTGTTTGGTGCGGATTTTGGGCCGGAGGCATAATTGGACCATACTTTTTTGAAAATGAGGTTGGTCAAGCAGTAACTGTTACTGGTGCTCGATATCGCGACATGATAACACAGTTCTTTCTGCCGAAATTGGATGCTATTGATGTGGCCAATATGTGGTTTCAACAAGACGGTGCCACATGCCATACAATCAGTGAAACGATTCAATTACTGCCTGAGACATTTCCTGGGCGTGTACTCCCTCGTTTCGGTGATCAGAATTGGCTCCCTAGATCATGCGATTTAACACCATTAGATTTCTTCTTATGGGGTTATTTAAAGTCAAAGGTCTATGTCAACAAGCCCACAACCACCCGTGAATTACAAGAGGCAATTAAACGCTGCATCAACGAAATTCAGCCACAATTATGCAAAACTTCGACAAAAGTGTGCGTATGTGCCAGCAAAGCCGTGGAGGCCATTTGCCCGGTGTGTTATTCCATAAATAACCCTATCCTATATACTTTATGATTCAATTAAAAAATAACAATTTAAAGACTAAAAACTGTGTTTTCTCTTTAATTCAAACCTTGCGTTAATTTTGGGACTCCCTTTATAATATGACTAAATTACAAGATTTCCAGAAACTATAATTCAGGTAGCAATTAGAAGTTAATCTTTAACCCATTTCTGCATGATATTTAGAAATAGCTGGAGAAAAATATATGTTGTTATTTTTGATGTTAGAGGTCAAGGAAAGTTAGCAAATTTAAAAAAATCATTTCAGGCGACAGCATAAATCGCTAGGATGTCAGAAAGGTTCATTTCTGACCTAACGTCCGCGAAAAGATTGTGAACTTTCAAACCAAGAAATAACGGCGGTTTTCGTGGTTTTGCTCATTGTCAGCTATGAATCATCATGCAGTAAGAGATTAACTGAAGAAGTCTTCGATTAAAATTAGTATTGCAACTTTTAATCTTTCATTTGAAAAGTTTGAATTATAAAGTAATGTAGGATCAGATTTGAGAGTGGTAGTGAAATTAAATGGTAGCACACACAAGTACACTTAATTCTGTCTTTATTTCTAATTTAATTAACTACTAACTTAACTAACTACTTACTTAACTAACTATTAACTTAACTAACTATTAACTTAACTAACTATTTATCTTACTTCTAATTACTCCTATCGCGTTTATATATTCGCCTGAATAATTCGCCTAAGTACGCCTAACTCGCCTTTCTGTCGGTTACTTCCGAATGTCGTGTCCTATTGTTCGTTCGTGGAATTTATACACAATTCGGAAGTAACCGACCTACTGTTTTCGCCTATTTGCCGCTTGCCGGATCGGTGACGGTCGCGTTTAAGTAAACAGCTGACCTGGGTCACCGACCTGCGACAAGCGGCACGTGTTTCTTAACTACTTTTTCTTAACTATTGTCAACAATTCGGTCAATGACCGAATCGTTGGCCGCCGACTCTGTTTATATGTACATCCTCCTTTTTTCGCCTCTTTTTCCTAGTCCCCCTTTTTTCGAAGGAACAACGATTCCTTCGAATTCGCGAAACCGCTTAACCGCTTTTTCTTTTGCCTCCTACAGTAATCTTTAATTTCCCCATAGTAAATCATCTGCATAATTAGTAATTTCTCAAGTAGATAGGAATACAATTATCAATTTTAACTTGATCGTTTCATTTTTATGTAATAATTTTATTGTTTAATTTGTGAGTTATACATAATTAGAAATTTCTAAACTAATCGTATGTATGTTTGATGAATTTTCCAAAACGATTTCCTCAAAAATAAATCGTTGAATGAGAAACTTTCGTCCCAATTATTTTCTTACCTTTTCACATCATAATTGCCTTCTTTTTTGAGTTATCGCTAACAAAAGTTCCACATCATTTAAAAAGAAACATTTGAAGTTGATTTTCAACTAATTGATCCTATAAGCTTTTCCATCGTCCCGATAAATAATACATGATGTTACCAAAAACAAAAAAATAATTTGACCTTAAACTTGAAAATCAATGTCAATTTTACAAACTTTATCTTCAACTCTTAACAGACTAAGATGTCTAAAATAGCACCGAATAACACCGCAATATATTAGGTTGGTGCAAAAATAACTGCGGTTTTCGTAACCAGAGGCTTCAGCGATTAATATAATATAAATTGTTCTGAAACTACGTTCATAAGCTATACCATTTTAAAGCGTGAGGTTGACTCTATCAATATATGTTTGTTACTTGTTTTTGTTCATTGACATTTTGTCATATTTTGTTAGAAAAGTAAACATGGAAAAATTACAAATTCGTGCGATATTGTTACACGAGTATAAATTTGAACGTAAAGCTGCAGAAACTGCTCGCAATATTAACAGAGTCTTTGGCCAGGGAACTGTGACTGAATGTACAGCACAACATTGGTTCCAAAAATTTCTTAATGGTAATTGTTAAGGCCAACAAAGCCTTAATGTTAAAATAGATATTAGAATTTCTGTATAGCAATAGTATTAAGACCCTCGTCCCATCGAAGGTTTCGAGGACCGCACCGTGGCAGCCATAAATCCAGGAAGCCATAAAGACCCGCTAGTTTCTCTGCATTTTTCTAGCTATTGTTCACATTTGGTCGCCAGATTGACACTTTACTTCTTCGAATCCGTTATTTTTAATATTTTTAGCGAGGGTCAGCGCGCCTCCTGATATTTGTTACCTGCCACGGTACGAGCGGAAAAATTGTAATATTTGCAAGTGGAGGGGCCCGAGAAGGGCGTAAACCTTCACTTCCCTTCCACAAATTTGGACATTTTTTGTAACCAATCAGAATGATTCACCCCCGTCAAGACTGCTTGTCGGAGGTGACAAGCAGCTAAAAAATATTTCGACAAGGCAGAACAAATCGTATCGTAGAAGCAGCTAGAACAACTTGAATAGATCATAGACTAGTATTATCGAATGTCGCAACTGTAGTAGTTAGACAGACGAGCTACACCTCGTCTGTAAAAATAAATACTTAGCAAGCGAACATAGAAATTATCATCCTTAGTTTCCCGAACAGTTTCGGGTGGTCCTTCGAGTTAATCGTTGTATTTCGTTGGCACAATCGTGCAAAAATCCTACAAGGCTCGAATTCCCTGTCGGGTAATCGCGAGTATTTAACAGTAATGAAAGGCTTGAAGACGAAGAGGATCGCGGACGTTCCTGTGTGATCGACGATAATGAGTTAAATACAATTATCGAAACAGATCCACGCAAAACGTCTCGAGATATTGCGGAGGTACTAAATGTAGATCACTCAACGATTGTTCGTCACTTATTTCGAATTGGCAAATGCAAAAAACTCGATAAATGGGTACCGCACGAGCTAAACGAAAATCAAAGATTTCGTCGGTTGGAAATTTGCTCGGCTCTGTTTTTAAGAAACAAACGACCCGTTTCTTAATCGAATCATAACGTGCGATGAAAAATGGTTCTTATACGATAATCGACGGTGATTTGCTGAGTGGTTAGACAAAGATGAAAAGCCAAAACATTTTCCAAAACCAAACCTTCGTCAAAAAAGGTTATGATCATTGTTTGGTGGTCCAGAATTGGGATTATCCATTACAATTTTCTCAAATCTGGCGAAACGATCACAGGAATGAAATATTGTGTGCTAATCCACAAAATGCATAACAATTTGAAAGATTTATAACCAATACTGATCAACCGAAAGGGACTTTATTCTAACCCAATATATAATGTTTTACTGTTTACATTTCAAAACCGCAATTATTTTTGCACCAACGTAATAATATAATACAATTATAAAACACTCTGTGCAGTTGAATTTCGCTTCCATGTAACGTAATCTCCCGGACAAACTCGGGGGCAAAACTTTTCGATAAGAATCACCGTTATTGTGCTTTTGTAAAGAACCTCGTCCCCATTAACTGATCCACTGTCGAGGAAAAAAAGGGGTGACAATTGGGATTGCCTTATTGTTACGGGACTCTAACTCTCACTGCTTAATCAAATTGCGAGTTAAAAGTGGTATTAAAATGCCGACTACAGTTCTTTTGCTTTTTGTGTGGCCTCGAGTGGATCCACTCGAGATAGTTTATGAGCTTGAAGCGATAACGGAGCTTACTTTTAACTCCTTCACGACTTACGGTACGATTGTAGGTGACATTAAAAGTTGTGACTTTTAAGGTTACTAACTACGTTTGATGCACCGATTACCTTTGCATTAATCCTTGAAAGGCGATTCACATTCTGTTGGATTTGAGCGACCCGCATATTGCGTCTTCCTTTATTTAGCGTTACTCTTTCTTGTTGTTATGTTGCTTGGTTCGGTATGTTCAGTATGTTCGGTATGTAAAGTACGTCTGTGTGTTCTCCTTCACAGTATGTTTATTATATCTTGCTACATATATTAAATTGTAGGCGATAAATTAGTGAATTAGGAAAATGGGTCGGATAGTACCCGATTAAGGATCGGTGGTGGGGAGCCTTGCACGCCCGAACGTTAAGAAGCGCCCGAAAACACCCGAAGGTAGCGGCGGCCAGTGGCTCAGGGAGAGCGTCGACGACTCGTAAACTGAGGGCCCGGGTTCGATTCCCGGAGTTCCGCATTTTTAATCCTGACGCTTACAAAATCCTAATTATATTACTTGCAATCCCAGCTCCTGCTAACACATTCGCCATTTGATTCAATGCGACAATTTTAACACTAGGTTTACGGGCCCCGTCAAAATGACGGATCTTAGGTTTCTTATTTTCAGTTGCGGGAATTATTAAAAAGCTTTTGTCGAAACGAATGTTAACCATCATCGGGATAAAGAATCTTTCTATAAACTGGTATATGTATTATTCATTGTTCACTTCTTTTCATAGTTCATTTTCAATGTAGACATAAGTGGTCATTGAACGTCCGTAAATCTAGTGTTAACATGTGGTGAATCAAATACGTAACAACTGTAAAGCGTGGCCATATAACAGGTGGCTACATAACGAGTTGCTATAAAACGAGTAGCAAATCCGATAAGACGTGAATTTGACGCGTAGCAAATTTTACGCGTGATGAATTTATCGCGTGGGTATTTATCACGACAGCTATATGACGCGAGGCCATGTAACATATAACGAATTATCGCGGGGTAAATGTAACGTGTAACAAATTCTTTTCATAGTTCATTTTTAATTTAGACATAAGTGGTTATTGAACTACCGTAAATCTAGTGTTAAAGAAATAACTTCTAACTAAATTTATAGTATTATACACATGATGTTTGAATATAGTGAAACAGCCAATATTGCCGATTAATAATAAAAAAATCATTAAACTTATCTACTAGAATGTTTTACACTTGCTACTTGCCAATAGTTAAAATGCTTTCGAGTTCGAAGGGTTAAAATCATTGATACAAAGAAAAATACGCACATTCGTAAACAAATTTTTAAATGTTATTTTATTTTACTTTATTTATTTATACATTAATATTTAGAAGCTTGCAGCTACCTTCTTTGTACAAAAAGAAATAATGTGGGGAAGATCTATAATGTTTTACAGTTTTACAATTACTTACAGCAAATAAGGTACAAAATATTGTTTTATTACTATTTTATCCCACTTCAATTAGTTATAATATTATTCGAATATATTAGGTCATTTGGAAAGTTATTTCGTTTCTTTTTTTTTATGAAAATGAGAGACGATTTTCGGGGGATACTTCTTTTCTTTCTTGAACAGCATTTTTAAAAAAGTGAAGAATTCCGAAAATGCTGCTTTTCACTTTTCATATTCTCCATTTCTCAGATTTTCAAATTCTGAAAAATCCGAATTCTCAGATTTCCAAATTCTGAAAAATCCGAATTCTCAAATTTCCAATTTCGGAAAATTCCGAATTCTCAAATTTCCAAATTCTGAAAAATCCGAATTTTCAAATTTCCAATTTCGGAAAATTCCGAATTCTCAGATTTCCAAATTCTGAAAAATCCGAATTCTCAGATTTCCAATTTCGGAAAATTCCGAGTTCTCCGCTTTCCAAATTCTCAAAGTTTGAAATTCTCACATTTCAAAATTCCAGGAATTTCTCACAAGCAAGACTGATGGGGAAAAACGAAATGACATTCCAAAGAACCCAATATTACAGTCCAGTTCAACTCCGATAAAGTTTACTAATACTAACAATACTGGGAATAGTTACATACTAAATAATATTGGTGGTGTAGGTAACTTTGATACGAGCAAGGATATTAGTCCAGTTATCTTTGCTATTTTTATTATCAGCTTGTAAATAAGCTGTTCAGTATGTAATAAATATTCATCAAAGTCCACACGCTTTTTGTTCATCGGTGCATAAAACTGTCAAATAATTTTATTGTTATTTGATATTTGTCGGGATTTAGAAACGAACTCCGCCACTCTTTCCTTTCACTTAACAATTTGTTAACTACACGTTTTTATTATTTTACTTATTGAAACTAAACGTCTTTACTATTCTTCTTATTATTTTTCCCTTTCCGTGTCGATCGCCACAAATCGGCAATCTGCTCGCGCACGGTAAATTATTATCAAAGATTACTTCTTTAACCTTTTGCAGTCCTATGTCGAGAGTGCCTTGACATGGCGTTTCTCTTTGATCGTGGAAATAATTCGGATAAATAGGTTGATTAAAAATATTTTCATCTCTTTGCCACTTGTAACAAATTAGAAATACATTTGTTACGCAATTTGCATTATTAAAATAAATTTTATTGTAAACCCACTTCTTTATCTATTTTGTAAATTAATTAAAGAGCTGTTGGTAAAAGAAATTAAGGACCGTAAAGGGTTAACGTTTCTTTTTAACAAAAATTAATCACGAATTGCGGTTTACTTCATTAAAAAAAATATGGTTCAGAATGATTGCGACGAAAATTATAACTGTGCTACATCTGAAAGCGAAGCTAGTATATAATAGTAACTAAATAAAGACTCTTTTCTTGTTACGTTTATCGAAATAGAATCAGTTAAAATTCATATTGAAGGAAGAATCTTGATGAACGGCGCGGCAGAATATAAATATCAGCGAATAATTGACTGCATAAATTACCGGCAAATTTCCTGCGATTATAAACAATTCCTGACACATTTTCTCCAATTATAAAAAATGTGAAGTGCATAAAAAATGATGGAATTTTACCGTCGGCCGTAAAAAATCTCATTGGAGAATCGACGCGCCTCGGAATAAAATGTCGGTATTAATAATAAAAACAAATATTTAATAATAACTAATGAAAAAAGAGATTTGTTACTGCGATAAATCGTCGCGTGTTTGCGATGCAGAATCGTTCGGAAATTTTCACGATAGAAAATATTCTTTAGCCGTTAAACACTGTTTCAACGAGTGTTATTAGCACGTGAAAATCGCAGTGTAGCCAGCGATAAATTGCCGGCCAAATTTTAGCGCCTATAAATTATCTTTCAGCAGGGTGCTTCCATTTTTCGCGGTATTTATTTGCAAGGAAAAAACGATGATCAATTTCGATGCTAACAGTTCTCTCGTCCACTGATCCGGAAAGTGACGATACGAGCTGCCAGACGCGAAAACAGATCGCATCGCGCGGAAAAATTGCTCTTTCTATACCGACGTGCCACCCTCGAATATTATCTTTATTATCTTTCATACGTTTCAATCGCTTTCAATCATCCGATTTTATTAATGAATTACTAACTGGCCGCGAAATTTCACGAATTTTTTTTACCGATGACAATATTTTAACCCGGCAATCGCGTCGCAGCATGAAAATTATGTTAAATTCGTACGAATATTATGAATTAGGTAATGATTGTTGCTACTTTTGCGATAAAATGAAATTTGTATCACGTGCGATCCTTCACAGCTTGTGGTACTTTTTATAAATGTACTGTAGGACAAATTTTATAATTCAGAAATTTTCAGGTATTTACACTTTTTAATTTGTTGACGCACGCTTTGCAATTTATAAACTTTCGGGAGATTCGGATTTTTAAAGTTTAGTTTACAATTAAATGAATAAAGTAACTTTACGGATATTTCAATTTATAAACTGAGGAGAGCATAGAAAATTTTTAATTTACTTAGAATAAGTAAGATTTAAATAACTAAGATTTTTTAATTTACTTATTTTTAACATAAGATTTTTAGGTATTTATATTTTCTAATTTTTTTTGTTTTTAATTATAAACTTTTTATTTTACTAATTTACGTACATCCAACTTTACAAGCTTTTGGTGGTTAGAACTGTTGACATTTACAGTCGTGGACAAAATTGAGTGGACAGGTATCATAAATAACAAAAGGCTAATTTAATTTAACTATTAATGCCTATAAGTCAAAACTTTATTGCACAATTATGTACATTAAATGAATAAATTGTATATTAAATAAATTTTTTGTCAAGTCTACAAAACCATTTCACGTTCTAAATTTAAAATTTATTTGAAACATTGTAATAAAACAAACAATTTTTTTACATTTCTGCAATGCCCACTTAATTTTGTCCATGACTGTAGTAACTTACGTTGTTCGCAGTATCATCACTACGAACATTACGTTTTTTTTTTCAAATTATCACAACGTTTTCATGTTATGAAAATAGTATGGTATATTAGAGTACATATTTTTTATTACAACAGATTATAATACATAATACAGATAGTACAGTAGAATGGATTATTAATTATTTAATGTAAAATAAGTTTTAACAAATTTCATACATTTTAACACTATTTCCTTTGCAACAAATGTTAAAATTATGTAAGATATGTTAAGCTGTAAGTCCACTTATTCTATCCACAAAAACAAATAAATAAACATAATTACAGAATAATACGTTTTCAAAATCGTAAAATTAGTTCCACTTTATTTTGTTCTAAAAGTTCAAAGAAAAGTAGCTGCATTACATCTTCTTAACTTATTATCGAAGAGAAAAATCATAACGTAATATTTTTTAAAAATATACACTCATCTGAATATAATTTTTTATACCAACACGCGATTTTGTCCAAAAACCGTTCAATTTGTATTCATAAATTCCGGGGCAAATTTGTCCAAACAGAAGAAAGTGTTGACGCATAAATCGATATTAATTTCATCCACCGCGGACACGCGGAATTTTTTTTTCACCATTCAAAAACATTTATTATCACTTTAATTCGCCATAACTTTTTGTAAACAGAGCTCGATCGGCGCAACGTTTGATCAAACATGGCGCGCAACAATGGAAGCACGTTTCGCGATAGAGTGGCGATTCTGTAAGAGGAGTATTCCGTAAAAAACTTGAGCAGGGACAGCGGAATTTGTCTCGTGCCGGACAAATTGGCGTGCACCGGGCGAATTATTAATTATCCTCGACTCCTTTTTTGTCTCCTCGCTATTCCCGTCGAGAGATCGTTGTTGAGTTTCTCGTTCGTCGACAAGCCACGACGACGTGTCTTGTCGATTTATTTATTAGCAGCTCATCCCGAGCATACCGATCCTCTTCAGCGAATTCCATTTTCGACAACTTCTCTACTCGCGTTCAACCTCCGTCATACTTTCTTGCTAAATTGCCGAAATAATACGGATTATTAACCCTTTGCACTCGAATGCATTTTCATTGTTTGCAAACAGCAGCCGCAAAATTTTCTAGTTGAAAGGTTTGATGAATTTTTTGGAAATCATTATTTTTTTTTATTATTAATCGCCGATATTGTTTGTTTCAGTGTGTTTGAACACCAGATGTATAATACTATAAATTTAGTTAAAAGATATTTATTTAAAATTGTTGAATTAAATCAAATGGCGTGTGAGAGGCGCAGCTCGAGTGCAAAGGGTTAACACTAGATTTTTGCAGTCGTGGGCAAAATTAAGTGGACATTGCAGAAATGTAAAAAGATTTTTTGTTTTATTACAATGTTTTTAAATTTTAAATTTAGAACGTGAAATGTTTTTGTAGACTCGAAAAAACATTTATTTATTTAATGTATATAATTGTGCAATAAAGTTTTGATTTATAGGCATTGTTAGTTAAATAAAATTAACCTTTTGTTGTTTATGATACCTGTCTACTTAATTTTGTCCATGACTGTAGATGTTGATTATATGGCTATTTTTATTGCTGTCAACCAATTTGACTTTATTCAGAATATTGAAGTTTCTTGCAAAGAAAGTGATTTCAAATCAAGTTAAATGAAAGATTTATTACTCTAAATGAAATATTTATTTCAATTATTATAATTTTATATTTTGAACTTTTCAAACTTTTTGAACTAGTGAAACTTTTTTAGTTGGCTTGCTTTTATAAACGCTGAAAAGTTTTGTAGAAAACTGTATCATTTTATTTTTCTTAGCTTTGGCAATTACCTTGAGTACCTTGTGTCAGAGCAGCTCATACATTGCCCTACTCGTGCCCTGTAAGTTGAACGGAAAAAATATCCAGGTCTATCTTTTTAATTATTCTGTTATTCATGTTATAACTAAGTTAATTGAGCAATGATAGAGATCCTTTTATCTTACAGAACACGAGCAGAATATAAAATGTGTGGACTGTTCGGAACAAGGTGCACAAAAGAACGCAGTTTTTATTAATCAAATTGGCTCACAAGCGTAAACATTGTACATTCGATGATGCGAAATGATGGGGCCTGTGAGGGAGCGGAATCAACATTTATATATATTTCATCTTGTAACTAAAAACCAACATATGTTTCTAAAAAATAATATTAAAGTTTTATATATGGAGATTAATTAAACTTTTCATGAGTCAAATTGTCTCAGTCCGTAAATCTCGTGTTAAACTTCGGATGTTTATGCCTTTATGATATAATGAAACTTACGAAATAGACGTAGAATATTCAGATTATACAATATTATTTATTTATTCTTAACAGATCTCGATGTCTCATAAATGCATTAACCTCCACACTCTGTTGATTCACAGTTATTGAAATTAATCGATAACGTTGATTGTATTAATGAAGCTGCTACATATCCAAATTTCAAATTCATGATCACCGACTGTATCAGCAACTATTCACTGTTTTATAGTGATATATTCGTGACTTATTGAACTGACTATCCACTGGTGTCCAGTCGAATTTTATTTATCAACCCTTTGCACCCGAAGGGTGGCTCACACTAAACTCATTAAAAATTGTGTCCCTGATGGTTTTATAAAAATTTGGTTAATCAAATATGTACAATAAAATAAAAGTATATAAAATTTTTTTAAAATTTATTTTATTTAAATTAAAATTTTGTTGGAGGATTTTAATCCAATTACAATAGATAAATTTTGTTCTGAAATTCACGCACGAAATGACACCTGTGTTTATAAACGATTGTTACAATCACGAAGTTTGCCGGGAAAGAATTTCTATCAAACCAGAAGTGATGCGTGTGAAAAATTTAATATCGTTGAAGTATCACGATCTGTCGTAAGCGGTTATAGATGAATTCGTCCCTGATAACGAATAGGGATACAGGAAATCAAGGTGAACGCGTGGACGGCCTTCGTAATTGTCGGATATGAAAACCTTTACCGACAGGATTTTACGCGTAGCTTGATTGACAATTTTCCCTAACACGACTTTCGAATTAACTAATTGCGTACAATCGGGCAAATTTAATTAAGTAGCTAAATGCTTAAGATTTACTAAATTTCACGTTGCCAGATACCTACCAACTTATCAGATTTCAACATTTGTACAACGTCCATAGTTTGAGATTCAAAGTTTCCAAATATACAGGGTGGTTGGCAACTGGTGGTACAAGCGAAAAGGGGGTGATTCTACATGAAAAAATAAGTCGAAAATATAGAATAAAAATTTTTCGTTTGAGGCTTTGTTTTCGAGAAAATCGCTCCAAGTTTCACTCACTCATCATTAAAATACAGTGCACTTAAATCGAACTAGTTTGTACGTGTTTAATCTTCATCGCGAAGGAAAAGAGTACACAACAACCTAAAGTAAAAATACAACGTCGTTTGTCACCTAACGGTTCGACACTCATAAAATAATAAACTAGTAAATCCACTTGAAAGACAAAAATAATCAAACAACTGGCGAGGGTAATATGTGCTTTATTAAAACTAAGACTTGATTTAGCACTTAAGACAAATAGTGACACCTCACAAACTGACAACGGACTTTAATACTGAAACAACGTATGATGTACAATTATTTTGAAATTAAAAATGAAGTTGAAAAATAAATGAACAAACGATGAAACATAAATGAATACACTTATTGATTCTTTATGTCGACGACAATCAGATGTTAAGAAAACCATCTTGACAAATTTTGTCATTTGAAGCAAGAAATTTGTAATAGAGTCATTTGACCACTTTGGTAGTTTGAGTATTAAAAGATAAAAATAAAATTTGATGTGTACTGTTTGAGATTTATTGGAAATCTGCTGAAGAGGAAAAGTAATGTTCTCTCCGGAATAAAGTATGTAGTGGGGATTGGAGTGCTGCTGTGGGTGAACAAACGACTAAGTTAAAATTAAACTATTTCATTGGTTGAGGAAAATTTACGGGAAGTGGGCAAGAACCGCCCATACTTTTCGAGGATATAAGCGGATCGACACTTGATCGTGATTGTTGAACGAGCCCGTGTGATGAACGCGAGCTCGAAAGATTTGGTCGACGTCGGCTCTGAAAATAAGATATTCTGCTCATGGAACAAAACCGCTTCGAGTTTCGACAGTTTCGCGTTACGAGAGTTTCGTAAATCGAAAAGCTCGGTTCGAATCCATCCATATGACGGATGTTGTACGGAACATAATGTGTCATACGATCGGATATTCCTACCGCATAAAAATCTGCGAGCCGACTAACGGAGTAAAGGAAAAGCGGTAACGGAAGCAATGCTCGCGATGGAGGACATGTATGGGGATGAAAAGGGGTTACGACAAACCACAACAGCAACCACGCAATTTGGAGCGCTTGGTTGGTGGCGCGGGTCGCATTATTTCATGATTGTCGCCAGTCTGCCGGTGGAGTGAGAAGAATGTGTTAATTTTATGGCGATATGTCAATGTGCACTTGCACAATCGCAGTCTTCCCCCTAAATGCCATTTTCTCTTTCGTTCTTCTACCCTTTACTGACTCCCGATTTTCGTTCCATATTCTTTCACTTCCTGTCTATTAAACTTTTCGCATGATTATTATTTTTCTTCATCACGCTAAACCTACACTGGTTCGTATGCACACTAATCATACGTTAGTATGGTGTGTACTTAATACAAGTTTAAGAATATACTACACCAATAAATAAATAAGCAATAAAACATTAATTAATGTACATATTATTTCTTTATCACGGTAAAAGCCAACAGAGACTTCAATACATTTTTGAATTCAAAGTAAGGAACTTATAAAACGGTCTTTTGACAAATTTGGTATTTTTGGTGTTTACTACTAATGTATATAATTTTTTCAAATAAATATTTAATAATTATTAATGTTTGAAGTAATATGCACCTAATTCTCCTTTTACACGAATTTGATTTAACACGAGTTAAAGAGAAAAAAAATTAAGTAATTGTTTTGTTTTAACACGAATAAAAAGTGACAATGCATACAATTTTCTTATGTTTATATTATTTTAACTTTTTTTCTATTAATGAATTTCAGATATTTTATTTTTCTCAAAGTATAATTTATTTTTTATAATATATTTAATGAATTAAAATGTGTAACCACGAAGTAAATTAAGTGAACTCTAGCAAGAATTTCTTAATATTGTTTACGCCTAATTCTCTTTTTACACGAATTTTTTGGGAACGTATCTATCGTGTAAAAAGAGAATTAGGTGTACATTTTCATTTTGAAAATATGTATGTGTAATTAACAGAATCCAACACTTTCAGAAATATAAATAAAGGTAATAGTTAAGTATAATAAAATGAAATAAGAGATATAAAAAAGTATACAAATATTGTACCGATAAATAATATTTAGAAAAGATATCGCGTTAATAAGTTGCCTAATGCACGTTAAATAATTTATGCATTTCTCGGAGAATATATGGATTACGTAGTAAAAGTATAAATTGATAGTTCGAAATCATCGTAATTTATACATTGTTGAAAACGTGTAGGCAGTAGGTACGTTTCATAGGAAATGTATGTTACCGTCACTTTATGTTTTGCGTATCACATACACGTTAACTACATGCGAGAAGTATGATATAATAGTTCGAAATTATCGTAATTTATACATTGCCGGAAATGTAGTAGTACTGCGTATATCACCTAGATTCTAGAGTCTAAATAATGCATAATACATTGCCGCCACTTTATGCTTTCCATATAACATATACACTGTGTACATAAAATATGAATCTGTTTCATTTCACGCTGCGATGGATCGAAACTGTTATTTTATATTTTTAACAAATTTTATGCAAACTTACAAGTTTCGTTTAACAAAATTTGTGGAGAGAAATGTAATCGTTGAAAACTTATTTAAAAAAGTGTTATTGTAGAACATGCATTTTAAGAGGTGTGTAATAAAACATAAACAAAAATGATATAAAATGGTAATAAAAATTTGCTGAAAACAGATTGTTTTGGAAACTCTGTTGGATGTTCTATAGATAAATAAAATCACTTGAGCTATTATTTCCTGCGATACAATTATTATGTTTTACAAAATTTTGTTCAAATTAAAATCAATTAATCACAGCAACAAGATTAGAAAAGATAAAGAAGGCTAAAATGTTATGTCAATTTTGTATTCAGTAATCGTCGAACTCACTTAAACAGTGGAATAAAACGGGGGTACACGCTATATGTGAATACCGGGCCAAACAAATGAAGCGCCGCTAGTTGACGATTTCGTTGCCCTAATGCACGAGACATTATGCGAACATGTGACTGGATCATAACATTATTCTAACAAACTTCAAATTGAAGTGCACTAAAGAAGTCCAGTAACAATCATGATAGTTAAATCGTAATTGCGTCACAAGGCAGATTCGTCGATACTGTCTGTTCCTGAAGAGCGTGGACGCGATATCTGAATGCAAATAAATGTTTTCTGTAAAAAAAGGTTGTATAGGTCGAAAGCATATTTAAAGAACTAATACGCTCTTGCTTAATAATGTGTCCAATCACCACCATTAGCGATTATTGCTTCACAACGTCTGGGCATACTTCCAACCAACTTTGCAGCGCATGAGACAGGAAGAGATCTCCATATTTCTCGAATACGGCGAACTAGCGTCTTCAATTTTAAAATACGCTTTCCTCGGAGTTTGTACTTCATGAGAGACCAAACATTTTCGATTGAATTTGCATCGGGGGACTGAGATGGCCAATCCAACACGTTGACACCATTCGCTGTTTTCCATCGAAAACACCTCGAATCGTTTAGCGTATACGGCACTCATCACGAAATGACTTGAACTTCTCAGTGACAGAAATGATACTAAGAGAATTCGGGCTATTACGTATTAGAGGAGACATTGTATGTTTGGACTGGCACAATTTTTGCTGTATTGCGCATCAAATTTCGCAGAAATTGCGTCCACACTCTTGTGGAACAGACTGTATATCGCAAGGGATTACGGAATATTACTCACAATTACATACCAAAAGCTCAAATTATACTCCCGTCGGATCTTAATAGCGCGTATATACTTGGAATTCAACTTATGAATCCCAAGTTAGTGATGGTATCGATCAGTAAAATACGCTAGCACAAAAATATCTCAACAATCGGCGAAGATAAATTGTGTAATCTTTATTATAACTAGAACTTTGTGTTAGCATTTAGAAAAAAGTACCACCTTGAGGTTGACAACGGCCTTTATAATTTTGATGTTTATTTGCTGAGTTACTAATAGAATACGCAGAAAAGAAAAAAAACTGTTCTCTCTGGAAAGTGACAAACGACTTAGTTAAATTTAAAACATTTAATTGATTTGGTGAAATTTAACACTAGGTTTACGGAACCCGTCAAAATGTCGGATCTTAGGTTTCTTATTTTCAATTGCGAAAATTATTAAAAAGCTTATGTCGAAATGATTGTTAACCATCATCGAGATACAGAATCTTTCTTTAAACTGATATATGTATTATTCATTGTTTACTCCTTTTCATAGTTCATTTTCAATTTAGACTTAAGTGGTCATTGAACTTCCGTAAATCTAGTGTTAAGAGAACCACCCTTACCAAACACTCTTAGCACTATTTCTACCACGATTTTGTGTATACCTATTTCAACCAAAAGGTGTCTTTTGACGCCTTTTGAATACAAATCATTTCCGAAACTGGTTGGGATTTCAAATTATGAGTTGAACGTAGATAACATGAGGAATATATTTATTGATACACTGATGTGTATTTATTGAAGATTATTTAATTCATCAAGCTACAAAATATTAGGGTCATACAAGTTTCTACCTTTTTGTAATATGACACAAAATGGGATAGCGAGATAGAGAAGGTTGATAGAGCTGCACAATTAATGCAACGAATCAACTTTGAACTATAAATATTGTGTATGAATGTCTATCAAAAAAAGGAAAGAACTTATGGGACACTCTAATATACAATCAATGCAGTGGTGTACACTAAAATGCAACAAGGGAAATTAGCGAATACTAGCTGGAAAAAAATGATATCGCTGAATTAATTTAACAATCATTGTATGAAAAATAAAGAAATTAATTGTGGAAAAACGATTCAACATAGAGAATAATTTTATGTTAAAATTTGAAAGGTGTCTTTTGACACCTCTTGGTAGAAATAGTGTTAGGGCAATGTGTAATGAAATAATAATGAAAAACGTGCTAAACTAAAGAAATTTGAAAATACAAGTTGCTTGTTCGCGAATTTTCTGAATGTTAAAAATAAACCCAACGTCTTTACGCTGTTCTGAATGCGCGGCAACATAACGTATTTCCAGTAAACGTTCACACTGTTCGTTTTTAAACGCGACCCATCAAAAATATCCGTAACATCTCTCGATGTTTGATTCGGGTATGCGTCTCGAACATATCGCGCGTTCAAAAAGAAAGAAATTCCGTACGGCTCGAAAACGACGCGAAATCATCCGAGGGTTAATTGAAAACAGATTCAAGACCCAGCCGCACTCCCTCGAGCGCAAGATTAAATATTTCGATTGGCTCTGTTCCTTTATTTTCGTTACATTCTGCGGTTCGAGGATTAAGAAAGGACACGAAATATTCTCGTTGACGATCGTTCAGCAACGATTGCTTAAAAGCGGCAGATTCTGGCAAGAATCAAGGAGCGCTTACTCGTCTCAACATTGTAACGCGAACGAGCGTTTTTAATAAGCGACAATTAGCGAAAGAGGGTGGGGAAGAAAGGGCGTCGTCGAAGAAGGCGACGAAGGCAAAAGCCGTTCGCTCTCTTCGTTCAGGACAGAATTTTACTTCGTCTCGAGACTCCAGGCAGTATCATGACGGGCCAGGTACAGTCGATAGCAAATCTGCAGTCCCTAGCCGGCGATCGCAAGATAACAAATAACAAAATGAACAAGAGCTGTCATTCCTCTGATAAAGGAACTGCACTAGTGGAATAAATTCTGGACACTTTCAAATCTTTCCTTAAATTTCGCAGTTAATCAAATTATATAATATACAGTGGTGTGCAAAAGTTTCCGGCCAGTGACATTTCGTACTCCAATTTATTTTAAAAAAAGATTAACAATTTTTAATCATTATGAGATATGGGAAACAAAATAATATAGTAAAAGAATATTATTTATGTTTGTAAGGAGATATAATGACTCGTTACATGTGCCATATAATGGCACTGGCTGAAAACTTTTGCACGCCACTGTATAATTGTCTATATTCTATATTCTAATCAATGTTTTCTCATTTTTGTGCGTAACTATAAACATTACAGTTTGCAATAAAAATATTATGGTATAAATTTAGCGTAGCAGTATATACATATTATGTCCAAACATGAAACAGAATATTTTTATTCAAAGTGTCCAGAATTAATTCCACTAGTGTACTTTTAGAAAACGACGGAATAGTATAACAAATATATAACGAGATGGAGATATCAACGCGGTATTCCGAATTGCGAATGTCCGTGTGTGCAAGTATAGCGTTCGAAAATAGTTCGAAAGCCAATATTAGCAATGAAAATCAACGACAAATGGATTTCTAATTATTAGAGGTTGGCAGGAAACGAAATTTGCTGGATTTAAATTTCCTACCCGTCTATACAATGAATTCAAAGGGATCTGAGTTTGTCAAACGTCAAAGATGCCCGGAATATCATTTCTTGCTCTTTGCCGTAACACTATCTGCCAAAATGGGGATCTTAGATTTCTTAGTTTCAATTGTGAAAATATTTAAAAAGTTTCTATCAAAATGTTAATCTTCTTCGAGACATAGAATAGTTGTATGAGCTGTTTTACTACCAATTATTTAGTTATTTTTGTAGCTCAGTTTCAATTCAAATATAAGCCGTCATTAAACGTCCGCAAATCTAGGAGAAAAAAAGATATGGCAACCTAGAAAGATTGTTGGATCCCTGAAAGTTTGGAAGTAGGGTTAAAAATTGGAAGACAGGAATTTTGGGGGTTGGTGAATTTCGTAATTTAGGTATTAAAAAATATGGAAATTGTGTAAGTTTGGTATGTTGAAAAATTAATAATATGAATGTTTGACACATGAGACATTGGAAAATTCAGTAAGTTTATAAATCTGAAAATGTAGACGTTTCTTTTAAAAATTTGAGTACTTGAAGAAATAGGAATTTGGGAACTCGGAAAAATTGAGCAATTTGGAAACTTACAAATTGAGGAATGTCAGAAATTAGAGAATATGAAAATTGGAAACATAAATTATGCTAGAGATACATAAATGTAGGTATCTTTCAACTTGGAGATTTTAGAACGTGCGAAATTTCGAATATTTAGAAGGTTTAGGAAATTTGTACAACGTGTGAAAATTTAGATGCTAGAAAATTTCAGAATATTGAAAGTTCGCAATTTAGAAATTTAATGATTTGAAAAATCAGAGTTTGGGAATTTATAGAATTGAAGAATTTGTGTATCTAGCACTTCCTAGTTTATGAGATTTGAAAATGTAAGAATTTGACAATTTGAAAATGTCAGTTTGCACAAATTTGGGAATTCGAAAATTTCAAAAATTAAAAGACTTTAAAATTCAACAATTTCAAAAATTAAATCTTTGTAAAATTGTGAAATTTACATGTGCGCCTTTATTCAAAGAAAGCGTACGTTGCACTCGAGTGTACACGTTTCCAAGGATCGCTTGATCCTTGTCTGCTTAGACTGGCTCGTAAACCTCGTGAAATATTGCATTTGACGGCGACGAGCTGCCTGCGATTCTTAACCTTACTACCTTAAATCGTAATCCGTGAGAAGGTGATTAGGCGTTCACGGGGAACCTTTGAATTCTGTGGCCCGATCATTAAAGATCTCGTTAATGGTATTACTTTTTGCGTTCGATACAAGGTATACCGACAGCTACAGTTTCCGTCGAACATGCCCTTCATTTTTCGATTCAAGATTCACGGTTATTTTCTTCATGTACAAATCATTCTGCCATTAACACTAATTGTACCGAACCGGTCAAATAACCGGTCCAAACGTTTCTTCTTTTTTAAAATACAAAATTTGTTAAGATACTTTTCTCGAAGTCTATGTGCACTTTTATCCAAATAAAGAATCAATATGTATATTGGATGTGTATATTAGAGTGGCTCACCAAACATCTTCTTTCGTTGTTACTCTCTAAAAATTTAGTGAACGGTGAAAGAAATCCTCTCAAAGTTTGAGCTCAAAAATCTGAGAGTTTGTTCAAAGTAATTTTCTATCAGTATATTGATGTTATCAAAACTTTATTTTGACGTGTTGCCGAAAAAATCACACTTAAAAAAAACAGATTGGAATCAACATAATTCCTTTAAATTGTTGCTTTTTTTATTTTTCTTGTTTACGAATTTCGTTATTTTTGACAATATTTAAGTTTTCAGTAACACAAATAATGTTCTCAACGATGAAGTATTAATTCTATGACGAGTAATAATGCAATCTTTTCTCGTTTTGCTTTACTTTTTTATTGGTGTTCGAATGTATTCTTGCTTGTGAGAAATTCTTAGAATTTGAAAATCTGGGATTTTTAAACTTTGAGAATTTGGAAAGCGGAGAACTCGGAATTTTCAGAATTTGGAGATTTGAGAATTCGGAATTTTCCGAAATTGGAAATTTGAGAATTCGAAATTTTCAGAATTTGGAAATCTGAGAATTCGGATTTTGCAGAATTTGGAAATCTGAGAATTCGGATTTTTCAGAATTTGGAAATTAGAGAATTCGGATTTTTCAGAATTTGCAAAGCTGGGAATTCGAAATTTTCCGAATTTGGAAAGCTGAGAATTCGGATTTTTCAGAATTTGGAAATCTAAGAATTGGGGAAAAATCAGTCTTGAATCGGAATAAGTCCGAATAATTTATGGTTGTTACCGTGTCGGATATGAAAAGTGAAAAGCAGCATTTTCGGAATTCTTCACTTTTTTAAGAAAGCTGTTCAAGCAAGAAAAGAAGTATCCCCCGAAAGTCGTCTCTCATTTTTATAAAAAACGAAGAAACGAAATTACTTTCCGAACGACCTAATATTTTATTGGGTTCGATCTTTATTCAGAGGCTAAAAAAAAAGGCAAAGTTTATGCTGTTTCAGGACTTTATGGGTTAATCGATAGAATGGAACAGATATTATTACCGCAGTTTTACAATATATGAGTTTTAAAATATGATACATAATTTCACAATATGTCTCTTTGTTTCAATATTTTGTATATTTCGTTACAGTACATTTTTTGGTACAATAATAGACGTAATAAAAGTAAAAATAGAGCACTTAAATGTAAGTCGAATACCGTATTGCACTAGAACATACAGTTATTTAATATTCGCTTCGCCTTTTTTTATTTACAATTCTGAATATATAAAAATCCAGCACCTACCAAGTATAACGTCGATTAAATTGTAGTCAAGGATTTCGTCCAGACACTAACAAATTGTCGAAACATATATACTGATTATCTCCGCATATTCACCTCACTTTTTATTCTAGAAATGAGATTCATGTCTCAATACATAACTCACAGATTCGTCATATACATATATATGTATTGCAGCTTATCAATATACCAAGCATCAATAATATTGTTAAACTAATTAAAGTCGCCGCTGTCGCATATTTTTAAAAAGAAATCTGTCAAATATAATTTAGCCACCCTCTGTACTTAAAAATAAATAGGAAATCAAGTAGTTATTCAACACTTATAGTTACAATTAAGAATAAATGCACTCGTGGACAAAATTAAGTGGACATTGCAGAAATGTAAAAAAATTGTTTCTTTTACTACAATGTTTTAAATAAATTTTAAATTTAGAACGTGAAATGATTTTGTAGACTTGAAAAAACATTTATTTGATATACAATTTATTTATTTAATGTATATAATTTTCCAAGGAAGTTTTGATTTATAGGAATTATTAGTTAAATTAAATTAACTTATGATACCTGTCCACTTAATTTTGTCCACGACTGTATGTATTCTATAAGAAACAATTGTTTCGTAGTTATACTTTCTTATAGGTTATGTCTAGTGACGAAAAAAATTCAATCTGGATGGGTTAAATAGTTTCAATTCGTGTTGGTACGATATATAAAAAGATTTTTCAGTAACAATTATACCGATATATTAGGAAATTATTTAAAGCCCTACTTCGTTTACACACTACTCGATTGGTATTTAAAGAACGTTGGCCATAATTTTTCCGCTGAAAACCCATAGTAATAAAAACAAAGGAGACGGCATATTTACGCAACGCACTGCAGACTGTAATTACCCATCGCGTGCAGGATTTTTAAAACCAAATTCCAGAGTTAACTAGTTAGTCGATGACATTTAGCACACCCAGTATAGTGGATTGGGGTGCGCCAGCTTGATACTTTCTTGTAAATTGTATTAAAACGCCCGTCTTTTACGAGCGTGTAAAACTACCTACACGAGCATTCTCGAGCGTCGAGGATCACGAAGAGGGGTCGAAAGGAGAGGTGCAGCAACGTGCACAGAGACGAACACGTAACCACGAGTCTTACTCTTTCCGTCCTTTTTTATTGCTTTAGTTTTATGCTTGTAAGTGCATAGACACGCGTTTCACGCCTCAATTGTTTGATAAACAGCCCGTTGTAAATATAGACGAGAACTACCTTCGTGGTAACGCAACATGCAAATACCGCGCAGAACACGATTTTGATATATGAACGACCGAAAACGTAACCAGCTGCGAACAGGAATCAAGGTGAAAATTTCTTCTTAATGACAACTTATTCCCCGATGTAATCCGACAGTCCGCTTTCGAAAAGAAAATCCTTCCGCGCCACCTTTCACATTTGACAACTGAAGTTTTGCGACTGTGGTCGAAGATATGCGTTTCAGTTGAGTAACACCGCGAACTTCGATCGTGACTGTTTTATCTGGTGAAAGTGATATCGCGTGTTTGAAACATAGAGATACAACGTGAACAAAGCGTTGAGAGTTTCGGAAATTGAGAATTTGGAAATTAGACAATTTTTGGACGTACCTTAATGATACTGTTGGGTTTTAGTCAGGAAGAAAACGGAACGGTATACTTTTATAAGCTATACAGTGTGTCCCAAAAGTGTTGAAGGAGCCGGAAATGGGAGGTAGGTGGTGTCATTCTGAACAACTTTTTCATTTGCAAAAATGTCGTATGGGGCTTCATTTTTAAATTATTAACGAAAAACACCGACCAATCAGAGCGCGAGAATCGCGCACGCTCGGAGGCAGAAGTGTAGGCGCGAGTTATAATTGGCCCTGGTCGCGATCGAATCGCGTGGCGCGCGATTCTCGCGTTCTGATTGGTCGGTGTTTTTTGTTAATAATTTAAAAATAAAGCCCCATACGACATTTTTGCAAATGAAAAAGTTGTTCAGCATGACCCCACCTACCTTCCATTTCCGGCTCCTTCAACACTTTTGAGACACCCTGTATAAATGTAGGATATATTTAGACATAATGGTACACTAATGAAAAATGAACTGAATTAATAAACGTGTGCAATCGTTAACGCATGCTATGGCCAACTGAAGTACGCGACGCATTGTGTAAAGACAAAAGAAGATCGGAGCAATTTCGCATACGGTCGGTACAATATCGATTAATTCTATCAGATACAGAAATTATAGATTTGAAAGGTTGAAAGTCTGGAAGATGAAAAATTGATAAATTTTAGAGTTTGGAAGATTTGAGAATTTAGAAGTTGGAAATTCGGAAATTCAGTAATGCGGAAATTTAGGAATCGTAGAATTTAAAATTGATCGTGGGTAAAATTGCCAATTTTGAAATTTGTGTAATTGACAGATTAAAATTTTGGAAATTCTTTGGAACAATAAGAAATAATCAAGTATTTTGAAATAATAAAAAATATTATTTATGGAGGCGTTTATTTAGAGAGCGAAGCAAATCCATCTGGCCATAGTGAACACCTAATTTTTTCTAAGTCAATACTTTAAATACTATTCGATAATAAATATACATTTTCTAACAGCACAAAATACAAAAACTTTGTGTATTAATGCTTATCAATATTTTTATATTTATTGAAATGCAAACACTTAGGTATCCCGCGATAACAAAAAGTCAATTTGTCACGCTTTTACAATAAACAGTTCTTTTGTTACATAAAATTGGTTGTTTATTTAAGACGATCGAATAGGATAGATGTATCGATTAACATGTATAAGTAAGAGTATATACAAAAGAAGTACACGAAGAATAGGAAGAAACAAAGCATTTTGAATGAAATGTATTTATTATTGAGTAAGAGTCAGAATAAGAAACAACAAAAATGTTACTTTGTTATAAATATTTATCAAAGTATACGCATTATTCTATTGATAATTTTGATAGAAATTCTCATGCAAAATGTGGAGGAATGCTTGTTGAACTATTGATTCAAGACAACTGAAAATATTTGTACTGTTAATAAAAAAGTCAATTGAAAATAGTATATTTTCAGTATAAAATATATAAAACATGTATTATTATTATTATTATTTTTATTATTGCGTGAAATATGTAAAACGGTCCGATGTAGTATGAAAAGAATCAATTCAATAGCTATAAACCATTTTGTTTTTATTTCTCAGTGAATTCCGTAATTCCGCGAAATTTTTAAGCTTGTTCATAATACAAAGCCTTAAAACGTGAATGTATGCCATAACATATTCAAGCTTTAAAAATGAAGCACGTGTCGTATGTTATCACCCACATGATTATATATTTTATTTGTATGAAATTATTTACCACAAAATGACAGCATTTTAAACAAAATCGTCACGTTTCACGGGAGTTAGGTTAAATTGCAAGAATGAAAGACCCTGTAATAGTATAATTAAAAAATTGTAATTAATATCTCACAAATTATAATTAATATCTGCAACGATTAAAGAAGATCCATTACATAAAAGACAACATCAATTTTTGTTTCATTAAATGCATCTGACATTTGTTATTTAAAAAGATTTCTTTACGAAAAAGAACCTTTTAATAACAAATATCGATTTTAGTAGTATGAAATGTGGGTAGTAGTAGTTTTTAATATATGATTGTTGCAATCAATATAACTTCCATAATTAGAACACATGTCCTAATTATTTGTTGTAAGGATGTTGAAGATTCATAATGTAATATCATTAATCTTCAAGGACGCAGCTCAAACGTATAATCGATTCAACTTATTTAACCAAACTTCGCTGATACCGTCAACGTTTCATATCAAATATGACCAAATAGTTTTAGAAAATGTGCAATTTTTTAAATTTGGTCATTCGGTAATTTGGAAACTTGAATATCTTGCAAACTTCACGTTTAGATATTCAAAAATATGGCAGTTTAAAAATTTGAACATATTGAAACCTTCGTAAATTGGAGGCTCTAAAAATTCGAAATCTTTGTAAACTTGAGAACTTCGAAATAAACTCAGAAATAAACATACAGAAATCTTTGTTTGAGAAGTTAGAAATTGGAACATACGGAAATTTGTATAAACTTGGGGATTTAGAAATTGGAACACATAATCAGCTCTTTGCACTCGAAAGGTGACTCACACTCGCCACTTTGTTGTATACAGCAATTCGGAATAGATATTTTCCAACTACACTTATAGTGTTGTGCATATGGTGGACATAATGAAATAGCCAATAGCGGCAACTAACAATAGAGAGATACCATTCTCTAGTGTATGTTAAGCAATCAGAGTATAACAAATTTATTATATTAATCGACTCCCAAGGTGTCATATCCGCTATACAAAATCTGGAAACGAACATACAATAATTCAGAATATTATTGAAAAGAACGCTATACTTAAAAGCACTGGCAAAGATTTATTATACTCTTGGATCCCGGAACACATAGGCATTAAAGGAAACAAAGAAGCAGATTCAGCAGCAAAAAGGGCAAGCACTGCAGCATCCGAAACGCTCCGTATACCTGTGCCTCACCAAGACTTTCAGAAACAGATCTTCAAAGCTGCAAAAGAATTGTGGAACAGAAATTGGAAAACTTCATCATCTACAGCATTACATAAAATTCGTGATAATATATACGATATTAGACCAGCAGTGTTTATGAACCGAACAGATCAAGTGATACTAACTAGATTAAGAATAACCCACACCAAATTAACACACTCCTTTCTTATTACCAAATCGAGCCCAATGATGTGCGATGTGTGCAATATACAAATCTCCATTGATCATATCTTAATGCATTGCCCTAAATACTGCGTCCAAAGGGCAAAATATAACATATTAAACGTAACAAACATGCTACAAACTTGTGCAGGAAAGTTCTTAGCTTCCTGAGAGATATTGGAATCTATCATCAAATGTAATACCTACAGGTTACGACACAGTTTAAAACCTAACGTGATCACTAATAACCTAAAAAGGTGCATGTGACCTTAAGCATTCAAATAAAAAAAAAAAATAGAGGGATAATAACGAAAACCTCATGAAACCTACAGACCAAAAAAATTTTTCTTGAAAAAGTCACTATCTGTTACCAATGAAAATATCTTCGAGTGCAAAGGGTTAGCACACATAAACGGTAAATGTTCGAAGAAAGAAACAACAACCTGACCCGAATGAAAAGAACAAAATCTCGTCGTGGATATTTTGAAGTACCCTGTAGACTTTAACATCAGTATGCATTTGTACTAACCGACACTCAATCCGTGCTTTTATCTGCGCATAAGTTGCCACGCTCTGTCGCCCTTCGTCCTTCTTTCGCAGGGGTCTGTCTCGGCCACGCCATTCCCCTCGATTTGATTTCTTCCAAATTTGCAAATAAAAGTTTACACCGCGAGCGTTCTCTCGCGAGGGCATCATAAAATCGGGATTCAATATCGTAAGGATACGAAAAAGGAGGAATGGGTTTAGCGAACACCAGAAAAGGGTGGCTCGCATCTATGTATGGACGTATACTCGATTTTGAAGCGAGGGTACATCTACTTTATACTTTCTGAAACGTCGCCATGTAAACCCTCGTTATATTCGATCTTTTTGTTAAGTGAAACTAATGCCGATAAACAGATTATCGAGAGATGTCGTTTTTTATTTACTTCTTCTTTCTCGAACGCGTCACTGTTGTTTTCTCGTTTAGTGTAAAGCGTGGCTTAAGGGGTTAGGTGGGTTTGAAAATTTCAGAAAATCGACTTTTTCTGTCTTATTAACCCTTTGACTACTGTTGGCGCCTATTGGCGTCCGAAACATGTTGGCTTCCCGGTACTATTGGCGCCTATTGGTGTCCGACACATGTTGACTTCCCGGTACTATTGGCGCCTATTGGTGTCCAAATCAAATTTCGCTTGTTTTGCCCGTCTTAAAATTTTAGAATTGCTCTTATGGTACTTCCTCAGAAATGCATGTCTAACGAAAAATTTCGCCGTACCCAGTGGACGTCGCGAGTGAATTCGTACCGTACCGTACGGCCAGTGCGTGTCAAAGTCTGCCGTAGTCAAAGGGTTAAATAGTGCAATGTGTCTAGAATATTCTCCCGAAATTTTGAATCGATTAGAGTAAAACTCTAAGAGATAGACCCTTCGGAAGTTCCGGCCGTCAGGCCACGCAGCCTGTCGCGTCGTCCTTCAATCGCGTTTTTCTCGAAACTCTATTTTTGAAGTCGGTGGACATGATTTCTCAAAAAGTTATGAACCGATCTTGTTCAAATTTTGCACACTTCTTCAAAATACTATTATCTAGTACTTGAACGAAGGGTTTTTTTTTCTTTTTATCACAACTTATTTTTCGAGGAAATATGTGGTCAAAATTTAACCAAAACGTGGAATTTTTTGTTCATAACTCCGCTAAAAATTGTAATTTAATTTCTTTTTTTCCTTTGTTCAAGTACGAGCTTTATACATCTGCTGACAAAAAATATTTGGTTTTTTAATTTCTGATGAAGTTATAGTGTCCACGCCGAGAGCACTTTTTTTGAGAGGTCAACGGAAATGGCTGAATTTTCAAAATTTTTAAATAAAAATTTCACAAAGTACTTGTCAAATATGTATCTTTGATCTGCTAAATTATTTGCAATAAATATTTTATTGGATATATTTAAAAAAAAGCAGTAAAAATACGCTTCTTTTAAGCGTCTGAAACCCACCTAACCTCTTAACACGTTGATCGCCACGTCATCTACATAGGGTGACACTTAAATCCCCATATGAATCAATCATTTATTTAGTAAGAATTTGTTCGTTTGCCTAATTGGAAACGTTCGTATTAATTACTTGGACCTATGAATAATAAATAACACGAAATATTGGAAACATAGTTGGTAAGATGTATTAATCATAAAAATACTCGCTAGTCAAATTTTCTATAAAATATAAAAATATATAAATATATATAATAAATATAATAATAAATATATAAAAATATATAAACTTTGCATGTGTTATAAAAACTTCATGACAAAAAGTCAAAACTAAGAACGTTTCATTCTTGCATTAGAATTGTTCTATCGATATTTTATTGTTTGTCTGCGCTATTAACACTAAGAATTTGCGGATAATTGTGCTGTTTTAAGTATGTTAACTTACGCTCTTTATCATTTAATAACTCTTTCTTCTTCTTCCGTATAATAAATTCTTTTCTTTCACCTTAAATACGTTTTTTCTCCTGCAAATCCTACAATAATTATTATCGATATAAATAAATATCAGAACTTGATCATAAGGACACGAAATGTAACTAGTTTTAGCTTTACAAGCAGAGGGCTGAGTCTTGGAATAATCAATGCGTGTAGAAAACTATATCGTTCCATCGTATTACCGTTAAACAAAATTTAACATTACAATGAATTCTGTGTTCTATAAATTATGCTATAAACGGTAAATATGAAATTATTTGTTTCAGTATAAAAATCGAACTTATTTATTTAACACAATAATTTAATTAATTTAAACAATTAAACTCGTTCATCAAATAATTTAATAATTTACAGTAAACTCACTGTATTTAATATTTCTGTACTTTTTGTGTTTGTTTATTTAAATGCAGTTCATTAAGTGAACCTCGGGTTAACCTTTTTCTTACAACTTTGCAACTCTCAACGACTAAACAATCAACATTTATCAGTTTTCAGACGAGTGGGTAGTTTTTTACGGCTCATACCGTTGAACGCAAGAAAAAAAGTGTTCTATCCCCTTTTCGCAGTAGGATAGTTTTATTCTGTCTGATTTACGATATTTCAACGGGCACTTCAGGCCGAAGTCAGGTCGGGAGATCGGTACGAAAGAAGGTAAAGGGCGGTGAAATGATCTCGTTGGTTTAGCAACGTCGATTAGAGGGCTGTTAGAGGGCTCGTAGGGCAAATTCTGAGTGGCTACAAAGTAGTGTAACGTTGAAAGGGATACTTCTGTCCTCGCGGGATTTTCTTTTTCCTTCTTTGTTACATGCGTGTAATCCTTTTGAGCGGAACCGTCGCCGCCGACAGCATCGCACTACTCGTCTCGAAAGAAACCGGCAATAGGGATACTAAAGCATTAATTAATAGCACCCGCTTGCTTGAAACGGTATTACGATACCAGCAGAGCTATCCTCTCGGTTTATGGCTACATGACGTTTCGAGGATGTATCCGAACCACCTTCGAGAGATGTTGTAAAACTTTTCGACCGACCCACGGTTGCCTAACCACCAAGCTTTTGGCACGTATTGTATGCCGTTTTACGGGGGGACCTCTATGTAGAAAGCGGAAATTAACGTCTTAGGCACTATGCGCCACTATAGTGGCTTTCGCGGATGTCATCTTTCTGTACGACGCACCTCTATAGTGACTTTCGCGGATGTATTATTAAGTATTAGAATAAATTGTTAAAGTTAAAATGCGTGTATCATATGAGCTGGTTTTTTTGAAAGTGGTATAAGTCCACTTTTTAAAAAAACTAAGTTAACGGTAATTTTAATGAGCTATAGACACCTTCTCTCCATAGATACAATCACAATTTCAATAGAGTTCTATCTTGACATTAAATAAACAAAAACAGTTTTGCTGTACAATTATATCGCACAAATATTTCTTTTGAAAGTGGAATAAGTCCATTCCTAATAACTATAATTAAAACAACTTTCTTATTGCAATTATTATTGTTTCTTTTACAACAATTTTTTTATTTGGAAAAAAGGGAAGACCAAAAAACCTCAGCAAAATTAATATGTTACACTTTATAAAACTTCAAGCAGCATAACAAGAGAGAAATATAACGATATGATAAGTTTATTACCTCATACACCGCCTATTCACCATAAATACTTCAATATGCTAACTGTAAAAGAAAACTAAGTTTAAAATATCTTTTTTTTATTTCAAGATCTTAACGAAGTAATTTTCATTTTTATATTTTTAATATAACTGAAATGAGCTCTTAATAAATTTGGTTATTCGTGTATTTAAATGTCTTCATTTTAACTATTACTTTTTACATAAAAATTCATTTCAGTAAAGCTTTTATGTCTATAAAAATATGGACTTAAATTTGCTCCTGTTTTTATTTCTTCTAATATGTTATTTTTGAAAGTCCATGTGGAGCTAAAAAAATCAGTTATTTTTTCAAATAATTTTAGTAATTATTCCATAATAAAATTTAAAAGGTGTATAGTGTAAAAAACCTCACTCGAATTGATTAAAGTTGGCCAATATTTTTAAATTGATTCAAACGCAAACCCTTAAATATCTCAATATATGAAAAAATGGACTTATACCACTTTCAAAAAAACCAGCTCATATCTTGCGATTCATATATCGCGCTCCGATTGGTCGGTGTTTTTCGTTAATAATTTAAAAATGAAACCTCATACGACATTTTTGCAAATGAAAAAGTTGTTCAGAATGACCCCCCCCCCCATGACCTCCCATTTCCGGTTCCTTCAACACTTTTGTGACACCCTGTATAAATCAATTCCGCATTCAACAGCGGACAACCAATTTCCAAACGCTACTTTGATCATTTTTTATTGTCAACGAAATATCTCACATTGTTGCCGATTCGCTTTACGACTTAGGTCGTAAGTAGTAGTTTAGTTTCCGACATATTAGAATGTTCCATATTAGCTGCAGTTACCCTCAGTCGCGAAAGATTTCTAGTGGCGCGATGGTTGCGGCTAAACGTTGATGAAATTAAATTTTACCGTGCTCCTTAAAGCAATCGCCAGTTGAAAGGATCAGCCGGTGTTCTCGCGCAAAATTAGTCACTAAAATTAGGGTTAAGATGCGCTTTAATATCTATAGGCAGCTGCTTACGGGACGCCTCGTTACCGAGCGTAGTCGCACTTGAGGCGCAGTTAAGGGGAGGATAATAATAAGGACAAGACTAAAGGATATTACTAACTACAACCAGATTCTACCCGAACCCTGATATCTTGTCCCTCCTACGGGTTAACTACACTGGCTGGATTTTAGCTAATTGTTTACTGCCAACACCCTGTCGACGAGTAATGAAAATGCCTTTTATCCTAAACGTTTGGTATGGTGGAGGGCGTGAACGTAAATTCGTAATGTAGTAAATGAGTATACGTGTACAGGATGCTCGGTAACTGCTGGGGCAAGCGAAAATGCAGTGATTTTACGTGAAGAAATAAGTTGAAAATGTACAGTCTGTTCCACAAGAGCGTAGACGCGATTTCTGCGAAATTTGATGCGCAATACAGCAAAAATTGTGCCAGTCCAAACATACAATGTCTCCTCTAATACGCAATAGCCCCAATTCTCTTAGTATCATTTTTGTCACTGAGAAGTTCAAGTCATTTCGTGATGAGTGCCGTATCAGCTAAACGATTCGAGGTGTTTTCGATGGAAAACAGCGAATGGTGTCAACGTGTTGGATTGGCCATCTCAGTCCGCCGATACCAATCCAATCGAAAATGTTTGGTCTCTCATGAAGAACAAACTCCGAGGAAAGCGTATTTTAAAATTGAAGACGCTAGTTCGCCGTATTCGAGAAATATGGAGATCTCTTCCTGTCCCATACGCTGCAAAGTTGGTTGGAAGTATGCCCAGACGTTGTGAAGCAATAATCGCTAATGCTGGTGATTGGACACATTATTAAGCAAGTGCATGTTAGTTCTTTAAATGTACTTTCGACCAATACAACCTTTTTTATAGAAAACATTTATTTGCATTCAGATATCGCGCCTACGCTCTTCTGGAACAGACTGTAGAATGAAGATTGCTCATAGGAATCTTTGTTTTTGGGGAAATCGACTTTGAATTTTTGATTGGTATACGTGCGTTTGGTCGTGTTTCATTATAAAAAATTTCACCGTGGAACATTGTCTTGATGGATATTATCACGGTTTCAGTTTGTTTTAATCGTAACGGAAAATAACACGTAATGAAGGAACACTGTTTTTAATTTCTACATAAATTTTCTAATTTACAAACTGGACTATTTAAATTTGTATAATTAAAATAATTTTTATAAACAAATTTCGGCAGTTTCAAATTCACGATTTTCTACTTGCAATAATTCTGAATTTCCTATGTTTCAATTATGCAAATTTTCTATTTCTCGGTATTCAAAATTTCCTAAGTTACAAATTTAAAAGTTTCCAAAATTTACAAGTATTCTACTTCCCTATATGTATACAGGGTAGCTGGAATGAACTGTTACGACTTCACACCGCTGCAGCAGATGCACTTTTAAATATTTTCTTTTATCCAAGGAATAAAAATAATCGAGAAACATTCAAGAAAATGATTTAATGCTCATTGCTCGATATAACCTTCCTTTGCACGAATAATTTCATTCAAACAGTGAGAGAATGAATCGCACGTTGCCCGTATGTGGGATTGTGAATAAAAAAATAAAACAAACTTCGATGTTTTATTACATTGACCTTGGCCTCCAAAATAGCCCAAATACATTACATTCAATCATTAAATAGATTACATTCAAATTCTGGCGCTCACGAACGATAATTGCAACTGATGTTCCAGCTAAATATAAAGCAATTACCGTATTACGCTTCAAATCCATCACTATAACCTTACTTTGAGATGTAGTATACGAAAACGCTTCTTTACGCCTATAAACAATTGAATGAACTATCAATATGGCAACTTTCAGATAGATTGCGTGAGTGGATCGGCAGACGCATCAGTATGAACTTACAATTAGTAACAGATCATTCCAGCCACCCTGTACTAGTATACAATATGCTAATCCTCCTAATAGTATTTCATACTATTATAAACAATCTCTTACGAATATATCGTAAATAAAGTAATTTAAGTGTTTTATAAAGACGAGGGTAAACTGCATTCTAATTCCCCAAACAAATTTGCATAATCGCCCAACGAATTTGTATCATCAATATTTTTGTTCGACAAACTGAATGCGCTTCAAGGTCGAGTCTCGAGCGGGTTACAGGCTATTAACATAGAGGCGAAAGATAATGAAGTGCGATTGACAAAATAAAAAATGTAAAAGGAATACCGAACAAACGAATATGAATGTTATATGAATATTACCAACGTTTCGTCGGCAATGGAGCTATCTTTATTAGAAATCAGAAGACGCGCTAATTACAAGGGCGTTTGAAAACGGCTCACAAGAGCACCAAATAGTATGAAGTATAGCAAACCGAGCCATAAGTGGTTAAAAACTCTCAATTATGGATCAACTCGCGCATATAAATCAGCTTTATGAGATATGTACCTGGCATGATACCATCGGTGCTCTTAATAAAGAAGACTGGTTTTGCATCTTCCGCAATGAAGTACTCGTTGCGATGCAGAAATGAAAGAGAGAAATTTTAATTAATACACCATTTACTAAATAAAACTAAATGTCTTAATTAGTCATTAGTGAAACATATTTCACTACTCCCTATATTGCTTGTATTTGTTTTTGTTTTATGAATAGTTTCAGATTTTCAAATTTTTAAAAATTGGAATTATTGAATTTGCAAGTTTTTCTATTTGGATGATTGGAATTTTGGGATAGTAAGACTTTTCAGTTTTTAAGGTTATCGCGTTTAGAAATTATCTGATTTTGGAATTTGAGAATTTTTAATGTAACATATTAATTTAATAGGAATTATTTTTATATGCGATCTGTTAGTAATTATTTTTATTTAATTAAGGTATTTATATAGTTAGTGATGAAAATTAAACTTTTTAAAAGTAATGTAAGTATATAATCATTTAGTAACTTTTGTGATTGCGTTAATTAAATTGAGATTTAATAATTTTAAATATTACAGAATCAAAAAGGCAAAATTTATATATTTCTTTTTTATGTCTAAATATAATTAATAAATTAATTTCGAGGTTGCGTGTTAATCAATTTTAATAATATCTAACTTTTTTAAAGTAAATTTTCATTATATATATTTGTATAATAGAAGATTTTACAATTTGAATATTTGAGAATTTAGGAATTTAGAAATCGGAGAGTTAGACAATTTTTGTATTGAGAATTTGGAAATGTGGAGATTTGGAAATTAGGGAACTAAAGGATTTGGTTATTTATATATTTGGGAAGTTTTAATTCTTGAAAACTTGATATTTTAAATTTAGTAATTTAGGAATTGGAAAATTCCTAAAGATTAAGATAATTAGAAGGTTTGGAGTTGCAAATTTGTTGATTCAAATATTTAAAAATTTGCAGACTAATACACGTAGGAGTTTGAATATTTAAAGATTTATATCATAGATTCCAAAGAATAATTTACAAATTTTTTTTGGTTTCATTTGAAGCTAATATATTAACTATAGATACAAAAATGAATTGTGTGGAGAAACACTTAGTATTTCAAATAGAGTTATAATAAGAACAAGACAGATATTTTTCTACGAGCGTTTAATAGCAACGCTTCACTTCATGTGTTTCAATTAAAGTACATATATTATATATATGTATATGTATGCAATACGCATATAAAAATACAATTTTTCTAAAATTAAACTCAAACGAAAATTAAATCAAAAACTAAAACTACAGCGATGAATGACACAATTACTTCACAATACCATAGAAAAACTAATAAACTCTCTATATTGCAATCTCTCAGCAATAATGAGAAGTAAAAAATAAAGAGTGAAAGTTTCATTTAATTATCACCCATTTTCAATAATTTTCAAATATTAATTTTTAGAAACTTGATGTATATTCGTAACAAAAAACCAACAAATTTTCAAAATAATACGCGCTCTTTAAGTACATATATCCAATCCTGTTTTTACGCGGACTTCTTTCACACAATTTTGATTTAACACGTGTTACAACAAAATTTAATTCTCTATTTACACTACTTATTTTTATGTATCGTGATCGACCCAAATTCCAAGAAGACAATTTTGCTGATCCTAACGAAGAATGAGCTGGGAGGTTTCAATGTGATCTAAAGTCATTAATTAAGTCATTAACGTCTTCTTACGGAGAATTATGAAATGGCCTGGTCAAGATACAAACACATTGATTACTTACTGAATTCGTTCTCAAGTCACATCATGTAAGAAAGTAACATCGATTAAAATATTTTTACATGTAACTCATATTATTTTGTCTAACTTTTGTGTTCACGAATTAGTGACATGTTTTGTTCTTTAAAATGATTCTTTACTTTGTACAATACACGTGCAATATAAAATGTTTGACATTCTAACGCGGAAACTCATGATTTATTTTATTATTTTTGCTGATTTCAAAGAACTGACATCGCTCCTCTATTTTTCGATAGATGCAATATATTTTTTTACTCGTATTCTTCGGCAAAGTATTACAAACAGAATTAGGTGTATACGAAATGTCAGCACGCGTGTCATCAGCATTGGTCTGCATAAGCGACATTAACTCTCTAAAATCAAATATGTGCCTTTAAATAAATCGAGGTATTGAATCGCACCTGAAACCGCATTGTACAACGTTTCGTGAACAGAACAGTGGCAACCATAGAAACCAAATTAAAAACCGCAATAGCATGTCCTTACAAAAGATTAAAAGTAGCCACAAAAAAGAATACCTGCCACACGTCTTGAAACTTAAGATACTTCGACCACATCTTCTTGAAACTTAACACGTATCGTTATATTCTTGAGAGTCGAAGAAAGAAAATGAGCCAAGATGTAGATGTAATGCTCGTTGTGAAATACGTTTCATAATAGAGAAACTATGATATTATTAGTTACTTGATCTGCACAGAATTCTACATGTTGTATTCACGCGAAACTTATATTTATTCTTACTTATTCATACACAGTGTGACACTTTTTCACGCTCAAATTCCACCAACATATTCCGTACACACAAATAAGAAAATTATGTTACACTAACATAGTTTTTCGTTTTATTTAAAAGTTATAAATACAAAACGACTTTGGATCGTTTCATTTTTCGACATACAGTGTGTCTCGGTTTTTTACGTAAAACTTTGCCATCTTCTATAAATGAAGATGACAAAAGGTGGTGTATAAACATAAGCTATGTTTTATTGAAAGATTGCAAGGAATATATTAAATGATAATGGTTTTCTAGTTCCACATTACATAAAAGCGATTATAAGTCTCCATATTTTTGTTAATAATTTTTAATAACGCATTCGAGAGACTATGTTCATATAAACATTTTTTTTTTATTTTCACTTATACAATATACTAGTAATTAGGACAAAACTATATGCAATTATTGAGCAAAATAATCCGTTGACGTTTCGTATTTTTGTGAGAACTTTTTAATAGCGTCGATATGACGCTCTAACTTTATTTTTAAGAATGGAATATGTTAAACTTTGATGACAGAAAATTGGGAGCCACTGAATATTCAAAAAGCATTAAGCAGAGCTATTATAAATGTGGAAATATAGAAAGTTGTGGAGTTGAATACAAGGAAATTCTGAAACTTGAGTTTATGGAAATTGAAAAACTGAAATATTTGGAAATTCAGGAATTAAGAGAGCTTGAGGATGAAGAATTTGAAACGTTTGCAATTTAAGCGTTTGAGAATTTGTGATTTAAACATATTTTCTTATTTTCATTTATAGAATACAGCAGTAAAATTATTAGGACTTAAGTATTTGTTAGGAATTTATTAAAAAGTGTTTGAAAACTTGTATTCATATGACATTCTTGTTTATCTTTCCGGTGTAATAAAGATTTAATTTTATTTTACGGTTAAAGTTTGGCAGGGAAAAATGGCTCACCTTGTATTTGATGTATAATTATAATTATAATATATAATATGTGTTTTATTGTAACACCTATATGTATATGTATGCACTACGCATATAAAAATACAATATTTCTGAAATTAAACTGAAACGAAAATTAAATCAAAAACTAAAGTTACAGCGATGAATGACACAATGACTTCATAATAGCATAGGAAAACTAATAAACTTTCTATATTGCAATCTCTCAGCAATAATGAGAAATAAAAAAATATTTTAAATTTTGGTCTGACTAAAAAATAACGTTACGTTACGTTTTCGTTATTTCGTGGGTAATTTTGTATAGCTTCGCTTATCTACGGTTATTCAGGATATTTCTGAAAATTCCAGAATTTTATCATGCAGCTGTTTGGAAATTTAAAAATTTAAATGGTTTTACATTTGACAACGGTTTTATATTTTTTATAATTTGTGATCTAAAAATGAGGAAAATTGAAATTTTCACTCTACACGTCTGTAGACTTGAGAAGATAAAAAGTTTAACCCTTTGTGGTCCTTAATTTCTTTTACCTAACAGCTCTTTAATTAAATTACAAAATAGATGAAGAAGTGGGTTTACAATAAGATGTACTCTAATAATGCAGATTGCGTAACAAATATATTTCTAATTTGTTTCAAATGGCAAAGAAATGAAAATGCCTTAAATCAACCTATTTATCAGAATTATTTCCACAAACAAAGAGAAACACCATGTCGAGCCACACTCGACATAGGACCGCAAAGGGTTAAGACTTTGGTAACTCGAAAAGATGAAAATTTATGTTTTCGAGTAATTGTGAAGTGAATTGTGGGATTTGGAGATTTGAAAATTTCATAATTCAATATGTTGACGTTTAAGAAATTGCTGTATTTGTCAACTTGTAAACTCAGAAATTTTAGTTTGTGCTGTTAGAAAATTCTAAAATGATTTGAAGGCACTGAGTAATTTCTAAATCTAAAAATTAATAAATTTGGGAAACTTGGAAAGTTTTAAAGTTTGAAAAGCCGAATAAGCATGGTAAAAGTGCCCCAAGCCCTTTTGAACGACCTCATACCATTCGACAGGTTGTCCAAAGAAATCCCTTTCCCTAGAGTTTTAATCCCCTATCAGCATGTTACCGCGTGAAAATTGTTTTTCGCTTTTGCTTAATATCTCCTGGTCTACTTGACAGAAAATTATGGAAAAATTATCGTTATTTCACAATATTAAGTATGTTAATTTAAATTTTATCCATTTTGGAAGCGATGATCATCCAGGATGTGACTTTGCATATGAAAAATGAAGAAATATAAATTAATAATTTTTTAACTATAATGCACTTTTTCAAAAAATCTGAAAAAATTACATATTAATGGCTGGAATATTGTGCTACAAGTACAAAAATATGAACATGTTCACGTACGTAAATAAGGCAATATAAATGTTTTTTTCAATTTTTTTTACTATGTTCCACCATTTCAAAATATCTGACGAAATTAGAGGTTACTAATTATAATAAGAGCTTTCTACTGCATAAACAAAAATATAGTCACTCGAAAACTTGTATAAAAAATCGGCCATTAAAAGTTTTTCGTATGTTTTAAAAATTGAATTTGCAACAAAAAATTCCTAAAATATAATGATGATAACGGTGATTTTTTTCATAATTTACTGTGAACTGGAACGAGAGAGATTAAACAAAAATTAAAAAGTGATTTTCACCACGTAACTACTCTAAAAATTCGAATATTTGAAATTTGGGAAATTGAAAATTTGTAAAATCTAAGAATTCCCAATTCTTTAATTTAAAAATCCCATACTTGCTAGTTTCAAACATTCATGTTCAAAATGTTCTACATTTAGAAACTTACCAATCTAAAAATTTAGAAATATGAACGTTGCAAATTTTCAACTCTAGTAATTAATTACCCGCTATCATTCTTTGCGATCTCATTTTTATGCGCAAATAAATTATTCTTGCAAATATATTGCATCGTTTAAAATTTCAAATAAATGAAGATAATAAAAAGACCAACCTGTCTCTTAGGGTTTTGTATAATAATGTGTAAATTGTGCATATGGAACAATATTCGCATGTATTAAAAGAAAGATAATTAAAATTTAATCTACGATAAATTATTTTCAGTTTTGAAGCATTTCACAAGTACGTGTGTACTATTCTTCGACCAATCGAATGTTCGGATTGTTTGATCCACCAGAACAAACCATTTACATTATAATCGTAGCATTTCGCGTCAGTAAGTAGATTATGCTAATGACCATGTACCATATACCACAAATAGAATGATTTACTTGATCCACAAAATACTATTTCATTGCTATTATCACACTTTCCCTTTTTTATTATTTAGAGTAAATGTTTATATGCAATGATATTTAACATTTATAGTTTTGATAAACTTAACGTGTTTGTAAATTTGAACTATATATCTAATCGTTGTGTTTAGATATTGGTGTTAGTTTTTTTTTGGGAAGTATTTAACATGGAAAGAAAAAGACGATAGCTAGTGATTATATGAGAGTGATGATAAGTAGACCATGAAATTTTTAATTAAAGAAAGATTTATAGTTACATATACTTACTTTGGAAATTTGTACATTTGATAATTTAGGAATTTGTACATTTGATAATTTAGGAATTTAGACAATTGTAAATTTAAGGAATTAGGCATTTGAAAATTTGGCGGTTTGGAAATTTGTACATTTGATGATTTAGGAATTTGGACAATTGTAAATTTAGGAATTAGGAATTTGAAAATTTGGCGGTTTGAAAATTTGTACATTTGATAATTTAGGAATTTCGACAATTGTAAATTTAAGGAATTAGGCATTTGAAAATTTGGCGGTTTGGAAATTTGTACATTTCATAATTTAGGAATTTAGACAATTGTAAATTTAAGGAACTAGGAATTGGAAAATTTGGCGGTTTGGAAATTTGTACATTGGATAATTTAGGAATTTGGACAATTGTAAATTTAAAGAATTAGGAATTTGAAAATTTGTACATTTGATAATTTAGGAATTTAGACAATTGTAAATTTAAGGAATTAGGAATTTGAAAATTTAGCGGTTTGGAAATTTGTACATTTGATAATTTAGGAATTTAGACAATTGTAAATTTAAGGAACTAGGAATTGGAAAATTTGGCGGTTTGGAAATTTTAAGGATATGGGGCTTTTAGTAATTTGAATATTTAAAATTTAGAAATTTCAAAATTTGGTACTGAAAATTATAAAGATCTACAAATTCCGGTATTTAAAAGCTTAGAATGTTGAAAATTTGACAATTTGGAAAATTTGGAAATGTGGGAATTTAGCAATTTTTAAATTCGACAGTTTTAGAATTTGGAAGTATCGAAAATTTAGGAATGTGGAAATTGGATGTTGAAAATTTTTAGAATTTTGGAGATCTGCAAATTGTGACATTTCAAAATTTAAGATCTTGAAAATGTGACAGATTGTGGAATGTCTAAATGTAAGAATTTATTAGTTTTGTAATTTCAGGATTTCAAAATTTATTAATAACAAAAATTTGGGGGTTTGGAGATTTTTAAATATAAAAATATGAAATTCTCAAACCTACAAGCTTACAAATTTATCAATTTAAAAAATTAAAAACTTGGAAATTCAGTAATTTAAAAAAGTATTTCAGCTCGCTACAAGGATAAATACGGAAATTTAGAATATCGATGTTCCAAATTAAAAAATTAGCTACCCACCAATGCCCGTGAATGTGTACCATTTAGCCGGCCATGCAGCTTGTTTCAGTTGCTCATTACTATTACGGAAGTTTAAGATTATCAAGATCCAACGTGAAGGATGTACTTTGCGCATATTGTATTTATATTACACATAAAATAAGTTCCATAAATAACAAAGGCTTATGTATTTGAAATGGTACGTTGAACGATAAACGTTGCCTTTTACTTCGAAAGTTTCTCGACACGACCAGATGAGGGAATTATTCGTTTCTTCTGATACATAGTTGAGTCGGGTAATTCAAAATTATATTGATTTTCGTGGACGTAAAAAGCACAGCGATTCGTATCCATAAAACGTACGCGTAAAACCACAAACGTTGATCCTGAATAACATTCTGCGCGTTTAATCGAATCTGTATGTTAATTAATAGCGGGGACTTTGATCGGAATTATGTGCATACCTCTTCAATTTCATATCCCATCTTCCCCGTTTTATGTTTGATATGTGCCCAATTATACTGTATTACAATAATGCAAACGAAAAACTTATTTTGTTGCAAATTTACATTTATGATAGCAATTTTAGCTATACTTCACGTTCCGCATATTAATGCGTCGTCGTTAATATATTGTTCCCATGCACTTGTTTCCGTTTTGCCGCTGGAATTTAAATAGCTTTCTCACCAGGTCGAAAATTAATTTTTTAAGGACATTTTTCATTACCTTCTCTTATGTTTCTTTGTTATTTCGTCATTTTATAATTCCATAAGTTACGTAATTTTTTTTTTGTTTACATTTTTTCAGTCTTTTATTGCTATTATTTAAGTCTTTGATTAGTGATAATTGGTTGTGAAATAACACGCTCATTATCGAGAATGAAAATTGTGGATTTTAATTTGTAATATTACCACAGCGGTACTTTATACAAAATAATATTCATTGGTTGCTTTGTTTTTTAATTATACCAGTATCTATATTCAATTTGCGATCACCAATAACCTCACGATATTCGACGTGTTAAACATAATAAGAGGAACAATGTTAAAACAAATTCGAGGCTGTTTTAAAATACCCAGCACCTTTACATTTTTCAAAATATCAATAATAAACTAAAATATCAATATCAAAATAGCATATTTTGCGAAGAATGATTTTTATATAAAATCAAATTTTTGTGATTTGAGTATGTATTATTATTGAAATGTTGGAAGGAAATGTCTAACAAAGTGTTAGTCATTTGTGTATACATATACAATCTAGAATCTATCTTATATAATCTATATAATAAACAAAATGTAATAATGTTTTATTAACATATACATGAATGAAAGTAGACATCATAAGTGAATATAAAGACACTTAATGAAGATATTAGTAAATAAACCTTGTTACAAATGAAAAATGTTAAAATTCAATTAATTCTGTAGAATACAAAATTTTATTTTATATGTTTTATTTATTATTCCGCAAACATTCACCCTTTATTCGGTTGTACAGCCAATTTTTGAAACACCATGTATTTCACATATATACAGTCGTGGACAAAATTAAGTGGACAGGTATCATAAATAACAAAAGGTTAATTTAATTCAACTAATAATGCCTATAAATCAAAACTTTCTTACACAATTATATACATTAAATAAATAAATTGTATATTAAATAAATGATTTTTTCCAGTCTGCAAAAACATTTCACGTTCTAAATATAAATTTATTTAAAACATTGTAATAAAACAAAAAATTTGTTTACATTTCTGCAATGTCAACTTAATTTTGTTCACGACTGTACATGAATGATTCCAGAAAAAGGGACACATAAACGTATCGAAAATTTTTATTTCATAGTGTGTTATTTTATATAACATATTTGTAATAATATAAAACGAAGAGAGCAAATGTAACTCAATGTTATTAGGAAACACTTTGAAAAAGACACAATAATTTCTTTCTTGAAGCGTGAAATTATTCTACGCCAATGCGAGAGGCTCGGGGTGCACAGAAAACGAGGCAGGTGTTCGGAAACCGGAAGCCTTTAGATACGCCGCTGCATTCTGTTCGATGTACCGATAAATTCGAAATCTGACTTTTGACTGTATAATCCTGCCTTGGCTCCTTTCATGTCACTGGGAAAGTCCTCGTGAACGGATTTACTGAATAACCTATCTTGAATGAAACGCGCCGTCCTTGTACTTTTCTACAAACTCCGGCGAAGGTTGAATGGACATCCTTCTTCCATTCATTTTTTATCAATTTGTATTAACTTACGTTCTACCACAGAAATATTTCAGATTAACACTAAACCTCCGGTATGTAATTTACATTTACTTTGAAACTAAAAACGAAATCGAATAATAAATAATTTTAGAATTTTTGAGCCTTTGGAATTTGGAAGAATTGTAAATATTTTATGAATTTTAGGAATTTGAAGAATTTGAAGAACTCGTAGAATTTTAAGCGTTAAGGAATTCTTAGAATATTAAGCATTTTAGGAAACTTCGAAATCTTCAGAATTTTAACAGCTTTAAGAATTTTCGACATTATTTAAAACTTTGGAAATTATAGTGTTTAACAAATTAATTGTTAGAGGATTTAATTGTTCTAGAATTTTGAAATTTGTTCTATAAGCTTGAGAATTTGAAAATCTGTGAATGCGAGAATTTCAAAATTTCAGTATGTGGGATTTTGGAAATTGAGCAATTCAAAATTGAGTTTAGAATTTAGAAAATTTGGGATTTATAGAAATTCAAAATGGAAAAACGTGGAATTTGAAAGAACCAACATTTGGAAATTTGCACATTCCAAATTTGGAAACCGGACAGCTTTGGAATTTGGACATTTTTGAATACATGAAAAAGTTGAAAATTAATTGGGATGCGTGTGACGTTAAACACAGAAAATGGAAAAATACAAAATTGATTAAAATTTGAAACTGTTCCCATGAGTTTGCGTGTTATCATTTTCTTCTTCTTTTCGTACGCCATTCTGAATAATTTATGCGGCTTTACAATGTCAGAAAAGCGATCAAAAGTGTATCACAACAGAACATGGCACGTGTTATGTGAATACGGAAGAACAAAAGAACAATTAGATGCAAAACGCGATAAGAGTCAGAAGGCGACGCTGTAATGTACTATAAATATACTATACTAATTCGTAGATCGGCAACAAGAGATTAGTTTAAATTCTCTATTATTTAATAAATGTGAAACAACTTTCCCATTTAACGCTAGATTTACGGACGATTAATAACCACTTACATTCAAATTAAAACTAAGGTATAAAAATAAGTACATAATGAACAATACGTAAACTAACGCATGCAATGATTCTTTATTTCGACAAAGGATAACTTACATTTTGATAGCAGCTTCTTATTAATTTTCGTAATTTAAAATACGAAATCTAAGATCCGCCATTTTTACAGGTTCCGTAAATCTAGTGTTAAAATATGAACGAACAGACAAATAAATTTTTTATCTGAAAAACCAATACAGACATCAAGATGTGAAATTAAAAATGAAACTGAAAAATAAGTAAACAAACGATAAAACATATTAATGTACACACGAATTATTTGTCTTGATGAAAGTCGACACAGAGTTTAAAATTTTTAATTAAAAATGATACTTGAAAAAATGTAAACAAACGATAAAACATAAATTAATGTCAATTATTTACATTGATATAAGTCAACATGGATTTCATGATTTGAAATTAGAAACGAGGTTGAAAAATAAAACAAATTAATTTACATATTGATTCTTTACCGTGATGAAAATAAATACACGTTTCAAGAAAACCATCTATCACGAACATGTTACGTTGTACTGAGCAACGCAAACAGGAAACACGTACCGTGATTGTAAACATTGTCTGCACAGCACGTAAATGTTATTCTCTTAAAAGAAAAACAAATATTATTGACTTGATCGAAACGATATTTCAATAAAAAGAATTTTACTTTTTCGGGTGCAATATTGTTGAAATCCTCATTTTGTCAGGGACATGAGTAGCTATTGTCTTCTGCTTATCGAAACACGTGGATAATGTGTCTTGACATTTCAGTTCCTTAAATGCGTAATTGATTGCTTGCACTAATTGGTCCTCACTTTCGATATTATTTCGAGAGGCAAGATAAACAGTAGTTTCAAATCTATACGAACGAACTCATTAATAATGATGACTTTAAATAATAAATAATACGATTCTAATATTCTACAGGGTGGCTGGAATGATCTGTTACTAAGTTCATACTGATACGTCCGTCGATCAGCTCACGCAATCCATCTGACAGTTGCCATATTGATAGTTCATTCAATTGTTTATAGGCTTGCAGAAGCATTTTCGTATACTACATCTCCAAGTAAGGTTATAGCGATGGATTTGAAGCGTAATTCTGTAATTGCTTTATATTTAGCTGGAACATCAGTTCCAGTTATCGTTCGTGAGCTCCAGCATTTGAATGTAATCTATTTAATGATCGAATGTAATGTATTTGGGCTATTTTGAAGGCCAAGGTCAATGTAATAAAACATCGAAGTTTGGACGCTTTAAAATCAGCACTTGTCCGGGAATGGAAGAAGATTCTACAATCTCACGTACGGGCATGGTGCGATTTATTCTTTCACCGTTTGAATGAAATTATTCGTGCAAAGGGAGGCTATATGGAGCAATGAGCATTAAATCATTTTCTTGAATGTTTCTCGACTATTTTTTTCACTTGGATAAAACAAAATATTAAAAAGTCTATCTGCTGCAGCGGTGTGAAGTTGTAACAGTTCATTCCAGCCACCCTGTATATTCGTATTGTATACACTGTCACCCTCTGAACTTAAAACATCCTTATGGTATACAGTCGTGGACAAAATTAAGTGGACAGGTATCATAAATAACAAAAGGTTAATTTAATTTAACTAAGAATGCCTATAAATCAAAACTTTATTGTACAATTATATACATTAAAAAAAATATTTTTTCAAGTCTATAAAACATTTCACGCTCTAAATTTAAAGTTTATTTAAAACATTGTAGTAAAACAAAAATTTTTTACATTTCAGCAATGTCCACTTAATTTTGACCATGAGTGTACATTTTCTTTAATATATTTTCGTAAATAAAGCTACATGAATAAGATATGTAAGATAGTAAGATATGTGTAAGCTAAAGGCCAGAATCGTTTGCTCATATCGTATCCAATAACCTATCGTTTAACCCCTTGCACTATGTTTCATTCGACAAATGCGTCAAACATAACGAAGTATTCGGTGCTACAACTATAAGACGACTGACGAAAGTTGGAATATCGAGACTATTTTGCATTCTGCGACCCTCAACTGTGCAAATGAAAATTATACTGAAATTAAACATTCAACCGTGTTAAAAATATAAACGTACTTTACCGTATTTGAACTTCGAGTGCGTCACGAGTATAACTCGTTATTATAGCACAAAGGGTTAAAAATCGTACATTTAATCCTTTACACTCGAAAGGTGACTCACACTCACCACATTGTTTAATACAGCAATTCGAAATAGATATTTTCTGACTACACCAATAGTGTTGTACAAATGATGAATATAATGCAACATCTAATAGTGGCAACTAACAATAAAGAGATAATATCGAAAGCTTCATCAAACCTTTGGACCAGAAAATTTTTCTTGGAAGAGTTACTATCTGCTACGAATGAAAATATCTTCGAGTGCAAAAGGTTAAGTCAAACTGTGACGAAACACAATAAATCTCTACGTTGCTAGACACAAAATATTGTCGCAACACAGAAACTCAGTGAGCTTTCAAACTCGATTTTCTTCAGAGCCAAGCTGTAATTAAAAAAATACTATTCTATATTTTTTTGAACTGCATAATGCCCATTTCTACGTGTTACTCAGTATGTACTCAGCATCCCTATAAGTCACCAGCTGACTAACTGCTCGACTGTCTGACAGAGTGACTGACTGACTCCCTCGTGCTAACCGGCGTGGCACAAAAGACCAGCTTTATACGAGCCTACAGATTAGTGGACTTATATACAAAGTCATTCGTGTTGAGCAAAGAGCCAAATACCCCTGGTCAACTCTCCCCGCCCCTCTATCATCATTGTTCACACCTATTGCATGTTCGAAACCGGGTGTTCGTCACGTACCGGAACCCTCTGTCACGGAAACCACCCGGTAATCTTGCTAATACAGATGTCAGTGGCGTATACACGGATACGAGAATACCTTTCTTCCCTTTCAACGCTTCTCTGCCTTCATTTTCTCCCCTCCGTGTACGTTCTTTGCTCTTTAACACTTGTTCAGTCGTTTGTAATTAACAGTTTTATATTTATGGCTACTTTGGAATACATGTAGCAGTCTGTTTCAGCGGAAATTCATTTAATTGGCACACCCTGACAAAATAATTTATTGCTCGGTATTTAAGATACGGAAATATGACACCTTCGAGTTTTGAGCATCGAGCGTTTGAGAATTTGAGGATTTGGAAATTCGAGAATTTGGGAGCTTATGGATTTGAAGATTTATAAATCTGGACAATTTTACAGTCGTGGACAAAATTAAGTAGACAGGTATCATAAACAACAAAAAGTTAATTTAATTCAACTAATAATGCATATAAATCAAAACGTTATTGTACAATTATATACATTAAATAAATGTTTCAAGTCTACAAAAACATTTCACGTTCTAAATTTAAATTTATTTAAAACATTGTAATAAAACAAAAATTCTTTTTACATTTCTGCAATGTCCACTTAAATTTGTCCATGACTGTATGTATTTAAGATTTGTGAAGTTTAAAATTTATATTTTGGGATGTTGTAAATGTAAAAATGAAATTTCAGTATTTGAAACTTTTATGTTAGTCTTTGTTGATAACATTAACATATTGGTGATACTGTTCTAACAAATAAATTAAACAGATCTTATAAATGTAATTAATATAACGAATATAATACAGTGAACAAATTCAATACATTCAATAAATTTAACAGTTTAAGCAAATTTAATACATTTAGCAAATTCAACAAATTGAATAAATATAACAAATCGAACAAGTTCGATAGATTCTACAAATTTGTCAAATTTACCAAATGTATTAGATTGAACAAATTCAAAAAATTTAACACATTTGTCAAATTCCATAGACTGCAAAATTCTACAAATTTATCAAACATTTACAAATTTATAAAATTTGACAAATTTTAACATATTTATAAAATCTACCAAATGTATCAACTTTAAAAAAAAAGTATAAATTGAGAGTCTTTTAAAATTCGTACAGGCGTTTCTTTAAATCTCAGGTAATTTTTATCAAGATAAAATACTAATTCTTGTAATACTCAATATTTTACCATTTGCCTATTTATCATTCCTTGTTTTGACTTCAAATTTGGCGAGTATTATACGCCAATGAATTGATTGTTGAGAAGAACTTCGTCCACCCGCTATAAAAAGAATATCTGATACGATAAGAGTAACCTTCTTTCGCCAAGTGAAAACGCAAACATTAAAAAGCTACCCCCGATACAGGGGTAGAAAAAAAGATCGTTTGTATTGCCCGATGCATCCGTAGAAGCGTCTACAAATCTTATTGGAGAGACTAGTGGCAACAGGGGTACTGTAACCGCTTTTACCCCAGGTTTTAGCTCCTCCCTTTTCCCCCTGGATTCTGAACAGTCAACCAAGTCACCCTGACAGACGAGCATGCCATTATTAGTTCGGTTTCGATGGTGAGCTAGTCAGTTTCTCGCAACAACGCTTTCGACCCTTTCGTCGTCGTGAATGGTCACTTTCAGCCCGTGTACGGATGTTCCCGTGATTACCAGGTTTTGGGATGTATCACAATTTCAATCTGGCCTTCCTCTGGAATTTGCACTGTGAGTATCCGAGTGTTCCGTTTCAGATTAACCCCACTCTGCGCAACTGCTCGTTTCTTTATCTCTTTTCAACGTCCGCGAGGGTAGTATTACATGTGAGCCGTTCATTTTGAAAGTGGGGCTACTCCACTTTTGAGGGAAATGAAGATAATTATGATAATTGATGAACTTAACCCTTTGCGGTCCTATGTCGAGTGTGGCTCGACATCGCGTTTTTTTTTTTTTTTTTTGGATCGCAGAAGTAATTCAGATAAATAGGTTGTTTGAACATGTTTGCATTTCTTTGTTACTTTTAATAAATTAACAATATGTTTGTCACGCACCCCGCATTATCGTAATACATTTTATTGTAAACTCATTTCTTGATCTATTTTATAAATTAATTATGGAGCTGTAGGTAAAAGAAATCACGGACCGCGAAGGGTTAATGTGATATTTTTATTTGCAAACAATATGCAGTGGAAATAATTTAAATTCCTTAATATTCGAGTGATGGAAGTTTGGGTGATTAACAGTATTGGAACGATGTTTATTTTGATCTTGAGTTAAAATTATTTTTAATCGAATGTACTATGGTACAATATAACTCTGATAAATTTGAGACTTTAAAATATTTGTAATATTGAGTACTATACTACTGATAATACTGTGGAAAACTAGAAATTGTATAATATTGGTGGTATAAGTAACGTTAATATTAGTGATGATGTGTTGTAGGTCTGTTTAGATATCATTGCCGATTTCTATTATCAACTTGCAAGTTCTGGTTCAGTTTCTACTAAATACTCAACAAAGTCGATACGCTACTCGTTTTAGTATTTGGTTGTTTTAATATTGCACAAAATCCTTTAATAATTTCACTGTTATTTGAAAAATAATTATTGTTGTTTATTTTATTAAATAAAAGTTCTACATTGTATTTCATTTCTTCATCGTTGTTGGTTATTAAAACTTTCATTCGTATAATATATAATGTCTTCGTCTTTATGTAATAGTTTTTTCGTATAAAGAAGTTTAGCTTTCTAAAAAAGATTTGTAAATACTTCTATTACAAAAACCCTATATTACATTTTATGCCTAACTCAACTGCAGAATTTCGCAGCTTTAAAGCTCGTATTCCACTACGGTGTCATATACTGTATTATATCATGTTACATAGCATTGTACTATGTTATAATATGTTGTATTATATTATGTGTAACAAATGGTTGTAACAATTAAAAATTACTGGCGGCAAAAATTTTAATTAAATTTTTGCTGTTCCGTTGTCAGTCTGTTTGATCCTCTAATGTTATTATAATTTAGTTTTACATTATGCTTTTCATAATAAAATTATCGAAATATAATAATATCCTCTAACTATAAGGAATTATGTTTTTCAATAAAAACGTCTATAAATAATAACAAAAAGATACCAGTGAATATATTTTCCTTTTTCTTTTTTTACAAAACTGTTTAAAGAATAGTAACGTAACACTGCTAATTTATAATATAACATACCAGTTCATAAAATATAATATTAAAATCGCAAATGAGATGTATAATATGTCTTTCATAATTCCGTGGATAATAGAATATGCAGTTCATGTATATTTATCATTATTTATGCATACTTTATTATTATATCATTATGCGCTCTTTATTATGTTTCTTATTATCTATGGGCATTATTTTATGTGCCATATTTGCGAACAAATGCAACGACATAACACGCGAAGGAAATAATTTTTGTTTCAACGATTTCTTGATTTTATCGCAGTGCTATGAATTTATTAAAAAATTGCTCGCATTAAACAGAAACAAATAACAAGCGTGAAAACCGATAAATCGTGTGGAAATACATAAACTTTTTGTAGCCTCGAGAAAATAAGTATGATTTATACAGAAAAAAATGTAGCATTTTTAAGGTTAATTTATATAACTGCGACATCGCGTGACAGATTAAAAAATTTATGCGTTCGGACGATCCAGGATCACTTGATCGCGTAATTACAGCGACCAATTTTTTCGCAAATCTCGTTAGTGTATTTTAACACAACACAGTATTGCGATGTTTATGTTGCCGCTACAAGATTTGAAATAATAGTGGGTGTCACAAATTGTTATTTATTATAATTGAAGATGGTATATTTATTGGAAGAAAGAATATTTATTTAGATTTATTCATTGATGAAAGAAAAAATATTTATTCTTTATAATTTAGCATAGGAATATTGTCGAATTTGAGCTACCAGATTTTAGGGAATTTAAAAATTTAGAAATTTGATAATTCTTAAATGCGATCATTTTGAGTCTTGCGATTTAAAAATTTTAGGATTTTAGAAGGTTTGAAAATTTGGACATCGAGAACCGTAGGAATTGAGGATTTTCAAATTTGAAAATTTTTGCTTTTTATGCAGTGGAAATTTGAGGATGAGGTAGTTGGGAAATTTGGAAATTTAGGAACTTGAGAAATTGGAAAATGAACTTTTGGGAATTTGTGGATCTTGGGAAATCAGAAATTTAGGAGCTTAGGAAATTGGGAAACTAGAAATTTATAAATTTAGGAACATGAGAAATTGGAATACGAACTTTTGGGAATTTATGGATCTTGGGAAATCAGAAATTTAGGAGCTTAGGAAATTGGGAAACTAGAAATTTGGAAATTTAGGAACATGAGAAATTGGAATATGAACTTTTGGGAATTTGTGGATTTCAGTATTTGAAGTTCTGGGAATTTATAAACTTCGATATTTGAATTTCTGGAAAACTGTGAACTCGAAGATATAAACTTTTACAAATTTAAGCTTTGCACATTTGGCAATTGAAATATGTATTAATTTAATAAATTTCATTGTTTAATAAATAAAATTAAACTGCTAATATTTTGTGTAATGAAAATATTTTTTTTATGTTTTTGTTCTCAATGAATTTTGGCATATGAAACTTTTCACAGGTAACTTCTAACTAATAATATTTTTACATGACAGAAGTATCGAATTCTAAAAACTTATAATTAAGTTAACTTATATTTAAGCCAAACTCGTGGAAATATTGCAAGGCGTAGTTTAACACTATGAAAGCACTAGATTTACAGAACTTGTAAAAATTGTGGATATTAGATTTCTTATTATTATAAACTTACACGAATTAGTGTCAAGCTTCTGTCATAATGTAAGTTATCCTTCATCGAAATAAAGAATCCTCATATGACTTAGTTTACATATTATCCATTATTTACTTCTGTTTATACCTAAGTTTCAAGTTTCACTTGAACGACCATTTCAAGTATAAATGGTCATTGATCGAGCGAAAATGTAACGTTGATATAAATATTAGGTTGTCTCATAAGTTTCTTCCCTTTTTGATATGATTTAAAAGCGCACTTCGAGGAATATTTTGCAAGTAATCAACGAGTAAATTATATTTACTGAGGGATAAAAGAGGGCGACACAGTAGAACATCTTGTATTTACTGCAACAAATCTAAAACAATAAATATTGTGCATACATTTCTATTAAACAAGGAAGGAATTTACGGGACAACCTAATACATTGTTGTTTCTTAACCCTTTTAGTGCCGGAGGCCGATATATCGGCCCGCACCTTGTAGCGCTTTACTATTCGCATTGCAAGAGAACTCTATCTCAAAATAAATTTATAAATGATCCAATTTTGTTGCAAAAGAATTTAGAAACCGGTTTGGGTGTGACTTTTTACACATTTTACGCCGGTGAGTGCCGAGACTCTGTTTACGCTGGAGCGATAAGATGGAAACTCGACACTAAATAATCTCCTAACACCGAAAATCATTGAATAAAGGGTAAAAAATTGAATTTGAATTTGTAATAATTGCTATAAAGGGTTACACGGCGTATGCATCAGTAAACATCAATGCTAAGTAAATGATTTGGGTGAGTTATAATAAGGAAATGTTACACATTTGCGATAGCCAGATAACTAAATACCAATATTTATAATAATAAATAATATACAAAATTATATCATAAATATATTTATAATCTTGTTTCAGCAATGTTGTATTACCTACACCAAGCACTTGTGTTATAACAAATAAAATCCGTTTGTCGCCCGCATTGTGCCATCGAGTTATCTTTTATTTTTGTGTGTGAAACATCATAAATTTGTTTACAAAATAAATTGGAAATGCAAATTATATATGCGTACTAAGTGGTTTATATAAAGTTATGATGAAACGATGCCTGTTCCTACGCCTTTGTAACCATTTTCAATTATGTTATTCATATGATTTTCAATTGATATTGAAAAATTAGTGTCCTTGCTTTATTCTCTATTTCGTTCTGGATACGTTTCGATTTCAATGATGTAAATATCATTTGTAGCTTGGTTTTTATGAGCGTTTTCCCAAACCCTTGTGTATTTGTCACATTCGGCCGGTTATTCTCGCATAGGCACTCATTTTTCCCCCGGCTCTAAAAGGGTTAATGATTATGTGGTGGTTTATTAACGTTTGAAAAGGAAGGATAGTAACGTTTTTGTTCGCTAAACTATGTTTCGTGACAAGAGCGTGAAGCATGCAACGATAGGCCGAAAAGTCAGGCTTCCTCCTGTTTTATGACGCTGTAATTAAAGTGCGAGTCGCATACGTTCGAGGAGGACGGAGTTTAGGATGGCTGACAGAGTTTTGCATCGAGACGATGGAAGCTAATTTATATAGAAAGGAGGAAAAAAGTAAAATGAGCAGGATGAGGTAGGAAAGATAGTTGGGCCGCGGCGAAGAAAGAGGGGCAGGGGGGTGGTTGTGGTATTTACGATGGAGGCTGTATGTATGTATCGAAGCATTATGGGGTCCATGGTATCAAAGAAGCCGCCTTTACAACGAGCCATATACAGTTTACAACGTCTGAAATCTTACATCTATATAAGAGTTTCAGGGCGTTCGTCGCTGTAACTGTCTCGTTCACGAACAGTTTCGTTCCTGTCGAAACCACGTTTCGATATCGCTTGCAATTTTTTCGTCGTTGCTTATTTCTCGTTAAAACCGTTCGTTTTATTACGGAACTCTTCGGTTGTACAGACAATTGATTAATACACAGAATACCGTACGATGAGGGGAACGTGAATATAATTTTGGATCGATAGATGACAGTGACTTTCATGCGTTTAAAATACTCGGGGATAGAACTTGATAAACAGTGGTTTAATGGCCGCATCAGGGTAGAATTACAGGGTGCGTAAAAAGTTCCCGGAATTATTTCGTTCTTTTAAATAGTCTGTCATTATTATTCAAATCAGACAGTCAGAAAATTTATATAACACAAATCTTCTTTTGTTTAATAACAACGAAATGTAACAAAAAAATTACAACAAATGTTCAATGTTTCCTCCATCAGCTTCAACACATTTTTTAAGACGTTTTGGAAAATTTCCGACTATGCTCGCACACTGTTCTACAGTTATTTCGTCCCTAGATCGTATCAATGCTCTTTTCAGCGCGTCCACTGTGTTGTATCTTCTTTCTGAGATTTTTTGCTCTAATATTGACCACACTGAGTAATCCATTGGATTCAGGTCCGGTGAATTTGACGGCCAAACATCCTTTCCCCAGAATCCGGGAAACAGTTCCTCGCAAGCGGCGATGGTTGTTTGAACCGAATGTGCAGGTGCCCAACTGAATCACGCATCCTGTATCGAACTTTCATGAAGAATTAAAACATGCGAAAAGAGGTTACAAAAAACGCAAACAAACATTAAAATATTACATACAAACTAAATTCCGGGAACTTTTTACGCACCCTGTATTTAGATAGCGGTTATTTATCTAACGGCCAGTGTCACGCGGGTCTTTGCTGTACCTCGATCATGCATTTGTTCAGTATTACCATAATTACGTACTTTATCGTGCAATGTAGCCTTTTTCTGATTATTTATAAATTGAAATTGCAGATAATATGTGAATATGAAAATCTCTAAACGCCTTATTTCGAGAATTTGAGAAATTGTTTCGGGACTTCGAATTTTCGGATTCAGATTTTTAAATTTGGATTTCTGTAAAGTCAAAAATTTATAAATTCACGTTTCCTTATGTTCTTAAATGTCTACAGTCGCTGATTTTCGCACTAACAAATTTTAACGTTTGTAAGTTCTCAAATTTCTTAACTCCTCAGTTTGTCGACTTTTTTTAATTTCCTTATTTGAAAATTTATATTTCTCCAAGTGTCGAAATTTCTAAATAACAAATTCTCATATTCCTACGATACCAAATTTTCAAATTTACAAATATGAAAATTTCATAATTCACAGTTTGTAAATTTAAAGATTCTCATATTTAAATTATTATAAATTTTGTACTTTTATCATTTTCTACTCTAAGTTTTTAATTTGCCAATTTAGTAATGTTTAAATCCTCAAACTTTTAAAATCTCGAAATTACAAAATTGCTTAATTTGTAAGTCTTCAAACTTCCATATTTCCAGATTTATAAATTTTCAAGTTTTATACTTCAATATCTCTACATCACAGAGTGTTCCAGTTCTTTTTATCGCGAAACTTTATTAAAATATCCTATCCATAGGAATAAAAAAAGATATTGTATCAACATACAGCTTCAAAAACTATTAAAAAGTTATATCAAAAATACGAAACGACAAGTAAGCAGTAGTTTTGAAATAAATAAATTTTTAAATACATGTAAGTAACTATTGTAAAATTACTAAAGTAAAGCTTCAAACGTATAGTAACTAAAGTTTCTTGTAAAGTTACTAAAGTAAAATTATGGACGTAACGTACTTTTACTAACATCAAATTACTAACATAAAGTTAATTAGTGAGTTACTACGTGAAGCTACCAATTAACACGCCCACTGCCATATAAACGCAATGGAAAATTTGAATAGATTTTTATTTCTATCAAATCCTATCAAATATTCTCACAATTATTCATACTCCCAAGTAGTTAATACGAATATTCCCAATTAATTTAGTAGACAAACTCTCGACAACATAGTGGATGAATTGTATGGAAATTTGAGCGTTACCCAGATACAGATGACGTGACAGTCAAGGTGTTACCCCTTGTCATACAAATTATTTGTCTGGTGCGTTAGTCCGAACTGTCTGTTCACAGCTACGATATTAATACGAGCAAAGGAAATTAAATAGTTCTGCGCATTCCATATTCAATGATCCTCATTCACATGGATTATAATTGGATATGAATATTACGTATTAGGATATCCTATAAGTTTCTTCCTGTTCGTAATATGACATAAATTTACACGTCGAGGAATATTTTACCAATAATCCCAAATAATTTTAGAAAGAATAAATTATGTTTCCCAAGGGATAGAGAAAGGTGATACAGCCGAACAATTAATGCAACGAATCAACTTTACACCATAAATATCGTGTGTAAGAAAAATAGAGATCAACGAATAGTCAAAGCGGGCCATGTGCTTTTTGTCAATGCTCCCCCTCTCTCAGGGAAGTTTCTCCGAGCCCGAGTACCTTAAAGAATGACCATACTAACGGGGTGTCCTCGGTACGAATTTGTGTCTCTGAAGACATTCTTATATTGGCTTTTGCCGAGAGCAGAGTGAATAAAGAAACATAGTATTTTTAAATACGCCCACACAACGTTTATTCGGTGAAGTGCAAACTTCATCGATCATTCCATTTTCCTTTTGATCTTACACGTGTATGAATTTTTATCAAAGAAGGAAAGCACATAGGGGTATTCATAATTCGAGTAAGATTTATTACGTTCGAATCGTGAGTGTGTCACTGGTTCAGACTCGTTAATGTATGGCTGCTGCGCCACTTTAAAGAGTGATGCATTAATTTTCACATATTATTATCGACACCGTACCTCGAAGACCCCTCGTACAAATCCAGGTTCGGAATTTCTATTTTTGTACGGCAATAGCCGAAGAAATCTGAACTGACCCGTACCAGCAATAAGTTTATAAAACCAGTGACCATCTTTCTTTAGAAAAAATACCTTCGCGACGACGACGCAAGTTTATTACTTTAGGACCAACATGCTAATTTTCGATTCCGTTAATTTCAACCTTCGTACTCAGAGTCAGTGCGTTTCTCCAGCTTATTACTACCTACTACGGGTTTTCTCCCTAAAACACGCGGACATCCGTCGCACGTCACCCCCTTGGTCGTTACCACTTCCAGAGATGACCTCTCCGAGGGCGGCAACTTCTAAAAAGTCATGGCCCATCATATCCCTCACCCCCTTCCAAATCATCAAATCTAAGGTGACGTCGACGGGGATTTTTGCGACAAACGGCAGAATACATTAACCCTTGGGCGATTTTTCCGTCGTGGTATATCTGCTGAACGGAGCGCTGCGCCAAAAATGTGCACGGTGTACGAGTAAGATAGTCTATACCTTTGTGTCTGTTGTCGGTAAAAAGTAAATTATGTGTCTTCAGAAAGCACTAACTTTATTCGATGCAAACATTCGGATAAGACTCTCGAAACTGATGTAGCATTTTTTTGTAATTTTTATTTTTGAGAAATTCCGTAAGAAACAAATGATAAAAACAATTGGCGACTATAGTCTCCCGTAATACGCCAGTGGTATTTTATGCAGAGCGACTATAGTCGCCCGTAGTACGTCGTAGGCAATTTGTGCAGAGCGACTATAGTCGCCCGTAGTAGCGAAAGGGTTAACAACACGAATAGAACACGATTAGAATTACAACACGAACACTTGCAACTATAAAATTAAAACTGTCGTACCAATATCGCGATCGAACACTACAAATTACGAGCATTTCAATCAGATTCAGGCTCATTAAATTGTGGCTGGGTCAGAACCAGCGTAGGGTGCCCGAATCCGCGCAGTTCACGCAACAATGGCCATGAGTTGAAGTAGAGCACGACGGCACACATTAACAGGGTATTAACGACAATCTTCAGTAACGTTCCGATTCTAAAACGTAGCATCGGCATTGTCTCGAACGCTTTGTGGACAGGTGCGAAGTCCGTAGGTGTCGGTACATCACACGGCAACCGTTGAAGGGCAGTTATGGTGCGGGGGTTGTCGAGGGTGTATCCTCCTGCCCGTACCTTTGCCCCGTTTCTTCTCTCGCTCTGTGCACACATGCTATTCAGGCGTAACGGAGAGTTTAATTAATATTCGCACAGTGGGTTGGCTTGTTTGATTAGCTCCACGTTGCGTAGCTTGATGGGTAGGCATGCACCCGCGTAGAACGCGCATAGGCAGAAACCCTGTGTTACAGGGTTGAAGGAGGACTAGATAGAGATGGAAAGAGAGAGATATGGGGAGGGGGGATAGATAGAAAGAGGGAGAGAACGAAGGAACAAAGAGAGGGCGAGAGGGCAGAGAAATAGATGCGGGGGTATAAACAGAGACAGAGGGATAGAGAGGCAGGCCACATTCCGAGAGACTATGTACCAACTGTAATATCACAATCATAACCAGACCCCTCGTCAGTTCGTCCGTCTGTCCGTCTGTCCATTCGTTCGTTCGTTCGTTCGTTCGTTCGTTCGTCTGCTGTAATGTCCTCACGCTTCAGCGATATCAAAGAACTAACCGCCGCCCGTGACGTTTACGTTGCGCCCGGCATATGATGGCGTGTCCTGTTTCTGGCCAGAATTTTTCCTTCCCAGAAAAGCCAAATCGTTGTTAAAGCTAGCCATTCGCACTGGAAATTGATTGCCAACTTGTCCAAAAGTTGGCCCAGATACTATCCGAGTCATTATTTGAAATCTGGTCCTACATTTGACGACCGTTTAAGTTTAACACTAGAAGTACCGGCATTAAATACATGCTTACGTCAAATCTGAAAATAAAGTAGAAAAATCAGGAATGAAATATTGCAGCATCACTTAACATATGCAACCGGTCATTAGCTCAATAAAACATGACAAACATTTCGACAAAAGGACGGCAATACAATTTTGTAATAAAAAATGCCAAACCCGAAACCAGTCATTTTGACTGCTTGGTAGTTCTAGTGTTAACTCCTTGACCTATGATTTTTCGACAGACACCTCAGCCAGAACTACTGTGTTAGCCCTACAGTAATGCATTTAACGGGATTGATTCGTTTTTCACAAAAGAATTCGGAGAAAATATAATTTAGTCAGATAAACATTTCTTTAAAATAGTTAATAACACGTGTCACATTCAGGGCATGAAATTAGGGAATGTGAATCAAAATTAGGTATTATATTTCTTGCAAACAATGAATAATAAAATTTGTTTTCGCTTTAACTATTTTCAACGGTTGGGTCTGGTCTTTCAAACTAACCCTAATAAATGTTATTCTTGCTAGAAATATTTGTCTTCATTGTTATATACTAAAGCGTCTAATATAATGCTATTTTAAAAGGAAAATATTTTTCTGTTCTTGTTACGCCGTAACACAGTGAAAAGTACATTGTCTTCTTCCTAAATTCAAAGTTTCTGTTCCGAATGCATGTTTATCACTCACGAAAATGTATTACCATACGCCAACGCTTGTTCCCTCAGTACAGTCCATAAAAAAGAATTGTTCGGGCGAGGTAGAAAGTTTAATGATTCCTTGTGATAATAATGTTACTATCTGGTGTTGTATTTCGTCTTGATGCACAGGCAGATATCGCTATTGTCTCGCGGGGATAACGATATCGTCCGTAACGTGAATTGCGGGGCGAAACTGTGGAACTTTAACAAGCATGTTTCCTGGTAAGTGATATGCTATTCTTTGCCGCTGTAGGTATGTGGTCTTTCAAATTTTTTCCACGCAATTTATTTTATTCTGTATCCTTATTTGGAAATTTGGAATTTTAAGCAACCTAACGTCCTAGCACTCGGGAATCGGAGATTTGGGAATTTTTGGCTTTACGCATTAAGAAATTTAAGGTTTTCAGGTGTGAGAAATTTAAAAAGTGTCATATTTGGGAATGTGTGGGTTAAAAAGCTGAAAATTTGTGCTTCTGAGAACTTGGGAGTTTGGAAAATATAAAATTTGAGGTTAAGTATTGGAGAGCTGGAAGTTTTGAGACTTAAACAGTAGACGATTTCAGCTTTTAAAATGCTGGAAATTTGAGTAGTGTAATATTTGAAAATTTTAGGGTTGGAAAACTGGAAATTTGAAGATTTAAAAGATTTTAAATCTTAAGATTTATAAGAATTAAGATTTAAAAATTTGCAAAATGGAGCTATCGAATGTTTGTAAATTTACGAATGTAACGTTTAGGTTATATTATAATAATTTGGAAATTTAGATGTTTGGTAATTATTTCTAAATATTTCAAAAAGTCGATGGTGACCAAACGAAGATTGATGACAATTCTCTTCATACATTGAAATAATAATTAACACACTACGTAATGAGATTTCGGTCACATATGTATATAATATTTGTAATCGAATATCTCCTCAAAACGCTTAAAAACTATTTGTCTAATACAGTAGTTCATAAAAAATGTTCTATTGTCTAAATGTATTTAGACAGTTTACACAGTTTAGATATTTCTAAGTTTTCCAATTTCAAGTTTCCAAATTTACTAATTCAAACATTTATAAACTTTTAAATTCTAACATTCTTAAATTCTCAAATTCCCAAACCCTCATTTTGAAATTATTTAAACTGAAATTTCTAAATCCTTATATTCTAAAATTTTCAAATCTTTAAATCATAAAATTCCTAAATCATCAATTATTTAAATCATAAAATTCTAAAAATTGCAAACTGTAAAATTTCATAAATTTATAAATGCATAGGAGCACAAATTTCTATGTTATTAAATTTCCATAATTTTCAATTTCCAAACTTCTGAACTCCTGAATTCATAAAATTCCGAACTTCAAGATTACAAAAATATTCAAAAGTTCAAATTGCAATAGTTCCAAGTTACCAAATATATCTATTACTAAATTTTCAAATTCTTGAAGATCCGATACATCAAATTCTCAGATTTCAAGACCCAAACATATTAGGTTGTCCCAAAAGTTTCTTCCCTTTTTGATATAAAATAAAAACGCACTTCGAGGAATATTTTGCAAATAATCAAGGAGCAAATTATATTTACTGAGGGATGAAAGAGGACGATACAGCTGAACCCCTTGTATTTAATGCAACAAATCTTAAACAATAAATATTTTGACCACCTTTCTATTAAACAAGGAAGGAATTTATGGGACAACCTAATACATAAATTGCTAAACTACTAATTCCTTAAATCATGAAATTCCAAAAATTGCAAACTGTAAAATTTCCTAAATTTATAAATGCATAGGAGCACTAATTTCAATGTTATTAAATTTCCATAATTTTCAATTTCCGAGCTTCTGAACATCTAAAACTCTAGTCTTTGAAATGATCGAATTCCTAAATTTCCAATTCCAATCGTAAAAACTCTTTGTCCAATACAGTAGTTCATAAAAAATGTTTCATTGGCCAACAACCTCGTTCGTCCTTTCCCCTGTCGGTCTTCTTCTGCTTCATTCTTATCTTCTTTATCTGGCAAAGTGACCACCTTGCGGCGAGAAACAGCGGGTCAACCGCGGCACCATAGAGAAAAACATTCGGTGGAGCTTCTGTGGATTTACATTGGCAAATGGACGACGACTCGTTTTGGGCCAGTAAATCCTTGGATTCCTTCTGTCGTCCCTTCTCTTGACTCTTTCTTCTTTTGTTCGCTGCCTCTCTTACGCTCCGTGTCCTTCGAATCTGGCCAAAATGGAAACGGCTACATTCGAGAGTTTCAGAACCTTTGGCGAAGAAAAAACCCATGTCCGTACCAATTTGTCTAGTAGGGAGGTGGGTTTTTTAGTCGACCATAAACGTATTAACACGTTGACTGCCACGCAACAGCAATTGAAAATTTCATTAGGTAGCGTTTTCATTTGTGGCAAATTTTGCCAAATATTTTCACAACACTTTGTTATATTTATTTTCCATAGTTCCAAGTAACTAATACTTCAGTTACACAGACGAACAAATTTTGAATAATATAACTGTTAAATCTGTATTGAAATTTGAGTGTCACCCGTATATGGGTGACATTGTAGTGAAAGTGTTAATGTCCCTGTCGTACGGTAATTAATAATCGAGTGGGAATTTTGTTACTAATATTTCCGCTAATTTTAAATGTTTAAACTAACCTAAATGGAATTGCGAAATAGCCTTGTATAGATATAATCATAAATTTTTATAAATAAATACTTGTGTCGTGTAAAATTATTGTGTGATGTTCCAGAATTCAATGTTTTTAAACTGGTTAGGTTAAGTTAGGTTAGGTTATTAATGGCTGAATCAAGCGAGTGGGGGGTTGCTTTTGTAAAATTGTGATCAGATATTGTCATCTGATTTTATCTCATTTTCTATAACTCAAAAATATTATATTTTATTGTAGGATCGTAACAATATTATATTTACATTATACAGTTTTAAACACATTGCATTTACACAAAATTGTGTTACAAAAAATGTGAAATCTAACTACGTGTCCAATTTGATATTAATAATAGGGTATACTGAAATACTGTTATATTAAAATTCTGTAATTGTCAGGGATAAAATTTTGTTTTTAACTTAGTTAATTTAATGCTGTTCCTAATATTGTGAACTGATTATTTACTTTTAAATAGGCAGTCAATATTTGTTTACTTTAAAAAAATGTCACATGCAATAGGAATTTTGAATGGAAATTGTAAGTTATTTTGACTAGTCTGGTAAATCTAGTGTTAATCAATTATGTATTCGACAATTAGCAGAGTTTTTTAGAGCAGGAATAGCTCTATCGAATGAATATTATACACTTTGTCAAACAGCAAAAAAATCATTGTAAAATAAAAGAAAATATAAAAACGCTACGAACTCATTCCCCAACCTAATAATATTAGGTTGTCCCGTAAATTCTTTCCTCTTCTAGTAGAAATGTATACACAATATTTATTGTTCAATATTTGTTGCATTAAATATAAGGTGTTCTACTGTATCGCCCTTTTTTCATTCCTCAATAAATATTATGTACTCCTTGATTACTTGCAAAATATTCCTCGAAGTGCGTTTTTATATTTTATCAAAGAGGGAAGAAACTTATGGGACAACCTAATATATTAACATATTGTCTAAATAGTATATACTATTAGTCTGAATGTATACGCGTCCTCGTGTAAATGCCCCATCCCGTGTACGTTAAAGTTGTTTATAATGTCGTCCTTAACAAGATACAAGGAGGTGAACGAAATCGGTGAGCAACCTGCGAGTAGTCGGCGATCGACGTTCGATGTCGAAACATTAGAAAAGTTAAATTACGAGGCAATCGGCACCGCTGGAACATGCAACAGTACTTCGGTCTAGAGGAGCGGTTAAATCGCGAAGAGAACCACTTATATAAAGCGTAGCGATGATATATAAGGGATTTGTCTCTGTGGCAGCGTCATACGTCACGTCGCAAATATTAACTCTGATACAGGCCATTCATTCACTTAATTACAAACAGCCGTGATTTAAGGGACGCCGTGCGGCAGGGGGTCCAAGTAGCGGCCACGTTTCAGTAGGTGTCCGAGGTGTAGCTGATATGGTGTAGCTTTCTTTACGATCCCTCATTTACACAACAGGACCCAGAGCCACTTGGCCAAACTTATTCTCTTGTTCTCTCCCCGAACCCTCTCTGCCCCTTCGCCCTCCTCTCTCTATCCTCCTCTGCTTTGTACCATCCCGATTCCTTTATTTCCGTTTTATTTCGCGATTCGTGCTGCACGCCGCAACTTCTTGGACGTGAAATTTCAGGAACTTCGTGGTAATTAATGTTTTTAGATTTTCAAGATAGGGAATATTTTTTCGGCGACTCGAGCGTGTTCGAGCGCAAACCTCGCGCGGGGATTGCAAGCTTTTTCGGTTTAACGCTAAACGTACCAAGCGGGGTCAAAAGACCCCTTTTGAAAGTTTACTTTAAATTCGTATATTTATTGTTATTATTGTCGGTCATTTGACTTTCTATCAAGTGGAGATCCAGCATAAGGCAGCTGTATTATAGATCATGTTCGAAATCAGAACAGCAATCGTCCTCGGATAAAGAGGAAAAGCTTAATTGCAAATTACATGTATTGCGACACTGTAAAGATGTAAAGAGTAAAGATTGTTCAGTATATTTAAATAAAAGAATCAAGAGCGGAAAACGGCAAATTAATTATTATTGCGACACGTGTTCTCGGAAATACCTTTGAAAGATATCACACAATGGAGAACCATAAAATATAATTTTTACATAAACATTACATTAACACATATTACTGAGTATACATATATACAACGGTTCGAAGTACAATAAAATTCGGACACTTGCATATTTTTGTTTTATGAGTAGATAATTAGTGTAGACCATGCATTAAAGAAACGATTGAGTGACTTTTATTAACCCTTTGCGCTCCTATGTCGAGCGTGACTCGACATCGGTTTTTATCTCAGCAGCTTCTTTGTCGAGTCCCACTCGACATTTTTTCAATACAAACACATAGATGTTGCACATTCGTACCTCCACCATTTAATTTTAATTGTCGCTTTATCCCACTAGAGGGCTTACTGGATTAGTGCAATATTATAGCAATAAAGCAAGAGACCTCTCGGTACAAATGCCGCAAGTACTAGTTTTATATGATCTTTGTATACATCCAATAAATTCATTCGTTCTTATCGAATCGATTTACTGTTACCCAGCATATACGAACCCGCTAAATGTCTGAAAATTATACACCAGGAAACCTCTAAATGCTTGTAACGAGTGAATATCACAAAACTTAAATGCTTTTGGAGCTGTCGGTAACAAAATAGAAATATAATTCGGAGCGCAAAGGGTTAACACGTTCGGCGCCGCGACACCCGTACTTGGGTTACAGGTATGCTTCCGTGGGGACACGTCACCCATATATGGGTTACGCTCTTCTTGTTCAAGTTAAATAAGATTTTCAGTTGCATTTTGAAAACAAATTTAATGAAACAAGTACTGAAGTATAAATATAGAATATACAGCATAAAAAATATCAAAAATACACAAATTACACTCTACTTTTATTAATTTATACCATATGTAGGATATCATAAATATTACTTTATCTACGTCGCATGATATTCGTTGAAACAATCCATGCACATCTGTGGCGACTTTGGGCAATTCAAACAATACGTTGTCGCTTTTTAAGGTTTTTTTTGCTTGTTGGCGTTCGACAATTTGCCTCTTCTTTTGGTAATACAGGACGCAGATCCTTCTTACAGTCTTGCTCTGCTGATTCTTGCGAAATTTGTGCTCGCGAGAAACTCAACCGAATCACGCTTGGCGCCGAATGTGTTAAACTGCAGTTACAGAAATCCATGAAAAACATAAACAAAATTACAACGTATTAATTAAATAAGAAACAAAGTGTCCAACCGAAGGGGAATTTATTTCAAACTAAAACTTGGACAATAGAGAACTTTCATTTATATACATGTACAGTCATGGACAAAATTAAGTGGACATTGCTGAAATGTAAAAAAATTTGTTGTTTTACTACAATGTTTTAAATAAATTTTCAATTTAGAACGTCAAATGTTTTTGTAGACTTGAAAAAACATTTATTTAATATACAATTTGTTTATTTAATGTATATAATTGTGCAATAAAGTATTGACTTATAGACATTATCAGTTCAACTAATTAACATTTTCATATTTATGATACCTGTCCACTTAATTTTGTCCACGACTATATGTATATCGTTTACATTATTTTTATTACTTAGTTGGCATTCCTTCGTTTGTTTTGACAGCTTTCAATCGATTCGAAATTGATCGCCCTAATTTTTCAACTGTATAATTACAACGTTGCCATTTGTCCGAGTTTTAGTTTCAGATGAATTTCCTTTCAGTTTGATACTCTGTCTGTTATTTGATTAATAGATTGTAATTTTGTTTTCGTTTTTTCATTAATTTCTATGCGTGTAACTGCAGCTTAATAAAAGTCATTCAATCGTGTTCTACACTGATTATCTCCTCATACAACAAAAATATACAAGTGTCCGATTTTTACTTTGAGCCAATGTATAAATTTTAAAAAGTAATTAATACATTTTGTTTCTGCTTAGTAATCTTGCATGGTATCTTCGTACGGCAAAAATTAATTTCGACCAGCACCACACTTATGTGTAAGCTCGATACAACCGGAAAAGGTTAATTATCAAATTTCGTTGGAGCACTAATACATTTACAGAGGAGTAATTCCAGTGGTATAAAACAGCCGATCATAAACGCGTAGCGCATGACTCGCATAAGTACCTGAAACGGAGGTACATCGCGTTGTTTCCAGCTTATTGTGACTCATTTTAAAAGGGAACCTTCAAAGAATATGACCATATTTTTTTTACACTTTAACCCTATAGGCCCCTTATTGAAAAACGTAAAAAAAGAATTTGTTTACATTTTTTCATATTATATAACAAATCAACCTAGTCAGAAAAAATATTTTATAATAGTCCAATGCTTTATGAACAAAACAAAACAAAATTTAGTTCAATCGGACGAGTAGTTTCTGAGAAAGAAATTCGTAAGTGAAGTCTATTTTCGCAAAAGTGGGCATAAACTGCAAACTTTGAAGACTTGTAATTTCTTAATAAATTCGAAATCGGCAAAATGATGACTTAAACTCCCCCTAATTTCACATACATTATACAATAACATATCTTGATTAAAACAAAATCGCAGATGGTGAGGTCAAAAAGTGATCGATTCGGCGTGGAATGACCCAGAGGTAGCTGAACGCGCAGGGTTCGAAGGCAGCAGGATATAATAGGAACCGGGCCGATTCGATTTGAGGAACGCGGTGGAAGGTAGCGGGTAGTTGTCAGCGGTCGTGTAAGAAGTCAGAAGCGAAAAACAGGATGTAGCAGGAAGAGGAAGGACCAACAGAAGAAAGGAATGTCTATATGAAGGGACGAGGGGATGCGAACGCGGTGGCGCGTGATCCTGCACATCGGCCAAAGGAAAGATTACCATCCGGCCGCTTTTTCCCAAAACTGCGTGCCTTCCTCTCTTTGTTGCCCCCTTCTTTCGCTTCTGTCGCTACGGACCAGCAAAATTCTTTGATATTAAGCGTGTGCGAACACCCGAGGGGTTGCAAATCGGACAATCCGCGCAGATGTAGAGCCCTTGAACGAGCAACGAAAACAATGCTCCTCGAAAGACTCCGACCGGCTGGACCATGGATGCTCTTCCGTTTCAACAATCAATTTTCTCGAGTCTTCTCGAGAGAATAAATATGGGCTAAGAAAGAGATCCTTGCTTGATTGTAAAATTGGATTGAAGAATTGAACGGCGTGAAAAGTATACTTTTAGCAGTGTGATTTTAAGTACAAACTTAATAGTGTACGAGGTGTGACAATTAAATAACGAGATTATGCATTTTCTACCACGTAACAGTATCAGGCGAGGTTGTCATAAGTACTATCTACAACCCAGAAGTTGGCGTATCGACTCACTCATATTTTCAGTGGTAGGATCTTATTGGTTCGCGTGGTCATGTATACCAGTTAACTCAAAGAATATAAACAATCGGCAGTTGGCGACCCTCTAGCGGCATCACATTCGAAAGATGAGCGTAGGCGTACTTCTTATGTTTCATTTCAACCTTCTCACGCGCCAATTCCGGGGTGACGCGCTGTAGGTTGATTCTGATACTTCTGGAGGAACGATTCGTACGTTTGTCTATTTGTCTGCTTTTGTTTCTTCCCCTGCATTAATCGTAAAGGTCACTGTTTGGCCGTAACATGGCTGACGTTTAAGTCTAACAGCGAATCGATCTGAATTTCTTCTGAAATTAAAAAAAATTGTCAACGGAATATTTGCGGTTATTAAAGGAGGTGTGTGGTGATAATGTAATGTCATGTCCACCCTGTGACCTTTGCCTGTTCCCAAAAATCAAAAGTGCACTGATTAGCTACAGCATTGTTTTAAACAACAGAAGACACGTACGCAGCAGTGCGTATGTAGAGGAGGGGAGTATGTTGAAGGGAATAAATCACATTTGTCACATCAATCTCGTTATTTAATTACCGCACCTCGTGCTTTTGAAAGTATACTTTAACACTATTTCTACCAGGAGGTATCAAAAGACACCTTTCAAATTTTAACATAAAATTATTCTCTACGTTCAATCATTTCTCCACAATTAATTTTTTGACTTTCCACACAATAGTTGTTAAATTTATTCAACGATATCATTTCCCTTCAGCTCATCTTACAAAAAAATGTACATATGGTATACTTATTTCTACCACGAGGTATCTCTTGACATATTAACGATTTCATGACAGTCTCTAATTTTAAACCATTTTGTATATAAATATCAACACCGTTTTGCACTGATTATATATTTTGTAGAACGATGAATTAATCTAGAATTTACAACCTAATTAAATAATCTCCAATAAATACACATCAATGCGTCAATAAATATATTCATCACATTATGTACATTTAACTAATAATTTGAAACTCCAACCAGTTTTGGCAATTATATGTATTCAAACAGAAAAGCGTCAAAAGACTCCTTTTGGTCGAAATAGGTATCCGCAAAATTATGGTAGAAATTTCCATGTTTCGTATCTCAAGTATGAGGGATAATAAATTATGGAAATTAGAATATGTGAGAATTTGAAGTAAGAAATTTGGGAATTTGAGAAGTTTAGTGCCGGATTTAAGACATATAGCGTAGGAACGGTAATCTTTGAATCATAAAATTGTACAAATATGAAAGTACGTGGAATTAGAATATATGCGGATACTGTGGAGCTAATATGTTAGACTAGGGCCGTATAAAGATGTATTTTTGAGATTTGGAAATATTTGTCACGCTACTGTTTTGTCGCAGTCCAGCTTCAGCTGCTACTCTGCGATCGACTGTGTTAAACACTATCGTATTACATTTTGTGAATATTGTAAGTGACAAACACTATAAACTTAATCTGTATATTTTATATTTACACGGTGTGGCGATACTTATAAAGTTCTGTCACAATGACTGCAAATATATTTAGACAGTTTACATAGTTTATGAAGTTCTAAATCTTCTGATTTAAAGTTTTCAAATTTAATAATTTACACATTTATAAACTTTTAAATTCTCAAATTCCCAAACGCTCATATTGAAATTATTTAAACTCTGAAATGTCTAAATTCCTGTATTCTAAAATTCGCAAATCTTTAAGTCATAAAATTCCTAAATTATCAATTCCTTAAATCATGAAATTTCAAAAATTGCAAACTATAAAATTTTTTCAATTTATAAATGTATAAAAGCACACATTTCTGTTATTAAATTCCCATAGCTTTCAATTTCTAAACTTCTGAACTCCTGAATGCATAAAATTCCAAACCTCAAGATTACAAAAATATTCAAAAGTTCAAATTGCAAAAGTTCCAAGTTAACAAATATTTCAATTACTAAATTTTCAGATTCTTAGCCCTTTGGCTTATAATGACGTTTCCCACGCGTGATGCACAGAATTGTTGCAACGCGACAAATTTGGCTCGTATTTTCACCACGATCGAATTTCGCACACAACTTTAATTGGAACCCGTCCACCGATGATCGCCATATCCAAAAAAAACCCTAACATTCGAGCAATCTTTATCCGTCGTAACGTTACAACGATAATTGAATCGTTCTGTCTGACGCACTTGCCGGCAAAACCATAATAAAGGTGTTAAATGCAAGCATATCTAAATTTCTAAATTGATAAAAATCCAAATTACCTAAATCTAAAATACTAACATATTATTAATAAGTATTTGCTATAATAAAATACTACAAATCATCTCGTTAACCAATTAACTGCGTTCGACGTGTATCTATATCAATCCAAAACTTAATTTCCATCCACTTGGCTTCAACGAAAAGCTAACTTTTTATCGAATAAAATAAAATCCTTTCTTATTTCGCTTCCCTTTTTTGACGCGTATATTTGTCATTGCCTGATTTTAATTACGCATCTCGTGAGGGATTTTTAAAACTAAATTCCGTAGTTTATTGCTTAATCGGCATTTGATACGATGCTTACATGGTTGTTACGAGCTTCGCCATGGTTAAAGGGTGCGCCATAAGTTTGGCCGTTAAGGGTGTAAGACATAAGGGTTGGTGAAGGTTCCCCGTTGCTTCAGCAATGCATGCATCGCCTTCGTAAGTACACTTCCTGAAAGGATCTTACCTAAGGACAAGCACCCTTTCATGCATACCGAATTTTCCCAATCTCCTACCCCCGTAACTTCGGCATCTTGCCTATTCTTTATAATAAGGAGGAATTATAATAATAAAAAGAAAGAGGGATTTTGTACGAAGGGAATAATGTTATGATGGTTACGAAATTTTTCTAAATGTCTTTCTTTCCGAGATTTCAAGGACATCGAAGTCTTTTCAAATGACAACTTCATCGTCATGGCTGGGAATAAGACGACATACTCTTATAATTTAACGAAATTCATGTGATCTTAAATACAAAATATATAAAAAAATAGGAAATTGGTGGACTGAGTGAAATAATTGATGACATGATTGGAAAAAGGAAATTTTATTTTAGCTCCAAATGGCCTGCGCGTTTACCAGAGCTTAAACCTTTAGATCTTTCTATGGGATGCGATTAAATCGGTCATTAATAATAATATACATATATACAACATGAAAGGTCATATTAGAATTGCCTGCGCTAATATCGATGAACAAGTTATAACAAATGCCAGAGATGCATTAATCGTTTAGACATTTTTGTTGAAGCTGCTGGACATCATTTTGAACACCCGCTACAATAAAATTTCCCTCGTTGGACTTTCTATCAGTTATTTAAGTCTATCCTCCGATTTTCCAGTTTTTACGAATATGTTGAACTCGGAGTCATGCGAAGATCATAGCACTCGTCTTAACTTGAGTAATATACAGGGTGTCCCAAAACGAAAGCGAAACATCCGGAAATGGGAGGTAGCTGGGGTCATTCTGAACAACTTTTTCCTTTGCAAAAATGTCGAATGAGGCTTCATTTTTAAATTATTAAGGAAAAGCACCGACCAATCAGCGCGCGAGAATCGCGCGCGCTCAGGGGTGTCGTACCATCGCGATGCTCATACGTTCGTTTACGGCGACGGTCACTGTTACTCGTGCCTGCACGTCGCCCCTGAGCGCGCGCGATTCTCGCGCTCTGATTGGCCGGTGTTTTTCCTTAATAATTTAAAAATGAAGCCTCATTCAACATTTTTGCAAAGGAAAAAGTTGTTCAGAATGACCCCAGCTACCTCCCATTTCCGGATGTTTCGTTTATTTTGGGATACCCTGTATAATAAAAACACGCAACTGTATTTCGTATGAAGTTTAAATAGCACTTTTCAAGTATTTTGAAAACGTAAACTGATGGACTAGTATTTGGTGTAGTTTTTACAGTGAAACACCGAAATCTGGAGAATGCCGACTTTCACCAGTCAATGTCAACATTCACATAGTCGTTTGGTGTATGTCCGAAATATTTGCTAAATACCCTTATTTCTGACTTACACCGGTAAGTGTCGACATTCACCATGCACTAATTGTCGACATACACCGGTGAGGGCCCGAATGTACAAGAATGTAATGAAATATTCCATCGTTCACCGACGTATTTGGTATCTGTTGACATTCTCCGGTGAAAGTCGACATTCTCCAATTTTCGTCTTTCACGGTAACGTAGTATTTACCCATTCGAGGAACTTACGTAAGCTTCTTTTTCTTTGCAAGCTTCAAACTTGTATTTTGGGTTTGGTATACAAAGTTTGACAAGAATCAATTATTAAAAATTGCAAGAGGCTCTAATTTTTGCAGGCAGGTTAGTCACTAGTTTATTATTATTATATAGCGTATCTATAAATATCGACATTTATAGTTTCATTTAAAAACTTATATAAATATACACAGGGTCTTTTACAGTAATATGGAGCAGTTTTTGTTCCTAGTATATGGTACAGATAGTATTTGTACACAGTACACAGTAAAAAATGAAGACATAAGAACTATATAGTATATTTTAAATTAATACTCATAACTTCAATACTAATACGAATTTTTTCTTTATTTGTGATTTATGATGCACGATTTACATATAATATACTGTAACCAAAACCTTTGTATCTTAATAAAAGACGATTTTTGAATAATCATATTCATATATTAAGTAGAATGTTCTTCCTACAATATTCATTATTTAAGATTGATTTATTGCATTAAATATAAACTGATCTGCTTTGCTACTCTCATCCGTTCTTCAGCAATCATCATTATTTTTTAAAATTATTCGGGACCAAGAAAGTAAAAAACTTATGGCACACACTAATATGTTCAGCAACAGGATTTATTTCATTCTCCGTTCAACAAAAGCTAGAATGTTCCATCTCTGTGTACAAAGTGCATTTAAAAAGGTTTAACGTTTCGGATATAGTTAATTAACAAAAGTTTTGCTGAATATTTGAACGCAGGACGTCATTCAGTTTTACGATACCTTTGAAACTATAAATGTTCCATCCAATATCATTTTCGTTCCTTGTTTCGCGCCGTAATTTCACCCTTGTTCTCTCGATGTACGTATTTTTTTTTTTACTCCGGTAGTCTCATCTCTCTTCAAGCTCTGCAAATTTAGCTTCCGTTCATTTCTCCACCCAGCAAAGAAGTATCTTACGTTCAGGTGACACACGTCGTCGAGGAAAGAAATTCGCACATAAATTCGAGGCGCGTAAAAAGAAGACACACGTCGCGAGGAAAGTTGAGGGTCTCCTAATTCGGTTTTACAACTTTCAGCATGTCTTGTTGTACATCAAACCCACGCAATCCCTACGATTGAACGAACTGCGAGAGAAAATTTTACGATACGAAGTATTCAAACGGTAGTATATTCGCAGCTAAAATATGTATTAGGTCCTTGCAAATTAAATGAACGATCGCTATTGGTACATCGAAAGTGGGATCGAGTTCAAAGCGAATAAAAATTCTCGAAACTCGAATCCGATGCTTGATGAAATTTCGAAACTTTTGTAACTCGAAACTGTTGATCTTTCAAGCGGCGATTTTGCTTTGCATGCGTTCCAAATTTGGTAATTTGGAACTTCGATGATTTGGGAATTTTAAAATTTGAACTTTCATTTGTACAAATATGAACCACTCGTCTTGAAAGTGTTTGAAATCCATTTTTTTTGTTATTGCGAAATATTCACGGGCTCGAATCTCAGTAAATTTAAAAACATTGTTAAGCACTAACAAATACATTTTTTTGTACTTTTTGATATTAGATGTTAATGCTCGTGGATGAAAATAAATTCTTTCGAGCCCCGTTGTATATTGCACGTGGTGTGCCGACTGAGTTTATTATACCAAATACTATAATTCATACTCGAAGGACCACCCGATGTATTCGGGACTATACAAATTATCTATGTTCAATACTATGCAAATTACTATGTTCGAGATTCCAACACTGGTCCTATACTTGTTCTTCTGCTATTCAATTTTCAACTATGTTTGTCAATTATCTTTTCCAACGATACTAGATTTCAACTACAATCCAACTAACGGGTATACAATTCAATTATCTATTCTATCTTTCTTTCCACTACAATCAAACTAGCTTTCAACTATCTTTCTGGGTCATTCCACGCCGAATCGATCACTTTTTGTCATCACCATCTGCGATTTTGTTTTAATCAAAATATGTTATAGTCTACGTGAAAGTAGGGGGGGTTTAAGTCATCATTTTGCCAATTTCGAATTTGTTTAAAAATTACAAGCCTTCAAAATTTGCAGTTTTTGCCTATTTTTGAAAAAATAGGTATCACTTACGAATTTTTTTCTCAAAAATTACTCGTCCGATAGAGCTAATTTTTTTTTTGTTTTATTCATAAAGGATTGGGCTACTATAAAATATTTTTTATAAATTGGACAATTTGTTATGTAACACTGGGGGTGGACAAACGACTAAGTTAAAATTAAGCTAATTTGATTGGTTATAGAAAATTGGAGAGAAGTGGACAAGAACCGCCCTTAACAAATGCTCCCCACGAGGTCACTATTTACCTGAGTAACCTAAAGTAAAAATACGACGTCGTTTGTCCCTTAACGGTTCAACACTCATAAAATAATAAACAGCGCTGTCTCTCGAAAATCATGCTAAATTAGAAAAAGTTTAAGAATGTAAATTGCACGTTGTAAAGATCAGCAAAAGGCAGTTGAACATTCAAGAAATTTCTAAAGTTAAAAATAAGCCCAATGGCTTTATGATGCTATGAGTACGTCGCAACAGGTTTTGTGCACCTATGTTAAAACAAAAACCATGTCGACTTTCTTGAGTATTTGCTAGAAACTGAACTAGAAGTTACTTGGAAGCTTCTAATATAAATCAGCAATTATATCTACACAAACATACATACCACCAGTATTATACAGTTTGTTTTTTTTCACAGTATTACCAGATCTAAGTTGTACTATAATATATTCAATTAAAAATAACGTCGACCTGAGGTCAGTTTGCACCACTTTCAAAATAAACATCTTTTCACTACCTTTAATCCGTGAAACTTTCATCGATCAAATATAAGGAACTTTTAATTATTGTCACTATAGATCACTTTCAGATAAAAAGATCATACTTTTTATTTATTATTACCATTATCTCCATTTTTTTTCTAAAATGACCCAACTCAACTTTCAAAATACAATCATCCTTTATGTTTCATTGGCTACGTACCGCGGAGCTCGCGTTTCTTTCGATTTGTACGGGGATAATTAAGTAGTCGATTAAGATCGGAGATCATTCAAACGGCAGGTGCATTTTCGATGCGAGATGAAATGTACCAATAATAATCGGCTTCGCGCAACTGCCATTCTTATAATACTACTGCGTGAACTGTTGGGCTGTTACGTCCTACGGGAACGGTCAAAAAGCTATTTCAATATTTCATCGACGAGATGAACATCGCTCTACTCGTACTACTTTCTTCTCTTTGCTTGTTCATTCGTTCGCAGTTTGCTGTTATGTATTTCTTATTTATCATTGAGAATGTGCATCGATAACGATTATTATTACTGTGTTCGTTTTCTCGTATTATGATATGGTTCAAAATAGAGTCACATTCCTAGCTCGTTTTTGATCAACCGTATCGAACACGTGATAACGTTTTGTTTCTCATTTTTCTTCACGATTTTGCAGTGTACCATTGATAAATTTTGTAAGATTTTTCTATGAAATAATTTTTAGGGAGCTTTTATCGTTCTTTTGATGCGTTGACTTTCACACGAAAGCAATTGAAAATTGCATTGGTTAGTATTTTCATTCTGCACAAACCTTACCACATACACTCGTGGAAAAAATTAAGTGGACATTGCAGAAATGTAAAAAAATTTTTTGTTTTATTACAATGCTTTAAATAAATTTTACATTTTGAACGTGAAATGATTTTGTAGACTTGAAAAAACATTTATTTGATATACAATTTATTAATTTAATGTATATAATTGTGCAATAAAGTTTTGATTTATAGGCATTATTAGTTACATTACATTAATCTTTTGTTACTTATGATACCTGTTAACTTAATTTTGTCCACGACTGTATGTGCCCATAATTATGAAAGTGGTCTAAGTCACACATTTCTTGTTTCGAGATATTTAATGGATTAAAAAATATTTTTATATCATGCAACATTTTAAAATAGAATTCTATTAGTCTCGATTAATGAAAATTTATTATGGACATGAAATTTTTGTATGATTCTCGTACAGAAATGTGTTTAAAGTTGGAATTGACTTAGACCATTTTCATAATTATGGGCACATATGTTCACGATACCTTGTTATATACGTTCTTCACAGTTCCAAGTAACTAACGCGAGTATTTACAGTTAGAAGACTGAACAAATTTTGAATAATATGGCTATTAAATTTGTATAGAAATTCGAGTGTCACCCACATATGCGTGACATGACAGTGAAAGTGTTAAATAATACACCTTTAAAATTTGGTTACAAATAGTGCAGTTTTAAATAATGTAATGTGAAAGTTCTTATCGATTTGATTACTGTGCGAGTTTTTTAATTGTTAACTACTCGATTATGAATTGGTTAATTAAATTGTAATCAGTTATTAAATACTTGTGAATTAAACATTGAATAGCAATTGCCGGCTGGATGATTTTTTAATTGATAATTGAAGTTTAGTACCTAATTCTAACCCGTTAAATTGAAGGTCCGCAGACTTAATTAGAATCTTAATTAAAAACTTCATTCATCAGTGGTTAACTTTCAATCGTTAATTAACACTTGCAAAGTCCTAAAGTTACAAATTTACAAGTTTCCAAGCTCACACATTTTGAAAATGCTACAACTTCCAACAGTTTCAAATGTTCGTTCGAATCTCATAACTATTAAATTTGAAAGTTCAAAAATTTCCAACATTCAAGTCATCCTGGAACACTGAACCCGGTAATTTTTATCACATTTTGTATCTTCAAAAAACTATAAAAATAATGTACAACGATTGTAAAAATAATATGCAACTGTTATTACAATAATATGCAACTGTTATAACAACAATATGCAACCATTATAACAATAATATAAAAAATAGTATACAATTAACACCTTGAGTGCCACCCTAAAACAGTTTCAATTCCTTTTAGAAAATAATTTTATTCTTAATAAATTTTATACACTATTTTCATAATCTCCTACCCTGATTTATTCGATAAGCTTTAATACATTTACACAAATTTTGTATACCCTGTTACGTTAAATGTTTCAACCAAAATTAGCGACAGATTTATGTATGAATTTATACACTCATGGACAAAATTAAGTGGACATTGCAGAAATGTAAACAAATTTTTTTGTACTACAATGCTTTAAATAAATTTTAAATTTAGAACGTGAAATGTTTTTGTAGACTTCAAAAACATTTATTTAATGTATATAATTGTACAATAAGGTTTTGATTAATAAGCATTCTTAGTTAAATTAAATGAACCTTTTGTTATTTATGGTACCTGTCCACTTAATTTTGTCCACGACTGTATGTCACCCATATGTGGATGACATGGCACTCAATGTGTTAATAGATTAAATGCTGTACTCCAATGTTTCCTCCTCGACAGCTTTTACAATCTTCCATCTTACTCTTCCACAAATTAAATCGAAAATGCGAAAATTATGATTCGCTCGCAGGTATCGTATCAACCGCCCCTGTTATTTACGACGTCACAAATTAAATATCGTTGCCAATTTTACGTAGACACTTTGGTATTTCAAATGACCAACAAGTACAGTACAGGTTCAGTCCACTTCTATGCTTTCAAGTAAACAATAATAAAAATCCGAAATAAATATTCGCGCGAGAGCGTGAAAGCGTATCTTTCATTTTTCAAGATTATCATATAAAGTGCGCCAGCTTAAGGTTGATCGACGTACGAAACATTACTGATCGTGATTACTTCGGCGCAGAAATGTTATTCAGTATCTTTGTATCAGTCAGTCGAGAAAATGAAAATCGAGATGAGACGCGAGGCTGAAACGGCTGATCGAAATTTACACAGTTTCTTTGTAAACGGCAAAATATCAGGTGAAACCAGTTCTTAAACATGCCAAGGCAAATCGTTCGCTAGCAATCGTTCCCCATTTCCTTCGGGCACATGAGATTTCGAATGACGCCGGTTATCGCGTACGTAACAAAAATTCCAGAACGATCGAAACGTCCCGAGGTTTATGTTCGCAATGAAACACGAAAGCGAGCATTTCTCAATGTTCATGTCTCTATTAAGAAAACTTTGTATGTAAGTCGTGGCTCGTTACACGGCAGGTGCGTTCGTTGTTTTTGCATTTTACCAAGGACAAAAAGTTGCGCAACATGGCCGCCGATCTTCTAGCGTCGGTTTCGACTTATTTCGATATCAAGATCTCCGCTTTTTTCTGCCATCTTTATGGTTCATCCTGTAACGAATGAATATACTGTTCGCCAGCCAGGCAACCGGAACAAAAATGTAATTAATGTTCTAGCGGTTTCGCGTGTGGTAAGTGACGTTAATGAGAGCAAAATTACTGAGCTGGTCATTTTATTATGTTGGCGAGATTGACGAGGAAATGGAAATTGCGAACGAAGTTTCTACGTCTTGCTCGTTGATTAGGTGTTTTAAACAAGTTGTTATCGGAAACGTAAAGTGTTTCTTGGAGGATGAGTGATAATATTTCTTGGGAAAATGACGCGCTCGAAGATTCTATCGTTTACTCGTAAACAATTTTATTTTCATTACTGTTGTATTAATTATGATTGGTTAATGTAATTAACGTTAATCATTTAATGTAATTAATTTTAATGCTGTAATATGTTTATAATATAATTAATATAATTACAGTAGCGGACAAAAGTTTAAGAATAAATGGAAAAAATAAATAATTGATTCACTGTTCATAAAAACTATAAATAGTGTTCTACTTTCGGTGTTAACTAATTAGACATTTATTTATACACTTATAAATAAAATTTCATTTTGATATTTCGCTCAGTAGCGAAGTTACAAAAAAGGAACGAAGTACGTATAATATTTCAAATCAAATCATCGTCTTAAACTTTTGTCCGCTACTGTATATTGTATTACTATTATACAGGTACTTGCATTATTACCAATGCCATACTTTGAAGAATCTGAATCGTGACTCAGGGTCTCAGTGTTATCTGCACTCAGACTTCTAACATAATAAATCTTATAAAAAATTTTAATACGCTATATGTCAAATTCATATCCAATTATAATCTACATAGTCAAGCATCATAGAATATACAGTCATGGACAAAATTAAGTGCACATTGCAGATATGTAAAAAGATTTTTCGTTTTATTACAATGTTTTAAATAAATTTTAAATTTAGAACGCGAAGTGTTTTTGCAGACTTGAAAAAACATTTATTTAATATACAATTTATATATTTAATGTATATAGTTGTGCAATAAAGTTTGATTTATAGACATTATTAGTTAGATTAAATTTACCTTTTGGTAAATACGATATTTGTCTACTTAATTTTGTCCACGACTGTACATATAACATTTTAACTTTCGTTCGTATAAATAGGTCGGAATAGTTAGTTCTCACTCACCAGAGAAATAAATAAATTGTATGAGTGGCGACTCTCACTCGCCAATTGATACAGTGCAACAATTTTTAATAAATAATTTTTACCTACATTTTTAGTATTATACACGTGAAGTTTAAATACAACGAAACAGACAATACTGGCAATTAATAATGAAAATATGTTTATTTCCAAAAAATTGATCAAACCTTGGAACCAGAAAGTTTTACAGTCGCTATTTGCTACTGGTAAAAATAGTTACGACCGCAAAGGGTTAATGACTTCTGGTTATACATATATCAGTATCAACGAGTAATTATTGACGCCCTTAAACGTTTCATATTGAAGCTTATAATCTTTTTAAAATAATCTACGTTAAGAATTACATACATAAAGGATAATCATGGAGAAAATTACAATTCGTTCACAAGTACCACTGGTTAACTATATCGTAAGAAAAAGAAACTTTAATAATAAAAATATAACAAGCATAACCATCTAAATTTACTATTCTAATTTTTTTTTTAAATCTTTATACAACTAGAACAATCTAAATTTGTTGTAAATTTGTTATAAAAATATAGGACTTTGAATTTGTTATACATTTATTACAAAAATTTAGTAATCCAAATTTGTTATACATCTGTTATGAAAATGTAGCAATCTAAATTTGTTATAAATTTGTTGTACAACTATAACAATCTAAATTTATTATAAATTTGTTATAAGAATGTAGTAATCTAAATTTGATGTAAATTTATTAGAAAAATATAGTAATCTAAATTTGATGTAAATTTATTAGAAAAATATAGTAATTTAAATTTGTTACACATTTGTTATAAAAATGTAGAGATCTCAATTTGTTATACATTTATTATAAAATTTAGCAATCTAAATTTGTTATAAATTTGTTGTACGACTATAATAATCAAAATTTATTATAAATTTGTTATAAAAATGTAACAATCTAAATTTGATGTAAATTTATTATGAAAATATAGTAATCTAAATTTGTTACACATTTGTTATATAAATGTAGCAATCAAAATTTGTTGTAAATATGTTATAAAAATATAGTAATCTAAATTTGTTACACATTTGTCACAAAAATGTACCAATCTAAATTTGTTGTACAACTATAACAATCTAAATTTATTATACATTTTTTATAAAAATGTAGTAATCTAAATTTGTTACACATTTGTTATATAAATGTACCAATCTAAATTTGTTGTACAACTATAACAATCTAAATTTATTATACATTTTTTATGAAAATGTAGCAATCAAAATTTTTTGTAAATTTGTTATAAAAATATAGTAATCTAAATTTGTTACGCATTTGTCACAAAAATGTAGCAATCATTATTTGTTATAAATTTCTTATAAAAATGTAGCAATCTAAATTTGTTGTAAAAATACAAGAAATACTCTATTGACAGATTTTTCTATTCGGTTTTGTACTCGATTTCCGAGTCAACCGTAGTCGTTCGTTAGGGAGGCGCAAAATTCACGGTGCTCGTCGCGAAAAAGCGTCGAGAACGTAGGAAAGGAATTAGTAAAGGATCGATTCGCAAAGGTAGAAGGTGGTTGATCGTGGCGGTGTGTTTAGGGGCAGTAACCCAGCCCATCCAGCCGACAACAGTTGCGGTTAAATGCCTGAGAGAATCGACGATGTTGATGCCACGCCGCGAAACCACCGACAACCCTTTCTGGCCAACGAGCCATATCGAACGATATGTTTCACCACACTTATCGTCGACTTGGATTTCAAACTTTTTTATTCCTTTTATCGCCCGAGTATCAAGTGCGTCTCCTCTCGATCGAGAATATTGAAACGGGTGACCATTTTTTGGTCATGCGTATGAGTGAACGGTTCGTCAAGGAGTAGCTGTAACGAGAGGCGACAGAAGGGGCTGCTTTTAGAGAGAATCGCGCAACCAATATAAATATGCAAAATGTAAGTGTGGGGATTTCAATACGATATTCCGAAAAACGAAACTGTAATTTATTCGTGAAAAACGGAGGAAAAGTAGACCAACTCGCCCGAAACATGACATTGCCACATCTATACACGGTGTCTCGTAATAAGTGTAAGACCCGAAAAGGGGTTGTAGAGGAGGTGATTCTAAATGACCTTTTCCTTTGCAAAAATGGAGTCTAGGCGCTCGTTTTCGAGTTATTAAGGAAAAACTCCGACCAATCAGAGGGCGAGAATAGCGCCCGTTCAGCCGCGAGAGCGAAGCTTCGAACATACGGCCGATCGCGGATGCGATCAAACAAGTTAGTATCGTGCTATGTTACGTGAAAGTTAAATCACAAATAAAATTGTCTTATCCCTTATTCAGTACAAATTAATAACTGAACATTATTATTCCCAAATCTCTAAATTCCCAAATTCCCAATTCCCCAAATCTCCAAATTCCCAAACTCTCAATTCCCGAAATTACCAATTCCCCAAATTCTCAATTCCCAAAACTACCAATTCCACAAATTCCCAAATCCCCGAATTCTCAATTCCCCAAATATCAAAATTCCCAAAATTCCTCAAATCTTCAAATTCCGAATTTCCCAAATTCTCAATTCCCCAAAGTCCCAATTTCCTATTTCCAATTCCCCGAATCTCCAAATTCCCAAATTCCCAATTCCCCAAATCTTCAAATTCCCAAATACTCAATTCCCCAAATTACTAATTTCCCAAATTCCCAATTCCCCAAACTTCCAATTCCCCGAATTCCCAATTCCCCAAATCGCCAAATCCCCAAAATCCCAATTACCAATTCCCCAAATGTCCAAATTCCCAATTCCCCAAATCTTCAAATTCCGAATTTCCCAAATTCTCAATTCCCCAAAGTCCCAATTTCCTATTTCCAATTCCCCGAATCTCCAAATTCCCAAATTCCCAAATCTTCAAATTCCCAAATACTCAATTCCCCAAATTCCCAATTCCCCAAACTTCCAATTCCCCGAATTCCCAATTCCCCAAATTCCCAAATCCCCAAATCCCCAAATCCCCAATTTCCCAATTTCCAATTCCTCAAATGTCGAAATTCCCAAAATTCCCAATTCCCCAAATCTTCAAATTCCGAATTTCCCAAATTCTCAATTCCCCAAAGTCTCAATTTCCAATTCCCAATTCCTCAAATCTCCAAATTCCCAAATTCCCAATTCCCCAAATCTTCAAATTCCCAAATGCTCAATTCCCCAAATTCCCAATTCCCCAATTCCCCAAATTCCCATTCCCCCAAACTTCCAATTCCCCAAATTCCCAATTTCTCAATTCTCCAACTTCCACAAATCGCAAATAAAATTGTCTTATCCCTTATTCAGTAAAAACGAATAACGGAACATTATTACGCACTATTAGCTTTTTAAATTTATATGTATATATTTATATAAAAGGAAGCGAAAACATTATTTTTTATAATATACTGTTGGAATAGTAATTGTAATATACTAGTGCTTGATAGTTGTTACAACATGCTAGTTTTGATAGTAAATGGGACGAGTGTCGATATAATGTGTGATGAGTATCTCTAGGGGTTATATTGTGTGCTGAATGTAACGTATGATGAATACAGTTCGGAGTAAATGAAACCAGCAATAAATAAAGTTGGTACTAAATAAAACGCACGGTAAATGAAACGTAGAAATTGCAGCGCGTGATAAAACAAATCGTGTAGAGATTACAGCGCGTGATAAATAAAACGCGTAGAGATTACAACGCGTAATAAATACAGCGCGTGGTGAATATAACGTGTAGTACATATATCTTGTAGTAAATAGAATGCCTGATGAATACAACTTGTGGTAAATAAAATGCTTGAAATTTACAGTGCGTGGTAAATAAAATGCGTTTTATTTACAATGCATAATAAATAAAACGCGTTGCATTTATAATGCATGGTTGACTTTACAACGCCTGGTAAATATAGCACATAGTGAATATAAAGCGTGGTAAATAGAATGCGTGGTGAATACAATTTGTTGTAAATAAAACGCATAAAATTTACTATTCGTGGTGAATACAATGCGTAATAAATTCATCGCGTGGTGAATACAACTACTAGTAAATTCAGTTTTTAGTAAATAAAACGGGTCGCAAGTATAGCCCGTGGTAAATAAATTCGTGGTAAAATGTTGCAATAAAACATATAGCAATAAATGCGCTTAAACTTGTAAGCCATATAAAACACATGACGATGTGAACACAGCGTGTGGCACAAGCCTTATCTTTGTTAATATGTTTTCTTTCATATTGCAACGATCTACATGAATCCTCACGCGCAATAATAATAAAATACATTGTCTCAGAATTTATGTATCATTTGTCACAATTTGAAAAACTCGTACATTTCTTAACACTCGATTTACGGAACCCGTCAAATTGTCGGATCTTAGAGTTCTTACTTTTTTATTGACTTATTTTTATTGTTCTTTTTCAATTTAGGCATAGGTGGTCGTACAACGTTCGTAAATCTAGTATTAAAGAAATTGAAAATATAACATGCTCGTTTGGTATCATTTTGAGCAAAACTGTATGGTTCGTGCATCCTTATGTGATACTGTATAAGAAGGAAGGAATAATATTATCCATGATAATAAAAAAGAATAAAAATGAAGTGAACTTATAATTTTAATCAGTAATGCATTGTCGATATAGATAAAGTCGATGTAACAGCCATCGATATAAAGTTGTGATTGTTTTGCAATGATGCAAAGCAGGAGCTTTGATAGGTTCAAACAAGATTCCCTTTGGTACACTCGAGTGAACGTAACCGCCTTTGGACAAATTCGCCTATGTACAAATTTCTAACATTTTCAATATTGCCAGATTTCTAGATTTATAAATATTCAAATTTTTGAACTTTTACTTCCGCAAACTCCTACATTCCTGAATTCTTACGTGTACAATTTTCTAAACTCTGGGCTTACTAGAATCACCTTTCTCTGGATGCCCAAATTTAAAGGTCTCAGGATCCCTAGACTCACATATTCATAAATCTTCAAATTTCATGCTGTACGAATTCTTATGTTGTCATATTCTTACATCTCGAAAATTTGCAGGTCTCCAAATTCCTAGGTTCCGAAATTTCTATATTCCCCGAATTCCTACGTTCCCAAATCCCTACATGCCCAAATTCATACACACTCAAATTTCTACATTTCCACATTTCCTGGTCTCCAAAATTTATGTATCTTTAAATCTCTGAATCTCTCAATTTTTCCTATATGAAATTCTCAGATTGCTACATTCCTGTATCCAAACTTCTGCACCACAAAATATCAACTGGAGCACATATTTGAATGTCTAAAAAATTTCTAACTCATAATCTAAAAATATATTAATATCCCTAAATTCTGAAATGCCTAAGTATACAAGTCTTTACATCCCTGAATTCTTAACCTACCCCTAAAGGTTCGAATCCTCGAAGGTTAACGTTCGAAAGCAGTAAGCCGTTCCCACGTGATCGTCATATTTTCCCTGGAAAATCTAGATTTGCCGTTGACTGTACAAGTAGGCGTTCGAGATTCTTTCGAGGTAGCATGTTGTAGAGGAAATCGAAGAGGGAAGTGATGGAGGGGGTCTGATGCGAAAAGGGGGGTAACTGCAGGGAGAAAGAGAGAGACTCAGTTATTTAATTAAAACCGGATTATACGTGGTAGGTAGGGGTCTATCCTACATCTGTAACCACCAACCTGGCACCATCGATATATACTAATTGCTCTATCCGGATTAAATGGCCGTAAATACTGCACAAACTCCCAGCTAATTACCTGCAGCTTGTACTTCGGTGATATAGGAAACGGGCATCCTTCTTTCTTGAATTTTTCATGAACACAACGCATGTGATACATTCGAGGGACCCGTGAGAATATACAGCGACATATTCGAAAATACTATGCGGCTTTATAACATTTTCGAACGCGTTCGAGGTGTCGTGGTATTTAATTAACGCGATTGCATCTTTGACAAAACTTAGCATATTTGTTTTATCGTACTTACTGTAATGCAAGAATTTATGTCACATTTTCATATTATATTAGGTTGGTGCAAAAATAACTGCGGTTTTCGCAACCAGAGGCTTCAGCGATTAATACAATATAAATTGTTTTGAAACTACGTTCGTATGCTATACCATTTTAAAGCGTGAAGTTGCCTCTATCAATATATGTTTGTTACTTGTTTCTGTTTATTGATATTTTGTCATATTTTGTTAGAAAAGTAAAAATGGAAAAATTACAAATTCGTGCGATATTGTTATACGAGTATAAACTTGGACGTAAAGCTGCAGAAAATGCACGCAATATTAACAGAGTCTTTGGCCAGGGAACTGTGACTGAATGTACAGCACAACATTGGTTCCAAAAATTTCTTAATGGTAATGAAAGGCTTGAAGTCGAAGAGGGTCGCGGACGTTCCTGTGTGATCGACGATGATGGGTTAAAGACAATTATCGAAACAGATCCACGCAAAACATCTCGAGATATTGCGGAGATACTAAATGTAGATCACTCAACGATTGTTCGTCACTTATTTCAAACTGGCAAATGCAAAAAACTCGATAGGTGGGTACCGCGCGAGCTAAACAAAAATGAAAGATTTCGTCGGTTTGAAATTTGCTCGGCTCTGTTTCTAAGAAACAAACGACCCATTTCTTGATCGAATCATAACGTGCGATGAAAAATGGTTCTTATACGATAATCGACGGTAATCTGCTCAGTGGTTAGACAAAGATGAAAAGCCAAAACATTTTCCAAAACCAAACCTTCGTCAAAAAAATGTTATGATCACTGTTTGTTGGTACAGAATTGAGGATAATCCATTACAATTTTCTCAAACCTGGCGAAACGATCACAGGAATGAAATATTGTGTGGAAATCCAAAAAATGCATAACAATTTGAAAGATTTATGACCAATACCGATCAACCGATAGGGACCTTATTCTAACCCAATATATATTGTTTTACTGTTTACATTTCAAAACCGTAATTATTTTTGCACCAACCTAATATTTACGAGGCGTAACGGCTAAATAACGGGACTGTTCACTTTCCACTGTAGAACAGTATCAGGCGAGGTTGTCATTAGTAGGTCATTGATTTTGATACTTGTGGGCTAACGATTCGTACTTTTGTCTATTCGTCGGCCTTTGTTTCCTTTCCAGCGTTATTTGCACAGGTCACTGTTGCGTCGCAATACCGGGATGAGGATTCACGTTAAAGTCGAGCAGCGAATTAACCTGAAATTTCTTCTGAAATTAAAAAAATCTCCAACGGAATGTTTGCCGTTGTTAACCCCTTGCCCGACAACTACGAGCTACACTCGTGACGCATTCACTGTTCAAATATGGTAGACATTGTTAATATTTTTAATACGGTTGAACGTTCAACTTTGGTCTAATCGTAATTTGCGCATCCGAGGATCACAGTCTTGGCATTTGAACTTTATTTAATCACTTTACTGTTGTAGCAATTAATAGTTCGTTAAGTCTGACGCACTTGCTGAATAAATCGTAGCACAAGGGGTTAAAGAAGGTGTATGGTGATAATGTAATATCACGTGCACCCTGTAACTTTTGCCTGTTCCGAAAAGTTAAAAGTGCACCAAAGGGAATACATTTTCGGTCCGTTGAACATACACTTACTAACAAAAGTTAAGAAACAACGTAATCGTTTGGTAATTTTGATACATTTTTTATCATCTACAATACATAGGTTGAAACTAGAAATAGCATAATAAGATAACATTCCATACATCAATAAACAATGAGTTTTTTTCGAACATACTTGTACAAGAACGACAATTAACACCTTGAGTGCCACCCTAAACCAGTTTCAATTTCTTTTAGAAAGTAATTTTATTTTCGCTAAATTTTATAGACAATTTTCATAATATTCCACCCTTGTTTATTCGATAAACTTTAATATATTTACAACAATTTTGTATACATTTTTATGTTAAATGTTTCGACTAAAATTAGCGATAGATTTATGTATGAATTCATGCGTCACCCATATGTGGGTGACATGGCACTCAAAGTGTTAAACTGAATCGAGGAAATAAGACAAAAGGCAAGAAACATACGAATATTTCAATATAAGTTGAGCTCATGATGAAAACAAACACATTCCGAGACGCTTAGTTTCCTTTCTGACATCGCTGAGTCTAATTTATATTATAGTTTGTGTTAAATATGATAAGAAGGCAACAGAAGCTGGAAAGCTGAAAGTAGTTGAAATGTTTATGGAAGGTAAGAAAAAGATTGACATAGCAAAAGTGTTTAATGTGAATCGTTGCATTATCATAAAAATTATAAAACGATTTGATGAATATGGGACTTTTAAAACGAAACCATGAACTGGCACACCGCGAAAAACAACTAAAAAGTTAGATCGTCGAATTAAAAATCAACTGCGTCTGGAAAATATGAGTAGCAGGGCAGTTAGACGTCGTTTAGATGAAAATAATCTTTTTTCACACAAAGCATGCAAGAAACCACTTGTGTCGAAAAAAAATAGAGCAGCTGGGATTCAGTTTGCCAAAGAACACCTAAATTGGACTGCTACTGACTGGTAAAAAATTCTATGGAGCGATGAGAGTAAGTTCAACCTGTTTGAAAATGACTCTAAAAATAATGTGCGACGCCCTACTGGACAACTATTTAATATTAAATATCTAAAACCGACAGTAAAATTTGGTGACGGTAATGTAATGGTGTGGGGTTGTTTCTCACGTGACGGCCCCTGCCCATTAATACAAATAAAACAAACAATGGATAGATTTGTGTATCGCGACATTTTACAAAATCATATGCTGCCATTTGCCAATGAAAAAATGTTATCAGGGTCGTCATCTCAACACGATAACGACCCTAAACATTCTTCTAGGTTAGTTAAGGCGTTTCTTGCGGAACAAAATGTTAATACAATCAAGTGGCCAAGTCAATCGCCGGACTTGAATCCAATTGAACATCCGCGGGATTTCGTTGGATGTCAACTGGGAAGTCATTCTTTAACCAACAAAGCCGAATTACTGAAAAAGCTCACGAAAATATGGTCAGAAATACCGGCTGAGTTTTGTGTTCGATTAATTGAATCAATGGCACGCAGATGCCATGCAGTCCTTAAATCCAAGGTTTATCCAACATCTTATTAGACCAGTGTTTCCGAACGCGGGGCCCACGCCCCACGGGGGGGGGGGGGGTATTTGATTATAAGGTGGGGGGGAGGGGCAATTCGAAAATGGACTCGACACGAGTTCAACCCTTTCGCTCCGGACCATTCAAATGCAATGCTAGATTTCGGTGCCAAATTTAACGAAAAAAGCAAATTCTTAAATAATTGCGGTAAATAACTATTAGGTATAATTTCGTTTGACGAAACGAAAATATCAATTGGGTGTTTGGCGTCGTCAAGTAAGCCTCGCTGCGACAGACGGCAGGCTCCGCGGGGAATCCCGGACGTTTTAAAATCTCGCTAAACAACCCAGTTGTTCGCACCTGAATGGCACATCGCAACTTCTGTAGTGTTTCAGTTCAATTTTTTAATATTAAAAATTATGTATGTTACATAGGGGGGCATAAGAATTTCAGAAAGACTAAGGTGGGGCATGGCACAAAAAAGGTTGGGAAACCACAGTATTAGACTGTTATGAAAATTACAAACATCTACGCATCATTGTTTTTATTAAAAGTGGTTATATACCTTAAACAATGTATGTTTCTTAACTTATGTCACGCAGCTTTTGTCTGATTTCCTCGATTCAATTTAATTGTCGTTCTTGTATAAGTATGTTCGAAAAAAAACTCATTGTTTATTGATGTATGGAATGTTATCTTATTATGCTATTTCTAGTTTCAACTTATGTATCTAAGAATATAAAAAATATATCAAAATTACCAAACGATTATGATGTTTCTTAACATTTGTCAGTAAGTGTACATATAAAAACAAAAACGATGGGGTTGTTGAAGAGACTGACAACTGGTGAGCTACAGCATTGCAACGCACGTATGCTGCGCTGTATAGATAGAAAATGAGAGTATGTAGTAGAACATTCAAGTTTACATACACCTTTATTTGCAATAAATCGCATTTCTCGCATCAGTGTTATAATTGAATTGCCGCACCTCGTGTATCATACTTTCTTATTACAAGGTAACAATTTATTATTATTGCTGTAATAACAATTTTATAACATCGTAGATTTCATTATAACTTCTTAATAAAACGTTAAAAATCCTATATTAAAGTAATGTCTCTTTCTAATTTTTGCACACGAAGTATGTTATAAAATTTGCTAGTAAAAAGTTGGGACACCCCCTACGTCAGCATCAAAGTTATCTCGATTTCATCTGCAATAATTATCGAAATATTTCCCACGGATCACAGCCTTGCAGTTTCTTCTTCTCATTTCCTTAAGCACTTTTAGACGTTTCCATCCCTTTTGCAACAAGCATCGCCACCCGTTTTGATTAAACGACAATGCTTCTCCCCCTTTTTCGCAGGGCTATCTCCTCTGGCCGTGACCATAACCGCGTTATCATTTACACTTTAGAACGGCTACGGAAGATAGAGTGGTCGCGTATCTTTAATTAAAACGGACACCTAGAAGTGCGAAATAAAAAGATTCTCTCGCCTATGTCAGAAGGGTGTTACGTTATTAAAGCTTTCATCGAAAAGAATGTCGGAACAAAGCTTTTCTCTTTTCCTCTATACGGATAAACAGGGTGAATATACACGGTGTTTCATTTTTATATCGCTGAACTGAACCTATAACTGAATGTTGTAAAAGTTACATTGTTACTTTTTAATGCTACTAAATATAATTATACCTAAATTTTACGAAAAAATTGTTATTTTTCGTTATTATAAAATGTATTTATAAATGTATATGTTATTCTTTTATTGCAAAATGTATTTATTATATAAATGTATTAAATATTATCTTTTATTATTACAAAATGTATTAAACATTATTTTTTATTATTACAAAATGTATTTTTAATGGTACTTAACGTTACAAACTTATGTTATTAATAATATTAGTCCTGTTAAAGTAATGTCAATGATGTTATAAAAATATTCGGTACGTTTCTGCAATTTTTTTCTTATTACTTAAATTAAACTAATATGGAGAAGTGTGAAATTAATAATTGCAACTGAAACAAGCTATTTTCAAAACATCACAATCGTTAAAATAGCTCAATTTTAAATACTTAAAATAAAAGATATATTTATTAAAATCCTTTACATAATAAATTATGGTCTAAGCTACGCCAGAAGACCAATATATTTATATAAATTATATAATATAATATATTGTATATACACTCTCGGACAAAATTAAGTGGACATTGCAGAAATGTAAAAAAATTGTTTGTTTTATTATAATGTTTTAAATAAATTTTAAATTTAGAACGTGATATATTTTTGTAGACTTGGAAAAACATTTATTTAATGAATATAATTGTGCAATAAAGTTTTGATTTATAGGCATTATTAGTTAAATTAAATTAACCTTTTGTTATTTATGATACCTGTCCACTTAATTTTTACCACGACTGTACATATATTATACTATATTATATTATATTTAATACAATTATATTCTTAGGATATATATATATATCTTCTTGTTCATCTCGAATTAATTCTGTAATTAGTTTAATTAATTTCTTAATTCCTCCTTCAATCAAATTAACAAATTCTTATTCTTACTGTTAAAATTTTATAACTCAATCGCAAGATAACAGTTATGATTTTACGACGCAATTAAATTAATGAATTTAAGGTGGTTTAAAATTAGGTTGCGGTTATAAAACTAATCTAGCTCCGTAAGGTTAAACTGGTGGAATTTGTAGAGAGACACCCCATATAACGGAGCGTTGAAAGCGAAGAAACGAATGCGCTTCACCGGTGTATTTTGCATCGCGATTATTTCCAATCGAAGCAATTCCGCAATGCTTATAAAGGAAGCAGAAGGTGTCTGTTTCAATAAAGAAAGGAAAACGGAATATCGAGTGTGGGAGAGGGCGGGACGTGGACATAAATTTGCGAGTGTACCTAATTGAAAGGGGCGAAAGAGGAACGAAGGCAAACACTGACAAAGGCGGAAGAAAATGAACGAAGAGAAAACGATGTCGCTGAAAAAGGAAAGAGGAAAGCAGAAACCGGAGACGGAAGGAGAACGATTCAGGATATGTTAAACGGCTGGAAAATAGCCGGTTGGCATTCTCCAAATAAACGACGCCAGAAACGAAAAGAGCATACTCTTGCCTTCCGAGACAACATTCTTCCCGTCCAACAAACTTACGGTTCTCGCGAACCCTCCAGAATCCACAAGAAAATATCCCCAAAAATTTCTATTGACCTATACGTTATCCACCACTGACGTATGCGATATTCAATTTTAATTTTTAATGGATAATTTTATTTTTCAATTCTCGATTTTAATTTTTAATTCTCGATTTTAATTTTCAATTCTCGATTTTAATTTTTAATTCTCGATTTTAATTTTCAATTCTCGATTTTAATTTTTAATTCTCGATTTTAATTTTCAATTCTCGATTTTAATTTTTAATTCTCGATTTTAATTTTCAATTCTTAATTTGACCTAGCAATACGTAATTTTAAGTCACAATTCCGAACTTCCAATTTTTAACCCTTTACACTCGAAGATATTTTTATTGGTAGCAGATAGCAACCCTCAAACTTCTTGAATGAAAATGTTAATGAATTCGTTTGAAGTTATTAACTCTCCACTATTAACTGTTTCATTATGTTTATACAGTCGTGGACAAAATTAAGTGGACAAGTATCATAAATAACAAAAAGTTAATTTAATTCAACTAATAATGCCTATAAATCAAATCTTGATTGCACAATTATATACATTAAATAAATAAATTGTATATTAAATAAATGTTTTTTCAAGTCTACAAAAACATTTCACGTTCTACATTTAAATTTATTTAAAACATTGTAATAAAACAGAAAATTGTTTTACATTTCTGCAATGTCCACTTAATTTTGTCCATGACTGTATATGTAGTTAATAAATACCTTTTCCAAATTGTTACATTAAACAAAGTGGTGAGTGTGAGTCACCTTTCGAGTGCAAAGGCTTAATTCTGAATTTTAATTTCGCATTCTAAATTTTGGATTCTGAATTTTTATTTTCAATGCTAAATTTCCAATTCTCAATTTCTAATTCTAAATCTCCAATTCTCATTTTCCAATTCTTAATTTCAATTCTCAACTTTCATCACTTTTTATTTTCAATTTTCAATTTCAACGTTTAATTTTAACTTCCATGCTTCAATTTAATCTTTCAGTTCTCAACCTTTATTTTGATATTCTGAAAAATTCGAGTCGAACAGTTTGAAAATTTGTAAGTCTATAAATGTTATCATTTAAAAATTGAAGTATTTGAACATTCTAAAATTACATATATGTCGTCACACAAAGAGAGCTTACGTTGCACTCGAGTGTACGTAATATGGAACATGTTCCACATACGCAACGTCCATGTTTTGCCTGCACCTTCGTGTTGATACCATATAGCATTATATGTGGTACATGCTTTATTTACACTATCATAAATACATTATATTATTGCCATACGGTGTATAACACAATATCATACAAATATTATTATTGTATAACAGATGATAGTTGTATTATTAACATAAGTTAACATACATAACTTAACATAAGTTTGTCTTATGTACTGAATTTCATTATCTTATAAAACATCGCTCGAAGACAGCTCAGATAGAATCAACAAGAGAAAGAAAAATTGGAATAGCATAGATTGTAATGCAAAAGAAAATTTCCAAGGTACATTCTTACAATTAGACACAGAATGCATCATGAATGATCAAAACAATGTTGCTAATTTTACTGCTGATGATGACGCCGACACAGAATGTTTACACCAAATGATTTTTGTAGATTTCGTCATTTTATAAATTTAACTGTTTCATGTTTTGCAAATCAAAAGAACCAAGCTGCTTAATATATTAATATGATTCATTTCTTAAACAAGATACGTTAAAATTCATATGCGGTAACAGATGCAACGAGTCAGCCGAGTTTATTTGACTTCAACATCCGGAATTTTCTTAGTAAGCTAACATTCTCAAAGCTCATAATTCTTTTAAATCATTCGTATGACGAATGTTTCTTTTTACGTATGAACACACGGTAACTGCGGAGTTGGCCTAGAAATTGAAAGTTTGGACTACGTTTGGGAGAAAAGCAAATAACGGGAGTTATTTAAGTACTAACCGTAATAAAGCGAAAGTATGGATTCTAATATGCATTGCGAGTTTAAATTTATAGACCTAAACTATTAAGCTATGACTTGAGTACAATATATCGAAATATTTTTAAGCATATTTGCTTACGTTACGTTTAGATTTGCCAATGCTCCTTGAACATCTGTTTAGATTACGGAAATGACTATTTAATTACCTAAATTACAGAATTCTCATATTCCCAATTTCCCAATTCTCAAGTTCATAAATTTCCAAATTTCCATGTTTCTCTATTGCCAAATTCCTCTCTTTTTTTAATTGAATGTTTAAGGACACATGCACCTTTTTAGGTTATTAGTGACCACATTATGTTTGGAACTGTGTCGTAGCCTGTAGGTATTACATTTGTTGGTAGATTCCAATATCTCTTAGGAAGCTAAGAACTTTCCTGCACAAGTTTACATTTTGTAGCATATTTGTTACGTTTAATATGTTATATTTTGCCCGTTGGACGCAGTATTTAGGGCAATGCATTAAGATATGATCAATGGAGATTTGTATATTGCTCACATCGCACATCATTGGGCTCGTTTTGGTAATAAGAAAGGAGTGTGTTAATTTGGTGTGGGTTATTCTAAATCTAGTTAGTATCACTGGATCTGTTCGGTTCATAAACACTGCTGGACTAATATCGTATATATTATCACGAATTTCATGTAATGCTGTAGGTGATGAAGTTTTCCAATTTCGGTTCCACAATTCTTTTGCAGCTTTGATGATCTGTTTCTGAAAGTCTTGGTGAGGCACAGGTATACGGAGCGTTTCGGATGCTGTAGTGCTTGCGCTTTTTGCTGCTGTATCTGCTTCTTCGTTTCCTTTAATCCCTATGTGTTCCGGGATCCAAGAGTATAATAAATCTTTGCCGGTACTTTTAACACTAGATTTACGGATGTTCAATGACCACTTATGTCTGAATTGAAAATGAACTATAAAAACAAATAAATAATGGATAATACATAAGCCAGTTTATAGAAAGATTTTTTATCTCGACGAAGGTTAGCGTGCATTTTGCAAAAAGTTTTTCAATAATTTTCGTAATTGAAAATAAGAAATCTATGATCCTTCATTTTGACGAGCTCCGTAAACCTAGTGTTAAGTATAGCGTTCTTTTCAATAATATTATGAATTATTGCGTTGTTAGTTTCCAGATTTTGTATAGCGGATGTGACACTTTGGGAGTCGGTTAATATAATAAATTTGTTATACTCTGATTGCTTAACATACACTAGAGAATGAAGAACAGCATATGCTTCGCTAGTAAAAGTAGTTTGGTAACTTGAATAAACGTTGTTCTTCGAAGGTGTACACTGCACATCCTGTCCCTTCTTTTGATTTGGAGCCATCAGTAAATATTTGCTTGTGACTTGGATAATCACAGGCTAGTTCTAGATATAGGGTTTGAAGAATGCTTCGATCTGTATTTTTGGTGACTCGTGTGAAAAAATTTCTCTCTTTGTCAATAGTTAAATTCCGTAATTTCACAGTCTCCCAATTTTCCAATCTGCCAATTTTCTATTTCCTAGAGCCCGAATTCAAATACTCCATATTTGCATTCAACTTGATTTTCTTCTTGAACGAAGCGATGCATTAACACTAAATCTACCAAAGCGGTCAAATGACCGTTTTACAAATTTCCTATTTCAATTGTTAAAATTTGTTAAAGCAGTTTTCTTCAAATTTTTGCTGATTATCGTCAAGATAAGGAATTCATAAATGTATGAATTTATGTTCCATTGTTTGGTTATTTATTTTTCAACTTCAGTGTGAGCTACAAAGTAATTGTACATTACACGTGGGTAGTTTTAGTGCTAAAAAAATACAAATACACTTTTTTAAAATGAAATTGGATATTTTATATATCTCATATTCTTAATAGGTTGAACGTTTTTTGAAAGATACACAACTACGCACGATGGAATCACTATCACCAATTTATTACGGAAACTTATTCCGACAGATGGTTTAGAATACGTAGTTCAACATTGTTGCTACCACACTCTCTCCTCCTTGAATCCCTCAATTTATATTTGTGGGATAAAAAAATATAATAGTAAAAAAATATGCACTTTTATTTAAAAAGAAGTACCTTTGCATTTTATGGACATGTCGTTGCGTTCTCAAAGAAAACGAGGTCATAGAAAAATAGACGTAATAACGTATAAAATTACTATTTTTTCTTTTTTATTTCTTTATTTAATGTCGCATCAGCTTTTTAGCCATTAGCAACCACAATATATACACAGTTACGTTCTTACATTTTGACTTATAATAAATCGCATTTACAAGTATCCATAGTTAACATCTATATACCAATTATTTATTTTCTAAATCTAACTGTATCTTAGACATCATTAATTATTATTATCTAAATCTAACTGTACTTTAGACATCATCAATTATTTTGCGTTTCATAAGATATGTTACTATTCCCCTTATATGCTTTTTGTCATTTAAACGTTGCTTAATATCGGCAGGTAATTTCTCGCTGGCTCTAATATTTGCACTAATTGGACATTCCAGTAAAATATGTTTAACAGTTAGTACTGAATTACAATTTTCACAGAGCGGTCTGTCGGATTTAGATATTAAATACTGATGAGTTAGTTTTATGTGTCCTATCCTTAGCCTTGTTAATATAATTTGTTCTCTTCTTGTTAGGGAGAAAACTGGGTTGTTCGAGTATATATTATCTCGTACTTCGTGTAGTTTTGTTGGATTTGCTAATATCCATTCCTGGTTCGATATGTTTAGAATTTTGTTGAATATATGTTTTTGGGCGTTCTCTACTGGAGTTGATATATCTTCGTCAATAACATTAATTTCTCTGTTAGATTCTAGTTGTAATTTATTTGATAAAGCATGATCCTCCTCGCACAGAATTACATTGCGGTTTTTATCAAGTTCGTACTGTAAATCTTTAATTAATGACTCCGAATTTTAGGTGTTGATTTCTGTAATAATATCAAATTCTAATTGCGTGATACACCCTGTTTCTACGTTCAGCATTCTGACAGAGTTAATTGTGTACAAAAGTTTGACTATGTAATATCGGGAAACTGAGCAACGGGAATAGCCAATATCCGCTTCTGAGGACATCTATGACCTCGTCACATGATGGAAGAGCGTATCAAATGTGGTACCGAAATTACACCTTTTCATTTTTGATGAGCATCGCAAGTGATTCATCCACAGCGATTCCGAAAGATGAATGCTAAAATATTTATACCAGTTTGCTGTTGAAATTCGCGATTCATATTGAAAATGTCTTATTTATCCGGCGTAACCGTGCTTATAATAACATTAATGCGCTTTAATCGTACTAGGTCATTAACCTATACCGAGTTGTATTAATATTGAGTTATGAACTAATGAAAAGTTAAATCAATATTACGTTATTGATTCTAACTGAGTAATATTAACATAGCGTTGTTAATTTGTAACGAATGAAATTAACACTTTGATCGCCACGTCATCCACATATGGGTGACGCTTAAATTTCCATATAAATCAATCATCTATTTATTAAGAATTGGTTCATTTCTCTGATTGGAGACACTAGTAGTAATTACTTGGACCTATGGATAATCAATAAAGCAAAATATCGTGAACATATTTGGTAGGATTTATTAATCATAGAAATACTATCTAGTAAAATTATCAACCGCGTTAGCGTGGCAGTCAATGTGTTAATATTAGGCTCGATTCAACCACACTTAACGGCGTTAACAAAGATCCCGTGTGTAATAATTTTTCATTAAAACTTCATGTATAAATTCGGTGGTACATAAATGAGTTGTATTAGTATTAAATTATACTGAGTTAATGTAATAATAATTAGTGTAATAACGAACCATATCTTTATTTTGTTACAGGTAAAAAAAAGTTTCCTTCGGACCCATCATGCTGTCCAGCATGCGGAGTCACCGTGAGGCCACAGGAGTTAGAGCAACATTTTGCCCAAGAACTCGATCGACTTTACAAAATATCTTCGGCATCGTCGCGGGCACGAGCATCCAGGTCGAATTTGCCCCCAGGACATCCCCAGGACCATTCCCATGGACCTATGCTCCACGCACCATCGGCAGCTGATGGTACGCCTCATGGACGATGGGAGACTTACAAGAGGATTAAGGCCAATCGACAGGTAAATAAATTTCAGAATTTTGGAATTTTTAAATTTCAGAATTTTAACCCTTTGCGGACGAACGGCGACTATCACTCGCCATTTGATTCGGTGCAATAATTTTTAATAAATAATTTTTCAGTACATATGTAGTATTATGCACGTGACGTTTGAACATAGTGAAACAGACAATATTGGCAATTAATAATAAAAATATGATTATTTTAAAGAAGTTGAGCAAAGTTTTTAACCAGAGAGTTGTGCAGTTGCTATTTGCTAATTGCAAATATTCTAACGTCCGCAAAAGGTTAAAAGTTTAGAATTTTAGAAACTTTTCTTTGGTATAAACTTGGTATAAACTTTTTCTGATGTATAAGTACGTCAATGCGACACTGGTTCACAGACAATAATATATATATTTTAACAAAACAATAACAATAATGATAATATATAACAATTAGATGTCTGAACAAAATGACGGCAATAAAAACTATGGATGTAAAATACCCTAACAAACAAAAGCAAGGGCCTACTCGCAAAATGTTGGAACGGGCCTGGGTCCTCAAAGACCTCCCAGGCACTCCAAATAAGGCACTACACTTAATTTAGATGTTTGAAACTTCGAGAATGAAAACGTTTTTAAATCTTGGAACTTTGAAAACTTGAAAGTGTTGTAAATTCAGCAATGTAGAAATATGGAAATTTGAGATTTTTTAAATTTGCCAAATTAACAAGCCTATTAATTTAAAATTATTTAAATTTGCCAATTACAGAATCCAAAAGTTTCATCCCCTACAAACTAGAAAATCTGAAAAAGTTGAAACATCCAGAAATTTGTACTTTATGACCATTTTTATTCTTCCGGGAATATTGAAATCATACTTAACCCTTTGCGGTTCTTAATTTCTTTTTCCTGCGGCTGCATAATTAATGTACACAATAGATCAAGAAGCGGATTCATAATAAAATGTATTCCAATAATGCAGGGTGCGTAACATATTTTTAATTTCCTACAAGTGGAGAAAAAATGAAAACATCATCAACCAACCTATTTATCTGAATTACTTCTATGATTCTAAAGAAACGCCAAGTCGAGCCACGCTCGAGATAGGACCGCAAAGGGTTAAATCATCATTAATTATCACTTATACTAAACAATGACCATAAAAGTTAACCCGACTTAAAATGAAGAAGAATGTAAGTATCCATCGTTTCTTTTCTGTTTTCTACAGGCTAGAATTCGCGTGAAGAATCGGAAAAGAAAAGCGGACGAACCTTCTTGTCCGGTTTGTAGCGAGAGACTATCTGGTACCCCGGAGGAATTGAATCAGCACGTCGAAAGGTGTTTGAAGAAACATAATAATGGCAATCCTGCGAACCAAAACAATTTGGACGAAGAAGAAGTGGACGTGGAAGGCGACGCTGAAACTTTCGAGGAATACGAGTGGGCTGGGCAAAGAAGAGTGCGAGCAACTTCGATGCTCGTCGGTGGATTTTCTGGTGAGTTTCTTTTGTTTCTTTGTCCGTTGCGTAAAATCAGAAAAAAATCTGAATTCCCTAGGGACGTTCAGCGATGTAAAAATTTGAGAATTTGAGAACTGGGAAGTTTGGCAATTTCAACATTTTGATAATTGAGAATTACGTGAGTTTGAAACTTCATATATTTGACATTTTAGATAGTTGGAAATTTGGGAATTGTACTTTTACAAACTTGGAAATTTTACAGTTTTGAGAATTTTGGAATCTGGGGATTTCTTATAAAATTTAGCTGTGTGGAACTTTGGACAGTTGGGAATTTATTTGGAAACTCAGGAACCGGATTTTTGCAAATTTGGAATTTTCAACTTTTTGTAAATTTAGAAATCTGGGGATCTGAGAACATAGAGATACGGAATTCGGAAACTTGAGAAGTTACTTAACACTAGATTTACGGAACCCGTCAAAATTACGGATCTGAGATTTCTTATTTTTAATTACGAAAATTATTAAAAATCTTATGTCAAAATGCATGTCGACCTTCATCGAGATAAAGAATCTTTCTGTAAACTGGTTTATGTATTACCCACTGTTTACTTATTTTTATAGTTAATTTTCAATTTAGATGTAAGTGGACATTAAACGTCCATAAATCTAGTGTTAAAAATGTAAGAACTGGAGTTTTGAAAATTCATGTTCTCCAAATTTTTGTAAACTTGAAAATGTAGGGATCTAAGAATTTAACGATATGAAATTTTGGAAAGTTGGAAATTTAGTTGATGATGTGGGTATGGAATTTTTGCAAATTTGGAAATTTCAGAATTTTGCAAACGTGGAAAGTTAGAAATTTGGAATTTTTAAAAATTGAGAGTTCGAGAATCGGTGTTTTGCAAATTTGGATATTTGCAACTTATCAGGGTGTTCCATAAGTTTCTTCCTTTTTTATAAAAATAAATACACAATATTTATTGTTTAAGGCTGATTTGTTGCCATAAATATGAGCCGTTCTACTCTATCACCTTCTTCCATCCATTAACAAACATAATTATTTACTTCTACTAAAATTATTGGGGAAAACTTTCAAAATACTCCTCGAACAGCGATTTCATGTCACGTCAAAAATGAAAGAAACTTCTAGATCACCCTAATACATTAACTCTTAACACACATATGAGCCGTTCAGTGCACAAACCGATTAACGCCATAAAATGAGAAGTCGAGAAATGCGACGAAATAATGTACATTGTTTTTTAAAATTCCCTTTATAATATAAGTTTAAATATATATTGTAAAATGCATAATACAGATATTACTTTCATCTAACGTTATACAGTCGTGGACAAAATTAAGTGGACAGATATCATAAACAACAAAAGGTTAATTTAATTTAACTAATAATGTCTATAAATCCAAACTTTATTGCACAACTATATACATTAAATATATAAATTGTACATTAAATAAATGTTTTTTTCAAGTCTACAAAAACACTTCACGTTCTAAATTTAAAATTTATTTAAAACATTTTAATAAAACGAAACATTTCTTTACACATCTGCAATGTCCACTTAATTTTGTCCATGACTGTATGTATAAAATTAATAAGAAAGAATAGGCAAAAAATAATTATCTGTAATGTTACAATTTTTATGTGTCTGGTGGAGTTAATTGATTTGGCAACTGAAAAAAGTAATAAAGTTGAATTCAGTGTGTAGATTTGTTTTTTTTCCATAAAAATAAATGTTGACAGTTCTATTATAATAAATTTTTTGTGATTCATCAGCAATATAAATAGTCTTCTTCATCAACTGTATGGGATGACTCCTTATTTCTAATTGCTGTCAAGTTTTTATAATAATCATGGTTAACAGGAGGAATGAATTTTAGCAGGTCCATGATGTCTTTCCGTTTTTTCCCTTGCCACAGATCTACCTTTGGGATATAATAAAGGCTGATCTACAATTTTGAAACTCTTTGGTCTATCTGCTACAGATTTCCTAATATTAATGACATTTAATTCTGCATCCTCATTATAATCACATTTGAATTCTATGAGGTAGGGTTTGGACCTTCCTAACTTTATCCAGCGTATTTTGAGCCCATTTATTGGAAACCCTGTGACTGTTACTTTTCTGTTAATCATTACATTCTCTAAAGGTTTTGTTGAAAAAAAATCTTAGTGGGTCATTTGGATAACATTAAGGGGTTATATCTACTTGGGATCGGGAAAAGTTACGTGATTTTCAAGAATTTTTTTTGCTATTTTACTAAATATTTTTAATAATTCTCAAAACACTATCAAAAAGTGCATATCTTAAGGTATATATATAAATTTTTGTGTGAAAAAATATTAAAAAAACAAATGAAATATAACTCATTTCCTAGATCGCCAGTTTTTTTTATGTGACTTGCGGTGACCACGATATCTTCAGAACGCCTTATCTGAAGTAAAAATCCAAAAATAGTGCGTTAGTACATTGCGTTACGAAGGGTCTGAACGAAGGGTTTCGTAAAATTTGGATTTTTACAAAAATTACAACAATTTTACGAAAAAATCAATGGTTCGAGGTGGATAAATTTTGTTTTTATTGCAATAAAAAAACATTTTGTAATCAAAATGAAAAATCCTTCGTTCAGGCCCTTCGTAACGCAATGTACTAATGCACTATTTTTGGATTTTGACTTCAGGTAAGGCGTTCTGAAGATATTGTGGTCACCGCAAAGAAACTGACGATCTTGGAGACAAATTATATTTCATTTGTTTTTTAATATTTTTTCATACAAAAATTTATATATACACGTTAAGATATGAACTTTTTGATAGTGTTTTGAGAATTATTAAAAATATTTATTAAAATGGCAAAAAAAATTCTTGAAAATCTCGTAACTGTTCCGAATCCCAAGTATATATAACCTTTTAAATGGCGATTTCTTTCTACAAGCTTTGATTATATTGTTCCAATAATCTGATGGAAGAATGCGTTATTGAAACGATTTACATTAGAGTATGGAGTTAATCAAAATGGCCTCCGAAATAAATTACTTATTATTCAATGAGCAAAAAAATGTTGTCATTTAACGGTGTTAATCTTCATCGTTCAGAAAAGGTATTATAAATATAAAAAGTTATGACTATACCAAGTGCATTGACACTTAAATTTAAGATTCTTCAAAAAGTGGAGTTAATCGATTTGTGCACTGAACGGCTCATATTACTCTTCCACAGAAAGTAACCGAATGATAATGCGTTTGGAACACGTTTGAAGCCGTAGGTCTGACGACATCGAGCAATCGTTCTTCCGCTGGCGGAAATGGCGGATCGAATCAACAGGAGGACGAGGACGTGGATCTGGTGGTTGATGGCGACGATGTCGCCGAATTCGGACCGGCACAATATTCCGAGGCCGACGTGATCACGCCCCGTATGGAGGGCACTCCGAGGGAGCAAAAAGAAAGAGACGCTCTTCGGGAAGCAGTCATTTCCCCGAATGCGCCGAATACCCCACACACGCCGCACGTGTCGCACACACCCGATCAAGTTGGGCAAAGTTTGGTCGAGGTGAAGCCTGAGCCGGGAACCACCGCCTCCCTGGGTCAAAACGAGCAGGAAGAAGTCTCATCTTCGCCCAAAAGGGACGGTGACACGCCAGTGATGGAGGCCCTCAAGGGACGAATTCGGGAACTGGAGGCTGAGATGCGCAGCCAAGTACCGTTCAAGTGTCTTATCTGCATGGTGAGTTTGCAATAATTATACCACACTGCGTTGCATTAACCCTTTGCGCTCGACCGGTGAGTCCCACTCGCCATTTTGTGAGAGAGTAATATGTTAGGTTGTCCGGAAAGTTCTTTTGTTTTTTTTAGTTTGACGTAAGTATAAAATATATTTCTTTCTATGTACCTTTCTTAAACAATACCTGATCCTTTCTCTTCTACCACCATTTGCCATGTCTTTGGCAGCCTCAGTATGCCATTTTTCCAAAATTCATTTGGCTTACTGCCAAAATATTCTTCCATGACGCTTTTCACTTCGGCTACAGATTTGAATTTTCTATTGCGAAGAAAATTCTTTAGGTCGAGATACAAATAGTAGTCTGATGGGGCGATGTCTGGAGAGTATGGAGAATGTGGTAAAACATTCCAATCAAACTCTAAAAGTTTTTTTCGTATCGCTAAAGAAACGAGTGGCCTCGCGTTTAGATTCGATTCAGGAGATTGCTCTCAGTTGATGGAGGACCCACAGTTTGTAGCGATTAACGTACCCAAGCTTTGTTAAATGCTCATGAATCGTTGTTTGCGGAATGTTTAAAGCATGTCCTATCTCACGAACACTAGACCTTGCGTTTTACATCGATATAGACCTTAATAAGATCAGTATCAGTGGTGGTCGGACATCCGCTGCGATCTTCATCCTTCAGATTACAATTTCCAGCTGTAAATCTTCTAAACCAATTCCGGATTGTTTGAATAATTATAGACCGATCACCATAAACGTCACTAATCTCCTCTGCCGTGTTTTTAGGCGTACTACCTTCTTTAACGCTAGAACTACCAAGGGGGGTCAAAATGACTTGTTTGACATTTCTTATAATTATAACTTATTTCAGGTACATTTTGTTTCTGAAAATTTTGTACGACCTTTTCGAAGATATGCAAATAATTAATTCTGTAAAACAGTTTTCTTTTTTTTTTCATCATTTTGTTGCAAAATTGTATGCAGTATACCTAAGTATACAGGGTGTCCCAAAAGTGTTGAAGGAGCCGGAAATGGGAGGTAGGTGGGGTCATTTTGAACAACTTTTTCATTTGCAAAAATGTCATATGGGGCTTCATTTTTAAATTATTAACGAAAAACACCGACCAATTAGAACGCGAGAATCGCGCGCCACGCGATTCGAACGCGACCACGGCCAATTATAACTCGGCCCTACCCCTCTTCCTCCGAGAGCGCGCGATTCTCGCGCCCTGATTGGTCGGTGTTTTTCGTTAATAATTTAAAAATGAAGCAACATACGATATTTTTGCAAATGAAAAAGTTGTTCAGAATAACCCTACCTACCTCCCATTTCCGGCACCTTCAACACTTTTGGGATATCCTGTATATACCGAGATGAGTCATTTTGACCCCCCACGGAACATAGGTTTTCGGTGCTGTTCTGTTGTATCGTGGAAACTGTTTGTGGCACTTAGTCTGAAAGATATACATAGAAACCGTTATTTTGTGTCATAATACCTATAGAAAATCGAAAGTTTATAATTTTATTGCGTTTCGCGCACAATAAACCTGGACACTCATTAGCGTAGCACTTTATCATCTAGTCGTAAACGAAAATATTTTCAAACTCAAACATTTGTCAACAACCATATTTTTATATATTTTTGTTCAATGACACTATACAGTATCATTGTACAATATGTAGAATGACACTTTGTATAATACAACATGCAACAATATTTTTATATATTTTTTTTTTGGTGTCAAATAGCACAGTGCACTAATAAAATAAAACGAACAACATTTGTGGTACATGCCATAAACGAGTCTGTGGCAAATGCTCTGCTAAAATAACTGTAACTTGCAAAAAATGTCTTTGGCTTTTATGCATAATTATTTAATAAATTATTGCTATTATATTACTATTATTATTCAAATTATATTCAATTTTTGTCCATGAAATAAAAAAATATATAAAAACGTAAAAATTACTGCCTTTTCTTAACCAGTTAACTGTGGCGCACACTTTTGTGAGCAACTCGTCAATGACAGAATAAACGTCACTGTTAAAATATTGAATCAAAAAGATGGGTCTATTTTATAAAATAGACAATTTTATTACTAATATTTACTTATTTGGTGAACCAGATATGTAGCTGTGATTGAGGAGTATACCCGTCATGACAAAAAATCCTGCCACTTCTCCATGACGACTATACTCGTCAAACACAGCTAACTGGTTAAATGCTTTAGTAATTTAAGAAACAAGTCATTTTGATCACTCCGGTAGAAGTAGGTATACGTCAATCGTAGGTAGTTCTAGTGTTAAAGCAATGAAGCATAACTCCTCAATCAAAGAGTTTTACGGTTGCTATCTGGATGCAATTAAAAGACCATCGAGTGCACCGGGTTAAAAGATATTAGCCGTAATTTTCAGCCGAAATATCAGATTAATAAAAACAAAGAGGGTTGATATATTTATGCGATGCATTATATTATTGGTAAAATTGTAAAGTTACTGTTTGAAAAGTTAGTAACAAATATCATAATTTCTTATCGGCTAAAGGAAACTGTGATTTATTTATGTTCTTAGGAGCAATATAAGAAGCCGGTGACTTCTGTCTGCTGCTGGCATGTGCATTGCGAGCAGTGCTGGTTACACACACTGGTAAGTTGCAAATAAATTAAACTATTTTTACAATACATATCTCGTGCGCACCATTCACAGTTAGAAATTCTGAAGTCTCTCCTGAAATAGTAAATATCTGTCACAGTGTCATTTAAAATTTATGCAGTCTTTAATTTTTAATAGCGGTATCTCTTTCGTTTAAAGAAAATTCTGATATTTTAGATTCAATGAATTTACTCTCTGACACATTATCGATAAATTTATAAATAATTTTGGTTGAATTTTATTTTGCGATATCAATTGGATGTATGGAAACGTTATTTAAAACGATATAAACTGGCTAAAAATTATTTCGTAGAAAAATGCTTGGACCATACACTAGTGGAATAAATTCCGGACACTTTCAAATCTTTCCTTAAATTTCGCACTTAATCAAATTATTTAATATATAATTGTTTATATCTGATATTCTAATCAATGTTTTATAATTTTGGGGTGTAATTATAAACATTATAGCTTACTGTTGTAACAGGAACTTTATTATTATTTATACAAGATTTTGAAAAACACCGAATTGCTGAAAATAAGAAACACGAATTGTTTGGAAATAATGTAACAACAAAAATAAACACTTTAATAGCAGATAAAAAACTTTAGCGCGTGGTTCGTCTATATACGTACTGATCGCAAGAAAAACAAAAGAACAATGGATGCAAACGCACCTATGTTTACTCCAATGATACACGCGGTTGATTTGATTTTAATATTCCTAACACTTACAATAAAAATATTATGGTATAAATTTAGCGTAGCAGTATATACATAATCTGCCCAAACATGAAACAGAGAACATTTTTATTCAAAGTGTCCAGAATTAATTCCAGAAATGTATAACAAAATTATAAAAGAAAATAAATTTTCACCAGTTGCAGATACAAACACACGCGCAGAATTTGGTACTACACTATTAGAAAATTGAATGTTCTGATAGGTTCTTCTTTGTTAACACTATTTCTACCAAGAGATGTCATAAGACACCTTTCAAATTTTAACATAAAATTATTCCCTATGTTGAATCGTTTCTCCACAATTAATTTTTTTACTTTTCATACAATTGTTGTTAAATTAATTCAGCGATATTATTTTCCTCCAGCTAATATACGCTAATTTCCCTTGTTGCAGTTTAGTGTACACCACTGCATTGATTGTATATTAGAGTGTCCCATATGTTCTTTCCTTTTTTGATAGACATTCATACACAATATGTATAGTTTAAAGTTGATTCGTTGCATTAATTGTTCAGCTGTATCAACCTTCTTTATCCCTCTATCCCATTTTCTGTCATATTACAAAAAGGAAGAAACTTATGTGACCCTAATGTTTTGTAGCTTGATGAATTAAGTAATCTCCAATAAATACACATCAGTGTATCAATAAATATATTCCTCAAATTATCTACGTTTAACTCATAATTTGAAATCCCAATCAGTTTCGGCAATGATTTGTATTCAAAAGACACCTTTTGGTTGAAATAGGTATACACAAAATCATGGTGGAAATAGTGTTAAAAAATCTATTCAATTTTCTGCCAGTTTTTGACAAATGATTTGTTATCGTTCATCTAAAATATCGTTTCTGTTAATTCGTTTAGACGGTGCAACAAGAAACGTTTCGAAAAATTGTTGTTGTGCCTTTTCAGGGTGCGAAAAAGCTGTGTCCACAGTGCAACATGATAACGTCGCCTTCAGACTTGCGACGTATCTACATGTGAATGGAATCGTGTGCCAAACGAGAGGTCATCGATTGCTCGGAATAACCGGTGAAGAAATCGGTATCTGTAAAATCCTTCTAGGTGTTCGAGCCGTGTAAATATCTGTACATACTTGTGCGTCCCACTAAACTGAACAAGAAAAGCTAAACTCCTTTAGATTCACCATGTACCGTTACGCACTGTAGCGTTAGTAGATTAAACCGTGAAAGGTGCGCGTGAATTCGTACCCCGATCGAACAACTAAATAAATTAGATTATGTTAATCGAGATAATTTCAACTGTGGATAAATTTTCGAGAAACATCCACACCTGATAGCCTTGACTTTGAAACATGTGGTGTCAGTGTGGCATAATCGGCAACTTACACATCAATAATGGTACTCAGGTGGGTGAATCTTTTTCGATTCTCAATGCCGAAGATAAACCGATAAGTTAACCGATTTACAGTAAAACCTCTCACAGTGTACTACTTGGTTGGTCGTCACAGTGTAAAACGTCTCTTCCTGCGCCAATGCGTGCGTCATTGCTGCGCCCGTGTTCGCCACGCTCGAGCCACTCCAAGTGTAACACGCTACTCGCCGCAGTCCCTTTGATGCGGGCTGACAGATCTCCAATTCCAAATTTACCAATATAATTTTTTAATATTTATATTTTTTTGACTGCAAACGTTTTTAACATATTCGTGAGGTTCTTCCCATCAAAATAAGACCAAACAAGATATAATTACGATCACAATTACCTGAGTAACAAGCCATAAAAGTTTCGGACGTTACAATTACGGCAGAGATACAAATAAACTTTTATGGCTTGTTACACAGGTAATTATAATCGTAATTATAACGTGTTTGATATTATTTTAATCAGAAAAACGAGACGAATACGATGGCAAAAGTTTCATTCACGAAAAATCAGAAATAAGAATTTTTATTTTTTAATTTAAAAGTCTGAGCTCTGCCTGTCTTTCATCTTTTCCGAACGCTTCAACCTTCTGCCTCTCTGTCTTTTCCACTCGCCGTCCTCTTTCACGATAAAAACTTTAATCACCCATTACGTATATAATTATTAATGTAATTACATCATGTTTAGTGTCATTTTAATCAGAAAAACCTAACGAATACGATAGTATAGGTTTCATGAAAAAATAATAGGAAATAAGGAAATTGCAATCTTTTTCTTTGCTTGCATTAGTATGTGTCTCACCAATATTCGACTATCGCCGTTTCGTCGGCCGCGAACTGTGACGAGGAAGACACGGCCGCCGAGTATCAAATTTCGCTTCTGACGTCGCCACAGTGTACAATTTCGATTCCGGCCTCCGGTACACTGTGAGGGGTTTTACTGTACTGTCTTTGTATGTTCATACGGAAAACATCAGATTGACGAGACAATTACGACGCGGTTCTCAATATTTTTTCTGTTAATAATCTTTTAATAAGCAATAGGCGGTGACTTAATCATTCTGAATGTTTCTCAGAAAACTGACTTCGACAGATAACGTCAACCTCTGCATCATTATATGTATGGCTTTTGCAAAGTTCATCCCGAGTCGTTTATAATGAAATTGATAGGGGTACATTCTTTAAGGAAATTTGATTTGTTAAATGTCTTGAAAAATGTAGAAGATCAAACTTTTTAAAATGAATTTGCACCATTTTTATTATTCACGACTGAATTGTTTACTTATTTTCTCCATTGTTATCAAGTACTTGTGTTCATAACTTATATTTAAATGAATTATATACATTTATTTTATAAATCAAAACATGTAGTAAGTTTATCGTATCTTGTTATAATTGTGAAACAATTAACACTTTCACGACCATGGACGAAATATCTCATTGTTTCGATGTGACGATCTAATTTTTGCAGTGTTATGGGCGAGACATGTCGCGTGTATTTTATTGTCTTGTCGAAAAATTTAGGATCCAGAGCCCATTTGTGAGTCGTTTAGTCGTATAAAATTGATGAACGTAAGAAAATTACGTTTATTTTGTTGTATAGAGATGAACAGATCCGTTCGATTCGGACACAAATTTTTGACGTTCCAAATTTGGGAATTTGAGAACGAAGATAAATTGGAATTTGGAAATTTGGATACGTGGTAATTTGAAGATTTTGGGATTCGCGAATGTGGAAACTTAGGCTTTCGAAAATACAGGAATTTGCAAATTTATAGATTCGAGGAATTTATGAATTTGAACAATTTGAAATTTGAGGATTTATAAGAAACTTGGTATGTGGAAAGTTATAATATTGAGAAATTAGAAATTTGGAAATTTATAAATTTGACGAACTATTAATTTGGAAATTTAGGGATTCGAAAATTTGAGGTTTTCAAAATTTATCCGAAGTAACAGTAATGTTTGTCATTTCAGAATTTAAAAATTTGAAAATTGGAAGTTTCGGAACTTGGGAGTTTAGAAGCATAGATTCGAAAAAATAATTTGTGAATTTAGAGATTCGGAAGATTAACAATGTGAAAATTTGCTACTTTGACAATTTAGGACTTTGGAAATTTGGAAAATTCAAGATTTTCATGTATCAGAGTTAGGAATTTTAAAATTGTCAGGATTTTGAGAATTGCAAATAAGAGTTTAAACGTTTCGAAGTATACAAATTGAAGAATTAGATTTTTTATAAATTTCAAACTTTAGTGATTGGATAATTTGTACATTTTTTAATTTAAAAATTTGTAAATTTGCGAATTTCAAATATCGGAAATGTAGAACTTCGAGGATTTCAATGTTTAAGAATTTGCAAATTTAAAAAATTCCTAACTTTCAAATGTGTTTATTTACGAGTTTGGAAACGTATGTATTTATGAATATTTGAACATTTTTAAACAAGAGAGTCAGGGTATTTGCATAATTTCAAATTACGAAGTTTGAAACTTACAAACCAAATTTGAATAATTTATAAATTTAAAATTAAATTAATTACAAATTTTTTAATTCACTGTCCACCAATACCTGCTCGTGAAAACACCATGCCTTAGCCTCATCGGCGATATAAATGACCTGATAGTTGCGAGATATTTCGTGCAAGGTCGTAAAATGTATTTTGTGGGATAAGTTAACGTTTTAGATGTTTACCGAAAGGAAACATTAGCTGAATTTCTACGGATCGAATTTAAATGGTATCGAGAACTAACTCACGCGTACCTGAATTTCTAGGTGTTACATACTTCGAAGGATTAGTGTCTACCTTAAATTCGCCGGATCTACTGTTTCTCCCCTAATACCCTCTCTGGAAGAGACTGTATCTGTGTCTACGATTCACTGCGTTCGATTTAACAGCAAAGGTATCAGACATTATTCGCGTGTGCCGGATTTAACAGCGTGGCGAAAAAAGAATGGTGGAACAATTTGGATACTCGGGGATTTAGGCATTTACGGATTTGAAAATTTAAGAGCTTGTAAATTTGTAAGTTCGAAAACTTGGGAATTGGAACAGTCGAGAATTTGCAAATTTGGAGTTTGGAATTTAGAATTTGGAAATTTGGAAATGCGGGAATTTAAGGATTTGGGAATTCTCAAACTTGAAAATTCGAAAATATAGAAGTTTTCAAATTAAAAAATTCGTAAGCATTGTAATTTTCAGATTAGTAAATTCTAAAGTGTAACAATTCTGAAATTGGAGAATTTAGAAATTTGAAAATATAAGAAGTTGGGACTTTGAACATTTTTAAATCTGTGAATTTAGGAAATTTGAAGAATTGGAAAAGTTGAATGTTTAAAACGTTTAACACTTTAGAAATTGGAAATTTGGAAATGTAGGTATTCAGGAATTTGAAAATTTTTTATTTTGAAAATTTGCGAATTTAAAAATTCTTGAATTCTGAATAAGAGGATTTAGAAGTTTGAGAATTTTTGGAATTGTAAATTTGAAAATGTTGAAATTTGATAATTTAGAGATTTGATAATATTGGGATTCGGAAATTTGGGGATGAAGAATTTAGAGTTTAAAAAATTTACGAATTTGAAGGTTCAGAAATTTGACAAAATTAAAGATTCAGAAATTTATAAAATTAAAAACTTTGCAATGTAAAGGTTCGAAGATTTGAGTTTTCGTAATTTGGTGATTTGGAAATTTTCGGAACTACAAAATTTTAAAGTCTACTTATTTGATAATTTTTTAATATTAGTATTTAGAAATTCAAAAGGCTGAACAAATTGAGGACTTGGATATTTGAGAATACGAATTTGCAGATTTGGAGATTTGAAAAGTAGAGAGTATAAATATTTAATAATTTTGTAATTTGAAATACATTCCAGATTTCCAATTTTTAAATCGTTAAATTCTGAAATTCTAGCTTTCGTAAGCCGTATTTCCAATGCCTCATTATTTCAATAAACATTATACTTAAAAAGAATCGACGATATCCGACGTATCTCTAACGTACTCCAACCTAAGCCACACTCTGCCATTCTTTTGCGAACACGTTGAACGAACGAGTGCGTTTAACATTTCCAGTTAAAGTATCTTGCAGCAAGAATCAAATGCAAATGAACTTTGAAACTGTAAAGCTCTCATAAGAATCAGTTCAATTCCGAATTGTCATCAAAAAAAAAAAAAAGGAACAAGTATACGTTTGATTTTTAACGATAAGTATTATGCACATAGTATTTCTATACTTTTAGCAGTTCATGCATAAAATTAGCGTAACAAGGCGACATTAATTCTCGGAAGAAAACCATTTTAATGTACAAACATGTAACTTTCATTTTATTCTAACAACTCATCTGAAAGATAGGCTTAATCATTTTGTTTTTGGATTTTGGAAAATTACGTGAGTGTAATGTAACTGATCGAAGATACAGTAGAAGAATAATGTGTCTGCGAACTGTGTACAATATTTCGAAACGAATTACGGAAATCCATGTCCAATGAATGTTATTTATTTCGATCGGTGATGATAGTTGAAAGTGGAAAGAAATAGAAATCTCTTAAAAAGACTTGTTGCTTATTTGACGAATCTAATCAGTTCGTTAATGCCTTCCACCTTCTTTAATGCAACAGCGTGATGGAGAACCTGACTCGAAAAGAAGATGGCCGAGGAACGGTTAGGCGAATTGAATCGCGAGGCAAGATTCGAATTTTCGAATTCTAGATCATGTTGTCATCGACCTGTATCGTGCGCGGAATACTCTATCGAATCTTTAAGGGGTTATTTATTATGAATCGGGCTCACCGAGATGAGACGCGGATCTGCTACCTCGCCTCTATGGGCATACGCAATACAGTAAATCCTCCCACAGTGCGACACTTGTTTCCCTCCCACAGTGCAAAACGTCTCTTCCTGCGCCTATGCGTGCGTCATTGCTACGCCTGTGTTCGCCTCGCTCGAGCCAGTCCAAGTGTAACACGCTACTCGCCGCGGTCCCTTTGATGCGGGCTGACAAATCTCCAGTTCCAAATTTAGCAATATAATTTTTTAATATTTATATTTTTTTGACTGCAAACTTTTTTAACATATTCGTGAGGTTCTTCCGATCAAAATAAGACCAAACAAGGTATAATTACGATCACAATTACCTGTGTAACAAGCCATAAAAGTTTCGGACGTTACAATTACGCCAGAGATACAAATAAAACTTTATGGCTTGTTACCCAGGTAATTATGATCGTAATTATAACGTGTTTGGTATCATTTTAATCAGAAAAACGAGACGAATACGATGGTAAAGGTTTCATTCACGAAAAACCAAAAATAAAGAATTTTGATTTTTGAATTTAAAAGACAGAACATGCAGGAGTCTTTGATGTTTGCCGAACGCTTCAACCTTCTGCCTCTCTGTCTTTTCCACTTGCCGTCCTCTTTCACGTTAAAAACTTTAATCACCCGTTACGTACGTAATTATTAACAAAATTACATCATGTTTGGTGTCATTTTAATCAGAAAAACCTGACGAATACGATGGTACAAGTTTCATGAAAAAATAATAGGAAATAAGAAAATTGCAATCTTTTTCTTTGCTTGCATTAGTATGTGTCTCACCGATATTCGGTCGTTTCGGTAACCGATCGTGTTTAACGCTTGACTGATTCCGAGGGGGATCACCCCAGCAAGGGACGGCCGCCGAGTATTAAATTTCGCTTCTCCTATGCTCACAGTGAGCAGTTTCAATTCCGGCCTCTGTTGCACTGTGGGAGGATTCACTGTAAGAACTACCTATCGTCCTTCCCGGCTAGCCACCGCTTCCGGTAGGGACAAGGTAAATCAGCGGCTGAGAAGACATTGCTCGACTGCCGAGTCGACTTGCAAGGAATTTTATTATTACCTCAATGATCTTTCCGCCGGATACAGACTCCCCCAGCAAAGTTCTCAGAGTCGTGCTTTAAGGGGTTATATCTACTTGGGATCGGGAACACTTACACTATGCGGCCGACAAGTTGTCCGATGTGGAGGTTGTCCTGAAACCTAAGACGTACTGCCAGCAACCCATAACGTGGCGCGTGAAGAGGATTTCCTAAACATAAGAAGTACTCTGTCCCCATCGAGAACCGTCCGAATTCGACGCCTGGTGTGACAGAAACGTTTTTATCGTCACGCTGCAGCGATGCATAGTAGTAGGACCTTCTTATTTGCGCAGATTACATTTTCGGGGCTATCATTCGTATACGCTATTATATTGGCATACCCTGGTTGTTAACAAAATTTGTTTTCACTCTTACTCTGTAAAGAGTTTATATATGATATAAAAACAATCGTTTCAAACTTTCAGGTGGAAAATTCAATTGAAAGAGTTTGCACAAAGCAATGTAGAAGTTTACAAAATTATAATAATAATAGCATTTTTCACAATTTTTATTGGTTACTGAAAAATTCGGTTCGCAGACATGGAAATTCGGTTCATGCGATCGAACTAACCATGACGGCACATGGCTGGCAGCGTTTTACGAAGGGTAGCCTATTCAGCTAGACACGTGTTAGAAAGTACAAAATAATTTCGCCAACACAGACTTCACGACAGACCTAATTGCCTATACCTAAGCATCTGTAAGCGGTCAATGCAATTTCCTTCGATTAATACTAATTCTTTCCTCAACATATGACAAAAACGGAAATTTTGACATTTGGTTAAAACTAATATTCTACAGGGTGTCCCAAAAATGTTGAAGGAGCCGGAAATGGGAGATAGGTGGGGTCATTCTGAATAACTTTTTCATTTGCAAAAATGTCGTATGGGGCTTCATTTTTAAATTATTAACGAAAAACACCAACCAATCAGAACGCGAGAATCGCGCGCCACTCGATTCGATGGCGGCCACGACCAATTATATCTCGGGCCTACACTTCTGCCTCCGAGCGCGCGTGATTCTCGCGCTCTGATTGGTCGGTGTTTTTCGTTAATAATTTAAAAATGAAGCCCCACACGACATTTTTGTAAATGAAAATGTTGTTCAGAATGACCCCACCTACCTCCCATTTCCGGATCCTTCAACACTTTTGGGACACCCTGTATATCGGCATCTACGCCAATGCAGTTCGCACTATCTCGCTCGCTCTCTAAACGTCTTCTGACGCCCTTTGTCCTTTCCGTTAAGAGGTGTGCGTGTCCGCGCCAACCAATAAATTCCGTTGCCGAAAATGCGTGAGATTCGCTGCGACCATCTTTTTTTTTCGGCCAATTACTGCCGTCGCGTCTGAACGCCTGGCCAAACCTCCTCACCGGACAACTTATCGGCCGCATAGTGTACGTGATTTTCAAGAATTTGTTTTGCCATTTTAATAAATATTTTTCATAATTCTCAAAACACTATCAAAAAGTTCATATCTTAAGTCTTAAGGTGTATATACAAGCCGTCCCACAATTATGATACGAGCCGAAAAGGGGTGGTAGGTGGGGCTATTCTGAACTTTTTCCTTTGCAAAAATGTCGGATGAGGCTTCATTTTTAAATTATTAAGGGAAAACTGCGATTAATCAGAACGCGAGAATCACGCGCGCTGTATGTTCGATCGCGACCACGGCCAATTCTCATTCGAGTTACAGTTTCTTGATGAAAATAAAGATTTACGAGTGCATTGGGTGAAGATTGTTCGTTGTTCTCACGGAGTAAGCAGAGTTTGAAGACAGAGATCGTGTGTGTTGCAACAAACCGAAAGGGCAAGTTTGTCTCTTTCTCTCTTTCGATCAAGAGTTCAGATTGGACGTGCATTTCCTCGCGTACTTCGAGGACGTGCTTGTAAATATACGAACAAATCGATGCAACAGGGGAAGTCGACTTTCTAATGTTGCTACCATTGTTCTGTAATCAAAATAAAGAGATCATGGAATGTAGAACTTTCGTTTATGGTCACTTTCTTTTTCTTCTTTCTCTGCGCGCAATTTCAGGAAAATATCAAGAACGAAGATTGACATGGTACGTATCGTAATTTCTCTCTTTTTAATAATTTTAATAATAAATTGCAGAATATTTTTGCAGTAACCATAATACACAATTTCTTACAAGAAATATCTTTCATTTATTATTTAATTTCGACATAACATTTAATTTTATAAACTTTATACATTTCTTAGAATAAGAATTATAATCTTATAATTTCTACTAAAGTAGTAATATATAATGTGTATGTAATAACAGTATTTAATTGCGTATAAACAACAACAATATTTAATTGCATGGTAGTAGTCGAAAACGATCGTGTTAAAATTAAAACAAGGTTGTCATATATAATTCAGAAAATTTTTTCTTTGTTAATAATTGTTAAATATTTATTAATTTATACAATATCAATACACTGAAAAATTTAATCGATAAATATTTAACACTAAAACTACCGACATATAATACACAATTATTTTGATGTTAAAAATGAAGTTGAAAATTAAATTAACAAACGATGAAACATAAATGAATACAATTATAGATTCTTTATCTTGATGACAATAGGCATAAGTGTCAAGAAGGAGCGTAACAAATTTTGTCATTTGAAGTAGGAAATTTGTAGAAGGGTCATTGGGCCCCTTTGGTAGCTTTAGTGTTAAATATGTAAAAGAACTGGATAAAGAATTTAAAATTTATTTAAATGAAAAAAAAAACATTTGCTCTAAGCGAGGTTTGAACACGCATCCCTCTGTTTACAAAAATAGCAATTATTGCATTTGTTTTTTATTATCTACTGCTTTATTTCTTTGTCAATATGTAATACTACGTGCAATGTTATAAAACGTATTTAGCCTACATTCCGCATTTTGTTTTAAAGTCTTTTGTTTCTATATGTTCATTGTTTTCAGCTTATCTTATTTATGCTACGCGTTATATTGATGTTTGTTATTTTATTTTGTTACTTGCCTTAAAAATACGTTATCTATTAACATAACCTATAACTTGTATGTAGTATAGGGCTGGTGGTTATTTACTTATTTACATATTTAGATATTTACAATATACATGTTATATACATATAGCGTGCGTGTAGATCTATTTTTATGTTTGTTTCCAATTTTGTATTTAGTTTTCAATTATTGAAGTATGTGATGATTCTGTCGCGTGGGTAGTAGATTTAACGATTCTGAACAACTTTTTCCTTTACAAAAATATTGGCAGAAGTTTCGCTTCCGAGTTATTAGCGAAAAAAACTGACTCAACTGCATGAGTGACAAATTCAAACGTTACGTGGTCATGAACAAACGTATCGGTATCACGTCAATATAACAGAAAGTTGGTAAAAGAAGGCAAATCGAATAACGAATTAAAAAGAATAATATTATGTTCTTTATTATCCTTAAATAGGAAACAAACAAATTAGTTGTTCATCTAGACTAAGTAAGTCGAATTTATTTGATGCTTCTCAAAAGGAATAACACTTCAGTACACTTATTGTACTGAAAATGATTAAAAACTGTTTTTTTTTTTTAAATTGACAAATAACAATAGTTTTTACTACTTAAATAAGTGAAGTCATTCATAACGATCCTCTGTTAAAGAAAGTAAAAAATTAAACAAAAATATCAGTGTCTGGTTGTCTCCTTGTCATGCTCTTGCCATGAAATTATTATAAAAATACCGTTATGAGCGAAATAACCATGGTTCTCTGATGAATAAGTCTGATATATAGCCAGCGCAAATTTTTCATTTGGTAGTAGACAATTGTTTTTGTTTAACCAACATTATGAATTTACAACCACGAAATGTACGTGTTTCTTCTAACCAATCTCTCCTTATCTTGGTACGTATTATGTTTCAATTTTATTATTATATTTTTAAGTTTTATTTGATATAACATACATATAACCTCGAAAAGTAATCTTCTTTCCAATATTACAACGAAATAATAATTCACTATATATTGTGTTCCTTATAGAAATAACTGCTTTTTCTTTAATTTGATTTAATTTTTAATTGAAAAAATTATATTTATATAAATATCAGTGTCAATAAATATGAATGAAAATGTAGTTGCACTCATTTATAATTTGAATAAACCACACAAGTTTCTACATTGCATTTTCTTTAAAAAAAAAACATCCTGGTAAACAAAAAACAGTTCTGAGTAATTTAATTTCGATACCTGCAGCCTTTTATCTCTACCCTCCATGTACCATTAAATATTTAAAAAATTTCACTTTCCTTTTGTTAAAAATCATCATATATTTAGCTTGCATTGTACGTATAAAATTACTGATACTAAATAAATAATATCAAATTACATGTTTTTGTTGTTTGCCACTGGCGTATAATCAAATACAAACGTAATCGATATCAGGTAAAACCAAGTGTCTGTTTTTCAATTAGGACATTAAATCAACGTTTGCGTAATTATTTAACGATGCAAATTTTAAATTAAATATTTCCGATTTAAACTTCGATGCATGAACTGGCACGGAAATATGATAATTTTCAAATTAACCGTTCGCTGTGTTCTCTTGTAAATATGCTACATAAAATAATAAACTATAAAATTCTTACATGGTGTATATTAAATACTATGCTAAATATACGCATAGTACGTTAAACTCATGAATAGTAAATTTCATAATTACGAAAATTATTAAAAATATTTGTCGTGCTTTATAATTACGCGATCTTACTATACTTCTTCAAAACGTAACAAATTTGCAACTATTACATCCTAACATTAAAATTACAATACTTGTCTCTAAATAAACCTTAATAAAACATATTAGATCATTACTATTATTAATATTACTTTTAAGAATTCAAAATTACGCAGACCAAGCGACGGAAGGTTAATATCCTCCAGGTATAGTCTTCGCATCAACAAGTTTTATCACACAGACACACAGAACACTTAACTGTATATGTATACATAAGTATGTGGCTAGTAAATTATCCAAAATGGCGTCGGTGTGTCACAAAACCTCCCACGATCCAGGTATCATCAACGAAATTACGTTCATTTTAAAGGCATCAACTCCCGCCGGAAACGGACGCGGAACCAGTGAGCTCGTCGAAAGTTCTCTTTCCGTTTCCTCTCGTTACCCTCGAAAAAGAAGCATGATTAAATTAGGCGGGAGGCGATGTTAACAAGGTTAGTTTTTCGCCGTGGCGATAAAGGCAGCCGCAAAATGGCTGATGCTCTAAATCGCAGCCGCGGTCTACTATAGGTGGGACTAGAAATGGCTAGATACACCGGGTTGGCAGATATACTTTCGCAAAAGGATCGCGTATGGATCTTTCCGCCAAGAAGGGGGATAGAATGTTCCTTTCAGCTGTCCGCGGCACAGAATGAAAGAGCAAACGGACGTAGAGGGAGGTTAGGTGGAGGGGGTGTGACCCTGGTAAAGAAAAAAGGCTGAAGTGTATGTGCAGAGGAGCGGGCGGTTGGGGGGCGGCGGAGGTTGGAAAAGGTCCGGGAAAGCGAGAGAGGTGCGATAAGAGGTGGGGTCGTAGGTGGGGGCGGAACTGGAGGCTCCGCCTATGCTTTCCAACCTCCGCCACCTGCCTCCAACGGTTGACCTCTTTTACGTACGCGAGAATTCGCGCGTTCTTAACATCTTCCATGGTTCACCACTTCCAACTTCTCTCCCCGTGCATTGTTCGAAACTCACCGCCTGTCCCGGTATTATAAACACAGTAGACGTTTCACCTTATGGACTTTTGTACCTCGTGACTGTCGTCCTGCGAAATTGGAACTGATTGAACCGTTTAAGCACTGATTTAAGTTCTATGATATTATCCACAATATAGTACAGGTAACCCTCCTATAACACGGTAGTTAGGTTCCTAGAAAATGCCGTGCTGTGCGAAACTGTGTTGTATGAGACCCAGAGCCAGTACAAAAAGAGGGGTTGCGTTCCGAAAACTTATTAAAAACAAATATTTTTTTTTTATTCTACATAAACAACTTAATTTTTATTAAAAATATAAATGTATGCAGATGTCAAAGACTGCACTTCTTATTTCAAAATGCAGCTTGTGCATTCTTCTTATTTCTTTTTCATTTGTCTTAATAGTCTGGACTGTTGCTTTCCGTAACAGTGTATGTTTAACACTAGGTTTACGGGACCGGTCAAAATGACGTACTTATCTTAGGTTCCTTATTTTCAATTGCGAAAATTATTAAAAAGCTTATGTCGAAATGAATGTTAACCATCATCGAGATAAAGAATCATTCTGTAAACTGGTGTATGTATTATTCATTGTTTATTTCTTTTCATAGTTCATTTTCAATTTAGACATAAGTGGTCATTGAACTTCCGTAAATCTAGTATTAAGACGGCAAACATTTTATTATTTTTATTATTGCAATTTTATTATCGTGTTAGAGCGAAGCCGTGTTATAAGATGACGTGTTATAGGAGGGCTACCTGTACATCTTTCATATAATACACTTTAGGTAGGATTTATATCTACATACAGTGACTCAAAGTAAAACTCGGACACTTGCATATTTTTGTTTTATGAGGAGATAATTAGTGTAGAGCACGAATTAAATGAACGATTGAGTGACTTCTATTAAGTTGCAGTTACAGGCATACAAATCCATGAAAAACGAAAACAAACTTACAACGTATTAATTAACAAGTTCGTCGCCACGTCGCCACTTCGGACGCCAACACGCAAACATTATTGAAAATAATAAATTTGCTTTCTACAAAATTGTAGATCTAGAACATATGTGCAGAGATCAATTGTATCTATACTCATAAATGCACGTATAAAAGAGAAACAACACGAAGCCACCATCTATAGTATCGAGGAAAAGTTTCAGCTTTGCTATTGGTTAATAAACTGATTGGTTTAGGAAGTCGGGGATATGGAAAACTGCACGCTATTTAAAATTCTTTACACTGAATATCGTTCGTCATCAATGATAGCGATGGCAATAACCTTATAATTTTAATATTTTAGTTCAAACCATAGACTTATACAAATGAAAAATCAGTTACTACTTTATACGAAAAAGAACATCATAATGTTTTTTACTTTTATTCAATCGTTTATAATCAAATCTGTTTACATACATATATTTTTATTCAATCATTTATAATTTGATCCATTTACAGACATACATTATGTCCTTTTGTAATAACCTGTATCGCTCCTTCCGATTATACTTTCTTTGTTTTAACCATGTGAGTCTATCATTTACACATATCACGTGTATCCGAACAGTGCCGAAAATGAACAAAGTTAGCCGATTTATTGGCCAAACGTCTTCGTACTTCGCACAAGAAGAGTCCGATTTATGAGATAATTACGTCTTCAACTTTCATTTGTCGATAAAAAATCGCCGCCTCGGGCTCAATGTGCATACGAGCTGAGTAAAATGGTCAAAGTAATGGTTCCTTGGTCTTTTATTGCTGCTACGCTGAACCTTCAATATGCTAAATTCCTACAATCTAAAATATCGTCTACAGTATTAATATTATAGCTGCAAATAGCTGGCTGTGACTGACGCACCAGAAAAATAAATTGTATGGCAAGGGGTTAAGAAAGTCTTCTTTGTTGAGATGTAACTCCGACAATGGACAGTATGACTGTTAAGGCCAACAATTCCCTTAATGTTAAAATAGATATAAGAATTTCTATATAGCAATTAGTATTAAGACCCTCGTCCCATCAAAGGTTTCGAGGACCGCACCGTGGCAGCCATAAATCCAGGAAGTCATAAAGATCCGCGAGTTTCCCTGCAGTTTTCTAGTTATTGTTCATATTTGGTCGCCAGATTGATATTTTTACCTGTTCGACACCGTTATTTTTAGCCTGTTTAGTCACGATCAGCGCGCTTCCTGATCTTTATTACCTGCCACGGTAAGAAGGAAAAATCTTGTAATATTTGCGAGTGGAGGGGCCCGAGAAGGGCGTAAACCTTCGCTCCCCTTCCACAAATTTGGACATTTTTTGTACCCAATCGGAATGATTCACCCCCGTCAAGACTGCTCGGCGGAGGTGACATACGAATAAAAAATACAGGGTGGCTGGAATGATCTGTCACTAAGTAAGTTCATACTGATGCATCTGTCGATCCGCTCACGCAATCCATCTGAAAGTTGCCATATTTATAGTTCATTCAATTGTATACATGCGTGCAGAAGCATTTTCGTATACCATATCTCAAAGTAAGGTTATAGTGATGGATTTGAAGCGTAATTCTGTAATTACTTTATATTTAGCTGGAACATCAGTTCCAATTATCGTTCGTGAGCTCCAGCATTTGAATGTAATCTATTTAATGATTGAATGTAATATATTTGGGCTATTTGGGAGGCCAAAGTCAATTTAATGAAACATCGAAGTTTGGACGCTCGAAAATCAGCATTTGTCCGGGAATGGAAGAAGATTCCACAATCTCACGTACGGGCAGCGTGCGATTCATTCTGTCACCGTTTGAATGAAATTATTCGTGCAAAGGGAGGTTATATCGAGCAATGAGCATTGAATCATTTTCTTGAATGTTTCTCGACTATTTTTTTCCCTTGGATAAAACAAAATAGTTAAAAGCGTATCTGCTGCAGCGGTTTGAAGTTGTAACAGTTCGTTCCAGCCACCCTGTATTTAGACAAATCAGAACAAATCGAATCGTAGAAGCGTGTAGAATAACCAGGGACGGTTTACACACTAGGTTACTAGGCCCAGGCCTAGGACGCCACGGGCGAAGGGGGTGCCGGTCGTGAGTGTTAACTAAAAAAAAAAAAGGAAAAGAAAACAAAATTTTAAATTTGTCTTATATTTGTTGACCATTATATGGAGGGCGCTAATTTCATCAGGCCTAGGGCGCCAATTGTTGTAAACCGCCTCTGAGAACAACTTGCATAGAACATCGACTAGTAACATCGAATATCGCAAGTGTAGTAGTCAGACAGACGAGCTCCACCTCGCCTGTAGAAATAAATAGTTAGAAACTCAACATAGAAATTAGTATCCTTAGTTTTCCGAATGCTTCGGGTGGTCCTTCGAGTTTAATTGTTGTAAAGGGTTTTTCAGTAGCTATGTCCGAAGTTTGACAGTATATTGCCATGATGTTTCATGTGGCAGCACTGTCATTCTTCGACGATTGTATGTCGTAATAGTTAGCATTTTATCATGGAGCGCTACACCATTCAACAACGTGTCGAAATTATTAAAATTTATTATAAAAATTCGTGTTCTGTTCGCCAAACTTTTCGCGAGCTACGAAATATTTACGGCCGAAATGATCGTCCAACCTAGCGATCAATTCAACGAATTATCGCGAAATTTGAGCAAAGCGGATCGGTCGTGGATCGAACAGTCTCTGTACGACGCAGAAACGTGTGGTCAAAGAAGAATATTGATGCTGTTACTTAAAGTGTGGCTGAAGACCCAATTCCTCGTCGCGCATAAGCTGTTGGCCTTTCTGCGACCTCAACTTGGCGAATTTTACCATATGACTTGGGCATGCATCGGTATAAAATCCAGTTGACACAAGAATTGAAGTCCCAAGACCACAAAAGTCGTCGTACGTTTACTGATTGGGCTCTGCAGCAGTTCCAAACCGATCCAAATTTCGAAGAAAAAATTATCTTCATTGATGAAGCACATTATTGGTTGGGAAAAGGCGATGTGGAATGGCCGCCAAGATTGTGCGATTTAACACCCTTGGACTTTTTCCTGTGGGGCTACGTTAAGTCGCTGGTTTATGATAACAAACCAATAACAATTGACCAACTGGAGAACAACATCATTCAAACCATTGGTGAGATCCACCCTGACTTATGCAACAGAGTCATGTAAAATTGGACCTCTCGAATCCAGTCCTGTAAACGAAGCCGCGGAGGCCATTTGAATGATGTCATTTTTAAAACATAATGGTATTAAATGTACTTTAATCTGCAATAAAGTTTTCCGTCATATGTCGCACACAACATTTTTTATTCGATTTCAAAGTTCGGACACGCTTAACCCTTTGCGGTCCTTAATTTCTTTTACCTACAGCTCCTTAATTAATTTAAAAAATAAATGAAGAAGTGGGTTTACAGTAAAATGTATTCTAATAATGCAGATTGCGCAACGAATATATTTTTAATTTGTTACAAGTGGCAAAGAAATGAAAACGTCTTGAATCAACCTATTTATCCGAATTATTTCTACTATGATCTAGAAACGCCATGTCGAGCCACACTCGACATAGGACCGCAAAGGGTTAATGAAAAACCCTTTATTTTGTTGGCACAAGCGTGCAAAACTCCTACAAGGCTCGAATTCCTTATCGGGTAATCGCGAGTATTTAACCCCTTCCCGTACTTTGACGAGTCTGACTCGCGACGCACTCGCATCTCACATGTATCAAATCTGATTCGAATTTTGTATACTCCTCAACTTGAAGTTTACATCCGATTATAATTCGTGTAGTCAAAGATCGCTGAATATAAAATAATCATACCATTTCAATTTCTTTTATCGTTTTACTATTATAGCTATGAATAGTTAGTTCTGTCTGACGCATCTGACAAATAAATGGCACGGGAAGGGGTTAATAACGACTATGAAAGAGGTTGTGCCAATAACGAAAGCATAGGGAAAACAAAGGTTCACATGTACAGAAAATCCGACATTTCACCAACCTAATACTTCGTGCCGAATCGAAAGAGGCGACGGTGTTCGGTCGACGTCGCGAAATTGTCTGGCGTTCCGAAACGACGCGACGCGACGCCTCGTCGTTGCTGAATGCGTCGGAGGCGTCGAAGGCGTCGGAGGCGGTGGCATAATGACGAGGAAGGGCGTGTTTCTGAGAGGAAAAGCGAAACGTGTTGGCGGTACGACGGCGCAAGTCAAGCACCTGTTTTCGACGCCTGCGAACTCGAGCGTAAGGGAACTATGAAACCGGATGCGACCGCCTACCATCCTATCGAAACGACCAGAATTCGAAGCTCATAGGATCTCTTCCGCCTATCCACCGATCTATCTAACCGCTTACCCACTTACGACCTCCGATAACTTCACTCCGAACCAAATTCGGAGGGGGGAAGAACGTTATCCCGGCTCTTTCCCTTCGTTTTATTCTTCGCTTTGCGGACAGACAGCCCGGATGTTATCCTATCGACGGTAACTTCGGCTTTGCATCTTTTTACTCTTGTTCCCTTCGCGCTGATGCATCATTTTAGTCGCGATCGCGTAATTGTTGGATCTATGAAACCGTTGGTGTGCCGCGTTAGGATACCTTCGGTCATTTCGAAAGCGAAGGTAATTGACTCGAATGATTTATGGAAACGTTGTGTTGGCGGTGAGAACGTCTTCTACCCGAGTTATTGCGAACCGTATTACGTATTTATTTAACCCGATGACCTCAGTTCATGACGTATGAAAACGACGCATTGTGTTCAGCTATGGTTGCAGCTATTTTTTGACGGATTTGATATTCTGACGGATGACGTGAAATTATTCTTATGGATATGTTCTTTCCCTGTTATGCTCGTCAAAAAATGTTTCCCTATAGTCACGTTCTTCGTCATCTGAGTTAATGGGCGTAGGTTATCGAATGAGAGGAATAAAAGAGGGTGAAGATTTTATAGTTTATATTATTGATGTAAATAGGTTTTAGATTTATTATTACCGCTAAAATATTTGCTGTCTTTTTTTTATTTTAGAAAGGAGCCACTCCCTGCTGCATGAACACGGCCATATTTGATTTCACTGTTTAACCCTTTGGAATCGTATAATGGATGATCAATATTATTATAAAATTGTTACAATTACTACCAATTTGTTTGATCGAAGTTAAAATTGAGTGTACTTAATTGATAGTAAGAATAGGATTAAATCAGTAATGAAATATTTTTATTATAAACATTAGTATGTTTCTTATTTACACACGTGAAGTTTTATAAAATTGAGTAATTAAAACAATAATATATGTGTATGTCCATAATTCAAATCTATAGTTTCTTGTATAATGTGAAATCAAAATTTATGTTTTTATTGCAAATATCGCAATATGTACATAAACGGTTATTTAACAATATTATAATGAATAATAAAAAAGCAAGTACAGAAGTTAACATTATCAAGCTATACTTGTAAATGATCAATGATAACACAAATTGATAGTTCATTATAAATATGTCTTGCTGTGAATACTTATTAAATAAAACGCTATTGTGAATATATTAAAATACAGTAGAATTGTGTAACTCTATGTTAAAAACAAAGGAAACTGCATAATAACATCGGAACGATAAAAATATGCTTTTAAATTTAATTTTACGATAAAATAAACGATTGATACATTTATCAGAAATGCAGTATTAGTAATGATTAATGCAAAATAATTTTATGTAGTGGAGTATTTACATTTTAGTTCAATATCATTACCTAATATTTAGGTAAATAGTTAAGTACAAACGGTTGAAATAAATATGTATAAAACAACATTGTACTTGTACATATACAGTGATCAGTGCATTTAATACAGAATCAAATTATTCAAATATTGATATAGTTAATAATTATTGGTTTCTCAAGTTTATAAATATTGCAAATGCAATTTGTGTGTGCTCATTAATTCTAAATTTGAAAATTTAATGCAAAGACCAAGATCATATAAACGAACATTTTAATAATTTAAATGATTTATTTGCGTCCTTCAAAAAAATCTGAATTCTTATTTTAAATGTACAAACACGTTTTGTATCATTAGCTTTATATGTAAAATAAAATTTCAGAAATTTGAATAAATAACAATAATTAAATATTAGAAATATTTCGAATATTTGTCTAAATGTGGATGAAGAAATATCGAGGAGCTCTTACATATCATTTCATGATTGACTTCATTTGTATTTCTAATGTAAACAATTGTTGAAAAATCTCCTTTTGCTGCATTAATGACGAATGTTGAAATTCTTGAAATTCAAAGTAGCAAGAAATGGTAGAATTATTCTACAAATAAATATGGTTTAGTTAATTAATATTATTATTATTATTATTATTACTGCTCTTTGTAATTAATATTATTCTTACCACGGTCAGGATACCTCATATAACTTATACTTGATATTTAAAAATTTAGAAAGTAAATTTTCAAATCACTAATTCTCCAATTCTCAAATTTCTACATTTATAAATTTTCAAATTCTACAATTTTTACATTTACAAATTTTCAAATTCTAAAATTTCTCAATTTTTACATTTACAAATTTTCAAATTCTAAAATTTCTCAATTTTCAAATGTTTAAGTTTCGAAACCTTCAGAATCTTAAATTTCCAAATTCCTGAATTGATAGGTGCCTTATCTCAACTTCCAAATGTTCAAACTCACAAATTTTCGAATACTTACTGTTCAGCTTTTCAAATTTTCAAGTTTTCAAATGAAGAAATTTTCGAATTCCTCGTGTTTAGTTATTCAAATTTCCAAATTTCTATATCTCGGCTTTCCAAATTTACAAGTCCTTAAATTTCCAAATTTTTTATTTCCAGCTTTCCAAATTTCAAAATCTCTCATTTTCAAATTTTTAAAAGCAATTCATCCATGCCTTGCATGATAACTCTGACACTATTAATAAAACTAATTAAACTTGATTCACCCTTTACAAAAATTTTAATTATATCAATGCCACGTTAGTAGATATCTCTTATGATAAGCAATCAATGTTTAAACTTCAAAACATAGTCATTTTTTAGTTTTTTAATGTCTGTGTTTCATTCTTTTTCATATTATAAACACATCTATATTAATTAAGAAAGAAACTCGCTGTTCAATTCTCAATTAGTAAGCTACTCAAAATTTTGGGTCAAACACATATTTTCAAACAGCCTAATTTTGATTATTAAACTTTTACGTAAATGAATTATTTAAACTATTTTATATTACATAAAATACTACTGTGGTATTGTTACATTTCGTTAAACATAAATTAATAATAATTGGAAGCATTTCTTGTCTTTCGTAATTACAGTTTCTTATTTTCCCAAATTTGCAAGATTATACCGTTTTTCTGATAGCAAATAATTCTGCATTATTATTTTCTTATTAGCATGATTAACTTGTGAGAATTTAAAAATGAATCTTTTTCAATAATTGAAAAAATCATGCAACGAAAGGTTGGTACACTTCAACCATAAATAAATATACATATAATACACAGATACCAAAAATGTCTTGTAGTTTAAAAAAAAATAATATTAACACAATACTAATTGTAAGAAATACTCTTCTATGTGGAATACAAACCTCCTTAAGTAGTTTAATCCTGTAAGTCAGACATGATTTATGCATATTAATTTGATAATCACTCGTATTTGTAATAAATAAATCGTATATATCATATAAGTGTTATAAATAAATAAATTAATTAATTAAATAAATACTTTTTAATTACTTAAATATTAATTAAATACTTTCCTGCTGTCATCGATATAAAAAATTCAAACATTAATTTGCAAGTGGGCACTTCTTATGTGTAAAATGCGATCAATATAAAGAAAAAAACAACTAAATGTTATTACAAAACAATGTCAGCCTTTCTCGGTGAATAAATGCATGAGAAAACATTATGACACTATTTATTTTTGATCCAAACAGGATTTATGAGTTTAGAATTAAACTAAGGTTAATGGGGTAAAAACTAATGAGAATAATATTTTGTTAGTAATTAAAAGTTAATATAAATATTTACAAATTCCTGATTTGGATTAATAATTAATTAATATTTTTAATAACAATAATGATATAAAAGAATACTAATTGAAATGACAATTATTTTTGGGACTCTACCCTTTGGCATCACTAAAAGATTGCTTCCTATTTATACTTCATGTGCTAAAATCTGCGCTAGATATAAACAGAAAAGTTCCTGTGGACTGGTTTGTGTGTCATTCGTTTATAATCTGTACTATTTATTAATTAAAAATAGTTGAGAAAGAAAAATTATCGTAGAGAAAAGAGTCGTTCAGAATGACCTCGCTTACGACCCCTTCCCGGCAGTTGCACTAATAATAATTAAAATTATTTACTGTTTTGTGTAATTATTTCCTCGCAATTTATTTAATTTTAAGTATGTTTACCATAGAAAGACACCCATTTTATAGAAACAAATAAATATTGTATTCTGGATGGTACAATGAAATATATAACAATTGGTTATATTAGTCAACTAATTAGGCAATAAGTAGATGCATCTATAACTTGTTATTAGTAAATTAGTAACTTATTACCAATGATTATTATAAGTAATAAATAATGTTGTTCAATAATTTATTCAATAGAAATAATGTTTCAAATAATTATTATTAATTATTTATCTAAATATTAATTAATTCCTGTGAATACTTTCGCATTTTTAATGCGTCAAAAATGGCTGTGTCAATTTAAAATTAAATCTTGACCAAGTGAAAACTGTCAAAGTAATTACCTCAAAATTAGTTTCAAGCTGTGTTGAATTTATCCTTTCTGTTAGAAGCTACAAAATGTACGTTTTTAAGAATTGCCGTAAAATAGTTTTACCATTCAGTGCATTTTTACCAACATATTGTATGTGGTTACAGTATGATCCACCGATTCGCATTTCATTGTTCTTGGAACATCATTTAGAGCATAATTATTTAGAATTATACACGCGATGCACAAATGGGTTGCCATAAATTTCTTACCCCTCGCGATAACAGGCACCTGCGTGATTATTCATGGTTACAGGTGCGATACACCTAACGATGACAAGTTACGGATCGTGTTCTTCCTGTTCAACGCTAATTTATACAACAAGAATCAGCCTACCGTTCAAGTTTTCATTTGTTTGTACCGTCAGTTTTGATGACACCTTGTTTACATCAGTTTGGATACCAGATAGTAATACAAGATAACAAACACTTTTCACGGGAAACTTTCGTCTCTTAATTACTACAGTGTGTATATATTCATTTACGTCGGAATAAAATTTAAATATTTTGCAAATTATGAAGTAATTCAGCTACCTGTCGGTGATGATATCCGAAAAATATTGGTCACAACATTTTTATTATTGCTACTAATATTAATTTGACATATTATTGGAATATAATTTTACAATCTTTGCTTGGTGGATTTAAAAATAAAATATAGTCTTAACAGTTGTGAGAAACGTGTCATTTCGAAGCTACTGAACTTGAGGGATTGAAATTAACCGATTTGAAAAACCTACTACACGATTTTTTTTAGAAATTGTGAAAGTGAAGTACCAGCAGTGGCAAACGTTTATGTACAATGGTAAATGTTATAATAATTGCCAATTTGCATATAATAATTTGTGAACATACATGTAGATAAATAGTAGGTTATCAATATTGTTTCTAAAAATTGGTAAAAAATAGTTGTTTCAAATTTTCTGTTTTGTATGCACCGATAAACTTTATCATAATTCGATCATAATTCTTGGTCCCCGAATAGCGCGTGTATAAAAATACATATTACTGATGAAAAATGTATGCAAATGTAGAATTAATACCAACAGATAAAAGATGGACAAAATTTCCTGACGTCGGTTTGAAGAATATATTATAAAATTATTTTCTTACAATTACTTCCTAATCTCATTATTTTTGTCAATTTGTACATTCATATATTATAAAATTTCCAAGACTAAAAAAAGACGATTTCAAAAATATTTTAACTATAAAATCTTATGATATCTTTTTTTACTATTATTGATCATACAAACCAACATTTGAGTTTTGATTTGAATTCAAATTTTTACTATCAAAAAGTAAAAATATAATGAATCACTAGTTATTCATAAAATTTTATAGTCTCTTTATTGAATCTTAGATTTTCGATCATTAATAATCTAGAATTATAATGTCAAGATTGTAATAAATGTATAAAATAAAGACAGTAGAAATTTCTCGTAAGAGGAAAAAGCACACTCGATAAATCAATCATAAACGTATTGTTTATTTCATTTCTTGTATGTTTTACAATAATCGATGTTTTTAGTTTGCACTTTTGTTCAATGTTATTACATTAAAGTGACATATCACGCAGTAGAGAGACTAACAGTACACTTAGAGCACATTTTAATAGAATAAATTTATCTGAAACTAGAATGGAAGGCACAGTTGGTATTGTTTTTTTTCTCAGTTTTTCAAACACAAGTAATTGACTTATTTGTCCTCCTGACTTATGAACATATTTATATTATTTTCATATTGGTTTAACGTTTAGCCGTCCGATGAACATGATACACTGGCTATAATATTTATCAATGACAACGAGATAACACGTATATTCTACATTTTATGTGTTTACTATATTTTTCATTGAAATATGTGTTTGATTCAACTATTAATACTTTTTGGAAAAAGATTTATTTTGTTATTACTACGAGTAAGTCTAACTAATTTGAATGCGATAAACATATTATCATCTTAATAATTTCAGTTTTAAAATTTCTTTTCAATAGTAATCATGGCAATAGACATTTAATTATATCGATATGAATTATTGATACTTGTATAACAGTTAATATAGTCAATATTTGCGTAACATATCTCCTAAGAGAGATTTAGAAAACATTTAGAAAGTCGTTTTAATTAAAATATATATGTAATACCATATCATGGAATTATTCTTTTTAGAAAAAAAATATTGCTACAACTTAAAAATACCAGTCAGAAGATCACTAGCAGTGATAGTATCTTGTCTTTTTTTTTTTAAACAAGAATGAAAGATAAATGTCTGTTACTCTTCAATTATCATAAGAAAACTTTGCCAGGAGTATTTATAGTTTAATAAAACACATATTTTAATCTATAAAGTACTGTTGTTTCGTTGCTGTCGTTGTACGTCAGCCGATTAAATGATTGATGAGGACAATATAAGCTATGGGGACAGATATAGACACAACTGACAAAGCTCGAAACTCGCGTCTAAAGTGCTATTCTAGGGAAGAAGCTTATTTGTACTTCGACTAGTATGTTGAATGTTCAAATTCATCTCAATGTAACACACAATAATAAAGTAAATAGTGGTAAAACAATTCGTACTTTTACTTCCATCGTTTCAGCATTCATAGTTTCATATTTATATAGTTCTTATTTATTTTTTCTCTCGTTTTTCGCTAGAATCGGCAGAGAACCATACTTGATAGAGTCATAGATCTCAGAATAAAAGTGGAAAATTATACGAACAGTTAATTTTTGGAACTGGTTGTACCAGCTTCCGATCGAACTTTAAAAAATGACTTTTAATTACAGGAAGACGAATTTTTGTGATGAAACCTTGCGTATGTAATGTTTGTGTTTCACACGTTCCACCGTATAAGAGTACATTTTATTCAGCTAATGTTTAAAATAAATAGATGCTATAACGGATGATCATCAAGAATACATATAAAGAATCGTTGAATAATCAATGTAGAATTTGGCCACAGTATTTCGTTTTGTTGTTTCTCTTCGCAGAAACGTTTACGTTTACACTTCGACCTTATACGGCGATCCAGGAATATGGTCGTCACCCCACTTTACGATAACTATGTATTCTCCTCGTTCTCGAACCATATAATTTACGGTGTAATTATTACGTCCTGTGTGCTTTACAAACACCTCGTCGCAGGGTCCTTTAGGTCCATACATACCAACGTATAAAATGTTCTGACCTGTACAAACGAAAAAGAAAATGATTAAAGACCCTTTTACTTTCTTAGATTTAAATTAATGGAGATTTAAAAGTTAGCTATTCATTAATGACGGCAGGGTCAAAATAAACGTTTGTAAAATAAAATCGAAAAATTCTTAGTCTAAGCAATTAATACATATATAAACTTCATAAGTACCCATCCACGATATAATTAATTAAAAATTATTTATAATTAAAAATTTCGATAGTGCACAATTTTTGGTGAGCTTTAAAAAGTCTGAGATTGGTAATACATCTAATTTAGTACAATACATTGAAATGCTTTTATGTGATTTTCTTTTGTAATTAAAAGAATGTACCGGGTATAAGATACTTAATAAATTTACATTACTAAAATTGTAATAAAAAATTAGCTGATAATATGTATTGCAATTTCGAAAAAGCCCTCTAAACCAAAATTCACTAAAGAAACATGTGAGGTCTTGGAATTCTACGCAAAAAAGGAATTTGATGCACGATAAGATTTGTTTTTAAAATATCAATTTAGAAATCACTTATGAATAATAATAAAATTATAGAATATTTGAGAATAACAAAAATGTAGATTTTAATGAAAATACGAGTAGAAAGAAATATATTTAATAGTTTAGTAATTTTATGGAAGTGGATTGTTAAAAATACTTTACCGGCATCGCTAGCATTAACAGTGAACTGATTCTGTTTTCCCAAGTATGCTTTCTTTAGACCCATTCCTTTGCTTGAAACTTTGCTAGCGTCAGATTTGAACAGAGGTAAAATTGGTCCGGCTTGTTTCGACTTCGAAACCTTTTGAACAGTTTCAACAAGAATCGAACTTGATTCTTGTGCGCCTCTTTCTGCTAGATCCGAACCTACAATCAAAATTTATGCGACTATTACATTATCTTTTTTACAGTAAAACCTTGACACATCAAAAACGGAAGAACGTTAAAATTATTTATTCATGTTTATGCATTGTATATTTCGACAAAACTAAAACAATATTATGTATGCTGTGCACACTTGAATGCTATAATCAGACACTATTTAAGTAATGTAGTGAGACCTCAAACACTCTTTTATCAGTAAATAAAACATATCTTCTTGCAGAATCGTGACAAAAACAAGGATATTAAAATAGAAGAAGTTGTAGTTCATCATGATTTACTTTGTAATGATAAATCATATAGTTCATTATGAATTAATTTGAAATTCTAATTCATATAATATATTATGAGTTTATTATTATTACTCAAATAATTTATCATGTATTACTTTACAATTATATATATAGTTCATTATCAATTACTCCGTAAATACAATACAATTCATGTAGTTTATCATGAACTACTTTATAATTATAATTCATGTAGTAATTCAATTAAATATAATTTTCGTAAGCGTCCTGTTTCAATTAAACTATCCAATGCGTAATTCTAAACATTCTGTATATATTTATCACGTTGATACCAAATATATATATTAGATTGGGGAATAAGTTCGTAGCGTTTTTATATTTTCTTTTATTTACAACGACTTTTCTGCTGTTTGACAAAGTGTATAATATTCATTCGATAGATCTCTTTCTGCTCTAAAAAAAACTCTGATAATTGTCGAATACATAATTGATTAACACTAGATTTACCAGACTAGTCAAAATGACTTACAATTTCAATTCAAAATTCCTATTGCATGTGACATTTTTTTAAAGTAAATAAATACTTACTTTTTATTTAAAAGTAAATAAAGAATTGAATTCTCACCAAGCACTTTTTCTAAACACCAGTCATGATGACTGGTTTTGGTAGAAATAGGTATACTCACATACCTGTTATTATATTATATTATATATATATAATTTATTATAATTATTATATATATAATTATAATTATATTATATATAATTACATATATAATGTACCAATACATTATATATACTGGTAAATCTTTTGTTTAAATAAGAGCCTTTGATAAAAACGCTACGAACTTATTCCCCAACCTAATATATATAAATATGTGCATTTCGGTAACAGCGATACTAACCAGTACATGAGACCTTGTACGGTGAGCCGGCAATGTGGTATCCATTATACTTGATACTGATGTAATAATCACCAGGTACCAAGGGCGTGTACCTAACTTTATAACCCTCTTCGACTTCCGTGCAGTCCATCGCGACTTTACTTGGTCCGTCTATGGTCACATTAAGTGCTCCACTTCCGGCGTTGCAAGTGTCGATGATGAAGTCTGTTTTCTGCCCGGTTTTGATCTCCTTCAGACCGTTTCCATAGGCGTTTATCGCGGCTGGATCGGCATCCACCTTGCCCACTTTGATACGGAAGGGACTACCAGTTATGTGAACGCCATTGAACTTCACGTGAATATTGTGAATGCCATTTTCTCGTGCCATAAACCGCACGGAGTACGTGTCGGTGTCGATGGACTGAATGAAGCAATCATCCTCAACTCCGTTTGGTGATACGATCTACAAAATAGAAACGATGTAAGCGTCTTTTAGAAAATATATACGCAAGTATGATAGATTATTTTCAGTGCAATGTATGAAGGGATTAAGGAAAGATTAGGGAGAGGTGAGGACATATCCCAGAGAGGGAGGAACTCTGACGAGAGTTTAGAAAGGATCCAGAGGGAGGGACATAGGGAAGATCTATACAGAGAGAGATCGTAGAGAGCTTAGTGAGAAACCGAGGAGAATCCAAAATATAAGGATCTTAGAAACCTTGAATAAATTAAGAGATATGTAGAACAAGTTTAAGCTACATACGAGGAACATAAAGGAAACCTGACGTAAGTACGAGGAATCTAGAGGAACCATAACCTAGAGACGAGAACTGTACAGGGAGCTTAACACAGATACGTGAAATCGATAGGAAGTCTGATACAAGGAATCTGGTATGAGCTTAATCTATACAATAAAAGTTTTTTTTTCTTTTTATATTCTTCATTTTTAATAAACAAAAAACTTGTTTGCTATAGAAATCAACCAATTCATACAAATTAGACGATTGCACACCGTGTGTGGCAGCTCGATCCTCATATAGTTTTTATTACCAGTCGCAGATTGAACATCGTGTGTGCAACATGAAGAAGGGCATCATTAAAACTGATTAACATTTATTTCAAAAATAGTTAAATGGCATTAAATCGTTATTTGATTTGCAATAATTAAGAGGAGAATATAATCCAAAACAAACTTGTAGTAAATAGTAGAACGGTAATAAAATAATTCAGTCGAATGATGAAGATAATGATATAAACGGAAAATACATTTTTAGAAAAATGTACAAAGGGTTTAAGTTAAAGCCAATACCAAATTTTGTTTTTCTATACTTCTAAGATATTTTTTAACTCTAAACAGGTCTTATCTCAACGATTTCTTTATCCAGAATGACTGATGGGTTAACCCCTTGCCCTACAACTACAGACTAGGCCCGTGACGCACTCGCTCTTCAATTATGGTAGACATTGTTAATATTTTTAATACGCTTGAATGTTTAACTTCGGTATAGTCGTAATTTGCGCATCCGAGGATCACTAAATGGGAAACAATCTTGACATTCGAAATTTCTTTAATCACTTTAATGTTGTAGCAATTAATAGTTCGTTATGTCTCACGCACTTGCTGAATAAATCGTAGCACAAGGGGTTAATCTACATTGCAATCTTGAAGGAAGCTAATCTAACAAGGGAACTTATGTGAAAGATAGTTCTCAAAAAATATTTGGCACGTATTTTTTTTATCGGCCATCGTTCACATTGAAGGGGTGTAACAGCCCTCAAAGTTAAGGGTTGATAGTATATTTTTGAGATTATCTCCGGATCTAAAACCGATAAAGGGAAGCTTTTTTTTTAAATAGTGGGTTTTTTAATAGAGATTTATCCTGCAAAAAAAAGAAAATTTAAAAAATCTCATTTGTTTAAAAAATATATTGAAAATTTATAGTTTTTGTTTAATTTTTGTTACTAAATGTTAATCTATTTTCTTGAAACTTTGTATGTGGAAACTATGGACTAAAATAGAGGATACGTGTTTTTGGAATTTTTCGTTTTTGACGAGGATTATTAGTTATATAACTTTAAATCTCCCCTATGAAGAGGGGCAACTAGGCATGGTTTGTTCAAAGTATCATTATTTTTGTAAGTACGAAAAATCAGGGAGGAATCTAAAGCAGACTTAACGTAAATACACAAAATCTAGAAGGAGTCTATAACCTACATATAAGGAACCTAGGAGGAAACTACCTCACATATAAAAACCTAAATAGAGTCTAATCTATATTGTTATATTTCTTCCTAATAAAAAGAAGTCTATGTTTATCTAACAATTATAAATATGCAGTAGTTGCAAATATACATACACTAGTGGAATAAATTCTGGACACTTTCAAATCTTTCCTTAAATTTCGCACTTAATCAAATTATTTAATAAATAATTGTTTATATTCTATATTTTAATCAATGTTTATTAATTTTGGGACGTAACTATAAACATTATAGCTTACAATAAAAATATTATGGTATAAATTTAGCGTAGCAATATATGAAACAGAGAATATTTTTATTCAAAGTGTCCAGAATTAATTCCACTAGTGCATATACATAGATTCTTCTATATATGGTCACAGAGCTGTACAAACGGAAAGTTTTTGGATAATACAGGATGACTGAGTTATTAAAATTCACCGGCAGCGTGATAGTACATAGTGACTACATACTATCGACAGAGAAATTAATAAATTTACTTATAGGGAACAATAAAGAATGTACCATCCTTTATCGGTTACTGTGAAGAGTATTTAAAAAGGCTAGTAGAAAAAGTAGCAAAAGTAATGAAAAAATAAGTTTTATAGGTGACATACAGTTTGTCGAAAGAAACCTTATTTTTGAGAAATATCACTATACCATGTGACTGAATCAAATATGTTTACTAAACATTTTTCATTCAATACAACGTTATTTCAAGTTCATTATCAACATAAAATTTTGTTCATTTAACAGTTGTTTTTCCACAAAAGTTATTTGAAATCGCCGAAGTGAATCATTCGATTATGTGACTGGCAACATGCGTCGCAAACCCACGCACTACGACACGGCATAGGTGTTTCACAAGAGGAAGTTATTTACAGCGTCCGCTTTTCGCAAGGACTCGGTTACTAAAACCGTGGAGGTTTCCAAGAAAGATAAAAACCTTCGAAGAAATTTCATTAAAGAGTTCTGGATATGCGACAATAATTCAGTAATGTTCCTGATATTATGTTTTTATTGGAACAGATTTCGAACTGTGCACGATGCCAGAAGTGTGTACCGGTTAGGTGAAAAAGTGATTGTATACTAAACGCGATTAAAAATAAGTATAGCAACGCGGAGGTTACTTTTGTCGGGCGCCATTTTTGGTGTTTACTACTTGAAATCGCGTCACGTAAGTTCAAACTATTTGAATTTCTTTAAAGTACCTTTTTTTTTAATTACAAATAAAATGATGCGAGTTCTGTACATAATTGTATTGTACTTGCTTTATGTTACTCGTAATTGTAGTACATAAATAGAATTCCAAACAGCAACTATAATCAATACAAAGGATTCTAAACGATAATTATAATAAATACAAACTGTGTCAAACAACAATTATAATACATACAAAGAATTTCAAATATCAATTATGATAAATAAAAAGAATATTAAAAAGTAATTATAATAAATAAAAATTTCAAAAAGTATTAATAATATACTAGAACAAAAAGAGTGTTCATTGATTATTGAATTAAAAAACATGTACATTCATACAGTCATGGTCATAATTAAGAGGACATTGCAGAAATGTAAAAATATTTGTTGTTTTACTACAATGTTTTAAATAAATTTTAAATTTAGAACATCATTTGCTTTTGTAGACTTGAAAAAACATTTAATTAATATACAATTTATTTATTTAATTTATATAATTGTGCAATAAAGTTTTGATTTATAGGCATTATTAGTTAAATTAAATTAACGTTATGCTATTTATGATGCCTGTCCACTTAATTTCGTGCACGACTGTATGTGCCAGTATCTTTGAAGAGATTAAGTTAAATAATTAAGAGTAATTTCGAACAAGGTTAAATATGTTCAACATATTGTTGTTATACGGCGGAAGAGACCCTTAAATTCAACAATTTTGCTGTTATATGATAAAACATAGCGTAAATTGTTATACAAAGACATAGTAAATATATCGTATACAACATACATATTCACATGATAATGTACTGTATGGTAAAATGTTTTTATGGAAAATGTGTTCACAACATTCGCGTAATATATTAGTCAGTTATTAACACGAAGAGATTCGGTGCAATAGATAAAGTTCTGTCAAGATAAAGCGAAGTCGTAAATGAAGTCATTAGAAGGTGACATTAATTAGTGTCCCGATACTAGCGAATACAAGACGCTTTACTTCAATGTGAAATTCGAAGACTACTTATAACAGATTACGAATTTTATGGGGAAGTAGACAATGTATAGACAGATAATTATATCGGGAATTATTCAGGGGTTGTGAAAAATATTTATGAAATATGTATAAAATATTTATATTTGATACATTTATAGGATCATTTCAATATAGAGGATTTACTTTCACAAACTTCATTATTATTAGAAATGTTTCTATCGTTTTTTAGTCTATTTTCTTTACGAACACTTTCAGACCCAACTGCGTAATATTACACATTTAAAAAGTGCCGACCTGTTGCACAGGTGCTTTCCTACGATCGAACGTGTCAATATTTTATGCATAATACAGTGTTACAAATTCTATTAAAATTCCTCTATTTATAGTTTCGCTACTTATAGTGGATGAACAGTTTTGCATATTTGTAATGTATAAGATAGTACAGAAACAAGTAAATTTAATATCTAATATAATTTCTCTTTGTCTACGACTACCTCCGAATCATTCCGTGATTCTTATTTTTATTATTTTGGTTATAAAATATTTATTCATTATTAATGCTTATCTTAAGTCAAGTAATTCCACTTTTTCAAGATACAAGTTATGGAATCTTGTAAGTGAATGCTGACAATTTTAATGTTTACTATAATTTGCCCAAGTTGCATCTACACTGTCAAATTCGGAAACGTCTTGTTTGTACTTGACATATATTGAAACGTACTAAAAATACTGCCAGCTTCAAATACAGTTCAGAAACCAAGTTTCTAAAATACCAATTTAGAAACAAGGTGCGGATTGAAAAGATTTAAATCGAAATTAACAAATCCCTACAAAGTACAGCAAAATTTTACAAATAAACTAACATTTCATGCCATATATCAAACTCTGATCTAATAACCTTAAAGCCGATGTTAATCCAATCTCAAAAGAGGTTAGGAAAATACACATTTCTGTGCTCAGTGTATCGCAAATGAAAACAAAAAGTAACCTAACTTAAGCTAATAACTAACCTAACCTACCAACCTAAAACTGATACTAACCTAATCCTAAAAGAGGACGATACTATACACCCCAGAGGTTAGTGCATCATAACAAAAATTATAGCAAAACCTAACCTAATAATCGGTCTAACGTAACCTAATAAGTAAACTAGCCCAATCTAAAAACCGATACCTAATCCAACCCTAAATATGACTAAACCTGCACGATAACAAACATTCCTCACCTCAGTAAATCACAAGGAGAACTTGAATTATGAGTGTTTATATGCACAAATTGAAACTCGTACAGCGAAAATATATGTTTGAAAGAGAAAATGAATGTTACCTTAGCGTCTAGTTCACCCTTGGCGCCATTTTTGCGAACGAGGAAGGTGGCCGGTTTGTCGGGCTGCACATCGGTGTCCGGAAATTGCGCTACTTCGAGCTTATGGGCATCGCCCATCGCCGGCGATATATACACCTTGTGCGGTGAGTCGGGTATATGTTGATCGTTGAACTTCATTCCTACCCTGTACTCGCCTGAAAATGCAAAGAGATCGATCAAAAATCCCTGTAACGAACGAAAATCCATATCGACCAACCATCGTTCTCGGACTCGTTCCCCGAAAGCGTCAGCTGCATGGTGGCAGTGTAGGTGCTCATTGTCGAAGCCGTTCATTCATGCATTATAGCGAAATGTTTTCTACGGAAACACCGACGTTTGTTCGACAAGAGAATTCGGGTGGCAAGGCGAAAGGAGGAGAAGAAGCATAGAGAGAAAATGATGGGGGATGGACCGCTGTGACGCAAAGGGAAAGCGAGGAAACAGAAAGAGGAGCAAAGGGAAAGCGAAGAACGAAAGAGGAGCAAAGGGAAAGCGAAGAACGAAAGAGGAGCAAAGGGAAAGCGAAGAAACAGAAAGATAAAAGGGGAAGATGTGATGAACCGAACGCAAGCCGAACGCGAATCGCTATTTTCCTCGGCCTGATTCTAACTTGCGATCCCGATTCGCCCACGCTCTCTTTCTTTCTCTCTTCAGGAGAGTACTCTCTTCTTCTCTCTTTCTGACGCTTCCCTCATTTGATGCACACCGTCCAAATATAACGGCCACACTAATTCATGTCCAGCGGCGTGGCCTACCAAAATATGGATCCACCTTAGACGCAAATATAGACGATGGTATTTTTGGATTTGAAGACCAGCGGCGGTCCTTGTCCACTGTTGCCCGAATATGTGATGCGACATCGTCTAGTTCGAAATCTTTTAACGTCGCGACACTTTACATCGCGTTCATAGAGATCTTCTTAATCGTCTATGGATACAGTTATGCGTGCAGAGTAATTGTATTGACGGTGCACAGTCGGGGTGAAAAGTATACGAGTACACTCGGGTGAAATGTAGGATATACAGGGATGTCGATATGTGAATTTCAGTATTTTTATATTTTATGTTTGCAAGTTTTTAAATTTTAAGATTTTAGGTTCTTTTTAGTTCAGGAAGTATTGAATTTGCAAATCTGAAAAATTTTCCAATTTTCTAAATTCTCTAATTCCTAAATGTTTCAATCTATAATTTTCCAAATTTCTAAATTCTACAATTTCAAAGATTTCAAATTTTCAAACTCTTAAATCTACAAAATTGCTAATTGTTAAATTGTCCAATATTCAAATTTCAATATTAGTAAATTCCCCAATGTCTAAAATTTGAAATTGTCCAATTGGCAAACTTGTAAGATTTCAAATGTTTATACTGTCAAATCGACAAATTTTTCGGTAAAATTATCAAATTGCCAGATTGTTAAATTATCGAATTATTAAATTCTTGAAGTTTCAAGTCTCCAAATCTCTAAATTCTCAAACTTGTAAATTTGTGAATGACCAATATCCATCTCCAAATTCCCAAACTGCCTTTACAAATTACTGTTATCGATCTCTAAATTCCCAAACTTCTAAATTTATAAATAACTAATATCCATCTGCAAATTCTCAAACTTCAAACTTCAAATATATAGCCACAAATATAATTGTAGCAATAGAAAGTCCTTGCAAGTAACGATATACTCATTTGACCAAAAAAGCTTTGAAGAATATTTAAAAAGTGAAATTTAAATATAAATTACAATATCTAAAGCCAAGAAAATTATTTCTTTGCTAATTTGGCCACATAGTTATATAGGGTGTTTTATCTTAAATAAATCATTGAATTATATAATATAAAATACGTAAAGTATAAAATATAATAGCATATGTATTTAATATATTTTATATTCTGTAGTTAATATAAAATTCTATATGATATTTAGAATAATTGATTATATTACCGCAGAAATATTTGAAATTAAACTCACCCTATTTTGAGAGGAACATTTTACAATTTATATAAATTGAATCCAAACTATGAAGCCCTTCGAGATGTTTTGCAGGGGATGTGTTTATTAAATGAAATTACGTGGAAACAGTAATAGAACCAAATATAAAAGAGTATTAATTGTTTGCGCAATGTTATAAACGTAAAATTCTTGAATTTCGTAACAAAATATTTCACGAATTGTTGTTTTTGTCGATATTGTATTTTGTTACTTTTCAAAAACTGCATTTGGGTTTCTTTTTGAATTACAAACGAATTGAATTGAATTACTTTTTTAACATAACCGTATTGTTGTTATTATATCAATCAGTTCTCCGGAACATTATGTTTAAAACAGTATCCGGATACAATATATCAAGCAATAGTATATCCGGATAAAAATATCAAGAATTCGTAAGGGTAAGAAATGTACAAATTTTGCATTCCAAATATTTCACCAATTATTGATTTTGTTAATTTTATATTATAATACCTTTTTCTGTAGAATGTACTATACAGGGTGTCCCACAATTATGGTACGAGCCGGAAAGGGGTGGTAGGTGGGGCTATCGTGAACAACTTTTTCCTTTGCAAAAAAATCGGATGAGGCTTCATTTTTAAATTATTAAGGAAAAACACTGATCAATCAGAACGCGAGAATCGCGCGCTGTATGTTCGATCGCGACCACGGCAAACTATAACTCTGATTATACGATGTTTTTTCCCGAATAATTTAAAAATGAAGCCTCGTCCAGTATTTTTGCAAAAGAAAAAGTTGTTCAGAATAACCCCACCTAACACAACTTCCCGGCTCGTACCATAATTGTGGGACGCCCTGTAGAATCGATAGATGTGAACAAAATATCTTGTACTATTAATAAGAATGATATAGAACATTTTAAAATATTTAAAGCAATTTTACTTGCACCGGACTTATATCTAAAAAGGAATGTCTTACACTGGGTGCAAGTTTCATTCAAAGTATTTTTTCCTTTCGAATATCAAATTTTGTAATGGTCCAAATAAATCGTTTTTATTAAAATAATAGATTCTTCGAAATTATAAATGCTTTATGTATTATTTTCACCCTGTCTATTTTACTAACACGTATATTCAGTTACATATTATTTATTTACTAAATTCAGTTCCTTTTTTTTGTATTGAAGAGAAAAATATCTACTTAACTTCTTTTACCACTTTGTTGTTCGTCCAACTAAAGTTATAGTTACTGTAAGTGTCCTAATCATTCCGGGAAAATTCGTAAATCATATGGGACTATTAATTTATCAAGAAACTAAGTAAGTGAATTGCGGTGTTACTAGAAACTGCACGGAACACTTTCACGACTACGTATTCGTAAAATACTGTTTTCATCAGCATACTATTTTCGTATATATGAAACGCGACTAATGAGAATCTGGAAGGACAAGAAACCACTATTTCAGGTACATGCACTCGTCATTACCGCTACATTTTACATGAATCACTTAAATGTGATTTACTATCGTAAGCTGACATAGGACAATGTTACATATCTGACTAAAATATATGTAGATCTTTGACGTTGGCATACATCCACGGTTTTATACATGACTGTGGATATTTAAGCACGTTGCGGAACACTTTAGGACCGGTTTTCATTACCGATTCTTTTGATTTATTAGTCGTAGAATTAAATTACCCGATTTTCTTTGCTCGTTTGATTTATGCGACAAGCTCATAATTAGACTGCGAATAATTCACAATTATACATGCAAATATAACTTTATACATGTAAGGGATTTATGCAATTTTATGAAAATATATATATCCCATAAATTTTTAAAATAATAAATGACATTTAAGTGTAATGGAATTTTATGCAAATTTCATCACTGTTTCACCACTGAAATTTATTTTATTGAAAATAATTCATACGTATGTGTGTGGTTTTAATGCCAACAATGATAATTGTGGTGATCACTATGATAATTTCATATTGGCTTGTTCGGAAAGTCATTTCGTTTTTCCCCATCAGTCTTGCTTGTGAGAAATTCTTGGAAGTTGGAAACCTGGGAATTTGAAACTTTCAGAATTTGGATATCTGGGAATTCGAATTTTGCAGAATTTGGAAATCTGAGAATTCGGATTTTTCAGAATTTGGATATCTGAGAATTCGGAATTTTCAGTATTTGGAAATCTGAGAATTCGAATTTTGCAGAATTTGGAAATCTGAGAATTCGGATTTTTCAGAATTTGGATATCTGAGAATTCGGAATTTTCATTATTTGGAAATCTGAGAATTCGAATTTTGCAGAGTTTGGAAATCTGAGAATTCGGAATTTCCCGAAATTGGAAATCTAAGAATTCCGATTTTTCAGAATTTGGAAATCTGAGAATTCGGAATTTCCCGAAATTGGAAATCTAAGAATTCCGATTTTTCAGAATTTGGAAATCTCAGAATTCAGAATTTCCCGAAATTGGAAATCTAAGAATTCCGATTTTTCAGAATTTGGAAATCTGAGAATTCGGAATTTTCCGTAATTGTAAATCTGAGAATTCGGAATTTTCCGAAATTGGAAATCTGAGTATTCGGATTTTCAGAATTTGGAAATCTGAGAATTCGGGATTTTCCGAATTTGGAAATCTGAGAATTCGGATTTTTCAGAATTTGAAAATCTGAGAATTCGAGAAAAATCAGTCTTGCTTGTGAATAAGTCCGAATAATTTATGGTTGTTGCCGTATCGGATATGAAAAGTGAAAAGTTTTTAAAAATGCTGCAAGCAAGAAAAGCAGTATCCCCCGAAAATCGTCTCTCATTTTCATAAAAAAAAAAGAAACGAAATGACTTTCTGAACGACCTAATATTTATAATAGTCTTCACTATAATTATACTACATACAGGGTGTCTCGTAATTCGCGTAGGACCCGAAAAGGGGTTGATGGGGACGTGATTCTAAGTATCTTTTTCCTTTTCAAAAATGGAATCTAGACTCTCATTTTCGAATTATTAAGGAAAAACACCGACCAATTAGAGCGCGGGAATAGCGCGCGCTCAGACGCAAGAGCGAAGCTATATTGTATATAAAATAATAATAATTTATCAAGTTTCACCTATGAAATTTATATGTCAAACAAATTAATATTAAAATTTTTATATATCCAATTTGATTTCTAAAAATGTGTAATATTCATAAAAACGATTAAGACTTGTAGATGCATCAAAGAGTTAAATTGAAACGTAGTGCTACCTGATTTAAGATATAAACTCTAATGGTTTTTTTTTAATGGGACTTTGTAATTTTTACATTTTGGAAGATTGCAATTTTGAGATTTCCAAAGTTTGGAATTAAAAAATTTGGAACCCTGAAATTGTAGAATTTTTGACTTGTGGGACTATCATGTATCAACACAATAATTTAAATCGTTTCAAATATATCACAATATACCAATATATCAGTTGATATATTACTGTAATAAAGTTTGTCTTTGTTACATCCACTATATAAAATTTGCCTAGTGAAATAATGATCGTTTTATTCAGCTAACTGCGTCACTAAAAGATTGTATTTTAATCTTATAATCTTAGAACCCTCTATTGCTTTCATAAATAAATGTATATTAGCCATGTACGTTATCTCAAGTGTCCATGAGATTAATTCACTACTCAATTTCTATTCTATATACGCATTTTTACAAAAAGAGAGAAACCTATGTATATTGCACAATTAGTTATTTAACATTTTACATCGACACAAAATTAATGGAGTCTATTTCTTTTATAGCAACTCTATAATCATATGAGATTGCTGTCAGACTTTCTCTACTTGTAGACACCATTGTCTATATACATTTCTATAAAAATACATAAAGCTACTACACATATTACACATTCAACTATTTAACAATTTTGTTTCTATAATTGACAATATCCATTTCCTTCATAGCTAACATCATTTACAGTAGTAAATGATCATCTGTAGTTACCCTATGATTTACCTCGAATCTGTATTGTTAATACAATTTTAGATAAGTACAAACACCCACCGTGCGTTATCATATTGCACATCTATCTATTTAATAGTTATGTTTCTCTATCAAATTCTCTTTTATGAAATAATGTCTGATTTCAGTCATTTCAGTACTTCCTTTACATTGCATAGTAATTCCGGTTCCATAGTATCTCCTTCAAGAATTCAGTATATACGGGGTGTCCAAAAAAAGCATTCAATATTTATATGGTATACATAGGATACACTGTACTGAGTAAAAAAGCTTTAGTAAACATAGGTCGAAAGGTTAACCGTTTCTGAGATACAAACATTTTTATTTGCTAGTATCATAATTGACTTACTACCGGATGACGCATGTAACTGTTTAATATCTACAATCGTCGATCCACAACTGACTGATTCTCAATGAAATCTACTGTCGGCACTTGAATAAGAACATTCAGAACGCGGTTTATAAACACTAACATAAACATCGCATGCGATGGAAGCAAGTAAGTCAATTGTGATACTAGCAAACAAAAATGTTTGTATCTCAGAAACGGTTGACCTTTCGACCTATGTTTACTAAAGCTTCTTTACTCAATACAGTGTATCCTATATACCATATAAATATTGAATGCTTTTTTTTAAACACCCTGTAATTCATTCAGCATCGCTCCATCTTCCATTCTCCTCAAATCTCAAAAGCAAACGAGACTCACCAGGTTCAGACACGACGTAGCTAACATAGCAACTGCCATCTTTGCGATCCTTGAAGTCGATCTGCGCCTTACTGGGACCTTCAACCGACACAGCCAGAGTTCCAGCTCCAGCTTCCCTGGTCCAGATATTGAATTCGCAAGGTTCACCCTGTTCTCCCCTCTCCAAACCGGGACCTCCAGCGTGCACTCTGTGCGCTCCGCCGTCCCTCAAGGGACCAACGGTGAATTGGAAGGGTGATCCAGGGATGTGCATTTCCCTATAACGAACGGACACGGTGTGCACGCCCAATTCCTTGGGGACGAACGCCACAGCGTATAAACCGTCTTCGACTTCTTTGATCTCCGCGTCTCCCGTGACACCTCCGGGCGATGTGACTGTCGCAGCCAGGTCGAACGACGTGATTCCGGGCATCTTGAAGGTCAACTTACACTGGCTGCCGACTTCAGTGATGGGCACGGCCTCCCTCTGTCGTTGGATCTTCTCTCTCTGACGATTGCTACCTTCGCCTGACACCTTCACGGTAAACGGCGAACCCTCCACGTGATGGTCGGCGAATTTCAAGTTCATTATGTAGTAACCGGGCTCCGTGGGCTTATAAGAGATGTTCAAGGTGCCGTTCTCGTTGTCCTTACACTGGATCTCCGCTTTACTAGGGCCTTCTATCGACAACGACAGACCTCCGAAGCCGGCGTTCGTCGTGTCGATCGAGAACGTGTTCTCCACGTGCGTTTTGCCTTCTTTCAAGCCTGGACCGGACACTTTGACTTTCTTCGCGTCGCCCACCTCGCGGTCCTTCACGTCGATCTTGAACGGCGAGTTCGGGATGTGTTTGCCCAGCTTTTTCACCGCGACCGTGTGCTCGCCGGCCTCGCGGGGTGTAAACGACACACACATGTTCCCGGTCGGCATCATCTTCAGGAAACATGGCTCCTCCAGACCGCTGGGCGCTGTGATCGATGCGTTCAGAGACCTGATGTCGGAGTCTGTCACTTTTCCAGGAAGCTGGACCTCGCTGGATGAACCAACTGAGATCTGATTTCTCTTGCGACCCTCGCCTGAAAATATAACAGTACGTTTTTAGTAATAGCGGAGTGTTGATTAGGTGCAGATAGGCGTAAATCGTAGATTTTTAAGGAAAAGATGGCGCTTATGAAGGAAGAGTTCTTCCAGATGTTGATGTTCTGGAGACCTTTAGAAATTTGAGATTTTAAATTCCAAATAATGAAAACTGTAATTATGTTTGCATTGGCCCAACAAATGTGCTCAATTTCAAAATAGAAATTTACAACAACAGTGTCAAACTTCGTAGTTTGTTTAATTAAATATAATGTTTAATTAAAAATACTGATAAATATTTTTAATTTCTTTCTTAATTTGTAAAGGAAAACTAATAACTCTAATTTAAAAACATTTCTTATGTGAGTAAATAGCAAGATACAAATATTTATATTTTCTTCAAACAATTTTTTACGTTTCTATACCGGTATCATAAAATTGTTAAAAGACCATAATGTTTTAAACATATTTATATTGGTTTTAATGTTTAAAATACAAGATGACGCAACAAATTTTTAATTTCGGCCGGTTAAGTAGGGGCTAGTGTGTGGAGAAGATGTCGTACGATATAAATGTTTATATTTTTTAATTCCCGAATTTGTAAATTTCCAAATATCCAATTTTAAGAATTCATAAATTACTAAATTCTAAGCCTTTTTGAACGATATTCATATGATTCGATAGATTGTCCAAAGAAACTCCTTTCCTTATAGTTTTAATCCCCTACCAACACTATGGAGGTAGTTACGGGGTGAAAATCGTTTCTTGGTTTTTGCTTAATATCTACCGTTCTACTTGACTGAAAAGTATAATAGAAATCATGGTTATTCTACCAATCGATATACACATGTCTCTGAGTTTTTCAGAATTTTTGTTTGCTTGGATTTTATAAAAATTCGAAAACCTTTTAATTGCCGATTTCTTATAGAAGTTTTCAAATGACCACATTTTTCTTCATACAGTACAATGTCTTTATTACAATTAGTAACATCTAATTTTGCAGATTTTTAAAGTGGTGGTACATCAGTTAAAAATAATTCAAAAATTAAAAAAAACATTTATATTGCCTTATTTACTCTCGTGAGTATATTCATATTTTTACAACCGTGGCAGAATATTACAGTGATTAATATGTACTTCATTCAGATTTTTTAAAAAAGTACACCATAATAAAAAAATGATTACTCCATATTTCCTCATTTTTTGTTAGGAAAGACGTCAGATCACGTCCAAAATCAATAAAACTCAAATAAACATATTTCCTTGCACACATTATTAATTCTCCGTTATATGTAGTTCCAAATATGTGCATTTCCGGACTTCTGTATAATATGTGCATATATTGCCCGGCGTTCGAAGAAGTCGAAGAAGAGTAAAAGTAGAAACGCACCCAATCCTGCACTCGGACCTTCTGTTTAGTTTACGGAAATTACTATTTAATTATCTAAATTAAACAATTCCCATGTTCTTAATTACCAAATTTGCAAATTTCCAAATTCCCACTTTCTCTAATAATTCTCTGTCAAATAGAACGAGAAATATTAAGCAACAACCGACAAATAATTACCACCCGGTAACTATCCCTGTAGTGGTAGTAGGGGATTAACATTCTATGGAAAACAGTTTCTTTGAACAACTTTTCAAATGATATGAATTTTATTCAAAAAGGCTTGGGGCACTTTTACCATGCTTATTCGGGTAGACACTTTCTAATTCCTAATATTTAAATTTTCAAATTTCCCGTACTTAGAACTCTCAAATTTTCTAATTCCAACATTTCTAATTTTCTTAGTTTCCATCTTTCACTGCAAATTTTGTAAATATCTAAATTTGTATATCTCTTAACTCAAGAAACCCAAATTCTCAAATATTTCATTTAAGCATTTCAAAATTTACGAATTTTTAAATTTCCGAATTCAAAAATCCCAAATATTCTACTTCAGAATTTTCAAATTTTCAAATTTCGACATCACCAAATTTCAAAAACTCGTATTTCTTAATTGCAAAAGCCTAAATACTTCATTCAAAAATTCACAAATTCTCAAATTCCCTGATGTCAAGTTCTCAAATTTCCTAATGCTACAATCTCTAAATCCTTATATTTCCTGATACTATAGTATCCACATTTCCAAAAATCACTTAATGATTATTCTGCATAGTGCATTAACACCATAAGCAACTCTAAAAGTTTAGTTCATCAAAGAAAAATTTTAGTTTATCGACAAGAATTAAAATTTGTGCAATAATAAATTGACCAAAAATTAACTTCTTAGGTGCGATAGGACACTATACTCTCACAGATTACTATTTTCGTCTACATTTATGAGTACTAAAACTCTGTTGTCTGTTCGTCTATAAATGAAGAAAGCCTTCTTCAGGTCGATGTATAATATTCACTCCCTACCAATTTTGACCTTTTAACAAAGTCAATATAAACGAAAATATAACAAAACTGATTAAGCTTTTATTCTCGAGCGCACATGGATTATGGTTCCGAGGACTCCAAATAAATAGTAGAAAGCAACAATATCGACAGCCCTGTTTTACCCGTTTATATTTTCCAATACGGTTTACTGACTTGTCTTCTCTTTCCCATAGGACGTCCAAGAATATATTGCATGTAAAACATGATCTCCCATATTGTGGGCAACCCTTAATTAAATAATATAAATAGCAGTTTAAAGTCTGTTAAAATGCTGCAGTAAGAAGTGTTGCATAACTTTATATAAACCAGATGGCGCTGATTTCTGAGTTACGGGTTAACGAGTCCTCCAAAACAAAGGCACGATTAATTTTATTATGTACAAGGTGGCTGGAATGAACTGTTACAACTTCACACCGCTGCAGCGGATACACTTTTTAATACTTTGTTTTATCCAAGGGAAAAAAAATAGTCGAGAAACATTCAAGAAAATGATTTAATGCTCATTGTTCGACATAACCTCCCTTTGCGCGAATAATTTCATTCAAACGGTGGAAGAATGAATCGCACGCTGCCCGTATGTGAGATTGTGGAATCTTCTTCCATTCCCGGACAAGTGCTGATTTTCGAGCGTCCAAACTTCGATGTTTTATTACATTGACCTTGGCCTCCAAAATAGCCCAAATACATTACATTCAATCATTAAATAGATTACATTCAAATGCTGGAGCTCACGAACGATAATTGGAACTGATGTTCCAGCTAAATATAAAGCCATTACAGAATTACGCTTCAAATCCATCACTATAACCTTACTTTGAGATGTAGTATACGCAAATGCTTCTGCACGCCTATAAACAATTGAATGAACTATCAATATGGCAACTTTCAGATGGATTGCGTGAGTGTATCGACAGACGCATCAGTATGAATTTAGTAACAGATCATTCCAGCCACCCTGTATACAGGGTGTCCCACAATTATAGTACGATCCGGAAAGGGGTGGTAGGTGAGGCTATTCTGAAAAACTTTTTCCTCTGTAAAAATGTTGTATGAGGCTTCATTTTTAAATTATTAAGGAAAAACACCGACCAATGAGAGCGCGAGGATCGCGCGCGCTAGGAGGCAGAAGTGTAAGCCCGAGTTTTAATTGGCCGTGGTCACGATCCAACACACGCCGCTCGCGATTCTGGCGTTCTGATTGGTCGGTGTTTTTCCTCAATAATTTAAAAATAAAGCCTCATCCGATATTTTTGCAAAGGAAAAAATTGTTCAGTGTAGTCCCACCTACCACCCCTTCTCGGCTCGTACCATAATTGTGGGACACCCTGTATAGTAACTGGCCTTACAAACCCCTGCAAAATTCTGCCGTGGCCAAGTGGTTAAATTCTGTAAATGCAAGTGAAACGGGTGGAATATCGTACCTGTAATTTTAGCTACATAAGGGCTGCCTTTGATGTACTTGTCACCGAATTTAACCGTGATTTTGTATTCTCCAGGGGCAGTTGGCAAGTAGGAAACCGAAACAGTTCCATCCTTATTGTCGTGGCAGGAGATTTCGGCTTTGCTGGGTCCTTCGACTGCTAATGAGAGACCACCAGCCCCAGCTCCTTTTGTGGAGATGGTGAAATTGGCGGGTTCACCGCAAACACCATAGATTAAACCTGGCCCGTAAGCTGTCACGTAACCACTCGCTAAGGAATCCACGTGGAATCTGAATGGCGAACCTAATTAGCAAACAGTGCACAGTTTTATAAGTTTAATAAGGCTACCTGATATTACACGTTTAATCGATATTAAAATTTTAAGTCTCGATAGAAAATTGGTATTAAATTCTTAAATATTTCTTAAAATTATTATTAAATTTTGAATTGATACTGGACTTTTAGGAATCGATAAAATTAAACATTACCTTTTTTAACACTAAATTTACGGACGTTTAATGACCACTTATGTCTAAGTTGAAAATGAACTATAATAATAAGTGAATAATGGATAATACATACAACAATTTATAGAAAGATTCTTTAGCTCTATGAATGTTGACATGCATTTTGTCATAAGCTTTTTAATAATTTTCCTAGTTGAAAATAAAAAATCTAAGATCCGTCATTTTGACGGGTTCCGTAAACCTAGTGTTGATTTTGTAGCGGCTGGTCATAAATCCGTAAATGTATAAAGTCGCAAAGACAGAATTCGAACAGCTGATTAATCAAGGCCACATACGACCTTCAAAGAGTCAATGGGCTTCAGCTCTGCACATTGTCTCTAAGAAGGACAACGGATGGAGGCCTTGCGGTGATTATCGCGCGTTAAATGCTCGCACAGTTCCCGATCGTTATCCGATACCTCATATAGAAGATTTTTCACGCGCGTTAAACGGAAAATCGGTATTTTCAACGGTAGATTTAGTTAGGGCTTATCACCAGATTCCTGTCCATCCGGAGGATATTCCGAAGACCGCAATAACTACACCTTTCGGTTTATATGAATATACGGCAATGCCATTCGGCCTGAGAAACGCGGCTCAAACGTTTCAGCGCTTTATAGATACGGTACTAAGAGGTCTGGATTTTGCGTACGCGTATCTAGACGATATTTTAGTTGCATCAGAAAGCGAAGCGGAACATAAAGACCATTTGAAGCAGCTTTTCTCGCGTCTTAATGCATACGGTATTATAATTAATCCAACGAAATGCGTATTCGCCGCGCCTGAGGTAAAGTTCCTTGGGTATAGGGTTAACGCGAAGGGTACGAAACCGCTACCGGAAAGAGTCGAAGCGATCGTGGAATTTCCAAAGCCGCAGACGGTCAAGCAACTTCGTCGGTTCCTCGGTATGATAAATTTCTATCGACGGTTTATTCCTAACGCGGCAGCTATCCAGTCTCCTCTCAACCAGTTATTAAAAGGGCAAAAATTAAAAAGCAACGCGCCGGTAAAATGGTCGTCCGAAGCGGAAACTGCGTTAGAGCATCTTAAAAACGCGTTAGCAAGCGCCGCGTTATTAGCGCATCCCAGCAGTAGCTCGCGTCTCGCGGTTATGGTAGATGCGTCGGATTACGCATTAGGTGCTACGTTGCAACAGCGACAAGGAAATTCGTGGCAACCATTAGGGTTTTTCACGAAATCGTTGTCTCCTGCGCAACGGAAGTACAGCGCGTACGATCGCGAATTATTAGCCGTATATTCCGCGATTAAACAGTTTCGGCACGCATTAGAAGGCCGAGATTTTACTGTATATACGGACCATAAGCCTCTCGTTTTCGCGTTCAGGCAGAAGACAGAAAAGAGTACACCGAGGCAATTTAGGTACTTAGATTTTGTAGGCCAATTTACCACTGATATTAGGCACATCAGTGGTAAAGATAACGAAGTGGCAGACGCATTGTCAAGAGTAGAGTCAATTTCCGCAGCCGTAGACTACGGGAAACTGGCAGAGTCACAGAAAACGGATCGGGAATTGAGCAGACTTCTAACAGCCTCCGATAATTCGCTGCAATTAGAACGAGTAAAGTTTTCGGGTAGCGACGCGGAAGTGTATTGCGACATTGCCACAGGTAGAGTCAGGCCTTTTATAACAGAACCTTTCCGACGTCAGGCATTCGACTCTGTCCATAACCTCTCTCATGCAGGGATTAAAGCCACCGCGAAATTAATGAAACAGCGTTTCGTATGGCCGTCCATCGAGAAAGATTGTCGCGAATGGGCTCGGAGTTGCCTCGAATGCCAGCGCGAAAAAATTCATAGGCACGTAACTAGTCCTGTCGGTAATTTCGCGTTGCCGTCCACCAGGTTCGAACATGTCCATATCGACCTGGTGGGCCCATTGCCAGTATCAAGGGATTATAAATATTGCCTAACGTGCGTAGACCGTTTTACTCGCTGGCCGGAAGCGTTTCCGTTAGAGAACATAGAAGCCGAAAATGTCGCTCGAACGTTTATTAGCGGTTGGGTAGCTAGATTCGGAACGCCGCTACGGGTTACGACGGATCAGGGGCGTCAGTTCGAGTCGCAGGTATTTAAGCAATTAAATGCTATGTTAGGGACGACGCACTTGAGAACAACCGCGTACCACCCGGCAGCGAACGGATTAGTCGAGCGTCTCCATCGGCAGCTCAAAGCGGCAATTAGATGCCACAACGACGAGCGATGGACGGACGCGTTACCCTTAGTTTTATTAGGCATTAGGGCAGCTCATCGGGCAGACTTAGCAGCGTCCGCGGCTGAACTTGTATACGGCGAAAATATTCGTTTACCTGCTGATTTTTTTACCGCAGCGCCGAGGTACAATAACGAGACGGACTTTGTAGGGCAATTGCGTGCGCGATTAAGGGACTTACGACCGACGGCAGGAACGAGGCATGGAGAACGTAAGATGTTCGTTTTTAAAGACCTAACATCAGCCTCTCACGTTTTCGTACGCGTAGATGCCGCGAAAGGTCCCTTACAATCGCCTTACGAAGGACCATTTCTGGTAATTTCACGATCGCCAAAGACGTATGTAGTCCGGGTTAGAGATAAAGATATCACAGTATCTATAGATAGACTCAAACCGGCATATATACTTGCGAACAGCGAAACATCCGCGAAAGGGGATTTAGATTTATCACCGCGTATTATAGAACAACCTAGAGTAGATGCCGAACCGACCGCGGCGCAGAACCCCGTAAGAACGCGTATAGGAAGGCGCGTGCGATTTCCCGAGCGTCTACAGGTCGGTCGCTAGTTTAGTGAGTAAGTCTATTGTACATAGTAGTTTGTAAAATGTATATAGTTTAATTTAAGTTAGATTAAGATACTAGCGAGGCATAACGTTTGCACTGGAAAGGGGGTGATGTAGCGGCTGGTCATAAATCCGTAAATTTGTAAAGAGCATCGAACGTGCAAACGACCAGCACGGTTTATGACACGGACGACAGCGGAGCTGTTTTTGAGAAAACCGTTTTAGGATTTTTAGAGAATGCATGTCCGTACTTAGAATTTTGCTAATGGTCTCGACAGTAAAACGCTTATTGTCATAAACCCTGAGTTTCCCTAAGGGTCTTCATCGCGAGGTCAAGCGACCATCGGCCGGTCACGTAGCTGACCGCGGGCCCTGGGAAATTCCGCTGCGTTGCCACCTTCACCAGCAAACGCTACCCCCGTCGAATCGTACCCCCGCTTCAAGGAAGCGTGCTTCGGGCACAAGAGGGAGGTTCTACGATTTGGCGGGATTTTGGTTGCGATAATTGGTTAACCCCACCTTGTCGGGGGTTGGCCAAAGTCTCTGACAAGATCTTAAAAGATCAGAATGGAGCGCAAAAATAGTTAGTAAGAAATAGCGCACGTCACGACTTTTAAGATCAAGAGTTCACACTGACGTACGCGCTAAATAAAGAAAACAAGAAAAACTAACGCTGTGATCATTCTTTTAATATCACGCAACCCTATCCTTTAATTTCAAGAGATTAATACTAAGTTTGTGATTAATGCGAAAGTTCATAAAACTTAATAAAAAATTAATGTTACGTTTCTGAAGGAATAAAAAAAATATTAATTTTTCTAAACTTTAAAAGTTTTAAATCCAAATTAGAAATATAAAATTGGTTTTATTAGTACTGTATTAAGAAAATTAGTGCCATAACGAAATCAATCCTCATATTAGTAAAAAACGTATCATAATAAAATCAATCCTATATTATCACCATAAATACTATAATAAAATCAATACTACATTAACAAAATTCGTACCATAATGAACTTAGTGCTATATTTAACAAATTAATACTACGACAAAATCATTACTGCATTAACAAAATTAGTATTATATAAAAATGTATACTATATGAAAAAATGAACAAAACTATTACATCAGTAATATAACACTGAAATTAGTAACGTTGTAAAATTAGCATTTCATTAACAAAATTAGTACCGTAACAAAATCAGTACTAGAACAAAAAAATGAATGCTACAACATCTGTAATGTATTACTGAAATTAAAGGCGTAACAAAATCAGTACAACGATAAAAAAAATTAATGCTACAACATCTGTAATGTATTACTTAAATTAAAGCCATAACAAAGTTAATATTTTATTAAAAAAAATTAGTACTGTAACAAAATCAGTACTACAATAAAAAAATGAATACTACAATATCTGTAATATATTACTGAAATTAAAGGCGAAACAAAATTAATATTTTATTAAGAAAATTAGTACTGTAACAAAATCAGTACTACGATAAAAAAAATGAATGCTACAACATCTGTAATGTATTACTGGAATTAAAGGCGTAACAAAATTAATATTTTATTACAAAAATTAGTACTGTAACAAAATCAGTACTACGATAAAAAAAAATGAATGCTACAACATCTATAATGTATTACTGAAATTAAAGGCGTAACAAAATTAATATTTTATTAAGAAAATAAGTACCGTAACAAAATCAGTACTACGATAAAAAAATTAATGCTACAACGTCTGTAATGTATTACTGAAATTAAAGGCGTAACAAAATTAATATTTTATTAACAAAATTAGTACTGCAACAGAGTGATTTCCATAAAAAAAATCAGCAGAAATGATCAATCTAATTAAATGATCGAAGTGACGAAAATCGAGTTTTCATCGTCGTCATTTCGTTTCATCACACTATGCGCTGGTCAGGCACGTGTTAATACGTTATGTAATTACTTATACCTTGGACATGTTCGCCGTTAAATTTAACAGAAATTTCATGTTGTCCCTCCTCTCTTGGATCATACTTTAGAGACACGGTGCCATCACGATTATCCTCGATCACTGGTTTATCCACATTCCCGCTTGGCATCTTTACTTCCGCTGAAATAACACGATGCATTTAGAATTATTTCACTGGCTTGCGAACCGTCGCATTAAATGCGACAATTTGATCTCTCATTAATAATACGTAACATTCGTTGATAGTTTCAATCTATTATTATAAATTAACACTAGAACTACCAACCGGTCAAAATGACTGGTTTAGAGTTTGGCATTTTCGATTACAAAATTTTATTGCTGTCCTTTTGTCGAAATGTCTGTCATGATCTATTGAGCTATTGAATGGTTCTACAGTCATGGACAAAATTAAGTGGACATTGCCGAAATGTAAAAAAATTTATTGTTTTACTACTATGTTTTAAATAAATTTTAAATTTAGAATGTCAAATGTTTTTGTAGACTTGAAAAAACATTTATTTAATATACAATTTGTTTATTTAATGTATATAATTGTGCAATAAAGTATTGATTTATAGGCACTATTAGTTCAATTAATTAATATTTTTATATTTGATACCTGTCCACTTAATTTTATCCACAACTGTATATGTTAGGTGATGCCACAATATTTATTTATTTATTTTTCTACTTTATTTTCAGTTTTGAAGTAAACATGCATTTAATGCCGGTACTTCTAGTGTTAACTTGTTTGATTTATTTCTGAAGTAAATATTTCAGATGTTCGAAGAAGTTGTATTAATTCTTTCGGACTTTTTGATAGATTTTTGCTGATCGAAGGACGTGTTGGAAGTGCATAGCACACGTTTACGGTTTAAAGATAATAAAAATACGTTTACGCAGTGAGAATCATCCATATGTTATGATAAAAAGGCGAGTTATTGTATCATAGACAATTTTGTCGTTTGTGTCGGTGAAAAGAATGCAATAATCTGATTAGATAATGGCCTTTACTCATGAAATGAGATCTATAAACCCTAACATGGTCTTTCAGATTTTATACCTTTAAAAACTTTTGCTATTATCAAGAAATTAGTATTTGTGTGGGGTAATCGTACGTGAAACATTATAATGTCTTAGAAAATTAGTAGCAAAATTTATTAGTGACCATGTAAAATATTTCGTTATTTAGAAAAGATAATCGCATTAACATTTAAGTTTCATAGTGCTTACAAGTTTCTAGAAGATAAGATAAATAGTTAAATTTCTAGCGAAGGTAAATTACAAAATATTACTTTTGCATGTTTTATCAGTGAACGTATTTGTCTTTGAGTGATTAAAAGCAATTTGTCGTTAAATTTATATTTTTCTTATAATTATTATTTTTCTGTTGAAATGTGTGTGGACAGAATATAAAACATGTATAGTTTACGTAATATGAGAGTTGTATATCGAGTCTATGTACCTTGTTAATATTATACAATATTATAAGTTATATTTTTACAATTCTAATATAGTGATAATAATGGACAAGAGTGAGTTCAATATCATATTCTCATGTGAGTACTCAACATGTAAAGGACTAAGGAAAATAATATTATATGAGATAAATTCAAAAAACGTCGAGGACGTTTGTTTATTTATCTACTTTACTTAAATAAATATTAATTTTTCCTAATAAAAATTAAACATTCATTTTCTTTAGAAGTTTCCCATGTGTTCCATATTAGGCGCGACTTTTCCCACTACCTTCTATTTTTTAAGTATTTCTTGCCATGATTATAAGAGACGTTAATATCTGCACAGTTAATAATTAGCATATGAATATCAGTTAATTTTGTTTCGACGTTAGTTTTGTTGCGAAAAAGACGTGTCTATTTTTGACAATGTCTAAAAATCAATTGTTTCATATTACATACAATTATCCTACTCATTGATATTTCTTTGAAGTTATACATGAAGTTCACGATAAAAGTTCGTACAATCTATCGAAACAAAAATTGCGACAGGCAAAATCTTTGTAAATGTCACTAAACATATCGATCCTAATATCAATTTGATTCGAGCACAAATTAATAACGCGACATTAACACTATTTCTACCAAGAGGTGTCAAAAGGCACCCTTCAACTTTTAACATAAAATTATTCTCTATGTTGAATCGTTTCTCCACAATTAATTTTTTCACTTTTCATACAATGGTTGTTAAATTAATTCAGCGATATCATTTTTCTCCAGCTAATATTCGCTAATTTCCCTTGCTGCATTTTAGTGTACACCACTGCATCGATTGTATATTAGAGTGTCCCATAAGTTCTTTCCTTTTTTTGATAGACATTCATACACAATATTTATAGTTCAAAGCTGATTCGTTGCATTAATTGTTCAGCTGTATCCAACCTTCTCTATCCCTCTATCCTATTTTGTGTCATATTACAAAAAGGAAGAAACTTATGTGACCCTAATGTTTTGTAGCTTGATGAATTAACCCCTTAACTTATCATTTCGTCGGCAAGTGCGTCAGACGGAGCGGTTCAATTATCGTAGGAACGTGAAGATGGATAAACATTGCTCGAATGTTAGGGATATTTTGGATATGACGATCATCGGTGGACAGGATCAAATTAAAATTGAGCTCGAAGTTCGATCGTGGTGAAATTAGGGGCCGAATTTGTCGCGTTGCAGCGGTTGTGTGCGTCACGCCTGAGAGGCGTCATTATAAGGCAAAGGGTTAAGTAATCTCCAATAAATACACATCAGTGTATCAATAAATATATTCCTCGAATTATCTAAATTTAACACATAATTTGAAATCCCAACCAGTTTCGGCAATGATTTTTTGTATTCAAAAGGCGTCAAAAGACACATTTTGGTTGAAATAGGTATACACAAAATCGTGGTAGAAATAGTGTTAATATAACTCGGTACGAGTTAATAATGTAACACTAATTTAACTTGTTATAAGTTCATAACTTAATATAAATACAACGTAGTACAACTTAATAACTTAATGCTAATACAACTCAGTGCAACTTAATAACTTAATACTAATACAATCAATGCAAGTTAATAACTTAACACTAGGTTTACGGAACCCGTCAAAATGACGGATCTTAGACTTCTTATTTTCAATTACGAAAATTATTAAAAAACTGATTGCAAAATGCATGTTAACCTTCATAGAGATGAAGAATCTTTCTATAAACTGGCTTATGTATTGTCCATTATTTATTTGTTTTTATTGTTCATTTTCAATTCAGACATACAGTCATGGACAAAATTAAGTGGACATTGCAGAAATGTAAAAAAATTTGTTGTTTTATTACAATGTTTCAAATAAATTTTAAACTTAGAACGTGAAGTGTAGACTTGGAAAAACATTTATTTAATATACAATTTAATATTTAATGTACATAATTGTGCAATAAAGTTTTGATTTATAGGCATTATTAGTTGAATTAAATCAGCCTTTGGTTATTTATGATACCTGTCCACTTAATTTTGTCCACGACTGTAAGTACTCATTGAACGTCGGTAAATCTAGTGTTAATACCAATTTAACATAGCGCGATTTAAGCGCATTAATGTTCTCAGCACGGTTACACCGAATAAATAAGAAATATTCAATATGAATTCCAGCAGCGAACTGGTATAAATACTTTGGCTTTCATGTTTCGCATTCGCCGTGGATGAATCACTCGCGATGCTCATCGAAAATGAAAAGGTGTAAATTCGGTTTCACACTTGATACGCTCTTCCATCATGCAACGAGGTCATAAATGTCCTCGGGACCAGACAGGCTATTCCCGTTCCTCAGTTTCCCGATATTGCATAGTCAAACTTTTGTATACGGTTAGTTCTACCAGAGTGTGGAACATATGAATAGGGTGTATGGCGCAATTGGAATTTAGTAAGTGATAGAAAAAGACTGTCGACGAAAAATTTGAATGGTATACAGCCTGTTCCAGAAGAGCGTGGACACGATATCTGAATGCAAATAAATGTTTTCTGTAAAAAAAAGATTGTATTGGTCGAAAGTACATTTAAAGAACTAACACGCACTTGCTTAATAATGTGTCCAATCACCACCATTAGTGATTATTGCTTCGCAACGTCTGGGCATACTTTCAACCAACTTTGCAGCGTATGAGACAGGAAGAGATCTCCATATTTCTCGAATACGGCGAACTAGCGTCTTCAATTTTAAAATACGCTTTCCTCGGAGTTTGTACTTCATGAGAGACCAAACATTTTCGATTGGATTGGCATCGGCGGACTGAGATGGCCAATCCAACACGTTGACACCATTCGCTGTTTTCCATTGAAAACACCTCGAATCGTTTAGCGTATACGGCACTCATCACGAAATGACTTGAACTTCTCAGTGACAGAAATGATACTAAGAGAATTGGGGCTATTGCGTATTAGAGGAGACATTGTATGTTTGGACTGGCACAATTTTTGCTGTATTGCGCATCAAATTTCGCAGAAATCACGTCCACGCTCTTGTGGAACAGACTGTAATAACGTCTACTTTTCTACAACCACGTTTTCTTCGTGATCGCGACGATACATCCATAAAATGCTAAGGTACTTATTTTTAACCCGTTCCCGTGCCATTTATTTGTCAGATGCGTCAGACAGAACTAACTATTCATACCTATAATATTAAAAAGAACAAAGGAAATTTAAATGCTATGAGTATTTTATATTCAGCCATCCTTGACTATATTAATTATGGTCGGACCTAAACTTCAAATTGAGGACTATTCAAAATATGAGTAAAGTTTGTTACATTTGAACTGTGAGTGCGTCACGAGTCAGACTCGTCAAAGTACGGGAAGGGGTTAACCCCTTGCCCTACAACTACGAGTTCCGCCCGTGACGCACTCGCTCTTCAAATATGGTAGACATTGTTAATATTTTTAACACGCTTGAATGTTCAACTTCGGTCTAATCGTAATTTGCGCATTCGAGGATCACTAAATGGGAAACAATCTTGACATTCGAACCTTCTTTAATCACTTTAATGTTGTAGCAATTAATAGTTCGTTACGCCTGACACACTTGCTGAATAAATCGTAGCACAAGGGGTTAAATACGATTGCATATCTTGTTTACTCGTATCAACTCCTCAGAACATTCTGCGTAAAACGTGTTAGGGTATGGTGTTTGAAAAACCACTATTTCTTGTGATACCTTACAGTTTTGTTTTAGTTACTTCATTAACGAATATATTCAAACATTAAGATTTTGCATAGTAAGCACTTCGTGCAGCATTTGTTTATGTTTTTCAAGATGAAATTAATGCGGTCACTGTTAAGTAAGTCACTAAATTTCTAAATTCTAACATTTCCAACTTTCTTAGTATCAGAATCTGTAAATCGCCAAAGTCTGGAAGCTTAAATTTCCAAAAATTCGACACTTAAATTTTCAAATTTCCCATTCTAAGGATTCTCAAATTTCTAATTTTCTCAATTTCAGAATTCCTGAATTTACGAATTTTTAAATCTTTCATTGCAAAATTTGCAAACATTCAAATACATACACTAGTGGAATTAATTCTGCACACATTGAATAATAATATTTTATATTTCATGTTTTTGGGGAATATGTATATTCTACTACGCTGAATTGATACCGTAATATTTTTATTGCAATCTATAATATTTATAATTACTTAAAAAGCAGTGATTACAATATAAAATATAAATAATTATATTAAATACGAAATTTATATTAAAGTTTAAAAGTGTCCATAATTAATTCCACTACTGTATACTTCTTAATTCCAGAAATCCAAATTTCCAAATTCTCAATCTTCAAATCTTCCATTTAAACATTTCCTAACTTCCTAATTTCTAAATTTTCGAATCCCAAAATCCCAAATTTTCCATTTGAAAATTTGCAAATTTCGACATCAACAAATTCCAACGACCAAAATGTCCTAATTCTCAAATTCCAAAAAACAAATCCTTCCAACCAAAAATATGCAAATTCCCAAATTTCTAAAGCTCCAAGAACACATTATCCTAGTTTTTTCTTCTCCAAATTTCCAATTCTCCAGGAACACAATATCTCAGTTTTTTTGTCTCATAATTTCTATGTCCCCAGAATTTCACAAAAGGAAGTAACGTGGTCACTGTTTATATTTGAACAATGTAATTTGATTCACACTTTCATGTATTCTACAGAAACCAATGAACGTGAGTGCACTTTATCTTTGTGGTAACCCCATAAAAAGAAAACGAGTGTGTCGAGAAGGAGAGAACATTTTAGCCATAATAGACTATGTGTTCCAAAACATTTATCAGAAAAAGTTCATTGTAAGTAATTGGTTACAATCATACCATCATATGTACAGTCGTAGACAAAATTAAGTGGACAGGTATCATAAATAACAAAAGGTTAATTTAATTTAACTAAGAATGCCTATGATTCAAAACTTTATTGTACAATTATATACATTAAATAAATGTTTTTTTCAAATATACAAAAACATTTTGCGTTCTAAATTTAAAATTTATTTAAGACATTGTAGTAAAACAAAAAATTTCTTACATTCTTGCAATGTCCACTTAATTTTGTCCATGAGTGTGTAAGTGTAGGTCTCCCAAAAAATGTTCAATATATAAACAATATGAAATATCATACGAAATAATGTTTTTTAACAACACGGTTTTAAGCAGAATGTTCCAACAATAAATGAAAATATGCAATTTCATTTAAAAAAGTGCATTTGTATTTTTCGGGTGCCTCGTTGCATTATTGCACCGTTAAATTTTTTCTTGAACAGTTTTTATCTATTCCTTCCCAAATTCGAGATATAATTCGTTGTATGTCCGTGACGCACCCTTGATGGCTCTACAGCCAAAAAATAGTTTCTGTAAAGGTCGTAATATAGGAGACTTGCCAATGACTTTTATTGTTTGGCACAAATTAAATGAAATATGAGATACTGATACGTATTGAAAAGATATTTTCAACTGATATTAAAATAAAAAGGTTCTAATGTTGGGCTTTATGGCCTTCTAATGTCAATTTGATTGATGATGTTTACGGTATGAGGAAGAGAAACTTTAAAAATTTGTATTCGACTAGAATATCTAACTTCAAAAATGTCAGCCATTATATTTTCTATCTTTAGCGAGAAATCTGCAATTTTCTTATCGATGTAGTATAATTAAAATTTTTATTTAACATATTCATTAATATGTTTATCCCACGCGTTTGTTTATAGTATTTATTTAACATTGAAATATCATTACAAGATAAATTTGTCTGTCGACAATTTTTAAAATTAGTTACTGTACATTTATAAGAATCTATTTTGTAAGTAATATTATTAGGTTAACAAAGTCGATATTTTTGACAAATTCGAAATTGTTCGACTAATTTGAATAAATACCGTTTCTGTTCTTCGTTTTTAGTCGAAAAAGTCGGTTAGAAGAAAAAGTCAATGTGCAGATTTGTCATTTGAAATACTATTAAACAGATAACCACCTCCCGAAATGTAGTGGGATCATAAGTGCATTATGAAACGTGTTAAAATTTTTAAAGTTGAATATTACCATGCTATTATTCACGATTATTACATTTATGTCATCTATTTGCATCATCTACCACTTATAAAGAGTTTCTAGTAGTCGAGCCTCCTAATAAGTCAGACATCGAAACTACTAATGACTATTTTTAAACTTATGCTTGTTACGTCATAGTGGTCAGATTCTGATAAATATTTCAGGTGTGTAATACTGTACTGTTATCAGTATTGTACTGTCCCCTCGGCTGATATTAATCATTCATTTTTAAAACCAACCATATATTTATTTATCTTAAAACTGGCCATGATACTTATTTATCTAAAAACAATATATTAATTTATGACACAAGATGAGTCAACGAAAGTAATTTTTTAAAATAACTCCTCAATAACTGTATCAAGAAACGAATTAAACGTATGCAATTTGAATTTTTTGCATCCTATATTTTCCGAAATATTAAAATAACTTTGCATTGATTGATAATTCAGAAAAATTGTTTTTATACCCAAATCACACAGAGACAAAAGTATTGAAACATAATTCTATGCCAAATAAAATTATCCTCGTTTTAAAATTTTTCCTTAACCACTTGCGCTGGAATTTATTCTTCAAGTGTGTCAGACATAACGAAGTATTCACTGCTACAACAAGGTGACTGCAAAAAGTTCGAATGTCGACACTGTTTTGCATTTAGCGGTTCTAAATTATGCATATTACAATGAAGGTGAAATTGAACATTCAACTGTATTAAAAATATAAAAAAGGACTACTATACTTGAATTGCGAGTGCGTCACGTGTGTATCGCGTCATTCCAGCGCAAGTGGTTAAACTAAAAAAACTAGCCTCAGTTATCGAAAACTTTAATCGAGATACGTGTTTCGAAATTATTAAAAATTACTGACAATTTTTGTCAAATATAAAAGGACGTATTTTAATAGACGTTAACGATCGTTAACGTTGCGTTCTAATCAAACTATTGCATTCTCTTTCACCGACACAAAAAGCGGCAGAATTTTCCCCGTCAATCGATAAGAAAGCTGGGCAATGAATAATTTCCTAGACAGTGAGACCTTTTTTCGTTTGCACGTAGAAAAGACTTTGAAAAATTAACGGAGGGAAATCGAGTCCTGGCGGTGTTTCCTGGTTTTCAGGGTCGATCCTGGTGTAACATACGGGTCCACGTTCAGCACAATCGTATTGACTGCACGTGATACTCTTCAATCCTTGCCTGTAGAAGGTCGACACCTCCTGCCACGTGGTTTCGACCTCCTCTTCCTCCCAAACCATATTTCAAAGCTTCAACTCGGTCCACTCACTTTGACACGACTTAACGAATAATACGCGTGATCTGTCGCAAAAGCACCGATATTCATTTTCTCGAACCGAAAGTAATCGTGAAACATCGTGTGAACGGTTTTGTAGCTTGTGACAATTCATTCTGCACCGTTTCCCGCGTTTTTAATTATTACTTGAACACTCGTTTACCGTGAATACTTAGGATACGGTAAGAAACGAGATTTTTGTTTATGATAAGAGAGTATAGAATTTTATTAGGTTGGGGAATAAGTTCGTAGCGTTTTTATCAAAGACTCTTATTTAAACAAAAGATTTACCAGTATATATGTATAATATACTGGTACATTATATATACAATTATAATTATATATATAATAATATATTATATATATATATAAATTATAATTATAATTATATATATAATAATTATAATAACTTATATATATAATATATACAGGGTGGTCCATTTATCTTGAGACAGGTTAATATCTTTTAAACAACATATTTTTGAAAAAAGTGTTTCAGATAAAAGTTGTCGTGTGTCGGGGGGCAAATTGGATGGTAGGAATGGACTTTTTCAGGGAGTGCTCCTGAAGGTCATATGAAGGTCAACTTTATTTTTTTAAATGAAACCCCCCGTTTTTTATTTTACTATCATATTCTCCAGGAGAAAATAGGTAACTTTTGTCCGAAACATTTATTCGTAGGGTGTCTACTTATTGAGATAAGGTACTAAATATTTATTCAATAAACATTTTTATTTATTATTTAAGAAGGTGCTCACAGTGTTGATGGTGATGATGGAAGTGTGGGGGCCATGCTGATTGGTCTTTCGCCAAAAATTACAATCCAATCAGCAGATTCTCTTAAAAATTGCCACTACTGCCCATTTACAATAGACGGAGGATGTTGGGTAGTGGCAATTTTTAGAAGAATCTGCTGATTGGATTCTAATTTTTGGGGAAAAATCAATCAGCATGGTCCCCCACATTTCTATCATCGTCATCAACACTTGGAGCACCTTCTTAAATAATAAATAAAAATGTTTAATGAATAAATATTTAGTACCTTATCTCAGAAAGTAGACACCCTACGAAAAAATGTTTCGGACAAAAGTTACCTATTTTCTCCTGGAGAACATGATAGTAAAATAAAAAACAGGGGGTTTCATTTAAAAAAATAAAGATGACCTTCGTATGACCTTCAGGAGCACTTCCTGAAAAAATCCATTCCTACCATCCAATTTGCCCCCTGACACACGACAACTTTTATCTGAAACACTTTTTTCAAAAATATATTGTTTAACAGATATTAACCTGTCTCAAGATAAGTGGACCATCCTGTACATAATATAATAACAGGTATGTGAGTATACCCATTTCTACCAAAACCAATCATTGTGACTGGTGTTTGGAAAAAGTGCTTGGTGGGATTTCAATTCTTAATTTCCTTTTAAATAAAAAGTAAGTATTTATTTACTTTAAAAAAATGTCACATGTAATAGGAATTTTGAATTGAAATTGTAAGTCATTTTGACTAGTCTGGTAAATTTAATCAATTATGTATTCAACAATTAGCAGAGTTTTTTAGAGCAGAAAGACCTCTATCGAATGAATATTATACACTTTGTCAAACGGCAAAAAAATCGTTGTGAAATAAAAGAAAATATAAAAACGCTACGAACTTATTCCCCAACCTAATACTTATGATAAGATAAGAGAGTAGAGATTTTTAATTATGATAGGGCAAGCAGCTAGAAATGTTTACTTATGATAAATATTAAAGTCTTTATGTAAACGAATTTTGCGAGCCTGAACTTTCTTTCACATCGTGTTGTTCCGACACTGATCGACCAAACGTAATCAAAGAGTAACATATACAGTCATGGACAAAATTAAGTGGACATTGCAGAAATGTAAAAAAATTTTTTGTTTTATTACAATGTTTTAAATACATTTAAATTTAGAACGTCAAATGTTTTTGTAGTCTTGAAAAAACATTTATTCAATATACAATTTGTTTATTTAATGTATATAATTGTGCAATAAAGTATTGATTTATAGGCATTATTAGTTCAATTAATTAACATTTTTATATTTATGATACCTGTCCACTTAATTTTGTCCACGACTGTACACAATTGTCTGTGACAATTTCAATGCAAGAACAAAATTTTTGTATTCTTAATTTTTTCGTTACAAAACCCTTGCCAATATATCTGTGACATTTTTCTGATTTTAATGAATCTCAACACGATGTATATAGGAACAAATTTGATTATAATTTCAAGCGTTTCGCTTGTATCGAAGATTATACTACACTAACTTATTACGAGTAATATGTCCCGAATTACGTCGTGGTTAGTCTCATTTTAATCAGGATAACACCGCAAATATGTTGGTAAAAGTCTGCAACGCATTGGGAAGTCAAACAATACAACAAGCCTTTCATGCTTGCCGAAAGTCACAATTGCAGCATGTTTTTCTTTTTCACTCACTATACTTCGCGTTGGAAAGTTATTATCCGCAATTGAACCAGTAAATATAGTATAAATTATATTATGTTTCCCATTTTAATAATTTGGTCCCATTTAAAGACGTCAAAAATCTATTTATAAAATTTTGATAACAACAAAATCAAAAATAAAAATCTTTGATACTTGTATTGGTATTATCTCACGGATATACCCGAGCATAGATCATGTTACAATTTCTTGGCGAGCGTGATAGGAACATTTTTTTTGTTTACATCGTGTAGATCATTTTCATCTACATCTAAAGCTTAGGAAACTGGAAAGATGAAAAATTAAAAAATTTGCATGTTTTGGAATTTAGGAATTTAAAAATTAGATAATATAGACATATTAAATTTAAGATGTGCAACAGTACCAGTAAACAAATGCATGCATTTAAAAATATACAAAACTGCAAGCATACAAATTTAAAGATGTACAAATGTACAAAACTGCAAATGCACAAATCTAAAAATGTGCAAACGTACAAATATAAAAATTTAAAAATGATAGCATGTAAGAAATTCAGAAATGTGGAATCAAAGAAATTTTAGAACCTAAAATTTCCAAAGTTCCAAACTTCAAAACATTCCAATTTTTGAATTAGCATTTTGAAAGTTTAGAAATAGATAATTTTGATATTTCGAAACACAGCATCCAAATATTTATACTTCGTAACTGATTAAATATTGGTGCTCTGTCTGTGCACTCCATATGCACGTCTGTGGACTAATATTACTGTAAAACTTGAACCTCATAAAAGAAAACAACAAAATATGTTTCGTTGAAATGTAAGGGCGAAGGAAATGAAGGTCAACGTAATTTTTACAGACGGAATGCCAAATTTTTCGTATCTGTAGTGCAATAGCTATTACTCAGACAACTTCCGCAAGCTATCATTAAATGTGGTGGTAAAATAAACATTCTTATATTTAGAATATAGGACGTGGAGGATGAGTTTCGTGGGCAGCCCATTCGCCAGGCTTAATCCCATTAGATTTTTTTTTTCTGGAAAGCACTCAAAAATGTCTATCACGAAATACTGAAAAATACGAGACAACGGATTACCGTAGCATGTGTTAGAATAAATTCAGAAACAACAAAACGCATGATTCAACGATTTGAACGATTGTAACCATTAAATAAAGTAGGAAAGGAACAACCATTATCGTTTATATCACAAATTTATATCACGAATTTAAATTTCAAGAATGTTCTCGAGACAACAAATTTTATGTAATTTGCGCTAATAGCTTTGCTGTAAACATTTTATGTGACTCTTTATAATTTACTTAGAGATATTTATAAAAATTTATGTTCTTTGGAAGTATCTTATATCTGTAAGAAATAATTATTTTTAACTTTCCATTTTTGGAGAAAAATATATATTCGTGGATGTTTATTTGTTTTCATTAAGTTAATATATTTTTAATGTATTTAATGTACGTGGATATTATTTTTCTTGCTGCATATTATCAATGCTTTTGTAAGTGATTAAATAATCATTCTTGTATGTTTAATGTACGAATATTTTATTATTATTATTCAATGTGTAAGAATATGATAACAAATTACTTATGTGGACAATTATACTGTTTATACAAAATTTTACAGAAGCCATTCTATTTATTCAAAGTTATTTATAAATGATTGCATTTATTTGAGATTATTTATAAAGTACTCTTATTTGTAAATCATTCTATTTATTCAAAATTATTAATGAGTAACCCTATTTATTCAATGGTATTCAGAAATTATTTTATTTTTAAAATATTGTACTTGTTCCAAACTGTTTGGAAGATATTCTATTTATTAAAAGTTATTCGCAAAGTATTCCATGTATTTGTGGTTATTCATAAATTATTCTATTTATTCGGAGTTATTCGTAAGTTATCCTATTGAATGGTCGACATATGCGCTAAATTAAGCCGAATGCAATTCGAAATTTCAATCGAGAGTGAAATAAAAGGGAAAGTATTCTGGATAGTTCACAGGAAATTATTGCCTTTAAATTAACCCGACGGTGGAAAGATCATGACATCGAAACGTGTCCCTCTGGAATTTAGATGAGCATGACTTGAAACGAGACAAACTTTAAAGATAGGAAAAAGAGTTTAAAAGAGTACGTATCGTAAAGTTTCCGTCATTCCAAGAATAACTTCTTTGACGCCCCATGTTTCCGTTTTCACTGTATTGCAAAGCGAACTGGTAAACGTAATATAAATATAAATGTATATTATATAAATCCGAATAACATTACCATAATTTTGTAGAAATTTAAATTCAAATTTATCCCTTCTATACAAATCCTTTTCAAAAATTCATTAAAAGAAAAGTTGTATTACATTAAAAATTTTCAATTTAAATTTTTATAAAATTAAATTCAATGTATACGAATATAAATTAAAGCCAAGTTATAGAAATATAATTTTAAACCTATCCATATCACACAAATCCTTATTAAAAGTTTATTTAAACAAAAATGTATTAGATTAAAAATTTGTGTCATAAGAACATCAAAGGACACATTCCGCTTTAAACAGGCAAGGAATATTTTTAATAATTTCAACATTAGGAAAATAAAAAATTTGTTTGCGATCGGCAAGATACAACATATTTGCAACACGATGTACCGAAAAGTTACGTAACGCAACACGAATAATGTTACACCCCGTATTTTATTTCGTATGAAAAGTCTCACACCATGTGACTTTGGTTAATCTGTCTGTCGGGCATAGATTTATCGACAGTTTTTAACATGTGGAAACAGGTTTTACAGTTCGGGGCTGGAAAGAATGCACGCGAGTCCTATTAATTATATTGTAGATCCCATCTTTTTTTAACGCAACCGTGTGGATGTGAGTCACACATTTTTGTCATTTGTCGAATCGGTCGCATCTACTAATAAACGCGCATAATTCGGGAATCGGATGACGTAAAAAACGAGGTATCTCTTTTTGCTCATACGCCGGCATTCTTCACAGCTTTGAAAAGAATTATGTTAGCTTATACAGGGTGTCTCAAAAGTGTTGAAGCAATTCGGAAATGGGAGGTAGGTGGGGTCATTCTGAACAACTTTTTCATTTACAAAAATGGCGTATGGGGCTTCATTTTTAAATTATTAACGAAAAACACCGACCAATCAGAACGCGAGAATCGCGCGCCACGCGATTCGATCGCGGCCACGGCCAATTATAACTCGGGGCTACACTTCTGCCTCCGAGCGCGCGCGATTCCCGCGCTCTGATTGGTCGGTGGTTTTCGTTAATAATTTAAAAATGAAGCCCCATACGACATTTTTGCAAATGAAAAAGTTGTTCAGGATGACCTCACCTACCTCCCATTTCCGGCTCCTTCAACACTTTTGAAACACCCTGTATATATTAAATATTATTGGACTTTCCTTAGGGTTTTCCTACTTTTTATCTCTATTTTCCTTGAATTTTGTATAAAATAGCGATCCTTAAGGAAGCGTAGGAAAATGTCCCGCCATGTTGTTTTCAACGGGATGCGAATTGGCGGGAAACTTTAAATCCCTCTGTAGACTATCTTTTTAGTAAGAAATGACAATATAAATACTTTTATCTTGTATTACATATTATTCTTCATATTATACAGATTTAATCACTTGTACTATTTTTCTGATAAAGGGGAAATATTATTCTCAAATGTTAGATTAAATTAATTGTTTTTGGAATCAGTGATAATTTGAATCGTTTTTCTAGAATCAGTAACCAACATGTACTTTCATCGAATGTAAGATGAACGTACAATAAGTTCTTTTAATAATAGCGTTGTTTAAGAATTCTATGGTATTGTTTGTTCATTTTTATGGTATTAAGATAATTTTTACTGAAATCGATCAATGAGGCACGTCGAATTGAATAATTTTTAATTGAAGCACATCGAATTGAATTACGTTTAATTACAATACATTGAACTGAATCCTGTCGAGTTGTTTTATGTTGAATCGAAATATACTGAATTGAATTATTTTTACTTGAAGTAAGCCGAACTTAATTACGTTGAATTGAAATGCGTCAAACTGAATCGTGTTGAATTGGAACACGTCAAATTGAATCGTGTTAAATTGGAATACGTCAAATTGAATCATGTTGAATTAAAAGATGTCAAATTGAATGACGCTAAATTAAAATACGTCGAACTGAGTAGCACAAAACTGAAATTCCTTAAAAGAATGAAAATTTGATCTAAATTATACAATAACGTAATTATATATTCCCCAAGCGGGAAATTATCAAATAAGTACTGTGTAGGAACAACATAACTATTCTTTGCGAATGAAATATCTCATTATATAATTATATAAAGTAAATATTTTTGGTACACGCGTTAATCATGAACAAAATCAATAAACAGGTAAGAATAAAGTGCTTATTTAAGAGTAAATAAATAAATTGAGAATAAACCGATAAGTCCAAAATCAAAATTCACAAAAAAATAAGTAATTCAGAATAAAACGATTCCTGAAATTGTCGGAAAACATTAAATAACTATTTTTACTTAACATGTTAACAAATACATCTCTATTTATTTAAATTGAGATTAAAATGAAGAATAAAACTTAGAGGTAGTATATACGAGTAGAATATTTAAAAAACGACGATATTTCCGAATTTATTACAAAGAAACTATTAAATAAATGATTATAATCTTTCGGTATTGTAAATTTAGTATTTCAAGTGACGAAACAAGGTTCATTTGTTATAACTAAAAATAGTAAGTGAAGATGGAGTTATTGTGGAATTTACTATAACATTGTAATTAAAGATACGAATTTTCGAGTATTTTAGCTCCTTCAAATTTATCCGAAGTGAAAGAAGTGAATATGATTCGTTATTTATGAAACAGTATCGTTGATAAACATAAAATAATGTACGTACAATATTTATTACCGCTTTCAAAGTAATTTCCTAATTTCCAATGTTTCAAATTTCTAAATTCCCAAATTTCTAAATATTCAATTTTCCAATTTCCAAATTTTTAAGTTTAAAATTTCAAATATTTCAATTTTTCAAATTTCCAGATTTCCAATATTTCGAGTTACCAAAATTACAATTTTTATCAGATTTCTACATTCTTTATGAACACTTGCTAAACCTAAAATAATGCACGTACAATATTTATTACTGCTTTCAAAGTAATTTCCTAATTTCCAATGTTTCAAATTTCTAAATTGCCAAATTCCTAAATATTCAATTTTCCAATTTCCAAATTTTTAAGTTTAAAATTTCAAATATTTCAATTTTTCAAATTTCCAGATTTCCAATATTTCGAGTTACCAAAATTACAATTTTTATCAGATTTCTACATTCTTCATGAACACTTGCTAAACCTAAAATAATGCACGTACAATATTTATTACTGCTTTCAAAGTAATTTCCTAATTTCCAATGTTTCAAATTTCTAAATTCCCAAATTCCTAAATATTCAATTTTCCAATTTCCAAATTTTTAAGTTTAATATTTCAAATATTTCAATTTTTCAAATTTCCAGATTTCCAATGTTTCGAGTTACCAAAATTACAATTTTTATCAGATTTCTACATTCTTCATGAACACTTGCTAAACCTGTTATTAATGTAAACTGAAAATCTGCTATATTAATTCAAAGTTTATTCCCATTTCCAATACATAGTCTCAAAACAATCAACTCAACGTTCTTTCTGTATAATATACGCCGTTCAAGAAAGTAATGCTCCCACAAAAAAGTAGTAGTAAGAACTATGATTAGATCGACAGACATAGTGTGTTAGTGAAAACCACTTAGTAAAGCTTCGCAGCTGAAGACAGAAAGCGATGAATATTTTAATTTATATCTTTCGTATTTGTCTGAAGTAAAAGAAACAAGTACAGTTTGTTATTCGCGATATAGTATTATCGATAAATTTAAGGAAATGTAGAAACTTTAGAAAATTGTGGAATTTATTTGAAACAAAACGATTGGTTCACTTATTCTTTTTTATAATATTATACCGAATTATAATTAATGAAGCTATATGATTAATGCAACAAATATTTAAATATTTTTAAATAAATTTAAATAAGTCAACAAATTATTTTAACAAGTATGCATAATGTTAATTATTATATAATACGTTATTTTCGTTTTTACTTATTTCCTCATTATTTTTTTACTGTTTTTAGAGGCTTTAAGACTTCCTCAAAGCTTTGCATTTTTTATGTTATATTAGACTTACTGATAATATTTTATTAATTTGCTTGCTATTATAAATGTGGTACAATTATATGATATACTATAATACATAATATATTATGTACTCTGTTCTGACATTTAAAAATATGATTGAAAAATATTTTGCAATTGTATCGCATAATGTTGTATTAATTATTTAGAAACAAAACTGTATCTAGTTATTTTAGATTCAAATCAAACTTATTCATAGTTGCAAAACTACTTAATTTCTGAAGGATGACTAATTTTAATTATTATGAGTTTGTTTACATATTTAAATATTAAATATTTGATATTAAATATTTGACATAATATTGAATATTTTTTAAATATTGTGCCACAACATAGTAAAATTAATGAATACAATATATAATAAATGAGAAACTTTATATCTTTCTAGAATTATTACTTACACCAGCACAATCACTAGGATAAATAATAAAAATTATATTGTAGTTGTTTTTTTTTACTTTTCACAAATTCGACATATTTGCTATGGCGACCTTTCTTCAACAAGCGAACAAATTTTGAATAAAAGACATTTTTTAATAAATCTAAGTACTAGATAAAGTACAGAGATTTTCTCAAGTTTCAATCATCCCTTAAATGATTTTTGTGTAAAAAATTTGCAGAAACTATTTTTATTTTCTACGCTTCCCATGAGATTTCTTCTTTAAATGAATAATGAATTTTAATTAAGAAATTAACGAACATAATCGATTAATTAACGATTTCAATCCACGATTAAAATTTATCGATCGATAATTAATAAATTATCAAAAGAGCCAATTTAGTACCTGAAAGCTCTAGGATAAAAAGTATTTTTACGTTACTCTTACAGTTGGAAGATCCTTTCCCCTTTATTCGCAATTTTTTCTTTTCTTCCTATGTAGCACTTTTTCTAGTAACTTCTCGATTAGAACCAGCAACGTTCAAACAAAATTCTCCGTGTTATAAACCCAGTTTAACCACAGTAGATTATTTTGCAGAAAAACGCTTCGAGAAACTGACAACGAAATTTAGAAGACCTTCTTTTATACTTTATTATTGTAACTTGCTGCAATTGCGCTTTCGAAAATAATGTATTCATGAAATTCTTATATTTTATTGCACACAAATAGCGATTTTAAAAATTCATGAAATTATATTATGATAATTAATGAAATTATATTGTTGTATAATTTGTGATCATAAATAGTGAGATTGCACTTTCATAATTAATGAAATTGTCGAAAATATTTCTCCTTTTACAAATTTGCATTTTTTATCTTCTCAAAATTACTAAAAATTTCCAGCAATATATTATTCTTCGTTAAATACGTTTCTCAAACAAATGATATTTATTCATTTTTATAAACTTATCAGTTTTTATAAAATAATTTTATTATTATTATTAATATTATTACTTGTAAAAAGTTACAAAATTTTTCTTTTACGACTCAAAATATTGTAGAACAAATACTAAATCAATTACACCAAATGATTTTCAATCACAGCTGTTCAATTTTCCGCTACATTTATTGCAATTTTTCAATTTCGATATATAATAATTACAACAAATATTAAACTGCTTTTTACGGATAGAATTTAGTTGTCAGCTTTGAGAGCTATTGTCGCTTAAAATCCGTATTTCACGAGGTACAAATACTTTTTTCTCGCCACTGTGTACAACGAATATACGTTCCATAGTAATTTGATAAAAGAGAAACTAGTTTCTGATCAATTCACGATGCTCGTTGCTCAATTTACCGCTTTAACAAAATCTTAGGACACTTGTCGACCGTTAACGAGATTCTGGAATTTTCTTGTAGACGAGCGACATGTATCAAACTAATCGTCGCCAAGAATTTTATTTTTACACGCCATAACGAACCCTTCGGCAGACATCAAACAGTTATATAAAGTTTATAAAATTATGACAAATTTAACACTGTCATAACAAATCCGGAGTTTATGAAATTCGACACATGAAACGGGTATATAATATTTAAAACAAGTTAAAAGACTAAAAGATGTAAAAGGTTGAAAATTTATAATTATAAAGGAGCGAAAATTTAAAATGACAAAAAAGTGACAATTTTTGAACTTTAAACATAAACATTTACAATCATAAAAGAGTGAACGAGCAGATATTTGCAGGAGCGTAAAAAATGTGTACAAGTGAAAATTTAAAGTTACAGGAATATAAAATAAAATTGTAGAAATGTTAATTCAAGAATTTAAAATTGTGCAAATTAAAAATGATAAAGAAATAAAAGCTGAAAGATTCGAGACAGTTAAAATTGAATAGTAAGTGCATAAAAGATTTTAAAAACGTAACGCTGTAAAAATTTGCAAAAAAAAGAGCGTAAAAGATTCAACCCTAAACACTCCATTGCTATTAACAACACATTTATAATCATTATATCCGATTTGTGCGTACAGCCTAACCTGTTCTTGTGCGATAGATAGAGACCGCATAAAAAGAAAGTGTTCAGAAATTTCATAAATATCTATAAGTTTTTTACAATATATTAGAGAACATTTTTATGCGGTGTAAGCGGACCGCATAATCAAACTACGCACGGAAATATTTTAACAAATTTAATTTCTCACTTTACATATGAGTTCACTGCACACATCGACTAACTCCCCAAAACAAAATGTTGTGAAAAACAATGAAATAATGTAAATTGTCTTTAATATTCCCTTTATATTAGGTCGTTCGGAAAGTTATTTCGTTTCTTTTTTTTTTCTTTTCTTGATTGTACAGCATTTTTAAGAAAGTAAAGAATTCCGAAATTGCTGCTTTTCACTTTTCATATTCTTCAATTCTCAGATTTCCAAATTCTGAAAAATCCAAATTCTCAGATTTCCAATTTCGGAAAATTCCGAATTCTCAGATTTTCAAATTCTGAAAAACCCGAATTCTCAGATTTCCAATTTCGGAATATTCCGAATTCTCAGCTTTCCACATTCTGACAAATCCGAAGTCTCAGGTTTCCAAATTCTGAAAGTTTCAAATTCCCAGATTTCCAAATTCCACGAATTTCTCACAAGCAAGACTGATGGGGAAAAACGAAATGACTTTCCGAGCAACCCAATAATATCAATTTAAATAAATGTTATAAAATGTATAAATACAAATGTATCTATTATCTACAGGTATATAAAATTAATAAGAAGGAATAATTAAAAAAATAATCGTCCATAATGTTGCAATTTTTACATGACCGGCTAAGTTAATCGAAGTGCGCAGTGAACGGCTCATGTGGAGAAATTTTGAATATGCGCATAATTCACTGCTACTCGTCCCACTCCGAAACACGGATCTTCTCGTGATGATTTGATTCAAAATTGCTTTCGTCACTCGAAGATGTATCCATTTATTTTTGAAGTAAATCGCACAAAACAAATCGCATAAAAATAAAATAGAACCGCACAAAAACAGGTTTGATTGTATTCCTTAACGAGTGTTCGTGTCGTAAGATTTTCGTGCGGTGTGAACACATTGAGCTGAGCGGTAAATGGAAAAAAAAAAAAGAACGTCGGGTCGAACACGACGGAGATCGAAAAACGCAGGAAACGGTCGTTCGGGCGAAAGCGAAGGTCGAAAGTGCAGAAACGAATCGTGGCAGGAGAAAGACCGACCGAACGAATCAGTTGAGCGTAAGAAATCCTGTGGATTTCCTGTCTCCTGAACGAAAATACGATACGAAACGTGATCGAAGATCGTCTTCCAGCCGAATCACAACGTTAATCGACTTCTCGAGGGCACATCTCTGGCGCGACTGACGATCGAGTGGGCAAAAGAGGATTCTCGCTAGTGGGCTAACGATGCCAGAGGCCCGGGAGAGACCATCTTCCTTTTTCTTTTTTTTTCCAGAACACCTACCGTCAGACTCTTAACATTATCTGCCGGTCCTGCTGTCTCTAATAAATCTTTCTATCTCCGTCACACACCGATACGCATCGGGACGTTTCCCGTCATCGCGTGGAACGGGATTGCCCTACTTCCTGGATAACTTTCGCGGCAGATTTGAATGTTCGTTTGGACGTTCCGGGAAAATGACTGTGTTAAATTGTGTATAAAGTATGATGTTTAACCCTTTTAGTGCCGGGCGAAAAACGAGTGCCCATGCGAGAATAACCGGTCGAATTTGACAAATATACAAGGGTTTGGAAAAACGCTCGTAAAAACCAAACTACAAATGATATTTTACATGATTGAAATTGCAACGTATTCGGAACGAAATAGAGAATAACGCAATGACACTAATTTTTCGATATCAATTGAAAATCATATGAATAACATAATTATACATCGTTACAAAGAATATAACAATGGAGTACTCTCTTTCAAAACGTTCTTACACATAGGGAAAGGCATCGTTTCGTCATAACTTTATATAAATCACTTAGTACGCATATATAATTTGCATTTTCAATTTATTTTGCAAACAAATTTATGATGTTTCACACGCAAAAATAAAAGATAACTCGATGGTACAGTGCGGGTGACAAACGGATTTTATGCGTTACAAGACAAGTGGTTAGTGTAGGTAATACAACATTGCTGAAACAAGATTATAAATATATTTATGATATCATTTTGTATATTATTTATTATTATAGATATTGGTATTTAGTTATCTGGCTATTGCAAATGTGTAACATTTCCTTATTATAACTCACCCAAATCATTTACTTAGCATTGATGTTTGCTGATGCATACACCGTGTAATTCTTTATAGCAATGATAACAAATTCAAATTCAATTTTTTACCCTTTATTCAATGATTTTCGGTGCTAGGAGATTATTTAGTGTCGAGTTTCCATCTTATCGCTCCAGTGTAAACAGTGTCTCGGCACTCACCGGCGTAAAATGTGTAAAAAGTCACACCCGAACCGGTTTCTAAATTCTTTTGCAACAAAATTAGATCATTTATAAATTTATTTTGAGATAGAGTTCTCTCGCAATGCGAATAGTAAAGCGCTACAAGGTGCGGGCCGATATATCGGCTCCGGCACTAAAAGGGTTAAATTGGTTAAGTTCGATGTATTAAGTGATGGATGATGATAATAGTGAGAACTTAGGAATAATGAGTGATGATAATAGCACAAACTTAAATAAATTAAATATCACATAAAAATGATTCGATATAGATTAAATTACTATTTTGTTTGAAGGAGTAATGAACAATGAGAATAGCGTGACTTTAAATAGATTAAACATTCTGTAAAATTGGAGTAATATTTATTAATGCAAAAAGTACCTAAGTATAACGAACATTTACTTTTGAAGTTAAAAATGAAGTTGAAAAATAAATAAACGATGAAACACAAATCAATACATACATTAACTCATAATCTCGATAAGAATTAGTACAGATTTCAAGAAAACCATGTTAACAAATTTAATAATTTGAAATAGGGAATTTATGAAACGGTCATTTGACAATGTTAAATGTTATGTTTTTTCTTTAAACAAATAATAATTGAAATTAAATGAATTAAATATGTACGGATGGTTAGATATTCGTTAAATTTTTACTTCATTGAATAAATAATAAACAATGATAATAATTAAAATCAAATAAAGTAAATAAAATTATAGATGTTTTATAATTTTTCATTAAGGTACGGACTTAATAATTCAGTACTAAACTAGGGTAAATTGTTTGATATATTTACGTTATAAACTTTTTATTTTTTATTTGTAATAGTAATAGTATTGTAAGTAAAACAACTCCGATGAAATGATGTTTGGTATCAAAATTATCATGTTTAAAGTGATCGGTATGTTTGAGTATAAATATGCAGAATGAATGAGCTGCAAACTATGGGTCCTAAATATTCAGCGAATTGTGTAACACTTGCTTAAAGCTATCAAAATAGCAAATTTCTACATTCTAAAATTTGGATTATTCGAATTTTTACATTTCAGAATTGTAAAATTTGAAAGTTCGTGAGTTTGGAGACTCGTAAATTGGAAAACTGTGAAATTAAGGACTTTTGACTGCTGGAATTAAGTACTTTGGAAACTTCAAAATTAAAAAATTGGAATATTTGAGGACGCGGAAAGAAACATAAAAATACCAAAACCTTCAATTTCCAAATTTTCAAATTTCAAAAATTTCCAAGCTCCCAATATTTCAAATTGTTACACAATCATCAAATCTCTATTTTTGATAGACATTTGCGCTATCTATTAAACATTGAAAATACAAATTTTTAATATTATTTTAAAGTAACATGTACGAGTCTGTACCCGATCCTAAAACATATTCTTAAGTTAATAAATTTAAAACTCTGGCTGTATAATATAATATATTCGAGTAGGCATAACTTCTACATAAAGCAGTAGTAAAAACTATGATTGAGTAGGCATGTTTAAACTCACGACGATTTCACTCAATTCGTGTAAAAATCGTCGTAATTCCTCCACAGAGATATCGAAAAATAACTCGGAAATATGTTAAAAATTTCTTACTTCAAAGTGGATAAATTAAAAACAATATTCATCGAATTTTTATGAATAACTTGCTAGCGTAACAAATTGTAGATTGTGGACTTACTTAATTCATGCATGCGCTTCAATTGTATAAAAAGTTTACTAGAACGTATTAAAATAATATTATATCATATCGCATAATAATACGTTATATCATATATTTGTTAAAACTATAATAAAATAATTTATTAAGCAATACTTTAGTAGAAATTTGGAACATTACACATGACATACAGTCGTGGACAAAATTAAGTGGACAGATAACATAAATAACAAAAAATTAATTTAATTTAACTAATAATGCCTATAAATCAAAACTTTATTACACAATTATATACATTAAATAAATAAAGTGTATACTAAATAAATGTTTTTTCAAATCTGCAAAAACATTTCATGTTCTAAATTTAAAATTTATTTATAACATTGTAATGAAACAAAGAATTTGTTTACATTTCTGCAAAGTCCAGTTAATTTTGTCCATGACTGTACATACTAAGACCTCAAAACGTAAGTAATTTCTGAAAACTGATTATATTGAACTCTGCATTTTTTATTAGATACCGTGTTCCGCCATAGAAGTAACACGATAAGTAAATTGTAACGAGAGATGTGATCGCTTCTTGGCAATATTCTCGCGTTAATAATTCAGATATAACAGTGTTTCATTTTTAGATCGAACGAATCTTTAGACGTTTCCGATCTCTTAGTCACATCGCTATTTAATCTGTTCCACTCGACTGTTTAGTTTTCTGACTGTTGCTGTTTTAACGATATTAGTTTAGACCGAGAAGGTATTTCACCAAGCTTCATACTCAAAATAGTTTAACCTTTTTAACGCATTGAGTTAAGCACTACTACTTACACTACTTATATCTTAGATAATCGTACAATTATATTATGCTATATTTTAAATTACTCTGATGTTTCGAAAATTTGTTATATAATTTATTTGAGATAAGTTAACCTCTTAAGCGTTTTGGGGTTATGTAGTTAGTATTCACTGATCTTTTAAGATTTTTGCAGACTATGGTACCAATGTGTATTCATTATTATTGTGCAATTTATGATTTGGAAAATTTGTCATAAAGATACCTACCTAAAAAAATTTATCTTATTCTACGTGTTAGTAATTGAATATCAAATGGTTAATAATTTTTTAATTATTAACGACTGAGGGATTAGATAAATAAAGTTACATAGATAAAATTATCTTTTGAACATAATTGAAAATATCTAATGTTAATAATTATCTAATAATTAATCATTTCCCTATAAAATTCGCTGTTGAAAACAATTAACGAAATAAAAGAATATAAAAATTATAGTTAATATACACAATATTGTATTTAATATGCAAGTATTAACTGTGAAATTTTTAACAGAAAATGAAAAGAATAAAGTGTGAAATTAAATTCAAATTGCCATTTTCTCAAAGTATCCACCATTAAAAAGTCAATAACCTTATACAACTTTAATGATTTTTAAACAATTTGAACATTCCGGCAATTACCTAACCCATAATTCGGCACGTACTGAGAAGACAACGTAAAACTTATTGCATTAGCATTTTGCATATAGCAATAATTACCAAACCCATTATTTGACCTGCGATTCAACACACAATACAAAATCTACGATAACAGCATTTACACATACAGGGTGTCCCAAAAGTGTCGAAGGAGCCGGAAATGGGTGGTAGGTGGGGTCATTCTGAACAACTTTTTCATTTGCAAAAATGTCGACCAATCAGAGCGCGAGAATCGCTCTTATAATAATGTTAAAATTAATAATGTTTTTATTAGATTAATTTAAGTTTAACCGATTCATTTTTGAGGGGGCGTGTTGGATTATTAATGATTTGCAAAAATGAATTCCGGCAATGAGAGCCACCGTTATTAAACAAAACCAAATTTTTATTTATATCGAGTTAAGAAATAAAAGAATAAATTACTTCCTTCAGAGCCTTCAAAATAAAATCTTGTTACAACGTATTAATCTGAGTTATTCAATTGCAATTAAATATATACAGGGTGTTCCACAATTATGGTACGACCCGGAAAGGGGTGGTAGGTGATGCTATTCTGAATAACTTTTTCCTTTGCAAAAATATTAGAAGAGGCTTCGTTTTTAAATTATTAAAGAGAAACACCGACCAATGAGAGCGCGAGAATCCCGCGCGCTAGGAGGCAGAAGTGTAGGCCCGAGTTTTAATTGGCCGTGGTTGCGATCGACCATACGGCGCGCGCGATTCTCGCGTTCTGATTGGTCGGTGTTTTTCCTTAATAATTTAAAAATGAAGCCTCATCCGACATTTTGGCAAAGGAAGAAGTTGTTCAGAATAGCTCCACCTACCACCCCTTTTCGGCTCGTACCATATTTGTGGGACATCCTGTATATTCCAATATTAAGAATAAAGAATTCTAAAGTTCCTGCTGTAGCATGTTGTATAATACAAAATTTATTATAGCAACTTTTTGAATGTTACGATAATTACCCAACCCAATGCAATACAAGACAAGGTAGATTATTTTCAGTTAGATAATAATGCAACGTAACAATTAATGCACGCCAGAAATTATGCAATTCTTTATCAGGCAGAAAGAACTTCGGAATGCTCAAGATAGAAGAGAAATTTGGCGCGTCGAATCTTAGACGCTGTTTCCAGTTTGCGCAGGAAATGGCCAAGCGAGTGGATCAGCTTGTAGATTCGCCTTAAACGCGTGCCAAGGGTAACACGAGTAATACGAGTAACATGAGAAATCGGGCTGAGACTTGCTTGACTAATTGCGAACAACCGTGTCACGATGAATTTACGTGGAGTTACGTTGTTCGTGCCATCTTTCCTTAATTAAACATTCAATCGTCGCGAACATATCGACACGGTGTAATCAAACTTCTCGCGTAAGCCTAACCTCTTGGATTGGTCTAAAACAGTGGTTCCCAAAATGGTCCCTACGGACCCTCAAGGGTCCCCAGTATCATTCAGGGGGTCCATGGAAGATTGAAAATGATTTGGGGGTCCCTGGACAACGTCGGGGGGTCCGCGCAAGGTTTAATATAAAATTGTGATCCTCTTTTAGTATTATGGAAAGAAATTACACCCACGATGTCATTACATGCAACAAGTGAAAGAAATAAGAAAATCGACAGAAAACACGTGGGAGAGGGTGAGGTGCGGGGGGGGGGGAGGGGGTAACGCACCCAGCGCCACAAGTACTCTGTGCTGATAAAATCTCATCACGTTCATCCAAGTCATTAATTTTTTCTATTTAATTTTAAACAAAAGTTATAATTTCAATAAATACTTCTTCAACAATTTTGTTTAAAATTTTTATCCTATGCTTTAAAGTAGCTTTTTCACTCGGGGGTCCGTGGACAACTTTTGGCTATAAAAAGGGGTCCATGGAGCAAAAAAGTTTGGGAACCACTGGTCTAAAACATCGAGTCGGACACGTGATGTTGCAGTTCGAACGTGACAAAATCAAATCGAATTTGTAAAAAAATCGAGTGCCCAGTTCGTAACTAAAGTACCCAGTTCCATATTGTTAAATCAGAAATATGTGAGGTTAGTTTTACAAGTGAAGTTGTTATGAATGCTGAGTGAGTAAAGTTGGTATGATTGAGATGAGATATTCGGTTGGTGTGAATGGGGAGACGGGAGAGAACATGAGCATGTGATAGACGAGTTTTTTTCTTTTGTAACAAATATGGGCAAGAAGTTTAAAAATTATAATTTAAAAATGAAGCCCCATACGACATTTTTGCAAATGAAAAAGTTGTTCAGAATGAACCCACCTACCTCCCATTTCCGACTCCTTCAACACTTTTGGGACACCCTGTATATATATTAAATATTATGATTAATAGAAGCATTTATATTTTTCCCCCACAAAATACACCTTAATTTACCTTAACATAATTATTTATTAATTATGTACTCCTATAAATTACATTATATTTCATCTCTTTTATATTTATCGTTGTACTTTGTTTTTAATCCAAAAGTAACTACGCGTCGGACGTCCATAAAAAATACCTATTTCAGATTGTGCGAATGCCAGTCACTTTCAGAGTGCGAAAGGTTAACTCTGAAATTTCTGTCGTCCTGTTTAGAGGTTCTGAAATACGAGCTTTGATTTTTGGGCCAGTAACGAAGGTGGTTCCGCACATCCGGAGTCACTTAATCATCCAGTATTAATATCATCGCCTCCCTTCAACGCACAGCTGTCCACATCTCTCCATCTTTCTCTTCCTCTCTCACTCTCTCTGATCTGCATTTGCTCTCTCTATTTTGTAACCAAATCACGATTTCTATGCACTATTTACTTTCAAAAATCAATCATGCTAAGCGGCTTTCGTTGATCTACCGAGACGTAGAGAATCGTAAAGTTGGAAAGTAATAAACGAGAACACGTGGTTAAAGTGTTCTAGTCATAACATGAACTAGATTATAGTTATACTATATTGTACTATATGATGATATACTATAATATGTAGAATTTTAATGGAAATTATAATTGCATTAAATGTAATGCAACATTAAAAATGATTATCTATTAATTTTATGTGACTACTATAATGTATAGCAGTGGTTCTCAGTCAACAAGAAGCATAATTTGCCTCACTATGAATAATGTATGTTATTAATATCTTATATTTAAAAGTTGCAAATTTATAAAGTGTTCAGTTGCACAACTTTAACAATTTTTAATTATATGGCTACATAAATTTCTAAATTTCTGATATTTTAAATATTCATATTATCAAATTCCAAAACTGCACCATGCCCAAATTTCCGATCTTTCAAGCATTTACACATACGTTTTTAAAACCCAATGCACTATATTTTCAAATTTTTCATTTTTGACTTGACAAATCCCAAACTCATAAAACTCAAAACTTACAATTTGTGAATTCTCAAATTTATTAGATTCTCATATTTATTGGATTTCAAATATTCCAGATTTCATAAAGTTTCAAGTTCCAAACCTTAAAAATTTCGTAATTCCCAAAATTCCAAATCTCAAAACTTTTAAATCTCTAAGACCCTCAATCTCAAAATACTCATACCTCAGAACCCTCAAATCACAAAACCCTTAAATCTTAAAACTCACAAACCTCGAAGCTTCTAAATCTAAAAACTCTCTTATCTCAAAACTTTCAAGTTTTAAAACCCTTAAATCTCAAAATTCTCAAATGCCACAATTCTGAAGTCTTGAAACTCTCATATCTCAAAACTTTCAAATCTTAAAACCCTTAAATCTCAAAATTCTCAAATGCCACAATTCTCAAGTCTCGAAACTCTCATATCTCAAAACTTTCAAATCTTAAAACCCTTAAATCTCAAAATTCTCAAATCCCACAATTCTCCCTCCTCAAAACTGCCAAATCTCAAAATTCCAAAATTCCTAAATTTTCAAATCTTCGCTTCACCAAATAGCTCTGTACCCCAATTCCCAAATCCTCAAATTCACAAATTGTGAAATCCTCGAGTTCCCAAATTGCCTAACCCCAAATTCTCAAACTCCCAGATAACACTTTTGTAATCTTTCAATAAAGTTTGAAGCCCTATATTAATACATCTTCTTCTTATTATTGTGTATGCTATAGTTAGTAAATTTTGGTAGTAAAAAACTCCCTGTTACGTAGAGGAGTAGTTTACATTAAATAATTAATTCGAATCAAAATTTTGAAAATCGAAAACTGCATAATATGTGTATTTGTTCCGTTCTTTCCTATACTATTTCATATTTGGCATAAGTTCTAAAATACTCACATGTTACAGTGCCGCCGGCTACTGGTAGAGGGATGTTGTTCAAACGAATTACGTTGAAATTCTTCTTTGTTACGCTAGTGCTTTCTTGTACAGTTGAACTGTGTTGTTCAACGCGTTGTTCCTGCTTTTGACGAGTCCTCTTGGCTCTGTGAGTTTTGTGTGTGCTATGCTCGCGATATTCCTCCGAAGCCTGCAACAACATTTCAATATTGTTTTTAATAAAAACAGGTGATTATATCTTTCATAAAATTGTAATTAATATTTTCCCCGTATATGTAGCTGTAAACGCTAATAATCTTGTAACATTGTACAAGGACAATACTATAACATTGTTCGAGGACAATCTTGTGATGTTATACATGAGTGTAATTACACCTCATGAACTTCGATAAGTATACTGGAAATTTTATTAATTTAGAAAAAAAATAGATATACTAAAATGAACAAATTTAATATCAAATTGTATTCTGATGTTTGCGACTGTTTTAATAGAAATATTATTACAATACAAATTTTCACTCAGAATCATATTTCCCGATATTTCAAGTACATGGTTGTTTTTCTCATAATGGAGTGGCGTACCATGATCAATACAACATTCTAACCATCGAAAATATAAATCCAGTACATAATGTGGAATAATTATTACTCTGCGTATAATTTGTTGATCTGCAAACGACCCTCAGGGAAGTGCTTCAAAAGACATTCAAATTAAGCTACTTGAAAAATAACTTTTATAAATCAATTCATTATACATAATTAACTTTGTTTTCTTCATGAACTATCAAGTGAAACTGATTAAAAGATGGAAATGACCTTGAAATATCAGGAAATATGATCTTGAGAACAAATATTTCTTGTCACAGTATATTTTTCACTAAAATAAATATGTTTTCTTTACATATTTTCCCGAAATATTAAGGTGATGGAGGTAAAAGTGATAAGTTTACTTTTACAAACAGTAATTTCACTTTCAGCAAGGATAATTTTATTTTTTTTATATCTTCAAGATCACTGAAACTTTGATAAATTTTACAAATTTCTCTATAGAATAAAAATATTTTCTTACAAGCAACATAAAGACACTCGAATAATAGTAAACAGGCAACCATTTGCAATCGCATCTGAGTAGATATTACTACTGCAATGTGACTAAGTCGAAAGAAAATTTTCCTTTATTGTATGTATTTTACGAAAATTGTTCTTTATTATTTATATTTTTAAAAAAATGTTAAAAAGAACATTTCCCTTATTGCTTATATTTTAAGAAAACAATATTATTTCTTCGAAAATTCGCTTCGATACACTATTTTATATGTAGAAATAAAACTATGAGAAAAATAGAATTCATATAAATAGCGGAAGTTTGGGCAAAACATAGTTTATGTAAATATGAGGTTTAAACCACGGAAGTTTGTACAAATATTCAGTCTGGACTGCGGAAGTTTGTGCAAATGCATATTTTTACAAATATACATAGATTTACCTTGACGGAAATATGTTTTATATATAATTATGTATCATTTTGTCCTACATAATTAGATGTTCAAAACACAGACTTCCATTTCGTGCAAATTTATTTTTCTATTTAGGGAGAACAATTTCTTCTTCATTATATTTATAGGTATTTTTTCACAACGGTTTACAACTGTGTAAACGTGGTTCGTTTAAATATTAGAATTTATATTAAGAGTAAATTTATATTTTTCATTCATTTTATTATTTCATTATTTATAATATTTAAATAATTCCACGTGGCGTTCAAAACGTCTGGAAAAGATAGCAAAAATTTCCACTAAAGTTACCAAAAAAATTACCATTAAAAATATGTGGCCTTTATAAATTTGTAATACATGTTATGTATGTCACGTGTTATATGTAAAGCATTTTGTCCTTTTCAATAAGTAATTAATATATAATAAATAATTAATTAAAGAGCTATTAATACAAAAGGCTATACAATACTGTATATATATTTATTTTATCTTTCGCAGTGTATTTATTTTATTAAATTTATTATTATTTATTTCTTTTTATTATAATTTATTTTATTTTGAACAAGAAATGTTCATAATTTTTTTTCACTAGATCATCTTTAACGCCATCTCCGTATTTTTTAATATCAATAATTTATTCTGATTTTTCTGTAATACTCTAACTAAAAAGAAATACATTTTTCAGTCATTTGTTGATCTTTTCTTCTGCAATATTGTAACCGAAAAGAAATAGGTTGTAGTTATGTGTTGACCTTAAAATGAGCCACTATGAAAATATCATAATAATGGTTAACCGTGGAAAAGCGATTAATTGCAGATTTTTTGAAATTCTTATTCCCGTTCTAAATGTTGCATCGTCGTTGCTTCGTCATATTGTTTACCTTGAGTTTTACGAAACTTCTTCTAGCCAAGATGAAATTTATAAACGAACCTTCATCAAAAATGCCTTGAAGCTAATGGAAACCACATTGGACATTTCTTGTAAAATAAACCGTGAAAATGCGTCGGAAACATTTAAAATTAACGCTTAAACAATGAAACGAAATATATTTATAAATGGAATACGAGTATCCGAGGTACATTATTTAATATACAATATTATTTAATGTATAAGTAAAATTTTAGAAAGATATATTATTTAATATACAACTTCCATTCATTATAATCAGTGATACGAATGAAAACATGGTAACTTTGTGAAAAAATAAGTGGAAAACGCAGAGTGCACAATTTTGTCATACGTAACTTAGTTTTTGTAAAAATTGAATTTGAAAATGTTCATAAGAAAATTTATTTATTGTAAATAAGATGACAACTGTATCGAACCTTCAATTAAATACAACAATAAATAGGTGTTACAATTAATAAATGGAACTGTTTACATCGTCTAGCTATATTATTCATAATACATTTATTAATTTATTAATTTGTTATAGTAGCCTTTATAGTATTGCTATTTTCGCATATAACCTTCATAATTTTATCATAAAAGATAATAATATACAATTCTAGTTACCATAAAAAACAATAATTCATCACCAAAACTATCATAAAATAATTTGTTCAATATTAATAATTTCACGTACATGCTAATCTTATTAGAACGCAAAAACGATTGCAACTGTCATTTTCTTTACTGTAAACAAATTTTACGTCGAACATTTTGTAAAACATTTTTATACGTAAAACAATGACTATAAATTCATTCAGAATATAATTTTAATTATGAACTGATCATACTGCACGTATTAAAATAAAAGCGTGTAAAATATTTTATACGCAAAATTGTATAAACCAGTTTTACACAGAAAATATAGCGCGTAGCCTATTAATATATTCATTTTTAAGACTATCACAGGGATGATTTCAAGGAACTGCGAACTTCCGCAGTCTGACACTATAATAAATCTCATAGCCGAATTTCACTAGCGAAAATCTCTTTTCGTTTCAAAAAGGGGAACGTGAATTGTCTATGTACCCTGCCGCTAAAAAGTATGTGGACATCTACCATGCTCGTGGAATTTTTTATACATAATGTATATTTCTATTAACAAACGATATCACTGATTAAACAAGTAACTTCACATTCATGCACGATTCGAAGAGCGTCTCCGCAATATGTAGACATTGTTTGCAGCAATTACGAGGGAACTCTGAATTGAAAATAATGACATGGCCGGCACAATCATCTGATTTGAATCCCATAGAAAAATTATGGGATCATTTCTAGAACATTTCTGGACGATCTTGGAATTTTATTGGAACCTTATCGATACTGAAATAACCAAACAGTGAATATCCAGAATGCTACGTCTTGTAACGGATTCATAAAAGCACGTGGTGAATATGTAGATGAAAAGAAGGTATAATTTTATCATTGTCGATGAAATATTTAATGAATTATTATTAAAATATGTTCACCAACAATGCGCGAACCGAGATATGTACTAGGTAATCGTATTTGCGAGGGACGTCGTAACTTTTTTAGGTAGTTGCAAGAGTAAAGAAAGTGTCCACATATTTTTGAGCGGCAGTGTACATCGATATAAATTGTACGGTTGGAATTTCTGAAATCAAGCAATAGTGTATGGTCACAGCTCATTACGATAGAATCTACGTATTTTGAGACTGGTAACATGCCAAAAAGTGCTGTGTATAAAGAATGTATTATGTAACCCCGACAGAGTTATTGCAAAACATACACGACGTGAAAAATTCATTAAGACCATCATAAACATACACGTCTGCTGCATGTCACGTTATTTGATAATTTCGATATTAAGTACATTGTTGGCAAATACATTATTAGTTAAAATTATAACCTCACTTCATGTTTAGATAGACTATTCTCACGAATGCACGATGTCATTACATTCTCCTTTCGCGAATACTATTACTTTCTATTTTTACTAATACCATCACCTTTTATTGCTAATAACATTATCTTTTCTGATTTGAAAATACCATTATTTTTTGTTTCGAAAATAGTACGAGAAGAGATTTCGCAATTGTTATAACATTCAATGAATTGCAGATTCTTTTTTTTTAACGGGAAGTTAGTCATTAGTGAAACATATTTCACTACTCCCTATACTGCTTGTATCAGTTTTTGTTTTATGAGTAGTTTCAGATTTTCAAATTTTTAAATATTGGAGTTATTGAATTTGGATGTTTGGAATTTTGGGATATTTCAGTTTTTAAGGTTAATAAACTGATCAACCCTATTGCAGATACTGCCTCACCGAAACTCTCATAGTAGACCACATTCTATACCAATGCCCAAAAACTGAACCTCAAAGACAAAAGTATAACATAAAACCGGACACAGCCCTCACAGCTAAGGACCACATTAGAAGCACTATAAATTTCCTGAAAGAAACCAACATGTACAATAAAATATAGCACCCAAGCATACAGCCGTCGCCAATGACCTCGTAGTCGACGCGACGTAGAACACCAATGAAGAAAAAGGAGAAGAAGATTTCGCAATTGTTATAACATTCAATAAATCACAGATTCTTTTTTTTAACGCAAAGTTATCTAGATTAGATAACGCAATTTTTTTTAACGCAAAGTTTGTAGATTAATCGGTAAGTTCACTTATATAGTAATTAACTGCCGTCGAAATTGTTTCTAAAAATCCATTTCATTGCAAATAATTAATTGTAAAATTTAGGGTTTTCTTCTGCTAGAGTGAAGTCTCGGTATAAGCGAGAATGGACCAAGCGATATACACTAAAATAATGTCGCAATTTCGGGAAAGATCCTCAAAACAGCGGAAAGTTCACTCACCGAGATATGTAACATGATCCGGGTTCGAGTATCTCTGTTAGACAGTACCAATGCAATTATAAAACTTTTTTACTTTTTATTTTTCCTTTATCAAATCTTCGTCAATAAATTTTGTACATCTTTCCGATTAAAATAAGACGAAACACGATACAATGTAGGCTATATTTACTTATTTACTTGACGATAGTAAGTTTCGAACTCAGAGAAGGATAGCGAATGAAAAAGAAAGAGATTGTCGCAGTCGACAATGATCAAAAGTCTGTGTTGTTTACGAAACTAACGCGTCAGTAACTTCTTTATTCGTAATTCTTTTTTTATACATTTCCCAACATACTTGTCACATTCTCTTGATTGAAGTGAAACCATACGTGACGTTATTCGAGGTGTATTTACTTGTAATAAATCTTCGAAGACACAAAATCATAAAAGTCTACAATTTCGATTGCACTGCACAACAAATTTGGACTTTTTCGATTTTCTTGAACGCCACTATGAAATTCTTATAGATCTTTGCGAGCTGAATGCGAATCTGAAATCCGTTTCCCTCTGGTACGTATAGTTTTTGTGAAAATTAATGTTAAAGAAGATTGAAAATTTTCAACTTTGAGAATTTTTTGTGCCTTTATCATGTCAGCTATTCAGTGGCTTTTTATACGAGAAAAATCTGTGATCTTTCTTGAATAAAACGATATAAACTGTTATTACATTGTAAACATTTAAATATGTTTAAACAATGATCAAAGTAAAAAAGACCCGAAAAACGTACCAATTTTTGCTGATATTTTTAAATTTATTATAAAATGTAAACGAATGTGATTTTTTAACTTCGCTTGATACTTTCTACAGTAGAAATGTCTGCTCTATCACGTACGATGGTTACATATTCACCTAGACCCATAGTTTTTTAAATAAATTTTAAAATATCAGCAAAAATTGGTGCGTTTTTCGGGTCTTTCTTACTTTGATCATTGTTTAAACATATTTAAAGGTTTACAATGTAATAACAATTTATATTGTTTTATTCAGGAAAGATCACCGATTTTTCTCGTATAAAAAGCCACTGAACAGCTGACATAATAAAAGCACAAAAAATTCTCAAAGTTGAAAATTTTCAATTTTCTTTAACATTAATTTTCACAAAAACTGTTCGTGTCAGAGAAAAACGGATCTTAGATTCGTATTTAGCTCGCATAGATCTATAAGAATTTCATAATGGCGGTCATGAAATCATTCGGCTATACAGTGTTGTCAGGCGTATCACGTGATTATCCGAATAGCACCGAAGAAAAACGAAATTACCCGACGCAGCAGTACACGTTCGTAAAATGCTTGAAAGTACAAGTAAAAATGATCCGAAGTACCTCGTGTTTGGTCTCATTTTAATGAGAAGAATGCTACAAATATATTGGTAAAAGAATCATAACAAAAAATCAAAAACCAAAAAGTTTTATTCTTGCTTTAGGATAGTTCCATCAATATGTTTCTGTTTGTTTACGTTCGGACGTTTCGAACTGTCGCTTCCTACATTCGGCAAACTTCGATCAATGTCGGAGTTACTCGATATAAGCGAAAGTTCAGGCACTAGAAATTCGCTTATATCGAGACCGCTATACAAAATTGTTCAATTAAATTTTTTCAAGTTTCTTGTAGTAGATCAATGATGTTAATTCTTGAACTGAATATTTTTTGTTCCATTTTCAATGATCTTTATATCCAACGTGTGGGTTATTTCAAAACATGAGTGTTGTGATCTTTACGCTACGTGTGCTTGCACCATGATGAATAAGAGCATTGTTTAAATGCGAGTGATATATCAGTTTCTTGAAGGTAAGGGAAGTTGTTTGTGAAACTTATGTTCATGACAGAGCATACAAATGGAAGCTTTCAAAAACTAAAGCCTCTCCGCACTATTGCATTGCTATGAATTATGCGGTGGACACACTGCTTATTTCTTTTCATGTATCGTGCCAGTAAGAATTGATCTAGTTAAGAGAATTCTAGTTTAGATTATATTTTTTCAATGCGTAATTCTGACGCAGAGAACGTGATGTATTGGACAGCTTTCAGCTCAGCCAAGAAACTCTCAATTACAAGGATGAATAATGAAAATCATCTAATAATTTCGGAATCGTATTTGTCTAGCTTCAAGAAAATGATGAAATGTCACTCACATTTTAACGAGATAATGTTAGTATGCACTGTGACGCAAACACATAGCTTACGGATCACAATATTCAAATTTTAGAGTAATTGACATGTTGTATAAATGTAAGTATAAGTGGTAATGAACAAATATTAGCAAACCGATAAAATATTCGAATATTTTGAGTAGGTTTAATGACTAAAAGTCATTGTTAGAATGTGGGAAGGAATTTATAAAAATTTAATCAAATACCCCTTAAAGCTCATGAAAACATAATTGTTTACAATTTAATAAATCTGAACGACGTAGCAATTGATTATTACTCACAATTTCCGTTGCAATTAATTACTAAACAAATGATTTTTAAATAAACGAATTTATAGTTTTGTTCAATCTACATATTGAATTTTCAAAAAAGGTGCAATAATTCATTGTTTATGTAAAAATTGCGAAATCTTATCTCATAGTATTGATCTTGTTGCACTGTCACATGATACTGCAAAGGGAAAAGGAAATAGTATTGCTTATAGTGGTAAAGTAGTTAACAATGAAATGAATTTATTTTTTTCAAAACCTGTCTATATTTAAGAAGGACACATTACACCAAGAACCATCCTGTATATGTATAATGTGTGACATTTAAGTATTATTCGATCCCTTAAATATTTTTTTTAATTATGAAAACGCAATTTTCATTAATACGATCTCAATATTATATTAATTTACATATTCAATATTAATTTTGGTAATATATTAAGTGATAAATATCTGATGATCGTTAACCACTTAATAGAGCTGAAATTATATATGAAACATTTGTTACGTTTTTGCAATTAAAATGGATATTTGCGGATTTAAATCAAGTAGTGTGATATTAGCGAAAGTCAAACAGATGCAGTTTTTATACATGTAACAAGACATAAAATAGTGAAAGAGATGCTAGGATATAGATAACTTTAATATAAAAATGACAAAGAATTCAATAAAAAAATGAGTAAACAAAAATAATAAATTCATTTATTATTAATTATTAACAAAATCACGATTGAAGGATAAATCATAGTAATTTATTTATTAATAAATACGTTCATATTAGCGATCGACTGTTCGATCTCGTTAAAAACGACAAATAAATTGATCTAACGATTGAAACCCTGAAAACATTGTGGCTAATGGTAATGTCATTTGCTATTTAAAAAATTGTTCTCTAATTAAAATATTCATGAACGATACATACTATATTTTTCAGGATTTTATGAACTTCGTATTGTTTATAGCTCCATAAAAAGGAATGTGAGCTTACACGATAATTTGTTAAAATTAGTAGCGAACACGCAATTAACGGTGATACAATAAGAAAATGTCAATATTCATCTACATAATTATTGTTTTTAAAAGTAAATGATCAATATTGTAATTGCAAACTAATTTATTTAAAATGAAAACTAATTTATTAATATATTTATTCGTAAATTAATCGATTTAAAATGTAAACAAAGTCGTTCATTCATTCGCTCGCAAATTAAATTTATTTCAACAGATATTTGATTTAAATACGATTTAAATAGAATAATTTCAGAAAATGATTATCAGCAACACGAATAAATAACGAAATTATTGAAATAATCGAGAAACAACAGATTTCTATTTTAATTCATAAATTTTAAAATATTACTCAAACAGAGAAAAATGGTGGCAACATTTTCTGTGCAACCTGTTAAAATTATATTTGTATTCTTCTGCATGGTAATTTGTCAACTAACAGCATTAGTGAATACAAATATCATAAAATATAATTTGCTAACTGTTGTTACATTATTTATAATATTATAATTCGAATATACTGAATCATAGTTTGTTAGTAAAACTACGATACGGTTTGTTATTATAATTTTATTACTTTGTAAATAATATTAATGGTACGTACACTAGAGGAATTAATTCTGGACACTGAATAAAAATATTCTGTTTCATGTTTGAGCAGAATATGTATACACTGCTACGCTAAATTTATACCATAATGTTTTTATTGTAAGCTATAATGTTTATAGTTACGCTGCAAAATTAGTAAACATTGATTAAAATATAAAGAATTATATCAGGTCAGTCCAAAAGTTCTTGCGTATTTTGGCGAAATTTTTAAATGGTGTAAATAAAACGCAATTCAACATTTTAATCTATGATATATTTTCTATCTACAATATCTGGCCATCTTTCTGGTAGCTTTTTTAATCTGGTAAAAAGATTCTGGTTTTGAAGCAAAAAAACTTCTGAGTTCATTTTGTATATCCTGTTTAGAATCGAACTTTTTGCCTTGGCAAAAATTTTGTAAGGCCGAAATAACTGAAAATCACTTGGGGCAATATCCGGGGAGTATGCAGGATGCGGCAAAAGCTCCCAATTCAGTTCATTAATGTTTTGCAGCGTTGTTCGAACCGTATGTGGTCTAGCGTTATTATGGTGAAACAACACTTTCTTCATATTCACCAATCGCGGCCGTTTTTTAATCAATTCTGAATTTAAACGGCAAAGTTGTTCACTATATACATCTGCGTTAATAATTTTGTTTGGTTCTAACAATTAATCTTATCGATTTGGTAACGAGTCATCCCGAATCCCATACATGCTACTAATGTGCACGAACTTTTGGACTGACCTGATATACAGTAGCGGTCAAAAGTTTAAGACTAAATGGAAAAAATAAATAATTAATTTACTGTTCATAAAAACTATAAATAGTGTTCTACTTTCGGTGTTCACTAATTAGACATTTATTTATACACTTATAAAACAAATTTCATGATGATATTTTTCTCAATAGCGAGATTACAAAAAAAGGAACAAAGTTCATGTAATATTCAAATCAAATCATCGTCTTAAACTTTTCTCCGCTACTGTATTAAATAATTTGATTAATTGCGAAATTTAACGAAAGATTTGAAAGTGTCCAGAATTTATTCCACCAGTGTAATTAGCCAGAATTCGCAAGTGTTTGTTGCACCCTTATTTATTTTGCTTCATCGAAAATGACATAGCATTGTTCGTTCACACGCGAAGATATCGGTTAACAAGCACGTAAATGCTGTACGCGGATCACCATGCGTTTCGAATTTACTTGTTCCGATGGTAAATGCGTACCTTAATTTGTGCGTTTAGTATTTGGCAGAGATATACGATGGCAGGAACCTGCTAGGACGGTAGTCGTCACAGAACTCTTGGTAACTGGCAATAATTTCGAGCACAATGCTGAATTCGATGTTACCATAATAGCAGGCAGCCCCCCACTCACCCGACCACTTTATAAAAGGGTAAAGGATATTAATTGCAGTACACTACTCGATACCGACCCTAATTAGGCGATTTTTAACCTCTTCACGCCCTTGGCTACATACAGTCGTGGACAAAATTAAGTGGACAGGTATCATAAATAACAAAATGTTAATTTAATTTAACTAATAATACCTATAAATCAATACTTTCTTGCACAATTATATACATAAAATAAACAAATTGTATATTAAATAAATGTTTTTTCAAGTCTACAAAAACATTTGACGTTCTAAATTGAAAATTTATTTAAAACATTGTAGTAAAACAAAAAATTTGTTTACATTTCTGCAATGTCCACTTAATTTTGTCCATGACTGTATGTGGGCATTTAGTTTATAACCAATATAAAGTTATATTATTTTCCAAAACCGTTAAAAAAAATTTGTAACCTTTTCCAAATTTGCTAACCAGAAAATAAATTCCAATTGCAATAAGAAAAGTAAGTGTCTTTATAGTACAGTAGCGGTCAAAAGTTTAAGACTAAATGGAAAAAATGAATAATTGATTTACTGTTCTTAAAAACTATAAATAGTGTTCTACTTTCGGTGTTAACTAGACATTTATTTATACACTTATACAAAAAATTTCATTTTGATAGTTTGCTCAGTTGCGAAGTTACAAAAAACGGAACGAAGTTTACATCATATTTCAAATCAAATCATGGTCTTAAACTTTTGTCCGCTACTGTATATGTACATAGAAAAAATAGTTTAAACAACGACTGGTTTTTTCTTGGGCGCAGTAAGCCAAAATTTTGGCGAAGTATTACGTTTGTTAAAGAGTCCAAATAATTGTTATGTCTAAAAATGTATCTGCAACGCCATCGTGACATATTTAACCCTTTGAGGTCCTATGCCGAGCATGACTCGACATCGTGTTTCTCTTGAATCGTAGAGATAATACACATAAGTAGGTTGCTTGAAGATGTTCTCATTTCTTTGCCACTTGTAATAAATTAAAAAAATGTTTGTTACACACCCTGCATCATTGCAATACATTTTATTGTATACTCTCGTCTTGATGTATTTTGTAAATTAATTAAAGAGTCGTAGATAAAAGGGATTACGGACTGCAAGGGGTTAATAATGTCTTCGGAAAAATTATAACGGCTCTTGTATAAACAGTGAACATTCACATTTTTTTATCTGCAGTTATTTTTTAAAATTCGGAATTGTGTAGTTAATTTTTTATACTGCATTTTCTTTATTGGACAAATATAAATTAAAATATAATTAATTTTCTGTGTTGTAACTCAAATTAAAAGTTCGTCCCTGTAGAGGTTAACTTCTATATACAATATTAGATTATCATTATTCCTGTACAAATTAATTACATAGTTTAATAAAAATCTCATAATTTCAATATATACAACAAACAAGTCATACTATAATTAATGATTAATTATTGTAATATATCGACACTAAAACTAGAAATGATCGTTTCACGAGTTTCTTATTTTAGGTTAGAATAATTTTTATGGTGGTCTCTTTATGATCTGTGTTAATTTTCATCGAAACAAAGATTTAATATATGTATGCATTAATTTATGTTTCATTGTCTGTCTATTTATTTTTCAACGTCATTCGTAATTTCGGAATAAGTGTGTCTTACACGCTGATAATTCCGGTGTTAATTAATATAATTAATGATTAACGACGAATAAACGAGGAGAGAAAAATTCAAATTTATTTATTTCTAGTTTCGAAATTTCAGAGCGATTCGTTAGAGATAAATTTAAATATTTATTTTTGAATACACGCAGATCTTTAGGTTAAAAATATTAGGTTGATAGTTGAAATATGATCGTACATCTTTTACAGATCTGGGTTGTGACCAAGTTTGGTTTACTACATTTAGAGAATTATAGTTGTTTTATAAATAATTAAGGAATCGTTACAGTTTTATATTAATTTATTTGTGCTATTTCTAATTATTATGAATGTAGAATAATTCGGTTGAAATTTAGGGAGAGGCAAATAAGAGTGGCAGAGGCACAAAACATTTTCAAAGTTGAAAATTTACAATTTCTTTTAACATTACAGATTCGTATTTAGCTCGACAAAATCTATAAGAATTTGTTGTACAATGTAATTGTTATCTATTACTATTGAATAACATTTGTAATAATTATTTATCCATTATTATTAAATAATAGTTCTGATAATTATTATATATTAGTATCTAAAAATATTTACAGTGATTATTATCTAACACTGTCTATTTCTAATAATATATTTCTATGATATATTTCTAATAATTATTTATCTGTCTACTTCTACCGTGTAGTTCCAATTGTTTATGATTATTTATACTTAATATAGTAATAATTATTTATTACTATTAAATAATATGAAGTATTATTAACTAAGTTTGATGAAATTTATAATTAAAACTTTGCTATTTTATTATTCTAACAACATTTCTATTATTATTCTACTTTTTCTTATGTATTATCTAAATTTATCTTACATATTTATATCTATCTTTTCTGCTTACATAATTATCTATCGTATAGATTATTTTTCTATCTTTATGAGCTAAAACAGCGTATCTATAATAAAGTAATAATTGTACATAATATTTAATAATAGTAATTAATGAAGTTTGGAGTTATTAAAATTTTTAAAAATTGTTCCCATAAAGTTTACAATTTTTTGTGTTATGCCAACAACAATGTCAAACGATAATAGTTGCAAAAATATTTGATACTATTTATAGTATTAAAATATAAATTATAATTATCACAAAATATTTGACATGATTTTGGAAAATATTTAATAAATTCCGTAAAGGATATTTTGTTATCACGTGAAACAATAAAATTTGAAGATGTAATGGAAAATGTTTTGGATAACCTCTTCGCTGTTATTTAAAATATTTTATAACGTAACGATAAGAATCATTTTGTATAAACAAACACCCACCCTCTACTATTTTAAAATCGCATAACATCATCAAAGTTAAAAATTTGAAACCGTTGTTGAAATGTTCTTAAAACCTGTGAGCGCTGTGATAAAACGGTGTACGGATTCGTATTCGGCACACAAAAATCTATAAAAGTTACAAAATTAGAAGAAATTCGGATGTATTGAATTTTTATCGTTTTATACACGATTTCATCTGATAGCCACGGCTTCATAGACGTCATATTTATCCACTTCGACAAAAATATTTAACATAATTTGATTCCCGCTTCATACCCGAATAATGCACATGTATAACATATGACTGGATTCGTAACAGAAGTTTCATGTTCACACAGTGCATTTTTTACCCAAAATAAAATTAAAAGTAAGAAAGTATAAAAGAAGTATAAAATGTATGTAATTTTAGTTGGCAAGAACTAACAGATATAATATAAATAAAACATAATTGTAATTGATAAATATAAAAAAAGAAGAGAATAAGAAAACAGTACATATTTTTAACTAATAATAACCATTTAAAAAGAATTGCGTCCTTTAAAACTATTTTCTTCTTTAACAATTATACATAACCATTAATATACGTATTAATACACGTTTTAATCATACGTCCACTGCGTATCAAAAGTTTAGACGCGCCGTATTTTTTTATAAAAACATACCACCTACTAAATGTTTGATTGATTTCTTTTATCCTATGTACAGAATACCTTGAAAAATAATGATTACCATCAGAAATCTTCATATGCAGCAGAAGAGGGATATGTTTTTATCTGAGAGGCGAAAAACGACCGTATCAAAAGTTTAGACGCGCTTAATAAAAATTATTATAATAACAAAAGATGAGTAAATATACAAAACTAATATTTTGTACATCCGCCGGAGCACTGTATGGTTGAAAAAATTCTATCAGGCATACTGACAATTAAGTTTTTTATGGTTTCGGGCTTAATTCTCGCCCATGCTGCCATAATGCCATTTTTTAATTCTTGAACTGTATTATAGTGACAATCACTGTAAATATCTCATACAAGAATACCCATAAATTTTCCATCGGATTTAGATCAGGTGATCGAGATGGCCAATCTATAACTTGTTGAAACAGCCTTATTGTTAGTTGTATTCTATACATTTATGTAACGACAAGAATATAATATTCCTGACTCTTAAATTCGTCATAGTTATAAATCGTATAAATTCTTCAGAATGCTGAAGAAAATGAAAAAGAACAGAGATTACGTGCAAAAAAATAATAATGCAGCAGTAAAAGCCTTCAAAATAGGAACTTCATTAAAAGTTGCCAGTAAAAAGTTTTATGTGCCAAAATTAGTTCAGAAGAAAAAAATCACTGTAGTTGATTAAACGATTTTATTATAAATGAAATATTTTCATTCCACAAAATATTAACGTCTTGATTGATTTATTAAATGATGAAAATAATTGAACCGAAACATATTTAATACTTGAGGCAGTAATCAATGGCTAGAATATACAACAAATATTTAGTTGTTTGGCCATACGAAGATTTGCAAATTTTAATTAGTTCTAATTAGCTGCAATTTTAATAAGAAAATGTAGATTCTAATTATTTTATCCGACAGTATAAAAGCACATTTAAATTTTTGTACATTTATTATATACTCTTTCGCATAAATATGTATTTATTTCGAACAATATATTAGTTACTGTTAAAATGCAGAGGAAATTATGATTATCTCAACGGCTTCCATTCCATAAAATATTACCATATTGATTTTTTCACAGGCAATCAGTTATTTTATATTAAGATTATTATCGGAGAGTGTACATAGTCTTCTTTATTATATAATAATCTTCATAGATTCTCATTATTTCACCCGAAAGCAGAAATTGGGCCCTTCTAGATAAACGTATTTAGAATTTTGCGTTGTCTAAAAGAAATTCCAATTGCAACTACTTTCTTGATAGTTCGATCAGAGTATTTACCCACACAGTAAATTTAACCTCTTCAGGGACGAATTTTTAATTTCAGGTAGAACACGGAAAATGAATTATATTTTAATTCATATTTGCTAAATAAAGAGGAATGTCGTATAAAAAATAGAGTTCACAAAACAGAACGTGAATAAATAACTACAAATAAAAAGATGTGAACGTTTACTATTTATACGAAACCCGTTATAATTTTTTCGAAGATATTAGTAAATACTGTTCAATAGTGTTGCAAATACATTTTTCGACATAACAATTATTTTGACTCTGAACTATCCTTTCGAATAACTGTACGTACAGTAGCCGACAAAAGTTCATGACGATGTTTGATTTGAAATATTATACGAAATTCGTTCCTTTTTTTGTAACTTTGCTACTGAACAAAATATCAAAATGAAATTTTTTTTATAAGTGTATAAATAAATGCCTAATTAGTTAACACCGAAAGTAGAACACTATTTATAGTTTTTATGAATAGTAAATCAATTATTTATTTTTTCCATTTAGCCTTAAACTTTTGTCCGCTACTGTACCTATAAATTACTTTTACTTCCCTTATGGCAATTGGGATATATTTTCTGGTTAACAAATTTCGAAAAGATTACACATTTATTTGTGCACCACTGTCGGAACAGAATATAGTTTTATATAGGTTATAAACTAACTATCCACATATGTGACCAAGGGTATGAAGAGGTTAAAACATTCCAGTTATTTGTACTAGCTCGTAAAGTTAAAATCGTAAAATTAAATTAAGAATGACGTTCAGGCTATCGGATTCAAGTATCCAGTTTCATGATGTCTCACACGGTTAAAGCTGCTCGTAGAGGATTCAATATTACGCTATCAAAGTCAAATCGAATTAGTTAGTGAATATACAGAGAGATCGCGTCAATTGTCAGACTACCATATGATAAATGCTTATAAAATAATGAAAACGTAATTACATAGACTTCAGTTCGCGATATTTATTTACTTTGGTTTATACCATTACAAAAAATTCGTTTGCTGAATACAATATCGGGCAAATGGTCTCCTTTGTGTACAGCGCAAAGAAATGCTCGTTTTTGGGCATTTTCCATTACTTTTTGCAACGTTTCGGGCATTATTTCCGTTACTTCTTTGCGAATTGCATCTTTTAGTTCCTGGAGGGACCGTGGTGCATTAAGGGGTTACACCACTCTAGCGCGTCAAAAAGTTACCTAATTTCAGGAATTTTTTCCGGACAAACTACAACAAAGATAAAAAATATGTTTACGGGTCTTTATTACCTATACATCGAAGTGTTAAACTAAATTTTTATGACGCAATTGAAAACAAAATGGCGGTTCAGGAGCTGGTTGACTGGAACGCTGCTCGGCGGGAATATCTCTGCGGCCGGAAAAGATTTTCCTCCGATTTGAAATAAAGGCACTTATAAAATTCTCCCGACTATGAATGATATTGTATCTTATTCTTAAGACCCCAAGGCACCTTTTAAGCGAAAAATAAAATGTTCGATTTTTTGAAAATCCTAGAGTGGTGTAACCCTTTAACATACACTTTGGACTTTAAATATCCGTACAGAAAAAAGTGTGGAGCCGTCAAATCTGGCGACCGCAGAGACTATTCGTAAACGCCAGTTTTCGAAATTAAGCGATTCGGAAACAATCTTCTTTTTCTCAACATCAACCCGAACAACCTGAAGGTTCTCGTTGCTGCTCTTTGGACGCTGTCTTGCACTCTTTGCACGATCACGAACATTACCACTATCACGAAACTTATCAATAATTTTCGATACAGTTTTCCACGTAACGTTAGAATTGCGTCCATACTTCCGTCTCATACCACGTCAAGTTTTGATAAATGTGGACCCTTCTCTAAAATATACCTCTACAATGTCAATCCGTTGTGCTGGTGTAAAGTTGTCCATGGTGAATAATAATGGTATAAAATAAACTGTCGAATGATCTAATGTGTTCTTCGAAATGTTTACAAATAGCAATTGTTTTAGCGTTCAACATATAGTACCTACAATTGGCGCACCCTGTACTTTATATTACATATCTATGAAGAAAATGAAGGAAAGACAAGATCTATATTTATTTCTACACATAAGAAAAGATACTATATACATATACATATTATACTAAGATAGTAGTTACTGTAAGGTGATTCAATTCGTTTTCATTAGTGGAGAAATTTTTAATTTTTTAAAAGTCAAAATCACTGTGTTTTTAGGCTACACCTAATATGCAATTATTTTTAATTTGTAATATTTTGCAGTAAACAATAGTTTTAATTTTTAGATAAAACCGAAGGAGTAGAATGAAATTAAGAAATAAAATATGTTTCTTTATTCTAAGAAGAAAAATTGAAGAAGTGAAAGGGATCGAAGAACAACGTTTAAAAATGACAATGCCTTAAATACTGCAAATTCTTGTCCGAAGTATTTTAATATATCAAATATGGAAAATTTGATCGATAAATGTATTGATTTGTTTAACACGAATCCCTAGTACTTTTTCCCACAGGGTTTCAAAAAATCGATTCGTACGTAGCAAAATATGTAACAAAATATTCATTTTAACAACTACAAGTTATCCTTATAACTTGTATCAAAAATATTATAAATAGAATAAGCTTCGTTATATGTATTGCCGCATTTATAATGCAATTTGAACTAGCACTTCATAGGGACTTTCACTCATACGATGCTTCTTCATTCTTTATCATAATTTATAAACCGTAGATGATTTTTACACTATTTACTCTTTATAATCAGAAATTACATTCTAATAATTTAATCCATACATGTACAAATTGATGAGCATAATGATCTTTTTGAGGTTCATACATTCGCTCCTCTAAGTTTTTCGCGTAAACGATAAGGAATTCAAAAAAATGAAGGAGAAAAATGTTACAATATATTTTACACGCAACAGGGTCATATATAGATTTGTTATTCTTGCATCCTTTCGCAAGAAATGAAGGTGATCTACAGTTTTTTAAGTAAAATATATTTTTTACATTTTAAATAGTATGAGTATATCTTTTATATTTTGTTCCGTAGGAACATATTTTTTATGCTTTTATGCGGTGTGAATGCATTTTTTGTATTTTTAGACGGTACAAATATATATTTTTATATGATATAAAAGCTTGTATCGAAACGAGTTCCACCATGGACCACAACTTCCGGATCACTCCAAGGTCAAATAGAAGAAATACTTCAAATATTTCATATTACTATTATTTACATTGGTAACTAAATGTGGTACTAAACGTGGTAATTATGTAATTATATCTCATACAATGTACACCTAATTCTCGTTTTACACGAATTTGATTTAACACGAGTTAAAAAGAAACAAAATTTCTCTTTTTCTATAATGTCTCGACTAAGGTCAGGTCATACCAAGATAACACACGAATACCTTATAAAAATAGCTGATCAACCCCATTGCACATACTGCCCCACCGAAACTCTCACAGTAGACCACATTCTATACCAATGCCCAAAAACTGAATCTCAAAGACAAAAGTATATCATAAAACCGGACACAGCCCTCACAGTTAAGGACCACATTAGAAGAACTATAAATTTCCTGAAAGAAACCAACATGTACAATAAAATATAGTACCCAATCATACAGCCATCGCCAATGACCTCGTAGTCGACGCGACGTAAAACACTAATGAAGAAGAAGAAGAAAATTTCTCTTTTTACACGAATTGTTTTGTTTTAACACGATTTTCAATATTCAATATTCTATGAATTATTTTCTTTTTCTCAAAGTATAATTTATTTTTTATAATATATTTAATGAATTAAAATATGTAAGCACGATATAAATTAAGTGAACTCTAACATGAATTTTTTAATATTATTTACACCTAATTCTCTTTTTACACGAATTTTTTGGGAACGTATCTATCGTGTAAAAAGAGAATTAGGTGTATTATACAAATACTTATTCGCGTGTCTCATATACAAATACATTAGTAGAAAATTTAGTATGAACGGTGCACCGACGCGTTTCGTAGATATTTGGCCTAAATGACTGAATATAAAGATGCAATATACCGAATAAGTTTGAGAGAAACGCGGTCTCTCCTTTCGATTCAATATTTGCCGCCGTCTTCCACCTACTTCGAACGTTTCTGTTTATAAATTTGAGAAAGCCCAACATGCACTCGAAATAGTCTAAGAGACGGTCCGTGTACCAGATACGTGTTGGATTTCGAATTAGATCAGGCAATAAATCCGCATATAATTCTTAATGGTCTCCCTTGCATTCTCGACAATCGTTCCGTCCTTCTTCATCTTCCTCCTCATCCCGTTTCTAACATCCTTCAACGCTTACAGCCTCGTAACTCGCTTACAGCCTCAACAGACAATTTCGCATTCGTGGAACTTTTCTGCTAGAGTTATTATTACAAAAAATTCCGGCTCGTGTTTCGAGTATATCGGTTCACTTGCTGACACGACATCTTCCTTAGAAATTTTCTATTTTTGTTCTATGAAGTCTACCATACTTACGGGTACACGTATCTGTACACAAAATGTATGAGCCGTTTATTTTGAAAATGGTGTAAGTACATTTACAGTTATGGACAAAATTAAGTGGACATTGCAGAAATGTAAACAAATTTGTTGTTTTACTACAATGTTTTAAATAAATTTTAAATTTAGAACGTCAAATGTTTTTGTAGACTTGAAGAAACATTTTTTTAATATACAATTTATTGATTTAATGTATATAGTTATATATTTAATATATATAATTGTGCAATAAAGTTTTGATTTATAGGCATTATTAGTTAAATTAATCAACATTTTTATATTTATGATACCTGTCCACTTAATTTTGTCCACAACTGTATATGTAAATATTTATTTTCATATTTTTGAACAAGTAGTTTGAAAATATAACTTGTTAAACATATTTATATTTATTTTTTTTTATTTTTATACAGTTAACTTAACTTCTGAATATTAATACATATTCACAAATATGTAGTGTCGTTTTTTTTAATAGCTAGTTATGACAAATTTAGTATCTAAATATATAAACATGTATCTAATTATAAACAATTAAATACTTAAATAGCTATATATTGAAATATTAAAATATACCGAAATATATCTAAATATCTAGCATTATAATTTCGAGAATCTAATTTTGTGAATTATGTTTATAAGAAAATTCGACAAAAAAAATGTATAAATATCCAATATGTTCCAATAATACATTTTGAAAAATTATCTACCAACATTGATTATATATATGCTACTTTATCTTCGAACATTATCAATGTATTTAAAAATAATAAAATAGTTAATAAATCGACTGCGTAACGTAACATTTTCAACCATCTTATTTGAAAGTAATCGAATACTCGATATTATTACTTATTATTAGAAACATCCAGTATACACAAATATATGATTTTAAGGGTGACGTGTATTCAAATGTGTGAATTTTAGATATTTCATCAATGTGATCGATCGAAGCAATCAATTTAACTGACAAACATCTGATTGCATGTTTTCGTCGTTATTCTATTTGCTCGTCACTGAATACGAAAAGTGACGAAACATCGGTGTTCGCATAAAATCGGATAGGGGCATCATTTATAATAGCGTAATATAGTATCGCGGAACACAGCTGTTTCTGTGCACTTTACACGCATTGAAAGACAATTAACGCATTTACTTTTGCATCGAAGCGACGCGATCTGACAAACGTCCAAGTCTTTCGTATCAACAACGACTACCTACGGTATATTTTTATCACGGTCAATTTGATCATGAATTTTCGAAAGAAAAATAAAACACAAATACACGAGCGACGAACCTTGAAGATTATTGGCAATTTTCAAATATAATAATTTCGATATAATTCTTTAAAGGATTTTTAAATCACAATTCTTATTAATAATAATTTTTAACCAGAATGATTTATATAAAGACGAAAAAAATGACGTAAACTTAAATAAAATGCGTATAACTAATTAATTACAAATTTCAATAAACTTCTTTCAATTATTTATATATTTATATCGACTGATACTGATTGTAGATTTATGTAAGTCTATGTTGAATGATTATAAATGTACCTAAATTTATATTCATAAACTTCTAATTCATATTGAAGGAATAAAATACGCGAATTGAGGTATTTTATTATTTTATTGTAAGAATTCATTCATTCATTAGTTGTAAACGTGTACAAACGTATATTATTTAGTTACAAATTTATATAAAGCTGTTTTGATTATTTATATATTTATATTAACCGATGTTAATTAATTTTAAATTCATATAAATCTGGATCGATTAATTATAAATTTATATGCACCTGTATTAATTAGTTATGTGTTTATACAGATCTGTAGTAAATTAGCTATACATTTATATAAACTGATATTCATTAATTGTATATCTATGCAGACCAGCATTCATTAATTATTAATTTATATAACCCTATATCAAATAATCGTAAATTTATATAAGCATTGATGAATTTTAAATTTATATAAGTCTACGTTAAGCAATTTTACATTTATATAAACCTGTGTTAAATAAAATTATAAATTTATGTAAATCAATATGCAATAAACCTATATTACGAATTTACAAAAATCATCATAAGTTTTCTGATATCACGACAGATATTTTTAAAAATATCCCCTGAACTAAATTTAAAGAACTTTTTATTTTTATACAAAATTTATTGATGTACGAAAAAGAGAGTAGAAAGTGAATGATTCGCTGTCACATGATTCACCGATATTTCAGACACGAAAACATATTTTTCAGTGCAGTTATAAATAATTCCTTTTTGTTTGTCTGGCATTACGGTTAAGTGATTTTTTTTCCAGCGATGTGTTTCTCGCTGAAAAACTTAAATGACAAACTTTGATTAAAAGTAAGTTTTTAACGAAAAAAGTTTTGCAAAAGATACAGGTTTTTTGACAGTAAATTGTTTAAGTGAAATATTATCGTTTAACTTTAACGACATGAAATTGCTTAGTTGTTCAATTGAAGCGTGGCAAATTTAACACAGGCTTAAGTTTCTAATCCAACAGTTTGAAACATTCAAGATTTATATGTTAATAAACATCATGAACCTCCAACCAAGCTTCTCGGAAACAGCACGTACACTCGGTTGCATGCAAGCTGTCTTTCGACAGGAATAAATGTATGGAAAATGGTGTTGCGCCATTTGCTGACAATTTTGAGAGATCAAGTACGTAAACTTCAATAATTTCTAAAAGTGGATGCTTGAACATCCCCAAGTTTACAAATTAGAATCTCAAAGTTCCAAGTTCTCAAATCCCGAAACACAAATTTCCAAATTTGCACATTTACAAATTTAATTTCTAAATTTTCAAAGTTTCCATATTAGAAAATATGGCAGTTTGTAAATTCCCAAATCCTTGAATTATAAAATGACTAAATTTTCGAATTTTATATTTCTAATACTTAAATTCAAAAATTGCCAAGTATCCAATTTCCCAAACTATCAAATTTCAGATTTTACAATCCCTAAAATCAAAAATTCAAAAATATTTAATTTCTCAAAATTCCTAAATGTCCCAAACTGCTAAGCTATCAAATCCTTGCGTTCAAAAATTACTAACTTCCCAAATTCATAAATTTCCTAACCTCCATGTTTTCAAATCTGTAAACTTCCAAATTTTATGACGCCATTGAAAGATTCGTTTTAAATATATTTAAAAATGTATTCTATTTATTCAGCAAACATTCATTATCCATATTCTACTTAGTGGATATATTGTATATAAATATATACATATAGATAAAAACATAATCATCGAAGTTTTAATTGTTCCTTAATAACACTTATGCTTTTTTGTCTGATACATAAATCTATACATATTGCAAGACACACAGGTGATTAATTATAAATATCTACTCTATTTGAAGATCATTAAACAAAAATTTTTATATTTTTTGTCTGTCAAATAATATTGTTAATGAAATATTTATTATTATTATTAGTTCAACAAATTTCTATCCGAAAATTATGCGATATTATAATGATTCGTTGTCAACGAATTCTATTTGACAGTTATTGAACAGTTTCTATTGGAAAAATTATTATTTCAATAATATGGTTATGCCAATAGTATCAAACGTTGACAGTACTATAATTAATTATAATAAAATACATTTAGTAGAAGAGTGGTATGTTTTGATCACACTTTGAACCGCAATTTGCACCACTCTGTGAAACCTAATATCTCAAAGCACGTTCGGTTAGGAGATTAATTGGTGTCTATTTTAGTGGCAATCCTCCTACTTGAATATTTTCGTGTACCTGCGTGTATCTGACAGAGAAACGAGAAAGGAAAACCTTTCCTTCTGTCTTCTGATTTAAAATGAACTGTCTTGCAGTACTTAGACACACTTAGCAAAATGGTTTTAAAGTATTTAGATGCTTCAAATAGTTTAATACCTTGTCACTTAATACTTGACGTCCATAAATTTAATTTTGGCACTCTCTTTTTAGTACCGCCGATGGTTTCATCATGAGACTGACAATTTTTTGTTTGCATGATAGACGTCAAATTTCTACATTTCTATGTTCCTGGACGTTTAAATATTCGAATCTTTTAATTTTTTAGTTTTTAAATCGTCAAAGTTGATAATTTTTTAACTTTTAGATCTTCAATTCTTTTTTCATTTTTAGATCTCCTTTTGAATACGCACGTTTTTAGATTTTCAGACTTTTAGATTTGCAAACTTTTAGAGTTTTTGGAACATTGGATTTGCGAATTTCTAGATTTTTACATTTTTACATTTTTAGATTGCAAGATTATTAGATTATTAGATTTTAAGATTTTTAGATTGCAAGATTATTAGATTATTAGATTTTAAGATTTTAAGATTTTTAGATTTTTGGATTATAAAAGTTTTGGATTATTAAATTTTTGGATTATAAAATTTTTGGATTATTAGATTTTACGATCCTTCGACTTATAGATTCGCCAAATCACAGATATTATATTTGCAAGTTCGCAGATGTTTAGATTCTTTAATTTTTTAAATTTTAAATGTACAAATTCTTAAATTTAAAAATTTTTTAATTTCAAAATTCCTAAATTCCTAGATTCCTAGATTCTATTTCGAAGTTACCAAACCCCACAATTTAAAATCCTCCTAATTGATAAATCTCAAAATGTGAACCTTTTAAACGCTTAAATTTTCACATTTCTATATTCAAAAATTCTTAGTCCCAAATTTTAATATTTGTATATTTTTTAATCACGAAGTTCCTACATTTTCAAAATTCTAGACTCCTAAAATATCTATATTATTCTAAATCCGCGAACTAAGTTCTCAAAATCCTCAATTTCTACATAAAGTCCGAAATTCGAAATTCTTAAATTTCAAAATTATATTTCTATATCTCTACAAATCACGTAAGATAATATAACATAAAACATAATCCCAAACTATAGATGCGACAGGTAATTTCTAATTCATTGCGTGTCTCCTCTATTCACCCTTCCGACTTGTGAAGGTTAAACGTTATAGGAATCACCTCTAATGATTACACCTATCAACGCATAACTATTTTCTAATATAAATTCCCCAAAAACTATTCAACGTCGCACTCAGATATTAAATTCTCAAAATACAACACAGAAATATAAAATATTATTTGACAAAACAACTGAATCAGCATTCTATATATTCATATTAAAAATTTAATCAAATCATGTTTTGTTTCTTAATTTGTTTCGAAATAAGTTTATTTATCTGAAACCTTGAAAACACAAGGGTTGCAAAATAAATAAAATAAAATTATATTTAAACAATTATCCACATTTTTGCGTTAAACCGAAAACATGTAAAAGTGATCAGATCTGTACAACATACTATTTAAGTATGTTTAACAAATTAATAAATAACTAAAATTATATCGAACATTTCACTACCAACTTCGGACAAAGTATCCTCGCCTCAAAACAGAGAATAAAAATATCGGAATCAAATTCGAGCAATAAAAAATATCCAAATAGTAATCGAATTTTCTCACATATGCAAATGAATCGTCAAAATACAGATTGTCCATATTTCGACACTTAATTGAGTTTAAATTTAAACCGAACTATAAAGTTTAAACTGAAACAAAACCAACAAGGTTTAAAGTTAAATCGACCCTACGAGATTTAACCTAAAATTAAACGAACTCACTATAAAAAGTAAATTAATATACGCATTAATTCTTCGTCTCGATGAGAATCAGGGAAAGCAGCAAATTTTAGAACTTACAATAAACTTATAAAACTTTATCACCTTGGTACTATCTAATTACTTGATTCGACCACTGCGGTACTTTTGGCGCAGATATTTAATTAATTTCATGTTGCGTTAATATTTTTAGACACGCGTTCGTTTACGTACCTATGTGAATCGATCGAAATTCATGTGGCTCCCCCGTGGTTTGACAAAATGGTCGACAAAGTGTCAAAGAATGCACATGAAATGAAGCAATGTCAAATATCAGACAGAAACTATTCGAATGAATCCTCGAAGCGAACTGTCCCGCTGGAGACTAAAGACGACAATACATCCTATAGTGTACATTGCCTCTATAGTTAGACGCTTGACACCCCACCATCGTGTACGAGGGAAAAGCATAGCATCTCTTCCGCTAGAATCTAACAAAAGACAGACTAGGTGACTGTTACAATAACAGTTGACAATATTTTGCTCTGCTCTTTTACCGAGCAGGTGCAAGGTGCCTGATATTTATCGTGGACACGTTTGCCAGCTTCGTTTCGGTACGTACGTGCAATTATTACGCACGAGGATCGAAAACCGAGCCATGAAATTTGAATCTTTCATTCGAGTACGTACAAAGTGAGATTGTTTAATTGGTCGGACCAGAAAGGTTCCTTGGATATAAATACGCCATTGTGGTTTCCTTTAACCCTTTGCGAGCGCATACACTTACTGACAAAAGTTAAGAAACAACGTAATCGTTTGGTAATTTTGGCATATTTTTTATCTTCTAAGATTCACAAGTTGAAACTAGAAATAGCATAATACAATAATATTCCATACATCAATAAACAATGAGTTTTTTTTCGAACATACTTGTACAAGAACGACAATTAAATTGAATCGGGGAAATAAGACAAAAGCTGCGCGACATAAGTTAAGAAACATACATTGCTTAAGGTATATAACCACTTTTAATAAAAACAATGATGCGTAGATGTTTGTAATTTTCATAACAGTCTAATACAGTGGTTTCCCGACATTTTTTGTGCCATGCCCCACCTTAGTCTTTCTGAAATTCTTATGCCGCCCTATGTAACATACATAATTTTTAATATTAAAAAATTGAATTGAAACACTACAGAAGTTGCGATGGGCCATTCAGGTGCGAACAACTGGGTTGTTTAGCGAGATTTTAAAACGTCCGGGATTCCCCGCGGAGCCTGCAGTCTGTCGCAGGGAGGCTTACTTGACGACGCCAAACACCCAATTGATATTTTCGTTTCGTCAAGCGAAATTATAGCTAATAATTATTTACCGCAATTATTTAAGAATTTGCTTTTTTCATTAAATTTGGCACCGAAATCTAGCATTGCATTTAAATGGCCCGGGGCGAAAGGGTTAAACTCGTGTCGAGTCCATTTTCGAATTGCCCCCCCCCCCACCTTATAATCATATCCCCCCCCTGTGAGGCGTGGGCCCCACGTTGGGAAACACTAGTCTAATAAGATGTTGGATAAACCTTGGATTTAAGGACTGCATGGCATCTGCGTGGTATTGATTCAATTAATCGAACACAAAACTCAGCCGGTATTTCTGACCATATTTTCGTGAGCTTTTCAAGTAATTCGACTTTGTTGGTAAAGGAATGACTTCCCAGTTGACGTCCAACGTAATCCCACGGATGTTCAATTGGGTTCAAGTCCAGTGACTGACTTTGCCACTAGATTGTATTAGCATTTTGTTCCGCAAGAAACGCCTTAACTAACTTACAAGAATGTTTAGGGTCGTTATCGTATTGCAATGACCACCCTGATAACATTTTTTCATTGGCAAATGGCAATATAATTTTGTAAAATGTCACGACACACAAATCTATCCATTGTTTGTTTTATTTGTATTAATGGGCAAGGGCCGTCACGTGAGAAACAAACCCACACCATTACATTACCGCCACCAAATTTTACTGTCGGTTTTAAGTATTTAATATTAAATTGTTGTCTAGTAGGGCGTCGCACATTATTTTTAGAGTCATTTTCAAACAGGTTGAACTTACTCTCATCGCTCCATAGAATTTTTCACCACTCAGTAGCAATCCAATTTAAGTGTTCTTTGGCAAACTGAATCCAAGCTGCTCTATTTTTTTCGACGCAAGTGGTTTCTTGCATGCTTTGCGTGAAAAAAGATTATTTTCATCTAAACGACGGCTAACTGTCCTGTTACTAATGTTTTCCAGACGTAGTTGATTTTTAATTTCAGAAGCAGTGTAAAATGGATTTGAATTAGAAAGCCTTGTAATTCGACGATCTAACTTTTTAGTTGTTTTTCCCGGTCTGCCAGTTCGTGTTTTTGTTTTAACAGTCCCATATTCATCAAATCGTTTCATAATTTTTGTAATAATGCAACCATTCACATTAAACACTTTTGCTACGTGAATCTTTTTCTCACCTTTTTTTCTAAATTTTAACTGCTTTCAGCTTTTCAGCTTCTGTTAAATGTTGCCTTCTTATCATATTTAACACACTATTCTTGTACATCCCTCTATTTTCGAACATTCTACATTCGCACACACTTTCAGGAACAAATTGTGTGGGAAAATCGAGAGCCCACTGCATATGCATTCGGTGAAGTAACTGATAGAGCCGAAATACTCTATATGTGTGTCACACGTATGTTTGTAATTTAACATCTTGGACCACTATGAATGAAAATCGCGTTTAAGCTGAAATATGCGCTGGTAGTTTTAAATAACTATTGCGGTAAACAGCTCGGCCTCACGGTAGGATTTAGTTAAAACCGCCCATCAATTAAACGTAAAGAGTTAATTAATTCGAACCGGTTCGGTGGTTCGGACATTATGGAGACTTAGAACAAAAGACAATTTAATTTTCTTGTATAAAAGTATTTCTAGAAATATTTCATTATTCTGGACCGAGCTGAAATTATTCGATCGTTACAAGTTAAATTATTTCATTTCTGCAAATTAAAATTATATGTTTAAATTATTTGATTATCTGATTCTTATAGAATAGAATTATCTGCTTCTTAGGAATTAACGTTACTTGATTATTACAAATTAAAATTGTACGGTTAGTACACGTTAAAATTATCTGATTAATTGATTATCACTAATTGAAATTATCTGATTACTACAGACTGAAATTATCAGGTCAGTACAGATGGAAATTATTTGACAGGGAACATATCCAACACAAACACTCCGATTTTGATGAAACTTATGTGAAAGATAGTTCTCAAACAAATATTTGACACGTATTTTTTTTATCAGCCATCGTTCACATTGAAGGGGTGATAACAGCCCTCAAAGTTAAGGGCTGAAAGTATATTTTTGGGAATATCTCTGGAACTAAAGGAGACAATGGCAAGCTTTTTTTTTTAAATTGTGTCTTCAAATAGGGAATTATTCTGCGAAAAAAAATTTTAATAAACCTCATTTTTTTTTTAATATATTGCAAATTTTTAATTTTTGTTACTAAATGTGAATCTATTTTGTTGCAACTTTGTGTGTGTAACGAATAATCAACGAATAATCGAAACAGGCCATATCAATACAGGCCCTCCCTCAGAGGAGTTTTCTGGGCTCTACTGTCCTAAAGAACGACCATACTAACGAGGGTGTCCTTGGTACGAATATGTGTCTCTGAAGACATTCTTGTATAAGCTTTCGCCGAGAGCAGAGATAATAAAGAAAGATAGTATTCTCAAATACGCCCACAAGATTTATTCGGTGGAGTTCATACTTCACCGTCCTTTTTATTACGTATAATCTTACGAATGATTGTTAGAAATGTAGAGTTTGTACGACACGAACGACGTAGCGCACGCCACTGTACTTACGTTTGGTCAGAGTTCCTACCTGGCCGTGAGGAGGAAGTTTTACGCGGAATAGACAATGAGAAAGAGTCGTCAAGGGCCAGGGTGACGTTGCTGTCCTCACAGCCAATATTTTGCCAAAAGAGGCATTCTTGTACGAACTGTGAGCGTGGTATAACGTCACAGAATAAACAGGCAGGGGCGGTTTACAACAATTGGCGCCCTAGGCCCGATGAAATTAGCGCCCTCCATATAATGGTCAACAAATATAAGACAAATTTAAATTTTTTTTTTTTTTTTTTTTTTTTTAAGTTATCACTTTCACGACCGGCGCCCCCTTCGCCCGCTGGCGCCCTAGGCCTGGGCCTAGTAGGCCTAGTGTGTAAACCGTCCCTGTAAACAGGGAATCCTATTTAGCTGAACCGCTGTAGCCATTTTATAGTCCTTGTAATCATTTTCGTTAGCTAATTTCTCTCAAAGGCTTTTCAGCTCGTGGATTATAGAAAGATATAATTACTTACCGTAAACGTGTAGAACCCCTCGGGTATAGGCTGACCACCGAACTTGATGCTGAGCGTGTAATCACCAGCATCGGCGACAGTATAGTAAATGTTTACTGTGCCATCTCCGTTATCTTCGATATCGATGTCTACAACCTCACTATAAGCATAAAAAAAGGACCTTTGTTTAAAACGCCATTAAAAATGTTTCTATAATCAATAAAAAAATATCAAATATTTGTTCCTTCTTTGGTTGAACTAAAATGATTTTTTGATAGACTAAAGAGATTTTTTGGTATTTTTAAAATATTCATTTATTTAACTAAAAAAATCTTGTATCCCTAAAGTATTATTTTGTTAGTTCACAGCTAACGTTCACAGTTATTTGTTGAAATTCGATATTATAAACTTTATTTTTTGTATTGCATTTTCTTCATTGGGCAAATATGAATTAAAATATAATTAATTTTCTTGTAACTCAAATTCAAAATTCATCCGTGAAGATATTAACCAACGTTATATGTGGCGGATGCTGGATTTTTCTGCATTCAGTTTTGTAAATAAAAATGATAATTGAATTTTCTTATATAATATAGTGTTCGATTTTTAGTTTCACGTGTATTATTGTTATACAGTCATGGACGAAATTAAGTTGACACTGTAGAAATGTAAACAAATTTTTTGTTTTATAACAATGTTTTAAATAAATTTTAAATTTAGAACGTGAAATGTTTTTGTAGACTTGAAAAAAACATTTATTTAATATACAATTTATTTATTTAATGTATATAATTGTGCAATAAAGTTTTGATTTATAGGCATTATTAGTTAAATTAAATTAACATTTTGTTATTTATGATACCTGTCCACTTAATTTCGTCCACGACTGTATATATGCTATTGTAGAAATAATGTTTCATGTCAAAAATAATTCTACTCCAAAAGTAACATATTGCAAGATTACAATAGAAATAACTGTTTTATTGCCTTGATTCGAGTTATAACTGTTGTAAATAGCAATAGCTTCGTTCATTCATTGCATTCGTTGTATTCTTTATGTTAAATAAGTTTATGGTCAAATAATGTATTTGAGAGCGATAGTTAGTTTCCTTGATGTTTTCTCATCTATGTTATATCTTTGATTAATTGATTTTATTTTCGCTTTACATTTCACCTGTTTTGGTCTATGGCGTCTAACAAACTGTTAATCTTATACTGTTTAACCAGTTAACTGTGGCGCATATTTTTTAGAGTATACTCGTCAATCACAGAATAAGCGTCACTGTTAAAATATTGGATCAAAAAGATGGGTCTATTTTATAAAATAGACAATTTTATTACTAATATTTACTTATTTGGTGAACCAGATACCTATGATTGAGGAATATACCCGTCATGACACAAAATCCTACCACTTCTCCCTGACGACTATACTCGTCAAACACAGCTAACTGGTTAATAAACATTTGTATTATTCTGTTCAGTATATGCTTATATTATTCTGTTAATTATACTCAAAATAACATATGGAACTTTTAGTTCGAGCATAATAATTTCAGCATCCACTGTAGTTTGCGTATAAGAAACAGTCTCTTGTATGGAAATAATGTACCGCCTATCTTTCTATTTTACACATACATTGTAACACGATATTATTTTGTGAAGTGACGTCGCTAGAGAAACTGATTTCACGATTATTCAATAGTTATGGACGTAATATACGATTTTCGCACAAGAAAGGCATCGTATTTCAATGATATTATGCAAGGCGATAAATTATGTTAATACGAGGCTCGCATGCAGAGTGATTCACGCGATTGTAACAAGTTACATTCTGATTACATATTGCCAGTCGGTGATTATTCTCATTAAACACGTTAATGATGCGACCGACACTTGTTTGCTGTTTTTCGTCAACAGCCAACTGTTGAGAGACAAACGTTTGCCAAATACGAATTTACGTAACAGATTTTTGATACTTGATTTGCCAACGATTTAATGTCGCAATACCTTCTGTACACGTTTTTTCGTTATTTTAATGCGAATGGTTACTTCGTGCAACTGAATGTTTATGTGACAGGTCATTTCGGTCATATAACGAAACGGCGACTATCGATTAACTGTGCGAAATGTGGCTGCAAATATACTGAATAAAATATACGACACGTGACGGAAATGGAAAGCTTTGACACGGAAATAGTAAATACGAACAGTATGTTGCCGAGCATGGTCGTTTCCGAAATCGTTAATCCCGAAAAGCTGGTACAAATTTATATCGATGAAATGGATATTCATTTTAAAGTCTCCAAAAGAACAGCACCGTAATTAATACGGTACCGGAACCAACCTTTGAAGAGGTTCCATCATTACATTGTCGAATTTTAGAATGAAGAAACATTTGTTAGTTCTAAATTTTTGGAATTCGCAATTTCTTGAAACTCAATATTTATATACAGTCATGGACAAAATTAAGTGGACATTGCAGAAATGTAAAAAAATTTGTTGTTTTACTACAATGTTTTAAATAAATTTTAAATTTAGAACGTGAAAGATTTTGGAGACTTGAAAAAACATTTATTTAATATACAATTTGTGTATTTAATGTATATAATTGTGCAATAAAGTATTGATTTATAGGCAATATTAGTTCAATTAATTAACATTTTTATATTTATGATACCTGTCCACTTAATTTTGTCCACGACTGTAGTTTCGAATTTCTTAATTTGAAACTTCTCGAATTCATAAATTTTTACATTCATGAGTTGTTTCCGTTTTTAAATTTCTAAATTTCAAATAGGATTCTAAAGTTTCAAACTTTTTAAATTTCCATGTTACCAAATTTTAAAATACCTCGAATTTTCATATTTTCGCAGGCAACAATTTAAGATTTCTAGATTATCGCAGACACCAATCTCAACTTTCCAGATTTTTACAAGTGTTAATTTCGAATATTTAAATTTTTACGAAAACCAATTTTAAATTTCTAAATTTTCACAGATATCAATTTCAAATTTCCATATTTTCACGTACATTAATTTCAAATATTTGAATTTTCACGGACACAAATTTCAAATTCCCAAATTTTCACAGGCACTAATTAACTAAAAGTTACAACTTTCTGATAAAACCTTTAAAATGCTATGTTAATGTAACGGCTTTTTCTTATTTCTGTGTGGGGACTATGTTCACAAAATCTCACGGTAAAAAGACTGAAATATCTTGTATAAAAAATACGAATATCTTACAACGTTACCAATTCATTTTACAATCTAGTTTCTACGATATTACTATGTTCCATATTAGCCACAACCTCTTATGTACTTACATATACAGTCATGGACAATATTAAGTGGACATTGCAGAAATATAAAAAAATTTGTTGTTTTACTACAATATTTTAAATAAATTTTCAATTTAGAACGTCAAATGTTTTTGTAGACTTGAAAAAACATTTATTTAATGTACATAATTGTGCAATAAAGTTTTGATTTATAGGCATTATTAGTTAAATTAAATTAGTCTTTAATTATTTATGATACCTGTCCACTTAATTTTGACTACGACTGTACATGTGACTTACAAGAAGGCTCATAGCATGGTATTATGATATGAAGAGAATCAACGCATAATATGACTGTTTCGAGACTTCTTGTGATCGACGAACGGTATATATTTAAACAAATGTGTTTAATTACGAGTAATAATCTCACCTTCCGGAAGTGGAACGTATACGACAAGTTACTGCACCGCGTCCAGCATTTTCGGTGTCCACGGTGATGCAATACTCTTCGCCTTGTGCAAGAGTGTGTTGAATGCCCTCTTTGATTTTGCACTGGTCCGCTTTTCCTGTGGAAACACTTTGAACGTTCACAGGACAGCCCGACACTTCTTTGCCTCCGTATTTCACGTTGATCTTGTAACGACCGCAATCGTCGGGTAAATACGTCGCCTTGTATTTGCCGTCGCCCAAGTCTTGGATTTCAACCCTCCGGGGAATTTGATCGGGACCCTGAAATACAAGTCATCTCTCTTAATTTTCGAAAAAAAATGAAACAACTTCACACAGGAGGATTCATAGTAAATTTACTGTATCACTAGCAGGAAGATTTATAGTAAAAATGGACTATTAGGATGATTTATAATAAACTTATAGCAAGGATTAACTACTAGGAGGATTTATAGTAAATTCATAGTAAAGATTAACTACTAGAAAGATTTATAGCAAGGATTAACTACTAAGAGGATTTGTAGTAAATATATAATAAAGATTCAATATTAGAAAGATTTATAGTAAACATTAACTACTTGTTTCTAACCCACCTAAGATGTACAAGTTTTCTAGTTCAAATTAATCCTTTTGTACATCATATTCACCTTTTTGTACTCAAAATTAACATTTTTAAAAGCGTTATTCACCTATTCGCAAATCAAATTCACTCGTTCTTAGTAAATTGAGTACGTGGTCCAATCTATCTACTACTTACTTGAATATCTATTAAACTTAGTACTTGTTCAGTTGAGTATCTAGTGAATTGGCTACATAGTAAGTTGAATTTTTGATAAATTGTGTATGTAGTAAATTTACTATGCAGAAAATTAAGTGTGTAGTAAGTCGGCTACCTGGGAAGTTGAGTATCTGATAAATTAATTACCTACTAAGTTGGGTATCTATTAACTAGGTAAATCGGGTATATTATAAATTGGCTGTTCGATAAATTGAGCACATTTTAACTGGACTAAGTGGTACATTATGTAAGTGGCAAAATTACAATATGTTAAGTACCCATAAAATTGCCTACTTCAAGCATTAACTATTTGTTAAACTAACAATCTAGTAAGTTGAACATCAAATAAATCGACTACCTAACGATCTGCGTACCTAATAAATTATCTGTTACTACTGCAGCGTTAAAACTTAATCCACGATTCACTTTACGAGGAAACCCAACCGTCCACTTCCCGTTCACTCACCAAAACTTGAACTTCAAGGTCTCCGTATCCAGCCTTCGAGGTATCGACTACAAAATCAATCGGGAAGGAAGCTGTACAAACAGGTGCCACTCCAGGTCCCGACAGGACAACCTTGTTAGGCTCAACCGTGGGTAAAACCTTCGGTTTGAACGGACTTCCCGGAATGTCTTCTCCGTCGTACGTCACTCGGACTTGCAGGTTGCTTCCGGCTGGCGGCGGCTGATAAATTACTTCGTACAATCCGTCTCCGCGGTCCTTAATTATCGGAGTTTGAACCTGTCCCTTGTCGGTCTTCAATGTGATGTCCAGTTGTGCCGGATTGCACTTCCATGTGTTCACCACGAACTTCGCCGGTACGTTTTCACGCACTGCTTCTATTCCGGCGCCATAAGCGGTCACTTTGCTCGTATCGGCCCCGTTCACGATCGGTATTCGGAATGGGGATCCAGGGATATGCTGATCCGCGAATTTGATGGAAAACTCGTAATCACCCGGCTCGTTTGTTGTATATTCCACGGTGCAGGAGCCGTCGTAGTTGTCCTTGCAAGTTGCCTTCACTTCGTTGTTGCCCTCCACGGACAAATTCAGGCCGCCTTTTCCCGCATCTACGACATTGAAATATTTTAATAATTTATGTACACAAATGAGCAAGTAACTCGTGTAAGTCATATATTTAAGCAAATAACCAAGTAATTTGTATAAGTCGTATATTTAAGTAAATAACCAATTATTGTGTTGGTACCTAATTATCCGCCGTTTATATAGGCGCGGTTCTTGTTAGTGAAAATTCGCCTTTTGTTTACGTCTTTTTATACAGATGTTTTATGTTTAGTTGATAAAAATGTGTATCGAAAATCATTTTCATATTTGTCGCGTTATGCTTTAAAATTAGAAGAAACAATGTAAAGTAACACGCTCATTTAGAACAGGTGAAAAACAATGTCGAGAGTGGTTTGCCTGCTTCATTTCAGCTAATACCAGCTTGGTGAATAATCCAGGCCGATCATCGAATATCGACGACCAGGAACTTCACACTTTACACAGCTTTCATCACCAAAAAGTTCATTAAGGTCGCGAAATGACTATGCTGCTTTCCGTACTTTCTTCCAATTGTAAAGCATGATATGATGAGTATGCACATGATTTTCGGCACGTACAGTCATGAACAAAATTAAGTGGACATTGCAGAAATGTAAAAAGATTTTTTGTTTTATTACAATCTTTTAAATAAATTTTAAATTTAGAACGTGAAATGTTTTTGTAGACTTGAAAACACATTTATTTAATATATAATTTATTTATTTAATGTATATAATTGTGCAATAAAGTTTTGATTTATAGGCATTATTAGTTAAATTAAATTAACCTTTTGTTATTTATGATACCTGTCCACTTAATTTTGTCCACGACTGTATATTCACTGAACATATAACAATATTTTTGTACAGAAAGTGAACGGAACACCAATTTTCACTAACAAAAAATGCGCCTACATAAACGACGAATAATTATGTATTAACCAAATAAAATGTGTAAGTCGTATATGTAAGTAAATAATCAAAGATTTCATGTACAAAATTCTCGTATTCGCACAGTTACAGTTTTCAGCCAAAATTAGGCTAGTGTGACAAAGTATACGAATACGATCGAGAGTAACTGTAAATAAATAAATAAATAATGTATGGTTTCCATTGTATTTACATTCAACTTATCTATTTATTTTATTTATTTATTACGGAAAAGGGAATGTAATGTAGAGGGAGAAAATGAAACATGCCTAACAGGTTCTTATAATCACTTAGGGTAAATAGAAGAAGCGAATATCTCAAAATAATTGACATTTTGCTCAAAAATCTTCATATGTTAGCGCAAAATGAATACTTTTAAACGATACTATTCTTGTATGTTCGATAATTGGACTATTTTCCTTGATTATAATCAGTACAGTAAAGGCTTGGTATAAGTGAATCATTCGGTTCTGATCATTCTATCTTATAACATATAGGTAATTTTATCTTATAACGTATAGGCCATATAAGCTTATAACATATACATCATTTTCGTTTATATCGTGTAAATTCTTTTCGCTTATATAAATGCTTTCTTGTAAACCGTTCGAAATGCTCACCTTTCGTTTCTATAGTGAACGTGTTGATTTTGTTGACGCGTCCCTTCTGTAAACCTGCCCCATATGCTCTACATTTGCTGGGATCAGAGAGATGTTGAACGTTCACTATGAACGGGGAACCAGGTATAGGAATATTGTCGTAAAGTATGTCCACGGAATGCCGACCCTCCTCGAACGGTATGTACCTAACTACGTAAGTACCATTTCCTTGAGGAATAATGACCTTGTCGGTTGTAGCACCACTTGGATTATTAATTGTACAGGAAACCTTCTTAACATCGTTCTCCGTCTTCCCGATACCTCGAGTGTCTATCACGAATTCCGTTGATTGATCGACGCATTGACCTGAAATTTACAAGGAAAAAATAATTAACATTTGTATCGTTCATGATAATCGAACCCATTCGAGACGGATTCAACGCCATGCGCGGAATACGTTTCTGAACCAAAAAGGCTGGGTGCACGCCGTGTGTGCAATGATAATGATAACCAATTACACTGTACAACAGCCAAATGATTTCGTAACTGCCACTATGATATTCTTATAGATTTTTGCGAGCTGAATGCGAATCTGAAATCCGTTTCTCTCTAGGTCGTATGGTGCGTTTTTGGGGTCCTTCGTACTTTAATCATTATTTAAATATATTTAAATGTTCACAATGCAATAACAATTTATATCGTTTTATTCGGGAAAGTTCACAGATTTTTCTCGTGTAAAAAGTCACTGAATAGCTGCTATGATAAAAGCACAAAAAATGTCTCAAAAACTATACGACCTAGAGAGCAACGGATTTCAGATTCGTATTCAGCTCGCAAAAATTTATAAGAATATCATAGTAGTGGTTGTGAAATAAAAAAAAAAAATCAAAATTTATTGTACAGTGAATTATCAGTCATCCTGGTAAAAAAGTAATCGAAATAAGACCTATTCCGAATTAACAAATATCTTAGAAGCATAGAACAACAAAATTTGATATTGGTTTTAACTTAGCCACTTTGTATATTTTTATACAAATTTATTTCCCGTTTATATCATTTTCTTCCCCACTGAATTATTTTATTGCCGTTCTATTATGATTCTACTATTTTCTAAAAATTTTTATTGGATTATATTCTCTTCTCATTATTGGAAATAAAATAACGATTTAATGTCATCTAACTATTTTTGAAATAGATGTTAATCAATTTTAACAATGCTTTCGATTTTACTTTACATTGTACACACGGTGTACAATACACTGCTCGCAATTAAAATTATCTGAAAAACGAGCTGCACTGTGTGCAATAGTCTTATTTGTACGAATCAAGTTACGAATTCGGTGATTTCTGTAGCAAACAATTTTTTTATCAGAAATGAATATAAAGAAAATAAAAATTCGCTCTTGGAGATAGTTTTGAAAAAATCGCCGTCTCGAATGAGTTAAGATTCTTGAATCTGTGTAATTGTATGTTCTTAGAAAATCGTTTTAAATTGTTCGCAACGTTATGCAATCATGATCACATAACAATTTGCACAGGAGCGTATCCAGAAAGGGGAGATCTTTACTGACATAAATAATGAAGTTAATGTAATTTTATTCTGCAATATTAATTGATTTTCGTAAAATTTTATAACTCTTAATCACCTTGAACGTCTTCTGTAGATTCGCCCCTGAACTTGTATATTTTGGCAAGTATATTGTATTCATGCAACGAAATTATTCTATATATTTAGGTACAAATAAAACGTGCATCTGCGAAAATGAATGTGCACCATCCACGTGTTTTAATTTAATTTCAGTTACTATGTTCTATAATATGAGTACAGAGGTGTTTAAGTTGTTTCCTTTTAATCAAAGGAAAGCTTGTGTTTTAACAACTATACATTTTCAGACCCAACTGTGTAATATTACAAATTCTACAGAGGCAGTGAGCTCTGCACGTGTTACTTTCGAGTAAAGCGGATATAATTTGGTGAAAAACGACAATAGTGCACATCTAAATGCTATGTGCAATACAGGAAATAAATAAAATGCTTACATTATAATAAAATAAATGGCACACTTGATTAAATTAGTAGTACACACCACACGACACACAATGCATTTATTAATATTTGTCATTTACTGACTGATAATATTTTATTGAAGTAAAAAGAATAATGTAATCAAACAGTTACAACAGCAAATAAAATTGAAGCAAAATTTGTTGTAAAAAAATAAAAATTTCTTCACATGCGTTTTGTATAAATGTTTCTGTATAGGATCATTAATTATAATTCAATATTAATTGCTATTGATGTACACATTTCAATAATTTTATACAACATTAATTTAACCATTGTAAAAATTTTATGATAAATCAATCCAACCACTGGAAAAGTTTTATAATAAATAACTCCAATCATTAAAAATGTTGTACAATAAATTAATAATCTACTATAAAATTTAAGTTATTATACATACATTTATTAATGATAATTCACTTTCAATTAATTAACTTGCAGATTTTTTTAAGGCAACGTGACAAACAATTATTTGAATTGTATAAGAGTCAGTAAATATTATAGCAAATATTATAAATCACTTGATATATTTCATTAACAGTATAATAATGAAACATATGGAAAAATATTCAAATAAAAAAAGAAGAAAACCTATCGAACCGAGCAAAGGAAAATATAAAATATAAACTACAATATAAATTTGTTTTGAGTATCATGAAAGTAATAAATAAATGTATAACTGACAAAAATTAATTATAAGTAATTAAATGGAAAAATTATAATTCTCAGAATCTAAACTTTTTTAAACCGAATTGGTGATTAATAATAATTCATCCCATTATAAATTTAATTAATCCGGAAATGAAATAAATATATTCATTAAACGCATAATCACGTAGAAATTCACAACGAATCAAAACAACTTCTAACGTTATTATACGTATTACAAGATAAAAATGTTACCGTCCTTTATTTAACTTACGGAAATATTCGCATAACTGATTTTTTAGACGTGTATAAATTTGATGTGAACAAATTTTGTATACTTGATAGTTTACTTATTCGTTCAAAAAAAAACTTGAAATGCTGATTAAAAATACTAAGATTTAGTTTTTACAAAATTTACTTACTTCAGCACTTTATATTGCACTTTTAATAACGCATGATAACAAGCACTATCATGCAAAAAATCTCTTCTATGTTTAAATATTGAGCAATTTTTCCTTGGTAGGTCGCTCAATCTTTGTTTCTATCACTTAAATCTAAGATTATAGTCACGCTTGGTGGATAAACAGTTCTACAGACGATCAATGTACTATAACAATAAAAATTGTTTAGCCTGTTTCACTCGAAAGCATTTTTACCATTGGCAAGTGGCAACTGTAAAACTTCCCAGTTGAAAAGTTTGATGAATTTTTCTGAAATTATTTTTTATCATCAATCGCCAATATTGTCTGCTTCACTAGTACAGACAGCACGTGTATAATACTATAAATTGAATCAGAAATTATTTATTTAAAATTGCTTGCATTAAATCAAATAGCGAATGTGAATCGCCTCTCGAATTCAAAGGGTTAAGCCTTTACACTCACAGGTATTTTGACTGTTAACAGATAACAACTCTAAAACTTTTTGGTTGACAATTTTAATGAATTGCTTTGAAATAATTATCTCTCCAATATTAATTGCCACTATTAGCTGTTTCATTATGTCCATACATCATATTTACAATACTACAAATTTAGTTAAAAAATGTCTACTAAAAATTGCTGTATTAAACGAAGTAGTGAGTGTCACCTTTCGAGTGAAAAGGATTAACTAATCAAACTTTGAGTCTAATCCCTCGCTAGATGTTCTTCATACTAAAAAGTGCCAGTATACTGAACGTCTGAAGCACCCTATCAACTAAATAACAAAAGAAAAGACACTCAAAACGAAGAAAACGGAAGCAATCCTCTAGAATGGCAGGATAAACGGTACCGTTCGGTTGTATGCCATTTCCGGTGACTTTGATCTTGGATACATCGGCGTCCTTAACGACGATAGCCTGGAAAGGCGATCCGGGTATATGTTTCTCGTTGAACGTGATATTGATGCCATAATCGCCGATTTCGGTGGGTAGATACGCGACCGAGCATGTGCCATCTCCGTTATCCCGGCAATTAATGGCGGCCTCGCAAGGACCTTCAACGGTGACACCGAGACCGCCTTGACCAGCTCCGCGAGTATCGATCACGAACTCTGCCGGTTTATTCACGATCCCATATGATAACCCCGGCCCGGACGCCCTCACCTTTCCAGGATCGGAGCCGTGCACGCAGGTCAAACAGTAAGGCTGATTCGATATCGGCTCGCCACCGAATGTGATGCCCAAAAGATACTCGCCCAGCTCCGTGGGCGTGAAGTTGACCAGGTAGCCGTCGTGTGTGGGCACCACGTGGGCCTTCACACGGTTCCCCGACGGAGACGTGATCACCACCTGAAAGTCCGCTGCCTTCCCCGCATCCTGAGTTATCACCCGAAACTGCTGCAAACTGTTCACCGGAGCCGCTACGACATCATTCAAGTTTTTGCCGATTTTTTATCTCTCGTTTAAAGCGACAGGCCAGCTCGTTGAGTGCGTGTGACACGGCGAGTATGTTGTTGCGGTATTGCTCGAGTTAGGAAATTTCTTGTATTTCTTGCCGGATATTTCTTTTTAATGTGCAAGTTTGCCGGTTTTAGATTCGCCATTCGGGCGATAGGAAAGAGTGGTGTTCGAAGGGAACGTTTGTTTATATTAACCCGTTTGCATGTGCTACTGACGGCAAACATATGCGATTAATGCTTCGCGGAAAGCAGTATCGACTTATATTTAACTAGCAATTCAAGAATTTGTTCATTATAATATTATTTGGAAAATTTAATAACACTGAAATCTTTTATAATATTAAAAATAAAATATGTTGAAATATTATTAAAAATAAAATATGTTGAAATATTATTAAAAATAAAAAATGTTGAAATATTATTAAAAATGAACAATTTTGAAATATTGCTAAAAATTTGAAATATTTGGGAACTGGCAAATTTTGCAACCTGGATAATTTGAAAAATTGGCGAAATTTCGAGATTTGGGTGTATTTAGAAAATTTACGAAACTTATAAATTTCATGTTTTGTAAATTTTGCAAAATTAAAATTTACGTATTTATGTTCGAGAATATTGCAGCTTGAAAATTTTCAAATTTAAAACTTTGAATATTATGCATATTTATCTACGATGATGTCGGTAATCGTGTCTGTAAGTGTACACCGCCCGTACATCTTCGTGATGGCAATCGTCAATCGCTGTATTATAAAATGAGACAACAAAGAGAATAATGTTGTACTTACTTCGTGCGAGACCGTCGACTTTGATCTTCGAGACATCGACGTGAGGTTGAACATTGACACTGATTGGAGTCTGTGGCACTTTTAATGATCCGTAAGTTAAATACACCGAGTAAGTACCCGGCAGAGGCGCCATATAATCGACGATGTATATGCCGTCTTCGTTATCCGTTATCGAAAAGAGGGTTTCCTGTCCTTCAGGATTTAATATGATAACGCGAAGGTCGCCTGGACCAGCCTCGCGACAGTCCACATTGAAATGCGTTGGAGTGTTAGACTTCACACCCTTTTTGAGACCAGGTCCGAAGGCTTTCACCATAGCTGGATTTAACTGTGCTTCTACTTTCATCCTGTAAGGAGACTCCTTCGTGGCGACGCCACCGTAATTTACCTGAAACCATAAACAATCATTGCGTGCACCGATGCTGTCTGAAAATATTTATTAATTCTAATATGAATGATCGAATGAAGTATTTTGAAATTTCTATTATATGAACATTTATTATGAAAATAGGGTAAATCTTTAATTTGGATAATTTTTGTATGACTGTGAACTATAATTTTAGGTTCAATAAACAATCAAAGTACCATGAAATCAAAATTGTTAGCTAAAAATAAATATGTTTTACTTTTATAATAAATGGCTCGTATTTTGGCAAGATCAAGGCATATTCGTGGACTTGTTTGATTGTGAAGTTGAAAATAATTAACTGAAAGTAATCTTTATTACAAGTAAAATGATAAAACTAGCTGCTATAGTAAACCTATCAACATAGTGTAGAAGTCGACATTTGATGTGTCGATTCGAGGCATAATCGTATGTCAGACCCGCCAAAAACCCATGGTAATATTTTGCGGCTAATTTCCAAATAGCGACCAAATCGTATAAAAAGAAGAGACGGTTTTCGAAAAAAAAAAAAAAAACAGTTTCGGTCAGTCGCTCGGCGAGTGCATATTAAAATTAAACGCACTAATTAATTAAAATTCATTGACCAACTTCCGACCTCCTCAGCTATCCCCTTTATCCTCTTACAATAGTAAGTTTAGTTGCGTTTATATTAGAGTCTTTCTGTTTCCATCTGTTTCGGTATGACTCAGTTTTACTTTCTTTTTCATCCATATATCTTTACATGCCTTAGTTTCACTGTTTCAGTCAGCCTCAGTTTGCTTCAGTATGTCTTTCTCTATCTATCCCAGCACGCCTCAGAAAATCTCAGCTTATCTCAGTCTGTTTCAGTATATCTCAACCAGTCTCACTATGTTTCATCTAATCTGTCTCAGCTTGTCTCAGTCTGTCTCGCATACTCCAAATCTGGATGTTTATGTCTGTCAATCTCTTACTATCACAAAATTAGTCTGTCTCAGTCTGTGTCAATCTATGTTCATCAGCCTCAATATATCTCATCCTGTAACAAGCTGTCTCAGCTTGCACCCGTCTATCTGAGTCAGCCTATACCTGGCTATCTATCTCTGCCAATCTCTGTGTGTCTCACAATCAATCTAATTTGTCTCACGTCTTATTCCAAACTTGAAGCGACACTCTTTGCTTACGTTTATTCTCAATCAAAACAGGTATACGTTACCCTTAAGTATATGCGATAATCATATATATATATATATGTGGTTAAAATAAAAATATACATGATACATAACGATAAACGAATTATTAAATGTCAACGCGAAACTTATTTTTACCATGATAACGTGTTGCGATCCGGACGTTGGAGTATAACTACACTGCACTGTTCCATCGTGTTTGTCGTCCAGTTGAACGGGTACGTCCCTTCCCAAAGCATCCTGAATGGCAACTTCCAAAGGTGCCTGACCAGCTTTCTTTACGTCTACCGTGAAAACTGTCGGTTTTCCACTGGGAATGGATTTCGATTGAATTCCAGGGCCGTACACATCGACCTACCAAATTTCTGTACATGAGTTTTTCTCGTGAATAGGTACAGTAGAAATTGGTTAAGAGTCCACACCATACATTATTCGAAACCATGTACGAACACTTAGTCATATAGGTGAATGTTACAAGAATTAGGCTGCAAATGATATACCGGCATCTAACGCGGGAGTCTGTTTATTTATCATAGATATGCAAAGTTTGAACCCATCTTATTCAATGAATTTCAGAAACTAATGAGGACAATGCTGGACACTTAACCAGATTCAACTATACTGTTTCTAAACGTTCGTTATCAATTGATGGAATAAAATTACAGCGGTGTAATTAATTTCTATTTCTATTTCTATTTCAAGAAATCTAATTTTCATGTCAAGCAATTGAAGGTTCTAATAAAGTGATGGAACACTTGTCTCTTTTATATTCCTAGTAGTTTTACTATATGTTCAAGTGCAAGCTGACTTGTATTAGATTACCTATGAGTCCCTCTTTCAATAAACAGATAATTTAACTTAAATTATTTTAAGTAGCTCCAACTACTACTACTGTAGCTACAACCTTTTACATTTATATACAAATAGATATACAGCGAACATTTCTTTAAACGAATACACGTGGGTTTACGCATGTCACTCACTATCTGAAGAACTCAAAGCATCACATCTAGGTCTTGTAATCTTAGTAAGTTATATTATCCAAAAACTTTAGCAACCCAACGATGAAGTCGGTGTTCTTGTAATATTATACTGTGATGTGACTCTTCTCCAACGAGTCCCTCATTTTTTAAATCTGACACACCACTTATAACTTCCATTCCATCATAATAACAGGGTCAAGAACGAACCTTGTCAGGGTCGAAGTCAGCTTTCGGTAAGATATTCGCGACATACGGTGATTTCGGAATGTCCTCATTGTCGCAAAGGATGTGGATCGCGTATCTACCCGGCGCAGTCGGTAAATAGGATACATCCGCTGTTCCGTCGCCAGTATCGTGGCAAACGATTTTCGCTTTCGATGGACCTTCGATGGAAAATCCAAGACCTCCAGTTTCGCCGTTCGTGTCCACGGTAAACTTCGCCGGATAATCGACGACTCCGCCGTGAAGACCAGGACCAAATACTCTTATGGCTGATTCTTTGTAAGGGCCGACGTTAACTTCAAAAGGTGACTTGTGGATTTCTTGACCACCGTACGTTATCATCACCACGTGCCGTCCTTCTTTTATCGGCACATAATGGCACTCGTACGTTTTGTCGTCGATTTTGGTCATACTGAAAACATTGTTATGCGTTAGATTAGCTATATCAATTTTATCAAGTGTTACATTAGTTACATTATTTGCTGTATCTTATTGAATGCATATAACTACACAAAACTTTCTGCACACATCAAAAAGTAGTTAGACTAACTACGTAATGATTTTGAAGCAGATTCATTATGTCCTCCTTCAATTATATTAAAAAATGTACAAAGTATCTGTTAACGTACTTTACATTGCAAGATGTTCACATATGAACAAACACAACAAAATATGTGTTTATGACTGAACAAACATGTACTTTGTATGAAGAAATTGATAAATAACATTTGTGAACATTTTTAATGAAATAATTTTGTTTTCTGAGGTAATATAACTCCTGTATTTTGTATGAGTCAAGCTAGTTTGTACTTTGAAAATTTACATCTTCTTTGTAAATTAAGTTACACTGTTTACGCCTAAGACGTATTCATGAAGTAACGTTCATATGTGAATGAAAACGGGATGCGTTTACCTTTCACTAATACCAGGCTACTTGATAGAATACATATACTAAGCATTTCGTTGAAATGTAACCCTTGAAAAACGTAAAAAATGTTTTACATATGGTTTCAACAATATTACGTGGTCAACGTTCATTGGATATTGACCTCTTAATATATTATCAAAATTAATATAATACTGAAGTTGTATTAATGAAAATTGCAGTTTCATAATTAAAGAAGATATTTGAGGGATCAAATAAGATTTAAGTGTTACACGCTATACATTTACAGGATGGTTCTTGGTGTAATATGTAACAGTGTTCTAAAATATAATTAGAATTTTAAAAAATGCAGGAGGAGAAAGTGTTATATTTCATGTTATAAGTTCATTTCATTTTTAGCTATCTTGCCTTTATGGTCAATACTATTGCTTTTTCCCTGTACAGTATCGACAATGCAAAAAGATCAATGCTGTGGAATGAGATTTCACTATTTTTACATAAACAATGAATTATTGCACCTTTTATGGAAAATTCAATATGTAGATAGAACAAAACTATAAGTTCACCTATTGAAAAATCATTTATTTAGTAAATCATTGCAATGGAAATTGTCTTTAATAATAATCAATTGCTATGTCTTTATGATTAATAAAATATAAACAATACTTCACGTATTATAACAGTGACTTGTAATTACTGAACCGTCAAAAGTTTTTTGTTCTCGTCACAAGTTCGGTTCGTTAGCATTCGCTCTTCATTTCCACTTATATTTATATCCAAAGATCATGTCATTTACCCTAAAATTCGAATATTTTGATCTGTATCTGTGTTTGCGTCGCGGTGCATAAGAACATTATCTCGTTAAAACGTCAGTGACACTTCGTCATTTTCTTAAATATAAACAGGCAAATGCGATTCTAAACTTGTTCGATGATTCTTATTATTCGTCCTTGTAACTAAGAGATTTATGGATGCACTGAAAGCTGTTCTTTTCATTACATTATAATCAAAATTCCTAGTCGAAAAAATTATAATCTCGACTTGAATTAAGGATCTTTTTTGGTCATCTGCAAGACAAAGATAGTCGATCCGGATGGGTCAAATGATTTTAATTCTTAGCAGCACGATTCGGAAAGAATATGGAACATGAATGATTTATGCTATTGGAAGAGCTGTCTATCTATATTACATATAAGTGTGCTGTTACGTGGTAAACAAAATGTTGCAAGTGTGTGTTAAGTACTTGTGGTTATCCAAAAGGGAGTTTCGAGCTTTGTAGGCGTTTTGCACCCTTGTGCCAACAAAATACAATAACTAACTCGAAGGACCACCCGAAGTATTCGGAACTATACAAAATCTCTATGTTCGACACTATACGAGTTACTATGTTCTTCTAAGCTATACAAGTTACTATGTTCTTATGCTTCGATACTATACATACAGGGTTTCTCGTAATAAGTGTAAGACCCGTAAAGGGGTTGTAGAAGAACAGATTCTAAGTAACTTTTTCCTTTGCAAAAATCGGGACTAGGCTCTTGTTTTCGAATTATTAAGGAAAAACACCGACCAATCAGAGCGCGCGAATAGCGCCCGCTCAGCCGCGAGAGCGAAGCCCCGAACATACGTCCGATCGCGGACGCAAACAAACAAGTTAGTATCGTACTATGTTACGGCAAATTTAAATCACACATAATAATGTTCAGTTATTCATTTTTACTGAATAGGGGATAAGACAATTTTATGTGCGATTTGGGAATTTGGGGAATTGGGAATTCGGGGAATTGGTAATTTGGGGAATTGAGAATTTGGGAAATTGGGAATTTGGAGATTTGGAAAATTGGGAATTTGGAGATTTGAGAAATTGGGAATTTAGGAATAATAATGTTCATTCTTAAATCTCCAAATTCCCAATTTCCCAAATCTCCAAAGTCCTAATTCCCAATTCCCCAAATTACCAATTCCCCGAAATACCAATTCCCCGAATTACCAGTTCGCCAAGCCCCCAAATCTCCAAATTCCCAATTTCCCAAATCTCCAAATTCCCAATTTCCCAAATCTCCAAATTACCAATTCCCAATTCCCAATTCCCAATTCCCAATTCCCAAAATTCCCAATTCCCCAAATTCCCAATTCCCCAAACTCCCAATTTCCCAAATTCCCAAATCGCACATAAATTTGTCTTATCCCTTATTCAGTAAAAATGAATAACTGAATATTATTATGTGTGATTTAAATTTGCCGTAACATAGTACGATACTAACTTGTTTGTTCGCGTCCGCGATCGGTCGTATGTTCGGGGCTTCGCTTTCGGGGGTGAGCGTGCGCTATTCGCGCGCTCTGATTGGTCGGAGTTTTTTCTTAATAACTCGAAAACGAGTGTCTAGACCCCATTTTTGCAAAGGAAAAAGTTACTTAGAATCCCCTTTCCTACAACCCCTTTACGGGTCTTACACTTATTACGAAACACCCTGTATATGTTACTATTGCAACTATACGATTCTATGCTATGCGAGTTACTATTCCAACTATAAGATTCTATGCTATGCGAGTTACTATTCCAACTATGCTTGTACAATTCTATATTTCAACTAGTCGAGATTCTTTTACAATTATTCGATGTCACCTCGGTCGGGTAGATTTGACGGGGGTGACTCGTTCTAATTGGTTATTGAAAAATGTACAAATTGTGGAAGGGCAGCAAAGTTGACGCCCTATGTGGGCCCCTCCACTCGCAAATATTCCAAGTTTTGCTCCTGGACCGTGGCAGGTAATAAAGATCAAGAAGCGCGCTCACTTTAACTAAACATGCTAGAAATAACGGACTCGAAAGGTAAAAATATCAATCTGGCGACCAAATGTGAACAATGATTCGAAAACTACATGGAAAACGCGCGGGTCTTTATGGCTTCCTGAGTTTATGGCTGCCACGGAACGGTCCTTGATCCCTTCGATGGGACGACGGTCTTATTACTAATTGCTATATAGAAATCCCAAATCTATTGACAATGTAAGGGCACTGGTGGCCTTAACAGTGTATTTTATAAAAAAATTCAAGTAACGTACTTGACAGGACGATTTACTCCACCAGGACCGATGACTTTAACGCCGGGTACATCTTCACCGGCACCTTTCGTGATGATCACGAAATCTGCGTCATCTCGAACACGGACACCATTCGGTAAAAGTCCCCGACCATAAGCTCTACATTTCTTCGCATCAGTCGCAAGGTCCACATTCACGGCGTAAGGACTTCCAGGAATTAATTTATTGGCAAAGAATACATTTACCGAGTGTAAACCTGTTACGGGCGGTGTATAGTCGCATCGCCATACGTACGGTGAAGTTTGACGTAATTTTACGGGCACGGTTGCGTTCGAACCCTGGAAAACGGAGATGACAACATTCGAAATCGTACCGTTTAGTGCACGAACGAATTTCATATATTAGGTTGGGGAATAAGTTCGTAGCGTTTTTATCAAAGACTCTTATTTAAACAAAAGATTTACCAGTATATAAAATATACTGGTACATTATATATATAATTATATACAATATAATTATAATTATATATGTGGGATTTATATTGATGTAGACGGTATGAGAGAGAGTGAGAAAGAGGGTATGCGAGAGAGTAAGAAAGTGGGTATGAGAAAGAGTGAGAGAAGGCACACATGTCACGTGTCAACCGCTTGCGAATATACGCGAATGTGCTGCGTGAAAATTATTTCCTACCTCGAACAGACAAATGGTTAAACGCCGCGACGATTATTTGTAGAACTTGTATTAACAATAATTATAGCTCTTTTACATTTAATCGAGTCATTCACCCTAAGATCCCACATATATATAATAATTATAATAAATTATATATATAATATAATAACAGGTATGTGAATATACCTATTTCTACCGAAACCAGTCATTCTGATTGGAGTTTAAAAAAAGTGCTTGGTGGGATTTCAATTCTTTATTTACTTTTAAATAAAAAGCAAGTATTTATTTACTTTAAAAAAATGTCACATGCAATAGGAAGTTTGAGTTGAAATTGTAAGTCATTTTGACTAGTCTGGTAAATCTAGTGTTAATCAATTATGTATTCGACAATTAGCAGAGTTTTAAGAAAGAAAAAAGCATCGCAAATGCTGCTTTTGATTTTCGATATCTGACCGGACACCAAAAAGAAACAGTTTAATGGATTTCGACAAAATTCTTAACAAATTAATCTGGAATTATCGCTTGTAATACGTAATGGCAATGCGGTTTAGAATTGTCAGAGATTACAGTATTTGAAATTCGCGTTCGACGTTTTTAACTACTCCGATCAAGATTGCTGTGTATTCGTAATATGTTTTCGCCACGTGTGTCGTCTGTATACAAACTGAACAGTTAAATGGTAACGCGCGGATGAGCGGATTTATGGCAATATTGATCCAGTATTCGATCCAGAGAGGGCGGTAATATTTACAAGTATGTAGAACGACGTCGATATTCTAACAAGAATAAAGATGGCTGGCTACAAGTACAATTAATACGTTTGTTGAGAAAAGGAACGAAATTAGTTTCGGAACAATCCGAGATACAACAGTCTTGAAACTTTCTATGACGTTTGTGAATACGAACATGATACAAATTCGTAATAAAATTAACAAGATTGATCAGACTGATTACATCCATCGTCCAAAAAGTTAAACGATATTCTACCTGCGTAGGTAACACGACTACTTCCGGTGTACCACGTCCTGCATCCTTCGTGTTTATCTCGAAGAAAGTCGGTTTATTGACTATGACGCCCTCTGGTTGTAATCCTGGTCCACTTGCAGTGACCTTGCCAGCGTCACCTGCTTCTGCTTCAACGTTGACCACAAATGGACTCTTTGGAATTTCTCTACCAGCGAATAGTACTTTTATTTTATGTGGTCCTTCCAACTTCGGGGTGTAGGATACGGAGTAACTGAGATCCTGGTCCTTGTTAAAACGAACGTCAACCTTGGACAGAAAAAAATTTATTATTATAAACATTATACTTTACATCAATGGTCGGCAACCTATGACCCGCGGGTCACTTAGTGATCCACTGAGCAAATTTTTGTGACCCAGAGAACAATTCCTAGCCCTTTGCACTCAAAAACATTTATACTGTTGGCAAATAGCAACTGTACAATTTTTTAGTTGAAGAGTTTGATGAATTTTTCTGAAATTATTTTTCATTATTAATCGATAATATCGTCTGTTTCACTATGTACAAACATCACGTGTATATTACTATAAATTTAGTTAGAAGTTATTTATTTAAAATTGTTGCGTTAAATCAAATGGCGAATGTGAGTCGTATGCAGAGGCTTAATTACGACCATCGTAATGTTAAACGTTGTAATGTAACAAATTCGAAATTATGCATCTTGAAAATTTGAAAATGTGGAAAAATGTAAGTTTTAAGAATTGAAAATTAAAAAATTTCGAGTATTGGAATACGGTAATTGAGAATTTAGATATTTAAGAATTTAGAGGAATTAGAAAGTTTGCAATTTCGCGAACTCGAGAATTGGAAAATCAGAGAATATGAACATTTCTGGATTTGTAATTTTAGGTTCTTGAAAATTTGGAATTCTGCAATTTTCAATATTTGACAATTTTAAAATTTTAGAATTTTAGTAAATTGAGAATTTAAGAATTTGAAATTTCGGGCATTTACATAGAAGTTAAATGGAAGAATTTTAAATATTGAGTATCAACATGTAAATGAGAGAATTTGAAATTTGTTACATGTTAACGGAAGTTTCAAGATGAAAATATTTAAAGCAACAGAATTTTTTCTTACATAATCGCTCAAAGAATTAGTAATTTACGTTTTTGCGGATTCATATATTTTTCAATAAATGAATTAATTCAGTGTGTAGTCTGACGTAAAAAAATATTAAACTATTACTATGAAAAAACTCCATATATTAAGAAGATATTTAAACACGACTATAGTTTCAGTACTAAAATTGTCCTTCAATTCAATAAAGTGTCTCATACTTTCAACATAAAAAACCTATTCCACATTATCTGTTGTTTTACACAATAATCCTTGATTTACTTATGATATAAACAATCACAAATTTTTGCGTTATCATTATTATTAACAAAAGAAAAACAGAAGTGATTCTGATTCACTAAAAACAGCAGGAAACCAAGTATAATATGTGTATAAGATGGAATTCGATGAAATCACACAGCGATGTAAAAATAACTATTACATTATAGTTATGCCGCATTCTAATTAATGCGTTAACTTGATATCTATAAATAACGATTTCCTGTGCAGTGGTCAACCACACTGGAGATAAGAATATTACGTGTACCTCATCTGCGTAACACGGGTCTTATCAAGTTATTAGTTTTTCAAGGACGTCCGTGACATTCGTACGATCTCACATTCGACACGAACACTCACAGGTATTTTATTTCCTTCCTTATCCTCCACAGTGACTTCAACATTTCCTTTGCCAGCAGAAAATGTCTCCACCGTGAAATTAGCTGGCACCCCGACGATCGGGCCGCTCGGTTCGATTCCAGGTCCATACACGCGCACTCTACGGCAGAAATTACAGGAAATTATGACATGTTCATATATCATACTAATTGATATCGAAAAGCAGAATGACTATGCGTCGTTATTCTCATTGGAGAATTTCGCGACGTCGCTTTTGGCAGAAAACGAAGATTCAACGAGATCCGATGTACAACGCACACCAAGGGTTCCGGACAGCGTAAATGATTTTTGTACCGGTTGGAATATAGGAGTGGAATTTCTAGGGATACAAGATTGCGAAATCTATTGTTTTTTACTACGAAAACACTCGCGTTCCCACTTCCGGGAGGAAAGGGGAACCAAAAAAATCTTAAGTAGCACACATGGTTGCGCAAGGGTTCATCTGCGACGCCTTTTCGGGACGAAAATTTGGAACATTTAGTGAATTTGGGAATTTTGGAAATTTGGAAACTATGGCAGTCAGGAAATTCGAGAAACCTGTGTATTTTCGGAATTTCGAAAATTTTAGAAATTTTAGAAATCTTAGAAATTTTGGAAATTTGGAAATTCAGGAAAATCACGAAACTTGTACATCTTCGGAATTTCGAAAATTAGGGGATTTCGAAATTTGGAAATCTGTGTATTCGGAACAAACAGGAAACTTGTATACTTTTGGAATTTCGAATATTTTAGGAATTTTATAAATTCGGGCAGTCGGGTATTCGCGAAATTTGAACATCTTCGGAATTTTGAAAAATTGGGGATTTCGAAATTTGGAACTCTGGGCGTGCGGGAAAATTACGAAACTTGTACATCTTCGGAATTTCGAAAATATGGGGATTTCGAAATTTGGAAATCTGTGTATTCGGGACAAACAGGAAACTTGTATATTTTCGGAATTTCCAAGATTTTAGGAATTTTGAAAATTTAGGCATTCGGACAATTCGCGACACTTGAACATCTTCGGAATTTCGAAAATTAGGAAATTTAAGGAATTTTCGAAATTTGGAAATTTGGAAATTTGGGAAAATCACGAAACTTGAACATCTTCGGAAATTCGAAAATTTGGGGATTTAGAAATTTGGAAATGTAGGCGTTTGCAAAATTTTTAGAGATACATTAGGACCAGAAAGTCTATTATTCAGGTGCGAAGTCATCCACTTCCACACTTCTGGGGAACGTGGAGAAAGGGGTGTCAGAAAATCTGAAACGTCATCTTAAATGGTCGAGTGAGGGTTCATTTGAAAGTGCTTCCGAGATGAAAATAACGCGCCGTCGTCGAGGTGTCTACGATTTTTTTTTTTTACAGAGTTATGATTACTTGAACATTTCTATCGAGATTTTGCGATAGCAAAGGCCCACGGCGACAACAGAAAGAAGATAAGGCTCCTTGTGGGCACGTGCATACTTCCGTATGTGGTACATGGTACTGTACTAGAAGTGTTCAAATAATAACTCTGTAAAGAAAAATCGTAGACACTTCGGCGACGGTGAGTTATTTTTGTCTTGGAAAGCTCTTTCGAATGAAGCCTAGCACGACCCTACATGTGATTTAAATCTTGGAAATGTGCAAATTTGAGGATTAAAGAATTGCAGAATTGAAAAATTGAAGCATTGTAGAATTTGAAATTTGTACATCGCAATGTAGAGTGTGGGAAACCTGAAATTTATCCATCTTTAGATTTGGTAATTTCAAAGTACAGAAAGGAACTTCGAAAATTTGAAAAATGGAGACCTTGGAGATTGAAAATTTGAAAACTTGGATAATATCCCACTACTTATTATGGGCAGTGTTATGCACAGAAATAATTTATTCATATGTATCGCCACAGATAAGATTATTAAATTAAAGTTTATGATTTAACTCCTTAAGTAAAATAGACCAAATAAAATTTTCTATTAAATTAACTTTCTATAAAGTTCCTTTAAATTATGATTAAATTTTTTTAACTTTCTATAAAGTTTCTTATTAAATATAAAGCCCCTTAGTATTTGCAGAAAAAATGTTTTTTATACTTAAAAATTTTCTAAAACTACAATCAATTAAAAATTGGTTAAAGTTTCGTATTAAACTACAATGTTATTAAATTGAGATTAATGTAAGATTAAATAATCTTATCGAATCAAGAAACTAACATCATTTCTCAAAAGAACGATTCATTTTCAATCCACAGTTCCTTTGACATCTTTCATCCTTGCAAGTAATATTAAAAAGATTGTCCCTTAACACTAGATTTACGGGACCCGTCAAAATGACGGATCTTAGGTTTCTTACTTTCAATTGCAAAAATTATTAAAAAGCTTATGTCGCAATGAATGTTAACGATCATCGAGATAAAGAATCTTTCTATAAACTGGTATACAGGGTGTGTCGTAATAAGTGTAAAACACGTCAAGGGGTTGTAGGGGAGGTGATTCTAAGTAATTTTTTCCTTTGCAAAAATCGGGTCTAGGCTGTCGTTTTCGAGTTATTAAGGAAAAACACCGACCAATCAGAGCGCGCGAATGCCGCACGCTCAGCCGCGAGAGCAAAGCCCCGAACATACGGCCGATCGCGGACGTGAACAAACAAGTTAGTATCGTGCTATGTTACGTCAAAGTTAAATCACACATAATAATGTTCAGTTATTCATTTTACTGAATAAGGGATAAGACAATTTTATGTGCGATTTGGGAGTTTGGGGAATTGGGAATTCGGGGAATTGGGAATTTGGGGAATTGGGAATTTGGGAAATTGGGAATTTTGGGAATTGGGAATTTGGGGAATTGAGCATTTGGGGAATTGGGAATTTGGGGAATTGGGAATTTGGGGAATTGGGAATTTGGAGATTTGGGAAATTGGGGAATTGGGAATTTGGGGAATTGAGAATTTGGGGAATTGGAAATTTGGGGAATTGGAAATTTGGGGAATTGGGAATTTGAGGAATTGGGAATTTGGGGAATTGGGAATTTGGGGAATTGGGAATTTGAGGAATTGTAAATTTGGGGAATTGAGAATTTGGGGAATTGGGAATTTGGGGAATTGGGGAATTGGGGAATTGGGGAATTGGGGAATTGGGGAATTGGGGAATTGGAGAATTGGGAAATCGGAAATTTGGGAATAATAATGTTCAGTTATTCATTTTTACTGAATAAGGGGTAAGACAATTTTATGTGTGATTTAACTTTGACGTAACATAGCACGGTACTAACTTGTTTGATCGCATCCGCGATCGGCCGTATGTTCGAAGCTTCGGAGTTTTTCCTTAATATCTCGAAAACGAAAGCCTAGACCCCATTTTTGCAAAGGAAAAATTTACATAGAATATTCTTCCCTACAACCCCTTTGCGGCTCTTACACTTATTACGAGACACCCTGTATTTATTATTCACTGTTTACTTCTATTCATAATTCATTTTCAATTTAGACTTCAGTGGTCATTGAACTTCAATAAATTTAGTGTTAAATTTCAGCGTCAAAGACGATTTCGAACAAATATGCACGAATTTAAAATTATGCAATCCCGTTATGGTAATTTCCGCGCATTCGATGCACCCTGTAAGGATAGGGCAATAACTTTGTCAACTTACAGCGATAAAGGAAAAATGTTTTATTAAAAAAAAAGCATGAACAGTAAGGAAGGGTGACATAATGCGGTACAGATACCTTTAGTGCGGGCGAAGACCCAATAGAAACTTGAAGGTCAACTGCATGTTTTTTAAATAGAATGTTCTCTATGTTATCTTCCAGCATAATAGCTGTACCCACTCGACTTCCGCAAGCTATCGTTAAAGGTCATTTAAGGTCAAATGTGGTGATAAAATAAACATTCTTATATTTAGAATATTTCACCGGCGGCATTGTTGTACTCCGTCACATTGTCTCGTTTGTTTTATCATCGCATTCCTTGGATACTCGCGAACAAATTGTTCGGTAATTTTCATAACAATAAGACTTTAGAACGTTTAGAATAATAGTACGTTGTCATAACGCTCAATTATTTAAACAAATTATTTAACTACGTAATAAGTTATGGAGACATATTTACGTGAAAAACTTTATTTACGTACTTATTTTATTATTTTGAGATATCCAAATTGTGCCAATATTTTCTTTGGCACTACAAAACATAAAAATTCAAAAAATCTAATGTTTCGATATTTTTACAAAATATTAACATTCTTTAAATTTTTCAATATTTTTATCAGAATTTCAAGTTTTCAGACAATAAATAATCCGAAACTCAAAAATTGTGAAATCCCTAACTCTCCAAATTTCGAATTGCCAAACTGTCAGAAAATCGATTTTACGGATCTCTGCATTACCAATTTCCAAAGATCTTAATTTTCAATCTCCATATGTTCAAAAATTATCTAATCTTTATAGGATCAACCTTTCAAATATACGAAGTCTGAAATCTCTAAATTCGCCAACACACAAATCCCAAATTCAAATATTCCTGTATTAACAAATTCCCCAATTAAATGATTTACGTATTCAAAAATTCGCAAATTCCTCAATTCCATGATTTCCATATTAAAAAATTCCCTAATTTAATGAATTACATATTCAAAAATTCCCGAATTCAATGAATTACATATTCAAAAATTCCCAAATGCCCTAATTCAATGAATAACATATTCAAAAATTCCCAAATGCCCTAATTCAATGAATTACATATTCAAAAATTCCCAAATTCCCTAATTCAATGAATTACATATTCAAAAATTCCCAAATTTCCTAATTAAATGATTACCATATTAAAAAATTCCTAGATTTCATATCTGAAAATTTTGTGAATTCCTAAACTTCTTATTTCCAAATTTCCACATTTCCAAAAGCATTTTTTTTATCATGCCTGCTATGCACCTAATCGATTCAGCATAAAAATTCAAGTTAGGTAAGCCAATGGCTAAAGCGAAACGTAAAAGAAAATATGTACGTTCGTCTGCTGCATTTTAATCGGGCAGCTGCAAATTAAATAACGCCAAACTACGCACAACTATTATGATAAACAACAAAGTATCAAAGTATCATCTCTGCGCAACTTACCGCGGTAGCGGGTGGCTGCAATAGAGAACGAAAAATTTATTAATTACTAATTAATTACTCTTAATCGTCACACGTAGTATTCGAATGTGACGAAGTATACATGTAACTATACAGCAAACTGCTTTAATTAACTTTTAAACAGTTTTACCACATTTGTCGGCACTTTAATTATTTTATTCACTCGCTTAAACACAAATTTATTAAACGATATTTGCATTAAATACAGATATATTATTATTACTTATGTAATACTCTCTCAAAATATGTGTATATATTTAATTTTATGTCGAATATACATTTATTTAAAAAAAAAATAATTACTGACCGAAAATTAATATTTTAATTAACACGATACAAAAATAAACTATCTTTAACACGAGACTTCATGTTCTCAATGTATACAGTGTTTCATTTAAAGTGCTCCCATCAAATGTTTCTGAAATTATTAATCGTATCAAAAATTTTTTGAAGGAAAGTTGAATGATTTCGTGGAAGACATAATACCAAATGTAATGTCTTTAAGGATATATGGTAAACTTCATTTTTTTAGTCGAAAGCATATAAGCCGATTACATACTTTGAAAGTGGGGCTGGTCTATCATTTGTTATTGCGAGATATTTAAAAGTTTGCGTTTCAATAAATTTAAAAAGATTACTACCCACTGATATACAGCTTTTTGTATTTTATGGTGTCAGATAATGTATAGTTACTATCCAATAGTATTTAAAGTGTTCAGTCGAAAGAATACAGGTTATATCGCATCATCAATGGACATATGTCACTTTAAATACAGGGTGTCCCACAATTATGGTACGAGCCGGAAAAGGGTGGTAAGTGGGGCTATTCTGAACAACTTTTTCCTTTGCAAAAATGTCGGATGAGGCTTCATTTTTAAATTATTAAGAAAAAACACTGACCAATCGGAACGCGAGGATCGCGCGCGCTCAGAGGCAGAAGTGTAGGCCCGAGTTATAATTGGCCATGATCGCGATCGAACATACAGCGCGCGCGATCCTCGCGTTCTGATTGGTCGGTGTTTTTCCTTAATAATTTAAAAATGAAGCCTCGTCCAATATTTTTGCAAAGGAAAAAGTTGTTCAGAATAGCCCCACATACCACCTCTTTCCGGCTCGTACCATAATTGTGGGAAACACTGTATTAATGAATTACTGAAATCGTTTATTTAACGGATAATACTTCAGTTGTTTATTCTTTTTCTCAATTTTTTTCGATCCTATTGACCCGAATTTTCTTCATATTCAGATTCCGACTCTACTTCTTCTCATCATTCTACGCAAAAAAATTGTTATTGAAGAAAGAACAAACACTGAAAATAAGACGGTCAAATGTGTCCTCCAAGCAACTGGAACCTGCAATATGTAATTTTATGGCATAAGAAGGAAGAAAAACATCTCGCACGAAGTTTCAACCCCTTATTCAAGTGAGGGGATCAAAATTTCAGTTTTTGTCATATTCTCCTTATTTAATGACATACAAAAATTTGACCGACTCTTTCAATCTTACGAATTGAATTGTGACGTCAATCCCTTTTTTAACTTTATTATGTTTCGAAGAGGATCAAAACGTATGGTTGTTTAGAACGAATATTGTACAATGTTCAATTCAAGAAGGCTGTTTTTAAAGTAACTGCTTTGGATAAAAATTGCTTACCTATTTGGGTTGGTTCTTGGTCGAAGTGGTGCACCTGATTTTAATTTTGCGTTAGGATACTGAGAGAGGTATGTCATCATTGACATTTCGTCGATATTGGGATCCACGATCTCCTCTGGTTTAATAAGCTATAAAATAACAAAAACATCACATTCTTTTTAATTTATATAGTTTGGTCACTTGACATCAATAAACTTGAATATTATATATGTTATGTTCCTAAGTAGTTTTAATTAACTTGCGAAACTTTTAATTAAGCTTTAACTTAATTAAACTAAGCTTTCTTATGCCTCTTCGCGTTTGTAACTGATTTTGAATGTACCGTTTTGTTATATTATAAATGGTCATATATCCAATTATATAAAATATAATCACATATGATACATATAATATAAACAGTTATACATGTATTTCATTCAATATAATCACTTGTATATGATATGAAATAAAATCTTCCATTATATTATATTACAATACATGTGATGTTATGTAATACAGCATTCTGCTATAACATTCTGATTAGCTCAAACATTGCATCAATCATTTCCTTGTTACTATACAAGTCCACACAAATTTCAAGAAAAGTATCTCAACAAATTTTGTAATTTAAAATAAGAAACAGAAGGAGGGTGTTAAAAAATGCCCATTTTTTGGCATCGCCTGGAAATGAAAAACTCATGCAGGATCTTTTAGAGTGTCCCCCAATGAACATAAAATGTCCTTATCACTTTCCCGAGAAACGATGGGAAAGTTGTCAAAAATACGTTCAAAGTATGAATGTAATTATAACGAAATTTACGTATATTTTACATCTTGCCTTTTTCTTCGGATATCGAACCGCTTTCGAAATAAGTAGTAAGGAACACAGCAGGCAGATTAATTGAAGCTTGAAATCGAGCAAATGCAAAGTACCATAAATCATGGCTACATGGGAACAGCATCCAACAACGCGTGTTCCGACTTTGCATCCACATGAGTGTCCGCGTATGGCTTACAGTGCGGTTTTACTTTTATATACTCTCAACATATTTTTAACAACTTTCCCATCGTTTCTGGGGAAAGTGATAAGGACATTTCCCTTGGGGGACACTCTAAAACAGTGTTTCCCAACGTGGGGCAATTTGATTATATGGGGGAGCAATTCGAAAATGGACTCGACACGAGTTTAACCCTTTCGCTCCAGGCCATTTAAACGCAACGCTAGATTTCGGTGCCAAATTTAACGAAAAAAGTAAATTCTTAAATAATTGCGATAAATAATTATTAGGTATAATTTCGCTTGACGAGACCAATATATCAACTGGACGTTTTAAAATCTCGCTAAACAACGCAGTTGTTCGCACCTGAATGGCCCATCGCAACTTCTGTAGTGTTTCAATTCAATTTCTTAATATTAAAAATTATGTATGTTACATAGAGGGGCATAAGAATTCCAGAAAGACTAAGGTGGGGCATGGCACAAAAAAGGTTGGGAAACACTGTTCTAAAAGATCCTGCATGAGTTTTTCATTTCCAGGCGATGCCAAAAATGGACATTTTTTAACACCCTCCTTTTCACTCGATCATTAACACTTTGAGTGCCATGTCACACACATATGGGTGCAGTTTTCAAATTTCTGTGCAGTTTTAATAGCTATATTATTCCAAATTTGTTCACTTTTCTAACTAACAGTACTCGCATTGGGTACTTGTAATTATGGAAAATAAATATAACAAAGTACTGTGAAAATATTTGGTTAGATTTGTTAAAAATGAAAATACTACCTAATGCAATTTTCATTTATTTCCATGTGGCAGTCAACGTGTTAATTACCGGGACTAGTTTTATTGGTGAGACATTTACCTGACATGGTAATAGATAATATTAAATGATTAGATTAATAGATAATATAGAAGAAATATAGAAACCTGTGGTATATTAAGCCAGTCATCGGCAAGACCCATCGCCTCAGAAGCATTTTGTACAGCGTCGTTCGGGCTCCAATCTTGCCAGTCTGGGCAGAGCCCCGGGGCAACAGCATCCACCAGGGCACCGACTGCGCGTCCATCGTTCCAATCGGTAGTGAAATTATTGATCTGCAAATCCGGCAATTTTGTCTGGATCCATTTCATTAATCTTTGTTTCGGTGATGCGCGTTTATCGGGTCCGGTGCTTTCTTCGCCGTCCCACATGGGCATGGAGATGGAATAGTGAAGAATTAAAGTCCATATTAATCCAAGGATCAGTTTCAATTTGCAGTCTACAATGTCCGATGAATCTGTAAAATAACAAGTAGTTTGTAAAATAAATATGAATGGATAACAGGTTTTCCTACTGAATGCATGTATTCTGATTTATTTATTTATTTATTTATTTCTCTGTCGTTATTCGTTAACATTATTACGGTTATTTATAAATATATTTATTAATTTTCTAATTCGCATGCCTCATTTATATATTTATTTTTACAATAAGTCGATATTTAATAACACGAAGTAGAATATTATTATTTAGTATTATTTTAAAATAATTTATTCGAATTAAACTCAGAATAAAATTATATTACTTACATTATTTAACTTGTATCATTAAAAAAAATAATATAGTATTTAAGATAATTCATTATTTTAAACGATTAGTTGTTAATTTATTTCTGGAATACTGTTGGTAATTTGGAACTACAAAATATCTCAAAATCCACCAATATTATCTAATTTGCAACGCTACGAATAAAAGGACTGAATAATTCGTCAACAAATAAATAGTAATTTTATCACTTTCGACTGAATCAGCAGCGGAGTATATAATCGATATAAGATCATAAGATCATAATCGAGTATATAATCGAGTATATAATACGACATAATCAAACCTTGGAGGAAATCAATTAATTTACCCATCTGCATATTAATTCTATAATTTCGTATCAGTATTGCGAACACGCGACTACAGAACGTAGCACGAAATTAAAAATTTCAGTTATTAAATAGATAAATTTCATTATTAAATAGATAAATAAAGTCTTAAATGTATACTGACATCATTAAATAGACAAATAAAGCATTTAATACATGCACATATTATCAAATAAACAATAAGGTATTTAAAATAATTCATTACTTCAAACGATTATTTCTTAATGTATTTCGAATAAAATGTACCCAGTTGTGACCTGCGATACTATTGATAATTTTAAATACCGAGCTATCTAAAAATCTATTAATATTATCTAATCTGTAACGCTGGGAATAATAAAGTTGAGATAGTCCATCAACCAATGACATTTATGAACGAATAGTAACTTCAATACTTTCGACTGAATCAGCAGAAAAGTAATATGTATTGTATAGTTTCGTGTCAGTTTTGCGAATACAAAATGTAGCACAAAATTTTAAATTTCAGTGTCATGCTGCAAACTCGAAATACCGACGATCAATATAATTTGGTATATTTCATAGCAAACCGACGCTTTTGTTTCGCGGATAACTAACGTCGAAAGAGAAGAGCGAATGCAGTGTTTCGAGTGTGAAATGTGAGTACACTGCGAATGTGCTGATTATGACACCGGAAATTACACCCGCGACTACTGCAATTGAATTTTAAGACTTAGTATTAACATTTACCTAAGATGATTGTCCCTTTGCTGTGACTTTTGTGTCGAATAAAATCATAGGACAAAATAATTTTATTATCTACTTGTATTCTTATCTTGATATAGTAAAGATAAATTTAAACACCATCGTGAATGAACTTCACCGTAACAGAATCTTATTTTATGTCATTTTTCAATTGAACGTAAATTTCAGACATTTTTGTTTTTCATTCTTACCGAAAATTTGGAACACAAAGATTTATTAGTTTCCCTATATTATGCGGTTTTAGCCCTATTGTTACAATTTTGTATTTATCTTAACACGTTGACTGCCACATGAGAGTAATTGAAAATTGTATTAGGTGGTATTTTTTTTTTTAACCCATTTTACCAAATATTTTCACGATACTTTGTTGTCCTTATTTTTCATAGTACCAAGTAACTGATGCGAGTATTTTCAGTTAGAATGTTGAACAAATTTTTGATAATATAGCTGTTAAATCTGTGTAGAGATTTGAGCGTCGTCCATATATGGGTGACATGGTAGTCAAAGTGTTAAACAACCTATTATTGCAGGTATACTATTTTCTCTATTAACGTGAAACGAAACTATGAAATTCTAAATAGCAATAGCTTCGTTCATTCATTGCATTCGTTGTATTCTTTATGTTAAATAAGTTTATGGTCAAATAATGTATTTGGCAGCGATAGATAGTTTCCTTGATGTTTTCTCATATATGTTATATCTTTGATTAATTGATTCTATGTTCCCTTTACATTTCATCTATCTTGGTCTATGGCGTCTAACAAACTGTCAATCTTATACTGTTCAATAAACATTTGTATTATTCTGTTCAGTATATGCTTATATTATTCTGTTAATTATACTCAAAAGAAATAAGTACATGCTATATGTTGCATAAAATTTTAATGTAACGACTGTACTATCAGGACAAGAGGCACCGTAGTGTAATAATACGGCCCTGTGTTCTCCAAGCAACGAACCATTTAATTGGCCAACTTTAATTGTTGACAACACGGTAAACAATGGTCCGAGCCAAAATCAGAGCAGGAACTCCAAATTGCACCCTCTTTCACTTTCTCAAGTATTTATTAACACTATTTCTACCAAGAGGTGTCAAAAGACACCATTCAAATTTTAACATAAAATTATTCTCTATGTTGAATCATTTCTCCATAATTAATTTTTTGACTTTCATACAATAGTTGTTACATTAATTCAGCGATATCATTTTCCTCTTCCTCATCTTAGATCTAAAAATGTGCATACGGTATACTTATTTCTACCGTGAAGTGTCTTTTGAAACCATAAGGATTTCACGACAGCGTCTAATTTTGAACCATTCTGCATATAAATATCAACAGCATTTTGCTGCATCATATCAACTTTAAAATACCGGAGTTGCGACATATAATCGTGGACAAAATTAAGTGGACAGGTATCATAAATAACGAAAGGTAAATTTAATTAACTAATAATGCCTATAAACCAAAACTTTATTGCACAATTATATACATTAAATAAATGTTTTTTCAAGTTTACAAAAATATGTCACGTTATAAATTTAAAATTTATTTACAACATTGTAATAAAACAAAACATTTTTTACATTTCTGCAATGTCCACTTAATTTTGTCCATGAGTGTAACTTTAATATTCGCTTATTTCCAATGTTGTATTTCAGTGTGCACCGCTGCACTGATTGTATATTCTGTGAATTGATGAATTAAGCTAGAATTTACAACCTAATTAAATAATCTCCAATAAATATACATGAATGGGTCAATAAATATATTCCTCATATTATCTACATTTAACTGATAATTTGAAATTCCCCAACCAGTTTTGGCAATTATATGTATTCAAACGAAAAGGCGTCAAAAGACAATATGAGTTCCTTTGGTCGAAATAGATACACATTAAATCGTGGTAGAAATAGTGTTAAAGCTTATTATACATTCTGTATATACAGATGGTTTTTAGTAACTACAAAAAGTCGTATCTTTTAAACAGTTGTAAAAAGAATAAAAAAATATGAAAAATGTAAAATACAAAAACTGTCACTGTCTCAAATAATATTTATACTCGTATAAAAAATTAGAACTATCTCAAATAACATTTATATTCATAGGGAAATCATCACAATTTATATTCACATAAAAATTATCTGTTCCATTCTTTGTCATAATTTTGTGTACGCCTTAAACAATCTAATAGTATAAATATATCATAATTTTGTCCGTTCGAAAGTTCAATCGAATTGTTTTGATGTAAAAACGGGCGAACACGATCGTATTAAACTGAAATGCGTTAGATTGAACTATATTAAATTTAAATGCGTTAATTTGAATCGTGTCGAACTGAACTGTAGGAAAGTAAGTCGCGTCGAATTAAATTACGTTGCACTAAAATGCATGAAATTGATTCGGCGAGCAGGCATTCTTATTATTATAGCATTCGTTCGCGTCGAATAAATCGAAACTCTGACAGTTCGATATCGATTTATTGGCATAAACAACAATCTTATCAGTTACTCCAATAACCTGTTTAAAGTTGCCTTTTTTGAAATAATAGAAGTTAGTTTGCTTCGAATCCAGTATCTCTAAACTGCATTGAAGCAAAATGTGTTTAACATATAATCACGGAAGCTGTTCGGGATATTCAAAATGTGTCTTTTCCGCAACTTTTCGAAGATTCTAGAATCCTGGCTGTATATAAATGCAATGTATGTAAACAAGAAGCAATAGCAGTTTAGTTTAAAAATAATTTACAAATTCTCCAGCTCAAATTATGACATTTTAACATCTTCACAAAATCCCTCGTACACGAGCCTCGTAATTATTTTACAGAAGCGCGTACTTCGATTTTGCAAAATTACTTTTTTCTACTTCCCCATATTCGCAATAGGTTATGCAACATCGGCGTTTCTAGGATAATGCACCCTCCTTGTAAAAAATGTTATTTACTGACAATTTACGTCTCCATTATTGCATTGCCTTTGTTTCGCCGTTGTAAACCCAAGTATTGTAATTAAAATAAGTTGATATCTTGTAACGAATCAACGGTAGAATTGGTTTCAATGAAATTATGTTAACTCAAGAACACCAATGGGCATGAGCGCGGGCACCTGTGTATCTGCGGACACCGATGGGTAACAGACACTCTATTCATTTCACTATTATCAAAAACAAAGGGGCAAATTTAACCCTTTGCGGTTCTATGTCGAGTGTGGCTCGACATGGTGTTTCTCTTTGATTGTGGAAATAATTCGGATAAATGGGTTGCAGATTCGTAATCAGCACGAAAAACACTATAATAGTCGCATAGTGGCATTTAAAACTTTTTTTGGCTGTTGGACAGTGTTATTAGAATAAATTGTTAAAGTTAAAATGCGTGCATCATATCTTTAAGGAAAATTATTAGGTCGTTCGGAAAGTCATTTCGTTTATTTTTTTTTAAGAAAATGAGAGTCGATTTTCGGGGGATACTTGTTTTCTTGCTTGAACAGCATTTTTAAGAGAGTGAAGAATTCCGAAAATGCTGCTTTTCACTTTCCATATCCGATACGGTAACAACCATAAATTATTCGGACTTATTCACAAGCAAGACTGATTTTTCTCCAATTCTCAGATTTCCAAATTCTGAAAAATCCGAATTCTCAGATTTCCAATTTCGGAAAATTCCAAATTCCCAGATTTCCAAATTCTGCAAAATGCGAATTCTTAGATTTCCAAATTCGGAAAATTTCGAATTTTCAGCTTTTCAAATTGTGAAAAATCCGAATTCTCTGATTTCCAAATTCTGAAAATTCCGAATTCTCTGATTTCCAAATTCTGAAAATGCTGAATTCTCAGATTTCCAATTTCGGAAAATTCCGAATTCTCAGATATCCAAATTTTGCAAAATTCGAATTCTCAGATTTCCAAATTCTGAAAAAACCGAAGTCTTAGGTTTCCAAATTCTGAAAGTTTAAAATTCCCAGATTTCCAAATTCCAAGAATTTCTCACAAGCAAGACTGTTGGGGAAAAACGAAATGACTTTCCGAACAACCCAATATAATTTAATCGTCAAACACTTCATTCCAATGTGCTCGTGTAAAGAACAGCATTATCCGTCACACATTGCAGTGCCGTATCATTTACGCGTAATTCGCGTTGAACTCTGCCGTACAGAGAAATAGACCCGTGCCAAATTCAGCCGTGCCTAAGAGGTTAATCTACGGTCAACGGCAGACTTTCTATATAGTAATATAATGTCAAAATTAATGCCCCTTATATAAAACAACAAGTGCGGGAACAGTACTGTGTCCGAATATTAATGTAATTACGCAGAACTGAACGTATTGCATTAATATGTCTTCACTCTCCTTATTTTTGGAACCGTGAACTTTTAATTTACATACACGATCGCACGAATCCTGAAGAAAGAAAGGGAAAGCAGATAGAGGTATCAGGTGAAGGTCAAATTTGCTCAGGTATGAAGCGAGACGTCATCTTCGGTTTCGGTTTGCATACCATTCTCATTATTCCCCTGATAAGATAACTTTCTTTTAAGAAAACACATTTATGCTTACTGATTTGTTACGATATCAGAGAAATGATTCTTTTATTCCGTTCATGGAATGAGCTGTTATATAAAACAATTGTTGAGTTTCAATAGAATGTGCATGTCGCGAGTTTGAATTTACCATCTTCTGTAACTGCGCTAAGGGACTGCACATAAACATGCTACATAGACGCGTTTTATAGCCAATATTTATTTCTTGTATTGAATTCGTCGTAAAAACAAATTTTTACTCTCATTTGAACTAAGATATTTACTAGTTTTATTTTATTTATTAACTTTATTCTGATGAAATGATATTGATATGATTTGAATTCGTCGTAAAAAGAAATTTTTTCTCTCATTTGAACTAAGATATTTATTAGTTTTATTTTATTTATTAACTTTATTATGATGAAATAATATTGATATGATTTGAATTCGTCGTAAAAAGAAATTTTTTCTCTCATTTGAGCCGAGATATTTATTAGTTTTATTTTATTTATTAACTTTATTCTGATGAAATAATATTGATATGATTTGAATTCGTCGTAAAAACAAATTTTTTCTCTCATTTGAACTAAGATATTTATTAGTTTTATTTTATTTATTAACTTTATTATGATGAAATAATATTGATATGATTTGAATTCGTCGTAAAAAGAAATTTTTTCTCTCATTTGAGCCGAGATATTTATTAGTTTTATTTTATTTATTAACTTTATTCTGATGAAATAATATTGATATGATTTGAATTCGTCGTAAAAAGAAATTTTTTCTCTCATTTGAGCCGAGATATTTATTACTTTTATTTTATTTATTAACTTTATTATGATGAAATGATATTGATATGATTTGATATGTGACCCCCCCCCCCCTAGATACCCAAAATTGAATTTGGAAGTGTGAGAATTTTTATTACAAATTTTGTTTAACATGCTTAGGTTTTTATACGAGCCTTTCATCTATATTATTAAGAATTTTTCCACTCACATAAGTGAAAATACTTGTATTAACTACTCGGAACTACGAATAATAAATGCAATAAAGTACTGTAAAAATACTTGGTAAGATTTGTGGAAAATAAAAATACTGCAGGTAAAATTGTCAACGATTCAATATGGCAGTGAACGTGACGCACTTTTTTAACACTAGGTTTACGGAACCTGTAAAAATGACGGATCTTAGATTTTTTATTTTCAATTACGATAATTACTCAAAAACTTATTGCAAAAGGTATATTAACCTTCATCGAGACGAAGAATCTTTCTATAAACTGGTTTATGTATTATTCATTGTTTACTTGTTTTTATAGTTTATTTTCAATGTAGACATAAGTGCTCATTGATCGTCCGTAAATCTAGTGTTAAATCTCTCGGCAAATTGTTCATTTCTTATGAAAATATTTTGCAAGATTTCTTAAAGTAATAACATCACCTAATCGTACTTCCACTACTTCAATATGGCAATCGATGTGTGTCACTTTGATAAATAATGGAGATCTCAGCAAATTGATTATTCCTTGTAAAAATATTTGACGGGGGTCGTAAAAAATGAGAATCTAGCAAAATTTTGAACAGCTTCAGTATGTCAGTGAACGTGTAAACTCGAATGCCCATGACGTGTTTCCCTCGACCGTATTCCAGCGCATGTTTAGACGATGACGTCAGTGACGGCTAACCGATTGCGTCATGACACTGAACGCGCCATACACAACGGATGACCTCCAAAGCATCTCTGATTCTACTCCTAACTTCTTTTTCTACATGGTCTCCTTCCAATACACCTTTCCTGTATACCAGCCGCTTACGATTCGGACGAACCGTGTAACCGATGCACGGTATACCTTTTACTAAAAAATCTACTGTCGAGTTTGTTGCAAATAGCGGAGCAGCAATGACGAGAAGCGACACCGACCAAGATGACTTAATTCAGGATTTGTCACTTTCTTATTTATTTTTATACCTTGCTCCTAACCTCCACAGGAACGAATTTTTAATTTCTGTTGCAACAAAGAAAATTAATTATATTTTAACCAGTTGGCTATAGCGTCCCCTTTTAAGAGAGAGGGGGGAAAATTTTTGTTTCCATTTTATTTGTATAAGTTAGACAACATCAAAGCAAAAAATAATTTTGACTACTATAATGCAAGTGTTTGACGAGTTACACATTTTAGTTAGTATAACAACATTGCAAGTGATAAAAAAAGAATATGGGCAAAAATATATATTACATATATGGGTCATTCCACGCCGAATCGATCACTTTTTGACGTCACCATCTGCGATTTTGTTTTAATCAAAATATGTTATAGTCTACGTGAAAGTAGGGGGGGTTTAAGTCATCATTTTGCTCATTTCGAATTTGTTTAAAAATTACAAGCCTTCAAAATTTGCAGTTTTTGCCTATTTTTGTGAAAATAGGCACCACTTACGAATTTTTTTCTCAAAAACTACTCGTCCGATTGTGCTAAATTTTTTTTTTGTTTTGTTCATAAAGGATTGGGCTACTATAAAACATTTTTTCTAAATTGGACAATTTGTTGTATAATATGTAAAAATGTAAACAAATTCTTTTTTTACGTTTTTCAATAAAAATTATACCTGATTAGAATCTGAAAAAAAAATATTATATTCTCTGAAGCTTTTCTTTCAAAATGAGCCCTTCAGAATAATGGATGGTCGAAAATTAATGTCAGAATAAGCTGGAAAACGACGCGATGTACCACCGTTTCAGGTAAGCGAGTCGTGCAATCCGCGTTCACTGGTGGTACACGACTAAATGACCCTGATTTTACTTGGAAAAGTATATTAGTAACCATTCTTGGCCAATGACACATTTTTTAATCATAACTTTATTTATAAATATTAAATCCCACATTTATTATTCATGCTCTACAAAAAAAGACGTCATTGCTCAATGGAAACCGTGAGAAGATCGTGGTTTCCTTCCATCGGGAAGGGATAAGGATGGATCACATGTAATCAAAATTATCGAGAAGACCATTGTGTGGGTAGACTTAGAAATTGTAAGAAAACATAAAATGACAACTCTTTCATTACACTAAATACAGGTACATCAATATCATACGAGCAAATCTTACATAGTACTTCTTTATTTGTTAATAAATAAATCTTCTTGCAATGCGAGCTTATAACAATCGGAATGTTCAATATATTATTTTGTGTTACATAACTAAATGCCACATGGAACCAATGACACATTTTTTTTTATTCATCATCATCATTTTGAAATATAGTATTAGGTTGGTGCATATGAAATGTCGGATTTTTAAGTGACTATATAAAACTGCATATCTTGTTTCATAAGCCGTTTATTTAATTAAAATATGATTCATTTGCTTAAGTACACCTTTCCCAACGAGATTGTAATATACAGGGTGTCCCAAAAGTGTTGAAGGAGCCGGAAATGGGAGGTAGGTGGGGTCATTCTGAACAACTTTTTCATTTGCAAAAATGTCGTGTAGGACTTCATTTTTAAATTATTAACGAAAAACACCGACCAATCGGAACGCGAGAATTGCGCGCGCTCGGAGGCAGAAGTGTAGGCCCAAGTTACAATTGGCCGTGGTCGCGATCGAATCGCGAGGCGCGCAATTCTCGCGTTCCGATTGGTCGGTGTTTTTCGTTAATAATTTAAAAATGAAGTCCCACACGACATTTTTGCAAATGAAAAAGTTGTTCAGAATGACCCCACCTACCTCCCATTTCCGGCTCCTTCAACACTTTTAGGACACCCTGCATAAATTATTGTATTAAGGAAATTCTGATCTTTTAATAAACTCTGATATTGAATTTTTCAGACCCTCTTCATTTTCACATCGTATAGCCAGTGAAAACAGTCCTAAATGTTTAAAACAATGAAAGTTATTTGACGAGATATCTGATATATAACCTGGGTGTTGAAAAATTTCAAACTTCGACTCATTTAATTCAGGATCGTTTTGTGCGACGCATGCGGCCAAGCGTTGTCTCGGAGATGCCGATTAATGAGTGATGGGTATACAATTTTCAATTTTTTTTTTGCACTTTTAAAACCAGCCGCACATTTTGTTCGATTACAGCATTTTCCTCAAACGTATGGTTTATATTGCCGGTAGCTGTTGCAGCATTATTGCCAAATTTATACTCGTATAAAAAAATAACACGAATATCGGCTGAATTCGTGTCGATACAAAATACAAAACAAATAACAAAAGGAAACGCTTTTAAGAAAATCTTCTTTGTTGAAATGTGACTCTGACAATGGACAGTACAACTGTGAAAGAGGTTGTGCCAAAAACAAAAGCATAAGGGAAACATGGTGACAAAGGTTCGCATGTACAGAAAATCCGACATATCATATGCACCAACCTAATATTTAGTTATGTAACACAAAATAATATATTGAACATTCCGATTGTTTATAATTTTGCGTAAAAATAGGCAAAAACAGCAAATTTTGAAGGCTTGTAATTTTTAAACAAATTCGAAATCGGCAAAATGATGACTTAAACCCCCCCTAATTTCACATACACTATAACATATTTTGATTAAAACAAAATCGCAGATGATGACGTCAAAAAGTGATCGATTCGGCGTGGAATGACCCATAAGTCAAAAATTCAAATTCTCACAATTCAAAAACTAACAACTTGAAATTTTTAGAATAACCGAATAACGTACCGAAATATTATATCAAACAACTATTACTAATTTTTGTTTCAAACTTTAGCCATATCTGAGCCCTATACATATACCAGTTCCTAACCGGAACCGTGTAAATATTCTGCAGGTAACATAAGATCTTCATTGTTTTGTGGTGCGACGAATGTAATCTCCTTTGAAATAAGAACCTACTGTCTATGTAACGTTCTAGTTGCACTATAATTCATTTAGTTGTGCAATTCAATTATTTTTGTAAATATCTATACTATGTATGTAGTTGACATGGATGTCAATTTTTTTTATTTTAATGCTATCAAGTATTGGAACAAGTTAGTGCGATTTTTTCATCAGAGATAAATTGAAACCAAATTTCCCTAGTAATTTAAAAATAAAATTATTTTCTTACAGTAATTCAGAAATAAAATTATTTTCTATTAATAGTTTGATAACAGTAACGGTATCATTAAAAGACTTTGACTTTTACAGTATTTTTAAATTCTTAAAAATGGAAAAGTTAAAAATGATGAAGAAATTCCTACGTTTTTTTCCAAGTTTCAACATTTAACACTAGAACTACCAACCAGTCAAAATGACTGGTTTCGGGTTTAGCATTTTTTATTACAAAATTTTATTGCCATGCTTTTGTCAAAATGTCTGTCATGTTTTATTGAGCTAATGAATGGTTACATATGTTAGCTGATGCTGCAATATTTATTTATTTATTTTTCTACTTTATTTTCAGTTTTGAAGTAAGCGTGCATTTAATCCCGTTACTTCTAGTGTTAACAAATTTTTAAAATAAAAATTGTACAACCGCTCACAATTTCAGCTTTTAGATCCCCAAAACTACAAATACCCAAATACCTAAATTTTAAATTCACAAGTTATTACATTTTCAAACTTCCAAATTTTTTACTCTCCAGATTCTCGAATTTTCTAATTTCCAAAATTTTTAATTTACAAATTTATACAAATTTATAATACTTATAAATGTTTCAGTTCCTAAATTCCAAAACTCCTAGTTCACCACGTTTTCCAATTTTTTATCTCCAAAAATCAAAATTTTAAATTTCCACATCAAAAACTTTCTGAGTCTCTCAACTTTTAAATCTATCCTCAAATTCTCGAGTTTCTTACTTTGCAAAACGTTCAAATTCCAAAATACCCAAATCGCTTCAACGTATGTCCAAATACACTTTCAAGTGTCTAAAATCCAGATAAGCAAATGTACGAAGAGTGTTGAAAACGATAAGTGCTCCTACTATTTTAACCGTGTTGCGTAGAAATAAACGGCGGCCACTTTGTCATATAAAATAATGTTTTAAGAGGGTTCAGGTTACCCGAAATGTCAACCATAAATTCGCGCGAACTTTTTGCGACAACGAACGCCTCGGACGAGTTGTTACGTCAACGATTTTCCGCCTGTTATTTCGTCCCTCGCGCGGAGACAATGTCGCGCTAAAAATATTCTATCTCGAGTCACGTTCGTCTAAATTCGTTCAGCAAAATGCATTTACTTGAATATTCGGTGTTACTAGTATCTTAACATGTCGTCGGGTTTTCGTTTGGCACGGGAATCATTCGAATAATCGAGACGGCTGAATTCGTGATGACTCATCGGCCATGACGAAACGGATGCGTGATTAATGAAATCCGTAAATATAATAATCACGAGGGTGTTCATTACGTATGACGGATACCGAATGAATATAAATCATATGATTCCAAGTAACGCTACTTCTTAGAGAATGTTAAAGATCTATACAATTGTAGAACGCTTTCAGAAGTTGTTCTCTTTTACTCTCACATTTGCTAATTTGGGATAATTAAAATTTGTATACGTATATTGACAGAATTACGCATATTTAGTATAAAAATAATGTTTATTAATATTGTAGGGTGACAAGAAGTAAAGAAGAAATATTCTTGGTGACAAGAAGGAGTCTTTTTTAAAAACAAAAGATATTTAATATACAGGGTGTCCCATAATTACTGTAGGAGTCGGAAAGGGGTGGTAGGAGGGGCTATTCTGAACAACTTTTTCCTTTGCAAAAATATTGGATGGGCCTTCATTTTTAAATTATTAAGGAAAAACACTGACCAACCAGAGCGCGAGATTTTCGCGCGCTCGGAGGCAGAAGTGTAGGCATGATTGACCGTCGTCGCGAACAAACATATGGGAATCGCGATGATAACTCATCGGATCGGTTACCCAACGATAGATAAACGATAGGTAACGCCAGATGTCGGTATAGAATGTGAGTTTTTTCTTTTGTATCATCATAATTTACCGAATTTTCGAAATTTAATCTATGCGATTATTTCTTTCCGATAACGAACCACAATATCGTTATTACATTCGATTTATCCTGACTACGCGAATAAAATCTAATTGGTTTGTTTATTATTCATAAATGAAGAATAATTCAATAATTATTCCGATTTTTCTACTTAACCGGCTTTCACCTAATAGCCTTGTTCTACAATTAAATAAATCACAATTAAGAGTCAGAATTAATTCTTACTTAATCAAATTTAATTAAGAAATCAATTTTAACATGCGATACATCGATAAATTTACTTAATTATTGATTACAATTCGATCGATTAATTCCTTATGGTGTTTATGTCTCAAACCAGAACGAGTATGCAATCATCGAAACAAGAAACAATTAAATCGAATTACAACCGATATGCACTTATCGGTTTCGTTCCAGTCCAGATCCTGCAACCCTTTGAGTACAGTGTCTTGCAACGATTCCGTAACGGTATACAATGTTCGAAGATAATAACATTTGCTATTAAGGAGAAACCGGTGCTGGCGGTTCTTCAGAGAGATGAATGCTTATCTTATCAAAAAGACTCTACCGAATTCCACAAACGACATCCTAATCGAACAAAACTTGAGCGGTAAAATATTCTGTGTCGTTGTAACGATACAAATGTTATTGGGTAAGTGTAACCACTTCCCATGGAATGGGTGGATACTATGAACGGTGACTATCGTTCGGTGTAAAATGATGACTGGATACCAGGATCGGATGAGTATAGTTACAGTCATGGACAAAATTAAGTGGACATTGCAGAAATGTAAAAATTTTTTTGTTTTGTTACAATGTTTTAAATAAATTTTAAATTTAGAACGTGAAATGCTTTTGTAGACTTGAAAAAACATTTATTTATTGTATATAATTGTGCAATAAAGTTTTGATTTATAGCCATTGTTAGTTAAATTAAATTAACCTTTTGTTATTTATGATATCTGTCCACTTAATTTTGTCCACGACTGTATAACAGCCAGAGGTACCTTTTAAAAACGGACCGAACTAATTTGTACTCCCAATAGAAGTGTATAAATAAATGTCTAGTTAACACCGAAAGTAAAACACTATTTATAGTTTTTATGCACAGTAAATCAATTAGTTATTTTTTCCATTTAGTCTTAAACTTTTGTCCGCTACTGTATATTCTGAAATAGGGAGCATAGCATACAAGTTCTGTTTATATTTCGACAGGACTTGAATATCATGGATTTGGGGAATTTTTGAAGCTAGAAACTTATGAAGATGGGAATTTGGAAAAAATTCAGAATTTTACAATTTGGAGATTTGAAAATTGGGAAACTCGGGTATTGAAAAATTTGTTGAGTTGAAGATTTAAAAATTGAATAACTTGGAAATTTTTTGTAAAGGTAGAAATTTAGAAATTATAGAATTTGAAAATTTGGAAATATGAAAATTCCAAAATTTAGTAACACGACAATTTAGAAATCCGCAAAATCGAAAATTAGGAACATGAAAATTTTATAATTTAATAATTCAAAAGTTAGGGACTTTAGGAATTTAAAAATTGTAAAGTATACAAATTAAAAAATGATGAATTTTGGACATTAAAAATTGTAGAAATTAGACAATTAGAATATTTGAAATTTAGAAAATTAGTATCAGAAGAGTTAATAATTTAAGGATTTAGAAATTTGAGAATTCAAGGATCTGAATTTAGGTATCCAAAAATTAAAAGATTGTGAATTTAGGTACATGATCATTTCACAATTTGAAATTTCAAGAATTTTCAAATTTGGAAATTTGGAAACCTAAGGATATGAAACGTCTAAAATTTCTGGAGGTGAAAATGTACAAAATCAGGTGTACGAACATTTCAAAATTTAACAGTGTGTAAATTCCGAAATTACGAAATTAGAAATTTAAGGATTTGACAAGATTGTAATTTCTGGAAATAAAAATTTAGAAATGGTACATGGCGCAATTTCACTTCGGAAATTAGGAATTTCGGGAATGTGGAATTCCAAATTTTGAGAATTGTGGAAACTTGAGCTTTAAAAAGTTTATAATTTCCAGGGATTAAAATTTGGCAATTCATTAATCCAACAGCTTGAGAACTTGAACATTTAGAGATTTAAAAATACGAAATTATATAATTGAAAACATTTGAAAATTTGTAACTTTAAGAATTGGGAAATTAGATAATCTGGGAATTTGGAAATTTTTAATGTTGAAGACTTAAATTGTTTGGAATTTCTGAAGATGAAAATTTGCGAATTTCACAAGTTCGGAATGTTTGAAAAAAAATTGATCAATTTCTGAATTAAGGAAATTAAAAGCTTGAAAATTTCAAGTTTACATATTCAATCCCACAAAATCAAGTATGTACTAAAGAAGTCTGTATTATACCCGAATGCATGAGAACAATTTTTTCGACGATGTCCATGACGAAAGCTTCAATGTATTTATACCGGTGCTAGTTTCCATATTTGTAGGTAACCTAAAAACTGATATGTCATATATAGAATAACATGTATTCTTATTACGTGGCTGTTTCTTGAGAAACCATGATTATCAATAATTACAAACGTCCTTGATGTCGTTATTCAGATCACAATCCACCAGAATAAAGCTGAGAACGTTCTTCTGTCCACGGTAACAGTACTATTAAGACCAACTAAAACTCTTAACCGCGTTTTTTACTTCTACGAAGGAAAAACACTCGACAATATATGAAACATCGTATCTTTTACAAATGTAATACAATCATGGGATTTTACCAATCCTCTGATTGGTCGTTGCTTTTCGTTAATAATTTAAAAATGAAACCCCATACGACATTTTTGCAAATGAAAAAGTTGTTCAGAATGACCCCAGCTACCTCCCATTTCCGGTTTCTTCAACACTTTTGGGACACCCTGTATAATGCGTGGTGATATAGCACATGGCAATGTAACGCACAGGGAATTCCACACATAATGTATTTTACGCGTGCCGAATTTAACACTAGATTTACGGAACCCGTCAAAATGACGGATCTTAGATTTCTTATTTTCAATTACGAAAATTATTAAGAAGCTTATGTCAAGGTGTATGTTAAGCTTCGCCGAGATAAAGAATCGTTCTATAAACTGATATACAGTTCTGGACAATATTAAGTGGACATTGCAGAAATGTAAAAAATTTTTTGTTTTATTACAATGTTTTAAATAAATTTAAATTTAGAACGTGAAATGTTTTTGTAGACTTGAAAAAACATTTATTTAATATACAATTTATTTATTTAATGTATATAATTGTAGAATAAAGTTTTGATTTATAGGCATTATTAGTTGAATTAAATTAACCTTTTGTTATTTATGATACCTGTCCACTTAATTTTGTCCACGGCTGTAGGTATTATCTATCATTTCCTTATTTTTATAGTTCATCTTCAATTTAGACATAAGTGATCATTGAACGTCCGTAAATCTAGTGTTAACATGTGGTGAATCAAATACGTAACAACTGTAAAGCGTGGCCATATAACAGGTGGCTATGTAAAGAGTTGCTATAAAATGAGTAGCAAATCCGATAAGACGTGAATTTAACGCGTAGCAAATTCTACGCGTGATGAATTTATCGCGTGGCTATTTATCACAATAGCTATATGCCGCGAGGCCATGTAACATATAACGACTTATCGCGGGGTAAATGTGACGTGTAACAAATTTACCGCGTAGAAAATGTAATACATGGTGCCCACAATGCCTAGCTAATTTAATGCGTGGTGTCCACTATGCCTAGCTAATTTAATGCGCGGCCATGTAACACGAGGCCATGTAACATATAACGACTTATCGCGGAGTAAATGTAACGTATAACAAATTTATCGCGGAGAAAATGTAATGCATGGTGCCCCCAATGCCTAGCTAATTTAATGCGTGGTGTCCACTATGCCTAGCTAATTTAATGCATGGCCATGTAACGCGAGGACATGTAACATATAACGACTTATCGCGGAGTAAATGTAACGTGTAACAAATTTACCGCGTAGAAAATGTAATGCATGGTGCCCACAATGCCTAGCTAATTTAATGCGTGGTGTCCACTATGCCTAGCTAATTTAATGCGCGGCCATGTAACACGAGGCCATGTAACATATAACGACTTATCGCGGAGTAAATGTAACGTATAACAAATTTATCGCGGAGAAAATGTAATGCATGGTGCCCCCAATGCCTAGCTAATTTAATGCGTGGTGTCCACAATGCCTAGCTAATTTAATACGTGACCATGTAACGCGAGGCCATAAAGCATACGACAATTTTACGCGTGGAGAATGTAATACGCAGTGAATTTATCATGTGGAAAATTTAACATGTAGTGAATCTAGCTTGTTTAGTTTAACGCGTGAGGATGTAATGCGTGACAGTATAACGCATAGTAATTCAACATCTGACGATATAATGCATAGACGATATAACGTGTGCCAGTATGAGACGTTACAGAGTATCAAAACGCGTAACAGTACAAGGTATGGCGATATAATGGGGTGCGGTATAACACAGAGGAACATAACACATAACTGAAAATGTAACACGTACGTGTGGATATATGAAGATGTAACACACGACTACATGATACATATGTACAACACATGACTACACAGAATAATAAAAGAGTAAAATTGGTCAGATACTACATATGCAGGCAGACAGGAATTGTTCGCTTCAATAGAACAACAGGATTCTGTTTGAAACTGGTTTGAACGAAATAAAATTGAAAGATGGAAATAGAACATTCGCAAGAAAATGGGTCTTCACAGAAATAACAGGTTATTTCACCTTTCACCCAGGTCATGATGTACTGTGACCTTTTGCAATCATACTATGCAATTTCTGCAATATACATACAGTAGCGGACAAAAATTTAAGACGATGATTTGATTTGAAATATTATAGGAACTTTGTCCCTTTTTTTGTAATATCGCTACTGAGAAAAATATCATCATGAAATTTTTTGTATAAGTGTATAAATAAATGTCTAATTAGTTAACACCGAAAGTGGAACACTATTTATAGTTTTTATGAATAGTAAATCAATTATTTATTTTTTCCATTTAGTTTTAAACTTTTGTCTGCTACTGTACATGGCAGTGGAGATGGTTATATCAGAAACGCATTTTAAAATTTAATGGGATGCAAAAAATAATGCTATCTAAACGCCTGTAAAAGTTTATAGAGACAGCGAAAATAATTGCATTTAAAATCGCAATATTTGTTACTTATCGTATACGGCATTGAAAGGCATTTGCCATTTTACGTTACGTTGTAAGGTAAGAACGCTATTATAAATTTTCTTAAACGTAAAGTAAAAAATAAAAAAAGAAGGTGGAATATACTATGAGACACTTCGAACAAAATAGTGATGATTTTTATGATTGTGGTAAAATTTTATAAATAAAGTTTTTGAACTTGACAAATGCACTTTCTTTCTAAATTTTTTCCAATATTAAAACTAATAATCTTATTTTATATTTCTAGAGCAAATATTAACTTTTCTTCTATTTTATATTCTCAGAGGAAATATTTCTTTCTTTCTTATTCTACATTTCTACAATAAATATATATTTATATTTATATGTTTAAATAACAAAAAATATTTACTAAAATACATTATAAGCAATAGAAAATATATATTAATCAGTAAAATGTGTACTAATTAACAGAAACTAATTACTTTAAAACAACACGATAAGAATTATCAACATACTAACTCATTCATTGTTGTCTAAAAATAATTACTATCGGCCCTAATTTCTATTTACAATTCTCGCGAACGTTACATTTGTATTAAAATCGTGAGATAATGTTGTGAATACTTTGTTAGATAATTCTCGAGATAGTAGTGCACATCATGTTCTTCAATTTATCCACGAAATTTGATTACAAACTATTTATTATTTTACAGATTCATCAAACACCGTAAATTGTAAACTGAAACGGAGCCTTAGATTAGTATGGACACTAATTCTCCACTAATATATGTCGATGCCCGTGTGGGCGGCGAAGAAAGCAACAGATCCGACAAACGTGTATTACCGAAACAGAGATTAATGAGATAGACACAGATAAAACTTCCGGCTTTGCAGATCGACAATTTCACTATCCTGATAGATGCTACTTTCCCGGATCTTTGCCCGGACTGACCTAAGGAGTAAAACCACTCTAGGACTTTCAAAAAATCGATTTTTTTTTTGGCTTAAGGGGTTATATCTACTTGGAATCGGGAACACTTACGTGATTTTCAAGAATTATTTTTGCTATTTTAACAAATATTTTTAATCATTGTCAAAACACTATCAAAAAGTTCATATCTTAAGGTGTACATATCAATTTTTGTATGAAAAAATATTAAAAAACAAATGAAATATAACTCGTCACCAAGATCGTCAGTTTTAAATATTTATATAAATAAAATAATTATATATTACAACCGACTTTCGTCTTTATGGAAAAATCAGTGAACTGCCATTTTTACGAAACAAAAAATTAGATTACTTTCCGAACAAGCCAATAGTGTTATTACATGTATTATGCATATACAAGTTACCATATATGTAGCCATACATTCAAATAAATGATCACATACCCAAATAACATATCATTGTATCAAATAACATATATGTGGTAATTATCGGATAAGATGTTACCTTAACGATTATTTATCAAATAGTTTATCTGGATGATGCTCAAGCCAGATACTTAACCCAAATCTAATTTTAATTTGATCCGGGATAAGTTTGAATTACGTTCACTTTTTTCCAGATGAGGATGCAACGAACGGGGTGTTTCGCCCTCATCCACCTATTTGACTCATTATACATATTTGCTGTTAAAACCTTTCCAACATTACTCAGATTCGTGACCTCGATAACGTATTAAAAAATTAACAAACTTTACGATATTCTCTTATTTATGAATATTTTATTCGCTTTGAATTCGTGTTATAAAATTTAGCTGATTCTATCCAGATTGTAAATTGTCAGTTTTGTTCGCGTATAAAATGATTAAAATGACGTTTCTTGGCAATGAGGTTGTAACTCATGTGTTTAATATCAAGGCGAAAACGGAAGACTGTAAAATAAATAACTATAACGTCTTTTTTAAATAAATAACTATAATGTTTCTCGACGTAATTTTGCCTCAAAATTATATACGCTGTAACTTTCAACTGGTTGACATGTAAGTATTGAATTCTTGGCAACTTAATTTCTTGAAAAGTGCTATATTTTTTATGTTAACGCAATGTTTATTTAACCCCTCCACAGACTTTTTAATTTCAGTTACAACGAAAAAAATTAATTATATCTTAATTCATATTTGCTCAATAGAGAAAATGCAATATAAAAAATGAAGCTCACAATTCAGAATTTCAAAAAATAACTGCAAATAAAAACGTTTACTATTTTTACTAAACCAATTATATTTTGTTTGAAGACATTAATGAATACAAGATATTAGTGTTGCAAATACATTTTTAGATATAACAATTATTTTGGCTACCTAACAATCGCAATACTTCGCTGAAATTTGTGCAAGGAAAAACCAGTTGTTGCTCGAACTATCTTTTCGGACATATACATATACATACAAATACACGTGTACTTCCCTTATGGCAATTAGGATTTATTTTCTGGTTAGCAAATTTAGAAAAGATTGAAAATTTAGTTTCGTAACGGTTTCGAAAAAGAATATAATTTTATATTGATCATAAACTAACTGTTCACATATGTGGCAAAGGGCGTGAAGAGGTTAACCCTGTGCACTCGAAGATATTTTTATCGATAGCAGATAGTGACTATAAAATATTTTGGTTGCTAGGTTTAGTGAATTCTTTTGAAGTTATTATGTTTCCATTATTACTTGCCACTATCGGTTGCTTTATTATATGTGTATGTTACCGTGAAAGACCGAAATTGGAGAATGTCGACTTTCACCGGTGAATGTCAACATATACCAAATATGTCGGTGAAAGATCGAATATTTCATTACATTCTTGTACATTCGGACCGTCACCGGTGTATGTCGACAATCACATATACATATGCTCTGGTGGAGGTCCAAAAGAGAGGAGCCGACAAAGAGGCGACTGGCTCTCTTCCGCCAAATCCTCAGTTCTGCTGGGAGTCAGTCAGCTTTGTCAGTCTTATGCAAGCTTTGATGATGCGAGCAACGTTTTCTTCATTTTTTTGTTCCGATACCGTAATTTATACTGAATGGATACTACAGTAAATCGTGATCTTTTTCTTGAAAAATTAAAAAGATTAAGTTGAGTTAATTTTTTCTCATTTAGAATGTACTGTGTGTTTTAAATTCTTGGTCACTCCCCTCTGAAAGAGAGGCGAAAAAATTATGTCACCCTTGTGACGTTTTATAGCGACTGAATTACGGAGAAGAAAATATAAATCTCCGACATGTTCAACATTCACCACTAGTGCATGGTGAATGTCGACATTTACCGGTGTAAGTCCGAAATAAGGGTATTTAGCAAATATTTCGGACATACACCAAGCGACTATGTGAATGTTGACATTCACCGGTGAAAGTCGACATTCTCCAGATTTCGGTCTTTCACTGTAACATATACATCATACGTGCAACACTACAGATTTTATTAAAAATTACCCATTTTAAATTGCTGTATTGAACAAAGTGGTGAGTGTGAGTCACCATTCGAGCTCAAAGGGTTAATACTTGCGCTCGAGCGGCGCCTCTCACTCGCCATTTGATTTAATTCAACAATTTTAAATAAATATCTTTTAACTAAATTTATAGTATTATACACTAGGTGTTGAAACACAGTGAAACAGACAATATTGGCGATTAATAATAAAAAAATAATGATTTCCAAAAATTCATCAAATTTTTCAACTAGAAAATTTTACAGCTGCTGTTTGCAAACAATGAAAATGCTTTCGAGTGCAAAGGGTTAATACTTGCACTTAATCAAGGACTTCATTTTTGAACTCGACTGTAGGCAACCATCTCGAAACCGAGTGTTACATTAAAGGAGAACTGACCATTTTCGGGTAAGAAAATCGAAAGTCTGCTACTCTTGAACGATAACGTTCGACCACACGTTACATACACCATTAAAGGAACCATAAACTTTTTCTCCGTAGTCCTATCGCGTACAGATTACGCTGTCCAACAAATGTTACCTTTTTTCGACCTTCTAATATCGGTTCGGTGTTTATTATAGTGTTTCTTGTGCCCATTACGAATCCGCAATCCGTTTTTCTCCGTCACGTACAGGTTTTGAAAAAAAGCACATTTTCGAAATTGAAACCAATTTTGTGACGCAACTATAAAAGGTACTAAAATTCTATTTACATCCAAAACTTTCCGTAGACTTTCCTAAATACAACGGTATCCGCTTTTTATGGAATCTGAATATTTAACATGTTTAAACAATCATTGAACGCGGAGAGACACCGATTGTGTACACATTTTTTCAATTTCTCTTAAGAAGTAAAGGTTTATCTTAAAAGTTAAGTGGAAAACCGAACTATAGCACGCAATGGAGCAGATGTTCACCTTTGAAATGCACCCAAAGAAAGTTGCAACGTCGTTTTTTTACGATGGCAGAAACAAAATAGCAACGCGAGAAACGAAGCGAAGACAGTGGTCCTCCAGGTCAGAGCAGTCGCTCCTTGCATCGCGTTAATATGGACAAACCACGCAACTCTCTTTGGGTGCTTTTCAAAGGTGAAAATCTGCTCTATCGCGTGCTATAGTCTGATATTCAACTAAACCTTTACTTGTTAAGATAAACTGAAAAATATACGTAAAAATGTGTACAAAATCAGTGCCTCTCCGCGTTCAATGACCGTTTAACACATTCCGTGCCATGTGTACCATCGGTGGTACACGTTAAACTTGATCTTCAGGCCACGTGTACCACCGGTGGTACACGCAGTCATATTTATTTAATACGCTGAAAACATGTATTTTATGACAAACGTAATTCTGTAAAATATATTTCTATAAAAAAAAATGTGGCATTATACAAAACGCAATTTATGACTACTCCAAACAAAAGAACTACTAATGCATTGATAATGTAATAAAATATTGTGTGACAACATGTCAGTCTTCAGTCAAAATATCAAGTGGCCGGAACAAGAAGTCAAACAGAAATTGCTTGGCATAGAACGTGTTAAACGTGTTTAAAAATTTTAACATCTTTTATTGTTACCTCACAAAGTTGGTTCGAATCAAATGCAATTTTTCAAAAACTGTACGTGATGCAGAAAAACGGATGACAGATTCGTGTACAGCACTAGAAACGCTATAATAAACACTGAACGGATTTTAGAACGTCTATTAGCTGTTGGACAGTGTTATCCATCGAACGCCATGTATGTCGGATGACTATTTACTTAGGCCATTTCACTACCGAATGTGTGCCTACGATAATTCTTCGTTTTCAGGGGTTCTCGTATCCGTGGTTGAAAACCAAATAAGAATCAATTATTTCAAAATGTAATATCAAAATAACCGGCACAAAACCATCGCCATCTTTCATTTTGTGCAGAGTGCTGTACCCATTTCTTGCATCAAACATTTAGGATCTAACACCGCGGACAACGCGAGATTATTCTGCACTAATAAGAATTTCGAAGGTACAGTAAATCCTCCCACAGTGCGACACTTGTTTCCCTCCCATAGTGCAAAACGTCTCTTCCTGCGCCTATGCGTGCGTCGTTGCTGCGCCTGTGTTCGCCTCGCTCGAGCCAGTCCAAGTATAATACGATACTCGCCGCGGTCTCTTTGATGCGGGCCGACAGATCTCCAGTTCCAAATTTACCAATATAATTTTTTAATATTTATATTTTTTTGACTGCAAATTTTTTTAACATATTCTTGAGGTTCTTCCGATCAAAATAAGACCAAACACGATATAATTACGATCATAATTACCTGTGTAACAAGCCATACAAGTTTCAGACGTTACATTTACGGCAGAGATACGAATTCCTTAAATTCTAAAGTCCGAAACTTTTATAGCTTGTTATACGGGTAATTATGATCGTAATTATATCGTGTTTAGTATCATTTTAATCAGAAAAACGAGACGAATACGATGGTAAAGGTTTCATTCACGAAAAACCAAAAATAAAGAATTTTGATTTTTGAATTTAAAAGACAGAACATGCAGGAGTCTTTCATGTTTGCCGAACGCTTCAACCTTCTGCCTCTCTGTCTTTTCCACTCGCCGTCCTCTTTCACGTGAAAAACTTTAATCACCCGTTACGTACGTAATTATTAACATAATTACATCATGTTTGGTGTCATTTTAATCAGAAAAACCTGACGAATACGATGGTACAAGTTTCATGAAAAAATAATAGGAAATAAGAAAATTGCAATCTTTTTCTTTGCTTGCATTAGTATGTGTTTCACCGATATTCGGTCGTTTCGGTAACCGATCGTGTTTAACGCTTGACTGATTCCGAGGGGGATCACCCCAGCAAGGGACAGCCGCCGAGTATTAAATTTCGCTTCTCCTATGCTCACAGTGAGCAGTTTCGATTCCGGCCTCTGTTGCACTGTGGGAGGATTCACTGTATACTAAAATTCGCTGACAAAATTTATTGTTCTACAACACCGGTAATCGTGCGCCAAGGAAGATGACTAAATGTTAGATGAAACAACGGGAACTATTAGGTTGTTGCAATTGAAATGACCGTTTTTTTACATTTGAAATTTGCCGCAATCTAAATCAATTTTTTTTCGACAGACCGCGATGTACAATATCAAAAATACATGTCTGGTACGTCATTTAATAATCTTATTGAATATTTATACTATATGTGCCCATAATTATGAAAGTGGTCTAAGTCAAAATTAAAAACAAAACGAGTTTATCAGTGATTTCACACCACATTACTTTAAACTAAATTAATTTAATGCAATTTTTGCGATATCGTCAAAAATGAATCATTAGATAGTGGTTGTTGTTTCGACATTATATGGAATTCTTTTAGTGTTCATTATGAAAGTGGTCTAAGTCAAAAATTCAAGAAAATTGAGTTTAACACGCCAAAGATATACGGAAATAAATCCTCCAGTTCTTCATAAACATTTTAAGAACCTCAAAACACATGATACAAACCTAAAATGATAAAAATTCATTATCTTTTACAAATAATTAATAAATGTTCATGAATTATTTCATTGAAATTATTGTTTTTAATGAAACTCGTAGTTTTTTATTGCTGTAAGTCATCTATATGTGATTCAGTTAATTTTGAAAATGGTCTAAGTCAATTCAAGCTTTAAATTTTCATTAATCGAGACTAATAGAATTCTATTTTAAAATGTTGCATCATATAAAGATATTTTTTAATTCATTCAAATGTAATTCATTAAATATCTCGGAACAAGAAATGTGTGACTTACAAGACCGCTTTCATAATTATGGGCACATATGTGAATCAAAATCCATTTTCTTTTCACCATGGAGAAACAATATATTCGTATAATTTACTTGAATGAGTTCAAACTTGGGCATACTGCGTCTGAAGCTGCTAAAATCATAAATGCTGCTCTTGGCGAAGGTACAGCTAACGATCGGACTATTAGGCGTTGGTTTGTAAAATTTCGTTCCAATGACATGAGTCTATAAAATGAGCCTCGTGGTCATAAGTTAGCAGCTATGGAAAATTCAATTCTAAAAGAGATAATTGAAAGGGATTTTTGATTAACTGTTGAGGAAATCGCGAAAACAACCAATATACACTATTCAACTATCTCCCGGTATCTGAAAACCTTGGGAAAAATAGAAAAGTTAGAGAAATGGGTACCGCATGAACTGACTGAAAAAAGTGCACCGTCTAGAGATCAATGCTAGGCCATATGTTACAAAACAAACCATAAAAAAATTAGCAGAATTGAAGTGTGTAATTCTGTCTCGTCCTCCTTATTCTCCTGATCTATCACTTAGAAATTACCATTTTTTCAAGAACCTAGATGCTTTCTTAAGTGGAAAAGTATTTAAAGAAGAATGTGCTGTAAAAACTGCAGTTGTTGGCTTTATTGCCTCTCGTTCATTAGATTTCTGCCAAAAAGCCATTGGGGCACTTGTATCGCGATGGCAGAAGCGCATTGATGTCGATGGAAATTATTTCGATAATATAAATAAAATTTGAAAAATAAAAGTTTATGTCGAAAATTCAGAAACGGTCACTTCACTCGCAACAACCTAATATTTTGAAGTACATTATTGGTACGGTGTATAATAACATCCAGATTGGTGGAAAAAACGTGGAAAACGAAGGCTTTATCGTGAGTCAAGACAACCTTGCGAGCCATGTGAGTTTCCAGGCATGCGTCATCCAAGGGTTAATATACGTATGAGGTAATAGAGAATACGTTACTCAGTGCGATTACGCTGACTTACGAACGACGGACCGTGAAAGACGGTAGACGTGTCGTTTCTGACCCATGCTAACGAGAGAACCAAGTATTGCGAATGAATTTCAATGAAACTTTGCAGGTAGGTCAAGAATCCACGAACGAATTAAAATAAATGAGAATGTTGGAATCGATTGAACTAAACTAAAAATAAATAAGATTGACAGTATCGACAAAACTAAATTTTTCACTTAACAGAATGTTATTAACCCTTTGAAACTCTTGTACTCCGTGAAACATAAATAATTAATGAAATATTTGATTGCATTTTATTTAAAAAACAAATTTTTTAAACGCTTTTTGAATTAAATAAAAAATACAAGATAAACCTATTGATTTGTGTCAAGTTAGGTGTAATACTAATTTCGATATCTCTAAAGTCGTGTATTAACAAGAATTATTTTAAAATACCTTGTTTGAATTAGATACAGAATAAAGTTGGTTTACTTACGTTATTTAACTTGTTTTTTAACTCACATTAAATAGATAAATAAAGCATTTAATGCATACATAATACATATTATCAAATAAACAATAAGGTATTTAAGATAATTCATTACTTCAAACGATTATTTGTTAATGTATTTCGAATAAAATGTACCCAGTTGTGACCTGCGATACTGTTGATAATTTTAAACACCGAACTATCTAAAAATCTATTAATATTATCTAATCTGTAACGCTGGGAATAATAAAGTTGAATAGTCCATCAACCAATGACATTTATGAACGAATAGTAACTTCAATACTTTCGACTGAATCAGCAAAAAAGTAATATGTATTGTATAGTTTCGTGTCAGTTTTGCGAATACAAAATGTAGCACAAAATTTTAGATTTCAATGTTATGCTGCTAATTCGAAATTCCAACAATCCATATAATTTGGAATATTTCAAAGCATACCGACGCTTTTGTTTCCCGGATAACTAACGTCGAAAGAGAAGAGCGAATGCAGTGTTTCTTGTGTGAAATGTGGGTACTATGCGAATGTGCTGATTATGGCTCCGGAAATTACACCCGCGACTACTGCAATTGAATTTTGAGACTTAATATTAACATTTATCTAAGATGATTGTCCCTTTGCTGTGACTTTTGTGTCAAGTAAAATCAAAGGACAAAATAATTTTATTATCTACTTGTATTCTTATCTTGATATATTAAAGATAAATTTAAACACCATCGTGAATGCGCTGCACTGTAACAGAATCTTATTTTATATCATTTTTCAGTTGAACGTAAATTTCAGACATTTTTGTTTTTCATTCTTACCGAAAATTTGGAACACAAAGATTTATTAGTTTCCCTATATTATGCGGTTTTGGCCCTATTGCTACAATTTTGTATTTATCTTACACGTTGACTGCCACATGAGAGTAATTGAAAATTGTATTAGGTGGTATTTTTTTTTTTTAACCAATTTTACCAAATATTTTCACGATACTTTGTTGTCTTTATTTTTCAGAGTACCAAGTAACTGATGCGAGTATTTTTATTTAGAATGTTGAACAAATTTTTGATGATACAGCTGTTAAATCTGTGTAGAAATCTAAGTGGCACCCATATATGGGTGACATGGTATTCAAAGTAACAACCTATTATTGCAAGTATACTATACTTTCTTGATTATCGTGAAACGAAACTATGGGATAAGTAAATGCGACATGATGCATAAAATTTTAATGTAACGACTGTACTATCAGCACAAGAGGCACCGTAGTTTAATAATACGTCCCTGTGCTCTCCAAGCAACGAACCATTTAATTGGCCAGCTTTAATTGTTGACAACTCGGTAAACAATGGTCCGAGCCAAAATCAGAGAAGGAACTCCAAATTGCACCCTCTTTCACTTTCTGAAGTATTTATTAAAGCTTATGATATATTCTGCATATACAGTAAGTTTTTAGTAACTGCGAAAAGTTATATCTTTCAAATAGTTATAAAATGAATAAAAAATATGAAAAATGTAAAATACAAAAACTATCACAGTCTCAAACAATATTTATACTCATATATAAACTAGAACTACCTTAAATAACATTTATTTATATTCAAATTGATATATTCATTCAAATAATGATATTTATTTATATCATTATTTATATTCAAAAAAAATTATCTGTTCCATCCTGTGTCATAATTTTGTGTACGCCTTAAACAATCTAGTACTATAAATATGTCATAATTTTGTCCGTTGGAAAGTTCAATCGAATTGCTTTGATTTAAAAATGAACGAACACAATCGCGTTAAACTGAAATGCGTTAGATTGAACTGTATTAAATTTAAATGCGTTATTTCGAATCGTGTCTGAATGAGCTGTACTTTAACTTTATGTCATTTTTCCGTTGACCCACAATTTTAGACAGTTTTTGTTTTTCATTGTTACCGAGAATTTAAAAGGTTTATTAGTTCGCCTATGATATTATGTAGTTTTATTCGTTATACCTTATTACTGTAATTTGGTATTTATCTTAAATAAGCTAGTATTTTATGTACGCTACATCTTTATGTTTAAAGATCTTGTATCTTTGTATTTAAAGATACAGTGGAGTGCAAATGTTTCCGGCCAGTGACATTTCGTACTACAATTTATTTTAAAGAAAGATAATGATTTTTAATTATTATGATATGGCATTATGAGAGATGGGAAACAAACTAATATAGTTCAAGAATATTATTTATGTTTGTAAGTATAAATAATGAGTGGTTACATATGCCATATGATGGGATGGCCGGAAACTTTTGCACGCCACTGTATATATTTTATTTTGCTAGCAACTATTTGATCTACGTATAGCTCAGTATTTTTTATTAATTTAAATATCATATATATATTATTATATTATATCTGTTGTATTATATAAAAACGGAATAGTTTAAAAATATAGCAAATACATTTTTAAAATGTAAAAGAGAGAGACATCTAGTGCGTTGCATGGTAAAGACGGCCCTGGTTTCGACTCAAAAATTTGCAAAGCGTAGCTAAAAACTCGTGACATCCAGACTCAAATTGTGCACGTTAATCGGTTTTTGTCTTTACCATTAATCAGTTTATTTCGTTACGCGTTTGAGAAAGAAATATTACACATTTTATCTTCTCTTAATTTGTTATCTTTAAAATGGTGTAATTAATTATAGATAATATATGACCCACAAGCAAAGCTTCTCATCAACATGATAACTGTGACTAAAATCGTGTACATGCATGTTCGTTATAATTAGAGCATAAATCTTTGAACATTTTGGTCGTGTAATACACTTTGATATCGTTACACGAACGATTACTAGAAAAAGAAACGTAAACAGTTACGTGTCCGAAGTGATAGGTCACGAAAAATGTATGCGTTTTTTTAAACACCATGCTTGTACTTCAAACGAGCGTCACGTGGGGCAAATATACCAATGGTGCTGTTTAAAAAAAAAAAGAAGGAAGACTAGAATTTAGTGTACAATATAATAATGGAATTATGTTGACCAGTATCGAAATTACAATGTACAAAGAAAAAACAAACACGAAAACTAAACTATTGTCGAAATAGTTGAAAAAGATACAATGTATTTAGTTTAAATATCATATGTTATATTTTTAGTATTAAAATATATATTTTTGTTACCGTCATCGTCTTATTATTGCAATTATTTTGACATCGAATGTAATTTTCATTGTCAGTACTTCGCTGCTACAAAATTCATTTAATTATACATTACATGAAATAGTTTTAAAAATTATTTAACCAGAGCAGAGATTTATGCAAAATAATATTTGAGCTGTTGATGAATTGCGAACTGAATTTTGTCACGTCACGGTAAATATTAAATATTTGAATCGTTGGAATTTTTAAATGGAACACTGAAATTTTGATATATTAAAATTTTGATTATGATTATAATTACGGAAGTTTTTTAATTTTGACGTAACGAAAATTTAAGAATTGTGATGTTTTAAAATTTTAGAAATTTAATTCTTTGCAAGCTTGGACTTTCAAAATTTAAAAATCATATAATTGTAGAATTTCAGAATTAAACAATTTTAGAATTCGAAAGTTTGGATCTCCAGAACTTTTTAATTTAAAAATTTTGCAACTTTAGATCTTTGGAAAATAATGCGTTACAAATTAGTGTTAAATAAAATTATGGTTTTCTTTAGGAGGTCTCCGTCAATAAAAGTGTAAAGAGACGTGTAAAAGACATGCAAGTGATGGATCGAATTAAATATGTTTACACTATCCTTTTGTTTATTAATTAAAAAGGAACTATCGTATGCTTGGCCGTATTTTAACAACACCCTATATAGAATCCTCCTTATCGGAAAAGATGGTTAATCTTTAATCTCCGATTAGTGGAGAGCACAGCCACTTTCGTGATAACTGTTTTGCTTAATTTATTTTGTAATTGAACCAGATATATAAACAGAATGACTCACATAGAATAAAAAATATTATTTGGCCTTATATTACTTATATTTTGAGTTCTCTATTATTTAGATTATAATTTCCCGATTAGGAAATATCGATAAAAGAAAATTGATAGAAATACGAAAAAAACACTCAGCACTTCCTGGTTGTTTCTTCAGTTTAATTCTTCAACTGTTGGAAGAAAAAATTAGAAGGGAAGTCAAATACTCGATCCTGATACTTAAAATTCCGGCCTATCGTCATTTACCCACGGTGATTTAATACCCGACATTATATTTTATAAGGTGGCACTAGGAGTCACTAGTTGCAGCCAACATTTATCCTTATACTCGTTATATTTTATAATTTTATTTTAAATCATAACAAGCTTAAGATCAGATAGTGGACTTTGTCAGATTCGCGTTTTCAAGAAAAACCATATCTTCGTGTGAACAAATCTAATAAATGTAAATACGTATAGATATGTGCAGAAAAATGTAAACAGAAACCAGTCAGAACTAAGGGAGATATTTTGTGTACATTAGAAATTAAATATGAATATTACGTGAAAATTGATAAACAGGAAATAAGCTGTTTAAAATTAACTAATGAATTAAAAATAAAAAGCTAATATATAGTACCTAATTATTTAGTTAATAAGTATCTCATTAATACTTAAAATAATATTCAACAAAAACAAGTATTCAAATTTAACAATTACTAAATTGTTCAGAATGAAAACTACACATTGTAATGATACAATGTAACACATATGTATTACATCATGATAATATAATGTATTACATACATTTCAAATTTATCAGTAAATAGTTCGAATACGTTCGTGACGTTCGCAAACACTCACTGTTTATGCTTGAATACCCCATAAATCCTATCTGTTTCAACATTTGTCTATAATTTTCACGTTTTCACACTCCCATTTCGCCCGACTCACAAACGAATTAAAAAAATTTCAAAATACCGCGCTTATTATATTCCTGAACGATACAGCTCGCGAGGTATCACTTCTCGCGATGCACACTATACTTTTCTGGCCATAGGCTTTATCGTATTTACATTTATTGGATGTATTTGCACGAAGAAGAAGACACACTTAAAAGTATAATCACACAGTGAAATAAACTATCACTCACCGATGTTAACGATCCTGATTCCCTCGTCCTCCAAAAATTTTAAAGCAACCGACACATTTTCCAGCTTCTGTGATCTGAAAGTGGGCCGTTGACTGTGTTTCGGAAGTTTCTTCTGTGTGAGCACCTCGATCAAAGAAATCAATCGAAGGCCATCCGACAAATCAGACTCGAGGTCATCGATGTGTTTGTTCGACGGCTTCAACTTTTCGTTCGCCCATCTCGTGAAGGTATTCTGCTGTATTCGTTTCCATTGTGCGTCCTCTTGCAAATCTTGCTCGAACATCTCGTAGTCTTCTTCCTCGGCGTTCTCGCACTTGACTGACTTATCGTTCTCGCCCATTTGATCGGCCGGCTCGTTCCTACGGCACCATATAGTTGTGGTGGTGAGCACAATGGTGGTGGAAATTCACCTTGTGTGCGTGCACACGTTCTGCGCAGTAACTTCACCTCCCCTCCGAAACGCCGTACTCTCTCCACATACAACCAACAACATTCGTTCGCTTTCTCTTTTTCTCTGCTTTCTTCTGTATCGGTATCCTTGCCCGTACTGGTCGTTTCAATTTTTTCCCGCCATATTACTGCACGATACATTGACTCACGAAAGTATTTGAACACTTACCATGAAATACTTTATTAATTATAATAAGTATATTATACAACACTCACTGAAATATTATGAACATAGTAAGGAGGTGACTCTAGATTATATTGGTAAAGGTTCGTGCAAATCGAAATATACAGTCGGGGTCAAAAATAAGTGGGCAGTTACTGAAAATAGGTGAAGATGCAGTTTAATCGAATTAACATAACTGTTATAAACTTAAATTTTGATTTTAAATTTCTCTCGATCTTGTCATTTTGAAATTATTCTAGAAATGTTGTTCTTCGAACGAAGGCTTAATTGGTAATAATAAGTTTATTTGGATTCACTGTATGTACGTGCAATTTCTGCATAATGTTTGTATACATTACTTGCCTCACGGTAACTTTGTAACAAAGTGTCCACTTATTTTTGTCTCCTCATAAATGTCCATCAATTTCATTAAGTACGGCGCGTTAACATAAAAATGCAAACATGAACGTCAATTATTCATTAAATAATGTACACGCCATAAGGATATATAATAAATAAAATTGAAGTTCATAACAGTCCTACTTTCAGTAACTGTCCACTTATTTTTGTCCCCGACTGTATATACAATAGATATGAATTATTTCTTTTAAACATGAAGGTTGCTGAATCCACAAAAGTATTTGAACACACAAGAGTGAGTTCCAAGAATCAATGAAAACACAGTTTTCAGGGTACTAAATGTGAATATTTGTTGTTGTTAGTCGTCATCGTATATATGTACATTTGTCAATCACAGTCTAGCATTCATGGTGAAATATTATATTAATCATGTGTCCTAAAACATCTGAATTTTCTGAAAGTGAGAGGAAATTAATTGTCAAGTGGCGCAAAGAAGAAAATGCGCACGGTGAAATAAGTAAATTATTAAATATAAATACATCTGCAATACATTATATTATTAAAAAATGAAAATCGGAAGGAATTGTAAAAACTAAATATCGAACAGGCCGACCGAAGAAACTAACCGAAAGAGAAGAAAGAGCTTTGATCCGTGAAATAAAAAAGAATCCAAAGATTTCTACTACAAAACTTGCAACGATAGTTAAACAGATTTTTAAAAGAGCTGTACATCCAGAATTATGCAGAAGAGTGCTACGTGAAAATAATTATCATGCCAGGGTTCCCAGAAAGAAGCCATACATTAGTGACATCAATAAGAAGAAGGGATTAAGTTTCGCCAAAGAATTTATTAGTAAAGATAACACATTTTGGAATAAAGTGATATTTTCAGATGAATCAAAGTTTAATGTTTTTGGGTCGGACGGACGTAATTTTGTTTGGAGTCGGCAAATGGAATCGGGAATTTGATTTTCATCGGAGGAACAATAGATGAATATAAATATTTAAACGTTTCAAAACAAAATTTAAAGGAAAGTGCAAGAAAATTGTGTATACACGAAGACTATTACTTGCAGCAGGATAATGATCCTAAACATACTGCAGGAATCGTTAAGGAATGGATTATATACGATACTCCCCACATACTGGTCACACCGCCACAAAGCCCTGATATTAATCCGATTGAACATCTGTGGGCAATAATAGTGAAAAAATTACAAAAATTTAGCATAACATCAACGGCAAGTTTAAAAGAAAAAATATTCAAAATGTGGAATTCTATTTCACCAAATGTTACAGAAAAGTTAGTAAACAGTATGCATAATCGCTTACAAGATGTTATTCGTGCGAAAGGTGGACCTATTAAATATTAAAGATATAAAAGTTACCTGTTCAAATACTTTTGTGGATTCCGCAACCTTTATGTTTGCAAAAAATAATTCATATCTATTGTATATATATTTCGATTTGTTCGAACACTTACCAATATAATCTAAAGAGTCATACCTTTTTACTATGTTAATAATATTTCAGTGAGTATTGTATAATATACTTGTTATAATTAATAAAGTATTTCATCGTAAGTGTTCAAATAATTTCGTCAGTCACTGTATATCGCACTAATGAAATACGACGACAGAAACATTGTGCCGTTTACCGATATACTCAACAGAAAATCCGGCTACCCCGGAGAAAATATAACAGGGAGGGGGGGATTAATTATTAGAAATTTTCAGCGAGTCGGACATTTTGATAATTCGAGATTTATCGATGAGAGATATTGGCAGACTAACAGTTTGGGGTTCAGAAATATGGAACTTAGAATTGTTGGTCTTACAGAAATGGTCCCTTTGGAGATTCGAAAATTTAATATTTTGGAATTGGAGATCTGGATTTTGGGACTTTGGGATTTACGAAATAGCCACGTAGTAATGGAGGGATTATACAAAGTCTAGGAGTAAAATCTAAAAGAGAGTATTAAGTAACTAAGAGACGCTAAATTTGGAGATTGGGAAATTTTGGAATTTGAATGTATAGAAGTGTAGAACTTCGAAAAATTTAGGATATGGAAATTTGGATATTTGAGAATTTTACAATTTAGAGATCTAAACATGTGGAAATTTGAGCACTTTGATAATTTCAGATTGTAAGATTAGAAATTTAAGAATTTAACAATGCGAAATTTGCAATTTTTGAATATTTAGCAGTTTGAAAATTTGAAAAGTTTTAAATTTGTTCATTTGGAAATTTAAAAGCTTTTGTATTTGATGATTTATAAATTTGATAATTCGAAAACTGAAATTTAAAAATTTAGAAATTTTTTAGTTCAAATATTTAAAAATTTGGGAATTTGAAAATATAGAAATCTGTGGGTTGAAAAATTTGAGATTGTTAAATTCAAAATTCAAAAATTTAAAAATGTAGGGAATTTAAAAATTTTTAAATTCAAATACTTTACAATTCGAAAATTTTGAAATTGTTGAATTTGGAAATCTTAATATTTGATGAGTCAACATTTGAAAATGGTTGAAAGTATAGAAATGTAGAATGTAGAATGTGGAAATATAGAAATATAGAAATGTTAATATGTATTTGGAAATTTATAAATGAAACAATTGTAATTTTACAATTTGAAAACTTGTACTTTCAGAAATTTGGTAATTTATAAATTTGTAGATTTGAGTGTTTCGAAATTCAGGAATATAGTAATTTAAAATATTAGGAATTTAAAAATGTATATGTCCAGAGATTTGAAACTTAAAAATTGGAGTATTTGGAAATTTAAACATTTAAGAATTTTATAATTCCAAAGAGTAAACTGTATGGACAACAATTTTGACTAATTTCAACGTTTGAAAATGAGAAAATCTTCACTTTAGGAAGTTTTAAATATCTGATACAAAGTCACACAGACAGCAAGCTACGCGTAAATGATCAGTTACGTTTCAAAGGAGGTAGACCCATCTTGGTCCCAATCTACTTATGTCAATGTATTTAAGTAGCTAAAATATGCGACGTAAAGATAAATTCATTCGACTAAAGTCCGCACTGCATCTCTCAAAAAGTTTCTGTGCTCAGTTGAACACGTGCATCTACAAGCTAACGTTTTAGATTCCTATCCATCATGCAACAGAATCTAACATCTAACAGGGTCGAAGAAATGGTTCCTGAAGTAGCTTCTATTGTTTGCTTCGAATAAATTCTATTTCGCTCGATACCGTTTCAATAATGTTATTAAAAAAAGAATATTCTATATCGGTGTTATAAATAAGATCTGTTTAAAGTTTAACACACGAGTCCAAATCGACTACAAGCATATCTAGAGGATAGGTCGAGAATCGGAGATGACGTAATCCTCCGAAGATCACTCGAAGATAAAAGTAAGAATGAATCAGAGCGAATGAGACAACGAATACACACGCTGTCGATGTACGTATGTTACATATACATATGCCCGACGACCAATCACGAATATTTTACTCCGTGTATCACCGTCGTTTGTTATGTTACTGACACGATTACAACCACGTTTAGATTATTTAAAATTAAACTATTATTTTTGGCGACCTTTGGATACATTCGCCAGAAACTTGAACCGAAGAATTCATTCAAGAACAAGTGTCGTCGCTTTTTAAATAAGAGGACAGCGATTAATGTTTGAAGTTGTCGAAGTCGTGTATCATCGTATTAGCGAATATCGATAAATGACGTCAACACTTTGGCGACCGATCGATATCTTATAGTATCAACGCGTTATCAATAATATAACATCCTCGATGATCATTTTTGTAAAATTTAAGAACAGCGTTTTTGTATGTAATATTATTTAGATTGATAATACTGAAACAAATTTTGAATGCATCGATATACGAGAAAGGGAGTCATACGCATTCTTGTACCTTTTTGTTGTTTTTAACAGAAATAGAATGAACATATTTGGTAATATTCTTAAAGACGTTAATAAACGGAAAAGAATTATAAATAAAAATAGTTCAAAATTTGAACGAGAATAAATACTTTCACGTGATAAAATTACGTCTGACGTTTTATTCTGATTACTCGGATACAGCGAATGCCATCGAATTATTCGTAACATTTCCATATTTATCGGTGATCGGTAAATGTTTATATAATAGTTCTCGAAAACAGCATCTGTTATCGTTGATAAAACAAGTTCAATAAATAATTGAAGGACATAAAGTTAATTATACATTGTAGAATGTTGATTGAAAATTCTTAATTACCAAAGTTTACTAATAAATTATTTAAATTTGTTCTATGATTCACAATGATAATTGAAAATTAATCAGATCTACGCTGAATCACGACAAACATCTAACAGCTTAGTGGCAAGGTATTTTTAGGATGTACTAACATATGTCTTTTTTCCAAGGTCCAATATTATGTGCAAAAAATAGATCTTATCGTCGAAAATACCATTCGAATTTGGAAATAATACTGAGGTGCATCAAATTTTAGACGAAAGAAAGGCTATCTATATAAAATAAATTAAATTACTTACGCTAAATAAAATTATGCTCGTATTAAATAAACAAAATTTTATGAAATTAAAAGGTTCTCGATAAAATAAAGTAAATTTTTTAAACAACTTTTTTACAAATTTTAAATAATTTCATTATACTTATAAATCAATTATAAATGAACAATAAATTTCATATCCTTGAATATCCGTCTCGAAAAACATGTAACTAACATGATAAAACTATATTTGACAATATTTTCGGTCAGTGATAATTTTATTGAAATGAAATTTTATAAAAGGGCAATATGTGACGTTTTGACTTTTATTTTAAATAATTTTAAAATATAAATAGTAACATATAGAATTCCTAATCTGGTGTTGCAAAAAGAAGGTGAATTTATGTCAAAATATTATTTAGAAAAATATTCTCACATGCGGCATCATTTTAAAAAAAATTGAATTTCAGATTATTTGTTAAAAAGATTTAGTTGCAATTACAATAACAATAGATAGTTTGATAATTCAACGATTATTAAATATAAATTTATAAATTTACAAATTAATACCACTAAAATAATTAATAATATTACTGAATGATATTAGTATAATATTATATTAATATTCTAATAATAAATATATATAATATTATATAAACATTAAATATACTATAATTACATAATAATATAATATTATAACATACATTATATGTAATATAATGATAATATATTATACATGTATTACATTATGTATTTAATAAATATATGATAATTAATAATACCGTAAAATATTATTAATAATTAATTTATATACACATTGTACATTTATAAATTGACATCAGTAAAATGTATTTATTTTCATAATTTATCTGTACAATACATTTTGTTACTTATGTACGCTTTTAATTACCTACTGAATTCATAAACCTTTACATAGATCGTCATAATATTATGAAAAAGAATAAACAATGATAAATTTTAGTGACATGAATACAAATAAATTTTGTATTTGTCGCCTTATTGCGTTGTAAACAAATTCTCTTACAAATACTTGACAAATTTTTAAATTCAGCTTTATCGATAATGAAGCTGCAAAATGAAAAAATTGTGTCCTGTATCTTTGATTTATTTTCTTATCTAGATTTACACGATTTTCAATTATACCATCAGTTGGTATACATAAAAGTGATGTGGAAGGGTACAGATGGAGGAGAGCTAGAGTAACCCAGGGAAATCTTAAAGATGGAGCTAGAAGAAATCTAGAACCTAAAAAAAGCTATGGAAAAGCATAAAGATGGAGCTTAGAAGACCCTAAAGACGGAGCTAAAGAAACTCCCAAGATAGAATTAGGGAAATTGCAGAAACGCAGCTAGGAACACTGTAAGAAGAACCTAGGGAGAGCCTAGAAGAGTAGTAAGAACCTAAGAGTCCAAGAAAAATCTATTTGCTTAGGGAAAGTCTAAAAGAAATTAGAGAGAATCTATAAAAAGCTTAGAACAAAGTTAAAGAAGATCCAGAAATTTAAGAAGATTCTAGAGAAAGTCCAAGAAGAACACAGAGATAATCTAGAATCTAGAAAAAGTTTGAGAAAAACCTAAAATGTTTTTAAAACAAGCTTAACCTCTTTAAGAATATTTACACACATGTGCACGTTTAGTTTGTTTTTTAATTTATTAATCAAATGTCACATATGTGGATATTACAATTATTGTTGCATGTCATAAGTTCTGACAGAACTTATTTATATAATTGTTACAAATTTGAAACCAGTAAAATATGATTGCATCCAAAAATTGATTCATTTCTTTTTCTAATCAAAAAAAGATCATACCTGAAGAGGTTGAAAAGTATCTATGGAGATACAAATAAATTCCAACTTCAATAAATTAAATCATGTCTTTAAATAAACTTACAAAATTCACATCTAGTTCTCTCTAGACTCTTTCTAATTTTATTATCCCTGAAAAGAACTGAATAAATCTTAACCTAAATTTTCCTTTAATTAAGAGAAATCGAAATTGCAGTGGAAGTTTCAAGTGGAGTTTCAAGTTGTTTATCGTAAATGTATGTAAAATGTATGCAAATCATATGGTAGACAATAAAAGTTGCTACTAAGGCATGGTAGAGATTAAACTTGCAAAACACGAATTAAACAAATTACGGACAGATTATACTTTCCAATGCCCTATTGTCCTGTTATTTTTAGATACGACGAGTGTAAAATGGGCTGCGTGTTCGTTACGCGTTAATTGAAATACAATTTTCATTTATTCGGGCACTAATTGTCGCAATTTCACGAAATTGTTATACGAAATGCGTAAATAAATAATATTAAAAATTATGATGCTCTCTGCATACATTCTGTTACATATTTATTGTATTTGAGCAATTTTGTGATACAATAAATTATTAAATGGGTGATGAAACATTATTATTGTACATTTTGTATGATATTATAATTTAATGGGAAATTGAGTTAAATACTTTTCAATTTTATAGTTCCAGGAAAATATGTTTATGAATGATATGTTTATACAGAGAAAACAAAATTTTTATCTGGCAGATAAATTCTTATATTAATATTTGGTTTATGCTCAAACGTAATTGCATTTCGTATTCAAATATTATATGAAATTGTATCTACTTGTTTCAATGTGGATTTATACTATAATGTATACTATTCTATGCATGCTATAATTTATAATATAAATGTATGCAATTATATATAACTGTTATAATGTAAATGTAATTATGTAATTTCTATTCAAATATTACATGAATATCCGAATACAAATTCTTATACAATATCCTTTGTTACTCTTGTTACGTTTTTTTAAATACAAAATCACATATCAAGACGTGCATAACATTAGGGCGACAAATTTTGAAAACACCAAGTTGTGAAGAATATATGTAAAGTAATTACCAAGTAATATAATAAATTTTCTTAGAGAGAATTATTATATGTGATGAAACAGAAAATATTGTTTGTTATTTAAATCTAACAGTAGCATTTTAGCTGCATATGTATACTACTTTCCTTTTTTTCCTTCAAGTACTTTGATCACTTTATTTGAATTCGAAAATTTAGAAATTTAGAAACGTAGAAACTTCAAAAAATTGGAAGTTTAAAAATTTAAAAATTTGTACGTTTGAAAAAGTTGAAAATTTTGAAATGCGGAGATTAGGGAACTTAGAAATTTGAAAAAAAAGGAAATTGACGATTTGGAAATTTAGGAATTTTGGAATTTAGGAACTTGAGAATTTTGAAATTTAAATTTGAAAATCGGAGAATTGGAAAATATAGAAATTTCTAACTTTACAGGTTAGAAACGTTAGAGATTTAGAATAAAAAAAGTTAGTACTTCGAAAATTCAGAAAATAAGGAATATAACAAATTAGTAATGGATCGTAAAAAATTACTTGTCCTCCTTTTCATGAAAATGTAGAGAACCCTAAAATGATCTCAAAACCAAAAAGTAATAATGGAAGATTCGTTCCCTTCTCTTATAATTAAAAAACCTACATTGCACCTGTATGTACATATTGCAGTTCATATTATGATACTCAGCATTATTAAAATAAATACCTCCACATCGACAGAACCCATTATCTGTTTTCGAACGATAAATATTTATCGATGATACATGCACAAAACCTAAAAAGTATGTAAATACTATTTACACTAATGACTATTTAATGTTTGTGGGTGGCGTTATCATTCATCTGCAGATAGCAATCTCTTCTAAGCTATTATTATATTACGATTTGCAGCTATGGGTTTTGTAGTTTTGACAGAAGGTATAGTGTCATAATTTAAGATAAGATTAGCACAATGTCTAAAGATTTTCGGTCCCTACGCATAGAAATAAAAACTGTCGATCGTTTTATACAAACAGACATGTTTATTAAAAATGAAACTTTCTATTTAAGAAAATACAATTTTCTAAGTTATAATAATTTATAACTTATTAGTATTCTAGATTGAAAAAAAATATGAAACGAGATTAAAAAGTAGGAGGTATATTTTTTTAATCAATTACAAACTTTCGTTTTCTGATGTGGATGCCTGTAAACGTATAATTAATGTCTTCATAACAAGAAGTTTTTGAAAGTAATGACTAACACAGGAAAATTTTTAGTAGAATTTTCTGAAAAAATATATGGAATTCGTTTTTAACTCAGGATGGAATGAAAATTAAGAAAATGAATAACTCAATCGCATATAATGTTTTACATTTTAAATAAGTTATAAAAACGTACACGTTAATATAAATTTTATTAAAATATTTTCTGCCGAAGTTAAAGTTTTCACTTTAACAAGAACAGAAAATAGATCATATTTTCAAAATAAATTTATTAATGAGAAACTTAATAGTGTCAAATAAGAAATAATATTTCAAGTTGTCAATACTTTGATCCTACTTGTTAAAAAAATATTTCACATATTTCACTCTGTTCCTCACTGATACCTTTCTTAGTTCATTCTGCATTCATACTTGCTATCATAATATTTCCCACACACGCAAACTCGTCTGCCACCAAAGGATAAACATAATATGCTGTCAACATAGTCAACAATATTTCATAAATAAGATTATCTCAATTATTCTACAAACTAGAATCGAACCCATCGCTCAAAAATTCGTTGAGAAAACGGCAAATTAGAAACATCGGAGCATTTTCCAAAAAAACGGAACTGTCCCGGGAAAAGCGGGACAAACGGGAACCCTATATTCGGAACCTATGTGATGATAGGGTCCCTTCCTCCAGTTACTAGAGTTCGAGTACGCGTATGTATATTTCATGGCTATAAATACAGAAAACGAGAATCGAACGTAGGGGACGAAGATCAAAGCTCCTAATTAATTTTACTGCCTTCCATCTAATTAAACAACATTATGTTACACAGATATCACTACCTTGTTCACAAATGGATGTGCAATAACTTCTAGTCACACTGTTATGAACGTTGAACTCACAACGTTGCACTATCAACGCACAAAATCGAAACACGTTTATCACTGAGAAGATTTTTGATCGATAGTTGAACGATAATCGAGAAAACGATAAGAACGAATCCTTTACACCGTTCGTTACGATTTACAAAGCTTTACTGACGTTTACTGGCGCCGAATTTGGAAGAGAGGGAAAACGTAGCGACGAACTCCGAGAATAGCTGTCCCCTCTTCAACACCCTCCTACTCTACGAGGCAAAGAACAACTATATATATACGCACATCACCGATCTCTAATTCTTCCCTTATCTTTTTTCTTCTTCATATCCCTATTTCTATTGTCTACCGCACTTCTACTTCCTTCATTGCGTCTTATACCCATCGCTACCTCCACCGAAGCGTAACCCCTACGTTCTCCGCGTTCCTTTACGACACTTTTCGCTTTCATGGAATTTCGTGACAAGGAAATTGACGTTACGTATATCATGAAATAATTCAAATTTATACTTCCGACAACGAGGGACGAGTGTAAAGACGTTCTGACTAATTAAAAATTGCGAGGATCCGCCAATGTCACTCAAGGATCCAGTGCGATGAACTAGGTCCTCTGGTAACAAAATTGACAAACTTTGCCGATTGCTGTTCATCCCATGAGAAGTGACAGGATTTTCTTGATGCAAAATTTCGAAACGGAAGCAATACTTTCTCATAGTTTTTATTTCAAAATATTCTTCGAATAATTATACAGATAACAGACGAGTTCAATTTGAAATTTACTTTGAGCACACTTAGGCTCTCTAATAATCTACGTGAGAATGTTTTGAAAAAGTAACTATGAGAAAATATTATTGCGTCGTAGAAAGGTATGGTCGTGTAAAGAACAAAACTATCGTTATTCTTTTCTCTCAAGTTTTTCAATTTCGCCACATGTAGCTCGGAAAGTCGATTCAAAGTTTGTCTATCTATTCACGAAATCCTTAAAGTTGATTTATTCGCCAATCAGTGGCCAAAATACTATTTCCTTACCGAACGGTTCTTGGGTACAGTGCAATTTTCGCGACGTATCGTGATTTGTTGTAGTCTCCGATTGCTTACGCAATTTTATGAAGATAGATTACCAGAAATTGTTAACCAATGTTCGACAAACGACGAACATGCTGGCACCAAATCAATGTTCTTATTGTAAGCTGTTCCTGTTCCTTGTTTTCCACAAGGTGTATCGAAAAAAGATAGTGAAAAGTATCAATTGTTTCTGTCACAAGATATTAAAAGGCTCTGCATCTTTATTATAACAAATGATTGGACAGATCTGTGTTACGAGAAGGGCCAAGAATTAATGATCTCTTAAGCACTAACAAACCTTGCTGTTTTGATACCTCAGGAAATAAAGATAAAATATCTCACCTAAAAGTATGAAAGACATTCGCAACATTTTACATTAATAATTTTGTTATACGGTATGTTCATTTAAGTTGAACATCTAAAACATTTTTACAATAAAATAACGATGATCTTGATAGATGTTCTTTAACAGTAAATGGAATTGAAAAATAAATAAACAAGGGATAAAACATGAGTTAATATTAATCCTTTATCTCGATAAAAAGGAACAAAGGTTTCAAGAAAACCTTAAATTTTGTAACTGGAAATAAGAAAATTATAAAACTAACATTTGACCAATTTGGTACTTTTAAAACAATTTTTTATGGTCATTTCGTGTACGTCCTAAAGTCATATAAGTAAGCATCAGATTATTGCCTTATCTTTTAAATAATTGAATGACACACCCAAATTTAATAGTAATTTCGAACAAGGTATGAGCTTCGTTTAGAATGACGAATACATGTAAGGATACGATGTTTTATATAAGTTAGGCTCGCCCTAGGTCAAGCATGACTAACAATGATGCATCCGTGCCAACAGCTTCACGGTTTCTACTACTAGATTGTTTGTCTTTCTACCACTACTTAGTTCACACTTCTACAAATCAGATTAGGAGTCGGCTATTCTGTGTGGTACATGTAACTATAGTTGAACCTGCAGTAACCTCTGGTTAGGTATAAATATTTATACCGTAAACTAACTACATTCTCGAATTTGAAATTTAGAAACTTAATAACATAGAAATTTCATAGTTTCAAGATTTGAAAATTTAGGAATTTAGTAATTTATAGATTTGAAAATTTTGGAATTTTGGAAAAATTTGAAGATTTTGAAGTTTGAGAATTTCGGAAATCGGGTAACAACGATTTAGGTATTTGGGAATTTGTAGTCTGGAAATTGAAAGCACAGATATTTGGAAGTTTGGAAATTTGAGGATTTGAAAATTCGGATATATGGAAATTCGAGAGTTCGAGAATTCAGATAGTTGAAAAGTTACCGATTTATAAATTTTGAAAATTTGAGAACTTGGATATTTAAAAATTTTTTAATTCCGGAGTTCAGATATTTAAAAAAAGGAAGTAGAACTTCAAAGACTAAAAAATTTGATACTTAACAAAATATAGAGTGTAGAGTGTAGACTTTCGGAAATTTAGGAACATATGATTTTTTAAAAGTTTTCGGACTTAAAAGAATATGAAGATTGGAGTATCTTTAAAATTTGCAAATTTTGAAATTTGTCCGAGAATTTTAGAGTCTGGGAATTTAGAAATTTGAAGTTGAAATACATGAATAATTAACTTTCATAAATTAAAAAATTTGAATCTTTGAAGATTAACAAACTGGAATTTTGATATTTGTTTAAATTTCAATTTAGACATTTGAAAATTTTGAAATCTGAACATGTGGAAAAGTTTTCTTTGGATATTAAAAAATTTTGAAATTTCGTCATTTGAAAAGTTTTAATATGTGGGCATTTGAAAATTGTTAAAAATAATGTAAACGAGTTAAAAATCTTCTAATAGAAGCGTATTTAAGATAAGTGAGAACGGTCAGATTGTTTATACAATAGCTTTCAGCATTTTCTTTGCGTTGCATAGTGCGTGAATCACGCTGTATAACTCGGAAGTGCGTTTCGCTTTGAAAGAAACAGCAGAGAAGTAGATGTGGCGGGAGTTATTCCCCTACAGTTCAATGGTGTGAGAAAGAAGGGTTGCTAACTGAATGTAGCTCACGGAGTTACCTCTTGGTTATATTTGATGTAAGCTCTCTCTAAGCTCGCCCTTCTCCCTGAATTCTTAAATTCTTTCAGAATGAAGGCGGAACTTCTCTCCCTACCATTAACAAAATCTTAGACTTGAGTACAACGCACAAGGGAAGACAGAGGATAATGCTCAATTTATGTGAACATTACGAATTAACTTTTTTTTACAATGCGAATAATTTTACAAATTACACACTTTGTATTTAAGCGATAATGTATAAATAATAACAATCATAAAATGATTTGAACCCTTTAAACATTTAACATTTAAACGTTACACATTTGCCTAATCCATCTGACTAATATGAAAAAATAGTAATTCATGAATCACATTCAACTGCTATTTCTACCTTCATTGAGGTATATCTATACCTCAAAAATGCGTCAAAGAGAATTACAGGGAATCGCAGCAAAACTGACAGTATAACAATTTGATCTAGATACAGCTCCCATTATAATTGCATATATACTGGAATTTACTTCTCTTGTTTTTATCATGAAAACAACATTTTAAGAGGTTCGATTTCGACGTGCCATTTGACATGAACTTTATTTACAACCTCGCTATATTCTGGCTGGGACTATACAGACACGTTTTCATATAGTATTCTCCAAGAAATAGTGGGCACAAATATTTAAAAATATTTATCCCTATTTTATAGGCACAAATATTTAAAATATTTATATACTTAAAAAACTAAGTATTCTTAATTAGAATGCCGAAACAGTAATTTGGGGGAATGTAAAGGTAGACAAAAAAGGAACATTTCAGTACTAACATGCTGTATATACATATGGAGTGTATTAAAACTATACACAACGAAACAAAGCTCTAGAACAAAACAATACGCGAACCTCAAAGTTATGAATTCAGTAGTTGCCACTTAATTTACACAGCAATTTATGAACGTATAAAAATGTATAAAAAATACTCATATAAAATGTTTATACTGTATATAATTACATCATCAAATAATATTTATTTGATAGCACTTAGTAGGAAAGAATGAAAGAAAAAGGCTACATCATAAAATAAGAAATATAAAGTGTTTTTAATCAAATAACTGATAAATTTGAAACATAAGTAAATCAATTCCTCAGTTATATTCTATAACAAAACCTAATGTATATACTTAGAAATGATGAACAACCATTTACATAACAATAGGTAAACAATACTTTAAAAATAAGTAAATAGAATAAAATATTTTATATATTTTAACACTGTATAAAAATGATATAATCATTTAGATTTTATAGTGTTCACATCCATTTTTGAACCATTATCCTTAACAAAACTTAATGCAAAATAAAATTGCCATTTTATGTTTTTATTGAAACAACTGCTTTCTCTGCAGCTTCATCTAAATCATTCGCTGTAAGAATTGACATATCACTTCCTGCAAGAAGTTCTTTTGCCTCTGTTACATTAGTACCTAATTAAATAAAGAAAAGAAAAGAAAAAATAATTATCATTAAATTATGTAGCTATTTGATTAGGAATAAATGAATGGATAAATGAACATGATATTTAAATTGATATATAAAATCAAACTGTAAAAACATAATTACCTTCTAGTCTAACAACAAGTGGTACCTTAAGTTGTAAGTTACGAGACGCTGCAATAATTCCTTTTGCTATAGTAGCACAATTTACAATGCCCCCAAACACATTTACAAGAATTACTTTTACTTTTGGATCTAAAGATATCAAATAAGACATTCACACTATTTTAAAAAAAATTTATAAATTCCCTCAAATACAAAAGATACATATAAATAGCACTGACACCGCTATTTTTATAACAGTATGTCAGATATAACTACGTATTTTTATATTTATTACAATACATACCTTCACTCAGAATTTTAAATGCTTGGAAAACTTGATCTTCTTTAACGTTTCCACCAACATCTAAGAAATTGGCTGGAGATCCACCATGTAGTTTAATTATATCCATAGTAGCCATCGCTAATCCAGCACCATTAACTAGACACAACAAAGAGACTCAAATATTAAGTAAATTCAAACAATGTGCAATGTATTATTTATTTTGACTAATTTATCATAATACTTATTTATGAACTTTCGTCAAAGCAAAGCAATAAAATACAAGGAAGCTTTCTTATTTATGATATATATGTATAATTCTATTAATCAAGCATACCTAAGCATCCTATATTACCGTCCATAGCAATATAATTTAAATTAAACTTTGATGCAATTACTTCTCTAGGATCTTTCATATCGTCATTTTCTAAAGCAAACAAATGTTCTTGCCTAAATCGAGCATTATCATCGAATGCAATTTTTGCATCTACCGCTATCACTTGTTTATCTGTAGTTTCTACTAATGGATTAATTTCAACTTGCAAAGCATCAATATCTACAAACAGTTTCCATAAATTTTTTAATTCCTGAATGGCCTTTTGTTGCATAATGGGGTCTACAAATCCAAGAAATGTGCTAACATCTTTAGCAATATTGTCATCAATACCGTTATATATATCTAATGGTATTGTTTTAATTGATTCTGGCTGTTCTTGTGCAACAGTTTCTATATCCATACCACCTGCTGGTGAAGCAATTAATACAGGACCATCATGTTGTCTGTCCATAAGAATACAAATATACGTTTCACGTGCAATATTTACAGAGTCTGCTATCATAACTTTTTGCACTAATATGCCATCTTTTGTAGTTTGCTTCGTGATAAGGCAATGACCTAACATATTTTTCACAATTTCTATAACTGCTTTACGGCTATTTAAAAATATATAATAAATGATATAAATATCCTTATATTGCAGCATATATTATATCTTTTTACTTACTCCTTTGTAACATGTACACCTCCTTTAAAGCCATTATTAAACCAACCTTTCCCACGACCACCAGCTAATACTTGAGCTTTTACGACATATTCATCTGCGTCTATAAAAAAAAATTGAATAGAACATGATATTTAAACACGAGTGTAGTATAAAAATAATAAGCACAAATAAGATAAAAACACATGAAAATCTGTTTTGAATTTATTAAAGCTTAAAAAATTTTTCCTATAACAACAAATATAATTGCTACAAGAAGGTTTGGAATTTATTTAAGAAATAATGAATAATAATTGATACTTGACAAATAAAAAATTAAAATAAAGCTTTTCAAACAAGCTTTCACAACTTCATATTTTAATTTTGTAAAAATAGAACTGAAAACTTCTTGCTAATTATCACGTTCCTAATATTTTTTGTTGCAATGCAACAAGTGAAATGCCATACTGGAAATATTCCCATGTATTTAAAAATACAAAATTACACTTTGCGATTATAACAATGAATTTTCTAACAGATTTGATAAAGAAGTAATAAAAATAATTCATGCTACATGAAACATAATATCACGGGAAATATGTAGGATAATAGTATAGTAGCAAAAATAAAAATTACAGATCATTATTACCAAATATTTATTAATATATTACAACTCTGCATAATAACGTAAACCGATGAAATAATTAAACAAATTTTACAAACAAAACATGAAGTAATTACACAAATTAAATATGTCAAATATTTAATAAAATACTAACGTAATTTGTCTAAAGCGGAATTTGTTTTATTTAAATCATCCACGATAACAAAATTTTGCACAGAAACTCCACAGTTTTTAAGAAGATCCTTGCTCTGATATTCAAGTAAACTTAAATTCCTCGTTTGTTTGGCACCACATGTTGAACTTTTATTCAACAATAATTGAATCGAGTACAATTTACGACTTGCACTTCGTAACATGTTTAATTACTTATAACTTCGCAAAAGAATACAAATTCTGTTATTAAATGCTTAAAATTATTCACGATACACAGTAATTCCCATCAATGCAAAACATGATTTATCTCTAAACACATTATCGTTTTATTACAAACTTTCCATTAAATTTGTCTTATTTATGGAACGACTCGATATATTATTGTACATATAAGAAAATAATTCATGAATGATATAAATAAATTTCTAGTATCACCGCTAAATTGTTCGTAACACAAATAAGAAACTGTATTATCACGTGTCGCTATACGCAAACTGTTTGTAAAATAACTGATACACACTGTATTACATTACAGTTCGGGTACAAAGTTCATAAAAGTCCAATGATTAAGTTCCATGAAAGTGTAGCTTGATCTACATTCGTACATTCAAATGTTGTTTTTCCTATCTTTGAAGAGAGAATGTACAATTCTAGTTCACGGTTAACAGGCTGTACTACATTTTACAGCTAATGGATCTTGTTAACGAATCTTAACTGAGCTCACAAAGTTCACCGCTGTATTGATTCATATATGTATAGAGTAAATAATAACATATGAGTAGTAAAAACTGGAGATAATATATGAAGTGTAGAAAGTAAGACTACTGCGTATACGGAATCGCCATACAATTGTCGCAAGTGCGCATGCGTATTACACGTAGCTACGGATTTACTTGAACCAATCAGAGGCAATGTGCAGAGAACGAATGACAATTCGTAATTCGAACGATTCGGTCGTCCTTAAAACGACCGGTTTACATAAAAAAGAATATACATATACATCTGTGTACACGCGTAATATTACTATACTGTTATTCACGGACTCTAGATGTCAGCCACGTTGAAAAAAACGAGACAGATAATATGATAATTTAGAGGCAATGATGTGCGCTAGGACGATTTCAATATTATGCGCATGCGCCGGTATCAGTTCCATTTAATAACAAGTGCATTTGTTCGTCAAAAATATAGATCAGAAATTCGTACAGAATAATACTATTGAAAATATTGATTGGTGATGAGATGCATAAGTTCTGTGTATTTTTTCTTTATTTGTTATATTAACAAGTATAACAATTCGGAAATGTAGGAAAAATATAGGTAAAAGAATTGTAAGGAATAAATATGATACGTAGAGAAGAAAAAACTCGTATAGTGTAAACAACGTATATGCTTTTTATTTCAATATTGAACATTCACTAATGTGTATACAATATAATATATTTGTATGTATAATATATATATATATAATAATAGTAATAATATTGTTTATGTATACAAGTACATCGTTTACGTTGCTGCTGTTAATGTATACACGCATACGTATGCATTTAATTCATTAATTGGTATAATTACTCTAATGTGTAATTAATTATTTAATATACTGTATACCTCTCTATCGTTATCTAAATTGTGTGTCGATTAATACAGCCCTTAATCAATCGTAATAATCACTTGTTTGTTTCGTGGATAAAATCTCGTCTCGTTTAATATATATATATATAATGTGTATATATATTTATATTTATATAATTTTACACATACACGCGTACAATTACAATATTTTTTTCTTATACGCACGCGTATGTACAGAAATTCCCTGTATCTTATTTTCATGTTCATCTAAAAAATTATCTACGTCTATGATTTCGTTAATCAACTAATTAATTGGTAAACTTCGCCTTTCTTTCGCATTACGGTTCTTTTCGTTTTATCACAATTACATGGTATTATCGTGTTGAACGATTATTTCTTTTTATGTTCGAGCTTCGCAAATTGTTATTCTTCTTTGCCTTTAACACAACGCGATGAAAACAAATATTGCGACTTCGAAACATTCTACTTACATGTCGGGAATAAATAGGACTACAATTTTGCAAAAACGAGTAGAAACAAAACATTCACGAAATGATTTTGAGCATCATCAAAATCGATATTAACAAGTTTTATTAAGTCATCGAAGTTCAAATAAAGGATAGAATTCAACCGTAACTCGTTTCGTTAATTTCATTCATATTAATGTTCACAGCTCGATCAATTATTTATTACTAATTATCATTAACAATATTGGATAGTTATCGCTTAACAATCATTTTTATTGCTATTATTTTCGTTCATTGACTCGGGATATTGTGAGAAATGGCGCTGAATAACATGTTCAATTTTGCATGTTAAATAGTATACCATCATCTCTATTATTTCTACCTTAAATTAATTTCTAGCAACAATTCGTTATTAGGTACTAGTTCGTAACAAATTGTATTGTACAACTTTCAAGAGTATCAATAAAACAAATTAAAGATACAGCGTAGATCAGTGATGGGCAGATCGAGTACTCTAAATAATTCGTGGGCATCAATATCTAGAGAGAACCAGGAAAGAGGTTAGGGAAAGCCTGAGAAAAACTTAGGGGGAGTTTAGGAAAAACCTAGAGACAATCTAAGGAGAATTTAGGAAGTGCCTTGAAGACAAATTGACAAATATAAATTTATAAATCTTTCAAATAAGAAATGTTTCAGGAATTAAAAAATTGCAAAATTTAGGAATCTTTAAAATTACAAATTCTTAGAATAAAAAATTTCTGACACTGCTAAACATAAAAATGTTCAAAATGGAAAATTCTTCAAGTAAAAAAATGTTCAAATTCACACATTTTCGAAATCATAAATTCTATAACTGAAAAATGTCAAATTTGCAACTTTAGGAAATGTAAAAATGTTGACATTGTCAAATTTGCACACACTTAGGTTAGAAACATTTGAGTTTGAAAATTTTGAGGAATTTCGAAATTTTTAAGTTTTTAAATTTTTACATATTTAGAAATTTGAAAGGCCTTAAATTTTCAAATTTGTAAATTTTTAGAGAGTTGGAAGCTTTCAGATTTTTACATTTGTAAACTTTTAAAACGTTAAAACTCTTTCATTTGAAAACATTGAAATTATATATAGAAAGATTATTTTCTTCAGTGCCAACTTCAGGAACTTCCTACTCCTATAGTTTTGTCCGTGGCAATATAACAAGAGTCTACTAAACCCATTAGTACATTGAACGGCACTGTTATGAGTGCAATTTGCCCATCACTAATGTAAATGTACACCTTATACATCGGTCGTGTTTTGAATGCCGCCGAAATCTCATCCTGCTGGTTGCTATGAAAACATACATTTAAATTTATCCATTGACTTAAATCTCGTCATTTCTAGTAACTTATGGAATAACTAGAAATAAATAGTATTAAAATTTGTGATGGCTTTATTCATGAATAACTAAGTATATCAGAATTCAAAAATTTGAATTACTGCACTAAGATTTGACGATTAAATATTAAACATTAATTGAAAAGTACTCAATTGTAATTAATCTGACAAATTCGAATTAAAATTAAACTTTAATTTTTAATTGAAAAGTCATTTATTTAACAACTACAATTTAATTCCCAATTAAAGAACATTTCATTGAAAATAAATTGTAATTGTTAATTAATTAATTAGAATTTTAATAACTAGTTGGTTGTTAATTGGATTTTAATTAAGTAGTTTATTGTTTAATTGTTGATTAGAATTTTGAAAATTATTTAAAACCTTATTAAAAGTATTCTAACATGATTGGTACTCGACCTTTTCAAATTACAAAAAAGAATGTTCAATAAATTGTAATTATTCATCAACAAAGCGTTAAAAATTATTCGGAAATGATTTCCTATCATATCTAATTGCAGCCTTGTAATTAATTGATTAACACAATTATTCATAGGTAAACGCATTATGATAAGGTTTTAATACTACTGTATGTATCCAAGTGTGAAAATTCACTAAGATTATTTTTCTCACGCTTAGGCAACTCGACCAACTATTCGACCAATGTTAGCACACCAATATACATGTCTTTAATGTATGCCTTTCCAATAGATCCTACATTTTTTTTCTGTCCATAGAAACCGCACAATGCTAAAATGGCGACTATGACCCTACACGGTTAAACATTGCGTAAAATTTGTTCATTTTAAATATTATAAAAAATGATAGATATTTAGAATAACACTAAAAACATATTTATAAATTTTAGAATATCGTGATAATGTGTTGAAACGAGTAATTAAAATGATACGAGTTCAAATAATTGCTTTCCCTGAATACGATCAATAATTCTGTTAATACATATAATAATTGCACAACTTCACGTAAGTTGAATTTATACAAATTGCTAATATACATTATCAAATTTGTTCATAGTTAAAAAAGAGGCATAACACTAATATTATCTTATATTTCGTACTAAATTATTAACACCTAATTTAATTATAACAGTAGATTAAGCGTTTATGTACGTTAACATAATTCTAACAGAACTAACATAAATATAACAAAAGTTAAAATTGAATTCATTTAAGATTTATAAACGCGATTAAAGAATAATACTATATTTAACACGTTAATTACTATAACTCTTTTTTTTATAGATTTTCATATCTGATTATGCGAAGCAATTACGTTTTCTCAGATATTCGTTACGACTTACACGTCAAGCATGTGCGACGTTTTGTTTCCACGCGATTCATATAAAAGTGCAATAGACTCCCGTTATATTGCCACATTTCACTCAGTAATTGTATTCCTATGCTATAAAGCACAAGGATTCATCTGGACTAGTATAATATCAAAGAAAATAATTTTTTGGACATTTATAAAAATTTATCCCTGCAGCAGTTCCACTTACGGCAATATAACGAGAGTCCAATGTACCGGTCACTTTAGTTCACTGTGTATTTATATTAAATGAGCGAATATTCATTTGTTTTCCGCTTAGGCAAAATTCAAACATAAACTTACATTCTTCCGCTGTTATAATTCTATACATTTCAATTCGATTGTTTTTAATACAACGCGATTTTATGTAACGTGGTGATAGATGTTTCAATTTATCTCGAGTCGACTATATTTTGTGAAATATAGTGACGGTATAACAATTAACGTGTTAATATTAATTACCATATCGGATTAGATAGACAAACATAAACGTTGCTTTCATTTTGAAAATGGGAAGAAATTACATCGATGCAAAATGTGATAAACAACTACGTATTTTTAAAATGTTATGTACACTAACTTTTCGTACCATGTCCAATGTTGAGGATATATCAAAACCTACTGCACCGCTCACAAAATATTCACCACCAATTAAAGTGCAGTTTATTTCAACAAATTAAAATATTAAAATATTTAAGCACGATAGAAAAGCAATATTCAGAGAACTAATAACAACGTGGGATTACGAATATAAATTCTTTATTTTACAAGAAAAGAAAAATTATGATTCATTTTGTTAACGAAGAAAAATTATTATACACTTTGCTAATGAAGAAAAAATCTATTGTAAAGTTTGACTATCTAATTCGAACGATTCGAGGACATTAAATAGGAAGAAGTGTGGGTAAATAAATAAAAAGACAGACGTTTAAACAAAATAATCCGTGAATTTATTAAAAATAACACAGGAAAGAATAAAAGAAATGACAACAACAAATCAGGACAATGAAGCCGTACTAACCGGTTAGGACGATCATCTAATTAATCAATTAGTAAATCAAGTAATCGTAACTTAACTAGTAGCTTATCACAACCGCGGGTACTTCTCTTGGTTTTCGTTTCTTTGTGTCGTATTTTTTTTTTCATTTTCAACTTTCAAGAGAAGACCATTGGTATTGCCATCACTTCAAGTTCATCTGCTTTCTCACGTGGGTCGAAATTGCACAAACGGTATCACTTTCGACCAAGCTTTACAATTTCAAGATTCTATCCCTTCGATTCAACGGTAGAAACGAAAGAACCGTCGCTGGTGAATCAACGCAACGATATCTCGAATGATTTTCGTTGCCGCAACTGCAAAGTATTTTACATTGGTAGTTGCAGATCGTCTGCTTCGTTGTATAAATAAGATTATGCGAAATACTTTGCACCCTTAAAGCTCTAATTCTGCAACGAAACGTTTTCAATGCTGGAAAATGGATTTCTTTCTTGGAATCTTTAACACTTTCAGATCCAGTTGCGTGGTAATACACGCACGCTGAAATCGGACGCGTTAACGTGCTTTTGGCAGAATATATTTACTTTCATTGAGATAAAAGTTGTTGAGAGTTGTTGCGGATCGAGTGCTCATCGGGCACCAGCGTGCAAGTACGAAATGCGTAAAAGACGGAGCTCTATTAACCCTTTGCGGTCCTTATATTCTTTTACCTGCAGCTCCTTAATTAATTTACAAAATAGATGAAGAATTGGATTTACAATAAAATATAGATTGCGTAACAAATATATTTCTAATTTGATACAAGTGGCAAAGAAATGAAAACGTATTGAACCAACCTATTTATCCGAATTATTTCTACGATCAAGGAGAAACGCCATGTCGAGCCACACTCGACATAGGACCGCAAAGGGTTAAATTTGCCTCTTTGTTTTTGATAATAGTGAAATGAATAGAGTGTCTGTTACCCATCGGTGCCCGCAGATGCACAGGTGCCCGCCCATCGCTGTTCTTGAGTTAACATAATTTCATTGAAACCAATTCTACCGTTGATTCGTCACAAGATATCAACTTATTTTAATTACAATACTTGGGTTTACAACGGCGAAACAAGGCAATGCAATAAAGGAGACGTAAATTGTCAGTAAATAACATTTTTTACAAGGAGGGTGCATTATCGTAGAAACGCCGATGTTGCGTAACCTAGTGTGAATATAGGGAAGTAGAAAAAAGTAATTTTGCAAAATCGAAGTACGCGCTTCTGTAAAATAATTACGAAGTTCGTCTACAAAGGATTTTGGGAAGATGTTAAAATGTCATAATTTGAGCTGGAGAATTTGTAGATATACAATTTGTTATATTCACATGTCACATTTTTAATGTATCAAATATTTAAATTTTTATTTTTTCAAGCTACTAAATTTACGGAGTTTCAAATCTGTATTTTTTCAAGTCTTAAGCTTACAGAACTTAAAATTTACAAAGTTTCGAAGCTTCTAATTTTCAGGTAACGAGATTTTATAAATTTTTAAATTTTTAACCTTTCAGTTGCCCAAATTTCTAAATTGACAAATTCTCAGTTCTTTTAAATTTTTAAATTATCAAATCGTCGAATTCCCAAATTTACAAATATAAGAATTCTGAAATTTGTAATTGTCATACTTTTAAATTCTGAAGTTCGCATTTTTCAAATTTTCAAATCCTCAAATTCTCAATTATCAATTAAATTTTACAAATTTCGAAGGATAAAATTCTCCAAATTTTATATGATCAAATTCTCAATGTTCCAGCTTCAAATTTTTCACGTTTTTAACGTTCCCAAATTTCGGAGTCTCAAATTTTTTAAAATTCAAGAATTTAAAGAATTTACAGTTTTTAAGTTTATCAGACATATTTGAAGAAAGTTAATACAGAAATATCTTCATTTTAAATATACTATAATACATGTAAAATAATATGTGTACAGAAATTCTTGTACTTTGGCAAGCATAAATAAACTACATATCTCGTTGTTCTTCCCTTCCTTTAACAACTACTTTATATTTTATTTTTACACTTTATCAAGAACTGGCGATATTGTATGATTTTTCTTTAAATAAATTTCTAATGCATGCAAGAAGAAATAGTAGTCGAGTTTTATTTTCTTATTATTATCGTTTATCGTAAAGAATGATTAGGTTTTAATATTTAATTCTTAATTAATTTGTAATTTGTATATATGTTGTGTCTGCAATTTTGTATTTATATTTGTATTGTAACTTGTACTTGTTCTTAAAGAAGTCATTGTTGCAAATTAACATCTTTCCCTAAACTCACCCACATAGTTATAATTCTTCGAATACGAATTTCGTCTTTGTTTAAAAAACGTGTGCGCTGTGATTTTGCAAAACGCTTATTTTCAGTGTTCCCTGTAATTACAATAAGTCTGAATAAAATCGATGTTTCAATGATCATATACTCCTCGCGCTATATCACCGAGAAACTTCCTTCACAATTTTCCCACGTGACGCAAACGTTTTTAGACTCCTTTCATCTCTCGTGGAAGCTATTTCATTTTTCTCGTGGAAACATTATTTTAAATAAATTTAATCTTGTAAACGGTCTTATAATTAACAATTGGCTCTTTCGAAACGTCTAATTTGAAACAATACAAGCGATACAAACAAGCGATACAAGTTTCGAAATTTCGTTTTTTATTCGCGTAATAAGTAACGAAACAGTACGGAGTCAATTCAATGTTTCTCAACCAACAGATCAGAAAACAATGATCATTTTCACAATTCGATCGAGCATTTTAATCGTCGATTGTACTTGTTACGTTTAATTAAAAAATTGTTTTTCCCTTTTCGATGAATGGTTGAGAAGCACCGTTACGTATTTGTATAATATGTGTAGTCGATACATGTGAACCTACATGCGAATGAACACCCATTTCCAGAATGTCTATTGTTTAATCAATTATAATTCACGTAAACAAATAGTTCCACAATTTATTTCTTCGGTAATAAGCATTAAATCCGTAAGAAAGAAACGCCGACAATTTCCTTTCTTTCCCTACTGAATGTTCCAACTTCTCGAATAATTATTTCTCAGAATTTTTTCATTCGCATAAATTAATACAGTAAAATCTCGATATAAGCGAATACCTCGGGGCTGGACTTTGATTGTACCGAGTAGTTCCGACGTCGACCGAAGTTTGCCGAATGTGGGAACGAGTAGCGGACGACGGAATCGACCGAACGTAAACAAACATATCAATGGAGCAATCCTAATGTAAGAATAAAACTTCCTTATTCCTCGTTTTTTAGTATGAAAATTTTACCGATATATTTGTGGCACTTTTCTGATTAAAATGAGGCCAAACACGATGTAATTCGGAACATATTTTTCAATTTCAAGCTTATATGTATTAAGCACTTCATTCTAATAAATGATTACAAGTAAACACGTTCCGTGCTACAGTAGCGGACAAAAGTTTAAGACGATGATTTGATTTGAAATAGTATACGAACTTCGTTCCTTTTTTTTGTAACTTCGCTAATGAGCAAAATATTAAAATGAAATTTTTTTATAAGTGTATAAATAAATGTCTAATTAGTTAACATCGAAAGTGGAACACTATTTATAGTTTTTATGAAAAGTAAATCAATTATTTATTTTTTCCATTTAGTCTTAAACTTTTGTCCGCTACTGTACGTACGGCGTGTTTGATCTCGGTTTAATCAGGAAAATGTGAAAAATCTACTCGTAAAAATTTAATAACGAAAGTACCAAAATTATATACGTTTCCCATTTACGTCGGTATCGTTTCAAGGATATTCCCCAACTCGGATCATTTTACACTTTTCGGGGAGCTAACTTTCTGGAGTTTACCACTCTTCAGGGGATTATCTTGCCTCCAATGATAAATATTTTTTATACTGGGAAGATGATTTTCGCTTAAATCGAGATCACCGTAGTTGTTTGGTCATAAATATGAAATTCTGATTATTGCGTTTATGTGTCAATCGAATATAGCTGTTTGTCAATAAAGAAATAAATTAATTAATAGTGAATAGCTTTCCATTTAAAATATTCGTTTCGTATAAATAAACACTGTTATAGTAAATAAATATTTATTATTTCTATCTGTCTTATCACACGGTAACTATGTAAAAGTCTTTCTTTGGGGAAATAAACCATGAATTAAGCAATTCAATTATTTATGCATCACCTTAGCTCCAGTTCCATTGTTTGTAATAAATGTTTGTTTAAACGAGCCTGCCGATTTTTTTATGCCACGAAATTCTTAAAGGAAATCGTTATATCTTCTCTCTGTCTTTTTTTATCGACAATTTTAAATGTAATGCGGGGACGAGAAATTAAATGTAAAAGAAAAATCGACGCATTTGAATGAAAACTTCTCTGTAACTCTGAATAATAATGTTTCAAATTTGTACAATTCTGAATTTGCAAAACTCTATTGCTACTTCGTAATTAATCAGCGCCACTTTCCACTCTAATTGGGGATACAAATTGATCAAGAAAATGGTTTGGTCGACAACGAATTTGTTGTTTCATTCGTTGATTATTTTTTCGTAAATAATTGGAATCTAAAAAATCAAGAGGAATGTATCGTACAAAATTAGGACGCAATTATAAATTTCAGAGCTAATAATTAAATTTATAAAGATTCGATAATAACGAATCTTAACGAAGGAACGAATGTATTAAAAATTATCAAATTAATTAAAACCGATTCGATATCACGTTGATAGAAAAAGATACTTTGCGAGAAATAATAAGAAAATTTCTGGGTAGGGTAAATTTATTCCTTGGCACGTCGTTGACCGTCCCGTTTTCTTAGTCGATTTGAATTAATACCACTAATTAGATACATCTACTTAGGCTTAGATAATTCTATGTAAGGCATGGAGTATGTCATTTCGTTATCTGGTATCTAGATTACTCGTATATCTGTATAAATTTTTGTGTATCTTTTCTCACACACGCACACATACCCCCCCAGTTCCGCTATATATTTATTTCTTTTATTAACGAAAAATTCGCGCGCTTTCTTGGTCGCAAAGTTTTCCTATTTTTTCATCGTCGTTCATGGTTAATTTTAAAATTCTTTAGCAAAAACTATTCGAACCCTTTTGTTTTTTTTTTACTTTCACTTAGATCGAAATGGTTTCGGTTGTTTTATCAAATCTAACAGATAACCTTTCCATAATACATCATGGTTTTCGTGAAGCCCCATATGAAAATGGCGGGAATATTCGAATAATGCGTCAGCGCTTATGTTATCGACAATATTCTTAAAGTAATTACAATTGAATCTAGTTAAAAATTTCTATTTATATGCAGTGAAGTAAATTTTAAACTTTGATTTGCAAATAAATTGTAAAGTTTTATTTAGAAATATTTCTATTTGTATTTCAATGTTAATTCAAAAATAACTACAATATGTATACATTAATTTTTTAATAAAATTAAATTTATTAATAAAAATCGGATCTATGTTGGGCATTAAATAATTTTTACACAAAAGTCTGACTCAATTTAATTACGCTAGATCTAAACTGTTTTAATTACATTCAAAAAATATGTAAATAACCAATGTTCATGTATTATTAATATAAGGAACACCAATTCATGATGATATAGTGACAATTCCGATCAAAACTAATTATTTAATTTCATGATTCCTCGTGAAATTAACAAATAAAAGATTTCAAGCTATAATATTAATTGAAATAAATATTATTTGATTATGCAATGTAATTTTAATTGAAGGATACAAGTTATATGAATAGTAAATAATAAATCAACATGAAAAATAAACATTAGTTACAAATAATACATATAAATATTAAAACATAAACTTTTGACTCTTGAGTAGTATATTTAGTGCGATTTTATATCTACTTGTCATAATTTAAAATTGAAGGTTTACAACAAATATACTGTTTCGAATAAAAGATGCATATGAAAAACAGGGATAGTAAATAAAATATTTAGATAATAAAAAGAGGACGATGTATAACATATAAAATGTGAATAAAAGTTTATTATTCGTGTAACCTGTATTTTTTAGTTAATGTATACTATTATTTGCAAATTAAATCAAAGACCAAATTCTTGAATTTCCAAATTTTTTAGTTTTCAAATTCCCAAAATTTCCTGATTTCTAAAAGTCCACGTTTTAATATTTCAAAATCTCTGAATCAAGTTTTCAAATCACAAAACTTCTAAAATCTTAAAATCCTACATTTCTAAATTACCCGGATTTTCAAATTCCCAAAAACCTCAATTTCAAAATCCTCAAATTTCGAAATCGAAAAATTCAGGAATCCGCGATTTTATCTTTTTCAAAAATTGTATAGTCTTAAAAATCCGTTCATTTTTTTGGATCATAAAAATCGCTATCATTATTTTCCATTTTAACAACTGCAAATATAATTATCACAATTCTCTAAACATTTAAAATCAAAAGAGAAATTTTTTAACAAAAATGAAAAATGGAAGTTGTCTGTAGCCCGAACAAATAATCCAACTTTTTAATAGATTGAACTATAAACTTATTTATGTATAACTTTGCCTTTTTATATTGCACGACTATACATATGGGGATTTTTGTATTACGAAAAGGTCACCTTCAATGAAACAATTTTTTGTGGTCATTAACATCCTACGAATGAAACCTAGATCGTTCGTGTTATTTTCTGGCTAGTATCGAATGTGTACGCGTATGTGTTCACAAGAGGATCAATATTAATCGCGCTACCATGATTTTCCATGAAAATCAAGAAAAAATGTCGACGAACAGCTAACACTTTTCCGCGTTTTCCTATTTTCATCTAGAGTAAAATTCCCGCGAATTCTCTGCCCTAAGTAAATTAGCTCGTTGATCAGTGACTAATTTGTCGATTACCTCATAATCAATAATTAACAACAATTAAAGCTTATACGGACGCGCCGATTAATCATTTGTTAATTATTCATTATTAACGCAACCATCCATCACAAAGGTTTCTTTTTCGTTACCTCTAATAACATAACAATAATTATTATTATACTACGGCATATTATAATAATAATTATTATCAGTAATATTATTAATTTATTTACAAACCATTTAGTTTTATGAAACGTAATTATTAGGATTCCCGGTAACAGAAGATGGTACCCGTCCGAAAAGAATTTTATACAAAAGGAAATGAAGAAAGGTTAGAACGATCAAATTATTTCAAACTTAATAAAATTGTGGCAATGTTGGTGTTAAAATTTTCATTCGTTGAAAAATGTTTATAAAACTTATTGCTCGAAATCGCTTTTGTAATTCCTGTTTTTTCCTTTTTAATTTTTGTTTGGCTGACTAGACATTTACAAGCAATTACACGTCTGTTCCGATGGTTTAAAAATGAACTATGTTTTGTTCTTTTAATAACATTCGGTTAAAATGTATGAATATTCGAAAACATTCTCGATCGAATTTAAAGTTTTCCCGCGATAACTTCAATTACTATTTACTAGTTTAGAAAATTTATTGCTAAGTTCGCCTTCTTACGTGTAGAATTTCTGTTTAGATTTTTAACGTCGATATTTCTTTCTTTTCTTTTGTTACGCGATTAATCGATTTTTTAATTGCATGACTTATACGAAACTCAACAAATCGAGCGACTTAATACTTCCATAATTAACAAACCATTAATTACAATAACAAAGTTTCAGTAATCTTATCTATACATTTTTACGTACATAGACAAACTGCAGCGATCAAATAAATAATGAAAATTTCATCTATTAACTATTTACTGTTTAAAATTGATAAATTCGTTAAATCATTAAAAGTGTCTATAATGCACGAACCAGTTTTCTTTCTTACCTAACACCTTTTCTAAAAGAATTTCCTAATGAAAATAAAGACTCAACAAAATGATGATTAACGTAGATATATTGCACTAGTTTTAAATAAAGCATATCTAAGAAATACTTTTTACCGAGATCGATCCATTTTAACTTCCAAATATGTTTTACCCTTATTGTTAAAGTTGTATTTAAATATTATCAAAATACAGTAATTCCGCGTTATCCGCCCGGTTTAAATGCTTGCAATGTTACGTCGATAATGGGAATCAGGGATAACCGCGGTGTATGGTACCGCGTATAACAGAAACTTTAGGAGATTCGAACCGTGGATAACTCTAACAATGTCTGACCAAGACTGTGGACAACGGGGATCGCGGATAACTGGAACCGCGGATAACTGGAACTTTAGGTGATTCGAACCGTGGATAACTCTAACAATGTCCGACCCGGACTGTGGACAACGGGGATCGCGGATAACGGGAACCGCGGATAACCGGAACCGCGGATAACTGGAACTGCGGGTAACTGAAACCGTAGGTGATTCCAATCGTGGATAACTCGATCAATGTCTGACCAAGATTGTGGGAAACTGGACCCGCGGATAATTGGAACCGCGAATAACTCTAACCGACATTGACCAAAACTGTAGGTAACTAGGAATAACCGTAATAGCGGATAATTGGAATCGCATATAATTGAGAATGTGCATAATTACAACCGCGGACAACTGAAACCATATATAACCAAATATGCGGATAACTTGAATCGCGAATAATTCAACGATTAGCTGACCGCGTGGATAATTAACAACGCGGATAACTGGAATCGTAAAATAATCTACATCGCAAATACAAAAACCACGGAAAACGTGTGATTACTGTAGAATATTTCATCGCTCGATTAGTATTTTCTTAACACGTATTCCTTAGGCCTCGCGTTGTTCGATTAACATTTTATTATAGGCTCTGGTTATTAATACCAATAATCGAACAATAATTAATTGCACTTTTCTTTTCGATATACTAATTACGATATATGTAAAACATGGCAGAAAGTAACAACAATAAATTCACATGTCAAATTTAATAAGAATACTGTGAAGTTTTAATTTTGTAAAAAGAAATTTGAAGTACGTTTCGATCTCAGTAAGATAACGTAAAATAAATTCAAGATTTTTTACCGCGTTTTAAAGCAACGTATCAAGCAAATGAAGAAGTAAAATAAAAGACTTAAATCATGAAATTGACCAATCGATTTTTTCCCCGTCGAAATACCATGTTTCGTTTGTTTAAACCTTTCGTAGGCCTTGTAAAAATTATTTAACTATTTATGTGTATATATATATTTTTTATCTATATTATATACATATACATATATACATATAAGCATATATATGTACATATATATGTATTATCACCAAATCAACAAATAAATATCCTAAATATATTAAATATCGTATAATATATGCTCTCCCAACAAATAATATATAAGTTCTCATCTATTCTCATTAATAATAATTCAATATAATTATATATGCATGTGTACGTATCTGTATACAACGTTACTCTGTATGCGTATACATATACATACACAAATCTGAATTTATTTATTTATTCATTTATTTATATTTATATTAAGAAATGAACGTATCATTTCTTTATATTATTCGGTTCATTTGTCTACTTATCTGTTTAAATCTTAGGCGTTTATCTATACGAAAGTGACTACCCTTGTATCCGGTAGTTTTTCTGTTCTTTCCTTTTCTTTCCTTTCCCCTTTCACCGTTTCTTCAATTTGTAAACGCGTTTAGTTGTTACAAAAAACGTACGACAAAATTAGTAATTGATCTTTTAACGCGCTTGTAATTAGTACATTTATCGATACATAACGAAGAAATCGCCGCTATTTAAATTTCATATAAACACAAAAACCCCAATATTCGCCGAAATAGGTTCCAAGGTTCTCCGCGGATACTTGAAACCGCGTATACCAACAACCACGAATACTCAAAACCGCGGATACGAAAGTCGCGATATCCGAAACCTCAGAAACCTGGACTGGCATATACTGAAAACCGCGGATACCCGGGGCCGCGGATACGGAGATCGTGAGTACGGAGATCCGCTGCGTGAAATGTATACCTGTAATTGTGCATACTCAGACCGGCGGATATCCGAAACTGCGGATACGGAGACCGCTGTATCCGAAATCTTGGACACCCGAGATTGCGTGTACTAAAAACCGCGGATATCGGAACCTGAGAATACGGAAGTCGCGGATAACAAAATCCGTGAATGCTGAGATACTGAGACTCGAAACCGCGGATACTGAGATCGTGGATCCCTAAAACCGTGGATACTAGGGTTCCGTTCAATTTTCACAATTGCAAAGAATTCTCCTTTTTAAATATTTACAAACCTGTTTGACATAAAGAGTTCGATAAAACAAATATTCGATTAAATCGAAATTCATTAATTTCCTTCGATGAAAGTACCAAAAAGTGCACGATTAAAATCCAATGACTATTTCATCGACTTTCTGTTTAAAAGTGTAAATTAAACATAAAATATGAATATTTTAATGAAACATGCGATACGTTTCTTGAATTACATTGAATGTTTTTATCATTATTTAGCGTTAATAATTCTTCCTGCTTTTGCCACTAATCTTGGTATTATCCACTAATACCACCCGTACCTAATCAATATTCAACCCTTTTTTTGTAAGCTTTCGTTATAAACATACATTGTATTAGTTTTTCCCTAATATAAAGTTAATTAAGAATTAATCAGGCATAAATTCAATCCGTTCCTTTATCATCCTAATTAACATGTTTAATGCCTTTCTAAGGGGTCGCTAGTGCTATATCCGTTTACTCTTAATAATTAACAAAATTTTAATTTGTTAACGATAAGTGGTTACGTTTATCATTAACAAAATTTACTCTCTTTATACCCTTTCCCTTTTCATAATTTTATATCGTTTCACGATTTCACGATCAATTACTTTGATCACCTTTCAGGGATAGTTTTTCAAATACGTTGCGTTCATTCTCTCCTTATTTCTATGCAATACAACATTTACCGCCAATTAATTCATGTTTTATCCATACTTGCAGGTAGCAGTATTTTTCAACGTTATTCAACTTGTATTTTCAATAATTATCATGGGATTTTGATCGCTTTTCTATCTCACGTTAACATTTTTTTCAGTATAGATTCAAGAAGTTTTTTTGCCAAATTGAAATAACATTAATTAATTCTCGGATGCTAGAAACGAGTCCATCGTTAAACAGAACAAAGATACTCGAAATTATGAATGTTAGAGAAACGATTCTTTTAAAAAACTGACAACTTGAAACAGCTTTTATCATATTTCGTCGCATACGAATATGTACAATCGGATGCAATGTACGTTTGCGTCAGAAAAATGCAGGGGGAGGCCTCATAATGATTTTTATTCAATTTTAGGGAATGAATAATTTTAAAATCTTCAAAGTATCTAATTTATAACTTTATGAAATTTCAAATTTCCAAATCCCAAATTTGTAAATTCTGAAATCTTTCAATCACTAAATTTTCGCACCCACAGATTTTTAAGTTACTAAATTTTCAATTCCTAATTTTCCAAATCCCATATTTCCAAATCTTATTTCCAAATCCCAATCTTCTTAATATTCAAATTTACAAGTCATGAATATTTTTAAATTTACAAATTTTTGTATATCTTAGTTCAAATAATCAAAATCCGTGAATTCTCAAACGTTCATATTTCCAAATTCAAAAGTTAATAAACCTGAAATTTTATCGGTCAAGAATCAACTGAAATGTTCCCTTCTCTTATATCGCCATTTTCCAGATAAACCTACTGTATCCGCCCTGTACCACAACTACCGACTATAATTAAAACAAGAAAACGTTTCTCTAATATCCATACCATCGAAAGGTATTGCACGCATCTGTTAAGCTGGCAGCCGCATTCAATGCGGATTCCACTGATTCGCGTGCCATCTTTCCAGCCGCGCAAAGGACTAAACTCGCTGGACTCTTTCCACATGGTATACGAGATTTGAAAAACTTAACAAATTAATCCTACGACTTCACCATTCCAATATAGGCAGATTCTTCGAAACGGCTCGGTTCATCAACGAGCCGATACATTATTTGGATCTTCCAGCTGAAACTTTCAAGCAATTCAATTGAGGCGTATCAATTCTGTTCGCGGCTACTAGGCGTGGCCACCATAGGTGCAAAAGGAGAGACATTTGAAGGTGTCGTCGAACAGCTGACAGCCAAGAAAGGACGAAGCGGAAAGGATAGTCGCTAGAAATCACCAGAGTCAAATGAACGCTGCGATCTTCTTCGAAAAGGGCTTAGTTGCACTTTCAACGCACCCCTATAACCTCTCACTTATCCTCCGGATTTGCTCTCGGTAATCTTTCTGTTTCCTGTCTCTCGCTGCGAACAGATATCATCAACTTTTCCAAACTTTGTCGTTAACCTTTTTTTTTTTCATATTTGATAGTTGATATAGCGTATAGACAATTAAATGAGAGGATAGGGTTAACCTTCGCAAACGTAGGCAACAGTGGGTGTATTAGGTTGGTGCAAAAATAACTGCGGTTTTCGAAACCAGAGGCTTCAGCGATAAATATAATATACAGTCATGGTCAAAATTAAGTGGACATTGCAGAAATGTAAAAAAAATTGTTGTTTTACTACAATATTTTAAATAAATTTTAAATTTAGAACGTCAAATGTTTTTGTAGACTTGAAAAAACATTTATTTAATATACAATTTATTTATTTAATGTATATAATTGTGCAATAAAGTATTGATTTATAGGCATTATTAGTTCAATTAATTAACATTTTTATATTTATGATACCTGTCCACTTAATTTTGTCCACGACTGTAAATTGTTTTGAAACTACGTTCATATGCTATACCATTTTAAAGCGTGAAGTTGACTCTATCAATATATGTTTGTTACTTGTTTTTGTTTATTGACATTTTGTCATATTTTGTTAGAAAAGTAAAAATGGAAACATTACAAATTCGTACGATATTGTTATACGTAAAGCTGCAAAAACTGCTCGCAATATTTAACAGAGTCTTTGGCCAGGGAACTGTGACTGAATGTACAGCACAACATTGGTTCCAAAAATTTCTTAATGGTAATGAAAGGCTTGAAGAGGGTCGCGGACGTTCCTGTGTGATCGACGATGATGAGTTAACCCTTTGCGCTCCTATGTCGAGCGTGACTCGACATCGGTTTTTATCCCAGCAGCTCCTTTGTTGAGTCCCACTCGACATTTTTTCAATACAAACAGATAGATGTTGCACATTCGTACCTCCTCCATTTAATTTTAATTGTCGCTTTATCCCACTAGAGAGCTTACTGGATTAGTGCAATATTATAGCAATAAAGCAAGAGACCTCTCGGTACAAATGCCGCAAGTACTAGTTTTATATGATCTTTGTATACATCCAATAAATTCATTCGTTCTTATCGAATCGATTTACTGTTACCCAGCATATACGAACCTGCTAAATGTCGGAAAATTATACACCAGGAAACCTCTAAATGCTTGTAACGAGTGAATATCACAAAACTTAAATGCTTTTGGAGCTGTCGGTTACAAAATAGAAATATAATTCGGAGCGCAAAGGGTTGAAGACAATTATCGAAACAGATCCACGCAAAACGTCTCGAGATATTACGGAGGTACTAAATGTAAATCACTCAACGATTGTTCGTCACATATTTTGAATTAGCAAATGCAAAACACTCGATAAATGGGTACCGCACGAACTAAACGAAAATCAAAGATTTCGTCAGTTTGAAATTTGCTTGGTTCTGCTTTTAAGAAACAAACGACCCGTTTCTTGATCGAATCATAACGTGCGACGAAAAATGGTTCTTATACGATAATCGACGGTGATCTGCTCAGTGGTTAGACAAAGATGAAAAGCCAAAACATTTTCCAAAACCAAACCTTCGTCAAAAAAAGGTTATGATCACTGTTTGGTGGTCCAGAATTAGGATTATCCATTACAATTTTCTCAAACCTGACGAAACGATCACAGGAATGAAATATTGTGTGGAAATCCAAAGAATTCGTAACAATTTGAAAGATTTATGAAAAATACTGATCAACCGAAAGAAACCTTATTCTAACCCAATATATATATATTGTTTTACTGTTTACATTTCAAAACCGCAATTATTTTTGTACCAACCTAATAATACTGGATAGTTATAGTACAGTGAAGCCTCGGTATACTAGCGAACTAATAATGTGATTTTCAAAAAAATCAACAGAAATAATTAATAAAACATCACAAAAATTCGTAGACAAATTACAACTATAGAATGCCAAATAGTAAAAAAGCATAATTGTACTATTAAACAGAAATAATATATAGATGTTATCAAAATTGTACACAAACATTACAGAAATTCTATGCAAATATAGAAATTTTATAAATAATAATAAAAGTATTGTACGAATAATTTGTTATATTAAAAAAAAAGCATTTTTTTGTAGACTGCTGTCAGCAATAAAAAACTAAGTCCACATTATATTTCTTTAACTCCTATATGATTATTATAATTTATAATTATTGTGTTGTACCGTATGTTAGGATAGAAGCATTATTTGTAATTTAGAAAAAATATATTTGTATATGCCAGGCAACTAAATTTTGTTAAATAAATTCTTATATACGAGTAATGCTCAAAGTAAAAAAAACCTGTATTTAGTTTTGTTCCACGCTAAAATATAACGTTAAACATCCACTTGTCAAATCATTTTATTAGTAACATCTAGGAGGTAATAAATTCCTTTATTTAGAGGTTTTATTATTATTAGAAATGATATTTTGAAACATTTTATATAAATTCCAAATTCTTCCAACTAAAAGTGAAAACAATTTATAAACTTTATAAAATTTGTAAAAAATGATATGCTCAGAATTTTCTTTAAGTTAAATAAATAAATTCTTGTTTAGTGCATCGACCATTTTAAATAGGATCGCTTTCCATGTTCACCACAGGAAGTGTTTCATGCAGCGCGAAATTCAAATGTCTGTAATGGTCGTCATCATTTTTCAACGTAACTTAATTCTTTTAGAAGGAAAAATCGATCGAAGGTTCATCACGAACATCTACTGGTTAATAACCTAATGAGAAAGTTGTTGAAATTGTCATTTAGCATAAATAAATTTTCTTACTAATCTTTCGAAAAATTTTTAAATTTAATTTCCTCGACGATGCAATCACGAATGAGAAAATGTTATTATATACCTTAAACTTTTTTTTAATATAAAATTCCCCTCTTTCAAGTAGAATCATCAATAATAGGATATCTAGAATATATATGTATATATATAATATTCTATATATATGTATATATTATTCTATATATACTATTGATACATTCCTTTTATAGCGTAAAGGTTAAAGGTGAAAATTGAGAGAAACATAAATTAGGAGACGATAGATGGAAAATTGAATTGGACTCACCAAATGTATCTAATAGACTTCATCTTGAGTGCTGTAGAGTTTTCTTTACACTTGTAAGCCAACACTTGTTTCACACTGCTCACGTCGACTGTGGGAAACCTCGATGTTACGTAGGCTGAAAAATTCCAATAAATCGTATGTTTCTTTCACGAACTACAGAATTTAAAATAAACATCTGCTGTAATATTCTACTCTGTGTACACAACAATATGATCTTTAAAAATATGATAATACTCTAACAGGGTCATTCCATGCCGAATCGATCACTTTTTGACCTCACCATCTGCGATTTTGTTTTAATCAAAATATGTTATAGTCTATGTGAAATTAGGGGGAGGTTTAAGTCATCATTTTGCCGATTTCGAATTTGTTTAAAAATTACAAGCTTTCAAAATTTGCAGTTTTTGCCTATTTTTGCGAACATAGACATCACTTACGAATTTTTTTCTCAAAAACTACTCGTCCGATTGAGCTAAATTTTTTTTTGTTTTATTCACAAAGGATTGGGCTACTATAAAATATTTTTTTCTGACTTCGTTAATTTGTTATATAATATGAAAAAATTTAAACAAATTATTTTTTTACGTTTTTCAATGAAAATTACACCTGATAAAAATCTGAAAAAATGACCCCTTCAGAATAATGGATGATCGAAAGGGGGAACCTCTATGTAGAACGCCGAAATTAAGCCGATATTCAATCATTTTTTTGAAGGATAAGGAGTGAATAAATATTTTGATGGTTTTGAGGACTATTTAAGTGATACTTCTACTTCATTTTGGAATTTCTTTGTGGAAATAAAATACAAAATGGCGGAAGTACAGCCTGTTGTGCTAGAAGCATCATGAACCGACTTCTAAAACGGTGTACACTAACAGCCAAAACGAAGAAATTTTATTGGTACATAGATGCAAATGGATGAACCTTAGACATCGAAAAAATATTAAAAATTGGAAGAATGGCGGACCTCAGAACAAAAAGTTGAAATTTTATAGAAAAATTGTAGTCTTTTTTGCAATAAAAAAAATGTTTATTTACATGATTTTAACTTACGTTTAGGTTCATCCAGGAGACATAACTATCATTATTAACATGTGTACAAAATTTCAGACCGATTGGTCGAGTAACTTTCGAGTAATCGTGTACACCGATTTTCAACTTGGCGACGAAACGAGTTTCGAGAAAATCGCGTTTAAAGTTTCGGTAAGAGAAGAATATGTGATTTTGAGACTTAACGGTTAGTCTGATATTATTTCAATGGTTTTCATATCTACCATTACTTTGAAAATTCTGTGTAAATACTTCTTCCAGAACTAAACCTTATTACAGGTATAGAAGCACTTCAAACAGGGATAATAAATAAACAAACTTTTGATTATTACTGCCGTGCGCGTCTGGGATCGCCACGAAGGAGAGTCACATGTACAGTAAAGACCCTCATAGTGCGAAAGAGGCCAGAATCGAAATTCGCACTGAGCAGGCCAGTTGGAAGCGAAATTTTATGCTCGGCGGCTCGGTTGCTGGGGGGATCCCCCTTGGAATCAGTCAAGCATTAAACACGATCGGTACCGAAACGACCGAATATCGGTGAGACACATACTAACGCAAGCAAAGAAAAAGATTGCAATTTCCTTATTTCCTATTATTTTTTCATGAAACTTGTACCATGGTATTCGTCAGGTTTTTCTGATTAAAATGACACCAAACATGATATAATTGCGTTAATAATTACGTACGTAACGGGTGATTAAAGTTTTTAACGTGAAAGAGGACGGCGAGTGGAAAAGACAGAGAGGCAGAAGGTTGAAGCGTTCGGAAAAGATGAAAGGCAGGCGGAGCTCAGACCTTTAAATTAAAAATTAAAAATTCTTTATTTTTGGTTTTTCGTGAATCAAACTTTTACCATCGTATTCGTCTCGTTTTTCTGATTAAAATGATACCAAACACGATATAATTACGATCATAATTACCCTTGTAACAAGCCATAAAAGTTTCGGACGTTAGAATCTAAGGAATTCGTATCTCTGACGTAAATGTAACGTCCGAAACTTTTATGGCTTGTTACACAGGTAATTATGATCCTAATTATATCGTGTTTAGTATCATTTTAATCAGAAAAAAGAGCCGAATACGATGGTAAAAGTTTCATTCACGAAAAACCAAAAATAAAGAATTTTGATTTTTTAATTTAAAAGACAGAATACGCAGGAGTCTTTCATGTTTGCCGAACGTCTCGAACCTCAGTCCCTCTCTGTTTTTGTATCGCTATCCACGTTCGGCTCACGGACGTGGACCGAATCAAACTTTGGCACTGAGTGGGCCAGTAGAAGCGAAATTTGATACTCGGCGGTTGTCCTTTCCACGCCGCGGCCAAAAGAACAAATCGCCGCTAAGGCGGTGAAGCATTGAAATGTCAAGCGAGACTGGTTCAAGCAAGGCGAACATAGGCGCAGCAATGACGCACGCATAAGCGCAGGAAGAGACGTTCCGCACTGTGTGGGCCAACCAAGCATTGCACTGAGAGGGTCTTTACTGTACATGTTCTTACAACAATAGCTTTGCATTTGACTCCGAATATCAATGCATTTCGTATTCTATAGGTTTTAAAGTAACTCTTTAAATAAAAAAAAAATTACTTTTTTGACTCCATCTACATAGAGGTCCCCCCTTAACCGCGCAATTTAAATGTAACAATGTTAATAATACTTACATATGATAGCCTGTACTTTGGCTTTATCTAGCGCAGGTTTCACCGGTCTCTCAGTTGCAGTTCCAGCTCGACTCCATCGCTGCCCTGTGACCGAGCACGTTGCTAACTCAGTGGGGCTGAACAAAATTGCAGCCAGACCACGAGTCAATTTTCTGTAATCACTCCATTTCACAGCCCTTAGTTGTTCCTCGCAAACTGCTATTCCTTCTCCCAAGTGCACCTGGTGATAACAAATAGCGCTCTTTAAAACAAGCTTTGAAATCAACGAGAATCTTAATTATTTTAAAACACTATCAAACTGCATAGGGGTAACATTAAAAATAAAGTGTAACAAAAAATTCGAAATAGAGGATTCTTCGTTGATTTCGTCAACCTTGAGGTATTTTGCATAAAGAAGAATTTTATGTTAAAATTTGAAAGGTATCTTTTGACACCCCTTGGTATAAATAGTGTTAAAAAACTTTTAACGATCCAAAGTTGATTACGCGATATACAGGGTGCACCAACTGTAGCTACCACATGATAAATGCTTATAAAATAATGAAAACGCAATTAAATAGACTTCAGTTCGCGATATTAATTTACTTTGGTTTATACCATTACAAAAAATTCTTTTTTTGAATACAATATCGGTCAAATGGTCACCTTTGTGTACAGCGCAAAGAAATGCTCGTTTTTGGGCATTTTCCATTACGTTTTGCAGCGTTTCGGGCATTATTTCCGTTACTTCTTTGCGAATTGCATCTTTTAGTTCCTGGGGGGACCGTGGTGCATTAATATACACTTTGGACTTTAACCCATTGACTGCGAACTACGAGATATCTCGTAGTAAGCGTCTGTATCAAAACTGCCAGTTACGAGATATCTCGTAGTGAGTGCTGCAAGTACAGATTGGCTACAAATGGCTATTTGAGGTAGGAATTATTAGAAAGGATGAATGTAAAATGTATATAGTGTAGAGAACATATTGATTATCAATTTTTATTATTAAAATTATTATTGAAACTATTAAAATTATAACTAAGGCGATTAGATCATATTTTGTAAAAGTTCATGTTTTCTTTAAAATAAAACTGCGGCACCCAGGGCAAGGCGCACTAAATTTGCATGGCAGTCAATGGGTTAAATATCCCTACAGAAGAAAGTGTGGAGCCGTCAAATCTGATGACCGCAGAGGCTATTCGTAATCGCCAGTTTTCGAAATTAAGCGATTCGGGAACATTCTTCTTCTTCTCAACATCGGCCCGAACAAACTGAATGTTCTCGTTGCTGCTCTGTGGACACAGTCTTACACTCTTTGCACGGTCACGAACATTACCACTATCACGAAACTTATCAATAATTTTCGATACAGTTTTCCACGAAACGTTAAAATTGCGTCCATACTTCCGTCTCGTACCGCGTAAAGTTTTGATAAACGAGGACCCTTCTCTAAAATATACTTCTACAATGTTAATCCGTTGTGCTTGCGTTAAGTTGTTCATGGTGAATAATAATGGTATAAAATATCCTGTTGAATGATCTAACGTGTTCTTCGAAATGTTTACAAACAGCAATTGTTTTAGCGTTCAACATACAGGGTGTCCCAAAAGTGTTGAAGAAGCCGGAAATGGGAGGTAGGTAGGGTCATTCTGAACAATTTTTTCATTTGCAAAAATGTCGTATGGTGCTTCATTTTTAAATTATTAACGAAAAACACCGACCAATCAGAGCGCGAGAATCGCGCGCGCTTGGAGGCATAAGTGTAGGTCCGAGTTATAATTGGCCGTGGCGCGCGATCCTCGCGTTCTGATTGGCCAGTGTTTTTCGTTAATAATTTAAAAATGAAGCCCCATACGACATTTTTGCAAATGAAAAAGTTGTTCAGAATGACCCCACCTACCTCCCATTTCCGGCTCCTTCAACACTTTTGGGATACCCTGTATAGTACCTACAGTTGGCACACCCTGTACAAGGGTACCCAGTCACTAATTCTTCGAACCGAATTTTCGCAAACGATAAACGATAAAATATAAAATTACCACGCCATCGGAGGAAGATTCCTCGAAACCGCGGAAAGCAGGCATCGCAGCAGGAGGCGTAGTCCTCATATCCAGGGGTAGCCATTCACTCCTCGATGGTGAATTGCTCTGCATCGACGGGGAACCATGTTTTCCGCCCCTTGTTCCAAGCCGCGGCCTGCCGCGGCGAACTCTTCGACCTGAAGTATAGTTAAATAATATACAATGACGTTAACTGATTTTTGAAATGCCTTGGTAAATATACACTGACTATCCTCGCCGATTCGCGAACAAAGAGCAAGTATAATAAGAGGAGACACCCTAAGAAAAACAGATGTAATATCGGGTTGGCAACTAAGTGATCGCGAATTTTGACAATAGATGGTTTTCGCACATTCTTTTGTTTTATCAACGTGTTCAAAACACATACAGGCGGCCCTCGACATTCGCACATTTTAAAAAATTCAACTTTGTATTTAACACTAGATTTGCGGACGTTTAACCCCTTGCCATACAATTTATTTTTCTGGTGCGTCAGTCAGAACCAACTATTTGCAGATATAATATTAATACGAACAAAGAAAGTTAAAATGTTATGTGCACTTCATATCCAATGATCCTTGATTAGGTAAATTATAATTGTACATTGTCGTTACATATAATAGTATTAAAAATTTGTAGTAAGTTTTATCACGTTTAAACTGCATGTGCGTCACGAATGAGACTCGTCACAGTATGGCAAGGGGTTAATGACCACTTACGTCTGAATTGAAAATGAACTATAAAAACAAACAAATAATGCACAATACACAAACCAGTTTTAACACTTTTCGTAATTGAAAATAAGAAGTCTAAGATCCGTCATTTTTACGGGGTCCGTAAACCTAGTGTTAACTTTCAACGTCAAGACAATTAACCCTTTGCGGACGTTAGAATATATGCCATTAGCAAATAGCAACTGCAAAACTCTCTGGTTAAAAAGTTTGATCAACTTCTTTAAAATAATCATATTTTTATTATTAATTGCCAATATTGTCTGTTTCACTGTGTTCAAACGTCACGTGCATAATACTACATGTATGTAGTGAAAAATTATTTATTAAAAATTATTGCACCGAATCAAATGGCGAGTGATAGTCGCCATTCGTCCGCAAAGGGTTAAAAATATGAATGAAGCCTTTATGCATCTAGACAAATTTTTAATTTTTATGGAAGAATGCGATCACAATGGAGAACGCATATCTCTCAAGTACGTAGGGCAATTCAAAAAGACACTGCGTGTTATAGAAATCTGTATCACGAAAAGAAAAATAAGGAGGCACTCAACTAACTCTCAACAAGGTAATAAACACCTGAAAGCTAAATAAATAAATAAATAAATACTTTCAAACACCGTTTTTGGTGCATATTTTTTTATGTCCCTCTAATTTCGAACATTCAACATTCGCACACACTTTCAGGAACCAATTGTGTGCGAAAGTCGAGGGCCCACTGTAACCTATATTGTTTTCTTGTTGTTTTGTTAAAGACTTCCATCTTTAATTTAATACAAAAATTATATCGATTAGTTATTTAGTTTCGTTGTTATTCAAATTTAAAGATGGAAGAGCAAGACGCGCATTTCAGATATATTTTATTGTACTATTCCCGAAAAGATAAGAACGTATCGCAAGTATACAAGAAATTATGTGCCGCATATGTGAATGAAGACTTGAAAGAAAGGCAGTGTCAAAATTGTTTTGCCGAATTTCGTTCGAGTGATTTTGTTCCATGCAGAACTCCTTAAATGGTAAAATTTTCAATGACGCTTATGACGTAAAATCACATTTAATTCGGTTTTTTGCTGGCAAAGATCCGAATTTTTACGAACTTGGAATTACGACACTGCCTGAAATATAGCAAAAGGTCATCGATGAAAACGGACAGTACATAATTGAATAACGTTATATTTTTAAGCAAAAATATTGAATTTTTTTTGTTATTTAAAATTCGCAATACTTAGTTGCCAACTCAATAGCACAACCAATTCAAATGGCCACGCAAAATAAGCGAGGTGAAGATACGATTTAGATGCTGTATTGCAAACGACAAATATACAGGGTGTCCCACAATTATGGTACGAGCCGGAAAGGGGTGGTAGGTGAGGCTATTCTGAACAACTTTTTCCTTTGCAAAAATGTCGGATGAGGCTTCATTTTAAAATTATTAAGGAAAAACACCGACCAATCAGAACGCGAGAATCGCGCGCGTTGTACGTTCGATTGTAACCACGCCCAACTATAACTCGGGCCTATACTTCTGCCTCCGTGCACGCGCGATCCTCACGTTCTGATTGGTCAGTGTTTTTCCTTAATAATTTTAAAATGAAGCCTCATCCGACATTTTTGCAAAGGAAAAAGTTGTTCAGAATAGCCTCACCTACCACCCCTTTCCGGCTCGTACCATAATTGTGGGACACCCTGTACATAGTGTTCAAGTATAGCGTTCAGAGAACAATGCTTTATAACTGCACGTTCGTCAGCAATTCATTTGCAACTTATTTATAAGACATACTTCCTTATATTTATTTTTAATACGTAATAAATACGAGTAAATATTTTGTCCTCCCTGTAACAGGTTCAGCGAATGCGAATTATTTATTTGTAATAAATATTTTGTCAATTCCCTGCAACACATTTTGACTTTCTTCCAATAAATAGTTCATAATTTCTTTTAAAGTTATTTGTAACAATAATCATTTCTGTGATAGATACTCTTCAAATTTTTTAGAGTAATCATTTTGGTCTGTGCCTTTTTTCAAGTGTTGTAAAATTAATGTAAAGAAAGACAATATTAGTGAGAATACATTATAGGGAATTGACAAGATGATTTTTAGTGATTAGAGATTAACGTGAAATTAGATTGATTTAAATATCTCACTCGTCTGTACAATCAATTTAAGAAAACAGGCTTTGTCGAACATTAAACGTATAGCTCGAAGTGTCGTCTCTTATTATACTACTCTTTAGTGAAGGATGCATTAACTGATCATCGAAATCCCTCGGTAAATGAACGCTAGTTATCACCAGCAGTTCGTGAAACTGATTTCGAGAAGCAAGTCGTCGCGCAGTGTCATATTTTAAATATCCAACAAGACGAAAGTCAATTTATGAAATCTTATTTGTATTAACAATACCAGAATTTGCTCCTATGGAAGTTCCATCAGTGGAGGTATAGTGCAAGTAAACTGTATGACTATTATTACTATTGCTAGGATACGAGCAGCGATGAAGTGTCAGACAAAATATTTAGAATTAATTTGAATTTTATGTAAGATTTAGAAATTGAAAAATGTACGAATTTGGTAATTTGGTAATGAAACAATGTAGAAATCAGAATATTTAAATATTTGGAAATTCATAAATCTCTAAAACTAGCGATTTGAGATTTTAAGAATTTAGTGATTTGAAAAGTCCATTAATTCAGTAACACTGTAAATGTGAAGTTTAAAAATTTGAAATTTTAAAAACAGAAATTGAAAAGTTGGATATTCCGAAATGTAAAAATATATCATCGAGAAAGCAAGTAATATAAAATAGTGAAAATTCATAAATTTACGTATATAGATAATGTAAATTTGATAATTTGGTAGTGTCGTAACTAGGAATCTTAACAGTTTAAAAATTTAATAGTTGGGAATTTTAGAAAGTGAATAACAAATTCGGAAATTCATGAATTACGAAATTTAAAAATTTAGAAATAGAGACACACAGAAATTTAGAAATGCAGGAGCTTAGAAATGTTTAAATCCACAAATTTAAATATCCAATTTTCAAATTTTCAATATTAGAAATTAAAAAATTCTGTAGCTTAGAAAATTTGTAAATTTAGAGATATCAAATTCTCGAATTTCCAGCAATCCAAATATTCTATCAAAATCTATATATTGTCAAAATAAAAAATCTCAAGATCTGCAAAAACCAATTAGAAAATTTACAAATTAGTAATTTCAGAAAGTTAAACATTTAAGAATTTAGAAATTTAAAAATGCATAAATTTCGACCATTTAAATTCAACAAATTGACTACTCATCAATACTCGCAACTTACAACCCTTACACATTCGTGTCCATTACTAATACAAACGTGATTACACTAATTCCACTACAAACTAATTCCATGTGACAATATGTGCTGGTAAAAAAGTATCAAAAAATAACGATAAAATTATAATTAGAATGATGACGAATTTATAATTAAAATGATGAAAAATGTACCATTAAAATGATGAGAAATTTGTAATAAAAGGTACGACAAATTTATAATTAATATGATGTTAAATTTATAATGAAAAGCACGAAATAACTATATCGAGGCTGACGTACAAATTTGAATATCTTTATTCACTGATATCTTCGCGCTGACAATTAAAAGATCGCATACAATTCACGCAAACCAGAACAATGACACGGATACACGAGCCAAAAAACATGAAAAATTATCGTAAACATATTCACGTACTTGCACGTGTATACATATCCGTGTTCTAATTGCGATAGTTACCTATTATATTAAACACCTTCACGAAACAAATTTCTTTTCGTCGAGAAAAATGTTTCTCTAAGGATCAGTTATGCATTTTATGTATTTTAAAATGAATTTTCGATCTACTAAAAAATTCTGAAGAAAAAGGATTTATTTAATTTTTTTATTGTTACTTCAGACGCAATATTCGTGCAATGTGTTGCAACGAAAATTTGTTTCCTAAAAACGAAACGTTTTTTTACAATCAAAATTAATTATGTCTGATTTTTGCATTTTTTTTTTTATTCGATTTGTGAACAATCATATGGTATAATATGAATTTCATATAGTTAATAAGATTTCTTTTTCGATTAAAAAGAGAAGAGTTTTGGTAATGGATAATGAATAATATATTAACAGTATTGCAGATTTATATGTTCGATTATTATCATAATTGTAGGTACAAATTTATATTGTATTTGTATAAGTATAAATGTTATGCTTGTATGTCCATAATTTTAATTGTTTCATATCCAAAAAATAAACAGAGTTTTGAGAAAACTTGAAGAAGAAAATGACATAAGTTTTCTAAAACTAAGAACAAGAAATATTTCGAATGTTGTTTGTTACAAAACAAAGATAATTTCAAATTCACCAATTTTGAAATTTTTAATTTACCAATTTCCAAATTTAAAAACCTCGAAATTCGTGTAGATAAAGATTTAGAAACAAAGAATTTTATAATACACCAATTTTTTTAATTTTTGATTTAGATATATTTATACATTTACGAACTTCAAATTTAGAAATTTCCAACTTTCAAATTTACTACCCAACAAATTTAGTAGTTGGAAAACGTTCGAATTCAGTCATTTTCAAATTTAAGAATATAGAAATTTTTAATTTAAATATAAATAAATGCGAAATTTAGAAATTGTAAATACTGAAGCATAAAAACAAATATTAGAAATATAGAAACGTATAAATTCGAAATTTACAAATATACAAATTTAAAGTTCAGATATAATTAAAATTTAAATTAAGAAATGAACCAATTTTCTAATATTTACACTCTTATGTTCATAGAAACACAAATTGAAGAAATTTACGTTTACTAATTAAGAACTCCAAAATATACAAATCTACAAATTCCAAAATCCCTTGATAGAAATCCAAACATCTGGAGTTTTAAACATTTTCGAATTCAAATATTTTATATTCTTGGCAGCAATCTTTTGACAAGTAAACACTACATAAACAAAGTTCAGTTTATATAACCAAATCTACAAATTTCTCTGCTTCTACAATCACATACACTGCCATATAGTAAGACTATACTGTATTCTAAAGAAAAATCAACCGATACCAAATAAATTTTCCCACTATTATGTACGAACCGAAAAAAACAAATCTACGCACACTGGAAGAAGTAAAATAAAAATTAACAAATTAAAAATTAGAAAATAAAAACAGATGAAAGATGAAAGGTATAAGATTGAAGCTTAAATATGAAAGATATGAAATTAGAGATAAAAGATGAAACAAATGAGATTAGAGATAAAATATGAAAGATATGAAATTAGAGATGAAAGATGAAAGGTATAAGATTGGAGCTTAAATATGAAAGATATGAAATTAGAGATAAAAGATGAAAGAAATGAGATTAGAGATAAAATATGAAAGATACAAGACTAGAGATAAAAGATAAGATAAAATATTAGATAAAAGATGAAAATAGTTCACTTCTATTACATCAACAGCTGCAAATGTGTTAACGTTCTTACACTATTAAAATACCTGATCAGGTTTACCAATAAACGTACATATAAGCGTCACAAATCGAATAAAAAATCATTATCATTTATTGTTACAATTTTTTGCCAAAACAGTAAATAAAAATAGGAACTCGGACAATAAAAAATTTAAACATGTGTGGTTATCATTCCGCCGACAACAAAGCTTTACAAGAAATGTTTGAAAACGTTCACAAAAATTTTACTCCGAACAAATATCACTCGACGAAACGATTGATCGATTAATGAAAATTAATTAATTGTGTATCGCGGTAACTTATTTCCTTAATTAGAAGGTTAATTAATCGGTTAAACAATTCAGTCGGGAAAGGAACTTGATCGATAAATTTCTTAACCATCCGCAGTCGGAAAAATTCAAATAATCATTTTTAACGATAAATAATTAATTATCGTCCAAATACAAAATTTCGTGTAATTTTCTTGCACAATTTTTAATTACTTATTGTTTACGATTCTTCAATATGTTTTGTGTATTCACCGATAATTTATTTCTTCCGTTTAATTATTAATTAACTGTTCGATTACAAATTGTTTCACATAAGTTTTTGGATTAAAACACAAAATTAAATTTTTCAATTGACTGCAGACGGTTTACAATATCTTCCCTGTTCTATTTTTAAAGATCAATCTGATACAGATAATTGTTCACTGTAAATAATTAGTCGATTGTTTATATCGATTGAACGACATAAAAGAAATTCTCATATATTCAATTTCGCTTGCATTACAATCAAAGAAATAACTATCCTAAGTTATATGTATATAGTAAATGTACTATGTGCTTTCTATACACTGGTCCCCCGTTTTACGCGGTACTCAACGTGGTATACAATAGGTACTCCATTCACGTGGTTATTATGAAGGGAAGCAAAACATCTTTGTTATTCAAGCATATTTGAGATTTTTTAATTTCTACATTTCTGTATCTTAGATTTTCAAATATTTATATTTGTACATCTTAAATTTTGAAGATTCTATGTTTGTAAATTTCTATATTTCAAAAATTGGAATTTTGGCATTTCCATATTTTTAAATTTTCTCACATTTGAAGTTTCTATATTTGTAAAATTACAAATTACTTAACTTCTACATTTTTAAAGTGAAAAGCTATTGAATTAATAAATTTAAATATTCACGGACTGAAAAATTTCAAAATTTTGTAAATTCCCAGATCTAAAAATATGCGAACTATTATATTTTTAATCTTATAAATTTGTAATTTTTAAATTTGACAATTTCAATATTGGGGGATTTGTAAAATGAATATTTCTATATTTGTCACTGTGGACATTTGAAAATTGAATTTTTCTATATTTTCTATATAAGTTAGCAGATTTTCAAATTTTCATATTTGCAACTTTCTAAATTTAAATACTGGAAGCTTGAAAATTCCAAATTTGTAAACTTAGAAAATAAATACTTCCAAAACCTGAAATCATAAAAGTTAAAAAATATTGAAATTTCAAAATGTAAAATTTGAATGTTCTAAATTTGCGAACTTAATGACTGGAAATTTGCAAGTTTAAAAAATAAATATTTCAAATTCTTCGAAATCACCAAGTTCCCAAATTCCGAAATCTTTAAACTGCAAAATTACCAAATTCCGAAATCTTCAAATCGCAAAATTCCCAAATGTTAAATCCACAAAATTTCTGATTTTTCCACAAAATTATCTCATTGACCTTCTATTCAAATTCGAAACCTCAAGAGTCGAATAAGGAATTTTATGTCCCCCTCGGTATTTCGCATTTCATTATTACGCACGCAATAAAAAACATTGCCCGCTCGATCTTAAGCGGGCATTTAATTTTCCCATCAAGTGATATATTCAACACATTTATATTCACCGCGTAAACCGACGAAATGCCCCATTTATCAGCGGGCAAACAGGCCACTTGCCCCGGGCAGATGATTAATTACGTAATAAATTAATCTGTACCGCTATTATTCAGTTACAGTTTAAACTGTATTGCAATTACAGTTTACATTATTATATTGGAATTTTATTGTATTACATTTATATTGTATCATATCGGAAGTATATTGTATTTCAGTTCCATTGTAATTCACCAATGTACTATAATTAATTATGTGGTAATTTGTAATTGTATTGTGTTGTATTCAATTATGTTGTAAATTGAAATTATATTGTGTTCAATTACGTTGTAAATTGAAATTATATTGTATTCCATTACGTTGTAAATACTATGTAATATGATATCCACCGTAATGTGTTGCATCGTAATTCTCCACTTACATTTATTACTCAAGTAAATTACAATGCAATTCGTAATTGAAATTGTAGTATTCTGTTACTGCAATTTGCAATAACGCAGTTCACAAATTACATTAGTAATTACGTTAATTATAAAGTTTACGTGTTACATTAGTAATTTTTTTAATTACAAAGTACAACGTAACTGAAATGCAATATAATTAAACCGCGTACTTACGACATAACTGAACAACGTAATTGCGAAGTAACTGAAACGTGTCACTGTAATGTGATTAAATTACATTATTACAACCTAATTCATTAACGTATAGACGTAACTTCAGCATAATTATATGATGTTATTACAACGTAATCAAATTACGGGATTTCCATTTAATTAAGTTAAGACATTCCCACGTAATTAATTTACGTCATTACAAGCTAAGTCCCATAATTTCAATGTAATAGGAAGTTGAGTTACATCATCGCAATGTAATTAAGTTGCACACCTTCATAATTAAAATTAAATGACCCTGTTATGTAATTACAACATAATTCAATCATCGTAACTACGTTCGCGTACTCGAGGCGTAAAAGTAAGGTTATGTTTGTCCGCAAGAAAAGTTAGGTTACGTTTTGAATTCCGTTTGCCCGGGGCCCCGCGAACTCAATCGGCAGCCCTGTCCAGGGACCAGTGTACGAAATCAAATGACAAGAAAGTGGATAATAATTATTTATGGATAAATGAAACGTGACTCGAACAGAAATACAATCAACTGAATGTAATACTTATTTGCTACTTATCACATGTATTTCAACCCATTCGTCTGAAAATAATACTAATAATGATAATGAAAAAAGAAAAAGAAAATACAATTATCTGCAACGCATATACAAAACACGAAACAATTATCCACTTACAAATATACCATTTTCACTCGGCGTTTAATATAAATAAAAATATACACTTCAACTTAACATTACAATTATCTGTTCAGAATTAAGCCTAAGTACAAAAGCTTATTTTTCTTTCATGTTGTTCGTCTTCGTACAGCGAGAAACGAAAGAAAAAAGCGATTATTCAGTCGTGAATAGCTACGAATGATTTGTAAATAGCTATGCTATATCACTCGGGACACTTTAGTTTATTAATAATAATAATAATAATAATAATAATAATAGTTCCTAAGAAACGAATTCACTTGGATCGAAGCGTGAAAGATTTCTACGTCAGGAACGAGAAAATTCGAAGCGAATTCACTCGAAAGTGTGTCTCCTCTATATACATGCAAGTTACTTTTTTTATTTTTTGTCCTGAATGAGAAAATACGTCAAAAATTTCAATTCCAATTTCGATCTTTCCTTCTCGTTCATTCGTCGTTATTCATCCTTCGTAGAAATTTTAGAATTTTTAAATTTGAACGACTAATTTGTTGGAATTCTCTTTTTTTTTTTTTTATTCTTATTTTGCGCACGAATCAGCTCCATAGATCTTTTGCAAAAAAAAAGAGTGTCTGGGTTCCTTTCGAAAAATACTCCGCGTCACAAACTTCGCAGTTTCTGTCGAACAATTTTGTGACTACACGAAGACACCTTCTCTACGCTATATGTTACATTCTCCAATTTTATCGTCGAAATTTCACGCAGAGGCGACGCAATTTTTGTTACAGTTTTGCAAAAGATCCACAAATCCGTTCCATCTTCGAATTCTCAGTAAAAATTCTACCATCTAACTTTTTATGACTTCTCTGGTAAAAACTTTGGAATCTAATATTCGTAATTTGTTACAAAATTTGTTGAAGTACGATATCTGCGTTAACTCCCGAAAAAACTATCAAAGGCTTAAAATCGATTATTCAGAATTTCTTTTCGAATATATATTGGCAAAGAAATTACGATCCTAACTTTCTTCAGCTCCTTTGCAAATATCATGAAACGCGACGTTCGCTATTTTTCTGGGTGTTCAGGATATTCTAAAGTGTGTTCCAATTGATCATTTTTTTTTGTCAAAAACTTGTTTTTTAATGCCAGATTTATTTGGGACTATCAAAAGAGATGAACATTTCTTATCGTCCCGATATTCGTAATGTGTCATATTACAGGCATGATCAAACGGTTTAACAATGAGAAATTCATGATTTCGGCATTCAGAAATTTGGACATTTTGGAATTAAAAAATTTGGAAATTTTAGAAATTTATATGGCAAAACAAAATTATATGGCAACATAAAAATTTGACGTGACATTTTAAATTTCGAAATTTTAATACTTTGAAATGTAATTTAACAATTTGAAAACGTAAAAATATATAAATTCTGAAATTCTGTACTTTAAAATATAGTTCTCGTATCACCATCAGATCATACCTCATCAACTATTTTTTCCAAAACTGTGTACTCTAATTTGCCAATCATTCTTTGCAAAAAATTCTGAAGAGTAGTAGCCTCTACTTATTGCAAAAATGCTTAGCTTCAATGCTTATAGCTAGTCTAGAAAAATTCTGTGGAGATCTAAGCATTTTTCGTTACGATATTAGCTTAAAATTGTTGCAAAACAGTTTCTCTTTTGCGGGCAATAATAATGTTCCATTTTACTTCGTTCAATTTGTCAACTGAAACTCTGAAGCTAAGTAAAACGTCTCGCCGTTTATTTCGATTTAGAATGTTATTGGATTAATAAATAATTGATCTCCTACAGTGAATTTGCAAAAGAATGTTGCAGTTCTGTCATGTTGGATTCTCGTTCGGCAAAATTGTGTTCACTGAAATTCGCAACCAGGTGTCTTATTTAACGTAGAAAGCAATAATTTACAGCTATTTAGACGACTATTGCCCGGATAATTTACGTTACTTTTAGATAAATATCTTATCTGGTAGTGCCTAGTTCGTAATAAAATGGTATATATTACTTTCCTAAACGATACGCGAGCAAAAAAAGTCAAATAATTCAAAAAATTTATTGAAATTATTAGAACGAATTAAATTCAATAATTTATTAAAATTATTAGTATTTCTTGCACATAAATAATAATAATCGTTGTCCAATTTCACGGAAAAATCTTTAAATCAATTTTCATTTAAGATCTGAACCATTTCGAATTTATTATTGAATACATTTCCGTTATTTAAACAGACTCGATCGAACGATGAAAAATAAAATAATTAAAGTATTTCGAATCCCTTGCTGCTGTAGTATGAAATTACTACGTCACTGAAGATAAAAATTAATATATTCGATCGAGATTAAAAATTGTTTAAGAACGAAGCGTGATTTGACATTTTTTAAATTTAAGTAATTTCCGAAAAATATATGTTTTCTGTCGGCTAATTAATTTGTTCAGCCATCGATACAGACTTAGCAAGTTACAATTTTTTTAATATATTATTGAAAAATAATTACTCGTCGTACGATTAACACTTTCGGACCCGACCGTGTAACATTACACATTTCGAGTACGGAGTGACACATATTTCGCATAATTGCAATAAAAGTAACAAACCGAATACGTCAGATCAGCAACGAAAAGTTCCAAGCATAATAATCGCCGATTTTCGTTTATACTTTAAGAAAAAAGATCTTTGCAAATTACATCGTTGACGCAAAGTTGCAGAAAAATTTCATATATTCTCATGCGTTTTGTTTTAATACTGATGCGCTAACTACACTGACGCTCCAGATATTGCACTATCAACTAGTCCGCCTTTACAGTTATAAAAATCACTATTAAAAAATATAGTGAAATACTGGTCGTTTGAGTACGCTATCAAGTAGAAAATTCCTTACATTTTAATTAGACACGATAATGATAGATATATAGCTTTCATAGAATAAAGAGATAGATATATGCATATCCATTTATCATTTATGTATTAATCAGGATACATAAACATAAATAAATATGTACAGGTATTTGAAAGAGAAATAGAGGGAGAGAACTAAGTATGAGATTAATTCGTTATACTATTAGCAAATTCTATGGTCGCAATTTCAGTGAAGCATATTTTGATAGTATACTTTTGTTATTCTGGTTTAATGGTATACTTCTTCCTCCGACGGTGCCAAAATTATAGAACTTAAATTAAATTCGTTCCGGAAAATAAATTTGTTAAATTAACTACCTTCGGTTCTTAGTGTTTTACGATTACTAAATTATAATTAATCCGGACGTGTTTTCGTTTACTTCTAGAATTAAAATTATTGCTACATCAAATTTACAAGCTACAGCAGACTCGCGTTATATTACCGACACTGTACAGAGATACATGCAACGCGTTATATCACCACACGTTGTATGATCACGGGTTATATGACCATTCGATAGATTCGTCGTGCGTTACGTTCATCGCGAACAAAAATTATTTCGAATAAAATTTACCATGCGCGAAATTCGCCACGCATTATATGACCTCACATTATATAGCCTCGCGTTAGGTTCCCCACATGTTGAATTCGCCATGTTTAAGTCCAACGCGCGTTAAATTAACAATGCATTAGAAGACCTCGCGTTATATGACCACGCGTTGAATTTACGCACATATTTAAGTTTGCCACGCATTTAATTTACCGCAGTTTAGATGGCCTCGCGTTATACAGCCGTGCGTCACGAATTTACATTTGACACTAAATTTGTCACGAGTTAAATTTTACCACGCGTTATATGGCCGGAGATTACCGTGCGTTACATAGCCACACGTTAGATCAGAACGTGTTAAGGCATTATGTGTTTTATTCCTTCTCATTATACGTGTAATAACACATTGTACGGCCAAACGTTTTACACCAAGGCTATATAACGAGAGTCTACTGTAAATACGTCTTTCGCTTTGGCACCTCGTATAAATTGATTGAATTTCTTTCCCTAATTGAACTGTAATCTGACTAGATTTCATTCTTACAAATAATTGTTTTAAAAAATCTAGCTTCCATTCATTTCCAAAATGGAAGTACGATAATGTTCCGAACGAGAAACCAATTTTTCCTTTTCGATTAAACCTAATCTTAATTCTACGATTAATTGCTAGCTCTGGAGTACATAAGTCACTATAATTTACAATATATACAGCAACTAAATGAAATACACTTTCCCCGAGAAAATGGAGGAGGAAAGTACAGAAACAAAGAGGAACGTAGAATCGAATCGAGATATTCGTCTAAATGTATCTTAGAGATATTTTAATTATCCGTTTAATTACGTCTGCGAATAAATGATAATCGAAATAAATAACGGATGAAATGAAACGATCGATGAAAATAAAAACGGGAATGTCAATATCCGTAACTACTCGTCGAATGTTATTTTTTTTCTCGTATTCTTTTGTCTCTTTGACTGATAAAAGAAGATATAGTTGAATCGAAAATTAGAAAGTTTACAGCTTTCGAATCGAAATCTTTAATTTCGTTCAGTTCTCGTTAGTTCGAGAACAGTTTGGATGATAAAGTGTTTTTTTATTTCTTCTTTTTTGATCTGATCAATCGCCAAACGATTGAAATTCCAAGTTTCTCGGTGCTTCGGTTTCAAAACTATTCTTTTTTTCTACCGTTTCAAGACATGTTCGCGTACATTTTAACTTTCCAATTTTCAAATCGCCCACCGGTTAAAAGGAAAACTGTAAAGAGAACGTAAAGATAAAAGAAAATTGTTGTGAAAAGGTGCTTCCTCCTGACTTAGGTTCCCTAGATAATGAATTTTTCATGTACTTTTTTTAGCGTTGTCGTTAATTAGTTGATTATTCGGCGGTTTCTGATGGAAAAATGGAAAAACTGCATTTTCTATTGGAATGTTCGATTAACGAATTACTGAATGAATGAATCAATTAATCAATCAACTAATTGGCTGATCATTATATGACTTTTAATGCCCAGCGAAAGGTTGCGACGTTAGAAAAATGATATCCCTGTAAATTGTCTGCTTTGCGTTTCCTTCTATTTCGATTCACCGATTTTTTATAGAGCACGTGGACTTCAATAGTGATATAACTCGAAAAATCTGACATTTTGATTTTCACGACGAAGCAGTTTGATGAACAAGATTTTTGCAACTAATTTTCGAAGTCCGAGTCACTTTGGACAAAAAGACTGTAGTCACAAAAATAACACATACGAAATTGTGCCATTTAGTTTAGCTTGTAAAAAAAAATTGTTTCATTTCAAATTAAGTCGCTATTAAAAAATATTAAAATCATCACAACTCAAAAAAGTAGAATTTCCATAAACCAGCAACTGAAAATTGATTGTTTGAAATAAATTTTAAATTTGTTCAATATGTTCAATTATTTGTTTGCTGATTAAACAAATGCAGTTACATACTAGTTTGTTTAGTTCTCTGCTTGCAAGTTAAGCAAACAGAGTTGCAAATTAATTTCTTTCATTATTTGTTTACAAAAAAAAACAAAAAAAAATTACAAATTGATTTGTATAATTATCTGTTTACAAATGAAACAAATAACATTACAAATTGACTTGACAAATTATGTGTTTGCAAAATAACTAAAATTACGAACTGATCTGTCTAATTATTCGTTTACAAGTTAAACAAGTTTGTTTCTTTTTTGTGACCAAATAAACAGTTTTTCGTGTTCCTCAAAAATCATACTTTTCCATGTTGTATCACTTTTGAAAAACCCGCCCGATATTATTTATTTGCTTTATTCGATCTATTTCTCTACCTTTGCGGCTCGCTGTTTTCTGTTTGATTCCGGCTATGTGTATGTATGAGCGATATATGTATAATGAATATGAATCTCGGACTGTGGATCCAATCCGTAAAGATCTTGTCACCTAACATAACTAACTGATTATTAACACGTTGACTAACGTCACAAATTTAATGCAATCAATCGATTTATCTGTTGGAATGAAATTTTGATCTTTTTTTATATCCATTAACCAATTGTTTGAACGTTTGGCGCAGGTGTGAGCATAAAATTGCCCAAAGAGTGACTCTAAGACCATCTATAAACAAAATTCTGTAATAAATGAAAGAAATGATCTTACATTTTATTTAAATTTGAAAATTTTAGTTATCAGATAGATGTGATAATAATTGTATAATAAATAAAAATAAAATTCGGTTGTACAGTTTACTTAATTAATTTAAATGCATTTTAGTAAAAAAGAACGAGGATTGTTCATATAATGAATTTTGTATGCAATAAATGTACCAATAATTACTATTAGTCTTCCAAAACGTGATACGCATTTATTATTATTTTTTAAAACCTCACCAGTTATTTTAAGGCCTGATATGCTCACTAGTCATTAATCATTTTTTGCTCGTGACCACTCACGGACAATAATCAGTGATCAAGATTCAAAATAACCATGATAACATTTTAAAAGATAAATAGTAATGAGTGTTCAGGTTTTGAATCACGTTCATCGTAAGATTTATTCTCTAATGTATGCTTTCTTTTAGTCAGCAATGTTGTAGTCGAATGATTTAATTCAATAATTTGAACATTTCCAAATTTAGATATTCCAAAGTTTAGAAATTCCATAGTTTAAAATTTGTTAATTAAAAAATTTCCAAGTTCAGAAACTTTGAAATTTTTTTTAGAAAATTCTAAACCCTGAAAATTCAGAGTTTGTGAATTTTCAAATCTACGAATAATAAAAGAAAAAATTTTAAATTTTAAATTTCGAAATTTACAAATATCGATACTTCGAAGTGTAAGATTATAAAGTTTATATATTTGGTCAAGTTTTCAGATTTGGTTTCTCAAGTTCATCTCTGTTATGATTTTTTTTTATTTAATAAAACAAGAAAACTTACTTAACGAAGTGTATTCTCAAAATAAAAAAGTAGAACTTCAAAAACTGGTCGAAACGTTACGAAATTAACAATACTAGTAGTTTAATTCATACAAACTGCCCTAAACGTTCAAACGGTTGCATAATAGGTCCACAGAAAACTTAAAATAGCACCAATATTATATTAATTATTTGTTACGAATGAAATATCAAACATAACACTGATATCATCAAGATTAGTGATAAGTAGATCAATAGCTTTTACGTATCAGTACACAAGATTAAAACACTTCAATTAATTATAAGAATTAGTACGTAGAAAGTTTAAACTCAAAAATAGAAATCGTATTTTATATAATCGCAATTATACCAGCAGTCAACGTGTTAACTTCAATTTAGTATCATAAAGTAATTTCAGAAATTAATAGAATCAATTGAAAAATTTTATATTGAAAAAAAAGTATGTATATTGAATTCTATCTAAAACCAATATGACATAATTAAATTTCATTATCCCGTGTTAAAGAAAATTAAGAAAAATATGTAAATGAATACTTTTAACAAAAAATTAATTGTTACCGTTTGATTCAGAAAAACGTTCAAATTTTCAGAAAAATGAAATTTTACTTTTGTTATTGATGAAAAAAAATGAAGTTAAATTAGAACCAGGAAAAGAACCACAGACCGAGGTTTGCAACAGGCTGTCAGTACAACAATCTTAATAACATGATATGCAACATTTATATCCTAATCTTAGATTGAGTAAAAACTATGCGCTGGGCACGAAGCTCTCTCTGTTTCACGCGTTCAATAAAAGGAATAGAAAAACCCTCGGAAAAATTGTAGTAACAATAAGAAAAAAAAAAATGATCCACGTACGAGACGAAAAAATTGGAATTAGTGTGTTTTCCCATCTCTGTCGTGGTTAATGCGTCTGGTTTTCATTATTTCTTTCTTTCCTTCTTTACTTTTTTTCTATTTTTTTTTCTTTTGTTAATTTGATTCATCGCAGTCGTTGCGACTCCGGCACTATTGTAAAACGGTATGTAAATATACTTATTATAATAATATATAGCTGCATCTATGATTTGATTGTAAATCGTGAGGTAAGGAGCCTGTGTGAACGGTGCGATAAATTCGAGAAATATTTCGATCTATTTTCGACTCAGAAGCTACCAGAAAATTTCCAATAATTTTATAATTGTTCGATAAATTTATACGAGTGAATAAAATGTAGTTCTCCTGCACCAACATAAAAAGTGTAATCTTCCTCCGTCAATGCAAACTAAGTTACTAAATTATTTAATCGTTTAAATTTTAATATTAAGAAAAACATGTCATTTATAAATAATGAAAAGTAAAGAAACAGAAATTCTGAAATTAAACACGATTTAAATCATTTTCCGGGTGATCCCCGATACTACAACTGGAATTATAATTGTTCGAACGATTATTAAATTATTGAAACTTCGAAGCTCTGATGCAAAGTACATGGCGAAAAATTTGTCGAAAACATCGCGCTCACGGAACTATTGTCATCTGTAAAATATAATATAAAAGATCCTGAGTTGTACTGTGTGGTACTATGGCTATGGAGTTCGGCGATGTCTAAGATGGCTTTATCTCTTAGTCATTTCTTAAACAAATATATACGTACGTGTGTGTGCGCGTATGCATAACCTTTCACAAACTTTGTAACGAATAAATGTCAAGCAATCGTTAAGCGAAACCTTAAAAAACAGTTTATACTCCTCAATCATAAAGTAATAACAATTTTAAAATACTGGTCAACAAAATTTAGTGTACGTGACTTAAAGTACATCGTCACCTACACTAATCATCTAATCAATGTTAACCAGTACCTTACAATGTTAATACGTGCAAAAATACTTTAAAAGATAATTATTCTTATGATAGAAATCACTGAATAATGGATAGTCCGATAAACTCATTATAAATAGTTACAAATGTTAGGAAATTAATAAAAGAACAAGAATAACTTAAGATACTTTCAAAATTTATAATTAAATCTTGTAGTATACTAGTATCATTAACACTGTTAACCAATTAATCAGTACTTCTTGAAATAAATCATTCTATGATTACTTAAATGATTTATCTTTTAAAAGAACGTTACTGATTGCAATATCAATAAAGTAAAACATTTTATAAGCGTATTTTTATTATTGGAAAGAATAAAAAAATTATAATAATAAAGTAATAATAACAATAATAATAGTAAAAGAAAACTATGAAGAAGAAGTCTAATCGATATCAAAACACTCTGCAACATATGTACATATAATGACACTTGTACAATCCTTTCACACAAAAATCAACAGACTCATGTACACTGAACAATTATACAGAGTAGATAAGATTATACGCTTCTCAAGCTTTTTGCAAATACACAAATGAAATATTGTAATGATATTGAGCTCATTTACAGATGATCTACAAGAATCCTATAAAAGGAACCTAAATATATTACAAAACAAATGTATAGAATATACACATTCTTTACGAGTACCTAAACAATGTTCCGTTTACCGCAAAACAAAGAAATGTACAAAAGCTACTTAAGGTCAGCTAATAAACACAAGAAGCTACAAAAGAGAATATGTTAATAATAACCAAACAAAGGATGTGCAACATTTAGATAAAAACAATAAACAGAAGGCAATGCATTGCAATTGTGTTTGCAAACAAATACAAACTTCCAACCACCATACAATCATTTTACAGATATACGCCACAGCCAATTTTATAAAACAAAGCACTGCTTGGCAAAAAGAATTAAATTTTAGAAATCTCCTCCCTTTAAAAGCCAGTTAAGAAATAAATGAATCTGTGTACAGTCCATAGATGTAAGAAGATAAACAATAGGCACAAATTAAGTTGCAGTAATTATAACGATTCATACCATCAGAAACATTTACACGAACTTACAACTACTCGACACACATTCACTCACATGTACAAAAGGCAGACATACTAAACGCAACAATTCACGCCAATATGACCATGGAGTAGTTCATTTATATTAATTTAAACCAAAACGAAATACTCATCATGCAAAAGTTCATAATAATAATAATAATAATACTGTTTTCAATAATTTCTGAAAAAAAGAAGTCTACTAATACTTTAAAGAGTAATAGTGAGAGGAAAAAAAAATGTAATACTTTATAGTAATATAAAAATGCAAAATGATTTGTAGGAATATTAAAGTTTACTGAATAAAAAGTAAAATTTACTTTACTAAAAATACGAAAGAAAAATGTGAGTAATTTAGCTCTATAATATCACATTAGAGCATGTAAGAAAATTGAGAAGAAAAGCCACCTCAGACACAAGCCTCTTATAATATATTAAATTCAATCTGCTGCATCACGACGGTTTCCCATCGATAACTGTCAATAATAAATTCTCTGTAAATCTGCTTGAGCTGTAAAATCGGTTGGCTGTCTATTGCACCGTTAAACTGCTACGCGGTGAAAAATATATTATAATATGTTTGTACGTCATTCTGGGAGTTTCTGTGCGTGTCACCCAGACGTGTGACGTAATCAATAAAGTAAATATAATCCTCTGTAAGAATATAATATCGTTGTAAATATCTGTAGTCTGTATAACACTGTATAGCATCAAATAAAACAACAAGTTATCCTGGCTCGCGGAATAATCAGTACGAGGTGGGATGGCTGCTCCACTTGCGGCGATTCTGTGGTTTCTTTCTTTCTTTTTTTTCTATTTCTTTCTTTCTGTTTAAGGATACTCTCGCTTTCCCTTACGACGAATAGGCACGGTACCTTTTGCGAAATGTCCTTTAAAGACTATTGTTTCATTAGTTACTGTAAGATGCTATGAAGAGATTACTACATTACAGTTATGCTGTGTGGAGTTTCAAAGTAATTTTTCAAATATTATTTTATCAAAAGTATGTATGTTGTATTGCATTATAGTACTCTAATATTGCATAATACCTAGTCTCCAATTTTCACATTTTCAAACTGTTAATAAGCCAAAAGCGTAATTTTTTGTAAAAGATTAAATATTATTTATGAATATTTGTTAAATAAAAATACTATTATCTATGGTTCATTCTTAAAATAATCTTACCATGCAAAACAACATTCCACAATTATTTTATAAAATAATATTTGTTATTCACAAGCTATAAGTTTTTCTATTTTTAAATTAAAATACGTTTTCTTTTCATATTTTTTTATAAAAAGAAAATAGAAACATAACTTTATATCTGTTTCAAATGAAATTCTAAATTTTGGAAAAATTAGAAGTGACTGCATGCATTAAATATTGCTACAAATTGAACATTCTCCAACACAGTACAAATTCTTAATCTCTTCACTGCATGTAAGTTTTCTTTGAAAGACCACATTCAACTTCATTTGCAGTTTACAACTGCCAGAAACTGGCATTAAGTCTACTCAACCAAAAACTGTCACATATGGGCCAAAGAAACTAAGGCGCGTTAGTGGTATGCAGCATCAAATTGCATCATGCTGCTTTGAAAGTGCTTTGATTCAACATTGGTCTGATTGACCTCGTAAGCACCATCTTGGAATACTGTTGACTTATTCTCCAAAGTCACTGCTCCCGTGCTCTCTTCAACTGGGGCTCTCGGCGCAGAAAAGGGTTTGCTATCAGTCTGTTGTGCCTGAATTTGTGGATGTGTTTGAGCTCCACTCTGCTGTTGTGCTTTCAGTTGCTGTTGATAGATTTCTTCCTGGCGATGCCTGTCTGCCAGGCTGAGTGCATGGGCGCTGACCAGGTGACGCTTCAGGTAGAGCTTGGTCTTGAATGGCTTGGTACAGAGGGGGCATATGACACTCTCAGGGTTGTGGATCAGGCGCATGTGCTGACGCAGGTTCGACAAGTTACTGTACATGCGGTTGCAGACAGGACAAGGGCGTGGGTCCAACGAGTGCAGTTTGCGTAGGTCAGCTGCAACACACACACAACTTGCTCTAACCCGGTAGAGGCAGCACGGAGAAGGAAGTTAATGTTTTGTTGTTTTTTTGAATGGATTTATGGGTGGGGTCTCCGATTTGCCAGCCACCACCGGACAGCAACAACCAGCTGAGAAACCCTAGCCGCACGACCACTATACACTCTACCTAATTTAGCAATGGGATCACTTTCAGTATTGTCAATAAAGCATTATTTAATTTTTAAATATTTTATGTTTCACAATTGTTCATTTCAACATAATTTTTCAAGTAGTCTTTTCAACTGCTTTTTCAATACTGATATTAAATGCATCAATTATTAAATGTATCCTATAATTTATATTTCTAAATATTATTTAGTTTTCTTATATAAACCTACTTATATTGAAAATAAAACTACAAAAAAGGTTGTTCAATAAAAATGGAAAAATAAAAGTTATTCTTATAGAAAATAAAAAACGAAGAAATATTATCTCACTTTAAGATTCAATTACATACAATTTAAATCAATAAAATTTCTGTACATTTATTTACTGATAATTGAAGTTTAGTACTTATATCACAATTAAACTTTGCTATAATTAACACTAATAATTCCAATATAAAGCAGTTTAAGATTTTTTGTAACTGTAAATGATACAATAACATAAAAAAAATAATTGCAATTTTCCAATGTAAAAGTTTTCAAATTCATTTTATGTATATTGGATAAATTTCACAAATAATATCGTTTGATCCCATTACTATCTGTCGTGCGCACCATGATATTGCGCGTTACCAACGCACACACATCGGAGACAAATGGTAAGCGTGTGTTATTGGGAACATGAGGCGTGAGAGTTCGCGCTGCATCCTCCGAGATTATTCTACAATTGTTTCTTGACAACAACACCCTTTCTGTTTAATAAAAGCTTTCCTTGACATGTACAATTTCATTAATTTAAAACAGTTTAAAACTTATGTATATGTCTTATTATCACTATTAAAGTCATAATAATGTATTGTATGTAGTCTATTTCTTTATAACTTTTTCCATTTATATTATAATTTATACAGATATTAATCATAATGAAACTTTAAATTGATAATAAATAAATAATTAAACTTAAATTATAAAATTCGGATTAAAATTAAAATAAAAATACTACAACTATGTATTTAAAACAATATTTTTAAATATAAAAATCTCATACTAGAGTTTTGGAAAATAAATAATATGTTTAGATTCATAATTTGATAGTATTGCACATTTGATGATTTAATGCAGTAGAATATGATTAGTGAAGCCATGGATATTAATTTTTTTTTAATTACAACACCATAATTAAACACTAACCTTAACCAAAAAGCTTACAACAAAATTTAGCATAAAGCAATTGCTCTGCTATGTATGTCAAGGGTGTTCTGCCATAGGATAAACATGAATACACATAAAAAAAACAACGCCAATTAGATAAAATATAAATTTTTGTATTATAATACTGTGACTAAAAAAAATATTTATATTAAAATAAATAAAAAATATAAACGAAATTCAGGTTAATTTTAAATAAAACTGTTTCTTTCATATATGTCAAAAATTAAAGAAATGAACTTTAAAACTGTTCAGTAGCCTCCAATTGGCGTGGCTTCTACAGGACAAAAACGGAGAACGTGGAAGCAACGGGCAGGCAATTTTGCCAGACGGAGGGATTTATTTGTTTTCACATTTAAACTATTTCTTTCTTACCTTCTCAATCGATTTATTTAAAAAATTTTAATGTGTTATGTTCAAGTATGTAATAAATTCGTTAAAAATTTTAATTAATGAACATTTAACAACAAAAATAATTCAATTTATAAAGTTAACATAACCAGAAGTATGTAATATTTTCTCTTTATAACTATTATACGACACAAATATTTTTGCATATATGTAATTGTTGATAAAAAAAAATCGATTTTAACCCTGCAGTATCACCTCCAACTCTGGCAAACAAAATGGACAGGTAGAGAGCCCGAATATGCACACGCAGCTGACTTTCTCACACAACAGCCGCAAACTGCACTCCGCCTGGATGAAATTATCAGATCGCCTCCGAGTGTCAAATGTCTCTTCTTTTTCTTTCTTTCTCTTCCTTTCTCTCCTGCCTTTTTTCATATTTGCACACACATACGGGCATTCAATCTATTTCTTTCTTTCCCTTTCTCTCCTACCGCCTAGCAAGAGCTACCGAGCTACACGAGCTTACCATTTCAAACCGAAGTTCCCCTTCTCCTTCCGTCTTTATATTCGCATCCAAAAAATTCTCTCCGACATGATCGGCTAGGTTGTTGCTGTTTGTAATGGTGCTCGCAACTACCAAAGAATTAGGATTGGGACGGATAATCACTTACCTTGTTGCTCTTGATTTAATTCTGTACTGCCGGCATGAGATGGTCCCGGCATTCCACCCTCTAATGGTCCGCTACCCCCGCCGCCACCACCTCCTCCACCACCGCCTGCTCCTCCTCCTAGAAAAATATTTACAATGTGAAATTTCATATAAATAAGATTTTCAAAATTATTTTAAATATATTGAAAAATACATAAAACATTCATAATTACCCTGGTAAGAAGGAGGATACGATGGTAATACTTCCATGCCACCATCAAGGCTAAGAAAACCACTTGGCAGTGCATTAACCTCCTGCTTTGGAGAACAATCATCATCGCTTCCATATTCTGGTAATTCTATTTTTGGCTAAAATACAAAAATTATATGATAATTCTATTTATGAAATATAAAGTTCAAAGCCAGAGTGTATTAAGTCTTCTGTTTCAAAAAATAATCAATCTTCTGGTGCTAAAGATACTGTAAGAATGAATTACGTCCACATTTTGTTCTAACACAGCCTGTATAAAAGACTTAACATTTTTTGGTTTTAATACATTTATTATATTGTAAGTCCTATAATGCTCTTTAACTCAGCAGTTATAAAGTGTATATCAATATCTCCATTCTGATATCATGTACCTAAAATAGATGGAATTTTACAGAGGGCTAAGAGCTGATTGTTTAGTTGCACATTTTGTAAACATCTAATACATTATATAACATTATTATATACACACATATAATGCATGTACATAATACTATACAAGATATAAAATATACAACTAGCATAAAATAATCACTTTTACTTCCATTCCTGCACAGTTTAGGTTTTAGATACACAGTATGAAAATAAAAATATAAATATGACATTAAATCCACTAGATAGATTAAAGTAATTTTGAATTCGATAATCGTTTCAAAAGATAAGTCAAAGTTATATAATATTATATCCAACTTTAAGATATATCAAGCTATGCAAGGAAAGTTATAAAATTGGAACTAGATAGTATTAAGTTAAGACATATTGACAGTAAAAAAGTTACATATATATCTTTAACAATTCTAATTGAGCTTTCGCACCTTTCATTTGCTTCCTTCTAAAATTTAAAGAACATGACGTAATATACTCTGATTCTGAGATCCGAATATATTATTTACTTATTGTAGCTGAAAAAAATGATTGCAATCTACTAACAGAACAACCAAAATCTATTGTCTATGAAATAACATGCATATACTAATAAGTATTTTTTAAAGTTATGTGCAGTGCAAGAACAATTAAACAAACTAACCTCAACAATATCGAGATCTTTATAACAGTCAAGTTGAACCTGTGGCTCAATTAATGGCCGTGTGCGTGGCGTTCCAGTTGCACAGGCCGCCGCAGCTGGTACTGGACTAGATATCTGAGGCCAATCACTTCGTTTGCACAGCCTTTTTAATGGTGGAGGACTTGAGGCAGGTGGAGTTTTGCTACGGTCCTCCTCCAAACTTGGTGAGATCAGCCCACTGCCGTTTGATGCGTGTATGTTGTTTGTTTTCAAATGCTAAAATCAACAAATAATATTAACAAATCATTAACATATATTTTGTTCTAATAGTACTACATTTATCTACCATGTATATTGCACCATGTTATGGAAACACTGTCAAAGTAATACTGAAACTATGTATTATATACTTAAAATACAAACCTTTTCGCTGTTGTGCTGATTACTTTGAGAGTCGGTGAGGCCACGGATTTGGAGAGACTCAGCAGTTCGTAGAAATGTAGGTAATTCTGCTTGAGATATGTTAACCTCCCCAGCATACATAAATTCCAAGAGGGACTGCAGATGTTCGAATTCCACATCACGCATAAATATTATCGGATGCTTGCATGGATTTGTCTGTAAACGTAAATTTGCATTGAGTCTTACATTTCTTTAATATTAGTTGATTATTCTAACATATGCATTGCATTGTTCAATTTTATACAATTGTACCACTAAACAATCATCAAAAGTAAATGAATTAATTAAAATCAGTTACATATTTATTGCAAATATATCAAACAATTTAAACAAATAATTAATAATGTATTAATTCATTATTACTACTAAATTTATTATTAAGGAAAATAAATGTATAATCGCAGTATAGCCACAAATCAATATTAACACATAACAAATTGTACGAGTAATTTATCCATTAATTCACTTCTGAAATATACAAAATAAGAATCTGTTATATAATTTATAGCAATAAACACAGCAAAAAATCACATTTATCAATTTACACAGTTGCATAGAATATCAAATATATTCTACGTGTAACCAAAATCATATTTGAAGTGTAACATGAATATATTCAATTATTTTCAAATGATATATTGATGCTAGTCATCTAAATTTTCTAATTTTATGACAGCTTTAAAACATCAATGATTTTGATTTTATCATTTTATATATTCAAATATGAGATATGTATAGCGATACTTTAATTAATGCTCAAGATATATTTATCAATGCAAAGAAAAACTTTCTTTGGAAGAGAACCTTATCAGATTGTATCACTGTTAATTAGTGTAGTTCTAAACACGGTTAATTGTACACGTATAATCTTACAATGTTATATATTATTCATTTACTGTAATAATGATGAAACCATAAAAATCATGATGTTAGGAAAACGGAAATTAAATGTTTTAAAGCACTATTACTTCGTACGGACATTATACAAAAATAAATGTTCTCATGCATTAATTTTTAAGAACCAAATTTCAAACTTGATCAATAAAAAGAACAAGCAAGAAATGTTCTTTCTATACTTATAACACAAAAGCTATACATTTTTAATTACATCATTGTTGTATTAAATTAGTGGTATGAAATGTCATTTCTCAAATTCGTGCTTCAAAAATGTATGGTCTTTTTTGCTGAATTTATCAAAGTAAAAATGAGATAATTAAAACAACTTTGATATCATTCTTTGCACGGTTCTTAATGAAAAATTGTTTAACAACAAACTGCCACTATTAAATTTTCTAAAGGAACAGTTAACAACTTTGATGTTTACACAAGTTTTTAAAGTGGTAAATTAATTTTCAAATGGTATTTTGTTGTATTATTACCAAGTTTATATTTCTTAAAAAGGGTAACTAAAAAACCTTACTTATTCAGAACTTCAAACAACCAATTTTAGGTACTTAATGATGAATATTATTAACTGCTGATATGTACATATTAGAAGAAACTCTTTTACTAATTTGATTCGTAGTAATTACTTGTCAAACGACATTTAATGTTTAAAACTATCTTATGCAAATCAAAGTTCATATAATAGTATTTCATGTGCACCAACCTAATATAAACATCTATTTATACGTAAGCAGCATAAAACTGAAAAACTGCTTTAAAATCTCGATAAAATTAAAAATCATGATTGAAAATCAAATAGGTATTAGTAAGATTCAATACGTTTCAAGTTTTAATATCATATATGGAGGCAATGAAATGTAACTTGTCGTTTCTTTTACTTCCATACAATTTTTATGATTTCATAATTGATTTAAAGGAAAGAAGAGTCACGTAAACACTGCTAATACATCTACATAATCAGAAGGTGCTCATCGCTGAAAAATTCTAATGTTACACAGATTCTTACTATATTTATCACACTTATAGAATTCATATTTAAATAACTACAAATGATATTATATATAATCAAATTTGTACAAAATTAAAAGTAATTCAAGTCAGTCCAAATAAACACTAATTCCTAATAAACAAACACCATGTAAAAAAGAATTCTTATGTAAAACATTTATAAGAGCATTACAATACATTGTCATGACATATACATGAGGCTTTCAAATAAGAATTCTAAATCAAAGCATGATTCTCAAAGAAGGTAAAAATGATCGGTTAAGGGGAAGGGAGGGGGGAGGGGGTAGAGATCGAGCAGCTAGCACGGAGTAGAGAAGACGGGGAAGGTTTTCTAACCTTGAACAACTCCTTGAAGTAAGGGCTGCACGCGGAGAGGACAACCTTGTGCGCCTGGAGACGCCTACCATCGCAGGCAAAGGTGACATCGACGAAATCCTCGTCATCTCTGAGAGCCTCGAATTGGCTGGTGATATTAGCTTGAAAGTTGTTCCAACGCAAGCAAAACTGCTGCTGGCTATCCGTCATTCTCCTCGCTCGACTCCCTTCAACCTCCTCTCTCTCCCTCTCACTTAACCCCAGAGCCCCCCACCACCACCCACCCTCTGTCCGTCTCTTTCTTACTGTCACCTTCTTCTGGTTCTATCTTTTTTCCTCTTTTTCTTTCTTACTGATGGCAGCGTTGTTCTTTCCTCGTCGCGCACTTTGACTTCGAACGTATCGTTCTCTATCTTTCTTTCTTTCTTGCAGGAGACACTTTAAAAATTTTCGAAAGATATCGAATATGGAAGATTCATCGAGACGAAGAGGGTGAGGGTGGTTTCGCAGGTGAGGGTGGCCTGTTTTAGTGCACTCTCGTGCTACTGATTCCAGATGAGGCTCTCATTACTCTGGAAAAAAAATGGTAGGTGCAAAAAGTGCAATCGATGACTGAAGAGGAGGTGTGTACGTGGGGAGAATCGATAGACGGCTTACCAACGTTTAAAAGATAAATAAAGTAAGCTGTGCTTTTTGCTAGTTTTTCAAAAGCTTGTACTAGATTTATATTGTATCAATGAAACGAATATACATAAAATTAGTCATAAGTATGTTTTAATGTAAAATATTTAAATGAGACAATAATGTTTCTTACAAATATATTTAAATTCATTAAGTTACCAGGATACATACCTAGAGGCTTTTTTTCATTTCTTTTTATGTTTTCCTATTCTTTATAAAATGATATTAGTAAAGTGTTTTCCGTTGATTATTATATAAATTTGTTCAAGTCTTTTACATTTGTATAAAACAGTACGTTATGGTATTAATATAAAAATATGATTACAATAAAAAGATAGATATACTTACAATTATGGGAAAATTCAAAATTATGAATGAAATATTACATTTTTATCTAGTACCTTTCATGTTAACTCGAACATTTTAAAATAAAAATTTCTTAGAGTTAACGATGGTTGTTTGTCAATGTTGTTAATCAAATTTTGTTTTTTTGTATTTGTATTATAATTACCCTCTATTACTTCGCTATAAATTTACGAATCGTATTATATAGATTTTGTTTAAATTAACAAATTTGTAGAACTTGATGTTATTACCAAATATGTATAGTTAAATAATTAAAAACACTATAAATCTCAAAATATTAATATTTGCTTCCTTCTTTACCTACAAATGAAATTATTGTTTTCGTATGAATATTCATTAGCTATTCTAATACGTTTAATACGTTAAAATACTTTAAAAATACAATAAGGAAGTATTCAATTTTCTGTAGTAATTATTTACACAGTTTTGTTAAATATATCATTAGAGGTTTTAATTTAATTAAAATCCGAATTTTAATATCATTAGAAATTTAATAGCATTGATAATTATCTACTAATATTTGTAAATTATATTGTAATTATTATATTTTAAATTACGCTATTACTGTGAAAAATAAATCTTTGAATAATTATGTAAGCATAATATCAGGACTCTCTAAATATAACTCCTAAATAAAATTAATTATTTTTATTTCATCGTGAATAAAATTAATAATATACAAAGTTGCGAAAGTAAGTGGAAGAAAAAGCAATACAAATAAATTGTGGGATATATTAATATCAAATTATGTTATCGATGCTAATACGAAAAATTAAAATCAATTAAAACTGATACGCAGAGCCGTCGCTAGAATATGTAGAACCATGAACAAAAATTATTATTGAGAAGATACAAGTTCTTACGTATAACAGATTTTTAACGGTATTGAGCACGAGTTTTACCAAAATCTAACTCATAATTAATTCAGAGAACAAAAATTATTAATTTTTACAAATAACAAGTCCCTATAAGCGCGATGTTCGGGGCAAGTGTCCGAATATTAAATTCAAATTTTATTGACACTTGCCTATTTGAATAATATAAATACTGGAAATTGAAGTACTCAAATATGCGAATTTAAAAAACTGAATTTCATTTGTATTCAAATATTTGAATACTAAATCTACTAAGTATTCGAATATTATTTGTTTTAAAATCAATTGTTCTAAGATTATTTTTGAAAATATTATGGTTAATTTAGTAACGATTACTATAATTTTTAATTACTAAATATTATTAAATTTAATATTCTACTAAAATATATTAATGATAAGATAAATATTCAACAACATTATCCTGAGTTAAAGTTTTTAAAAAATTAGTGAGGTTTTTCTTCCCTATATGTATTATTATTTTCTCTAGAGAAACCCATTAAACGCTATAGATCAGGATGCAATATAATTGAACAAAATATTTTCATATAGTTACTGAATAGTTTAAATTTAGATTTGAATCATTGTCATTCACATTATCATTTAGAAGATATTGATCACAAAGGAAACATTTACTCTCGTAAATGGAAATTCGCGGAAAATTTGTCCGTGATCGTAGACAGTGTCTCAATAACCTGTCCTATTTTAAATTCAAGCAAGTTTTACTACCCGGTATATGCTCGTCCTCGTAGCTTCGGACAGCTTCAGGCCGTCATGAACGGCCGAAAATTTTCTTTGCAAAATATTTCTCTATAGAAATTTTCCGCTACCTTATCAGGACAGATGTGAAGAAGATTTTATAAAAAAAGCGCATGATAAATCCAGGAAACTAACAATTATGTGACGCAAGCAAAAGATGACAGAAAGACAGGTGAGGCTACTGTTTTTCTTTATATTTCTTAACTTTTTCAATGAGTTCCTCTGCTTTTTCTTTGGTATTTCTTCAGTGAAAATTAATCAGAAATGAACAAAAATAATGAAAATAAAATTCAATGAAACGACTGTGATCATTGTTTTTAACCTCGTTCTGAAAGGTTACTGCGGACAACTCAATCGATACATTGTACTCGAATTTCATTTTCCTAAGGACCAATGAATATAACAAATTGTTTCGTGATTAAGAGTTTTGTCAGTAGCTTTTTAGAATTCGTTAAAATATTGTGATGTTCCAATTATTTTACATAAAATTGTATGTTAAAGATCGAACGATAATTGTAACCTTCATTAGGTTATCCTTCCTTCCAAATACGTTTGTTAGATTAAAAATTACACAAATATAATTTTTATTATCACTCGTACTATTTGCTTCCAGATTTTAATTAAAACAGTAAGTAACTTTTTACAGAATAATATTTTGTATGATTTGAATGCAAACTGTTTAAATTTAACTTGGTTGCTTAATTTTCTAGTTATATTTTTAAATGTATTAATCACCACCAAAAAAGTAATTGGAATAATAGTCCTTCATTCTTTGTAATAGTAGTATGAATGAAGTGTAAAATTGGTTGGAGAAATAATTTAAAATTCTTTTATTTCTTTTAAGAATAAAGCATAAGACTCATTCAAAAAATTTATGTAAATTGTTTCGGCTACATTTATTTATTCATCAATTTATTATTCATCATGTATATTATTTAAGTACCTTAGTTTCCAGATTTAAATCTTAATGATTGAAACTAAAATACTTTGAGTTTTATAAATAAAAATATTATGAATGCTGCAGTCATGTTGATTTAAGGATAATATTTGAGATATTGAGAAACAGATCTACCAAGTTGTTTAATATACATTATATCTAAATATCCCTTTTTAATAGTATTTTAGTTTCTGTATCGTAGCATAACGTTTGGTATCTTTTCATATTTTTTCATAATATTTGATAGCTCAAACATTTGTAAAATTTGTATCAAAAATACAGATTATTGAAGTAAAAATATATTTATAAAATAATCATATAATTTTATTGATGTTACAGAATTTGTATATTTTCTTCTTTTGGTGATCATCGTGGTTTCCCTAGTGGAAACCAGAAATCATATACTACGCCACGGTGAGTGTTTAGAACAACATTTAACTATAAATTAATAAATAAATTTGTATAATAAATTGATTGATAAATTAAACTAATAACATGTATTTTTAATATAAGAAGGTTAAAATCAGACATTTCATTTCATTACCACAATATTTTGGAATATCAGATAAACAAAACAGTTCATGTCATTTTAATGAGTAGGTACATGATTTTGCTGTATAAAGAGGACTAAACAATAGCGTAGAACTTATTTAGCAGTAGGGTAATATCTGTTCTGTTTCTTTATTATTACTTTCTGCTTAAATGCGTATATGTATAGTTTAATGTTACATGGCTTAGAACATTATGAACTTTCTTGATTATTTGATATGTTAAAGTATACAACACTCATCTTACAATTATTTTAAAAAATTTAAAACAGTAATGTAGTAAATTTAGTAAAAATAAACTTCTGATCAAAATGATAAATTGTCAGACAAAAATTATAACTAACCCTTATTAATAGTTGACACTTTTCCTTACCATTTATCACACAAGGAAGCAGTTGTAAAAAAAATATAATTAGTGAACAATTAGAAAGAACACTAAACACTGAAAGATTGGCAGGACTGTTGCATCATATCATACAACTGTTACTTTTACTGAATATAGATAATTAATGGTATAGTCCCTTAAAGAAAAACAAAAAAATATAACAGATTTGCCAATGATAATGATGACTAACTCTTAAATTTATCTAGTTTCTTATTATTCTTTTACACTATATCTTAATACGCATTTTAAACGTTTGTTAATTAAAAAATTGTGTTGCAATTAGTTGGCAATTTACAATACTTCATTAACATTTCAGATTTGTTTTCAATTACTTTATAAGTTGTAATAAATCTTACGTATTGTTTTGTTAAACGTGTTTTAAGTTGTAATTATTCTGTTATAAAAATTTAACGGTGAAATTTTTAATTTATATACGGCTATAATAATTCTTGTATCGTTATTTTATTATTTGTGAAGGTGCTAATGTAAAGTAAATTTACATTAACAAGTCATAATTTTCGCGGCAAAGAGGTGTTAAAAAATTTACTTATTTCTGGACGTGACTGTACAGTTATCAGTTTATATGAAATGATAACAGGAACGGAAAAAGGTAGTCTGATTCAAACATATCGAGGTGTTCAGAAGTTCGAACTTGACGGGTCTACTTGAAACTTTTACGACATCTGTGTTCCCTTTATTTTATTACGTTTCTGTCAAGCACCATAAGAAGTGAAAGTTAAGCAGTTCTTGATAATCCCTAAGCTTCGCAGTTTCTTTTCGACCACCGTGCCGGAAAGAAAGGATGATCGAGATCGTTTAGCGATTTCAGAAACATACGAGTTCCATTCAGAAATAATATTTTATCAATTTGTTATTGATAAATTTCCTAGAAAAAATTTTAGCCGATCGAATCTTGTAACTCGAGAATAATTTTCACTATCAGTGACTAAATTTATTGTTACGTCTCTTTGTCAAAAATTATAAGATATCCGCGTAAATAAACGGAACACATCGATATCAGTGACGAAAATTCGTATTTATGTTGAGGGACAGACGTATGTGCAGTGGAAAATATTCTCTAAGGTGATAGTTTTCTATCGATTTTGAGTAAAATGTTGCTCAGAGGAATCGCGTTTGCGGAGGTGAGGCGGAATTCCGCTAGGCGTATTTGGAAATCTCAGAATTCGAGTTGCGAAAAGGATAACGCTGAATTAACTTACGATGGCGTCTTTCAACGTAATTTTACTTCGAAGACGAACGCATGTTCACTGTCGGTCAGTGATCATAACTCACCTTCCCTCTCTTTTGTAAGTTCTTCTTTTTTATATTTGTTTTTGTTAAATAATGTCTCAGACATAATACTTTACATAACAATACTCGATTGCCTTTATTTATCGTATTTTTTGCTAATAGCATCCATCTTTGGGTGAATCGTGAATTGACCTTGATATTACTGGTACCGGTAGGGCCTACGTGACTGACGCCGCTGAATTTTTTTCTTGCAAAACGAAACGAGGCTCGTGTGCCGCAGCTGGGATAAGACAATGAAACATACTTTATTTTTTGTTCTTTGTTTTCGATCTATTTCAACAGTCTGTAACTGATCTTTAAATAATAGCAGCAATGTTTACTTTAAGAAGAAATAAAACTTAGCTTAAATATAAAATCCACAATATCTTGTTTTATTTATTTAATTTACATCCATAGAAACTTTTGAGAATTTTTGTGGGGTTCTGAAGCCTTCGCAACAAAATAACCGCCATATTAATTATGGATTCTACTAAATCGTATGTAACTATAATTCAAGAAAAAATAAGTAACAAAATCTAGTATAATTGAACTGTTATTAAACTGAAATAAACGATAGTGATAGACAAAACAGAACGAACATGTATCACAATTTAATGTACAATCGATTAATACAGGTATTGAAAATTTGTCTGTGAAGTTCTTTATTTTCTAAAGTGTCACAAAAAGCTTGTCACGACAAATTCGTTTTTCACCTAGAGAATTAAAAGTATATTGGCACTGTGGAAAATTAATGTATTTACAAGGATTAGCGATTTTTCAAAAATCGGAATTTGTTCATCCTGTTCTTATCATAACATTGATAATGTATGGACGATAAGGTGATTAAGAAAATTTTAGTAAGCATGTTGCATCGTGACAAGTTCTTAACATTTAAAAATATCATAATCGGGGTACATTTCCATTATATTTGTGTATTGTGTCTACCTGATTAAAAATCACATATTAGGAAGCACAGGTGAACGTGACCACAGTCACGTCTGATCCTGGTAATCACCCGACCGAAAATCCAACAAAATTTTGTTATCATTTACTTAATTGTTGTCAAATCATACATTTGTAATTAATTAAATGGTAAAAATATGTCCAAAATATTTATCTGTAATTAATATTACACTTGTGTATAATTCTTACAATTCAAAATTATAATTTTGTATAATAATCGTTCAAAGTCGTTAAAATTAATATATAATTATCCCAAAATTAGGCGATCATATTTAACTGCAATTCATATTTGTTAAAATAAGAATTATTAGTAATTCTACATTAAATGGCCTTATCTTTTTTTATTAATATTGTGTCAAATATTTTGTACAGACGTTCAAATTTATTTAACCGTTGCTACATGTTTTGTTCAGTTTTATAAAAAATACGTTTTTTAACTTTTAAGCAATAATATAACAATTGACAAATTTTGTCTATGTTACAAATTTCATTAAAGAAAAATCGTATAACATCAAAAATTTGCAATATTATATAAATGTGAAAAAGAGTGCAATTAAAAAAGATAACAAATATTTTCAACAGTAGTAAAATACATATTATTTATTCGACACCTTGCAAGAATTGCATAGTATATTATTTGATGTAGCATATTTTCAATACAAGGTAATGAAGGGTAAATTGTAATGTTAATGTAAAGGGTAACGTTATTATTTATGAATATATTTTTGTGAAAATTTACCAAATTTATGTTTATGTAACAGGTATAGTTGAATACGGTAATATGATGTGAAGATGTAATCTTACATACATATATTAATATTTACACACATATATAACACAGCTTTATTTAGGACTTTAAGAGTTTCTATTATTATTATTTTTGTTAATATGATACAAGTTATATTCACAAAACTAGTGTTCAAGTATTATAATTTAACGGTTGTCTGCGCTAGATTAATTTTTCAACTTCAGTTATACAATCATACAATGATTCCGCGCGAAAAAGTGGAAAATCGCCCTTGCAAATTTTATAATTAATAAATACAATTATTTTCATGTAAATTAAATTATTCTCTGATTTATAATATCCAGTAATTATTGAATTATGGAGGTACTAAAATTGTTTCTTTACTGTGAAGAAAGTTTCTCACAAATATTTTGAAAAATTCTCAAAACTAGTGTTTCTGAAGGAAGAATTAGATTTAAAAAATCTCATCCCATGTTGACTTATTTTGCATAGCATCATTCGGTTATTTTCAGTTATGTCATTAGTCGCTAGTAGACTGTGGATGTTTATGCATCTATGGTGTATCAAACTCTGAAAAGTAAACATAAATGATTTACTCCATAGGTTATGCATATTATAGGTTCTACAAGTTATTTTCATTTTGTAGATCTCAATGTATGAACACCTGCAGTATGATAATTAGTTACAGTTCCCACTGTGATATAGCGAGGTTGTAAATTAAATTATAAGTATGTTTCTTTCCACGATTTCGTTCACTGCATTTTGTAATGTAGGATTTATGATATTTTTATAGGCCCAGGCTCACTTTCGGAAACTAATAATTTTGTATTATTCATTTTGTTATAATTTGTTGTTTTCCTACGTCTCAAGATTATAACGCTTCAAACATTTTTTAATTTTAAGATTTACAAATTTTTAATCTCAAAAATTAAGAAACTCCACCCTGCCAAAGTTTCAAAATTTTTTATCTCAAAGTGTCCAAAAACCAAATCTCAAAATCTTTAATTTCCAGCATTCTCCTAGTCCCACAATTAAAAAAATCATAAAGTACCAAACTACTAAGTTTCTAAAATTGTAAAGTCGCCAGGTTTCGAAAGTCTCCAAACATTCGAAGGATCTCATCCTTGAATTCTCTGTATTCCCATTAAACAATCCGCTTATAGTCAATTCAGGACTCATGCATCGAGTCTCTACACACTTCAGAAGTCCAAGATATACAGAGAACACAACGTATCGATATAACCGAAACTTTTCCACCAACAGTTCCCAAAGATTCAATATCTTATCTCAATTGCAGTTCAATATGTAGAACAACGCACGTTAAAAGCGAGATATATCGACGGTAACCTGAACCCGTCCACGAATGTGTCCAACGTTTTCCTTTCTTGGTGATCCGACTTCCGGCGAATTTTACGATCTCGCTGTATATCGCAGCGAAGATCGGTTGAGAACCGCGGATGTTTCTTCATCGGGCTCGGAATTAGCGTCGTTTTGCTTGGCGACACGCTTGACGGTTGTCCGTTCGTGGCAAATTATATAACGCATTATTTATCCTGTTTATTGGCATGTTGACGGTGAAGGAAGGCGAGGCGATATCGTTCGTCGCCACAGCGTCCAAGCTGGCTGCCGTGGAAGATGCGGCTCCGAAGGGGCCCGAGGCTTCGATTCGATCGAAAGCCACTGCTCTCAAAATTTCTCCTACGGCAAGGGCTGCCCTACAGGTACTACGATCGCCCAGAAACCGAATACCATGCTCTGTCACTCCTCCTCCAGTAACCACCAAGGACGCAGAAACTATCACTGGTGAGTAACGTTTCTTCTAAGTCTATTCAACCATCGTAATGTCCCAACTAAATTCGTTTTGCTATCAGTTCATTTATTATTGTCTATAGCAGTGTTTAGCAACGTGGGGCCCACGCCCCACAGGGGGGCAATTTTATTATAGGGGGGGGGGGCAATTCGAAAATGGACTCGACACGAGTTTAACCCTTTCGCTCCGGGCCATTTAAATGCAATGCTAGATTTCGGTGCCAAATTTAACGAAAAAAGCAAATTCTGTGCAGCAAGCATCAAGTGTAACGATCTCACTAAATTAAAGTAATAAATTAATATAGAAAAATCTTTATTAAAGTTATTTGGAATTTGGATTTCGGTTTTTCATTATACAGTCATGGACAAAATTAAGTGGATATTGCAGAAATGTAAAAAATTTGTTGTTTTACTACAATGTTTTAAATGAATTTTAAATTTAGAACGTCAAATGTTTTTGTAGACTTGAAAAAACATTTATTTAATATACAATTTGTTTAGTTAATGTATATAATTGTGCAATAAAGTATTGATTTATAGGTATTATTAATTAATTTAATCAACATTTTTATATTTATGATACCTGTCCATTTAATTTTGTCCACGACTGTATGTTTTGAAAATTTACTTACTGTGTTTCGTTAACAATTTCCTAGTGTTTTCTTCCTAAAACCTATCATTTAAGTTTCTTAAGTGAACAATTCAATTTTTTAATATTTAAAATTATGTATATTACATAGGGGGGGGGGGGGGCATAAGAATTTCAGAAAGGCTAAGGTGGGGCATGGCACAAAAAAGGTTGGGAAACACTGGTCTATAGCTTCAAACGAAACGGTATACTAGTCGGAAAGTTTGGGCGATATACGAAAATCCTATTTATTTCATTCGTTCTTTAAGTTGATGTTAGATTAATCTGTTAACGGGGAATTCCCTTTTTAATTACGCAGCATGTAACAGGCGTGAACTCTTTCACTAGGACGTGTCAGTACGTCACGCCCGGAGAACGTAATTTCATATTATTTTTTTTTACTTATGCTTAAAAATAAATGAAAAGACTATAAGGAAAATACAAAATTACAAACAAATAGAAAAGAATACCAAGGACGTATTCATATGTCCTACCCATACACGCTATTGTTTACGTTTGACGTATTTATACGTCCCGCTCGGTTAACAGGTTAATTAACGTATAAAGAGTGCCTTTGAACCGGTTTTGTCTTTTATATACTGTTCGATGACTTACTAAAAACTAGAATCGTACACAAAATTTCAACCCTGTACTTTAGCCGGAAGAGCAGTTACAAGACAAATTCGTATTATCGAGTTTTAACTTATTTTTTTATATTGTGGCATTCAACGGTTATGTGATGGGAAGCATAAATTATTCAGTAGTATGAGATAGTTTGTGAAAAATTTAGAGACTTTGTAGACACGGTAAAATATGCTAGAGAATTTTTTGAGATTGTTTCAAATTCTTTGTGTAAACAATAATAAACCGCAACAACTATAAAACTGTGCAAAGCAGATATTGTACTAAAATATAGGGACGGGCACCTCTTTTACTGTAGAAAGATATTATCATGAGTATTATTAGCTAATTTTTTTAGATTCTTTGGTAGGGCATTGTTAAAATAACTGAAACCCTGTCTTTCCCGACGAAAACGTGATTGAGAATTTTTATGTGTCCTATTTTAATGTCCTTTCCTTTTCTTCTTTTTATTTATTAGGTTGGGGAATAAGTTCGTAGCGTTTTTATCAAAGACTCTTATTTAAACAAAAGATTTACCAGTATATATTTAATATACTGGTACATTATATATAATTATATATATAATAATTATAATAAATTATATATGAAATAATTATAATAATTATAATAAATTATATGTATATATAATATAATAATTATAATAAATTATATGTATATATAATATAATAACAGGTATGTGAGTATACCTATTTCTACCAAAACCAGTCAGAATGACTGGTGTTGAGAAAAAGTGCTTGGTGGGATTTCAATTCTTTATTTGCTTTTAAATAAAAAGTAAGTATTTATTTACTTCAAAAAAATTTCACATGCAATTTTGAATTGAAATTGTAAGTCAATTAGCAGAGTTTTTCGGAGCAGAAAGAGCTCTATCGAATGAATATTATACACTTTGTCAAACAGCAAAAAAATCATTGTACAATAAAATAAAATATAAAAACGCTACGAACTTATTCCCCAACCTAATAAATACAAAAATAAAATATGAAACTGATTTTTTATTAAATCTCAACAATATGAATTATAAATTACGTGCGATGCACCGCTTATAAATCACGTGAATAATTCTGCAATTATTCATGAAAGAAAGCAAATTGTTCTGCGACGATTTGATTTCGCGCCAAAATTTGGCGTCCAATCAACTACTGTTCTATATCGTTTTTTCTTCTCACTTATTGATAATTTTTACCAAGCCAAGATAAGTCTAAAAAAACTTCAACAGAAAATATATCTTTTTAACTAGAAAGGCTACTTAAAAACACAGCACTTAAACGGCACAGATAAACATGAAAGTATTCGTATCATTAATACACGTAGGTATCGATGTTATGCTGTTATTTGTATAATAGATATAATTAAGAGAATGTATTCAAGTTAGTTCATTGCCGTTCAGGTGTTATATTGTTAAGTGGGCGACAATCTGTAACTGTTACACTTAAAACTATACATGTATAGAGATATGTACTCATAATCGCATTATATATGAACATACAACAGTTTACTAAAATTCAGGGAGGACATATATCATTTCTTTTAGAACCACGCAAAAATATTCAGAAATCAACATTTAAGCTGGTCATATAATTTTGTGAATTATTAAATATGACGTTCGTAGCAAGAAGATATTAATATAAATATAAACGAAGAAATCTTTGATTCGATCTTTGATTGCCATAAATATGATAAGATGTGCGATATACAATTTTACATATTCATTATTTTGTTCCATTTCTGTATATTTATTATTTATTCCTACTTTTACATTATAAATTGTTTTTTAAGTAATGAATACAATTATCTAGTTTTAGCGGTTTAAATTACATTTCATAGGGTTAAATTTTACCCTACTGCTATATTTAAGAGTTACTCTTCAGGGATGAATTTTTATAGTTGAGAAATGACCCCACTTTTCTATGTAATTTTACTTATTTTAAATTAATAACCAATGAAATAAATTGCGAAAGCATTATCAGTATATAAAGTGAAGAATAGTACATCTACATATGGCTATATTTGTTGAATCTAAAAAGACTAAAACGTGCACATATGTCTGATTATCTTTATAAGCTTTACGTTTTAACTCTACCTATTTCCTCTTCAGAAAATAACAAATTTTACTATATACAATCTATTACTTGCAGAATAAAATTAGTAAAGCGTTTAAAAAAATTATTTACATTAAATCGTTAGATTAAATTAGAACACTTGAAGACATATAAACACGTGAATTTGAAGAAGAAAAAAATGATAATCAAAAAATTTAACCCTGCATAGCTACCCTATTGCATAGAAGCCTCAAAACTGTAGATAATAAATGGTCTAATAAAATAATAAAATAAATTAATATTACCTAAAAAAATTATTTCTTTTGAAAATAATTTAAGTAGCATTTATGGTTAGTTCTCATGTTTTGATTCTTTTAATCACAACTTATTTCATGAATTAACATTGCTAATTTTATTACATAAACAGTAAAATATTATGTCGTTTCCCGAGGATGAAAGTTAATTCAAAACGTTAAATCGAATAAAGATATTTCTTTGATCACTGTGTCCAAAAGCTGTTCGTTTATATTTATATTAATTAAATACGACCAAGTCACAACACCAATTTGTTCATAAATTTCATAAATCATTTACCTTTTAAAACAGCGATGGATTACAAATCTGTAATCGTCGAGCGAAAAGTAATGGTTCTTCGATCGTCTTACGAATAACACTTTGTACACCCGAATAGTAAAATTCGTTCACAATAATTAAAGTATGATACTCGACCGAAACACTATAAAATGGCGTATTGGTAAAAGGAGTGCTCTAATCTTGGTGAACTCAAAGAAGGGACTATTCCCTCTGTCTCGAGGACGAGTATTTTATGGTGGTCCGTGAACCTCCATGACAAACCACATTCACCGCTGGCAAATGATGATTACTTCTCTTGGTCATTATCATCATCATTATCCTCTGGATCATCATCGTTGTCGTGGTCATCGTTGCCGTCATCATTATCATTGCCACGGATGTTCAAGTCGTCAAACTAACACGTATGAATAATCTTTTGCACGTTCGAAAAAAAAAAAACGAGGAAAAAGGTCGATGAAACGATAATATCTTTGGGTGAATTATAAAATTGAACCAGAAGCGTTATTACCCGGTTATATTCAATGTGGATATCTTTTACATTTATTTACATGAAATTGTATTTTGTGCTCTTCTAATGCAAGTAAAAACCAAAGTTTGTTGCATAATCTAAAGGATAGTATAATGTACTATCGGTCAACATGAAATATAAGTTCACTTTATTTTTAGCTAGTTTACTGTTATGAATAATACTTTCGTCTTTCTTTGCAGCATCGCGTAAGAATGCAAGAAAAACAGTGTCGCGAGCAAGTATTTCTTGGATTTTACAATATACAGTCATGGACAAAATTAAGTGGACAGAGCAGAAATGTAAAAAAATTTGTTGTTTTTCTACAATGTTCTAAATAAATTTTAAATTTAGAACGTCAAATAAAAAACATTTATTTCATATACAATTTATTTATTTAATGTATATAATTGTGCAATGAAATATTGATTTATAGGCATTATTAGTTAAATTAATTAACATTTTTATATTTATGATACCTGTCCACTTAATTTTCTCCACGACTGTATATATAATCAATTATTGCTGTTCTTCTGGAAAATACTGTTTCTAGGTTGGAAAATAAGTATAAAGGAAAGCATTTCTTTAATAACCAAAAGTAAATTATTTTAATAATTAATTGTTTCTCTGTTACGATTAATTATCTGCTAAATGCAGGTTGTAGTGCTTTTAAAAAGATTTTTGAGCAGGTTTCATTCATTTTTTCTCCCATTTTAATAATAGAGATTTGTGGTTCTTTAGTCGTCGACTTTTTTTCATTCTTTTATAAATTCTATTCACCAGTATTCCCTGCGTATTTTCAATGATATTTATGTCCAGAGAACGTTCGGTCATTTTAAAATTTGAATATTGTGATTATGCGTAAAGAAATTCTTTTAAAACATGAATGATATTTTATAGTTTTCCTGATTATGAAATCCGTTTATGCTTTTCACGAGGCCTTTTTGAAATATAGTGAACTTAAAATGCCGAAATTTAACAATATTGACAATGGGAATATACATATTCGAAAATATTGAGATTACCGAATATACAGATTAGAGGAATAGAGGTTTTTAGGAATATCAACAGTTGGAAATATACCAATTTGTAAATACAGAAATTTAGGAATATTAACATTAGAAAATATAGTAATTGGTGAACACAGCAATTTGTGAATGTAGAAATTTTTAAATATTCACGTCTGAAACTAGAGATTTGGAAAATATTTATAATTTGAGATAAAAAAACATTTGGAAAAATGAAAGTTGAGGATATAAGTATTTAAGAAGATATGGATGGTTGGAAATATAAAAATTTAAGAATATACACATTAAGGAAATTTAAAAGCGTGAATTTATGAAAGCATAGAGATTTCGAGAACATAGATAACTTGAAGTATGTACATTTGTGGATATAGAAATTTAAAAAAAAATAGAAATTGTGAAATACAAAATGCTAAGAGATATAAAAATTGGGGAAAATAGGAATTTGATAATATTACAGATTTCTGTATCAAAAAGTATAATCTGAATTTAAATTAACATGTGATATTTAAAAAGAAAAAGAAGTTCTCCTGAGGCATAATTTTGTTGCAGATAATGTAATGTTATGGGGAGCTTTCAATCCGGCTTTGAAATGTTGAATAGCGAGGATGAATAGTGAAAAACGCGAAGGAATTTTATAATCATATTAGCTTCCTCATTTTCGAGGAAATGATGAAACATCGTTCATATTTTAGCAGAATAATGTTGCTATTCACGACTGTGTGGGCATATAATATGGCTTAAGGATTACAATATTCAAATGTTAAAATAACCGGCATATTTGCGGGATATAAATATAATTGAAAATGTAGGGAGAATGTTTGTAAACTGTATTTTGAAAAATTTATAAAAATGTCATTGAAAACCCCATTAAGAATTTTTGAATGAAAACTCGAATTTTTCAGTTAATTAATTGTAATGGAATAGGATTGATTAGAAACATATTAGATACAATTGATTAGAAACAATTCTTTACTACAATTAATTAGTAAATATGATAGTGGATTTTATACGTGAACTTTTGATTCAACCTATCAAGTGTTTTACATAAAAAAAGGTAATAATTTATTATATACATTGAAATTATCAAGTCTCGTACCACTGTTTTTCTTGCATTTTTATGTGTTGCCATAAAAAGAAAAGCAATTGTATTATGTACAATATAAGGAAGGTAAAAATAAAGTGTACTCTAATTCACTTATAATTCTCACCAGCAATGTAGACCAATTTGCAATGGCCTAAAATTATGTTACTTTCTAGCACAGAAGATGATTTATAGTGGAGAAATGTTGAACTGAGTGCTAATAGCGAATCTAATAATTTGTTAGAAATATTTGAGAAACTGAATAGTAATAGAGCATTTTGCAATCTACTTTTCGTCAGATTTATTTTTAGTGATCCATTAGTAAAAGTTAGAGAGAACCTAGTTCTCCAGAGTGATACAGAAAATATGGAGCGTATTCTAGTAAACCACACATCCTATTCGACGCACATTCAGGGCCGTATTCACTGTAAATTATATTAGATGCAAACTGGAACCTCATTTTCTTTGCTGCCATATTTTGAAACTTTATAACTACATAGCAAAAAATTGAGTTATTGTTGAGAAATAAATATTTAGTTTTAAATATTAAATTAATAAGGTAAAAAGTCGAGGGCGAAAAACTTGTGAAGCCTTCACACATCTTAAATTTTGGTATGGGTTTGTTGTTAGCTTATATATTATTGCGGTGTTTAGTTGAGTTTGTATAAAATAATTTTGCTGCTTTGAAAAAGAATTTATTAACACATAAGACTAAATTTAATGATGAATAGAAGGGTGTGAAAAAAGGAACAAAAAGCTGTGTGGAAGTTTTACAATTTAATAAGATTATATTCAAATTTGGACATACTATTACATGTTAGATATATTTTACATTATTTGAACTAAAATACATGATACATACATGTATAGATTAAGGCGATAGTAGTATTAACAAAATTTTATAAAATTATGGAATTGATGTTGACTTGTTCACTGATTTACTGAAAATGTTACTAATTTTCAATATTTCAACGAGCAAAAAATTATTTTGGAAACATCTTGTATCAAAATAAAACCGATGACCTGTCGTTTATTATGCACTGAGTCAGATGTAATGGTCTCAATTAATTATGCTGACATCATTGCTCCATTTGCTTAAGGGGGACATACAATTAGACGGCAAAAAATTAGTCAATCTTGGAGAATTTTTATTAATAATCTATAATTATTATATACTTACGCAATTGTTGGTGTATTGAAATAATGTACTTATGTGTACAAAGAAATTTTTTTTAATTAAATTGTCGCTAAAATGGCGGAGCTGTGACGCAAGGTTGTGACAGCAGTTACAAAAACGGCGTGCAATGTAATACATGTCTGATTCCTTTGATATGCAACAAAACAACTATATAGTTTCATTTAGAACATATATAGTTTTTATATGTCGTCGGCGAAAATTAAAGAAAATGGCATGTATTTAACCCCTTCCCTTGCCATTTATGTGTCAAGTGCGTCAGATAGAACTAACTATTCACAGCTATAATATTAAAACGAAGAAAGGAAATTTAAATGCTAAGAGTATTTTATAGTCAGCGATCCTTGACTACACGAATTATAATCGGACGTAAACTTCAAGTTAAGGAGTAACAAAAATTTGAGTAAAGTTTGAGCTGTGAGTGCATCGCGAGTCAGACTTGCCAATGTACGGCAAGGGGTTAAAGAAAAAATCGGAAATTGAAAATTTGTAAAAAACAATTTCCGTCATCTAGAAACTAACAATGTTAATATGTGAACAAAGTGTCAGGTCGATCGGATCAATAGTTTTTGCGCTATCCTGCACGCCAATTTCGAAAATGTAGTTTTCAGGTAAACGCGTTTAAACATTTGACGACTTAAAAAACCAATAATTGGAATTACTTAGCTTAATCAACGATACCGGGCCCATATAATAAGCCTTCCTCTCGTTCATAAAACTGATTTTCTTTTAACACTATGCCGTCCGGTGGCATCACGCTGGTGCCATACAAAATGTATCTGTTGGGTGCCGGTGGTACCACATTGATGCCATATTTAAAAAACTTAAATAGCATTTGAACTATCTTTCTTGGGTGTTAAAAGCCGGAAAACTAACTATAGCGTTGTTTTTATTTAACCCATTCGACACCGATTGCACACCGTGTGTGCAATGGTTTTCCGAGGCTATAAGACGGCCTGCACACCGTGTGTGCAATAACAGTAATGAGCAATTATGTTATTCCGAGTAAAGTAGTCGTCGAGGTGAGACTTGTTTTGAATTTATAGTATCTGTAAAGTATACATAGAAAAACAGAATTTTGCTTTGGTTTTATTGCGTACCAAAAAAAACAACAACATTTTTTGTGGATTTTCGAAATTCACATTTTAGGTTCGCTCCTGGGGACCGTGTTCGAAAAAAATCCCCGTCTCAAATGGGTTAAGTAAGAATAGAATACGGGAATGCTTGAAGGACATATCATCATTTTAGGAATTTATATTACCGCTGGCTTTGAAAAATTGTTTATAAAATCCAAAATTTCCATGCTATTCTGACGGCGTCAAACAAAAGAATCTATCTAAGATCCGCCGACGACATAGTGTTAACAAAGCTTCTCTTCGTGCTGTTCGGGCTTCTTTACAGTAAATTCTCGCACAGTGCAGTACTTGGTTTTCTCGCACAGTGCAAAACGTCTCTTCCTGCGCCTATGCGTGCGTTATTGCTGCGCCTATGTTCGCCTCGCTCGAGCCAGTCCAAGTGTAACACAATACACTCATCGCGGTTCCTTTGATGCGAGCTGACAGATCTCCAGTTCCTAATTTAGCAATATAATTTTTTAATATTTATATTTTTTTGACTGAAAATTTTTTATCATATTCGTGAGGTTTTTCCGATCAAAATAAGACCAAACAAGAGATAATTACGATCACAATTACCTGTGTAACAAGCCATAAAAGTTTAGGACGTTACATTTACGGCGGAGATACAAATAAACTTTTATGGCTTGTTACACAGGTAATTATGATCGTAATTATAACGTGTTTGATATCATTTTAATCAGAAAAACGAGACGAATACGATGATAAAAGTTTCATTTAAGAAAAATCAAAAATAAGAATTTTTAATTTTTAACTTAAAGGTCTGAGCTCCGCCTGCCTTTCATCTTTTCCGAACGCTTCAACCTTTTGCCTCTCTATCTTTTCCACTCGCCGTCCTCTTTCACGTGAAAAACTTTAATCACCCGTTACGTACGTAATTATTAACGTAATTACATCATGTTTGGCCTCATTTTAATCAGGAAAACCTGACGAATGCGATGGTGCAAGTTTCATGAAAAAATAATAGGAAATAAGAAAATTGCAATTTTTTTCTTTGCTTGCATTAGTATGTGTCTCACCGAAATTCGGTCGTTTCGGTAACCGATCGTGTTTAACGCTTGACTGATTCCGAGGGGGATCTCCCCAGCAAGGGACAGCCGCCGAGTATCAAATTTCGCTTCTACTATGCTGTCAGTGCACAGTTTCGATTCCGGCCTCCGCTGCACCGTGCGAGAATTTACTGTAGTTGTTGAAAGACTGCATCGCTCTTGTTCGGTTCTAAGTAGACAATACTGGATAATATGAGGCTAAAATTCCTTTTTTCGTATTTATACTGTATTTAAACTTCTTCTGATTCCTAGACCATAATCTGTAGAAAACTTCTTTTGATTAGTACATCTGTCAGTTTGCCTTTGCCTCCAAAGTGTTCTTTTCTTTGCGTTCTAGAGCCGTGTACTCATTCTTGTTTCGATGTGGCTAATGCACTCACTTTTGATTACTGGGAAATCATTGCCATACGGATTGGATCATATTTGCGACCACGATTTGCATTTTCCTAAAATGCAACACTTTGCTAGAAAATAAAACTATAGCATATGATTGAGCAGATTTTCACCTTTAAAAAGCACTCAAAGAAAGTTGCAACGTCGTTTTTTTACGATACCAGGAGCAAAATAGCAACGCGAGAAACGAAGCGAAGACTGTGGTTCTTCGCGACAAGTCGAAAAAAAGTTAAAATTTGTTGAACAATGAGTTATCATGCAAATGTCGATCTTTAATTTTAATACACTTAATTACAGAAATTTATATAAAGTTGACTAACTGATATGGATTAATTTTTCATGATACTTTATAATAAACGTGAGACCTTCAAAATTATAAATACTGTACTGTATTTGTTGATGGAGGGATTTATTGTTAATATTAATTCCAAAGTCAACAATGTTTGATTCCCCGTTTCTTCTTGCACTTAAAATGTTGTCAAATTTCAATGGTTGAATTGGGTAAATATAATTGAAGAAATTTTGTGAACAAATATAATTGAAGAAATTTTATGAACAAATATAATTGACGAATTTTTATGAATAAATACGATTGAGAGACTTTTATAAATAATAATAATTGAGAGAAGTTTATGAACGAATGTAATGCAGAAATTGTTATAAATAAATATAATCGTCAAATTTATAACTAGATATAATTGGGAAAATTTCATAAATACAATTGAGAAAAATCATTTTCTTGTTTTTAATTAATTCTTTTTAGAGCGCATTCTGTTACAACATAAAATAAATATTAATACTTTAGTTCAAAGCGTAATGTATTTCATAAATACAATTGAGAAAAGTTATTTTCTTGTTTTTAATTAATTCTTTTTAGAGCGCATTCTGTTACAACATAAAATAAATATTAATACTTTAGTTCAAAGCGTAATACAAAGTGATGCAAAGTTTATGATCATTTGTGAAAATTAATGAAGTTCTCTCCGTTTAATTCACGCAAACGAGGGATTGATTTAATAATGGACACTAAGTCAGGAGAGCATTAAATGACCGACCCTTTGTAGGTCGGTTATTTTTGGGGCTACGTAACAAAGTGCATCAGTTATTTCGGCATCATCGTCAGAATCATAAAATTGTATCAGTAGCTAATTTAGAACACCGTGTTCATTTCATATACTTCATTTATTTTGGATATTCCACATATTGTTTAACTAAATGTTGAGTATATTCGTAGAGCTATAACAATTAACGCGTGAGTACATACATACTATTAGGTGAATTTTTGAATGACACTATTGTACTGGAACAAATGGGTTTTTGATAACATAAATCTTTTGAAAAATGTAAATTAAATTGACGTTCTATGGAGTCCCCGATATTAGTTTGAGATTTTAAAGTTCGACGATTTTAAATTTTGAGTATCTGAAGATTTAGGTTTTCGACAATTTGGTGGGTTGGAAATGTGGGAATTTGAACATTTGAGGCGATGGAAATTAGGATTTTGAACATTTAAAAAATGTGTATTTTGGAATTTGAAACCTTTGAAATTTAGAATTTTTAAATGTTGAAAATTTTAAAATTTGGGATTTTCGTTAGTAGGAAATTTGCGCAATTTGAAATTTTTAAATCTTTTAATTTTGTGAATTAGGAATTAGGAAAATTTGCGATTTTAGGAATTTCAGAATCTGAAAATTGGTTATAAAAATTCAGAAACTCGAAAATTTGAAGTTTAAAAAAGATAATTTGAGAGGATCAGAATATGGAAACATAAAAATTTGATGTTATTCAAATTTTGAAATTAGAGAATTTGAAAATATTAGAAATCTAGAACAAATAATATATTGGCTCTTTTTAAATATTTTAATTTCACATCACAAAAATTAAGTTTACATATTTGAATACACTATAGAAAAGAAAAGCAGAAACTGAAATTTCCACAATATTTTTTATGGTTCATGATAGAATCTCATGTGAGGTTAAATTTCTATAAATATGTCATGCTTTTAGAAATAGATGTAGTTTTTGAATAACCATGCACAGCATTCAGTGCTAACAGAGATAGTTATATTAATACACAGAGGTGTTTATATTAAGACATGAACATTTAATATTTTTAGTAATTCAATAATCGTTGGCCATATGTACAAATGTTATCTTGATTGATTATTAACCCTTTGTTGCACGATTTGTCAGTATTGAAAAAAATATGTATTTCTCTGTATTCTGAGCAAATTATGTAATACTGCAAATTTTGCAACATTTGAAGAAGGTGCAGTAAAGAATTGTAATAACAAAAGACAAAGATTCATAATTTTTTTTTTGATAATTGCTTAAAATCATGAAATTTGCAATTCATGTATTTTAACAAAATTTAATAATTTCATGTCTTAATAATTTCATTATTTTGTTTAGCTTATTTGCACCACGATACAATGAAAGGTTAATGCTTTAGAAACCATTTTATTTAAATGCTTTTCATCTAAAATAAGTAAAATATTATATAAAAATTACATAACTTTGTGTTTGTGAACCTTGAACTGACATCATGCGTGTTTTAGATGTCGCGAATTTTGACACAATTATTTTTAAACTTTTCAGGAATATTCTTCGCACTTTTTCACTAACTAATAGTACCTTAGTTACTTAAAGTAATAATACTTTACGTACCCAATTCTTTAATCACACTGCAATGAATTACAGCAATAAATATTACAAATTAAATAATAATATAACAGTATAATGAATGCAACCAATAAAGTAGTAAATATTTTATTATTCATTCAATAAAATACACCATGTGTCTCCTAGACTCTTCATATCAGTTACGTTACAAAAAATACAATATTAAGGATTCAAAAATTATTCTTGAAGAGATTAAACTAATATTATCAACGGATGCATTTGTTTACCAGTCTAAATCTGTTCCAGCTTCATACAGAGCTCCTACTCGGAAAAACTGTAGAAAATATATGGATTATGTTCCGAAAATACCGAAAATTGAGTTCTGGGGGATGACATTCGATTGAGGTGACGAATGGAGAAATAAGCAAAAGGAAAATTTGTGGAAATCGATCTTTTTACGATCGATCTATTCACGGTTCGTAAAGAGATTGGCAGGGGGCCAATAGATTCGTGCTATTTTGTTCTGCCTGTCTCTGTACACCAAGTTCTAATTCGACTGGTGAAACCGCGCGATCGTTTCTTTCACTCTCTAAAATTCTGTTTTTGCCAATTTTTTAATCACCATTAATTTCATGTTCGTTCGTACGGTGTTAAAATTTTTGCAACGATCCTACGCCCACGCACAAATACGAAAAGTGATTTCGGTTAAGTTCTCGATAATTATTACAATTGTAACGTGATATGATAAACTTTCTTTTATTATTGAAGGTGTCGTTATCTTTCTTCGACTCGTTCGATATCGGTACAAAACGTTGTATGGCTCTAAAACGTAGTGCAAATTTCTGTCCGAACGATTATACAATAATTTTGTTCGCTTGGCCCACATAACGTCGAAAAGTTGAATAACACCCCGTTGGTAACTTTTTGTTTATTTTAAACAGCACTTTTATATGTACTTACGTGGCAGAATGAGTGTATGAACGTAATAATATTGCAGTTGTGCATTAAGAGATTTGAAAGAGGATTAAGTATTGTAGTGATTGTGCTGAAATAAACGATACACGAAAAATGAACAAACTATTGCAGTGGAATTAAAGATTATGTACCTGGGTGGTGGTGATTCGAAGCGGCCCACTGGCCCATCAAGACTTAAAAAGATTCTTGAAAAAAAAGAGGGCATTCTTAACAAATGGAGAAATGGTACGATCTTTTGAAGACTTTTATTAATTATTTTTAACGCGAACTAGGAAATTGGTTTATTTACGCTTTCATAGTTTGACAAATTTGATGTTTCTGTCATTCGTATGAAGCTATCGACTGTGGTTACTCCGAATTCGAGTTTTGTTTCGTGTATTAACTGTTAGATGGCAGCACCAATAACGTTGATCTTCTTCCATATGATCATAGTGTTCGATGTAAATTGAAAAACATGAGAGTTGGAATCGGCGTGATGTATTCACCACATGTAGACAAACTTGAATATTTTCTAATTTCTAAAATTCAAGTTATGGAGTTAAAAAATTTCTAAACTCCTAAATTTTTTAATTTGAGGACAGGATTTTTCATGTTTTTAAGTTATTAATTTTTCAACTTTAAAAATTGCCAGATCCTTCATTTTCTACGTTTCTAAATTATCAAATATCTAATTTACTGATTTTCAAATTTCTAAATTTAAAAATTTGCCAAATCCATTATTTCTTAATTTTCTAAATTATCAAATATCTAATTTACTAATTTTCAAATTTCTCAATTTAAAAATTTTCCAAATCCATTATTTTCTAAATTTCTAAATTATCAAATATCTAATTTACTAATTTCCAAATTTCTAAATTTGAAAATTGCCAAATCTTATATTTTCTAAATTTCTAAATTATCAAATATCTAATTTACCAAATTTCAAATTTTACAAATTACTAAATTTCTAAATTTTACCCTCTTTAATTCCCTAATTTTCTGACACCTTCTTAATTTTCGAAGTTTCCAAATTTCGTGCTTTCCCTACTAGGTAGAAGAATTGAAAATTTGTCAATGCTTTAATCGTTATTTACTTCCTTATTCATTCGTATATTGTATTGAAGACGTTTTGATACTTCCTCATTATTCGCCTATTTTTACTTATAACACACAGCCTCCAATAAAAATATCAATAAGCAATGTAGCATTCTCTGAAATATTAAGAAACATAATAAAATTTTAATAAGACCCGTTTCTGAATTTAGAGAATAAAATATTAGGGTTCCCAAATTAAATTTAGATCACAACCCTAATGTCCCTGTATTCAATTATAATTTCTACGAATTCGATACAGATGTTGTCTTATTCAAATTTGAACTAATAATGTGATACAAAATCAGTAAAGGTTACGTAGACTCCAGAAACTTATATTGCATGATAGATTTATTTTTTACCTTGTTTGTGTTAATAGAATTTTCGATACTATCGTCCGCTTATAAAAAACAAACCAAATATTCGAAAATAAAACTGCAGGTTGTACTAAAAATTTTGGTAAATTGATATTAATCAAACGACATACAAAAAATGACTGCGTAATTCATATCTAGTGATATTATATTACACTTTTAATTTACGCGAAAATAGTTGCGATACTTATTTAATCGATTCAAAACAATTTTAGTATTGAGACGACACGATACATTTGCAAAACTCATATGTTGTTATTGTATCAGCGATACAAACGATCTTACAGCAATAATAATTGTAATTCTTAATTTATCGCCAATTGATATGGCATAGTTGAGGATTAACTGAGAGATAATCTTGATAAATATTATTCCAATTGCTGTGTATTTAAAAAAAATGTATTATTGCAGTCCTAAATGATTGTGCGCAGTTGGAGTTTTAATTTCGACAAGGAAAATTCAAGATAATACAGAAATGAGGGCGCAGTTAATGTATTAATGATACTAACAATGTTATCTGTGTACGAAGTAACGATACGAAGAACTGATAAACGTGTTCAATTATTTGATTGCGATTTTTAATATGTAGAAACTAAATGAAAGATCTTCTAGATAGGCAGGACAAAGGTATACAAAGATTTAGATAGTATTTTATTAAAAAAAATTAAACATATTGGCAGTAATACTATTTTTATCGACACAAATAAATTTTGAGAATTTTAAAAAGTATATCATGTACAGTACATAGTGTTTGAAATAACATGATATTTATTGTAATATTCCTTATGGAATTTATTATTAAATAAGTGCTAAAGAATTTAGTTAAGTACTTGGAATTTGTTATTAAATGAAAAATTATAGTTAGTTCACGGTACATGTTTAAATTTATAAATTTAAAAATGTAACAATTTGTACATTTAATATTTTTAATTTATTAATACTAGCATGTTGAATTTCTGCACTTAAAATTTGTAAATTCATAAATTCAAAAATGTATAATTATATTTCTAAATTGCGGAATATTAGAAAATTTGAATTTTTAAGTTTGGAAGTCTTTGAACTTGGAAATTTCTGAAATTTAAATTTGCAGTACTCTAAATTTAAATTTTATGCATTTCATACATTTCTAAATATGTAAATTCACAAAAAAAGACTTTGTAATCTTTACATCGTGAAGTTCCAAGCCTAAAAAATTTAACGTTGGCATCAACATTTGAAAATTTATGAAATCACCAATTTTTTTTATTTCCAACTCGATAATCACCTAAATTTATAATTTTCATCACATACTCGATACTGATTCTTCATCAACAATTTAATAAAATTATAATACTTTAATAAAAACTAATGAAGCACTAATGCCCGATAAAAGTATAATTTCTAAGCTTCGAACATTCAGATAATATTATTTATTAAAAATATGTCCTGTTATAAGTCGTAACTTTAAATACATATTTCAATAAAAATAGAGATATTCTATTCACTATGTTTATGTTTGCCATTCGAGCACAATGCAACCGGAAAAATCGTGCGATTTATTAATTACGTGCACTATTATCTGAATAGTTGCGTATCAGATTGAATGACTATCTGCATAAGCGGCTTTGTATTTCTAGTAACCTTACCTCAACAACGAACAACAGAATCGATTACACCAGTGTTTCTCATAGTTAATACAAGGTTAACAGACCGTACAGATGTTATTACTTCGCTAATATTAATTCTACTAGACTTTTTAAATTGAACGTAACAAATAATTCTTAATTATCGCGTTATTACGTAATTCCCATATTTTTACGTTCATCGGTATGCATTTTATATTTAAAAAATTTTTGACAGAAAGAACTTGAGAAACACGTTTAGTAATATGTGTAGATGTTGTCTTTGTAAGCAATCGCATCATGGTTCGATGCACATGATATGAAAAATCGAGTTAGACTTAGAAAATAGTGATTTTCCAGCCTCAGTGTTGTCGTCAGTTTTAACGAGAAATCATTATAGATATGTCATTAATGCAGGCTATAATATTCAGTATCAGTATATGAAGTATGCACTATATGAAACCAAGTTTCCTTTTACTTTTACTTCGAAATTCACGCAAAGAAATAGTTTTCCAGATAAAATCAAAAATTAATTGCAGTTTGGATACGGTCAAGTTAATTGACCTCGATGATTATTTGATATCGAATAGTGATATTTTATTTTACAAGATGATTCATCTTGTAAATTGATATATGAAAAAATAATTCCAATGAAACGTACAGGGTACAAAGAGAGAAATTTGTTCAGATAACCATCTCTTATGAAGATAGACAAATTACCTTTAAGTTTTATTATTAAAAAAATATAAAATTATGAAACTCGGTAAAAACAGAGCATTTTATATATTCATTTTTCTACCGAGTTATTTTTAACTTTTTTTTATCGTCAAAAGGTTGTAATGTTATGGACAGTAGATTCTATTAACAGAAAATTTTTTATATAAATATAAAAGTAATCTAATATCATTTTTCACTGAACCCATTATAAATTATTTATGATACTTAAAGACATTATATTAATATACTGTAAAATTGTTGTAGAGGTTTGCAGCGGCAATGAATTACCAGAAGTTGAGATCATCAGTTTGTTAGAAGAACAAATACCTAGATATCGTCTACGTGCTGATACACTTACACAATTTCAAGGTATGTATTTGTTAGAATATTTACACACGTATTTAAATAAACTGTTCGTTTTAAGTTTATTTCAAATAAATTGTTCGCTTTCAATTTATATACATTAATAACGAACAGAGGTAATTCAAATTTCACACACTTTGTTCCATCTCTTCTTTCCTTTCAAAGTTTTAACATTAACAAAAGTTAGATTAATTAACAACTTGAGTGCCGTGTCTCACATATGCTTCTTCGTTGTACAGCTCTGTAGCTTTTTTTATTGAAAACAATTTCGTATTGCTCAATAAAAAATTCTTTAACACTAGATTTACGGACGATCAATGGACATTTATATTTAAATTCAAACTAAGGTATAAAAATAAGTAATTAATGGGCGATACGTGAACTAACAGGGGCAATGATTTTGTATTTCAACGAAGGATAACTTATATTTTGTCGAAAGCCTCTTACTAATTTTTGGAAAATGAAATAGAAAATATAAGATCCGTCATTTTTACGGGTTCCGTAAATCTAGTGTTAATAGATTTATTGAAAATAAAATTACTATAAAGTAAAGTCTCGATATAAGCGAATCTCTTGGGTTTGAACCTTCGTCTGTATTTTGCAGTTCCGACATTGACCAAAGTTTGCCGAATGTAGAAAAGAAAATGACCGAACGTAAAGAAACGGCCAAACATCGATGGGACAATACTAAAGCAAGAATAAAACTTTCTTATTTTTTATTCTTTTGTTATGAAACTCTTACCAATGCATTTGAGACATTTTCCTGATTAAAACGAGACCAAATACGATGTAATTCGGTACATATTTATTTGTTATTTCAAGTGTTTCGCTTATATCGAGTACTTTATTCTAATAAATTGTTACCAGTAAATGTGTTCCGAATTACGTCGTGTTTGGTCTCGTTTTAATGAGAAAAATGTCAAAAATCTATTGGTAAAAGTTTGGTAACGGAAAGATAAAAAATGAAAAAGTTTTATACTTACATTGTTTTGTGATTGTATCGTGACCATTGTATTCGCCATTACTTTAGAGTGGGACTTGAAGTGTTAACATGACAGTACTACATTCGCCTACGTTGTAAGATGATTAATTAATAGAAGAAGCATGTAGTTACATTTAGGTTGTAACATCAGTATATTTATTTTGAAACATAGGTACACAATTTGATGACATATTAGCACTTGTAGCATATCAGTTACCTATTTAAGGTTTTATGAAAATAACTATACATACATCAGTATTTCATTCACATATGTAATATAAAATAGCTGGTCCTTCATTGAAATAAATAATGGATGTCAATTAATGAATACCCAGTTTCCAATTTACTGTCACTACAACATGTTTCAAAAAAGATTCAATTGAATAAAAACATGATAAGTATAAAAGACCTTTATCATTTTGTGATATAAGCAGTAGAAAATGTTCGTTAGCGAATGTTCATTAGTGGATAATACTAAGTTGTAAATTGATTCATTGTTTTATTGTTTGCTCTAATGAAAAAGCTACTTCATATAAAGAATATTGATGATACCTTTATGTACCTATTTTCTTCTAACCTGAGGATTGAAATTGCTATGTCATAAGTGCTACTTTGCGGTGCTTTTATGTCATTAAATCATGCTAGGATTTTCCACCTTTCAGGATAATGAAATATATGACGAAACCCAATATAAGATTATGTACATGTATTTTGCATATCTTATTTAATATAAAATTATATAATATGCATTTTGTACAGGATACGAGAACGCTGATTGGTTTATTCCGTCACCGGCCCTAAAATCGCTCGACGCCGACTTAAAATTATCGCCGGACCAAATCCGGGAAACTCTCAACTATTTCAGTAAGTAATTATAGATTACAGCTTTCGCTAATTTTTTTTATTAATTTCTGTCCTATGCATTACATTTCGTTTATAGAGTACGGTTTATGCGAGAAGGATTAACCCTTTGCGCTCCAAGGTATTTTCACTGTCACCAGATAGCGATTCTAAAACTTTGGTTGGGAAGTTTGATGAATTCTTTCGAAGTTATAATTCCTCTATTATTATTCTCCACTGTTAACCTTTTCATTATTTTTATAGATCATAAGTGCAACGCTATAGATTTGGTTGATAAATATCTATTCCAAATTGCTGTATTAAACGAAGTGGTGAGTGTCAGTCACTATTGGAGTGCAAAGGGTTAAATGTCTGTATAAAAGTGGATGGTATAGAGAAATTCTTCATAGGAGAGTTATTAAGATGTCGAGGAGAACTGTGCTGACATTTACTTAATATGCGACCTTGAAAATCCCAGGAAAGATCACTTACAAAGAACCTGCAACAATTTTCACTTTTAAACTTAGAGTATCTTGTCAATTACTGGCTTTTTTAACATTACACCTGAATTATTATTTTTGTGTATAACATTTCAAAAAATCAGTATATGTAAAAAAGGTAATATGTTGTTTTGTAAAAATTCGACGTGACTTCCATAAGATTTTCCAAGGCCAGCTTTTTCAATGCAGTATCAGTAAATGCATTGTCTGTCCCTTTTACTATCGCATAACTTTCAACTGAGATATTTTTGTATATCTCCTATGCTTTTAAAGATATTGAACTTCTCAATTAAACCATACACGATGCAGGTAAGTACTGTCTACATTATAATTTGCGACCTACAAAGGTTTCAAGCTTGTAATATTGAATACCACAAGTAAACAACGCATATTCATCCCTTCAGAGCAAATGAGAATGAGAAAAAGTGCGTAAATTCTATAACACATCAAAAAAAACGAGAAAAATTTACTCAGAATTAAAATAATAATTCAAATCACCTATACACAGAAAATATTTTTTAAAAATATATACATTATAAACTATTCAAATTAATTTTGAAATAAGTATAATTTAAAATTCTAATTTATTCTAATCTTTCTGACCATGATATGGATAATTTGAAAAGAAATTACCATAATTTTTAATTTAAGTTTCTTTCTAAATTATCCATAATAAATTAAAAACAATTGAATCAGAATTAAAAATCTGAAAAAATCTAGTGAATATTAAATGAAAATTACTACTTAAATTATTAATTGCTAGACGAATTACTGCGTATAACGTTTTAAACATGTTGCAGTATCAAATATGATAAACTTCCGTAGAGAAAGTTCGAAATAGGGAAAAGACTCCACCATGAGTGTATAAATGTTTCTTCAACAAAGTTTGAGTTAATTGCGTATTGAATTTTTAAATCTGTCATAAAATGTATAATATTTCGTCAATGCACAATATTTCCTGATTATTTTGTTTCTTCACACTTCATTTTTCACAGCAAAGCGTGCTATTGCAAGATAAATAACATGGGTAATTTCCTCGCGATGATAAATTGCAAAATATAATTGCATTTCAGGAACATAAAAATGATTCAATTTAATTTGATGTCATTTTTTTAAATTATTGCGCATCGTTACTAAAGATTTACGTTTTCAGAATTGCGGTTTGACTTTGTTTTCAAACACGTTGTTCAATAGTCCCACTCAAGAAATTGTAAGTTACATATTAGTCTCGTAAATCACGTTTAAGACTTCATCTATTTTTTTTTACGATACAGTGATATTTTCGACGATAAAAATCAACCTTTATCATTGATTTGACACCGACAATTTACCATTTCTTTGAGTTTTGAAATTAGTCATTCATTTATTGAGTTACGTGTAACCACATATATTTGAGAAACTCTCTTTGAAATCGATAAGGACGCTTCAATTTTTCATCGATGAGGTAAGGGTATATTTTAAAACACGGAACATTATCCCAAAAAAAAACAGTTTTGTGCGATTTAATACACGTATTCTTATGCGTTGATTTAGTTCTGCAATACTTGTTCATTTTAATGTATCTTTGAAGTCACTTTAAAATATTATACGAATATTTTTGTTAAAAATTTTATATAGTACAATTTAAGCCCGTATGTGATAAATATTTCACCTTTCCCTCAAATTTATAAATCCAGAAATTTTCAAGTTTGGGAACATCTTTGGAAATTTTCACATCTGTAACTTTCAAACTTACGAATTGTCAGATTTCAAATTTCAGAAATTAAAAACTTAAGAATTCTCAAGTTTACAAATTTTCCTATTTCATGTTTGAAGATGTAGAAACTAAGAAATTACAAATTTCCTAATTTATAAAGTTTAAATTTACAAATGTTCGAATTTGAAAATACCAAATTTTTTAATATCAAATGCATAAATTTCCGAGTTCCCAATTTAAGAGCTTAGGAATTTATAAATTTCAAAGATAGAGATTTTCAAGTTTTAGAATTTTACTGTTTCCTATTTCAAATTTAGTTATTTTAAGTTTCCCAATTTAAAGATTCGATAATACAAGCTTTAGAATTTTCAGACTTTCAAGTTTAAAAATTTCAAACTTGCGTATTTATGAATCTAGAAATGTGTAATTTTTTATTTGAAATTTAGAAACTCTATAATTTTATGTTCACAAGTTTAAATTCAATAATTTGAACAAATTAAAAACCTCAAATTTACACATTTATTTTAAATTACAAATTACACATTACATTTATTTTAAAATTTATAAATTTGAAATTCCAAAATTTTAGATGTGTAATTTTTCAGCAGCAGAACTTCAATAATTGAATGCTATATGAAAATCATTTCGTTCATATCAGCCCTTTTCTTACTTTTTCCCACTTCAACTCCATCCAGTATTTTCTCTGACAAGATTCTACTGCATTTCATAATTTTAAATTCCCGGAAACGTATTCCTCTGATAAAACGATGTTTATCACTACAGTGTTTTTAAAAACGTTGTTCCTTTATTTAAAATAACATTTCACGTTTCATTAATAACGAGCCACATGTAATTAGGCGCTCTTTTGTTGATCGTCCAATCGTAACAACCGTTCGAATGTGTTCTCGACCAATTAGAGCGCTGAACCCGGCACTGCGGCTGGAAATTTCATAGGTGTACTTTAGTCGCCGCTCGTCCTCCACGTCGGAAGGACGTTCTGCGTCTGTGTTGTCACGATGCAAAGGAACTTGCCTAATCTTACATTACGAAGTAACTGACGTGAATTATTCAGATATTACTCTTCGAAGAAGTGTACTTTTATCGTGAAATGTCGTCAACGTAAGACAGTTAATAGTGATCGACGCAGTAGTGCATATTTCTGTTAAGTTTTTTGTTCACACGATGAATTGATACATTTAAACGTACAAATTTTAACCGTTATTCGTAACGTTTAATATTTTATTATTATGCAGGTTTGATTTTTAATGTCATTGATGCTTTTCGTGAATTAATGGTGCAACGAAAATTCGAAATCATATAGTTAATCATTGTTCGGTTAGTCATCGTTGGAGATATTGCTCGAAAATGAGATGTTATTAAATATTATATGCCATAAAGTAAATGTTCATACATATAATATAGATTCTGTTAAAAAATATTATACCGATAGTACTAAAACTGTGTGCTTCACTTAAATTACACATGTCCTGTTAATTTTGTATTCTTCTCGTTACGAATTAAAAGTATTTTATAAAGTATACTGAAATTTAATACTTCTGAAAAATAATGTTGATTTTTTTTCGAATTAAAAGACACTGGAGTGAACTTGTCATTCTTTAGTATGTCGCAATGTTTTAGAAATTTTATTAAGGTTAGGTTGGTCACTTGAATTAGCCGATAGCAACGTTTTAGTTATTAAATTTAATTAATTCGAAAATCTTTGTAGAAAGAAATGTCAGAGATTCATATTGAAATACATTCTTTTGTAAATTAAATGAAACTGTAAGTTTAATGTCATACAGATATATTAAGTTAGGTTAGGGTGGTGAATGGAAAACATATTTTCTTAATCTTTTAAATAAAAACTTGCGTGTCTTGGGAATTGCTTTATCCTATTATTAGTGTTTTTAACAGTGACCAGTTAGTTTGAAATTAAATTCGTTTTTATATATTCAAAAATCGTGAATTAATTCTTTAAATCTTGTTTAATTTAAATAACTTGCTATATATGATTGCAGTAGTTGTAGGGAATTTTTATTTCATTTCATAAAGTGCTATAAATTGTTTATAATTTTTATAAGACACGATTATGTAACTTTATGGCACCTTTTAGCTTTGTAAATAAGTCATTGATAACAGGAAATTCTGACATTGCTCTCAAGTGTTGTCAAAAGACATAGGATATATTGCATTGTTCTTCTTTCATTATTAAGTAGAATTTTTCAAAATAACAAGTAAACAATTCAACAAGAAATTAATCGTAAAAATTTAATATTATTCCTTCAGATCTGCGTATCATGTATCTGTAAACGCAATAGCTGTACATGATCATGTTTCAAATATCAATTATCGCGTAAACACTGGAACTATTATAGATTATCAGTTACAGATAAAACGAACCTAATATTCAATTAACAATGTCAAATAAATTGTGCACATTTTTACATTAAATCTATGGAAGAAGTAAAAATAACTTGCTTTATGTATTTTGTTTTAAATCATAAAATGTATGAAAAGTCTTTGTCGTAATGTATATTAGATTTTGTGAAGATAAAAAATATTATATATATTTAATTTTATTTCATCTTGTATTTACTTACTTTTCTGCTTTACTTTTAATTCCAAAATAAATGTATCGAACGCTGATAGTTCTAGTGTTAATATAAGTTAATTAAATTTTCTTTAATTGTTCTATTAATTTTAATATTCATGAAATCTATATTTTTATATAGCTGGTAAATTTATGAACATGATTGAAAATATTAATGCACTGTAAAACATTTTTAATTCATGCAGGCTTAATTAAGTTGCAAATTTCAAGTTATGTATCATATAAACACCTGTAATGTTCTTTTAAAATATTTAAAATATTACAAATATTTGAAAGCATTTAAAAGAATTCGAAATTTTCATCATTTAGATCAGAAACAATGTAGAACAAATTTAAGCTATTTCTTGGTCATTTAGAAATTGTAATGAAATTAACTTTAAAGCGATGTTTCATCCCATTTTTCTGCAAACTAAGCGGCTGCTAATTTGGTATATGATACACACACAAGAATGGAAAAAATTTTCCCAAGTCTTGAACTCCATTTCGTTAGAAGATTACGTAATAATCGTTAGGCGATCAGGTTCTTCTAGTCAAAGAAAAACCGTGTAATTCTTTAGACATATTCTCCCTTGTTTAGCTCAAATTACTTTCTCACAGATCCGTGAATTAAATAGTAGCTACAAGAACACGCAAGGCATACAATGGTTGATTGTTTTCGAAACTTCGTTCGAGCCGTTTCGCGTCAGGTTATCGCCTTTCGTTTAATTAATACATAATTAATTGGTAACCACGGAAATACCGCAACGTTGTACGGTAGCTTTTCACTCGCTATTACATTCACAGCAACGCACGAAAATTGATTTAACGTTCATTTCAAGAGGTTTATAAAGATACAGCTACAGAATTAGCATATTGATCATTATAGAGCTATTCATAGTTTCGAAAAACGCATAAAGTTCGTATATTCACATTATTCTTTAATTAATTGGTTACGACATTCGTTGTTAATTAGCAATTGTTAACATAATATTCAATTTTGATTGTTTGTTGCATAACAATGTGCCTTCTTCTGTAATTTAGATCTTTCTTCGTTTATAGAACATTGGTGGAAGGAATATTCTATTAATTATATTATCTTTCTATAGTTTTTGTTTGCACAATAAATGATTACGCTTCTATAATATTATTCCCAGTTCTCCCTAGTTTTTTTCGAAATTGATTATATCAGAAATATTGCATCGATACGAAATCAAATCACAAACTAAACGAATTTAGTATTGGTGTTTTCGAATACCCCCGCTTTCAGGTATTTGCAGTCTTAGTATCCACAGTTTTTAACATCTGTATTTTCAATAATCGCGGTTTCAGTATACGCGGTCTCCAGATCTGCAATCTCATTTGCTATTTCGAATTCCTCCAATTTTGTCTATCCGCGGTTTCATATATTCGCAATGGCACTGATTATAATTTCCAGCATTATTAACATCGAGTAATTACCGCCCCAGTATTCGCGGATTCGAGCATCCGTGACATCGGTATCCGCGATTTAAATTATCCATGATTTCAGTATCTACGATTTTAAATATGGTCGATTTTGTTTATTTGCTATCTCTGTATCCGCGATTTGAGTATCCACGGTTGGCGATGACATTAAATAGAAAATCTTGAATTTTCATCAAATAGTAGATAAGCCTTTATAATATTATACTTTTAATGTTTCATAGATCCTATCCCATATCCTATTGCCGCGGATATGTATTTCTGTGATATTGTTTAAAGGAACAATGAATAAATTACTAATATTAAAAATGTAATTAAAAGTCATAGAATATTGCTAATTTTCAATGTACAACAAAAATACAACATAAAATTATGATTTAACGATAACAAAAAAATTTCATCTCAGTTTTGATAATTTCTTTGATAAGAATTTATTTATATCTGTAAAAGTACAAAAATTTCACAGTATGTTTGCAGCTGAATGCATTAAGGGTTCGATAACTTATAATACCAAAAACTATTTCGTTTTCTCCTTATTATTGCAGTTATCAGATCACGTAGTAATCAGTTCGTTGATCCAGGAATATCATAATTGCAAATAAACAGCAAAAATATGTTCGATCAACAGTAAGGTTAACACTTTGTGGTTGCTTGCAAGATCGTTATCGATCGTCCGATTGCACGTAGTGGAGTTACCGATCAATTGTCCCCTTATCAGTTTGCTATTGCGCGTTCTTGTTCGTAAGAATTCAAACAAGTCCTTTTTTTTTCACTCAATAATCAATAGGCTGATACGCTTTCAATTGTTTTTCAATCAGTTCGTGTTCCCGATAAAAACGATACCGGCTCTTTTGTTTCGATAAAAAGATTGCAAGCGTTGTTTCAACTCGGAACGATGTTGTCCGTTTGCAACAAGGTAAATAGTACACTTTCGAAATTATCGTTGCCATTAATTTACGAAAAAAGAATCATCGACCCATTTGATCACCGTTTAAAAAGTGTATCATTTAACAGCGACCACTGGATTAATTATGTGAATGAAAGGGGAACGAAGAGAAACAGAAACGTTTTACGCAAAGAAGAATTCACCACGAAAATACCATAGATAATTTAACGAACGGGGCAAATCGAACGGATCTCGATCGCGTCGAGATCGCGATGCGATTATCGTGACATGAGCAACGATCACTCGCAGCAATCGTACTCGAAATCTGGCGCTAAATACGAAAGAGCTGAAACAGGAAATTGTCACGATGCCGCACGGGAAACGAGTAAAAGTAGAATGTCGGAAGAGCGCGCGAGAGGAAGTGGCGTTGGAACACAAAAAAGTTCCCAGAGAACGTCGGAGGATTCCCAGGAAGATTCATCTTGGAAAACAATCGAACGTTCCCAGGTTAATTCAGCTTCGAGAACCGGCGAAAGTCTTTTAGAGCGTGTCGCTGCCGAACAAGAAAGTACTGCATGGAAAAGCAACGAAGATAGCTCGCAAGCTTTCTGGACGCTCAGACCGACGACCTGCGATGATCTGCTGCGAAATTTCAAGAGAAAGTACTTTTGGAAAACGGAAAAGAGTTCGAAGGTATCGCGTAAGATGAACGACAGATCATCGGGGTCGAGGGAACGTGATCAAGAAAGTCCCGTGAAAACGTACGAACCGAACACTTCCTGGAGATCGGCGAGTACCCCCGTGTCGGAAACGGATTCACCACGGGTGCCGACGTTCAACAGTCTGGCACTGGACGTGTCTTATGCCGGTTTGGACACTTCCGGTTTTCTCGATCTTGAATCCTCGAGAAAGTCGCGCGACGACGAGCCGCCGGAACTCTGGGAAGATTTCAGCGTCGTGGAATGTTTGGACAAGAAGCTTCTGAACGACGAAAGCACACCGGAAGAGAGGGTCGAGGCGTTGAAAGAGATTTTGGCGGAAACCGATATCCACGAGGGAGATGGAATCGTTTCGGATTTTTTGTTTCACGTTGCCAAAACGAAACACGGGAAGATTTATATCAGGGTTATTAGAACGATGCTTATCAATCGAGGTAGGATATGCATTATTTATTTTATTGATTGTTTCATCCGTCCACTTAGGAAACTGCATCGAAATAGCTTAGCTCCGGTTGAATAATGAAGGAAACGGAAAGGTGACATCGAGTAGAAAATGTGTCGAATTTATTTTGCACGGTCCTTCGTGTAGATGTACAGTGCCGCACAAAATGATAGGACGATCGATGTATTTGTGTATATCGTACAATACAACAAAATATATATACATTTTACAAACCTTATGTATTAGATATGACTTCCAAAGTATGCATATAGAATTGCAAGTTTCTGTCTTGTATACAAAAGAATTTACAGAAAATAATGTAAATACGTATTGATTTCATTTAATAGACGAACAATTAAGTAAGCATACGACACGTATTGCAGGCAGTAAATTTATTTTTCAGCAAGATAATGCAAAGATGCTGCAAATATTGCAAAGTGTGTTACATTGTAAGGTAAAAGTACCAGTTGATGACCACGTACCAGTAGTTGATCATCTTTTAAAAAACATAAAAAATAAGGTTTTTATAAGTTCCAGACTTTTGATGAAAGTAGGCTTCTGTAGATGAAATTTTCCAACAATTGCATGTGAAGTGAAGTATGTTTATTAACAACGAACGTCTGAATGCAATAAGATAAGTAATATGCTATTATATTTCTATTTCCTGAACGTTTCTGTGAATAATAGCTATATGTATGGAATTATTTACTGTTTAAATGTTCGCAGTGTTTTATAAATAATAAATACATCGTTTTTATTATTGAAACCTCAAAAAGCAATAAGAGTGGTCAAATTCTGGATGTTACTAATCTTCGTTTTCAAGAATGGTCAACTACTAGAGCATTTGCCGAATTCTTAAATATATTTCTTAAATTTGTATAACTTAACTTTTTGTAAAAAGTGCTCTTGGTACATAATTTACAAGGTTTAAAGAACGTCTACAAGTGTCTACTCTCGCCATTTATTGACAGAGTAAGGTGTTACCATTATTTCCGTGCAAGATTTCTCTTAACTGGTCAACTACTGGTATCTTTACCTTATATAAAATTTAAAAATTTGTCATGTCTCTAGTGGCCATCCCGTTCACCGGACCTTAACATCATCGAAAACGTATGGGCAGATCTATCAAGAAGTGTATACGAGATTGGAAGACAATACAAAGATATTGCGGAATTGAAACAAAGTATTATTACAAATTGGAGTCTGCTAAGACAAAAACGTATTAAAAAGTTATTCAAATCGATACCTGATCGTTTATTAGATGTTGTTCAGCGAAAGGGTGGCTTCAAAATATATTAACACTAGATTTACGGCTACGGAATGACCATTTATTTTTACATTAAAACTAAACTAGAAAAGAAAATAAATAAGGTATGATACGTGAACTGTCTTCTACAATGATCCTTTATCTTGACAACAGTTGACATACATTTTGATAAAAGTTTTTTCATAGTGTTTGTAATTTAAAATAAAAAATATGTTATGAGTCATTTTGGCTCGTTTCGTAAATCTAGTGTTAATACATCATTTAAGATATTTTTGTTCAAATAATTATATTTTTTTTAACAACGTCCTATCATTTTGTCCCATTAAAATCAATACGTATTTACATTATTTTCTGTAACTTCTTTTGTATACAAGACAGAAACTTGCAATTCTATATACATACTTTAGAAGACATATCTAATACATAAGGTTTGTAAAATGTATATATATTTTTTTTGTATTATAGGATATACACAAATACATCAATCGTCCTATCATTTTGTCCGGCACTGTAGCGTTCGGAGAGTAAAATTGTCTTCGAGGAAATTGTACTAGCTGCATAAATAAATTGCGAGGTATTTTTAATCGAACAGAAAAATCACTTATAAATATCTGACGAATAACGCGTTTATTTGTAGTTACAAGCGTTTCGCGTATATCGAGCGCTTCGCTCCAATTAAACTAAATATGTCCCGACTAACGTCCTGTTTGGTCTCATTTTAATCAGGCAAATGTCACAGATATGTTCGTATAAGTTTCGTAAGGAAAATATCCAAAATAAAACAGTTACATTCTTGCGTTAGGATTGTACCATCGATATGTTACGTTCGGTCGTTGGACTTTTTCACGTTCGACATATACCGGCTAATGTTAGAACTACACGATATAAGCAAAAAGTTCAGACCCGAGAGTTTCGCATCTCTAGCGTATTGAGACTTTACTGTACCATCATTTAAATCAAGTATTTCGTAAATTTACTCATTTCTGTCTTATGAGTGATATTAGGATACTATGACGATTAAATTTTTTGGGCCTCATCTTTGTTTCAAGAATGTTTATAGTCAAAATTATAATATACTCACCGAAATTGCTGATTAGATGGTTTGGTGTTAGGAGAGTATATAGAGTAATACGGAATGTCCTATTCAAGGTCTAAAAATGTTTGCTTCATTTCGAATGAGATATGGGTCTACCGGTTGCATTGATTGAAATGTCTTTACATAGGTCCGATCTATAGAGTATAAATTTCTCGTGGAGTGTTTGTTCTTCATGGCGTTCTACTGCAATCTGATCCAGTAGATGGTCGTAACATAGGTACTAGCTTTTTTACGTCACCAGATATAGAAGAATAGTTTATATCCACCAATTTTTTGCTTTAGTATTGACATAGATGATTATTAATTTATCAGGATTAAATTAATGACTGAGTAATATAAAGACATGCTTAAAGCAACCAATGGAAGTTTATGGCAGCATAGAAATTTATCATGGACTTCATCTTACCTTTCAAAACTGTTAAATCCTATAATTTCGATAACTCAGTGTTTATGCTAGTTTCTTTATTCAAAAATTCTGACTTCTAAAATCTTAAGGTTTAAAAATTACTAAATTTAAGATTCAAAAATGACTAAATTTAAGATTTAAAAATAAGGAAATTTTAAGATTCTGAAATAAGCAACTCTTAAAGTTTAAAAATAAGTAAGTCTTAAAATATAAAAATGGCCACGCTTTAAGGTTTAAAAATAAAACAGTTTAAAGTTTTCAAATTTATCGCGTCTTAAATTTGCAGAATATCAAATTTTTTGCATTTTAAAGGTTCAATGTTACAAGCCTGTAACGCCAGAAGTGCAAAAATTCTATAATCTCAGAATTAAAATATTCCAAAATGCTATATTTAAAAAATTCCAAAACGCCGAATTTTCAAGCTTACAAAGTTCCAAATTTTTGATATCCCAAGTTACCAAATTTCGAAAATTTCAAAGTTACAAATCATTGAAATGTCAAAGACTCAATGCTCTATAATGTGAAAAACCCAGAATTAAAAAGTTGCAAAGCTTGAAATTTCTAAAATTCCTGGCTTTCAAATTTCCAAATCGCTGAATAATCAAATATCCAAACCTCCACATTCCTAAAATTCGAAATGATTAAGTTTCCAAAATCTCAAAGTTCCGGAATTCCAATATTCGATAGTTTTCTCATTTCGAGCTTCCATTCTTAAAAATTTCCAAAGATCAAACTTTCGAGATTCCAAAGTTCCATACTTCCAATATTAAAGAATTGCAACGATCTAAAGCTTGAAGGTCCCAAAACTCCATAATCCTGAAATCTTAAAATTCTATATCCCCAAATTTCCAATAGCTTAAATTACCGATGCCCCAAATTAACAAAAATCTCATAATCTCGCTGTTCATAAGATACCAGATACACCTTTGTATCGAGCTAGTAATATTTTTTTAAGCATTCGATCGCTGAAGTTATTAATCCGGCTTTGAAATCTATCCACGATTTATTGTATCTAGAATTATTGCAATAGATCCGTTCTTCGTCCTCCGTTTCGATTTGCCGTAATCTATGCCATATATAGACAACTTTTGTAGAATGCGGGCAGAATACTTGAAAAGCCATTCACCATGATCGTGGGTCAGTCGTTGCGGCACCCATTTACCTTTCTTCTACATCTTTTTCATCGTATGCATCCGATTACAGACCGCGATTCGAATCACTTCGAGTTGTATGACACGCCGTTATTGCGTCTGTGCCAGATTTTTATCTAGACATGCTTATGCATCCTTGTTAACACGGTGTGAACGTCGCCGAGGGAATGTAAACACCTAATGCAGTTATGTATGTACTTGAATTTATATTGGTATTTGAATACTGCACCGTTTTTGAATTTGCACCTTTACATAAACTACATTATTTAAATATTTTATTACTTTCTTAATCAACATATTCGACCGTAGTTTTATCTCAGTTATTTGAGATAATTATATTTTCATTGTTGCACTTATTTTACTATAACAAAGCGTGCGACACAATAAAATTTTGTTTATCTGTAATGTGATCTTTTCTTTTCTAAAGTGTCGTGATTTGAAAGAGTTTTGAAGTAAAACAGAAGTTAATTTTTTAGGTGAATAATAGAAAGTATATACTTGGAATGTTAGTACAGGGACTCTAATGTATTTCACTTATAATTGTTTATAATATTTTTAAAATAAGTAGTTCAGAAAACTTTTTTCTTCGTATTTCCTGAGAAAACTCATTTTTAGTGTTCTCTGTAGAAGCTGAGAATATGGATTAGTGCATTCATTATTGGTGAATTAAAAATTCTTTCGATTTTATACACCTGGTTTTTAAACGAAAAATAATCATACAGTTTAAAGAAATAGAAATGCCTTCACTGTTTTTGAACGTGAATTATTGTACCTAACCGGATAAGTTTGGTGTTAAATAACATTTTTTTTTTTAAACGAAAACGTTTTGCTATATGCTAATTAGTATTATCAGTATTTTTACATGTGCATAAATTGCGAAGGAAGTAATTACTTAAAACTAAGAAAAGAATTGAAGAATTTTTCGTACGCTCCTAAACGTTTTACCGCAAAAAACTCAGAAATTGTGATGTAACAAAGTTAGACGACACCTTTCGTAACGTAATCACACGTCTTTATGCATCTCAATTCTGTAACAAGTACACCGTAGATTTCAAATAAGATACTATAAATAGCTCTTTCGGTAAACGTCAATGTTAAATTTTGTGTATGTTGAAATTTGTATTTTGTATAAAAAAAATACATGTATCAATTATGAATTTTTAAACATTCTTTGTTGCTTACCGTGAAATAATTTATCCATGTCTTTTATCCTTTTAATAAAATTCTGCGGTTTTATCTTGGAGCTTTAGTTTATTCTGGTTGGTATTTTTAAATAAAGATCATCTTTCCAGGAAATGTGAAGAAACAGATGTTTTCATCGTGTGTATGAACCATTGATTTGCAAGAGTGATTAAATCCAGAAAATAAAGTTGCAACAATTTTTTCTTTTTTTATGTTTTATTTGTTACCAAATATTTTAATACTAAAATTACAAAAGAAATATTTTTATTTTGAAAAATTAAGAAGTTCTGAAGTTTTAACACGTCTTAATTGCAAAGTTCCAAAATTTAAATGTTGCAAAGCTTTAAAGTCCTAGAATTTCAAAATTTGAAGTTTTAGAAAAGCATTGCTTAAAAATGTTTAATTCTGGGACCCCAAAGTTGAGAAAATTCAAAAATCGAATGTTCTGTAATTAGAAAAATTCAAAAATCTTACAGATAAAAAATTATTAAATTCTAATACTACAAAATTCAGTTTTCAAAATCCCAAATTTTCAAGTCCCCATGTTCTAGAATTTTGTGGATCCAAAATTTAAAAATTCTGGGACCCATAAGTGAGAGAATCCAAAAATTGAATTTTCTATAATACCGAAAATTCCGAAATCTCGATGTTTAAAAATTTCACTGTCGTAAAATTTCAAAATGTCGAAATAACAAATCCTAAAGTTAAAAAATATAATTAAAATATTCTAACTTCAAAATCTCCAAATTCCAAAGATTTAAAAATTCCAATGTTCCAATGTTCAAAAATTGCAGTTTGATGTCTTGGAAATTTCAAAATTTTCAAGTACCAAAATTCTGATTTCCAAATATTTCAAATACTAAAATCTCCAAATCCTAAAATTCCGCTTTCGAGACGAACAGTTTTCCTCGATCCAGTTATTTGTGATAAATAATTCAAAAGGAAAAGAGGGAATGAATAAAAAATTTCGTCTCACGACTGTTAAATTTTTTATATTTTAATATTTTAACGCGATCTACTCAGAATCAGTTCTCGTCTCAGCAGGGGTCATGACCCACTCTTTAGCTATCTCCGCTCTAACGGTCAACAGACTGACTGGCAATTATAGAATGCATTGCTTAAAATATCGTCACTAAATTTATATTTCAATTCCTATTATTTATATATTCTTTCGACATATTGTTAGTGGCACTATGATACATTGATAATGAATTCATAACTGGTTGCCAGACATCCTGAAGATTTGCTATCTCATTCGCTCTCATTATTCCTTATTTGTGTGTTTGAATAATCTCCGGCGATTACGCAATCTAAGATTCTAGAAATTCTCTAGATCATCTTAAATGCACATCTAATCGTTCCCAACTTCTGACCATACTACAGATCTTGCTGATGTACCTGGATCAATTGAAAGGGTTATTACTTTCATAATTTCTTTTATTCTGCCTTCAATTATTATGCTACAGGTCTAATCACTTGTAAATTAAATGCAGCATTGGTTACGAATTATAAACATTTCAAATTACAGAAAAATATTATTGTGAATAATTTGACTCTTTTAAATATTAAATAGTAAATTAACCGCTTAAAATCTGAATGTTGGAAATTGACTATTATTATTCTTACAATACACTTTGCAACCAATATCTACTTTCACTGAAGCAATAAACATAATAAGTTTTATAAGAAATTGTACATCGAACTCTGAAGCATAAAATTGCGTATGTCCAAATAATAAAAAGAATATATTCTCATTTACAATTTCAGAATTAAGTAGAATTGTAGAAATCTCTTAAAATTGAGGAAGCTTATTTCGCGGGCAACGTGCCAGACATTTTTTGTGGGTTATTAATAGATTTGCCTCCCAAACAAGTCGTAGGTTATTGTAAAGCTATTGGAAAAATCGAAAGCAGGTACGCTTTGTTCGTTGGAATTGTTGAATTCGGAAATGGCGCTATTCACATTATCGGTAAACCGACGGTTGTATAAGTTGCTGTTGCTGACATTTCTTTTGACAGTCAGTAAATCAATATCGTAATACGGTGTATGTAGAGCTGGCTTCTCGAAATTGTATTATGCATTAAATAATGTAACCACTGGTACAGTTATTTGAACTGTACAATACAATCATTCTCAATAATATAAGCTCATTACAATTATATAATTGTTTCTTATTACAAAATTAAATACCAATTAACTTGAACCTAGATATATTTATCTGTAACTCGCTGTTTGTTTCTGTAATGTAATTTGAATTCCTTCCATTGTTAGTACTTTCTGTCTGCTGGTGTAATATTGCTTGTGTTTGTTCCATTGTTTAAATCTCCCTCTCATACTCTGTTTTCATTTGTGATGTAACTTGAATTTCTTGCATATGTTAATAGACTTTCTCAATTAATTGTTTATTGTTTACATTTTTCTCTCGCATAATTGTACTTGCAGTCTTTTTTATTGCAATGTAACTTGAATTCATTTGACATTTTAGGTTTACTTCGCAATTTAGTTTCCTGTCGTTTGAATTTCCCACTCGTCTAGTTATACGCATGTTGCGCGCGCAGCTTTTCCTGACAGCTATGCGTCATGGCGCCGTAGTAATTTCGTCGTTTCTTTCATTTCCCTCTAGTTTCATGTTTTTTATCGGAAAGAGGCAGTTTTTTTATTGCTAAACTTTCATGAACAATTGATCAATGTGTCAATTCGTGTTCATATAAATAATTAGTTGTTAAACATTACGATATTCAAGAATCTCAGTGAAATGTGCCCGGTGAATCCTCTGACGTCAGAGGCTAAGAATTAATGTGTTGAATGGTAAGTGTTTATTTTAAAATTACGTTACGTCCCATAAACTTTCAAGTATATATCGTTTACCAATGCCGAATAATCAATGCCGAACCATTTTCACCAGTTATAATTATCATCTTTTTCTTTAAAGTTAGTTTATCTTCATTGCAAAATATACTTGGACAATGTTTATATTTCTAATGTTAAACAATTAAAAACAGAAATGTTATAAAAACGAAAAGTAATATAGTATTAATATACTCGTTTTTGTTATTCTTATGTACGTAATAATTGCATATCTTCACGGTTACTTTATCAAGTAATCTTCCTACGTAGACGCCATTTTTAAAAGCTTCATTCAGCCTTTAACCCGTTTGTTTATTTTTATTTTTCCCCCCTATCTAAGAGGCGTACGTGATACATTGAACATCCGCTCGATATTTTATTACTTTGCAAATATCTTTATACGAATTTATATATATTTAAAAAATATAAATGCACAATATTCCTTTATTAAATTTCAATATTTTTTAAACTTTCGTTTTCCACTTTTAAAGAATCCTTTCGTCAATACAACATTTTTACATTTTCTTTAAGTTTGATTTGTAAACGTTTTTAATAGTGTGTTTTTATTATTTACGACCAGTTTATTACTGTAAAGGTTATATTTGTAACTACGGAAACCGATATTGTGACGAATGCGCAACACTAGCAATTTCAAAACAAAACAACGTGAACTTATGATGGTCCTTATTCTTTATTGTCATTAATTAAGTTCACTCGTTGTAAATTAGGATTAAGAAGAAATTTAGATAAAAGAACTTAGTACAATCATGTTTCGTGATTTGTGACGAATGTTTGGAGATTAGTTAGAGGTTAACTCTATCTATGCATTATGCAATTTTTCAGATAATATAACAGAATCACTTACACAAAATTGCTATTATTTTCTATCATTATTTGTAATAATAATGGTACTACTTCCTTTTTCCTTGAAATATGTCACTAGCAATATATAATATTTTATACCACAAATATCGTATCAATAACCTTCCGAAATATTTTAAATTTTATGTCTTAGAGTTATCAAGGTCACCTTCACTTTCTTGGGCGGAACCATATACTTTTTTTTTATATGGACTAACTCTTCGAAACACTGTACACATGAACCTTGTATCGAATACTGCGAAAATTATGAGCAATGTTTTTATATTCATAAAAACCGGAACTAATCATATAATAATCGTAATTGAAAAACATAATTGTACGATATAAACGCCAGTACAATTAACGAATTAAATTGACTGTTGACTTTTTAAATACCGTTCTCCAGTGAATTTTAGAAATAACATGTAAATATTTGTTAACTCAGAATAGACTCTTTTAAACGTAAAAGGAAGCTCATTAACTTGAATTTTTTTCCACGGTGTCAACGGCTTTGAAGTGGGACGTGTGCAGTAACCCTAGTTGGAAATCGACGTAAAGAAATGTCCGCGTATAAGTAAAGAGTTAGTTACTCGTACAAGTGGTTAAGTATCGTCGCGTAGTTACATCTTTGTTCCTATAAATAAAATATGAGAGTGACATGGTCTCTGTTTATCACTCCGATGCATGTTCTTATGCAAGCTTGAACTAGTGGAAAAATCAATAATCACCTGCGACGTTTCTACCTAAGACATTACGTCAGAGGTGTCTGCGGTTTTACTTTCGTCTGTTACACTGAAAATTAATGAGATGTAGCCTGAATAGGACCATCATGTTTTATGCAAGTTCGAAATCCTGATGGCACGTAAAAAAAATCCTTGTAAACATAGACTCCATTTATATTCTTAAATTCTTTAGTCATTTGCGCAATACTATATTTTCTTTTTTTCTTTATACGAAGGTAATGACCTTGGACTGACTTTGAACCGTTCAGTATCTTTGATGTAATCGAATTAACACTAGAACTACCGGCATTAAATGCATGCTTACTTCAAAACTGAAAATAAAGCAGAAAAATAAATAAATAAAAATCGCAGCGTCGCCTAACATATACAACAATTCATTAGTTCAATAAAACATGACAGACATTTTGATAAAAGGACCGTAATAAAATTTTGTAATAAAAAATGCCAAACCCGAAACCAGTCATTTTGACTAGTTGGTAGTTCTAGTGTTAATATGCATATAATAGTTTCTTCTCCTGTATTCATATAAACTATTATCTCATTATTATCAAAAATATAAATTAATATCAATTAATATTAAAGAAATTGTAATTCTTAATATTCATTATAAAAATATTATTTAGCGGTATGAAACTGTTATTCGTCAATTTCTTTTGTCTATAAAGTAATCGTACACGTGATATGTTATTCATTCGTCATAGTATATTTTATGCATTCTCTTTGTCCAAGTATATTTTTCGGTATAATTCCAGGGCCTTCGTACGATACAAACGTAGCATATTAAGAAGCAACATTATTCTATTACTATTCGAACATAGAAATAAATCTATAGATTCAGTATCTGTATTAAAGTCTGTTACATAACAATTTGGGAATATTATCAGAAGCAAATTATCGTCATAGAAGGAAGAATTAGTGTAGCGTGAAATCTGCATAAAGAAGGTCCTGAAAGAAAAAACTATCATTCATAAAATAAATACAGCTAACGAATCAGCTGCTTCTCCCGATCCCTCCCTGGGTTCCTGGCCGATCCTGGCGGAGGCAGAAAAAACCATTTCAAACAATGCGCTCCTGGAACCGGAAGAATCTTCCGACCAGGAGCAACAGGATCCACAAGAAGATGATCCTTATGAGTACGACGAAGACATCAGACCCTCGAATGAGGATTCACCGGCGAACGAAGGATTTCTTGGAGGAAATTTTCCAAGTTCCTCGAGAATTCCGGCTCGCTGTTGGGGGTGTACCGGTTGCACCGGATTACACACACCGATTTTCCTGTTGGCATCTTCACCAACGGAGCCGGCTTGCACCTGCGTTTCCTGTCAGTAATTTTCAAATTGTCAGGACCAACTGAAATGGCTTAAGCTTCTTCTTTTTAGTTCGATTTGTCCTTCTTTTTTGTCTGTATTCAGTTCTGTTGAAATTCTATACAAATTTTCGTGAGGAACAGAGAGCTTAAGGGGTTATATCTACTTGGGATCGGGAACAGTTACGTGATTTTCAAGAATCTTTTTTGCCATTTTAATAACTATTTTTAATAATTCTCAAAACACTATCAAAAAATTCATATATTAAAGTGTATACATATGTATATAAATTTTTGTATGAAAAGATATTAAAAAACAAATGAGATATAACTCGTCTCCAAGATCGTCAGTTTTTTGCGGTGACCACGATATCTTCAGAACGCCTTGTCTGAAGTCAAAATCCAAAAATAGTGGATTAGTACATTGCGTTACGAAGGGCCTGAACGAAGGATTTTTCATTTTGATTACAAATTTTTTGCTTTATTGCAAAACAAAAAAAAAAAAAATCTGTTCACCTCGAATTATTGATTTTTTCGTACAATTGTTGTAATTTTTGTAAAAATCAAAATTTTACGAAACTCTTCGTTCAGGCCCTTCTTAACGCAATGTACTAACGCACTATTTTTTGATTTTGACTTCAGATAAGGCGTTCCGAAGATATCGTGGTCACCGAAAGTGATATAAAAAAAAACTGGTAATCTAGGAGACGAATTATATTTCATTTGTTTTTTAATATTTTGTCATACAAAAATTTATATATACACCTTAAAATATGAACTTTTTGATAGTGTTTTGTGAATTATTAAAAATATTTATTAAAATGGCAAAAAAAATTCTTGGAAATCACGTAACTTTTCCCGATCCCAAGTACAATCACGGACAAAATTAAGTGGACATTGCAGAAATGTAAAAAGATTTTTTGTCTTACTACAATGTTTCAAACAAATTTAAATTTAGAACGTGAAATGTTTTTGTAGACATGAAAAAACATTTATTTAATATACAATTTATTTATTTAATGTATATAATTGTGCAATAAAGTTTTGATTTATAGGCATTATTAGTTGAATTAAATTAACCTTTTGTTACTTATGATACCTGGCTACTTAATTTTGTCCACGACTGTAGATATAATCCCTTAAATGATCAACTTGTATTACTAATATTCGAACAACGAGAACAAATATGGCTGTAAGTGCTGAAACTAGAAGAATAACGTTTTGTTTATACAAATACTTTTTATCAAGAAAATTGTTAAAAACTCGTTGCTCGTAAGGCTGTAAATAGTAGTAACAACATTTTCATGACATTTACTTGATATTATGTTTATATTATGCTTGTATTGCATTGGCGTTCGTATAAATATCCTTTTTATAAAATCAGTTTTCTAAAATGTCCTGAAAACAGCCCATTATAAATAAACAGCACTTTTTTATTTTCACTCTCTATTTTAGAATCCTCATTTACATAATACTGTAACATCGATAGTGTTGATAGTATGTATATGTATATTGGTTCTATGAATCTTGAAATATGGAAAATACATATTCATCGTTTGAAGCATCTACAATATAATTACTTAATATGCTACTGAAGAGAATTGGAAGAATGTATAATGTATAACCATTTGCACTCTAAGGCTGCAGATCTATTTTTTGCTATAGCAAAAATGACACCTTGAAACTTTTTGACAAATTCATGAAATTTAAACAACCACTATTGTCGATTTCACTGTGTCCTAACATCTCGTTTATAACGGTACAGATTTGGTACTTTATCACATATAAAGAATTGAAAAGATATTCATACATTTTTCTTGCATGATAATCACATTATCTAAAAAGGACAGGTATAATTTTTATTACATTCGTTGTATAATCAAATTTTGCAATACCAAAATTGTAACGTTGTTTGATGACATAAAGTGACTTGGTACATGGGTATTTTATATCCACCTTTTATAAAACTTGACTTCTTATATGCAACAAATAGTACTTTAACTATCTCTTTGTACTGTACAAAAGTCAGATTCAATCTATTTTATAAATTTGTTAAAAACAATATTTTCTTCTAAGTTCTTAATAAAATACGCGTTTATAATTTTGCAAACTCTCGTGTCGTTATTAAATACTTTAAGTTATAATTGCATTGCATATGTAAGATAGTAAATAATATTCCACAAGTATTTATTTAATATATTATACAGTATCACCGAATCTTTAAACCTGTTATTATAAAAACAATAAAACATAAAACATTTATATACTAAGCCATTGATACACGTATAAACTTGAAATTTGAAGTTCGTTGAAAATAACTATGTAAATTTTCCATAATCGATACAAACATAAACTGCTGGATTGCCAAAAGCTTTTTCGATTATTCTTTACAATAAATATGTAACAGTAAACGGTTTGATACGATGAAAGTTAACCAGAAGTTTGTACTTATACTACTTACAAGCAAACTTTAATCCATAGATTGATGAAATATAAATGTTACTTTGCGATAGTTTAAGCCATTAAACTGTGTTCAAACTTTAAAGGTACTGAAATCAATCATTGCTTCTTATAACTAGAAATTAAACTATTTGGTATTCAAAGTGCTAAAATATTTATACAGTCACATTTCTCGATCATTAAGTATTTAATTGACATAGTATACAAGTTATTTCCAAATACTTTTACGTCATCAATTTATGTTAGGCTTTCTATACTTCAAAATCGGTCATTGACACCCACTTTGTGTTAAAGATCTAACAAAGGATTTTACGTAGTACTTTCGAGATTCAAATCGATATACCACAAGTACTATTTTATAGTACTTTCATATCATCAAAACCTGTTTAACTTTCTATTTTCGAAATCGGCCATTTGATATACTATAACTTAACGGTAAAGTTCAGATAATCAATGTATACTATAAGTATTTCAGGATTCTCAGTAGTGATAATACTGAAATGGATATTATCAATGAGGAAACATCGGAAACCTTGAAATATTGAAAGTATATATCGATCGCCTGAGATTTTCATAATACCTACATTCTATTATACATATGTATTACACTCTATCGAAGGTATCACAGAATACGTGTTGTATATAATTTAAAATTAATTTTGAATATTATTATCACAATGGAAATTGCTGTAATATTCTTTTGTTCGATTGTATAATTAAGCTTATTGTCATGAATACAAAATCCGTGGAAAGAAAATTTACATTTGAACTTATTTTAAGGGGTTATATCTACTTGGGATCGGGAAAAGTTACGTGATTTTCAAGAATTTTTTTTACTATTTTAATAAATATTTTTAATAATTCACAAAACACTATCAAAAAGTTCATATTTTAAGGTGTATATACAAATTTTTGTATGAAAAAATATTAAAAAACAAATTAAATATAACTCGTCTCCTAGATCACCAGTTTTTTTTTATATCAGTTGCGGTGACCACGATATCTTTGGAACGCCTTATCCGCAGTCAAAATAAAAAAATAGTGGGTTAGTACATTGCATTAACAAGGGCCTGAACGAAGGGTTTCGTAAAATTTTGATTTTTACAAAAATTACAATTTTACGAAAAAATCAATTGTTCGAGGTGAACAGATTTTGTTTTTTTTTTTTTTGCAATAAAAAAAAATGTAATCAAAATGAAAAATCCTTCGTTCAGGCCCTTCGTAACGCAATGTACTAATGCACTATTTTTGGATTTTGACTGCAGATAAGGCGTTCTGAAGATATCGTGGTCACCGCAAAAAAACTGACGATCTAGGAGACAAGTTATATTTAATTTGTTTTTTAATATTTTTTCATACAAAAATTTATATATACCCTTTGAGATATGAACTTTTTGATAGTGTTTTGAGAATTATTAAAAATATGTATTAAAATGGCAAAAAAAATTCTTGAAAATCACGTAACTGTTCCCGATCCCAAGTAGATATAACCCCTTAAACACGACGTTGTGCTGTAAAGAATACATCATTAGCAAACAAAAATATCTAAAATGTAAAATTTATGTCAAGGTGTATTAAACCGACTGACGAGGGTGCACTTTTCGAGTGTAGGGGTTAATACGAAGTTTCGATCTAGGTGAGTGCCTTCTGGATGAGACTAACAAGGATTTTATTACAAGTCCAATGATCGGATCTTATGCTCCATTTATTAAGTATGAAATTAAAGTCTTTCCAAGTGATTTATCCATATAACCGGTAGGAGTACAATGCGTGGCAACTCGTTGTGCAATATTACACATTAATACCTCTAATTAACGAAATTAATTTATTAATTATACCAATTATATTTGTGATATTGCAGTGCGTGACAGTAACGCGGAACAATTCCGTGCGTGGCGATGTAGTGCGTAAAAATTGTATGTGTAACAATTTTTCCCGTTGGTGATTCGAAATTTCTCAATTTCAATGTTCCAGAGTTTGTACATTTCTAAGTTTTTAAATTTAGGTGGAACGAACTGATAATAATTATACTAAAAGAATCTAAAGTTTTATTGATTTGCAATAAAATAAAAAGGGGTAGACTGATACCTTCCTTACTCCACTTTGCGAAAATTCAATTTTTGCCAAAAAATTGTACTGATCAATATATTTCGATTAGCTACACATGTTTACGCGTTTAAATTACGTGAATCTCATCTTATTTTTTTTCTTTAGGAAAAAAAGTGGACAAGGAACTTTTCGTTCTTGTATTTTGAATTTCTCAATGTCCCCGGAAATTGTTATAACTCCTGTTCTAATTGCTTCACTTTCAAATATTATTAAGTATCAATTTAAATATTAATAATTAAATATTATTATATATAGTTGAAGTATTTATTTAAAAAATGATGTTTTCATGAATAAAGAATAGCTTGCCTGTCCCTGCTTTCATGTAGAAAACATTTGCAGTTTTAAAATTGAATAATGATCACAACGTTAGAATATTTTTTAAATGTGACAATATTCTTAAATGTCTCACATTGCTAGGGAGTAGTTGCAAGTACAGCTCGAATTACTTATATTTTCGAAGTAAAGATTATGATTTCTCAAATGATTGTAACGCGCATGCACACTAAAAACACGATGTACTTTCTTCAAGAAAACATTCTTTTATCCCCTCCAATAAATATTTTAACCTTTAGAACAGGACTCGCAGTTTTTTCACACTGCGTACAGTTTCAAATAACAGTTATGTCAAGAAATATGAAATTTTAATGCGTGAAAGAAAAGAGTTTTTCTAAAAAATGAGATTTAAGCAATTTAAATCGAAAGTGTAGGACCAGGCATGGCCCGCGAACAATTTTTCGACATTTAATTTCCAGTAAATTAATTGAGTGAATTATTGATACTTCTATATTTTTAAAAAAGGATTCCGTTTGTAAAGAATTGATACTTTTATTAGGTTAATTTATTTTATTGATTTACTTACAATTATTCTTAAAGGAATTTCATGATAAGTGTGTTCTTTTTTTTTACTGAAAGAAATCAGTGTTTTGCTTAACAGTTTTTAATTTTAATATTTCGCCCGACCTGTGAAAATATTTTTTATTCCAATCCAGCCCAGGAAGAAAACAGTTGGCCACGCCTGGTGTAGACGAATGTAATCAATACATTGGTTAGTATTTTTTTTTAGTGCGAATACCGCATTTTTGTACAATGGAGTGATAACATTTATATTCAATTAACTTTCACAGAATTTAATCGTGTAATATGCAAAATATTTAGGAGTATAAATACGCCGTCCGATAATTTTCAGTAGCATATTACAAGTTATTTCAGCTGAACACTGGATATGTGTAACTTGTTTGTCGGAGTGATGGCGACAATGCACGTGGTGACGATCCTTTCTCAGGAATTTTAGTGACTCATTTGCGCACTGTATCCGTACTTTACTTTTCCTATTTGTTTCTCTGCAACGCGCTCTTGACCTTGTCCGTTTATATCTCACGGTGAAAGGGGTGAAAGAGCGACGTCGTTTGGTCAAAGTATACCATGCCGAAAATTTCAAAGAACCTTTTTAATTTTAGATCTCGTATCAAGACTTGCAGCCTCTTAGATTACTATCTTTGTTGTAAACAATTTGAGAATGTGCAATCGCTCAAAAAATCGATCGTTCATGCGAAAATTGTTGATACATGTTTGCAAGTAATAATGTAATGTATAAAATGTTTACGATAACTCTACTTCGTTTTATCTTATCTTTAGATCATTTATTTACAACTGATCTGTCCGAATAATGAATAATTACGTTTCTGTTCTTTATTTCAATTCCCAAATGTTCATGAGTAGTAGCCTGTAAGTTGTACACTAGTGGAATTAATTCTGGACACTTTCAAATCTTTCCTTAAATTTCGCACTTAATCAAATTGTTTATATTTTATATTCTAATCGATGTTTTCAAATTTTGGGCCGTAACTATAAACATTATAGCTTACAATAAAAATATTATGGTATAAATTTTGCGTAGCAAATATTCTGGCCAAACATGAAACAGAGAATATTTGTATTCAAAGTGTCTAGAATTAATTCCACTAGTGTAGTCTCATGCGCATGCGCAAGGAATGTGCACACATTTCCCAAGTTGATAACATGTTACAATTTTTAATTTAACTGAGAATTAATTATTGTAAAATTGAATTAAGACCATTTCAGAAGTTAATCAATTTCAGATCAGTTTTACAACGTTCTTGATTGAATAACGTTTTAATGGTTAATTGTTCTCGCGTAAAACAAAATTTTATTTGTTAGTAACATAATAATAATTTCGAAAGTAATTTATTTCATCTGATAAATCGAAGATGTCACAAATATGTTCTACTATTAATATTTCTTTTATGATATTACTGTTAATGACGAACCAATCGCGCTTAATGTTATCGTGAATACCTTGCATGTTATGTGTGCCACAATTATGGTACGAGCCGGAAAGGAGTGGAAGGTGGGGCTATTCTGAACAACTTTTTCCTTTGCAAAAATATTGGACGAGACTTCATTTTTAAATTATTCAGGAAAAACACCGACCAATCAGAACGTGAGAATTGCGCGTGCTCGGAGGCAGAAGTGTAGGCCCGAGTTATAATTGGCCGTGGTCGCGATCGAACATACAGCGCGCGCGATTCTCGCGTTCTGATTGGTCGCTGTTTTTCCTTAATAATTTAAAAATGAAGCCTCATCTGACATTTTTTCAAAGGAAAAAGTTGTTCAGAATAGCCCCACCTACCACCCCATTCCGGTTCGTACCATTATTGTGGGACACCCTGTATACATATTTACATATGCATATACATATACTTTCTATCGAAATTTATAAATAATATGATATTTGTATTTTCTACATTAAGTTATGAAATTTTTTACGGTTTTTGTATAACTTAATAATTTATTAACGAAGCAACATCTAAAATATTACGAAATAATATAATTCTTAATATTTTACTTTTTAATATTAAACATTTTGACTCATGTATTTGGAACATCATTCCTATTACTTTCATGTATCTTGAATATCATTTACTATTATTGTGGTTTATGTATAAAATACAAAATGAATATAGTAATATTACGTTAAAAAATTTCATACTTCTATTTATTTTTACGTATTAAATATATGTAGACACTGAATACCAATTTTTTAATTGTAATTAATTACATGTTATGATATTTCTCTTATTTATTGTTCGATTTTATCAATTTCTATCACATATTTATGTTTTTGAACCGCAAGCACCGCCAATTATGATACAATTAAATTTATGCACGCCGTTTTGTATTTATATCACCATAATGTAGAACAAAAAATATTGCTTTTATTTTTATTGTAATTAGCGTAACCTTGAAGGAACAATTAGAAATTGAATTTAACGGTACTTTAGTACTCATATGTACATATTTTTTATTATATTTGTATAAAACGTATAAAATCTTTCTTGTTTAGGTCGATACGGTATATACAGGGTCGCAATGAAATGTATACATGCCTTATTATCATTAGGAAGTTTGATACAATTTTAGAAACTGAATCTCCAGATTTCTAAATTTTTAGATATTCGAATTTCAAAATTCGTATATCTCAAATTCTTGAATTTTTTAATTTCCAAATTTCTTGATCCTTATATTCCCAAATTTACTAATTTACGATTTACATTCCCAAATTCCTTATTCTCTGTAATTCCAATTTTAGACTTCGTAAATTTGATAACTAAGAGAGAAGAGAAATGTACGACAGTAATTCTGTAGTTATTATTGATAGTATTTCTACTATTTCACCATTTTCCCTAGGAAAGTTTACCATACTCTCAGGTGTATAACTTACAACGTCAAAATATAAAATACGCAATGATTATTATATTACCAATATTTAAATTACAGATACTCAAAGCCACCATTTAACATTTTTTATACAATTTATTACCAAATTGACAACTAAATTCGCGACTTTTATATTTTTCCTCTAAAATTATTTATTGAAATTAATAATATTAATTAATGATAAAATTAATAGTCTTTTGCCATTTTTAAATTCAATTATACACTCCTTTGTGATACAATTCAAATAATTTTTAAGGAAAACATTAATGAAAGGACGTGAATTTAATGACCAATGTAATATATTCATCTCGACTCGATTTTTGCAGAAAGCTGTGAAACTACAATATTTAACATACCATAAAACTTACTAAATGAAAGTTATTGCTTTCCTGAACACGTGAATTAATAAATGATTCATAAATACATTCCAGTGTTGCAGCAGTGAGATTGATATAAAAAGTGTAGTGAACTGTAGTGAGCTTAGAAATTGAAACGTTATTTTAATTATACAAATAACTGATAATATATAAATATTATTATTCGCTATCTTAGCCAAAAACCCTGAGTACAAAAAACAATTTATTTATACGTGATTCATATTTTTAATTTCCTAATATATTCGATGTTACAAATATCATTGAACGTTTTGTTAAAAACGTCAAATAATAATAAGAATAAATAATTGTTGACACGTTTAATTATAGTTACCCTAACAATTACTTGTTTCCTTTCATAATTACATATTTTATTAAACATTATATCCTACTATATAATTTTTAATACTTAATATCAGTATTCTATTATTACATTTTTATTTAAAGAACAATTTCAAAAATTACATATATTAATACTTAAAATTATGCTTAATTATGTCAGGTATAAGTGCAATCATGATATATGGGCTTTTATCTCTTAATCATGTATGGTAATAAAGTAACATATTGATCTTTAAAAGAATTTCCCCCATTTTTGCAAAAGATAAGAAGGAAAGAAATTACATTTCCTAGTGTTTCTCGTGTAGAACAATTTTTATAAATATTGTTTGCCGCGTACCTTAGTATCGTTTAGGAAAATATTTATAAAAATAATATATACCTATTTATGTATAATTGTTATGACATAAATTCATGTTTAAAGCCGCACATTTAAAGAAAAATGTATTTTTGGTCAAACAGAACGTTATTTGCGGTGCATTTATATTTGGTTACATTTCAACAAAATTACGTCAATAATTGAAACGAATTTTCTACAAATAATGTCTTTTAATCATAAAATAAATGATTATTGTCATGTATTTCGTCAATTTAAAATCTTTAAATTTTGTATTATCATATAGAAATTTGATAACTAATCAATAAAGGATATAACTTACAATTAGTAAACAAAACAAGTTATCTAATGAGTATAAATATTGTGATAACAAATTTTTTCGTTGATCTTAAAAATAATGTTGTCATTACTATCTTTGCAGTTTCAGAAATGCATAGTATTGTCAAACAAAAACAAAATGCTTGACAAGTGTAAAAGACAAATATTATTCATATTATCATATATACCGAAATTTTGACTACCTCATGTATTATTCAAAATTTTATTAAAAAGTAAAGAATATGATTCATGTTACTTGAAATCTTAAGTACGGTTATCTCGAAAAAATGTCCGTGTCTGACATTGAAATCCATCATCTTCGATAACAAAGATATATAAAACGTGCAAACTGAAGTGGTAGAATAAACGTCAGCCATTTTTCATTCATTTGCATCTTCAAATATACGTACTCAATTAGGTATCTACTAATAGACTGAAAATAAAAGTCTAAATCGATTACTAAGACGTTTCGTGTGACGTAGAAAATATATTACGTATTATTACTATTATTTATGTTATACACTTTTATCATAGTCAATTAAGATTACTATTACTGTTGTTTATTAATAAATCAGTAATAACATGCATGTGGTTGTTTAAATATAAACCTCCTACACAGGATGTTCCATACAGAGTTTTACATTGAAGTTACTGGCAAAATCTGGTTTTGTTTATATAAGTCTTTGAAAATTCAGTAATTTTGGTTACTTGAATATTTGCCGCTGTAGAAATTAAAAAACTGGAACTTGGAGATTCAAAAGTTCTAGGATTTTAGAAAGTATAGGATTTAGGGATTTGGAGGTTTGAAAATTCAGAAATTTAGAAATTAAAAATCTGAAAATATGAAAATATGAAAATATAATTTCAGTATTTGATGTAGACTTTTGGAAGGTTAAAAAAATTTGAGAATATTATTGAAATGATTTTATGGAACACCTTGTAAAAAAGAAACAACTCTTAGAAGTAATACATTACCCAATGTCATCAATAAAATCATGATAAATATTAATTCAATATACCTTATGTTTAGCAAATATGTACAATAAATGGAGGAAAAGTCATATAATACAAATACAGTTTAAACCTTTGTAGGTTCATGCCTTACTTTTATATTATCGTTTTTTGATTTGCTATTCGTACTGCTTATAAATTATTTATTGCTTCATTAATATGAAATACAAGCTCATCACTTATATAATATTCGTTGTGCTTTTTTTTTTATTATAAAATCATTCTTCCAGATGTGATTATATTTATATATGTAATACATGGTTGTTTTTTTTATTGCAGTTCTATGTAGCAGTCGGGTGAGCCAAATGACCAAGACCTATAATGACATAGAAGCAGTTACAAGGCTTCTGGAGGAGGTAAATCTCATCATTAATATGTAATGAAACTTTATATTTCTGTTTTAATCCATTTAAAGGCATGTAATGCAGACTACGAGTGATTCTTTTGTTTTCTAAGATCTTGCCTTTTATTACGCATTATTAACAAAAAAAGAAGACTATTTTGCTTAAGATAAGTATTTGACAATAGTCATAATAGATGAGTTCAATGAATAAAGTTTTTTTTACCAATAAACTGTGTACTACAGTAGATGATTATTGTATTGCTACTTTGCAACTAAAAAATATGGTCTCAAATGTAACAAGCTGTATTCTGTTATTATTTTTACCATTTCTGTGATGTAAATAGCTAACGCAAACTAGTATATTGACTTAAGATCAAAGTCTATAAATACATGAAGACTGTGAATGGTTATAAAAATTTATTCACACAAGCATTTTGTGAAAAAAAAAGATTTCTGACATGACATTAAGTGAAACTCATTATAAAGTAAGAAAATTATTTTCAGGCTTCTACTTTGCAGTATCATAATGTAGTCTCGTATTTTTGAACTAGTATTGTGGATTTTATATTGATAAAAAAGTAGTGATGTGCAACTTTTGATCTTACACTTATTCTTAGTAATGAAACACTTCTATTTTTTTAATCCTTGTGATCAAACGTTCAATTAAAAAGCTATGTATTTGTTATGTCTTTCAGAAAGAGAAGGACTTGGAACTGACCGCGCGTATCGGTAAAGAACTTTTATCGCACAACCAAAAACTTGAAACCACGGTCACCAGTTTGGAGTCCGATTTGAAGGAAGCCAATGAAAGGATCACTCAACTTACGCATGAACTTTCAAAAAAGACAGAATTAATTCAGATACTTACAAATGATGCCGAAGAAACGAGCTCCGAAGCCAGCACGCCCACCGGATTACGTGGCATTAACCTGGACATGATGCAAAAGAAAATCAGCTGCCTAGAAGATGAAAATAAACAACTGAGAACCGAATTCGCTAAACTAATGAACGATGCTGATAATTCAGAGGAACAGGAAGCAAAGCTTGTAAAGGATATTGCAGCTCAACTCGGTTAGTCGAAGCATTGCATCTCTACCTCCTACACTTGATTTAAAATAAACATAAGCACTATACGGATTATAGAAAACCCGCATAACTTTTAATTGCATTAATTAGGATGCTATCGGCGTTGTTTATAATCGTTTGTCATCTTCAAAATATGTTTTTTGTTGGAAAATAAATACTAATGTATTTTGAAGTTTCATTACGATTATTTTTATTTTATCAATCAATGTTATGGATATCTGATGATTAGTGGACGGTTCAAAACATTAAACTTTTATCAGATCATGTTTAATATCTACTTACATATCCGAGTTAATTGCAATATACAGAAAATAAAGTAAAAGTCCGCTTTCCTTTTTTTTAACAGTAGCTGGTAATTGTAAGTTTCGATCTTTTAGTATTTGTGTTTATTTTAATTAGACTGTATTTAACTCTTGTACATGATAATTATTGAAAGTTAAAAGTCTTAAGCACCTTTATTAATATTTACATAGTATCTTTAATTTAAAAAACTTAATACATAATCTTTTGTGTCAATAAACTTAAAATATTTGAAATATGACTGAAATATAAATTTTATTTATAGCAAGTGCAAATATGGAAGTAGATGGAATAGTGGATGAACTTGATAGACAGAAAGAGGAGAATCGATTACAACACGAACAAATTGTTAGTTTGACCGCAAAATTAGCTGAAGCGGAATTGAGACTGGCACAGTTGATAACCGAACATGACGAAATGGGAACTACTTTGCTTATCACTAGGGACAATCAGAATACCCTGGCAAACGAACTGGCCGAATTCAAGGACCGATACGCAGAGGTATGTTCCCGAATCAATACATATTATTATATCGTTTTTATTTTAGTTGGTAACGTGGTTCACCTAACTAAATGATGATCAAATGGTACACTCGAGATGACCAAATTATTAATATGAATTGGCTGTTTCAATAATCTAACTCTTTTAATAGTGTATTTCTAATTATCATTTAAAATTACTTGTTTTATAAGGTGGTCAATTTATTGGCTGAAACTCAAGAACAACTTCGGAAACAACGAAAAAGAGGAATGCCAACTGTCAGGGGTGGATCGTTGTTCCCCTCAATGGGTGCTGCTCCACAACCAGATTCTATTGCTTCAGAATTGGAATCATCTCTCTATTCTGAGCTGAGCTTAGATTCTGGAATCAGTGCTGATAGGATGTACGTTTTCTCTGCATTTTTCATTTCACCATACGAAAAACAAGAAATTTTAATGATGCTTCTGTTTTGTATCACTTTGATCCGTGTCTATTATTTGTAATTATTAAAAGTTAAAGACGACGTTAGTGAATCTATAATTCTATAATAATCTGTAATTATAATTTATAAGTTTGTAATTGTTAATATTACATATTTTATGTTTATAAGATAAGTTAATGAAAATCCGTTCTATTAATTTTTAATAATATTGCTACTAGTCAAATTTTTAACTGCTATTATTGATTTTTGTATCCCACAGACCAACTTACAAAAAAGTCTTCGAAACGGTCAGGAGTGCTTCAAGGAATTCTTACACGGTTGAAAGTAATCAATTTCCAAGGATAGGTTCAATGACTACGTCAACATTGTCTAGTAGCTCTACAGGACCGCGGATGAGTTGTGGTCAAATTCGACCCATTACATCGATGTATCCTAGTTTGGATTCCGCTGGACATAGCGATTCGGAAGGTTCCCTTATCTCTGAGGATTATCCGTGAGTGTGATAGCTTTATAACAATGAAATAAAATTTAAAAAAAGCAATGAAATATTTTCTTAAGTATTAAACTATAAACTAATATTCTATATTACTGTAAACATTCAGTGGTCCACAAAAAACGGGAGTACCAGGAGCTCCTGGAGCAGCAGACCTCGAGGCAGCTCTTCGTAGATTGACGCCTGCAGAAGTTCTAACAAGACGTGCATGTCTTAGCACTGGTACAGGATACAGTTACGATTACGATGCTGGAACTCATTCACCCCCGACCTACGTACCACTCGGTTGTAGAACACCGGATAGTATCATGTCCACTGGAAGTAGCGGAAATTTGAGTGGTTACAGTGGAAATTCTTGGAGAATTCCTGAAAAATTGCAAATAGTAAAACCCATCGAAGGTTCACAAACATTGCATCATTGGACACAATTGGCAACCCCTACTTTAGGTAATATTTATTTAATTTCTTGTATTAAAATATTTCTAAAAGAAGTTAATACTTTCAACACCATTTCCTTCCTTTTTAAAGCAAAATACAATGATACTTTACAAAATTCTTTTAAATATTCAAGAAATATAAGTTTATTAAGGAAAAAAAGTAAAATATATCTTTTAATCATAAATGTCTACTTTAACTTTTTATCATTCAATTAAAAATATTATGTTTTCAGGTGGCCTTTTGGAAGAACGACCAGGAGTGAAAACACGTGGAGGACGTGGCTTGGAAGACTTAGGCCTTGTCACTTTCACTTTAAGTGACCTTGAAGAAGATGAAGAATTTGCAAACCCCGGAAAATTATTTCAAGATACGGGTTCTGTGTATACGTTTACTAATAGTACTGTACTTCACCCTGATGATCATACCAGTGTAACTTCAAGTGTTGTGGGTAGTAGAGTTGCAACTGCACCCAGTAGCGCTTTAAATTCTGGAATGAGTACTCCACGTACTTTAAGTAGGAGGAATTCAACTTCGACGTTTTCAACAACTCTCGGACTTGCAAAAATGCTAAACGAAAGAGGTACATATAAAATGAAATAAAAAATATTTTACATGCTTTAAAGAATTATTGTATTTCAAATAGTTTGTTTAGTTTTTAACTGTATAAATGATTACATTATTATGTAAAAATAGGCATAAAAGCTGTAACACCTTCTTCGTTAAGAACGCCAAGTGAAGAGAGAAATTTTACACCTACTGCAACACCTTGCAATAGTCCTGATGCTAGTCCTCCAGAAAGTCGATCAAGTTCACCAATCCGGGATAGTGGACTTTCTCTGGGGTTATTATCTAGTGGTGCAGAATTATTAAAGAGGACATTTGGTGGAGAGCCAGAGGTATGGACAAATATTTTTATAAATTCTCACATTCAAGCATTACTTAAAATTAATTTAATTGATATTAAAGACAGAAATTGCGAGAAAAACGATACAGTTCAAATAAAATATAATTTTATTTACAATTAACTAACTAATCGAATTCGTTTATGATTCTATTTACGTGGATCACTGTTTAAACAATATACGAAAAATAAAATGGTTTCAAAGTTAAATACAATTTAAAAGCCCCAACTGTATTCTTTATTCTCAACTTATCTGTATGTGAATTGTGTTTTCCAGCCAATACAAAGAAAGCGAACGATAATCTCCAGGTCCGACAAGAAAGCACTTACCAGTATCCGTTTAGTAGAAAAGCTTGAAAGAATTGGAATCGACACTATAATGGCTACAACGGTTGGTTCCTCTATCTCTCCATTAGCACTTCAAGGTTCTTTATACACCAGGCGTACTACGGAAAGTCCAATGGCTCAATTAACCTTCCTGAAAAATTCGATGTCCTCAAGTGGAAGTCAAGAAAAACTTTCACCTTCTTCCACTGCAAGTGATCCTGCGACAACGAAACGCAAAATTATTGGAAAGAAACAAGACGAGTCTATATCAAATAGAGAATCAAACAGACAAAGGAGAACTGGTGCTAGGGCCACAAGACCTGATCTTGGACAGGTTACGACTGCAGTTCCTGTCACAGTTACAAAAGAATCTCCTGCGCAATCTGCTTTGGGAACTATTAGCTCGCTTCTGTTTGGGCGAAAGGGTGGATTACTTTGAAGGCGTTGTTTATTGTGCGTTGAATGAATTGCGAAAAACTTGACTAAGGTTTTAGTAAAGGGTAATGGAAGATTGTCGGAGCGATGGTAAAATGGACAATTTACTGCCTTTCCGTTAAATTTGCTTTGTAATATTGTTTAACGAAGATTACAAACTAATTTCTGTTTTTGTAATTTTTCAATTTTATACATTTTAACGGACGGATATAAGACAAGCAGAAACATTTTCAAGTATAATCAAAAGTGTAAGATGAACTGTCGTATACAAGATCTATTATATTACAAAGACCAGAACATTTATTATCTTCGTTTAATTTGAATCATGATTTATTCGTATCGTAAGTAAATGAAATACACAACGTGTTCACACTAACTTTATTTAGGTCAATTGTGTATTTCGATTACAGGAGCATGATATTTTAAGTAAAACATTTTAGTTTTCTTATAAATAATTTTATCTTCGGCCTAATTGATAAAATGTATCCGTTTACCTTTACAAAATATCAGTATAAATAATCAATACTACTTAATAATATTTAAACATTCCTCTAATCTTCATAATTTTTTTCTTTTCTTTTTTGGAATTCAGTACAAATTTTCCTGTACAATTAGTAGAAAATGTTTCAATATATTACTTTTATTAAAAAGTATAAATATATAATTGAATATTTTTTAAAACTCGGCTACTGGAATATTTTCTGTAGTGTGATAAACTATGTAGTTTATTCCAAAGCTCACAGTATTATATTTAATAATAATTTTTCTAGAGTTTATTTTTTCAACGCTCCGACGATCTGTAGTTACGGAAAACGTGAACATTATTAATTTTAATTTTGCAAGACAGCTATTTCATGGTGGATATTTTTTCGTAATTGTTTGTCGTACGCGAATTTGTATTTGAAAAACAGAAAAAATATCTCTTAGAGTGATTTAGTTAAAAAACAATGAATTTGTAACTGGTTATTTTTAGTGTTTATGGTTAAACAAATGTCAATTTAGGTGCGTGAAAATAAATAATTTAAAGTTATTAGTTTATACATACGTAAAAACCAAATGAGATAGGAGAATGTATCATATAAATTAATTTGCATCGTGTAGAAAGTAACGTAAAGTCGTAGTAAATACTTATAAATAGTTAGAATGTTTCAGCCATGTAATTATAAACTGCTACATATTATTTAATGCGATTTTTATAAATAGTATCGGCATTTTAAACTTAAGTTTGTTTCATAAAAACGTTCGGTTCACTTATTCGGTGCACGTCACACTTTATTACTGAAAAGGTTCAATTTCTAAAAAACAAAACGGAATAAAAGTAGTTAACTTTTAATTTGCCGTATGTCTTTGGTAATTCTAGATTATTTTTTTATTGTGTGCGCGCTAAAATGCCCAAAAACGACGATAGAAAGCTACTAAAAACAGCAATGTTAATGATGCACGTAAAACGTAAAATTGACTACACATATAGTCAACGGTAATAAAAATAAATTACTTCATGAGGAAGTGATAAGGATTGTACAAGAATGTATAATCAATTCGAGTAGTAAAGTTTAATAAAAATCGCAGCGAATTTTGTAAGTCGAAGCACAATTTTTAAGAACAAACGTTTGTGGGTGCTTTACATTGTATTCTTTTCTTTTAATGAGTTTAAGAAATTTGTCATTAATTGATCAATTGTGTTTTCGATTAATTAGTTAATCATGGTACTATTGTTGGTCTTTTTCAAAAGACCTTACAGTTTAGTACTACATTAATTAATTGGTCATTAATTGATTAAGAAGTGATTATTGATTGATCATTATTTTGAAAAGGATATTGTTAATTCCTTAATCAGTTTTTATCTGATGAATGACTATTTGTATATAATAAATAATGCCATAATAAACATTTATTTTAATGTTTATATTTATTATTATATCAAGCAGGAATATTTCGATTAGAAAATAATTGATCGTTCGACACGCGAATGCGAGTAATCAATTTTATCGAACTGACGATTGTAAATTTTTTGTAAATTGATTGATCAATAATCAATTGATCTATAATTGATCAATTATTTTTGTATATAGTAGTCCGGGATTTCCTCTGATTTTGTCTCTTTTTTTTAATCGATTGCGATTAAAAAAATTGATTGCAATGTATCGAGTGAGTTTGGTGATGAAATGCAATTTTATTAATAAATGGACCTCTGTCTTATATCATAGAAAGGATTGTTTAGCAGGCGCAGTCTTATACATAGACGAGTACAGGTTAATAAATAAATTAAATTAAAAGAATTCCAAGGACTTATTTTCCTTCAGACAGCCCCATTTCATTAATTCAAGTTTGCATAATATTATCTTTCATTCTTTTTAAAGAAACGGGAAATAAATGCACAACAACTGATTTGTCTCTTTTTTTCCCGCAGGGCATTAAAAAATATTAAATTGCCTGTAAGACACGATCTCCTATATGCTTGGCAGTCTTTAACAGTATCTATTTAATAATATAAATAGCACTTTCGAGTGTGTTAATTTGTAAGGTGAAACTGTCCTAAAGAAATAATTTTTATACGTTTTTACTTTCATATCACAAAAGAAGCACATAATAGTCGTATCTTGTTACTTTTTAAATGAACTCGACGGTTGTAAATAATAAAAAAGAAAAATATTTATATCACTTTGAGAAGCTTCGTATCCCGTGTACTGAATTACCGATTGAGCAAGAGAGATATAGGCTTTCATGCTCTCTACAATTTAACCAGTTAGCTGTGTTTGACGAGTATAGTCGTTATGGAGAAGTGGCAGGATTTTGTGTCATGACGGGTATACTCCTCAATCACAGCTATCTGGTTCACCAAATAAGTCCATATTAGTAATAAAATTGTCTATTTTATGAAATAGACCTATCTTTTTGATCCAATATTTTAACAGTGACGCTTATTCTGTCATTAACGAGTATACTCACAAAAGTGTGCGTCACAGTTAACTGGTTAAAACGATAAATTAAAGATATAATATAGACTCGCTTATATCACGCCCGATTAATGTACGATGTCTAAAATCCCAAACAATGCATTAAACCAGCGTAGATATTATCGTTTCACAAAGAAGTATAGAGATTAGTTTAAAACATGTTAGAAAACGAATGGAACGTTAACTTACACACGAAACGTAGCACTTAGCTCGATATCTTTTTCTACAGATTATCTTCCTAAAAATCTTTAGAAAACTAAATCGATCTCCAAGTCACACCACGTGAAGGTGGTTACTCGTGCATGTCCCAGGCGCTGCATAAGCATTTTAAATCCAAAACTGTCCTTTCTTCACTGCATTATGCAACTCCGTTTCCAATGGCAAAAATTGTTACTAATATACTCTTCCAAGTAAAAACAGGGTCATTTAGTCGTGTACCAGGCTTAACCAGGACCAGTGAACGCGGATTGCACGACTCGCTTACCTGAAACGGAGGTACACCGCGTCGTTTTCCAGCTTATTGTAACATTAATTTTCCATCATCCATTATTCTGAAGGGCTCATGTTAAAGGGGAAGCTTCAGGGAATATAATATATTTTTTTCAGATTTTAATCAGGTATAATTTTTATCGAAAAACGTAAAAAAAGAATTTGTTTAAATTTTTTCATATTATATAACAAATTAACCAATTTAGAAAAAATATTTTATAGTAGCCCAATCCTTTATGAATAAAACAAAAAAACGTTTAGCTCAATCGGACGAGTAGTTTTTGAGAAAAAAATTCGTAAATGATGTCTATTTTCGCAAAAATAGGCAGCAACTGCAAATTTTAAAGGCTTGTAACTTTTAAACAAATTCGAAATCGGCAAAATGATGACTTAAACCCCCCCCTAATTTCACGTAGACTATAACATATTTTGATTAAAACAAAATCGCAGTTGGCGAGATCAAAAAGTGATCGATTCGGCGTAGAATGACCCATAAAAAAAAATACTTAATTATGTGATTCAAATCTTATTTATTGCAACAACTTAAACTATTGTGACACTTTTTTTTTACAAATTACAAACTGATTACGTGTGTAAAGCTGCTTGAGGGTACCACTTTTATTTGCCAGTTTATAGAAGTCGGAGTCTTCTATTCCAACATCAATCGCTAACAAATTTCGGCTATCTGTACGACCATAGTCGGCATCAGGGACTTGTATTCGTACAGTATCACCAGTTTGAGCAGGAGGAAATTGTTTTTGCGAGGTTCGTAACATTTTTGTTGCTTGCATTAGAAGATTCTCTTTCGCGGCCGCTCTTTTTAGAGAAATTAACTCGTATTTTTCAGTCGGAACTTGATGCGAAGACGTTGTAAATTGCAGGTCCTCTTCAATATTTTTCTTTGGAGTATGGTTTTCGGTATGACCACCGCTCAAATTTTTTTCAGAAGTATTAACAGTTTCTTCAAGCTGTTCTTCGGTTTCAAAAGCATTGGCAATTTCTTCGAGTTGTTCTTCGGTTTCAATATTTGCGATTTGTTCGCTAGGCAAAAAAGACGATGCTATGCCTCTTTTTGCTTTAACGCCAAACATGGCTTCATAAGGACTTTGGCGTATTCCTTCGTGGTATGTAGCGTTCTTGGCAAATTGAACAAAGGGTAAACCATCTGACCATTTATTTGTATCGTTATCGTTCATCCATGCAGTTAGCATATTCTGTATATCCTGATTGGTCCTTTCAACTGAGCCTTGTGTTTGACTGCGACGAGGCTTTCCATGAACTATTTTAACATCTTTCCACATAGCGCATATTTTGGATATGACTTGATTACTGAATTCTCTACCATTATCTGATTGCAATATTGCTGGTGCACCAAATGTTAAAAATATTGAAAGAACGTGGTACGCTACTTCTTCGGCTCTTTTAGTTTTCAAAGGTCGTAGCTGGACAAATTTAGTTGAATGATCTTGATACACCATTATGAACTTATATTCGCCATCTCTGTTTGACTGTAGATCTATCAAGTCAACTTGACATCTTGAGTTTAACTCAGAACTGACCATTGGTTTCACAGCAATGCCTTTCTTAGGTGCACTGTGTTTCATTTGACACTGTTTGCATAAATTTAAATACAACATTACAACTTCATATGTAATATTTTTGTATTCAACTTGCAACTCTTTAAGCATACGTGTTCTTCCTCCGTGGCCTATTCTGGTGTGAGTTTCATATAGTATACTGAACAATTCTTCATTGGTAACATAATACTGTATATTCGTTTCCCCTGGTTTTAATGGTACAATTAACTTCTCTTCACCATTAATTTTTAAAACGTCAAAACGTTTTAATCGTCTGTAATCCAAAGGCGTGTTGCACTTAGTTTTAGCAGAAACCACTTCAGAAAGTATTTTAGAGTACTTTTCTTGAGAAAAATAAAAACAATTGTCTTCTCGTTTACCCGCAATTAATGCATTTAACTTCTCAAGAAAAAGATCACGATTTACTGCAGTATCCATTTAGTATAAATTACTGTATCGGTAAAGAAATTAAGAAAACGTTGCTCGCATCATCAAAGCTTGCATAAGACTGACAAAGCTGACTCCTAGCAGAACTGTGGATTTGACGGGAGAGAGCCAGTCGCCTCTTTGCCGGCTCCCCTCTTTTGGACCTCCACCAGAGCATATATGTGATTGTCGACATACACCCGTGAGGGTCTGAATGTACAAGAATGTAATGAAATATTCGATCTTTCACCGACGTATTTGGTATGCGTTGACATTCACCGGTGAAAGTCGACATTCTCCAATTTCGGTGTTTCACTGCAACATAACGATTCCTTGGGTCTTATTGATGCTACGGAATAACGAACCTCTCGACTTTCTAAAAACTAAACTCTTCGAAGGGACGAAAAACGATATCTATTGTATTGATAGAATTTTGTGTTGGTGTTGGTTATATGTATTATGTTCTCCTGATACCAAATTCTGAAATCCGGATACTTTTAAGAAAAATTTTCGTGCCACCTCAAGATATAGATTTATGGGGGTTTATTCCCATATTTATAAATCACTAATTAACAAATATTTTGAATGAAATTATAATTTATTTAATACGTTTGTTTCACATGAGTCCTGGTGCAAGAATAATTGAACATTTGTTATTTTAATAAAATTGAAAGAGATTGAAAAGACTGGCGTTACGCATCACATCACATTGGCAATTTAAAAACAAAATTGTAATTAGAAATAGAAGATTTCTTCTTGACAAGAAAATAAAGTGGCGGCAGGTAACGATGTATTCTTCTTTATCGACCAAGTAGATCTCCTTTATCGACCAAATGGACGGCCGCCACAAATCGAAACTATGCTCAGCCATCTAGCGGTGAAAGAGTTGAACTTGTCACTAAACTTTAAGAAGTAATGTATACTTTGATGTATTCCGATTGGTCCAACTGGTTTGAACGCCGTTCTTATTGGACGATCGGAATTGGACGCCGTGCAGATCGGATGCATCGCGATTGGTGGCCGGGAGAATTGGACATGCCCCCATTGGACACCGTGCCGATTGAACGAGTCCACATGGGGCGGTTCTAATTCGTCACGGCATCAACTGCATAATCTCGATTGGTCGCTTGGTTGTCCAATCGAGACAATAACCAATCGGAATAGTCCAATCCGAATCGATTAGTTGGCACAACGACCAATCAGAACCGACCAATCCGGACACGTTCCATCGGCACAGCGACCAATAGGAGGGACGTTCAATCGGTCACGGCGACCAATCCGGACGCGTCCAATCGACACAGCGACCAATCCGCATCGGCCAGTAGGCGCGTCGATCAATCGGGTGTTATCCAAGTGCACATTGCTTCTCGAAATACACTTATTTTTGAATATACAGTTTACAGCATAATGTCGAACTATTCATATGATTTTATCGAGCCCGAAGTATAACCTAATGAAATAGAGCGCATTCACTAGTAAACATGAATTCACTTGCGACGCGTTTACTATTTATAGATCTGAAAAACAGGTGTAGCGGCTTTGCCGCGGTCTTGGTTGGCAACGGTAAGGTGAAAGTTTCTCGAAATGTTCGTCTTACCGTTGGCATCTGGCGAGCACTTGGGTGCTTACTTTTCGCACGTTTTTCTGGAGACGCGGTTGTTTTCCCGCTAAAATTTGCGCGGGCTTTTCCCCCGCTTTTCCGTCTTTGGGACTTGTTATAAAAACCCTTGGGAAAACGGCCAGCGCGCTCAGTTTTACTTTTGCTGTTATCCTTACGCGTTGTGTTTGTTACGGTTATCTCGAGTTTAGTCTTTTGTAATATTTGTCACACCGTTGCCAACGCTTACGTATCTGTTAATAAATACTGTTAATTGAACTATATTATTTCGTTCCTGTACATTACCCCACACAGGGAACGGGGAATTGAACACATCTACTTTATGTCGCGCGGAATTGCATACATATATGCGTTGTTCACGCTCCAAAATTATTTTTCAATTTATATTACAATTTTCTTACGCCACACAATTGTAAGCACAATGCAAAATATAATACATTGATCTATGACACATACATCTGTAAATGGTTTAATGATTTTAATAAAGACGCTATCAATTCAAAAAATTCTTTATTTATTAAACGCCCCTAAAGTAACTAAAAATTCTATGAAGTAGCATTCGTGCCACCTCCTCAATATGTCAGGTTCTTCTGATACCAAATCCCAAAATCCGAAATTTCCTCTTTAAAAATCCTAACCGCCCATTCTTCGAAATGTCGTCATCAAAATTCCAGGAAGTGGCATGCGTGCCACCACTTCGCATATTATGTTCTCCTGATACCAAATTCTGAAATCAGGATACTTTCTCGAGAAAATTTCGTGCCACTTCTTCGGATATTATGTTCTCCTGATACCAAATTCTGAAATCCGGATACTTTCTCAAGAAAATTTCGTGCCACCTCCTCGCATATTATGTTCTCCTGCCTCCAAATTCTGAAATCCGAATATATTCTCAAGAAAATTTCGTGCCACCTCCTCGCATGTTATGTTCTCCTGGTACCACGTATTGAAATCCGGATACTATTTCCAAAAATTTTCGTGCCACCTCCTCGCACATTATGTTCTCCTGGTACCACGTATTGAAATCCGGATACTATTTCCAAAAATTATCGTGCCATCTCCTCGCATATTATGTTCTCCTGCTTCCAAATTCTGAAATCCGAATATATTCTCGAGAAAATTTCGTGCCACCTCCTCGCATGTTATGATCTCCTGGTACCACGTACTGAAATCCGGATACTATTTCCAAAAATTTTCGTGCCACCTCCTCGCATATTATGTTCTCCTGGTTCCAAATTCTGAAATGCGAATATATTCTCAAGAAAATTTCGTGCCACCTCCTCGCATGTTATGTTCTCCTGGTACCACGTATTGAAATCCGGATACTATTTCCAAAAATTTTCGTGCCACCTCCTCGCACATTACGTTCTCCTGGTACCACGTATTGAAATCCGGACACTATTTCCAAAAATTTTCGTGCCACCTCCTCGCACATTACGTTCTCCTGGTACCACGTATTGAAATCCGGATACTATTTCCAAAAATTATCGTGCCATCTCCTCGCATATTATGTTCTCCTGCTTCCAAATTCTGAAATCCGAATATATTCTCAAGAAAATTTCGTGCCACCTCCTCGCATGTTATGTTCTCCTGGTACCAAATTCTGACATCCGGATACTTTCTCAAGAAAATTATCGTGCCACCTCCTCGCATATTATGTTCTCCTGCTTCCACATTCTGAAATCCGAATATATTCTCTAGAAAATTTCGTGCCATCTCCTTGCATATTATGTTCTCCTGCTTCCAAATTCTGAAATCCGAATATATTCTCGAGAAAATTTCGTGCCACCTCCTCGCATGTTATGATCTCCTGGTACCACGTACTGAAATCCGGATACTATTTCCAAAAATTTTCGTGCCACCTCCTCGCATATTATGTTCTCCTGGTTCCAAATTCTGAAATGCGAATATATTCTCAAGAAAATTTCGTGCCTCCTCTTCGCATATTATGTTCTCCTGATACCAAGTCGTGAAATCCGGATACGTTTTCCAAAAATTTTCGTGCCACCTCCTCGCACATTATGTTCTCCTGGTACCAAATTCTGACACCCGGATACTTTCTCGAGAAAATTTTCGTGCCACCTCCTCGCATATTATGTTCTCCTGATACCCAATTCTGAAATCCGAATATATTCTCCAGAAAATTTCGTGCCACCTCCTCGCACATTATGTTCTCCCGATACCCAATTCTGAAATCCGGATACTTTCGCATGAAAATTATCGTGCCACTTCCTCGCATATTATGTTCTCCTGGTACCACGTACTGAAATCCGGATACTATTTCCAAAAATTTTCGTGCCACCTCCTCGCATATTATGTTCTCCTGGTTCCAAATTCTGAAATGCGAATATATTCTCCAGAAAATTTCGTGCCATCTCCTCGCACATTATGTTCTCCTGCTTCCAAATTCTGAAATCCGAATATATTCTCAAGAAAATTTCGTGCCACCTCCTCGCATATTATGTTCTCCTGGTTCCAAATTCTGAAATGCGAATATATTCTCCAGAAAATTTCGTGCCATCTCCTCGCACATTATGTTCTCCTGATACCAAATTCTGACATCCGGATACTTTCTCAAGAAAATTATCGTGCCACCTCCTCGCATATTATGTTCTCCTGGTACCACGTACTGAAATCCGGATACTATTTCCAAAAATTTTCGTGCCACCTCCTCGCATATTATGTTCTCCTGCTTCCAAATTCTAAATCCGAATATATTCTCAAGAAAATTTCGTGCCACCTCCTCGCATGTTATGTTCTCCTGGTACCAAATTCTGACATCCGGATACTTTCTCAAGAAAATTATCGTGCCACCTCCTCGCATATTATGTTCTCCTGCTTCCACATTCTGAAATCCGAATATATTCTCTAGAAAATTTCGTGCCATCTCCTCGCATATTATGTTCTCCTGCTTCCAAATTCTGAAATCCGAATATATTCTCGAGAAAATTTCGTGCCACCTCCTCGCATGTTATGATCTCCTGGTACCACGTACTGAAATCCGGATACTATTTCCAAAAATTTTCGTGCCACCTCCTCGCATATTATGTTCTCCTGCTTCCAAATTCTGAAATGCGAATATATTCTCCAGAAAATTTCGTGCCACCTCCTCGCACATTATGTTCTCCTGGTACCAAATTCTGAAATCCGGATACTTTCTCGAGAAAATGTCGTGCCACCTCCTCGCACATTATGTTCTCCCGATACCAAATTCTGAAATCCGGATACGTTTTCGAAAAATTTTTGTGCCTCCTCTTCGCATATTATGTTCTCCTGATACCAAGTCGTGAAATCCGGATACGTTTTCCAAAAATTTTCGTGCCACCTCCTCGCACATTATGTTCTCCTGGTACCAAATTCTGACACCCGGATACTTTCTCGAGAAAATTTTCGTGCCACCTCCTCGCATATTATGTTCTCCTGATACCCAATTCTGAAATCCGAATATATTCTCCAGAAAATTTCGTGCCACCTCCTCGCACATTATGTTCTCCCGATACCCAATTCTGAAATCCGGATACTTTCGCATGAAAATTATCGTGCCACTTCCTCGCATATTATGTTCTCCTGGTACCACGTACTGAAATCCGGATACTATTTCCAAAAATTTTCGTGCCACCTCCTCGCATATTATGTTCTCCTGGTTCCAAATTCTGAAATGCGAATATATTCTCCAGAAAATTTCGTGCCACCTCCTCGCATGTTATGTTCTCCTGGTACCAAATTCTGACATCCGGATACTTTCTCAAGAAAATTATCGTGCCACCTCCTCGCATATTATGTTCTCCTGGTTCCAAATTCTGAAATGCGAATATATTCTCCAGAAAATTTCGTGCCACCTCCTCGCATATTATGTTCTCCTGGTTCCAAATTCTGAAATGCGAATATATTCTCCAGAAAATTTCGTGCCATCTCCTCGCACATTATGTTCTCCTGATACCAAATTCTGACATCCGGATACTTTCTCAAGAAAATTATCGTGCCACCTCCTCGCATATTATGTTCTCCTGGTTCCAAATTCTGAAATGCGAATATATTCTCCAGAAAATTTCGTGCCACCTCCTCGCACATTATGTTCTCCCGATACCCAATTCTGAAATCCGGATACTTTCGCATGAAAATTATCGTGCCACTTCCTCGCATATTATGTTCTCCTGGTACCACGTACTGAAATCCGGATACTATTTCCAAAAATTTTCGTGCCACCTCCTCGCATATTATGTTCTCCTGGTTCCAAATTCTGAAATGCGAATATATTCTCCAGAAAATTTCGTGCCACCTCCTCGCATATTATGTTCTCCTGGTTCCAAATTCTGAAATGCGAATATATTCTCCAGAAAATTTCGTGCCATCTCCTCGCACATTATGTTCTCCTGATACCAAATTCTGACATCCGGATACTTTCTCAAGAAAATTATCGTGCCACCTCCTCGCATATTATGTTCTCCTGGTACCACGTACTGAAATCCGGATACTATTTCCAAAAATTTTCGTGCCACCTCCTCGCATATTATGTTCTCCTGCTTCCAAATTCTAAATCCGAATATATTCTCAAGAAAATTTCGTGCCACCTCCTCGCATGTTATGTTCTCCTGGTACCAAATTCTGACATCCGGATACTTTCTCAAGAAAATTATCGTGCCACCTCCTCGCATATTATGTTCTCCTGCTTCCACATTCTGAAATCCGAATATATTCTCTAGAAAATTTCGTGCCATCTCCTCGCATATTATGTTCTCCTGCTTCCAAATTCTGAAATCCGAATATATTCTCGAGAAAATTTCGTGCCACCTCCTCGCATGTTATGATCTCCTGGTACCACGTACTGAAATCCGGATACTATTTCCAAAAATTTTCGTGCCACCTCCTCGCATATTATGTTCTCCTGCTTCCAAATTCTGAAATGCGAATATATTCTCCAGAAAATTTCGTGCCACCTCCTCGCACATTATGTTCTCCTGGTACCAAATTCTGAAATCCGGATACTTTCTCGAGAAAATGTCGTGCCACCTCCTCGCACATTATGTTCTCCCGATACCAAATTCTGAAATCCGGATACGTTTTCGAAAAATTTTTGTGCCTCCTCTTCGCATATTATGTTCTCCTGATACCAAGTCGTGAAATCCGGATACGTTTTCCAAAAATTTTCGTGCCACCTCCTCGCACATTATGTTCTCCTGGTACCAAATTCTGACACCCGGATACTTTCTCGAGAAAATTTTCGTGCCACCTCCTCGCATATTATGTTCTCCTGATACCCAATTCTGAAATCCGAATATATTCTCCAGAAAATTTCGTGCCACCTCCTCGCACATTATGTTCTCCCGATACCCAATTCTGAAATCCGGATACTTTCGCATGAAAATTATCGTGCCACTTCCTCGCATATTATGTTCTCCTGGTACCACGTACTGAAATCCGGATACTATTTCCAAAAATTTTCGTGCCACCTCCTCGCATATTATGTTCTCCTGGTTCCAAATTCTGAAATGCGAATATATTCTCCAGAAAATTTCGTGCCATCTCCTCGCACATTATGTTCTCCTGCTTCCAAATTCTGAAATCCGAATATATTCTCAAGAAAATTTCGTGCCACCTCCTCGCATGTTATGTTCTCCTGGTACCAAATTCTGACATCCGGATACTTTCTCAAGAAAATTATCGTGCCACCTCCTCGCATATTATGTTCTCCTGCTTCCACATTCTGAAATCCGAATATATTCTCTAGAAAATTTCGTGCCATCTCCTCGCATATTATGTTCTCCTGCTTCCAAATTCTGAAATCCGAATATATTCTCGAGAAAATTTCGTGCCACCTCCTCGCATGTTATGATCTCCTGGTACCACGTACTGAAATCCGGATACTATTTCCAAAAATTTTCGTGCCACCTCCTCGCATATTATGTTCTCCTGGTTCCAAATTCTGAAATGCGAATATATTCTCCAGAAAATTTCGTGCCACCTCCTCGCACATTATGTTCTCCCGATACCCAATTCTGAAATCCGGATACTTTCGCATGAAAATTATCGTGCCACTTCCTCGCATATTATGTTCTCCTGGTACCACGTACTGAAATCCGGATACTATTTCCAAAAATTTTCGTGCCACCTCCTCGCATATTATGTTCTCCTGGTTCCAAATTCTGAAATGCGAATATATTCTCCAGAAAATTTCGTGCCACCTCCTCGCATCTTATGTTCTCCTGGTTCCAAATTCTGAAATGCGAATATATTCTCCAGAAAATTTCGTGCCATCTCCTCGCACATTATGTTCTCCTGATACCAAATTCTGACATCCGGATACTTTCTCAAGAAAATTATCGTGCCACCTCCTCGCATATTATGTTCTCCTGGTACCACGTACTGAAATCCGGATACTATTTCCAAAAATTTTCGTGCCACCTCCTCGCATATTATGTTCTCCTGCTTCCAAATTCTAAATCCGAATATATTCTCAAGAAAATTTCGTGCCACCTCCTCGCATGTTATGATCTCCTGGTACCACGTACTGAAATCCGGATACTATTTCCAAAAATTTTCGTGCCACCTCCTCGCATATTATGTTCTCCTGGTTCCAAATTCTGAAATGCGAATATATTCTCCAGAAAATTTCGTGCCACCTCCTCGCATATTATGTTCTCCTGGTTCCAAATTCTGAAATGCGAATATATTCTCCAGAAAATTTCGTGCCATCTCCTCGCACATTATGTTCTCCTGATACCAAATTCTGACATCCGGATACTTTCTCAAGAAAATTATCGTGCCACCTCCTCGCATATTATGTTCTCCTGATACCCAATTCTGAAATCCGAATATATTCTCCAGAAAATTTTCGTGCCACCTCCTCGCACATTATGTTCTCCCGATACCCAATTCTGAAATCCGGATACTTTCGCATGAAAATTATCGTGCCACTTCCTCGCATATTATGTTCTCCTGGTACCACGTACTGAAATCCGGATACTATTTCCAAAAATTTTCGTGCCACCTCCTCGCATATTATGTTCTCCTGGTTCCAAATTCTGAAATGCGAATATATTCTCCAGAAAATTTCGTGCCACCTCCTCGCATATTATGTTCTCCTGGTACCAAATTCTGACATCCGGATACTTTCTCAAGAAAATTATCGTGCCACCTCCTCGCACATTATGTTCTCCTGGTACCACGTATTGAAATCCGGATACTATTTCCAAAAATTTTCGTGCCACCTCCTCGCATATTATGTTCTCCTGGTTCCAAATTCTGAAATGCGAATATATTCTCCAGAAAATTTCGTGCCACCTCCTGTCACATTATGTTCTCCTGGTACCAAATTCTGACACCCGGATACTTTCTCGAGAAAATGTCGTGCCACCTCCTCGCACATTATGTTCGCCCGATACCCAATTCTGAAATCCGGATACTTTCGCATGAAAATTATCGTGCCACTTCCTCGCATATTATGTTCTCCTGGTACCACGTACTGAAATCCGGATACTATTTCCAACAATTTTCGTGCCACCTCTTCGCATATTATGTTCTCCTGATACCCAATTCTGAAATCCGGATGCGTTTTCGAAAAATTTTCGTGCCACCTCTTCGGATATTATGTTCTCCTGGTACCAAATTCTGAAATCCGAATATATTCTCAAGAAAATTTCGTGCCACCTCCTCGCACATTATGTTCTCCTGGTACCAAATTCTGAAATCCGGATACTTTCTCAAGAAAATTTCGTGCCACCTCCTCGCATGTTATGATCTCCTGGTTCCAAATTCTGAAATGCGAATATATTCTCCAGAAAATTTCGTGCCACCTCCTCGCACATTATGTTCTCCCGATACCCAATTCTGAAATCCGGATACTTTCGCATGAAAATTATCGTGCCACTTCCTCGCATATTATGTTCTCCTGGTACCACGTACTGAAATCCGGATACTATTTCCAAAAATTTTCGTGCCACCTCCTCGCATATTATGTTCTCCTGGTTCCAAATTCTGAAATGCGAATATATTCTCCAGAAAATTTCGTGCCACCTCCTCGCATATTATGTTCTCCTGGTTCCAAATTCTGAAATGCGAATATATTCTCCAGAAAATTTCGTGCCATCTCCTCGCACATTATGTTCTCCTGATACCAAATTCTGACATCCGGATACTTTCTCAAGAAAATTATCGTGCCACCTCCTCGCATATTATGTTCTCCTGGTACCACGTACTGAAATCCGGATACTATTTCCAAAAATTTTCGTGCCACCTCCTCGCATATTATGTTCTCCTGCTTCCAAATTCTAAATCCGAATATATTCTCAAGAAAATTTCGTGCCACCTCCTCGCATGTTATGTTCTCCTGGTACCACGTACTGAAATCCGGATACTATTTCCAAAAATTTTCGTGCCACCTCCTCGCATATTATGTTCTCCTGGTTCCAAATTCTGAAATGCGAATATATTCTCCAGAAAATTTCGTGCCACCTCCTGGCACATTATGTTCTCCTGGTACCAAATTCTGACACCCGGATACTTTCTCGAGAAAATGTCGTGCCACCTCCTCGCACATTATGTTCGCCCGATACCCAATTCTGAAATCCGGATACTTTCGCATGAAAATTATCGTGCCACTTCCTCGCATATTATGTTCTCCTGGTACCACGTACTGAAATCCGGATACTATTTCCAACAATTTTCGTGCCACCTCTTCGCATATTATGTTCTCCTGATACCCAATTCTGAAATCCGGATGCGTTTTCGAAAAATTTTCGTGCCACCTCTTCGGATATTATGTTCTCCTAGTACCAAATTCTGAAATCCGAATATATTCTCAAGAAAATTTCGTGCCACCTCCTCGCACATTATGTTCTCCTGGTACCAAATTCTGACATCCGGATACTTTCTCAAGAAAATTTCGTGCCACCTCCTCGCATGTTATGATCTCCTGGTACCACGTACTGAAATCCGGATACTATTTCCAAAAATTTTCGTGCCACCTCCTCGCATATTATGTTCTCCTGCTTCCAAATTCTAAATCCGAATATATTCTCAAGAAAATTTCGTGCCACCTCCTCGCATGTTATGTTCTCCTGGTACCACGTACTGAAATCCGGATACTATTTCCAAAAATTTTCGTGCCACCTCTTCGCATATTATGTTCTCCTGATACCCAATTCTGAAATCCGGATACTATTTCCAAAAATTATCGTGCCATCTCCTCGCATATTATGTTCTCCTGCTTCCAAATTCTGAAATCCGAATATATTCTCAAGAAAATTTCGTGCCACCTCCTCGCATGTTATGTTCTCCTGGTACCAAATTCTGACATCCGGATACTTTCTCAAGAAAATTATCGTGCCACCTCCTCGCATATTATGTTCTCCTGCTTCCACATTCTGAAATCCGAATATATTCTCTAGAAAATTTCGTGCCATCTCCTCGCATATTATGTTCTCCTGCTTCCAAATTCTGAAATCCGAATATATTCTCGAGAAAATTTCGTGCCACCTCCTCGCATGTTATGATCTCCTGGTACCACGTACTGAAATCCGGATACTATTTCCAAAAATTTTCGTGCCACCTCCTCGCATATTATGTTCTCCTGCTTCCAAATTCTGAAATGCGAATATATTCTCCAGAAAATTTCGTGCCACCTCCTCGCACATTATGTTCTCCTGGTACCAAATTCTGAAATCCGGATACTTTCTCGAGAAAATGTCGTGCCACCTCCTCGCACATTATGTTCTCCCGATACCAAATTCTGAAATCCGGATACGTTTTCGAAAAATTTTTGTGCCTCCTCTTCGCATATTATGTTCTCCTGATACCAAGTCGTGAAATCCGGATACGTTTTCCAAAAATTTTCGTGCCACCTCCTCGCACATTATGTTCTCCTGGTACCAAATTCTGACACCCGGATACTTTCTCGAGAAAATTTTCGTGCCACCTCCTCGCATATTATGTTCTCCTGATACCCAATTCTGAAATCCGAATATATTCTCAAGAAAATTTCGTGCCACCTCCTCGCATGTTATGTTCTCCTGGTACCACGTACTGAAATCCGGATACTATTTCCAAAAATTTTCGTGCCACCTCCTCGCATATTATGTTCTCCTGGTTCCAAATTCTGAAATGCGAATATATTCTCCAGAAAATTTCGTGCCACCTCCTCGCACATTATGTTCTCTTGGTACCAAATTCTGAAATCCGGATACGTTTTCGAAAAATTTTCATGCCACCTCTTCGCATATTATGTTCTCCTGATACCCAATTCTGAAATCAGGATACTTTCTCGAGAAAATTTCGTGCCACCTCTTAGCATATTATGTTCTCCTGATACCCAATTCTGAAATCCGGATACTTTCTCAAATAAATTTCGTGCCACCTCCTCGCATATTATGTTCTCCTGATACCCAATTCTGAAATCCGGATACTTTCTCAACAAAATTTCGTGCCACCTCCTCGCATATTATGTTCTCCTGATACCCAATTCTGAAATCCGGATACTTTCTCAAGAAAATGTCGTGCCACCTCCTCCCATACAGGGTGTCCCAGAATTCGATGTCAAGCCGGAACCGCGTAACAGGCTAGGTCATAATAGTTATCAGAAAAATATTTTAAAAAAATCTAAGTCGCGTTTTTTGAAAATTATAGGCATTCCAAAAAAATCGAGAAAATCTGTACCCTGTGACGTCTTTTCACTCCTGTTACTACAAATATTGACTTTTTTAATTTTTTTTTTTTGTTTTGTAATCCCGAATACTGCTTCTTTAAGCACTGGTAAAAAAGTTAAAGCCAACTGCTGGGGCTTGGAAGTTATTGACACTTTTTGGCCAACCGAAGATTCAAAATGAAAACTTAGCCCAGCTTTAACTGGCCATACTGAACAAAAATTGTACTAAGCAAGTTTGGCAAGTAATTTTAAAAGTTGGCGCATTTAATAAGGTTTCCAAAATGGTATGACACTTTCTGATTTGTGTAGAAATACGGAAAAATTTGCGGATTCAACGGGACTCGAACCCGCGCGCTCCTCAAATCACGAGTCGTCGACGCTACGCACTGAGCTTCTGGCGTCCGCCTGATATTCGTCCTTACCGTAATCCAGTTTTGAACAAATTTTTCTTACTTACTTAAAAATGATTCTAATGTACCCGTGGCTTTCCTCAAGGCCGTAACTTTAAGATTCCAGTTGGAGTGAGACAGATAGTGTTATTTAAAGTGTGAGAGAGACAGATAGTGACGCTGTTAAATTAAATTATTAAATTAAACATCAATAATTTGGATACTTAGATTTATTAAATGCACATAAATTGTTTAACATCAATTATTTGCATTATATTAATTACTCGTGGTTACCCAAGAAGGGAGTTTCGAGCCTTGTAGGCGTTTTGCACGTTTGTACCAACAAATACAACGATTAACTCGAAGGACCACCCGATGTAATCGGGACTATACAAATTATCTATGTTTCAGCTATGTCAACTACTTCTGTTTGTCTATAGTTCAACTATTGAACTATCTGCTATACAAATCAACTATTCTATCTGCCCTTAGTTCAACTATGTCTAATACTGTTTTAATGCAACTATTCAACTATGTCTAATGCAACCAACTAGCCGAGATTCTATTAAATCTATTCGATGTCACCTCGGTCGGGTAGACTTGATGGGGGTGCATCGTTCTAATTGGCTAGGTACAAATATACAAATTGTGGAAGGGCAACAAAGTTAACGCCCTACGTGGGCCCCTCCACTCGCAAATATTCCAACTTTTGCTCCTGCACCGTGTCAGGTAATAAAGATCAAGAAGCGCGCTGACCTTAACTAAACATGCTAGAAATAACGGGCTCGAAAGGTAAAAATGTCAATATTTCGATCAAATATGAACAATGACTCGAAAACTACATGGAAAACGCGCGGGTCTTTATGGCTTCTTGAGTTTATGACTGCCACGGAACGGTCCTCGAACCCTTCGATGGGACGACGGACTTATTTCTAATTGCTATATAGAATTCTTAAATCTATGGTCAATGTAAGGACACTGGTGGCCTTAACACATTACAAAAGATGTTCAAACTGCCTTCCTTCAGCCGCAATGCAAGCTCGACATCTTAAAAAAGATCGGGTTATTTGACGGGCGAATCTTCCGTTCTTAATAAATTCAGCTGCTTCCATTATGTAATCTGTGCCACAGTTCAGCTAAATTTTCAATTGACTTTGAATAAACTTTTTCTTTCACCGCTCCTCAGTCAAAAAAATCTAATGGATTTAAATCAGGTGAACGGGCTGGCCACGAGATTGTACCAGACCGCCTTATCCATCTGCCCGGGTATTTTTCATCAAGGTACATACTCTCTAACTGCAACAGCATAATGCGCTGAGCAGCCGTCTTGCTGGAACCACATGTCCCTGTAGGTACTACTTAGTGGTACGTCTTCCAATAGATTTGGTAAATCATTTTGCAAAAAATTCAAATAAACTTCACCATTCAAGACCTTTGGCAGCTCATAAGGACCAATTACTTTCCCATTTAATATTCCTGTCCGTACGTTTATTTTAAACCGATACTGTGATCTATTTTCTGGTACAATCTCGTGGCCAGGAGGTGGCGCTTGTTCCAGACCCACAAATTCATATTCCCTCGTGACAAAGCATGCTTAGTCTTGTATCTGTAGTTATTATTATTAGTATTGTTTAACAATAATCAATGAAGTTTTTAATCGATTTCTTTTTTTGAGAAATGGAAACAGTTCGTCCATGTGGTTGTAAGGGCGTAAGGTCTTGTCTTATTTGCGAAGCCGAATATGACATAGTGAAACCTGATTTTAAATCTTACTTAGAGGTTAAGTTTGTTTTAATTTGATATTTCTTTAGTGAAACTTGTAGTTAGCTTACATTTTCTCTGGAGTTTCGGTGAAAAAATTGATTATATCTTTGTTGAAATTGTATATACTATTTATTAAGTATATGATGTGATCTAAGCATTTGATTAACAAAAATAACAGCAATAAAATATTATATTACTTGATAATATTTATTAAATACAGTTTGTTTTCCTAATTCTTAAAAAACGATATATAGTATGAGAAGTTCGAATCTTAAAATCTATTGATACGATTGATGTACATTTAGTACAAATTAAATTATTATTAAGAGCAGTTTATATTTGTATCAACATATTTTGTCACAAAATAATAAGTAAATGTTTTTGAAAACATGTGGATGAGTTGATTTAACTAGATTACAAATTTGAATTTGCATACACAGTTTAAAGAAATATCTCATTCTAAAGTCAACATTAAAAGAAAGCTTTTGAAATATCATTATTTATGATAATTATGTTATATGTCAATTACAAGTAACAGAATCTGTAAAGCCAATTAATAAATGTTAACTTGCAAATGTAAGTCATTTAATAATACAAGTAATACGGAAATTTTGCGTATTGAATATAAAAACTTTTAATTTGCTCTTTCTTCGTTATATGGTATATACAATATATAATATTTGTATATTTTATTGATGTTATTGCAGTTATAAATTTTAATTGTTCAATATTCTAGAAATGTTCCAGTTATGTGTACTGCCCTATTTGTGATAAATCTTGGCCTGGGTGGGACGCTGATTTATATAAAACTCATCCAAATCATCAGGGGAAAGCCATAGAATTTCCTGGTGTATACATACAGGTCTTTATGCATAAAATAGTCATTTCAAATGATCCTTATTTAATGTTTCATAATTGAAGACACGAGTGGGGAAGATATTACATTATAAATTAATTGTTCTGAGCATAGTTGATTTAAAGACTTTTAGCTGAAATTTTTATATGAACTTTATTCTTGTAATTAACATTTAGTATTAAAAGCATTAAAAGAATTAATTTAAAAATTGATTTTTAAAACGTTACACATTATCCACTTGTGGTTTTAATTAACAATATAATTGTTAAATAAATGGGAAATATTTCACTTTTTTTATAGAGAAAGGTGTCTTTTGAGAGTGTGTTACATTTTTGAAATATGTAATTGCCAATGATCATTGTTACAAAGTAATTAATGCTTCCTTTATTTTAATACCCAAGTAATCTCTTATTTCAAGGCATTGTTTTATTGGAAATTATTTATTTTATTATTCGGTAGTTTAGAAAGAATATATAATAGAAAAATGATTTAAATATTGTCATCCTTTTGTAATCAGTTAGATTTCCTGAATTCTTGTGAGATCACTTCATTGGTAAAAGGACTTGACAATATTCCTTGGGAAGCTTCTCAAAGTGGAAGAAGGAAACAGGTATTTTGAGCATACTATTAAAATTTGGTCTTTAGAACAGAAATATATTATGTCTACTTTTCTTAAGAAATTGTGTTTTATACACAATGGTTTAAATGATATTTCTAATTATTTCGTTTTAGGTCCCTTAGTTTTTAATATAGTAGTATAACACAGTTGCAATTGTAATCGTAAGTTGTATATAATATTAAGTTCATTACACAGATTAACATTATGATCAAGTTTATGATATGTTACACAAGATCATATTAAAGATTAGATGTAGAAGTTGATATTAACTTGCTGAAATTTTAAATACTTTGTCAGTGCTAGATGGAAGCCCAATTTATTTTTTATTTTATAAAACAGCAATATACAAAACAAGATTTTACTTTTGCACTAATACTTTTTCTTATATGTATCCAAAATGTTATAAAATTACTAGGATTTTACACTTTTGCTTAAAATTTGAAAAGTATGACTTAATACACTCTGTGTCTAGGCTTTACATGTATATTTTGTTCTATAACAGTTAGTGAAATTATAAATTATATAAATCATTTAAAATTTAGAACTTCGGTCCAAAATGCAATTTTAAAAAAAGAAAACTCCGTTTGGGTTCCTTCAATGGGTTTCCAAAGCCTACACAATTTGTACAAGAAAAATTGTCTAAGGTACCCATACTTGCTGATTTTCAAACAGTAGAACAATGTACTTTAGAATATGACCCATTACGTGGAGCTTCAATAGATCCACATATCGATGATTGCTGGGTTTGGGGTGAAAGAATAGTTACTGTTAATGTAATGGGAAACTCAGTATTAACAATGACTCCATATCATGGTTCAGATACAAAGTACAATTTGAACAGCATTACAGAGTATTCTACAACATGCAAGGATTTGAAATTTGATATAAATAGTGAAGGGGATAGTAATGACAATGTAGTGGTAAGACTCCCAATGCCAGAAGGATCTCTTATGGTTCTTTATAATTTGGCAAGGTAAAAAACTTCTCTTATTTGATATTTGTTCTATGTGTTTCTTATAAAATTAGTTGAACCATCTCAGTATATTAAATTCAAATATTTATAAGTTAATTCTGTTATTCAAAATTAAGTTTGTGTGAACTAAAATGATTTGACTTTACAAGTATTATACAATTAAGTTAATGAGTCAGTTAATATTAAACACCATTTTAAAAATGGTTGCATCACAAAACAAATGGTATAAATATCAGGGTTATACTCCTTTTAGGTACAAGTGGGAACATTGTGTTTTGAGAGAAGATGTAACATCTAGACGAATTTGTTTGGCTTACCGTGAATTTACACCGCCCTATTTAAATGATACATTAAGAAATGAAGAAGTTAGAGAGATTTTAGAACGAGCTTTAATCTTTCAGTGATATACAAATAAAAATTTAAGAACCATATATTTCAAAAAAGCATGTAATATTAAAATTGTAAGATTATTTAATTATAGATTGCATTGTATTTACAGAAATATATTAAATCTTTTATACACATTACCTACAACTGTAGTTCTATATAAATATAATATAACATAAGTTAGAATTATTATTATAAAGAATTTAAAGTCAAAGTAAATGAGTAATATTGAATCTGAGAAAATTTATAGAAGTGAATTTTTGGTAAAAAACGTTAAACTAAAAAATGCAGTAAACAACATTTACTACAATATAAAACTAGTCATTTTCAGCATTGTAAACAACTAAAATACATAAATATTTTAGAAAAATGGAAAATACTATTATGAAACAGAATATTTTCAACAAAGTATTAATTAAAAATTTAGAGAAGAAGAAAATACTAAGGGTTCTTTGACAGTTCAGTGGGGGACATATAAACTACTGGAAAAGTAGTAAATGGATCTGCTTTTCCTAATGGTTGATAACCATTGACTAAACTTTCTCTTAATTCCCATTTACGTCTTTCCTTTTCTGTCTTCTGTCTCCTAATTGCTCGGCCTAACATGCAAGCGAACATTATTCCAGTGAACTAAAAATAAAAAATAAAAAATTAATCAAGATACACATTTTAACATTCCTATTTAAAAACTATTAATTTGAATATTTTAAAAGCTGCTAAAATTTATAACTAATTGCTAATAATATGGTAGTTAACAAGTTTTTGAATAAAAAGGATGCTATTTGGAAAAGAAGTCTTGTTGATATTACATAATTAATTCAGTGTGTTTTGAAATTGTAACAACAGTAAATAAAACAAATGTAAACCTGAATAAGAGCAATGGCCACGGCTCCTGTACTAATATATAATGCACTCCTGTGAATAATAACTGATAGGTGATTGATACATCCAGATGCGTAACGAGTCCAGTAAATCTCATCATTATCAGGAGTATGTGTAATGTTCTCATTACTATTTGCCCAAGGTCGACAAGATTGTGGAAGATCAATTTTATTTTCTTTCATAATATCTGCCCAATCTTCATATCCATTATACCCACAACAATAAAGCTATAATATAATAATTTAAATAAATAATATAATGACATAAAACAAATAAAAAGGTTTTAATTTTATTAGAAGGTATGAAACTTTATCTAAGTCTTTATCTGATAAAAAATAATCTTATCTATTTCGTCACCAGATAACTTTTCTGGTGTGTTTTAACAATCCAAATATTACCCTTGATTGTAGAAAATCAATAGCATCTGTAGCTTTTTCGTCTTTCCCATATTGATGCATAGTAACATTTATTTTGTCAGCAAGAAGATCTTTTATTCCATCTTGAAGAGCATAAGCTGCAATTGCAGCAGATAATTCCAATATGAGAACAATTGACAATGATACTGCAAACTGTAATTATAACATTTTTTATCTAATTACTTAATGCAATGCGTTATAAGACCACATTTTAAAGAAATTTATATAATATATGTTAAATAAAATTTATTAAATAATAATGGTATAATAAGTGAATGCAGAAATGCTCACCACAAGCACCATACAAGTACTCTCTCTAATAGCTCCACAACAACCTAGAAAGGCTATCACAAAAACAATACATCCAACAATGATTAATAGAGTTGCTGGAGAAATGTAACTAGGGTCCAGAAAATGTGAGAAATCTTCGTAAACTGCATAAATTGTTGTTCCAACGGATATTATCATTACCCCTGTCAACTGTAAACAGATAAACAACTTAATGGAAATATAATATTAATGAATAAATAAGAACAAAAAACTAATTATATCAAATATATTTTTATGCAGAAAATGAATAATGTTGAAATATACCATTCAATCTTTCATAATTATATTATTCTAAACAATAGTTTTTCAAATGTGACATACAATTGGATCTATACAAAAAATTATACTTTTTTTAGTTCTTACGTTTAATAAATCAAATAAAAGCTTAAATACGTAATATTCTTTAAGAAATATTTCAGACGTTAGATTTTCCTTGCCAAGAACTCATAAAATCTGGATATTCATCCTCATATATACATTTATATTTTCCTTATAGTAACAAAATATAAACACTTTAAAAGCTAGAAAATGAACAGTATGTATTTTTATATTTATATTTCTTAAGAAACTTTTTTCCTTAATCTATTTGGAATAATAATAAACTTACATGCATAATAAATGTTTATCAAATTGGAACAGCATGATACTGTATTTCATTTCGTTCAGGTTTAAGTATACAAATGTTAAAAATTGCAATAAAATATTAGGAGATTTATTTTATATGTACATATGCATGTTTTTGGAAGAAATTTATATTACTCTCGTCAAATGCCATATAATTAATTTTTAATTATTCTCAAATATTATTAAAGGAATTATCACAAAAATGATATCTTAAAAACACATAATTACAGTGTAAGGTAACTCTTCCACTTTAATGAGAATATATTCCATTACATCTGTTTTTTTAATAAAAAAAATGTTTTCCAGTTACACCAAACCATCCTGTTCCAAAAAATATTTTGTATATCTATCATTTGATTCTTCAAATATAATTGTAGTACTAATTAAATATTATATTTATTAGTAATTGTTGCATAGTTGTTTGGTCATCAACTTTAATTTTGTCGAAATATCATGGAATAATATTTCTCATTTGAAACGTAATATCCGTATGAATGAATCATTTAATTGATAATACTTTATCAGAAGCATTGTTCGGACTGACAAACTTAACTTTTAATTGTACAGAAAAACTGATATCAAAATAAAAACAATTGGTATATCATCCGATTTGATAAGTTACTGTAATAAAATAAGTTACTATAAAATTGTAACTGTATCTATTAAATTGTTCTCAGTGTTTAAAATTATCCGAACTATATTGCAGTTCTCTCAAATAAGGGTTGTCGAACCCGTACCGCTTAAAAAATAATTTGCTCTAATACCAACAGATATCTGTACAGACCAAGATAATGGAATTCTGTTATCAGTATCAAAGAGATTATACAGGTTTATCGGGCCCGATAAGGCAAACCATTTTCACAGGCAATGGCTTCTGACTGTGATACTGATCACAAAAACGAAAATTTTCGCGCCGAGGAAAGAATAAATCCAATTCGATAAATTTATTATTAGCAGACACTAAAAATTATTTCGATTGTTGATAAATGGTATCATTCTACAATTTATCGCCTTTTTGTAAATCTCGGATATTGGAATTTTGAGATTTTTCACACTTCGAATTTTGATATTTTAAAATTTGTTAGATTTGAGGAACTTTAAAAGCTATTTTAATCTTGAAATTTTGAAACATTCAAAGTATGAAATTTTAGAACATGTAATTTTCGAATTTTAATACTTCAGCCCTATGAAATGTTTTTATTTTTTAGATTTCAGGACTCTCAAATTTAGGATCTATGGTTTTTATAATTCTGTGTGTTCGTGAATTTCGGGTTTAAGAATTTTTTAATTTTGTAACTTGTATCGCATTATTATTAGTATATCAGTTTGCAAAAATCAGGCGAAAAATCGAAAGTTCTCAATTTTAGAATAAATAAATTCTCACGATCTAGAACAGTAGATCGCCACAATTTCGTCGAAATCCTTAATCTCATTTTTAAAATAAAATATACAAATAAACTAACATATTGCCAATTGAGCAGTATGTGATGCTATACGTAATAAAAGCGATACATAGTGAGAAAAAAGGAGCAAGGTAGAAGATATGTTTGGCGACGTAAACCTTTTCTACAATGTAATAATTCATCGGGGTCGACCTCACCCAGTCGATATCGATTGCTCGTTCGATGGCGACGCGCAACTGTGATCACGCTTGTTTATATATGTATAAAGGGTTGACCCAACTTTCTGAATCTCAGGGCCGAGTATAGTTATTCTCGTGAAGGAAAATCGACGTGGTTGCAATTACAGACGTGGTCAACCTCGACTCCGTTCATTTCTGTGTTATCTTTACATTGTTATTAACGTATATCTTTTATTTGCTTGGATTTTTCCTTGTCTTAATTATTTGAATGACACTACATTCCGCAAGTGACTTATGTATGCATGATAGTTATCCGTCAGATTAATATTATTTGCGCGTAAATATTTTTGTTTATAAAATTCTTTCTTACAATGCTTTAGTAATTCATTGTGTGATTAAAAAGATTATATTGACCATATCAGCTTTAATTAAATGACGTTTTCTTGAACGTTATAGGTTATCGTGCAACAATATTAACCTATGTATATGCAATGAGAACATACACATAAATATTTACGATTTCCATAGATTTATTCTAATACATTTCAGTGAGCGTTCTTTCTGAAGATATATTTCCTAAATCTTACTCCAGTAATTAATAATAATATCTGTGTTTAATCGATCTTGAATCAAACGTATAAACACGCGGAGTGAATATAACATGCATATAAAGATGCTACGTAAAAAATAAATATACTTATTTTTATTATATTCAACTAAAATCGATTGTTGAGTAACTTTAGAAATCTGATAGAATATATAGAATCTGATAGAAGATATCTGTGTATGTCCCATAACTTACAATCGCTTAAATGACGAAATCTCAATAATTTTTGTAAAACGCAAGTAGTAAATCTATACGATTTACATAATCGATCGAGCAAAAAATAATGGGAAATAATAAGTTCGTAAATGAATAAACAAAGCGATTGATCATTTGAACGTAATAGGTGAACAATCGATATGATCGAGCGAACATTTGTTCGATTGATCGTGCGCATCGAGGAAACGACGTAACGCAGTTACGTTCAAAGGACATGTTGAAAAATAATAAAATAACGTGGTTACAGACCACAAAAAGCGAGTTAACCGCGCAAAGCAGGTATTTGATGCATCGTAGACCAACATCCAGATGCGTGGCAGCCATTTTGGTGCACGTTGTTGCTAAATCCTTCTACACGCAGGTGCACTGCGGAACAACACTGCTCCTTCTCACTCTCGAACAACGAGGAAGAACCAACTGAACGTGGAAAACACCTAAACTCAATGCGATGTATCGCATTATCTACTGATAAAGACGTGTACGTACCGACAACACACGTAGCGCTACTCGGTTACGTGTTTTTACAAATGTGCTTACCTTCCTCCTCTCCTTTTATTTCTTTCTTTCCTCACGATTTTTTTGTATGTCTTTTTTTATTACGCACTGGTGAAGTATGACACATAGTGGCGTTCGTACGAACAAATGAAACGGAAAATCATCCGAAATTACATGTTACGCTCGATTAAATTTCTTCGTCGTATGACGGGACGAAAATAATTTTTTTTTTAATCAGTGTGATAATTATTTCTGTTTCCGGAATATGTTTATTGCAACTTTTTTCGACATTCACAATGTTATGATGCATTATTTTTTAACGAAATATGGTATACTTAAGTATTATAAAATGTGGTACGTGTAAGTTTTAACATAATTACTCCAATCTGAGGAATGTTATACGTTACTGTTAATTTGTAAAAACGTTAGCGAATATATACATATATAATGTGAAATATTTCATAAAAACTTAACAACAATCCGTGAATCTATTAGTTAAATGAATATTAATTAAATAATCATTAATTAGATATTAAAATGTATTACTAGATTTGTATTTGTATCCTTAATAGCAGGTAATTTATATTTATTTACACAAAATTTATATTTATATTCCGTATAAAAACTACCAGATCGAAAGATTTATTAAGTTATTCAAGTTTTTAAATAATACATTTTTTCAGAATGTAAAATTCAATGTATAAATAACAAGATTTTTATTGTATAATGTTTTTGCATTTATGACTATAAGATTTGATTGTATATAAATAATTAGGCTCTATAAAATTATTATCGAAATCGCAAAACATTTAAAGCAATACGATTATCTCTGTAAATACCGGATTCGATGCATACTTATTTTTAGATTGACAATGAAGCAAAAAAATTCATTAATAAATGAATATACTATACAAACTGGTATAGACAATCATTTATCTATTCAAAAGTCAATGTATATTTCTATGAGAGAATCGTATTTTATTAATGACGATGATAATTTGCTTAATTACCTTTTTCGATTCTCACATACGTACTTTAAGGTTTTTTACGTGCGTTATACATATGTATTTTTATTTATCCTCTGATTACTCTATTTTGCTGGTACAATTTTGTACCAGTTGCTGTTTCCGCACCACCACAAAAAGCAATATTATATCAGATGGTACATTTTCATATCTATTATTGTTAATTAGTTAAAGAGTAACACCTAAAGAAATCATTTTGATTTCTTCAGAAGTTCACTCCACCAAAATGAGAAAGATATTATACATATATTTATATTTATTTATTGGTATTTCGAAATGTAATAATTTGTAGATTTTAAATATTGACGAATTTTCCAAATTTGAATACTTGAAAGTTTAAAAATCTAATAATTTGTGAATTTTTTAAATTTCAAAAATTAAAAAATTTGTGGATTTGATAATTGAAGAATTTTGAAAATTTGAATGTTATACATTATTGAAATGTTATCGAACAAAGGGAATGAAAAACATTGCCTAACTTTGTTTAAAAGAGAACGTTGGTTGTTTCACCTACATAGGTGTGCTAAAGGTTAAACAGTCCACCATTAAACTATGTACGTTTAAAATCGAGCCATATACTATGCAAACAACTTCAAGAATAATGAGAACATTGTATGAAACCAGTTAATAAATAATTTGTATTAAAGTGGGAAGATTAATTATAATTGATCACTATGAACTTAATTCCTTAAGAAGATCGGTTTGAACAACCAGTATCAGTTGCTCGAAGAATGATCTATTTAGAGTGAAGGGCTTCAAAGTGGTCAGCAGTGGACATCGACCGGTTTCTAAGCTCATGCGTGAAAACAGCACATGACTCATGCGTAGTATAGTGTGGGTAATTCAGCACACGTTCATTATTCATACGCGGAAAAGTATTACAGACTATATGTATACGCTAAACTTCATGTTAAACCGGAATCGTACACTTCGTTAAAATATTGTCCGATATCATTTACACATTCAACGTCGATTCGTTCCATTTAATCAAAATCTTATTATTATTGTTTATGTTGGAACATTAGGGGGGGGGGTCCATTTAGAACTTTCAAAAAATGCAAAATTCTTTGTTTGCATAAATTATTAGTTCAATGTCTCTAGAATATAAACCCAATATTTCAAAAAGAAATTCGAAATAATTTTGAAGCTATATCGCCGAGGAGGTATGACATCGTAGGTAGTTTATGATGCGATCGAGACGAATTTATTTTCGAGCGAATATAATTTCACCATTGCCGGCAATATAGCTTATCCTTTTTTGACAAAGCAATAGCCACTTCCATCATAAATGGGATTTTCCCGAAGTGTAGCCGGTTTTTATTTTTAATAAACTGTGTATACTATTATTAAACTGCACATTTATATAAAATGTATTCGAAGGGTGGGAAAAGCTCGTCAGATTATACATCAAAAAGTTGTAAGAGGAAGCTTCAAGGTAGCTTCCAAAGAAGCAGTTTACCAAAGAAAGTGAAGAAAGTACAAGAAAATGTCCACTGCCAAATCCAAAGATATTCCGTGGACTCTTTTGCACGACTACCGATTGATAGCATTTTATACCGTTTTCACAAACTTTCTTGTCGAAAGATTTATTAAAAAGACGTTTAGGCGGCCACACTCAAAATGCAAATGAAAGTTTGAATTCAACAATTTGGCGACTCGCTCCTAAACACCTACACTCCGGATTCAAGAAAGTGGAAATAGATGCTATAATTACTGCCGCAATATTTAATGAAGGGCACGCAACACTTCTTCAAGTAATTGCAGAGCTGCACCTAACGATAGGAAGCTAGTGTAAAAGATACACTGACGAAATGAATGAGCATCGGCTGGTTCGTCATCAGCGACGCAGCTCTTTATCCACCAAGGAAGCTCGGAAACCACGAAGAGAACAAATGACGCAGCAAAATGAAATTTTCAAGGAAGCTGAAGGACTATTATGCGGCCCTGGAATAGCCTATTAGACGATAAGGTGGCAATACCGTGCAGTTTTCATGTATCAAAACTTTAAACGCGTTTTTCCCGAAACATGATTTTTTAAATTGGCGGAAAATGTACCTCAAAAACCATTCAACCAATCTTTCTGAAATTTTTATCATAGTTTCATAATGCTATTACGTTGTCGACAAACTTGATGGTTTTTGGAAAAGATATTTTTTTATTGCAAAAAATATTAAAAATGTGCAGAGAAAAACCTATATAAAACGAATTCTTTCTACAAATGCATATAAATTTTCCAATTTTCAAATCTTTGATTTGCATTTAGATACTATTAGAAACTGGGTATGAATAATAAGTTAACCCAGTTTCTGGAGTTTCAGAAGGGTATAACATGAGTTACACGTCACGCCGATTGTTCATTAGCGCACAGACTTGCTAGATTCTTGTATCAGTAAGACAGCCATTTTGAAAAATTAAAGGTTAAAGAAAATATATTTTTGTACCACGACATACGTGTTAGTAAACGTCAATGTTTCAAAAATATACCGCTACTTTTTCCGGTCCAGAAAAATTCGCGAATATTCTGCAAATGTTGCGACTTTAAATGGATTTCCTTCTTAAAAAGGATATACGTACATACTTATGTACATATGTATTGGATTAGCCAAATTATGCCGTTTCTGTCAGTAGACAATTAATTAACGTATGTGTCAACACTTTGTTTTTCTTCGACAAATTCATACACGATATTGAACCTAACATTTTAGAATGTGAAAATCACTTTTTACAACTTTTTTTATGTGGACTTATAACGAAAATTTATAAAGTGCCTTTTGTAAAACAAGTAACTTATAAAGATTGAGTAACTTACATAAAATAGTTTCATAAAAATTGATAAGCACAAAAAGAATGGCAGATACCAAAATTTTACAGAATTTTTAAGTCTATTACAATTATAAACCGAAAATTGTTATTCATAACTATGTACTTAATTTATTTTAACGTACATTAGCGAATACTGCTGTAGGTCTCCCGAAAGAAAAAGGGCTCCATTATTTATTTATTTGTGAATGACAAATTTTCTAATTTCGAAATCTAGAAACTTTCAAATTCATAAAATTTTAAATTTAAGAATTCAAGGAATGTAGGGAATTTGGGAATTTGGGAATTTCTGAAAATGTAGAAACTTGAGGATTTGAAGTTTTGAAAACTTCAAAATTTAGTAATCTGAGAACTTTAGAATTTTTGAATGTGAGAATTTAAGGATTTAGGAATTCGTGTAACTGGTTCTATAAATGAAGATTATAAAATTCACAGTGCACTACAAATTAGCTCCAACAACGATCGATTGACAATTTAAATTCTACCGTTTCAGAGCTATAGTTTGCCCCACTTGTGTAGGATACTTTGTATAAACATTGTCTTACAAAACTTATTTCATTAAAACAACACGATAGATACAATGACGAAGGAACTAAAAATAGATATATGTAGATTAAAATGCAATAAGAGGACCTATTGATACAGTTGATACAATGGCCATAATTTATCGTAGTTTTTTGTAAATGCATTATACATGTTGGTATTGAATGCTTACAAGAAACATAGGTAGTTAGCTATGTATAAGTTGTATTTATATTATGAATGTTTGTAGCTACAAAATTTATAGTATTCAATACTAAAAATTATCTGTTATCTCCCATGATAATATATTCATATTAAGCATAATCACATATACAAGTATGATATATAAATTGCCAAGCTATAAGGAGCTGGTTTTCCAACAATAGTACAATAAATTCGAATACTTTTTATTTCACAGGAAGATTGTTGGCTACAGTAAGTATTCTTTGTTATTAATTATAATCTTACAAAGACTTTACATTATGTTTTAACAGAAGCATACGTTGGCACAGTATATTCATGCAATATACTCTATGAATTCACGATTCCTTAATACCAAATTTGGATATATAAAATATTTTATTATATATGAAATTTATCTTTTAAAGAATTAATAGTATAACGATGTTTCTTCTTATAATTATGTTTCAATGGAAGGTATTTCTTGTATGAGTAATCGGCTTTCAACATCTTGAAACTTTTCATACACTCTCATAACTGTTTTTGATCGACCGTGCCAAATAAACTGAAAACCAAATACCTATTGCCTGCAAAATAAATAAAAGAATATATAAAGCGAAATTCTTATGACATAACCCAGTATGGCATTATATGTATAATATTAAGTTACATATTAAATATGTACGGTGGCTTATTTAAATCAACCCGTTCAAATATCTTCAAAATTATTGATGATACAAGAAAATGTGTTAAACGAAATTACATGATTTCTGGAAGCAAATTATATCTCGTGAAAATAGCTTTCTTCTACAATACAAATATCTATACAGATACAAAGTGTCAGGTGCAATGCATATTAGCTACTTTGAAATGTTATTTGGCAGTGCTAAAATAAAAGCACATTAAACTAACGATTTGTCGTCATAAGTGACTGCATACTTTCGTGTGAAACATTCCTTTACATTATCAATACTTGAATGGGTCGGTTTATATGAGAGTTCTGTGTACACAGTTTCTTTAGTTCCTAAATATATGATTACCTGAACCACAGCAATACCAATGCCAACACCACCCAGTTGTACGGCGTGGGATTTGATAAAGGAAAGGAACCCGCTATAACATCCAGCCTGATGTAAAGTTGAAGAGTCAATGGTACAGTTTGCTTCTTTTGTCATTGTGATATTATCACAGCAGGAAGCAGGGATAGATTGCAAAATGGGCATCCAATCGCTCGCATTATTTGTTCCGCAACAATGAAACTGTAATAATTAATATTTTATCTTACATAATTCGTGTAAAGTGTTAAATTGAAGTACATTAAAGTACATATCTAATACACCAGAATCCGTGTGTATTAAATTCATTTCTTTAAAAAATGACATTGTACGTATTTCTCATATCATCTTGTTCTTTCTTTACAATGGTAAAAGCTATTTCATTTAAGTCTATATTTCGCTCTAAACTAATGGCATTTATTGCTAACACATTTTATGATATTAGGATATTTCAAATTCATAGGTACTGTTTGCAGTATTAAATTGTACAATATAGTTTGACTCTACAATTGTAAATCGTATATGAAATAAATTACGATGGTTTTGTATTTAATATTTTTTTCAAAATATATGTCGAAATTATATTGTACTACGTCCTATTCTGTACCATTTATATAAGATACAAAATTGGAACTTACAGTACTGAATCACTACTGCTACTTAACATAAAAGCATCGACGTTATACATATTGTACGCACAATACGATATTGTCACCATTTTGCAAATATTCTCAATATTTGTCAACAATGTTACAATATGGATAATATATTGATAATACTGAATGTACACATTGTTCACGAGAACTGTGAAATATTAATAATATATATTGATCATGTAAAGTTTTTAAAGATGCAAACTTTTTGCATCTTTAATTGGCTCTATAATTCGAATATATCTATGCACTAATACTCACATTGAATTTTTAATTATTATTTCGAATTCTAACTTGTTTATCAGTTTATCAAGAATCTTATAAATAAATGTTAAACTTCAAACTCTTCTTTTGCTAAAAACTTTGGATCAGATAATTTAATTGTCATTGTCAATTTTTCTTTTTCTTTAACAATTCAGTTAAAAATAATGAAATTTAAAAATTATGTAAGTAGATAAAGTTATTGACGTTTTCGCTACTAGCAAAAGAGTACTATCACTATTTGCCACGAAACGCAGCAATACGCGTACACGTACTATTAGCGATTATAGTTATCCTATTATGTATTAAGTTAAAGAATTTAATGTGTATGTGTATAGGAGCGTTTCCGAACGAATATGGTTGTAGCAACAAGGTTAAAAAACTTATAATAAGAGAACAAAATTAAAGAAAATTACATCGCTCTGAAGATTATTCCACACCATCTGTATTTCTGAATTGTTTCTATACAGCTGCATTGTATCTACCATCTTCGTTTCAACAATCGTTGAAGCTCTTGCTCTCAAAACGTATCCCGATATACCAGCTGATAGTTCCAAAATAAAAACAATAACTAATAATGACGTAAACTAGAAACAGAAAAAAGAAAAATTATTTAACATGTTTTACAAATATGTAGCAATGTGAACATTTCTTGATATGTACGCTATAAAATTCTAATAAAATTTTAATTAGAAAAGGACAGTGTAGTTTCATAGTATGGCCTGAAACAAAGTTATAGCGGTAGTAAACATTGTGAAATTACATTGTATAAATGGAACTTCTTTATCCAGTATTTGGGATTCAAACTTTTCAATTTGAAAATTTGAAAGTTCAAAAATCGTCGAACTTTTTAATTTCCCAATTTTTTAATTTGAGAACTGGAAAATTTCAAAATTTGAAAAATTGTAAATCCTTCGATACGATAATTTGAAAATTCCGAATTTCGTATAGTTCGAAACTGAAAAATTAAGAAATTGTTAAACTTAATAATTCATAAATTTGCAAGTTTCAAAATTTCTGACTTTTTAAAGCTCTAAACTCCTAAGTTTTCACATTTTTATTCTGTAGGGTCTGAATTTTAAATAGCCAGAAATTAAGAATTTCACAATTTGAAAACTACGAATTTTTAAATTTTTAGATCTGTAAGTTTCAGAATTTGAATCATTATAAATTTCTCGGTTTGGAAATTGCAATTATAAATTAACCCTTTGAGTACATTTGACGAGTGAGACTCGTCATGTGTTTACTTGGGCGAAGTTACGGTGGACGAGTCTGACTCGTCATCTGAGTTTGATAAGTAGGCGTTGATTTTTGCGACACCCCCGCTAGTTGGCGTTGATCGCAAACAATTGCCTAACGGTGCCGCGTATGTTATAAACATAAAATAAGAAAAGAAACCACTTGGCAATGCAAACAGTGCCAGGTACCTTTACATTTACCGACATGTTTTGAAAAATACCACACGGTACAAAATTATTAGATTTTAAGTTAGTTCTTGTTCTTTATAAATATTTCTATTTTGTTACATTTATATATTTATTTATATTTTGTAATTAATATGTACTTTCAAAAATATATTTATATCACCAATATAAGCATATTCCAAATAAAATGTATTACTCTTACATATTAATCCATATAGCAAAAAATTAAATCCGTTCCATATGCATAAAAGTCTCCAAATAATTCCGTACTCAAAGGGTTAAAAAAAAAATGTGAGATGTTAAAAATTAATAACTAGAACATTTATAATTCTGAAAACATAATCCTATAGCTCGTAAATTCCAATATTAAAGTTCTTCTAACCAAATTAATTGTTTGTAAATTAATAAATTAATAAATTAATAAATTTACAATTTATAAATTTTCAAATCTTTTAAATTCAACACAATCAAAAATTTATGTCCTGTCCTCATTCCTTTTGATTTGACCTGAAATTGTAACCTTGATAATCTGAATATCATTATTCGCTAATCAACAATGTAAAAAATTTGTATTACCGTAACAATCATGCAGTAACTTTCACGAACGGCGCCGCAACATCCAAAAAAGGCAATGAGGAAGATAATTGCACCGATTGCTATGAGCAGTGAAGGAACTGACAAGAATTTATTATCCAAAAAATGTTGATAACTGTGATAAACTCCATGAAATACCACACCGATAGATAATAAAATTATTCCCGTTATCTGAAAATAGAAATACCATTTTTTTACATTTTTTTTTTAACAACGTAAGCTGAACTTGTAGAGATGATTTATGTCTGACGTAATTGAATCAATTAAATTTTGAAGTAGTTATTAGTTAAATTTCGCAAATGATATCTGTTAATATTTACACAAATAAATATCTATTTTAACGTACTAATGGGGTCAAATTAATTAGCTCTGTTTACATGCGAAATAGGATCAACAGAAAATAAGGTTAAGCATTTTTTTTAGATTCAATTATCGAGAGATGGGTAAAACAAGGCTAATCCATGGTTAAAATAAATACTACTTTAAAAAAATTTTACCTAGTGATTGTAAATTTATATAGTAACAGTTAGTTTTTATTTAAAAATACATGTATTAAAGATGTTTAAAACTAATACTCAGTTGAATGACATTTTGTATTAACAGTCGAAAAATTGCATGGAATATCATAAGTACAGGTAACCCTCCTATAACACGGTAGTTAGATTCCTAGAAAATTCCGTGTAGTATGAAACCGTGTTATGAGATCCAGAGTCAATACAAAAAGACGGGTTACGTTCCGAAAGTTATTAAAAACAAATATTTTTTTTTAATTCTACATGAACAACTCAATTTTTATTAAAAATGTAAATGTTTGCGAATGTCGAAGATCCTGCACTTCTTATTTCTTTTTCATTTGTCTTAATAGTCTGGACTATTACATGTATTATGTATATTATGTGTATGTTTAACACTAGGTTTACGGGACCCGTCAAAATGACGGATCTTAGATTTCTTCTTTTCAATTGCGAAAATTATTAAAAAGCTTATGTTGAAATGAATGTTAACCATCATCGAGATAAAGAATCTTTCTATAAACTGGTACAGTATTACTCATTGTTTACTTCTTTTCATAGTTCATTTTCAATTTAGACTTAAGTGGTCAGTGTTGTACAAAGGTTTTTGCAATTTTCTTATCGGGTTAGAGCGAAACCGTGTTATAGGATGTCGTGTTGTAGGAGGGTTCCCGCAATTTATGAATCGTGTTATAGCGAAACCGTTCTATAAGATTCCGTGTTATAGGAGGGCTACCTGTACTAATTTTATTTCGGTAGATAATACACAAATCTAAAAGTATTTTATAAAATGTACATGTTTAATCAAACAAAATCACTCATTTTTCTTTATTTAAGGTACTATTTTGGTTATTACTACAAATAAGTAATCAAGTATAGTAATTAAAATAATAATAAAGCCTAATGTATGAATATTTTTTTGGTGTTTCAATTGCACACGTATTATATGTGCTTTAAATAAAGTTCGTTTTCAACTGCTGCGGTGTCCGAGCGGTTAAGGAGATGGACTTGAAATCCATTGGGTTCTACCCGCGCAGGTTCGAATCCTGTCCGCAGCGAAATTTTTTTTTTTTTTTTTTTTAAAAGAACATTATAAAACCAATTTTCATACTTATATTCATACATCTTTCTTTATAAAAATACTTATATTTCACTTATTTAACACGTAATTAACAATTTATTTAACATTTATTCCTCTTTATATATTTTCAATATTTGCAAAAAGCAAGATTAATTAAAAATATGTTTTATGAAATTATTAATAGCAAATGTTGTTTGCTATGTTCAAACTGTATTCTTATTAAAAAAAAATATATAAGAAATATTTATAAATGGAGAGCGGAAATTCTTTGTTTCTTTTTTTATCCTGTTAGTTATACTGAGAAACACAATATTAATAAATGTTACGCTCTCTTTAAATAAAATAAACAAACAAATTCATTAAACAATATGAATAAGTTGTACGTATACGTATCTGTTCGTTTATAAACTTCTCTAAACCTTTAAATAAATTTAATGGTGAAGCTTATGATAGATATAAAAATAATTACAATCTGTTTACTTCAGCAAAACCAATGATACATATAAGAATACATATATCAATAAGACGTAAAACGTATACATATACGTGTGAATGTAATGTCCATCGATATATCGAATATTGTATGACGCATAAAATGATTAACAGGAAAACAGATTATTTTATTATGACGAACGAATATTCCCATTCTTAAGTACATTTCGTTCAAAATTTTTTCTTCAGATTGAATTTACATTATTATTACAGCATCCGTGAGGATCTAGAATCTATATCGATATTTCAACCAATATTTAGGTTATACGGAGGTTAGCAAAATTTGTACAGAGGTTAATAAATTTGTATATATAGCTCATTCACATATGCGCATTTTGGCAATTTATTAACGGCAGTGGAATATCATAATCATAATAAAGCAACAATTTAAAAGAACTGTATGCGTACATCTGGAATATGGAAATTATTCTGCGCTACTTTTATGACTGTCAGTCAAAATACATTTAAAATCACAGGTTTATTGTTTTTGTACAATAACATGCGTGTAACGTTAAACTTTGTTAGTATGTTAAGAATTTAAAAAATAACTCTGCACAAAAATTACGTTAATATGATTTAAATATCAAGATAATGAAATTAAGATAACGAATAAAAGTCACTTACAACAAAGAGCAGATTGAAGACAAACATGAGATATTTGACACATCGGGAACCGATAGATAATTTCATACTGCTAACCATTATTTATCACTAACACTGTAAATTAGATATTATTTGTCGATTGTAACACAAAAAAAATATCAATTTGCTACGTTTGTATGTAATTTTTCAACATTAAAAAAACGCGCACAAACCGGCCAAGAACGCAACGACAATTCACTACTTTTAGACTATCGCGTGGCTGCATGTACCCGCGCATGCGCAAATGTAATGCTCTTAACCAAGGTTGTGAAATTTCAAAGGTTACCAACCGCAATTTTTTTCCACTTTTTATCATCCCAATTCTGATCTCCTTCGTTCAAATTAAAAACCTTCTATCGAGTGAAATCATAATTGCATAATAGCATTTAAGAGCTATACAAATAAAGCTGAAATTAATTGTTTACAGATTTATAAAATTATATATCGGCATACTTCCTTTTCAGCATCGTATCTTCACAATTTCAATTCAAATTTCTGTATGTCATGATACGTTCCTTAATTGTAATGATGCTTTTGTTTCATACGATAATTAAAAGTTGTATGTTTTGTAATATCATCGTTAAAATACCAACACTTTGCACTCGAAAGTATTTTCCTTATTGGTAAATAGTATTCCAAAAAACTTCCAAACTGAAAAGTTCAATCAGTTTTTTGGAAATTATTATTTTCTATTGTCAATAGTCACTGTCGCCCATCTCCCTATATTTAAACATCATACGTATAACACTATAGATTTAATTAAAAAATATTTATAATATTCTAATAAGCGAGATTGGTTTACTGTAAAATGCTAAGCGATTTTAATTATTGAGAGTGATAGATTAATTCCCTTATATTACGTCTGCATTCATGTAAACAACACAGAATTGAATGTCTTTTTTTAATTACTGTGATAATTGGTACATTGGTATATAAGTTACATTAACAATCGATACCTTGTTAAAATGATCAATGTGTTAAGTGCATAAATTGACCACGTATGGTATTACTTAAACTATTTCTACTTCCGTTATGCAACTTATATAAGGATAATTCATTAAAAAAATTATGCTACATAGGTTATGTTCAATTAAAGTAATACAGGTGCACACGTTTGTATATGTATGTATATGACTTATGAAATATATCATTCTTGATCTTACTTAAAATAGATACACACAGATTAAATCAAATAAAAGTTTAAATAATTAATTGTTTTAATTCTTTTAACATAGCTTTCAACTTGACTCGGATTATAAATTAGTTCAACATTATGTTGAAAATTATTTAATTTTCATTTGATACAATTGTAAGCTAATTTATATTTTCGCGCGGACATATTATATTTAAAAATAAGTATAATATGAATTACTAGATTACAAGTGATTCGGAATAATAAATGTGGTTAGTACAAAGAATAAGTAAAATTTAAATCGATAATAATCACAAGGTAAGCGTCGTACCGAACTAGAGCAGGTGACATGCAATGCATCGTCCCTATTATAATGCATGGAATCAATGTTACGAGATTATAAGGATAGACTGAACTACAACACGCATCGCATTACAACTGCTAGAATCTTTTACGTTTTGCTGTGCACCGTTTTAAAACACAAATGTAATACCTTTCAGATATTTTTCATAATTTATAATAATAATTTGTTGTATAAGGGAACAACTGCATAGTAAAATAAAATAAGTATCATTCAATTTTTTATTTGATAAATAAAAATTTTCATAATTAGGCACTGTTATATTAACAATTTTACATTTTACATTAAGCATATTTCATTATACGTAAAAAGAATATTTTTTCAATAGTTTAACAATCTCAAAGTTGCGATATTACAAATAATGAGCGATATAAATACAAAAATTGTCATCTACATTCGGAAAATTAAAAGTGTATTATATATGTAAAATTTGTTACAATGTCATTTGCATTATAAATTATAATGACGTTTTATAAAAGTCAACTTAAATATGGTAATCTATAGTAAGATTATACCGTTATTCTATGATGTAAAAGGTGCAGAATCGACGATGTTGCATTGTACGTGCTCAGGGCCGTATGATTATATTCTATGCGTAAGTATTGCCGTTTCAAGTGGATACTGTATATTATTTTCGATTTAAATGAAACATTACCTAATATAAGCTAAGGCATTTTATATTTCTCCGATTTAGGTAATAAACAGTTTATTTTAATTATTTAGCCTATAATTGTACTTAATATTTCAAGATAGTATAAATTATTTATTTAAATATTTTATCAGAGTGTCTACAATTTTAATTAACCGTAATCTATCGAATTTTACATGATGTTTAATATTCCATCTTTTTTAGTGCAAAATAAATGTTTGTATTGAGAGGAATTTGGAAATTTAGAAATTTGAAAATTTGAGAATTTGTGCATTTGGTAACTTGCGAATTTAAGAATTTAAAAACTTAGGAATTTACAAATTTGTGACTGATATTTATTGACTATATTTAAATACTGACAATTATCGAATTTTGCAATGCAAACTGAAGCACTACATTATTTCAAGCCAGGTAACGAAACAAAAATTCAGTTTATTATTTACGTTTTTAATAAAGTAAAACTTACAAAGTCACAAATTAACATTATTAAGAATTGTTACATTATTACCTCAATATGAACATAAGTATGAAATACAAGGTGCAAAGTATACTATAATAAATATGTAATGTATAAATAATGAACGTACGTGATCCATTCAATATAATATTTTATTTCGAATAGGGCATATAATAATATCGAAAGTTTTTTAATTATTATACACTGATTATTATAATAATTAAATAACAATTGATTTTATAACTCTACAGATTCAAATATTGAAAAGTTAAAATTGGAAAGGTATAGTTCTGTGTGATAAACGTAGTCGATTCTAGGTAAATTATTAGGAAGGTGCGCGCGCATTCAAATCGGCCAGGGTGGACTGAAGAAAATACGGCTATTCCTCAGTGAGCTATCGAAGTGCGTCTGACCTGTTATACATTGCTTCAACGAAATATCTATAAACGACGCATACAGCTTTCGTTCTGTATTCCTGTGTTAATATTAACAAGTTTTGTGGTCAATCAAAGTTCTCTTGACGGCGATTAACAGTGAATTCGGCAAAATGGTGTCCGGAGGAATGGCTTGCGTTAAATACTTAACGTTTCTCTTCAACTTGATATTCGCGGTGAGTTCTCCATGTTGTATTTACAGTTTATACACCTTGTGCCCGTTTTATTTATTTGACAGTTTTTAATACTTGACTTTTGTTTTCTTAATTTTCAATTGCAAAATGTTTGTATAGAAACTATAGAAATACTACTTGCGAATTTTGTGAAACATACATATATAAGAATTAATTAGTTATTTCATTTTATTCAAAATGTATCTAAATGAGTTATTACTTCATGGATTACGTGTACCTGAGTATCAGACGAATGAAATTTGTTGTTTATGGTATATAGGTATAAATTTTATACTTGTAATTATTCTTTATCGTGTTTTGTAAAATGTCTATAAATTGAAAAATCAATATATTTTTATGTTGTCGTGAAGTTAATTAGATCCGCCGAAAGTTCCTTTGGTATTTCGCCGTACGGTTACTTTAATGTAACATTTTTATTGTTTTATACACCTTTAGACTGATAGAATTGGATTTTTACTTTAAAAGGAGAATTTATTTATAAGAAAAACATGCGTTTTTCTTTTCAATACCATTTTACAATGTCTATCAGAAAGTATAATTCGATCATATTTACTTGACAAAATTAAATTTAATACCTTCAAATAACTCTATAAATCTATCAAAAAAGTTTACAGAGCCATTTAGTTATGGTGTAATTTACACAACCACTTGTCATTTAAATGAACAAATGGCGTACAAGTGATAAAAAATAATTTGAAATTAGTCACGAGTTTCTTGAAAGTGAATCACTCGTAAAGTAAACAAGCGTTTGTGATAGTTATAAATTAAAGAACTCTATTGAAGAAAAGATGCAACCTGTCTAAAAAGACGGTGCGGAAACGTAAGTACGTATATGTATGTATAGACATGGCCTTATTGTTAGAAAGGTACACGGAGTGGGAGGATACTTATATAGTGTATAGTCTCAGCCACGATATAACGTGATCATAAATCTGTTCTGAAGTCGGAATACTCGAATTCCAAGTCCGAATACAAAAGTTTAGGGGAAATAATAACAGGGTCAGATCAAGAAGTTTGGATACCTCAAATATGTACTAGTTCAAACATATTGAACATATGTGAAATATACTTTTGATGTTTCTATATGTATACATTATGTATACATATTTAAACTAAACTTTAATGTATTTTTAAAATTAAATTTTGAAACTTTGAGATGTCGGAATTTCGCAATTATTTGGACTATAGGAATGTAAAATTTTGTAGATTTGAGATTTTAAAACTTTGAGATTTTGGAACCTTTAGATTTTTCGACATTTCGATGCTTGGATTTTGAAATTTCCCAATATTATAATTTTGAAATTCCTCGGACGAATTTTGAAATTTTAGAATTTCGAAATCCTGAGAATAGAATTTTGTTGTTTCAAAACCTTGGTTTTTACCAATTTTTACTTTTGAGCTTTTGAAATTTAAAAATTGAGTATTTTGAAACAGAACATTGAGACTTTGAAATTTTTAAAGATATATAATTTAAAAATTTTTTAATATTAGAACATTTAAATTTTATACAGTGATTGATGTCCAATTTTGAAGTCTTGGTACTTTGAAATTCAGAGATTTTGGTACTTTGGAGCTTTACATTTGTAAAATATGGTTCATGATAAATTCAGCAATAAGAAATTTCTAATTGTCCCTCTGTTGATAAATTAAGAATATGCTTATTCTATTTAATGGTTAATTCAGTTCTTATAAAAATAAACCAATGTTATATCATGTATTAATTTGATCACACATATCTCAATGACATTTTAGATAATAATGGTTCAATTTACAATTATTGTATGTCTACCTTCCATAAGATTTGACTTTTTATATGTAATACACGATTCTTAATTATTTCTTTATGTTGTACAAAAATTATGTGTATATTTTGTAAATTTTTTGTTGTTTTTATGAATCTGTTATTCTGATTGGAGCTATATTTATAACTTTGTAAATTCTAATTTATATTGTTAATTAAATACTTTCATTTATAAATTAATATGTTAATTATAAGTGAATTGTAAGAGAAAATAATAAATACAATTTGGAAATTATATGTTTAAAATAATATAAACTACTATTAAATATTTTAAAACTGAATTCCTTAAAAATGCTAAAATTGGATATTAGTGTTATGAAATGAATTATTGATATGTTATAAAAAAGGTGACTGCTATATCATACTATTAAGAGTAAAAGCATAGGATTAATTAATAAAATGAATTTTAAATTTGAAACATTTGAAACTACTTAATAAGTACACCAAAAAAAGAACACATGTAAATGCTTCATGCATTTTCTTTTATTCCATACAGTACAATAAATAAATAATTCCATGTGTAATTGAACAATAGAAAATGTGATTTCGAAAAGTATAGCTTGCACTAATGAATTAATCATAAAAAGTGCAACACCCTTCAAAATCAAAAACAATCTTACAATGAAGTGTTTCCCTGTTTGATGAATAATTTCCACTATTAAGTTATTAAACATGAAACTGAATTAATTGAACATCACTAACGATTTATTATAATCTTGTGTCTTTCATCTTTGATAATACCATGAAATTCATGAATATTCTTTAGTTTTTTATATTTAATGCATTTTTATTTTTCACTTATATTTTTCTTAAAAAAATTGTATATACCAATTTACATATATGACTGAACTTAATTTTTATTCAAATAGTGCTCATGTAGCATATCTTGCAGATTTAAGTGGTTTAGAAGTCATGAAGTGTTAACAAAATTTTAATTAAAGTTAAAATTTACAATTTTTTAATTTTAGTTAAAATTTGATAATAGTGAGAAAAAATAACAAATTAACACAGTTTGACTGAATTGAGGTTTAGAGTGGCATGATAAAATTCTTACATGCTGTTAATTGTTATAGTCTATGAGCTGTATGCTTTTAGTATCATTACCAGCTTGATATCCAGTTATTTAACATTTAAACACTTGTATCAAATTGCATCTTAATATATCCGTGTATAATATTAGCTTAATAAATTCCTCTTTAAATATTTAGCAACCACCTTGCTTTCTATAACTGAGTTTAGATTTAAGGTATATCATTTTAATCATATGGTACACTAAAGCATTAAAGTTGTTTGAAAGTTATTACTCCAAAATAAAGTTATGATAGTAATACTTATGTACCATCTACTATGTTTCACTTTTATAAAACAGTCTTCAGAAATGTTTATCATAAAATATTGATTTGAATTATATGGCAAACATGCAAGTAGTGTCTTACATTATAACCATACATATTCTTATAAACCATATTTTTTTACTTTATTCCTCTTAATATAATTATTACAAGTATAAATCCTGTTAAATTTTTTTTGTTACAGATAACTGGAATTGTATTTATCGCAGTTGGTACTGTGATTCTTGTGGTTTACAGTGGATACAATAATTTTATGGATAGTTGGTTCTTTGCAGCACCAGTATTAATGATAGTCGTAGGTGTTGTTGTATTTATTGTATCATTCTTTGGTTGCTGTGGTGCTGTTAAAGAAAACCATTGTATGATAATAACGGTATGCTAATAATGATAATAATGTTCAGTTAATATTTAAAAATTCATTTAAAGTAAAATATATTTTTAACTATACTAAATATGGTTTAATGAATAATTGAAATTAACATTTTGTTTTTCTTTGCGCACAGTTTTCTGTATTACTTCTTTTAATCTTTGCAATGGAACTTGGTGCTGGTATTGCTGGATATATGATGCAAGGAGAAGTTCGTACAATGGTAGAACATCGATTGAATACCACCATGGGAGAATATTTAACCAATGAAGATGTTCATAAATCCTGGGATATCATGCAACATGATGTAAGTGTTCATAATTACATCATTCTATTAAATAGACTGGTGTGCAGAATTTAGGGAACACATAATTTTTACAACAAAATTACTGATATTTAAGGTGTAATAACTTCGTAACAACACACGATACAATAATCATTCTGCACTTATTGTAAAGCATAGGGTGCGTTTTCTTTTTTCAAAAATTAGTTGAATGCAAAGGATTGTACAGATATTGAAAAATTTGTTTAAGCATTACGATCATCACAGAATTGAGAATTGGATCCTACTCTTTAAAAAGATCATCAAAAAGTCAATGTACAAGCTGTCTTTGCTCTTTTATTGTACTTTGAATGAGTAGTTAGTTCTGCCACATGGTGGTTGCATGAATGGGCTAGTACCTAATGTATATGGGTGATTTAATGTAAATTGTTAAATGTTAAAAGCTGAGTACTTCCTCGGGTTTTTTGTATCAGTTTCTGACATTTTTAAAGGAAAGAAGCGCCGTTGCTCCTCCACACTCCCACATTACACAGAAATGCTCATGGAAAAAACTATCAGAAGATTCTGAGAATAGAGGTTGCAAGTTTTAAAATAAACGCAGAATGATTATTGTATCATGCTTTGTTACGAAGTTATAGATATAAAAATAATAAGCTAATACAATAAATAATAATACACATAAATTGTCAAATTTCAGTTAAAATGTTGTGGAATGGTTGATGCAACTGATTGGGCTGGTACTGGATTCCCAGACAATACCGTACCAAATTCTTGTTGTAAAGAAGTACCAGAAGGAAATACATGTGATTCAAATTCAATTCATGTATACACTGATGGTTGTATGATAAGTCTTCAGAATGCTATTGGAAGAAATGCTCTAATTTTGGGTGGCGTTGGCATTGGTATTGCTATTATTCAGGTAATATTTTTTTTTTTTTTACAAAATCATAAATATTATATCAACATTATTATTAAATTATGGCACAATAATTACGAGCATTTTAATCAAAGTGTATAAATTTCAGATAATATAATAAAATTTGTTTATTTCAGTTAATTGGTGTAATCTTTGCTTGCTGTTTAGCACGTTCAATACGCCGCGAGTACCAGACTGTGTAAGCAGACAGATATCTACAATTTAAATGTTTAAACATTGCACTCAGACTTGAAAAGATGCTCTTTTTCTTTCTATTTCACAAATTCATGCATCAACTCTTCCTATGTTTTTCTTTAAATAATCAAACAATGCACAAATTGCACATTATGTATCTTTTTATCATGCTGCACAAAATTATATACAAAAATTTACTTTCGTATAAAATTATCAATTAATATTCCGTCGTCGATAATATTATCAACTCAATTAAACACTGTTTTATATTTCATTATGTATGTGTAAATAATCACGTTTGATTCTGTTATTACTATTGTTAATGTTGCTATTACTGTTATTACTGCTACTGTTACTGCTTCCGCTACTATCATTACTATAATATTAGTAATGATAATAATGTTAGTAGTATTACATTTTCATCTTGAATTTTATGTTAACTCTATTTCAATGATCACAATTTTCACGTCAACTGAAGCAAAGACTTTTGTGCAGTAAGATGTCTTTATGACTGTTTTTTAAAGACTGATCGCTTTTATTCTATGTCAGTGGAAAGAAATTGTTATATTTTGTTGATAAACTGTGCATGCAAGAAATTGAGAACTAAAAACCAAAAGCAAGTGTATATTAAGATGTCAAAGTTGGATACATGAATATTGATATGCTTTTCGTTACTGGTTATACATATTTTTATCACGGAACATAATCTTGAATATCCATATGTAATATTTAATATTTTATGACCGTTACATTAAAACTTACCATAATTATTAAAAGTATTAACCAAACATCATTACTTTTCTACATTGAATGTAAGTTTGTTTTTATAATTCTATTAAAAATAATGTAACATTAATGGTATTTGTATGGTATTTTTTTTAATTTGTTACCCTTTGAATTATAAATAAAATTTAAAAGAATACCAAACAAAGTCAAGATTAATACAAACAATATAATTTCTCATTAAAAGGAAATAATATATTAAAATGGTACTATGGTTTAATCGTTAAGCAAAATAAGCATAATATTTATTATATGTTTCTAATTACATTCTATAATATCTGTTAATTTATTTCTCAATGGTTTCCTTAAATTGTAATGTTTTTGACGTAAATTTTGCAAAATCAGTCCATGGTCAGTACTATTATGTCTTTTATTTGATTAAATCATTGTATCTGAAACAGAAAGATAAATTATTGTCACAGAAAAATGATTTAAGAATATCTCTATTTATCTAAGAAATAAGAAGGTGTTCTATTGTTCATATAAAGTTTACATAATGTTGACACAATAAATTATTTATTATCATAAGCAGTAAACATAACAGTATGATATGATTGCACAGTTGTATATTAACAAATTCTTGAAACACTGGAATGTACTTCAAACAATATGTTTTATGCACCAATACAAATTCAGTGCTATTAATAAACAACTGTGTTCAATTAACACCGATGCTGTATGATTCTTTATAAACTTAATTTTGATATTTATGCTTTCCATAATCTGGACTCTAAATATTACAAGTATTTCCATTCAACTGGAGACTAAAGAAATATTCGTATTAAAATATTGTTCAATTATCTTCGCCTTTCGTGTTGACAAAATGTAACAAAACTTGCGCAGAAGTTGTATTTGTATAATTTCTTATTGTTACAACTAATTCTTGTCAGAGTTTAACTCTTAACTGATAGAAATTATTCTGAATGTTTAAAATATGTTATATATGATTTTTCAAGTACAAATTCCACAGTATTTAATAGATAAAAATCATTATGTTAGACTTAAATTGAAAGATGTGATTATTTTTTGTTTCCATTTTTTTTAATTACTGGAATTGGGTTATTATGCGACTAATAAATTAACAATTATAAATATTTGAGTTCATTAATTAGTGTGAAAAAAATATAATTGAGACATAAAATACTTATTCTGCCGAGAACTTTTATTTAATCTTCTATAATTTCTATTCATTATTTTACATTTCGATAAAGTACAAAGATTCTGCCAAAGTAGTAGCAAGTAAAAATTACTACTTTTTTATTTCTAAGAAAAACAATGACGGTAATATAACGGAGTACGATTCAATGACAGAAAGTCACTCAGTGGACCCTATAGTGAGGCTACTGCATTACAGTGTTAGTACACAATTAGAAATTTCACTCGAATTTAGAATTTGAGTTTATGCTTTTAATACTATCAAAACATAATTGAACATTCACAAAGATGATTCAATGATTACATGATTATTAACCGAATAATTTAAAAAATTTGAAACCATCGGCATTCCTTATTTTGGAAAGCATAAATTGTGCACCTCTCGCTTCGCCACCAAAAAGGCATTCAATGTAATCTGTCAGAGAGTACGTGTTGTCACAGGTGACTTAATTAATTTCTACTTCCAGCGAAACTGCAGCGCACTGATTCAACACCCATTAGGAGGCATTATAAAATATTATTCGTCGTGCATTCATTAAGCGAATAATTATAGAGTCGTCGCAAGACCATTTACTTAGAACTTGGCCATAGCCTAACGAATATTCATCTACAGCCTAGTTTAAGAACAAATCAGAGTATTGGGGAATATAATTCAATGTACTGCCATTATCTGCCAAATGGTTGAAACCAAACTTCTTTTTCTTAGACTATGTTACACGTGAAATTTAAGCTTATGGTATAAGAATGAAAAAGGGATTGGAAGAATATCTGTTTAATTTCTACATTTGTCCCAGTACAAAAGGCTTATATTGTGCCTTAATTTTTAATTTTGTTTATTGTGTTAAAAAATTTATTTATATAGTTTATATTGTCGGTGTATGTAGTACACTGAATAACTATTGTTTAATATAAGAGATGTTTTTTTCAGCTTCACATTACAAATTCTGTTTTCAAACAAAATTCTTTATACAACAACCTAATGATCTTGTTCACAAACAAAATTTTTATCAGCGCGTTTATCATAAACATGAAAGTATTTTTACGTAATTTTAGAAATTGTATTTAAAATTACTATGCTCTTTTATATAGGTGCAATTTGCATAATTTTAGTATTAACAAAAAATGAAATTATTTTTGCATTTTGCAAAATTATTTGAAACTTAAAAATAAAAATAACAAAAAAAAACAAACAAAAAGTATTTAAAAGAATGTACGAAACTTGACAGTATTAATTTTTTGATAGCGTAACTTTAAATAATATAAATTAAGTTGGGACCAAAATTCTCATTTCCTTGGATGGAATAAAACAGTTCAGCGATCTGGCACGAAAGATAAAAAAATTTTGCGGCGACAAATTTTTTTTATTCTTCACGCAGAATAGCTTCCAAAGGTATTACAAGCTTTGCGAAATAAAATTACAAACTTATGGCATTGCGTCGATTTATGAGATTGTATTGTAATTATTGTAATTATAATTGCAATTCTGTTTCTTCGTTGTTCTGGAATCTCGCATATTTTAATATAAAAGAAAAACAGATAAGAGTCTGAACATAAAAAAAATTGTTTAATGTATTTCAAAACGATTCATATAATAACAATCATTTCTCTAATTATAAACAATTGCAACTTCAATAATATATATATTTTAACTTGATAGTATTGTTGTAAATAATTCATTTTTAGCTGGCATCTTCTTAAGTTTCTATAATTGATTGCTTAAGTGTAATTTACATTTCAATGTATTTAAAAATATTATTGTGCTTGAGATTATGAATGTAATGTAGCTTCTTACAATTTTTTGTATGATTGTTATTGTATTTTTCATTCAAGAAAATATGTAAAAGTCTAACTTAAATAAGCGAGGTTTCAATAATATTTAACGGTTTGACCGTCATGCTAATTAAATGTTAGTGGTGCTTGAATTGCTACAGAAATTCATCACTCACATTATTAAAAATTTATTTATTTACCTAATTAGAAATATTAGTACTTTCGAAGACTACTAATATTAGTAGTCTCGAAGTTCTAAATGATACATAAGGTAAGCTATACAGTAATTGACACCTTAAACTAAAACTCTGTTTTAAAGGTATATTTTGCAAGATTATATTGAATTAAAAAAACGTAAAAAATAATTTATAGCGGCTGTAAAATGAAAGAACTATTTTGAAGAATTATTTTAATAAAAAAACCTTCGATTATGAAATACATTGTACACACATAATTGATATATTTAACATAATGATTGGAGCTACATGTACCAATAATTGGCACAATATCAATTTCATATTAATTTGAAAAACGGAAAAGATATGTGACATATTATGAATCTTTTTGCAAGTTGAATGTGTTAATGATTCATACAGTGTCAAAATTAATATAGCTTACCCTACAATAAAATATTGTGAGTAATGTGAAAGATTTATGAAAAATGGAAATACTACACAATGAAGTATCAATAATTACAGCATGACATTCAATATGTTAAATAATGAAACATCAGACAGGAAAAAAATTAGTATATACTTTTTAATAGATAATACTGAAACATTGAGGTGTGCCTAATGTTTTGTAATGTATTTAAAGTATTAATTACTCTTTTAACATCAACAGAAATAATCAATTAAAATAATTATTTTAGTTAAAAAGAAGCACTTACAAATGTTCGCTCCTTTAAGCTAACAATTTAATATGTAATACTTGTTTATGATTAATATTTTGTATTTTAGCTAATTGTCCATTTTTTAATTGAGATCTTCTATTAATATGTTATTTGTTTGAGTGTGCTCTACATTTTTTGTTCTATTATAGAAATTATGTAATAATGTTTTCATTTGTAGTTTTAAGTTGCATAAATATATACACGAATAGGATATCCATGTTAAAGTAATTTCGATGTGTAGGTATTTAATTTTAATTTTAATTATATTAGAAGTTACGTGTTAAATCGTAAAGCTTTAATATATTCGATAAAAAGAAAACGTTCTCATTTAATGATAATACACTAATGTAATCTTTGAACAAAAATTGTAAATTATAATGAACACAATTTGTATTGAAATGTTTTACATTTTAATGATTGGCTAACAAAGGAAAAAAGACTGATGTTAACGTAGTAAAATCAAAAAGAAAAGTATCAGTATTAAGTGAGAAATAAACGATTGCTTTTTTGTGACATTTAGTCGCTTGCAATATTTTTCTACTAGTAATTTAATGAATTGATTAATTAATATATTACTAACATTCTTTAGGAGCCAATCACTTTAGCACATCTTGTTCGTACAGTTTTTATCTATATTAATAAACTATGTTAAGTAAACATAAAGTATATTTAATCATGAAACCTTTGAAATTATTTTCAAACCGCCATACTGTTTGTTTTCCTCGAAAATTACATGGGCTTTAATCCAACAATAAAAGCTTCCCAAACTTTAGTGGAGCAAAAAATCCACTTTTCAACATTGATTTATTTTTGCTACTAACTGGCTTCTAATGAATTATTTTCCAAAGTTCTAAAACACAAATATCCCAATTTTTGTATTCCTAGATGTCAAATACTCCAACACCCAAACCCCACTTTCGAAAAGCAGCAATCGCATGATTTATTTGTTTAAACGGAAGTAACTGTTGAATAAAAAATATAGCTGTATCACTATACAATTTTTTGCATTTTAATATTTAATACAGTATGTAAAGTCAGTTCGTGACCCCTCCAATGGGGTAGAAATCATTCTAAGATCTGTGATAATCCATTTGTGAGCTTAAAGGAAGTTAGAATAAAAATATTCAACTCGATATCGTTAAAAGGAAAAAATTAGTAACAATTATACATAACCAGTACTTTTCTTTTATTTTGTATTCACTTATAAGATTAGCAGACTAACATTCATTACTTATATAGGATGCTCTTTTGTAGCGTCTTATAACTATTTGCGGAGAAAAAAGTAGGAAAAAAAAGGAAAATGCAAGGAAAAAGTAGTATTGTTAAAATCTCCAAACATTCAGACATTCATGAATACAGTCTTCTAATTTTTACAGAATCTTTTTTTTAAAAATTTTATAAGTCGTTAAACAGAATGCTTAAAAAAATTATTAAAATGTTAACTTTCTGTTTCTCTGAATTACTCAAAGAATCGTTTTCTTATCTTTTACCCAATATTTTCGGTGGAATACTCTTTGTTAAAAATGGTTTTAATCTTTCAACATTTAATTACAAAAGAGCAAATTCTATGTGTAAGCTATATACAGTTTTAAGGGTCCAAAAGATTTGTAGATCATATTTTCAAGAACCTCACAGAATATATTTACAAGAACCTCAACAGTAATTCCAATTAAATAAAAGTGAAATCTTTTTGCACCATATGACCTGTACAGTAATTAATTAACTGAATTAGTCAATCTTCTACCTTCAGATATCTTTAATTCTTTTTAATTCTATCATTCGTATCTATTTGCGATATATAACACTGTGACATTCATCGATAAACATTTTTTTCTACAAATTTGTTCTGTAAAAGGAACAATTATCATTATGATGTATCTTGTAATCTATTAAAATTATTTGAATAATTAGTGGACATAAAACGTTTATTTTACAATTTGAACAACTAATTTGTTTACTCAATTCATATTGAAAAAGAACACAATTTTATATAGTCTTTAGTTTAATACCACTGTTTAATAGTAATTTCGTTAATATAATAGACAGAAATTTGGCGAAACCTCTAATCTGCAATTTATCATTAATATACAGAAAATTATGTCTATTTACATTTACAACGATTTGAAGTTTATGGGGCCGATTACATCATTGATCTAACAAAAATTTTAATTTATTAAAAGTTCAATTTAATGAATCTATTTAAGCGTTACGTTGAAGTAATTGCAATCGCCACTCATGTAATATTTAACGCTAGATCAGTTTCGTTAGATCCATAAAAATGTAGTATCTCATAATAATTACCATTATCGAGTAAATATAAGTACGATAATGTCTGTAATTGAGAAGAGTAAATTTCTGTTTTATTTTAATAGAACAAAATAATGCGATCAATCAAGCATTTTTTAACAATACGGTTTTGGGATTGTATTTTAGGTAAAACTTATGTAAAATCGAGCACTGAAAAATTTGTAGGGCCCCTTTTGATAACTACCAGCTTAATTACATGTCGGGTTATTCGTATTGTTCATAATATTGCCTAACCTATCAATATTATTTGGTACTACCAATGGATGTACCATTTTAAATACTATCTCATCGCAAATTCTTAAAACGAGCAGATGAACAAAACAAGCAGAGGACAAAAGAAAAGAACGGAGAACTCTCGCTTTCACTCTTTTACTCTTGAGGCATATTTTCGAATAAATTTTGGGAATAAATCCGTTAGTTTATGAGACACCATTTTTTTACATTTGGAAGACATTTTATAACAATTTTTATTTAGGAAACCTCAGGCAGTCATTTTTTTAATATTCTAACAGAAGGCTTTATCATAAATTGTTATCTTATTATAAAAATGATTACTTTCTTCTCAGTTTAATGTGTTAGTAATGGATAGATTAAACGCCACTAACAAGCGTGTCCTTGAAAACAAGAATATAAATGTACAAATTTGAGAATTTGAGAATTTATAACGTTAAACCTTTCGAAACTTACAAATTTAGTTTTTAAATTCTCATATTAAGGAATACAGAAATTTAGAAATCTTCAACTTTGTAAGTTCTCAAATCTGCAAACTTTCGAATAGTGGGAGCTCTTTTCATATTACCAATTCCAAGAACTTTTTTCTACAACCTCGTTCTTGTCAATGACAATATAAAGAATGTCTACAACACTTATTGATATCCATAAATGCACGCCCATCGGTGCATTTTCCCCCCCTAACTAAGACTACATGGTAAATGTACAAAATATTAAAAGCAGTGAGGTATTAATATACGTATTTTTTTTAATTATCTGAAGTGAACTTATTATTTTGTCAGATTAAATAAGATTCATAATTACGTGATGCTTTTTTAAACCATGAAACGTATATGACTAATAATTTCTGTCAAATAATATTACCGTTGTGATCTCAAGCATAACTATAGAAAAAAAACTCCAGAAACATTATGGTAATTAAGTGCAGTGTAAATACAAATGCATGAATCTATTTTTCTCTTATAGCTTGCAATTAATACAAATTTTACTATTTTCAGCAATACGTTTTATTGATAAAAAGTAGAGGTGTACAGATTGCTTTGAATGTCAAGAATTCAGACACCGGATAGAGTCGACAAAAATCGGATTTACATGCTTTCCTAGCTCGAAAGTCAATCATTAACCAGTTCTAACCGTATATCTACCCTCTGTTAGACGAACCGTAAATCCTGACGATATTATCTACCGTCCAAATCGCATGTTTTTGAATACAGTTTAAAATCACCAGTTACACATACGGTACACCACAAAAAATTCATTCCGATCATGAGGAGTATATCCGATTTTCACCGAGCTAACCTGAAATCAAACTACAGTACGTATACTGAAATATGTACACCTCTAAGGAAACGAAAAAATAAAATTCTTTCATTTAGCAGTTCAGAAGAATATATCCGCAGTTTGCAAACATGATTTACCGTTCGAAAGTTGTACTAAAATGCAGTAGTACGTATCTTTTGTTTACCTCGCGGCAAATGAAATGTATGTAAAAAATACGATCTGGAAGATATGACTTTTACCTCAAGAGTTATAAGGTGAAAAAGGGAGTATTACGTAGAGTTGCACGTACACGCACATTCATTCATCTTAGGCACATTTACATACTCGATATAAAAGCACATCACAATGATCGAATCGACGATCTCGAAGAGTCTTTCATTTAAAGTAATCCTTCGATCGACATACATATACAGACGATAAATTGTCGAAGGTGCGAAGAGCCAAAAGTATGATTATTCGAACGAATCAGTTCATGAAATTATTAATCGTATTTATTAAGCAACATAAATTAAACAGACGGAAATTAAATCTATAGCTGATAATAGGGTATAATAAATAATTTTAAGTAAAATATAACTCATAGAAATTTCAATCTATTAAAAATAACGTTCGAATAATCGAGAAAATACGATTCCTTAATTCATTAAAAATGATTAATCGATTCGAATAATCAAAACTTGAATATAGATAAACAGGCTCCCGTAAATGGCCGTTCTTCAATTGATGAGAACGGAGATAATTCTGACAAGTCGTTCATGTAGCATAACGCTTAGTCCAAAGCCGTGCTATGCGATCATGTTCCTCTCTGTTCTGTAGATACTGAGTTGCTATACTTCCTACTAAAGGATCCGCTGAAATATAATAATTAATTTATTATATTTTATATCCTTACATATTTGAAATCTACAGTATTAAATTAACTATTAGATTTATAAATCTAGTGACTATATTTTTTAATTTATATAATTTCGTAATCACTAACAAGTGTACACATAAAAAAGTTGCTTCTGACAGTAGATAAGAATTTATTGCCAACATTATTTGATATTTTTTAGATTTTTAGAGACGAGATAATGAAAAATAAAATATGTTTATAATTTAAGTACTTTGACCGAGAAATTTCTTTTCAATAAAAAAATAATAAATACTAATATAATTTCAATTAACGATGTTTACTGAGTTACAAAATTATATTCAAAATACAGTGCACACTCTGAATATTATTAAGAAATACTTCGGTTTATATTTTATAAGATAAGCGGGAACACAATTCAACTTGCTTTTAATTTTAATATTCAAAGGGATAATATTTAGTGTTTGCAAGAACGTTTTGATTTTATTGCTACTATTATTCATTTTGCCTACAAATGACTAAAAAATCAAGTATTCTTTGGTAAATAATACTAAATCGTAAATGTATTGACTCATTCTTTATTCACATGAAGTTAGTTTGTATTAAAAATATTAATGATTTGTTTATGTATTCATCTGCTTTACACTTCGAGCGTGATATTGTTATGTCATAAGTCCGACTTGGTGATAGTTTTGTCACATCGTAACACACTTTCCTTGCGAAATTAGTATTTCGACATTGCATAATTTAATTAATAATTATATTCGAGGAAGAAGCTTAATGTTATAACGTTTAAGGTAACTAAATTATTATAATTAAGATCTGAACTTTACCTGGATTACAGTCTGTTAGGAGAGAACAAATGGACAATAAAACCTTGGAAATGGTAAGCGCAGGAGACCAATTGTCCTTTAATATATCTAGACAGATTACACCTTGACTATTTATATTGCAATGATAGATACGCGTTCGGAATGTAACCTAAAAATATTAAAAAGATTATATTAACAATGAATACTTCATTCATCATTGTACACTTTGCAGTTTTCTAAGTAAGTTCATAATAACCTTTTCTTTATTTATACCAGATATCCAAATAAGTAGATATAAATATTAATACAGAATATTATATAATGATTGGCTATAAACGTTTTATTACTAAATTAAAACCATTTTAATTATTGTATTTTATGAGCATCCTATAAATAAATTCTTTTTAAATATGGAGGTTTAAAGTAGGTTTTGTATAATCCATGATTACTACTGATTTTAAATTGGATGTTTTGATGTAAATGAAAAGATATATACATAACCAGGAGAAAACTGAAATAGACAATTTGTAGAAATAGTATACTTTTGTCGACTTATGTATTATATTACATTCTGTTCATTCAAAATTAGAAGGTAATATAAACATTCCATGCAGTATAAATAGTAAAAAAAATTACTGCATTTGCAAAGTACACTGCAACCACTATGATTACAAATTTCATATTATAATCTCTTTTCCTCACTTTATACTCTTAAGTATGATTAAATAATTTTAATGATCAATGCATGATTAATATACCTTTGGAGGTTTAAAGGGATATTCTGGAGAAAAGTGTATATCCAAGAAGAATACTCCTCCTTCATAAACTGAACCAGGAGGTCCAAGTATTGTTGATACCCATTCATATAAATTATCACCTTTAGGTCCAGCACTACAATAAAATGATATAAATTATTTCCACATTATTACAATGAAAAACAAAGAGAACTTACAGAACTTATTTAAAAATAAATAATTTCAAATCAGTAGTCAATATACTTTCATAATTACAGATTGAAATTTAATATGCTATTTCTAACAATAAAAAATTTTAAGATTAAAATAAAGAGAAGAAGTCAAACCTGCAATTTGGTGGTGGGTCTAATGTGATTTCCGCCAATTCTTTTTGTATCCTGCGACAAGAAGATTAGTTTTAGACTGATCACGAGTCTCCATGGCAGAATTTAATTTTGGAGGATGGATGTGCTACCTTTTGGCAGATGTTCCTAAAGCTTTTGACATCTTTGGATTTGGCTTTGCTTCTTTGCTTTCTGGCTTATTGTCTGCCAGCGATGAACCACGCCCCCGGCCAGTTCCACTGGAACCTGCGCCTGATGACATGGTTCTGAAATAATTTAATTTTATTACAAAGTGAAAACTAAAAAAAAATTATTTATCTAATAATGATAAGTAAATAATTAAGTTAACTTGTAAATTACAATGAAAATATTAAAACACACCTCTTGTCCTTAGTTATGGACCCTGAGAACCTTTCGGAACAAGGTACACAAGTCAATAACACTCTTACTAGTAGCTATGGTGTACCCACACTAAGAATCAAGGAACAAGTAATTTTATAACCTAAAATTTGATGAAAATACAATTTTAATAAATGTTAAACTATAGTTTCTGACGCAGCAAGACAAATCTAATATCTTCTTTGCTAATACCAATTAACAAACTGTTTTTAATAACGTTAATTTTAGAAATAATTAAATACATCTTTAAAATTAAAAAGAGATGTAAATCTCCAAGTCACTTAATTTGAAAACTTCAGTATCACTACAAAAATAAGTTTACATACTTTATTATCTTCATTGAAAAGAATAATGGAAATTAAAATATAAATGTTAATTTACAAATATAACATCACTGTACTTGAAATTAAACTAAAATATTATATAAATATAGAACTGAACACTGTCTAAACAAAAAATAACAAGATAACCAAGCAAGTATAGTAAACACAATATCAACTTCCTAAACATTTTGTTGATTCAAACGGTAGTCAATAAAACTTTAAATAGAACAAATTAATTAAACCCTATATGTTCGGAAGCACTGATAAAACATTAAAGCATATACTTCGAATAAAAATCTCCGAAATAGTTGTCAAAAAATTGAATCTACAAAAATATATCGACCTATACGAAAGAATAAGTTGAAATATATTAATCCATACTCGTTACTAATCAACCTATCTATAAGATTCATAAAAAGAATTATTGCTATCGAATAGAAGGATTCAGTAATTGATCAACGAATGATCGAATCATAATTATTTAAGATTTCTGTTTTAAAAAGAGGATCACAGAACCATTCATGATTCAGAGGAAGAGGTGTGTTACCTCGTTGGTAGAAGGGTAGTCTCTTGATCGTTCGAGGATCAAATTTAGGACCAAAAACCGAGCTTTTGTAAATCCCGAATAACGCGGGCGAATCCGTTGTTGCACGTACTGCTGAAAGCGAGTGTGCTCCTCAGGTGCTGATGTGCAGGCTAGCGGGCTTCATCGTCGCTCTCATGTCCCGAAGTCACGATCGCGGCGTCCCTTTTCCCTCGGCGAGCGCCGAAACGTGCGCATCTCTGCGTCGCCGGATGTTGACTCTATCGCCGCTGCGGCGAACGTCGGTAGTCAACGCTCCTAGATGGACGTACTATCGGTACGATTGTTTAGGAAAATGCAATACCAATCGTTCTTAAAAAACTTCCCAGATTACTTGTTCTTTTTCTATACCGCCCGTTACAAGAGAATCCACTTACCGGAAGACCAGTTATCGTTTGTTCTGCGCAGGTGCGATTTGATTGGGTCCAAAACTTTTAATAACTGAGAACAATACACATGCGTATTTGCGATTTTCACGATGCTTGCCTATATACTCTGTGATCTATTTGAAGAACTATTTCTATCATACAGGCTTTTTTAATTTTTTCCCGTTGTTTAAAACTTTATTAACTATTAGCGAAAACAAACACGTCGTTAGGGAATTATGGAACGGGGCTACCACTGAAACTTTTTAGTTTAAAAATTAAAAAATTTGAAAAATTTTAATTTAAAAATTCCAAAGTTTTAAAGTACTAATTTGGAAAATGAAATTATGTTTTATGGTTTATATTTTAACTTATTAATGAAATTAGATAAATGAGAAGAATCTAAATCTATTAAATGTTTGGAACATCTGCTATTTCATTATATAGTATCTTATAGATAATCTTCGTTAACACTTAAGTAGAACTTACAGTTTTGTTTATTATACTTTATAATAGACTAACTATTTTCACCTTCATACCGATTATATAAAATGTACGTGCCTTTCGTTATTCGTGTTCATTTGTTCACTATATATATAACCATGAAATGAAAAGCAGGTGGTAGATTGGCATCGCACTGATAATAAAAAGCCTACTGAACTCAGCAGAGATGCGCGGAAAAATTACGTTCTCTCGTTACAAGGAGCGTATTTACATGATTAGGTTATGCCAAACTTAACCTTTATTGTTTTACCTAAATAATTTGTTTTATATTCATTATTATAAATTATACACAAATTTACTTATGTAAATCGTAGACAAACATGGTCTCTTCACTTTCCAGTAAAGCGAAATATTTACAAGTATTTATGTATGAAATAACTTTTTTCTAAAACACAGCTATAATTAAAATAAATACAATCAACTTTATTATTTTATTATTACTTTCTTCATTTTTAAAAAATACTATGTTAGGATTCATTGAAGTCATCGAAATTTTAATGACGATTAATTTTCTGTGCATAAACTGAAGTATAGAATAGTTGAAAAATTCGAATTTCGAATAAAAGAAAGATCGATATATCGAAACAGAACTGAATTATGAAATTGTCATTTATTTTTTAAATTATTTTTCCTTATATTTTAATACCAAGTCGCATTGTTTCTTTCTGTAAGATAGCTAATGTACAGAATTCGACAGCGAATATAGTTTTGTATCTATAATATTTTGCTTCGTCTTTAATTTTTAAGAAAAAAAAGGAAAAAGGCACTGACAATGAGAGCAAAACCAATGACAGACTAAGTCGCATAAACTTTAACCGTCTCATTATTAACTTTCGATTACAAACGTGCAGTCATATTATTGAATACTTCTCTTTGCCTAACAAGTACTTATTGAGTACCATCTTTATATTATAATCCTTATTTTAATTTAAAAAAAATGTATAAAAATTTATTTTTTATACTTCTGGTCTATATTTGTGTTGCTGGTAAGTTATTCACTATATAAGTATTTTTAAAAATAATTTTTATTTGAAAATTACTGCTAAAGTGAGCAGTAAAGAGTAATTTTAATTCTTTTGTCATTTACTTAAATAAAATTATTGAATTCAGTGTTAAAAATTATTTGTTCCTTTTCGATATGCAATTAATGAGATACAAACAGTTTATTTTCAATTAATAGTATTAAGCTTTTCTGTTATATTTTCTACATCGATTTCTTCGGATCGCAATTTCAAAATTTTCAAATTATTACCTATTAAAATACGATAATATAAACGTTATTCTTGACATATCTCTTTTATAATTTTTTTTTTTTATTTGCCTAATAATGTGCGTTAATCATTTATTCAAGAAATTATAAATCATAACCTTCAAACGACCTTGAACATTGACATTAAGGGAGAAATGAAATTTCTATGTATTTACATATGCTTTTAAATTCTTTATTATGATTCAAAAGTAACAACAAACACAAATACCTAAAAACTAATATGTAACAATGGATGAAAATAATTACGAATAGCAAACTTTTATTCTGAATTTAATAACTATGTTCATAACAGTGACTCCAAAAATCGTCAATTTTTGGTTCTGCAATTTTGCAATTGAATTTTATGTCAAATGGTGCTTTGTGGTGAAACATGAATCGACAAGTTATTATAGAGATATGAAAGGTCAAAGTAATCAAAGTTTATCACTGCATCAGCATACTCTTTTTTATTTCGAACCAATAATTTAAATCTTCGTATCCTGGCTTGTTTGTTGCTACAATGAATTTAAAGTCCAACTATTAAAATTCAAAATAACGATTTCGAAATCCGTAATTTTGAAATAAACGTCTGTTAACGATAATGTAATATAATACTTTGTACGTTGTTTTAAGGACATTTTTATTAACATTGCTTGACACGTGTAATAGATAAATATAAAATTGATTTATTTCATTAAAAATATCGAAAATAGTGCTTGATAATACGCAAAATCAACAAAATTAACTTAATACTTTTATATGCTACAGATGGGGATGAAAATTGTCCGAAAATTATTAAACGGAATCAGTGGAGCACGACGGGTGCAAAAAGCGTGAACTATTTAGTTATTCCCCTTCCTTATGTTATAATACATCATACAGTTACTCCAGAATGTAACACAAAATCCATATGCATTTCTAGAGCCGAAAGTATCCGCTCCTATCATATGGATGTCCTTGGATGGCACGACATCGGATACTCTTAAGTATTTTTTTATACATATATATAACATATTACATATTTTACGAAATGAAGAATTAATACGAAATATTCTACAAATACTCGTACAAATTTTGACAAAATTATCTACATTTAGGAATATACTTCAAACATCAAAACTTCTACATTTAAACATAGGGATATTCACAGTGTCATCATCAGAAGAATGCACCCTGCGCTTAGATGCTTTGAACTTTATCAAAATTAAATAGAGTAAACTCTCGCTATATTGCTACCGGCAAGGTTAATGCATGATTTCACCACGCTTTGTATAATTACCCATTATATGGCAATGCATTGCATCGCAACTCTATAAATTACCATGCGTTGTACGACCACGCTCTATATTGTCACGCGTTCTGTCATCACGCTCTATATCGTCACGCATTATCATTACGCAGGGATCATTAAGATCTGTCATTTTGACCGGTTCCATAAACCTAGTGTTAAACATACACTGTTGCGGAAAGCAACAGTCCAGACTATTAAGACAAATGAAAAAGAAATAAGAAGGGCAGTTACTGCATGATCTTCGACATCCGCATACGTTTATATTTTTAATAAAAATTAACTGGTTCATGTAGAATTAAAAAAAAAAATATTTGTTTTTAATAAGTTGTCGGAACGTAACCCCCCTTTTTGTACTGACTCTGGATCTCGTACAACGCGGTTTCACACAACACGGCATTTTCTAGGAACCTAACTACCGTGTTATAGGAGGGTTACCTGTAATTCGCGGTATATAACAAACATCTATTGTAAATGAATTTATGTTTCTTTTATTCCAAAATAATATACTGATATAATATACAAAATTAGTAGTGAAATTTTTATTCCGATTGCATAAAATATTGTATTATGAGTCAGATTTGGATTTGTGCTGAATTGGTAGCGCATTTAAATTGAGCATTCAAATTTATAAGATAGGAACCTACATATTTTTAGAACGTTTAAACGAAACATGGAAAGTAAATTTGTGATCATTGTTTCATAGCATTGAAAGCAATTTAAACATTTGACATTGTACATGAAATTTTCACAATGATATCGACTTTTCCTCAGACTCACAAACCTTAACAACGGGTGTACTAATTGCGATTTGTACGATATAATTACTGAATTATCAATACTGACACATATGATTAGTCTTCTGTTTTTATACGATTAATAGATTCTTAATTGGTGGTGATGGAAATATTTACGAGGGTGCTAGTTGGAATCGCGAAGGGGCTCATACGTATGGATATAATAAAAAAGCTGTCGGAATCGCTTTCATAGGAAATTTTCAAGGTATTTCCTGTTATATTACAGATTATTATACATTTCAATGAATTTATTTTTGATATTTATTATATTTTAAGAAGTTTGTGAATGTAGGTAAGAAACATTTCCGTAAAAGTGTTAGAAATGTAACATGACCGTAAATTCGTAATATGTTTTCAAATTCACATAATACCTTATAGGTTTTCAACACAGCCATTTGTAAATCTTCTTTCTACAAGCACAAACTTTCAATCTTCAAATTTTTAGGATTCTAAATATACAAACATCTAAATTCCTAAATCTCGAAATCTCTAGTTCCTTAAATTTACAAAGTTTTAAATTTCTAAATTTTCCACTTATAAAGATCTTCAAATTTTCACATTCTTTTAAATTCCCAAAGTGGCAATTCATATATTCCCTTTCCGGAAACCTAAATTCTACCAATTTCAAGGCATCAAATTTTCAAATCTGCAGAAGTTCACATTTTTTAAATTTACAAATTTCCGAAACCTCAAATCCCCAAATTTTCAAATGTATTAATTCTTAAATATACAAATTAAAAAATTTTCAAATATCACAAATCTACAAGTTTCAAAATTTTCAAATTTCCAAAACTTTTATGGTTGGGATTCCTTTACTTATTATTGCTCATAAGCTTTATACACAAAACATTCTTTACATTCTGGTTTGTAATCATATTTTAATATTTAATTACTACGATCATTTTTTGTTTAGGTAAACCAGCAAGTCAAAAAATGCTGGAGGCTGCACACAAATTAATCAATTGCGGAAAATCGCAAGGAGTGCTTCGAGAAGATGTTCGCGTAATTGGAGGTAGACAAGTTGTAAGTATGGAAAGTCCAGGACTGGAACTTTATAAACAGATTCAAAATTGGCCGGAGTGGACTGCTCAGCCTTAACTCACGCGCAATTTTCAATTACATACATAATATCTTGTAACTACAATTATAAAAGCGTAAATAATTATACACTTTCTACATTAAATATGTAAGATAACGTTTAAAATATACTGGTTTTTGTATTCATTAAGCAAATCAATCTTATACAGTGCAATTTTATACCATTCGACACTATTGTAACGTTGATAGATAATTTGATAATTTAAAGATTTGATTTCTCTAAATTTGTAAAATTCTTAAGTTCTTGTACATATTACCAAATTTCTAAGTTTCTGACCTTCCAAGTTTCAAAATTTCTAAACTCAATTTTCCAAATTTTCAAATTTTTAAATTTTTATACTTCTAATTTCTAAATTTTTATTTTTCTTAATTTTTAAATTACCAAATTTATAAATTTTGTAAACTCCAAATTAGCCGTAGTGCATCCTGATGCTCGTAAATCTTTTAATATATCTTGCTTTAGAACTTTATACAAAATAAAAAACTCCTACGTTGCTAAAAACACATTTTCTGTAACATAAAGTAAATCTGAAATATTTGTCAGTATATAATGAAGAAAAGTATCAGTCACATCTGTAAAAAATGTTAACACTAGATTTACGGACGTTTAATGACCACTTATGTTTAAGTTGAGAATGAACTATAGAAATAAGTAAATAATGGACAATACGTATATCACTTTATAGAAAGATTCTTTGCCTCGATGAATGTTCACATGCATTTTGTCATAGATTTTTTTATTTTCAATTACAAAAATTATTAAAAAGCCTAAGATCCGTCAATTTGACGGGTCCCGAAAACCTAGTGTTAAAACTGATTTCAGGCGTTTATACTGCTATTTTGTTATTAAAGTTTAATTGAAGTATAATTATGTGAAATATATGTTAAATAAAATTTCTATAATCCACTATTTAATTTGTAATTAATGGAAGTTTAGTTCTGGAAAGGAAAACTTTATACGATCTAATAATAATTATAATTACTTTTTTTATATTATATCTTATGTACCTCAAACAGGGTAGTACACTTTGGATAAAATTTAATATAGCAAATATAAGTTGCAAAAAGTGCAATAATTTCCAATTAAATAAATTAGACGTAAGTACGTTGCATTTGTATATACTACACGTACCAACGATGCATTTTGTATATGTATGTATACTACGTAGGTAAGTATACGTCACAATAAGCTTCGATAAGGAAAGAACTTCAACCTTGAATCTGTTTTCGTTGATTTTCACTTAAAACCGCAGTTGTGCGGATCTTGATCCGCAAGGTGATTTATCGGCATCGCGTACAAAATAGTAATATAAAGAATGCAAACTCATAATTACATGTAATATAGTTATTCGTTATAAAATTTAAATTAACAAAAGGAGAAGATCCTTGCGAGTTTATTCGTGTAAATCTTTATATTTTAACTTAGATTTCTGCTGATATTTCTATGATTCGAGTACTGAAGTATTCAATAATCCAAATTTCAAATCCGACTTTTAGTATTCAAATAATTCATATATAAATTCTACTAATACTATAATATTCACTATTCCTACATATTCATACATATGTTAATACAAATTTTTTAAATATTGAAATTAATTTAGTTAAAATCAGTATACTTTTTACTTGTTAGATATAAAATTTAATATACATAGAATATATTAGCAATAAAATAAATGCCAAATAAAATGTTTTGTTAGTAATCATTTATAGACAAATGGCGATTTTACATTCTCGATGCCGCTATTTTCCCTAGAGAAGCCAATCAGTACCACCATACCGTAATGAAATTAGGTATCTCCTAACATAATAGTTTTCAGTGATAAAAGTTTAATAACTTTAAAATTTGGTATTCCATTTAAAAAAGCAAATTTATCCTTCATATATGCAATACTTGCATGCATTAAAAAAATTATGCACATTAAATTATTGCTCTTACAACAATACTTGTTCATTTCTTTCCCTAAAATGTTTGAATAAAAGGGTCCTTATATGAGAAACACTTATTTTGAAAAAAAAAACTTCTTAAAGATAGAAAATCGTTTCCATAGAAAAGTAATGAGAAAGTTAATTAAAAGGTAATTACATAATATATTTAAATATTATATTTTTTTCCTGAAATCTCTGCACAACCTTAAGGTCAGCTACCTTGTCGACCCTGATAGAACATCTTTTGTTTCTAGATAAACGGCAAAAAGTTATTTTCTACGAATTCATTACAAAGAATCAATTACAGCGCTAAAATTATACCATCATAAATATTTATTATTTATAAATTGTCAATTTAAATGTTTTGTTTACTCGTTCGATTTGATATAATTTAATATGCATTATGTCCAGCGTTTAGAAGGCAGGATATTTTATGCAAAATCGGATTGATCATCCTTTTTTCTGTACATGCTCATCACGGCAAAAAAGAACATCAATATACAATATTTATCCCTTTCTTCGAAAAAGGAAAAACAAACTGTGCCCGAAGAGTGCTGGAATGTAACTTGCCTACCTTGAAAAGTGATGCGTATGTGCATAATATATTGACCCTAACTTTCTTTGTGATGAATCTGAAAAATAGTATTTTGACTCATTCCTACGCTCGAACGCGTCCTTTGTCAACATTGTCTTAATCGAGCGTTTTTGAAAGTTAATCCTTAAAGTAACCATACCGTAAAAATGTAATATGCAAGCCATTGTATTACTTTTTAATACACCGTGTAAGTAACGTTTTTACAGATTTATTAAACTAATACATTCAAAACAATTTTTTCAATAACATGTACTTATTATTATTTTAACTTGAATAGAATAACTACATATAGATTTGACGTTGACTAAATCAAATTTGACTTCATAATGCTTTAATTAGGAGGCAGCCACTTTTCTGTATTTGTTGTAAAAAATAAATCCGCATGTGTGAATGGCTTCTGCACAAAATAAATACAGTGCATTTTGTTCTTAATAAAGATACACAAAGGCATAATTGTTTACTAAATTCAAAATATAAAAAAACTATTTTAACTTTAACTTTAACAATTTGTATAGATACCTTTAAAGACAATAATTTTTTGCTAAATATACATTAAGAATTGAAAGTTGATCAGTCTAATGATGAGTTCATTCGTTATGATCAGTAAGAGGTCAACGAATAACATTTTATTAACATCATGTGAGTGATACAATACTTAAGCTATTTACTTCATATTCAAAAATTAACTCGAAAATCTTTTTTATTCTGAGATATCTGAGATCTGTTGAAAAGATTGTACCAGAGTGATAACTATATCCGTGGATTCTAGTTTGTTTCGCAGCAAAATTATTTATTAAAATTCTTCCGTCGTATATCTAATAATTCTTCGATTTGTGTGCCGCAGAATTTAAATGACTTTTAAGAACAGCGAGCAGACTTTCGTTACAGTACCATGAGCAGAGTTGCAGAGGTAGATAATTTTTGAAATTGGCAATACATAAAAAGAAACAGTGTCTGGGAAAGCACGTGGGAAGGTGATTTCGCATAACTGCAAAGTAAAGAGTGGCAATATAACGAAAATTGGCGAATAAGATTTGGCAACATGTAAATTCATGAATTTGAAATTTGTAAATTTGTAAATTTGAAATTTGTTAGATATTTTGAATATGTTAACATGTTCATTTAAAAACTTTTGGATTTGTAAATTTGCGAATTTGAAAAATGATAAAGTTAAAAGTTTGAAAATTCAAAAATTTGTAAAGTTGAACATTTGTAAAAATGTTTAAACATTTGGATATTTGTAGATTGATATATTGGTAAATTTGTAGGTTGAAAAATTTGTAGATTTGTGAATTTGTAAACACGCGAAATCGAAAATTCGGCAGCAGGATAATGTATCTTACTCCAAAAAAAATTTTAAACATTAAAAATTGCGAAATAAAATTATTTGTACTTCTATAAATCCTGTTTGAATCAAAAATGAAATAAAAATAAATAACATAAGATAAAAGCTTAAAACATAGTGTGATACAATGTATTATTACATAAAATATAATTGTAATAAATCAATTACTGTTGCACAAATGTTAATAAACATTGTACTTATACCGAAATGTCTGCAGGATGCGTTTCAAATAAAAATAAATTTGCAAATGTTACGAATGGTTTATGTGAAAATTATCTGACAAAGTATTTCAAACTTTTTCATTGTGTTTTTTTCGTTTTTATACCACCGGTTCTCCCCGGAGTTCCTTATGCTGGAAGGTAGATATATAAAGCCGTCGTCATCGACGCATTTCAGTTGCCAATATGTTGCGAACAGTGCATTTGGTGAGTAAATTTGTGACAATATACAATAATCGAAATTTCTATTCGAATAAATCCTGCAGTATTTCTTTGTTCAAATGGTTTGGGTGATTTTTAAAAGTAATCAATATTTGATTATTACCGAAACGTGAGGGGGGACATCTTCTAATTTTACATTACAAATAAATTGAAAAGAATTGTTTAAATAAATTCGTTATTGAATAACATTATTTTAAATACACCTGATGAGATGCAAATAATTTATTTAATATTAAACTTGATCTTTATAGACAAATTCTGAAGTAAGTTACATTTCCATAGAAAAATATTATTTTTCACTATCATAACATAGTGATAATCCACTAGAACAAAATTGGTAAATAAAAATTGCACCAAGTTAATACTATTGTTATTATATACCATTTAATGAGTAAATGTTCATTTCCAATATATTTCATAAATTCGGTCGTTGCTTCTTTCATTAAACGAAATTGGAATTGTTTTGAAAATCGTTTTAGGTGCTCAAACTTTGTGAAAAATACGTGTGTGTAAATAAATTGAATTTGTTAACTTTCCAAATTTAAACATTTGTACTTCGCGGATTATTGTAGTTTGATAATTTGACAACTTGTATTCGGCGATTTTAAAATTCAACAAATTTGAAGATTTAGGAGTGCAAAAATATTGGAATTTGAGCATCTTTAAATTTAGCAATTTGTAGATTCCGATATTTGGTCATTTGATAATTTAATAATTTAAGGAATTAAAAATAAAAAAAAGTCTAAATATGAAAATTTATATATTTCAAAATTGTTTCATCACAAAATTGATATATTTAAAGATTTTATAATATGAAAATTGGTAACAACTTATTATTGGTTTATAACTTGAAAATTGGTAATTCCTGTAATTGGAAATTTGAAAATTTGAGATTCGGGAATTCGATGATTTGGAAATATCAAAATCGCAGTATTCGAAAATTTTGGAAAATTGACGATACAACGAAGGTGTGCTATAGAAATTTGTATGTACTGTATTCGTCTAATTATTAAGTGTAAAAAGGTGGATTAAGTTTTTCCCATATATTTATCAAGGAGCACTTAATTTCCTCCTCACGTTTGACATTGAAAGAATCACCCTTATACCAATGCGCACGTCTGACTGCAATTTTAGTAAAAAGAAACATAAAACGTAACATCCTTTGTTAAACGTCTTTCTATTTTTCCTATATAAGTAGAAGACAATAACTTTTTCTTATGTACAGCTCTTTTTGTTACTGGTGGTAGTCTTGGTGGCTGCCTCAGAAGATCCTTCGGATCCTATTAATGCAAAGGTTGATCTATCTTTGAATGCTGCTAATGACTTAGATGCTGATGCAACCTACTGGGGGTAAGTAATCAAAATAAATTGTTATATACTTGAACTAACAATACTAACAATAAAAATGGAAATAGTTAACACTACAAAGAAACTTATAACCGAATATTACATTTTAAAAGATTTGTACTTTTTATTTATTGAAAAAGATATTTTTCGTATTTTGAGACCTAATAATTATGTACTGTAACGTAAAACTTATGTACTATTAAAAAGGAATTAAGTCTAGTTAGCATAGAGTAGTTGTATCAGTATTATTCATCTATAAGAGCCTTTGATTAAAATGTGTGATGCCATAGATTTAAAACAGTCAAGTTTTTGATTAAAGTCTTGATGTAATTAGGTACTCAACCAAAATACCCAAAATAAAAATCCTAGTTACATTAATGTCTCTAACAAAACTGATTCATTATTTGTTATTATTTTAAGGTATTCCAGACCGTGGCGTTATGGCTGGGGTGGATATAGAGGAGGAGGAGGATGGGGTGTATATAGAGGAGGTGGTTGGGGAGGTGGTTGGGGCTGGAGAGGAAGAGGATGGTGGTGAAAAATAAAAAGAGCAGCACATTCAGTAATGAATGGTCTAAACATTGAACTAAGAAAATTATACTACATCTTTTATAATTTCAGTTTCTGCAATAATCATGTACTTTATCATTTAATTCCTTATTATTTTTAAATAAAATCTATTTTCAAACTACATAATATTTTTTTTATAATTTTGTAGGTAGTATTAAAATTAATTCAATAAATATCTTCATATAATGTATTATTTGCATTTGTGTTTATACAAATAATATAATTTGATACCACCTAATTAATATTAGTACTACTACTATACATATTGGTACTATTTTTATATAATCACGTAGATCATTGCATTAAAAACTATATACTTATTGCACCTTGAATTGTTATATTATTTCGCAAAAAATTATTGATTTCGCTTATTTATTCGTCTTCCTGTTTTATCTTTTGTAGAAGATATTTCAAAGTTCATTTATACGTTTATATCTTCATAACAGAAAGTAATGTTAGTTACATACATAATTTTCACTTTTTTCGTCGTATTTATTTTTATACAGTATGTCTTACAATGTTTATACACTAAATATCATATTTACTACTAACAAGTATTTTTATAATTAGGTATAAATATTAATTATGTGTAGATATTCGTTGCTCATTTATAGTAAATTTAAGTATTCCAGTTTTGACTAAAGTATTAGTATAAAAATAAAATATCTAACTAACTTTAACCTTTACTTACAATAATACTTTTAATAAGGCATTATTTCTTATAATAAATAATTGCAATTATCTTATTATAAATATAATAATAATTATTACCGGTATTTATTAAATTCAAATCACTGATTTGTCACTTATTTTGAATACACCTATTACCTAAATCTATATTCTTATGTACAAGTTACTTTGTCCAGTTAACAGAAAACTATTTTAAAATAGACATTATAACATACTTCTTATAATGTATAGTTTATTATTTTATTTCTTTTAAGTAAATTTAGAAACGTTATTGTTGTAGATAAATCTGTTATTATATCCTGTCTGCCATGTTTTTTGCTAATTATTATTACAACCATAACAATGTACAATATAACATTATGCTGCACATATATTTCTACACTTTTATACTTTATACATTTCTACGATTTCAATTTTTGGTTATTACCAAATTATTTTCTTTGACTAATGAAAATATTTATGCTGATATCAAAATCATTAATACCATAAACTATTTAAAATTTATATTAAGTGATGAAAGACACGACCTAAGTCAAATTTTATTTGAAGATGCATAATACATATGTGTATTTTTTGACTCATTGCGTTAAGAAAAAATGATACATAATTGAAAATAGTTTATCTCTGTAAAATCTCTAAGATAATTGTAAGGAACTAAAATAATTTTCATCAATAAGAAAAAGTAATACCTTTAAAATATTAACGTCTATTTAAACTTCTGATCTATTATCTTAAATTACATATTTAACATGAATCTTGTTCAATACTTTTGTATTTTTGTATCGACTTTACTTATTTAAGTGTATTAAATGTACTGTACTCAATTTAGCAGACTCCCACAACAGCTAACATGTTACATAAGCTTTTTGTATTTAAAATCCGTTAATAGAACATTTCGTTTTAACAAAAAGTAAATTTATATTTTGTAGCTTTATTAATGTAAGTAAAGAGCTAACGTACTCAACGTCACTTAAAAACATTTAAATTGCATCTTTTATATATTTAAAAATATTTAGGTAATATATTTTCTTCCTTCAAATTATATAGAGTGCTGTGAATCTTGTATCATAGACAAGGAAATAATTGTATTAATAAAATAGATTCCTTATTGAGAGATTTTGAATGTAATATTGCCATAATTTATATGATACAGCTTACTACAACTATCGATTGACAATAGTAATGCAACAAAATTACTGTAAAAAATTGAGCAAAATTTATTATTTCTTGAATCGAACAATTATGGACTTTATACAAAGTTTTGTATAATACAATAAATATGAATGAAACTAATTTTTGCATATAAAAAACCAAATACTAATTAAGGATTGGAACAAAATATTTATGGCTTTAAATTTAATTTAACTACTTCCTGACGTATGACAGAAATGAGTTCTTGATTTATTAAAAATATAAATCTTAAACCTGCAATCTGAAAAAAGGTACAACATTAAATCTTTATTTCGTTTATACACAATGAATTCAAACATTTCATACAAAAAAATTTAAATACCTCAATCACACTATTGTTGTTAAGCTTCATTTTATTTCCAGCAAGAATTGGTCTGCTGTCCACAAAAATTGGTCGCTTTCCTTCCGAAGATAAAAAGAAATCTCCATTATTTCTTAATCGTATGGTTCCTTGTCTTCGTGAAACTTTGCATGCTGGTCCTTCCAATGTCAAATCTACATCTACACTATGATCTTTTGTTGTACGGCCTACAGTAATCTAAAAAAAAACGGAGTTCACGTAGAAACTTTAAAATTATTTATTAGTCAACATTAAAATTAAATAATTGTATAGAACATTACCTCTCGTGATCGCATTAAATATCGTACAAGCCTTCCTCTAAGTATTGCTAAAGTCTGATTATCAAAATCTGGTGGATTCACTCCTGTTACACTATCAACCAGAACCTGCCATCTACTTAGTTCATTTTCTAACACTTTTATTTCTCTTTTGTTTCTCCTGTCGGCTGTAATAAGTTCTGCATCTACCAATTCATCTTTTTGATCAACTAATTCTGTATCGTTAATCATCTCTTCTGCATCAGAAAAATTAAGGACATGTTCGCCTCTTGGTAAACTTTGCACAGTTTGATCAGGAAGTAGATGATACTGTTTCATTAACTGCCAATGTGCTAATAAAGCTTTTGCAGTTCTCGCAGAATAAAATGTATGGGCATTTGCTTCAAGTAGTTCTTGAAATACTTCCAAAGTTGGTTGAGAAGTCTGAGGAAAAGAATATATAATTTCTTTGCATTTAAATGCAGTAAACAAAAGTTAAAAATTATTGGATATCTGTCAGTTACTAAATTAATAGCCATTAAACCTAAATAAATCTAAGTAAATATTTAATTACCGATTTTATTGTACCAAGAAGATCTTCTTCTGCTTTACTATACAATGTTCTGGCTTGTACACTAGCAATTAATTCTGGGTGTAAGTTACGCATAGCTTGTACTGCTACCCTAGAAACTGCACTATCATATAACAAAGCATACCATCTTTGTTGTATTTCTTGCAATGTAAAGCGACACGAGAATTTTGTACCTCTGTGAACCTATTTAAAATCAGTTACTTCTAGTGTATTATGATAGTATATTATTAATATAAAAAATTCTCATTTTAAAGAAAAGTTTATCATATGTTCTTTATTTTAAGACTGCAAGAATGACTTAAATCATTATAAATATTTTCTGTAAAATTCCAACCAATACCATTCTTAAATCATTTGTCTGCTGTACACCAGTGATTAGTGCCAAATCATCTGTTGGTTTCCATCTTCCTAAATCCTTTGTAGCATTCACTGAATGTGAATGGTTTTTACTCTTTTTATTTTTCCGTCCAGGAGCATTTGATCCCCCTGGTCTACTTGTTCGTCGATTACATCTATCCGATTGAGAAATATTTGCAGAAACTTGAATAGGGCTTGGAACATTTTGCTGAGGAACAGCAGATTCCATTGGAGTAGTAGAAATGGAAACAGTTCTAGATCTAGAGTTGGATTTTGTACTCGCAGCAGGAGGTTGTAAGTTAAATGTTGTTTCAACAAGTTCATCATCAAATTTTCTGCGTTTTATTGTACGTGAAGAGCTATAATTTTAATAATAGTAGTTACATACTTTCATTAAATTACATTTTATTAGTTCAGCCATTTTTTATTATGTTAATTTTCATTATTAGCTACTTTTATGTATATATTTTTTTAAATAACATACAATTATTGGAAAAAATATATACAGTAAACTTTCTAAATGATCCTCGAAATTGAAGAAGAAACAAAGAAAATTCTATTCAAAAAGAAACATACCAGATAATTAAATTATAGGTGAAGATATTAATATCATTTTAAAGTCAAATTTGTTGTTTTGAATATAACTTTATATCTTTTAAATGTTGTTATTCTGTCAAAGATGATGATTATGATGTTATTTCTGATATAAACAAGTCTTAACATACTTTAATGTAATGTATATAATTGTTTACAAAGTATTTTTAAGTTACAATTGCATAAAAAATGATACAATGATTAGCAAAATAATAATATTGCTATACACAGAATTCTAGGAGAAAATATTTCTTTTACAGCATATTTTTTAACCCGTTTACTATTTCATTTCTTTAAGGAAAGGAAATTGAACTATTTTCCATAGTCAAACCATTACATTTTCATCATTTCATCTAATATTACATATGTATTTGGATACATACATATTTACTTATCTTAGTTCAAACTTCAAACAAAATTTTTAATATATTAAAATTAAATATATTGCAAATTCTTTCGAATTTAAACTTCATAAAGCATACAAATATCAATTAGATTAATATGCATAAAAATTGCAACATTAATATATTGTATGTATCAAAAAGTTCTGTCCATATGTATTAAACGTATATCTAATACACCTACTGGAATAATATCCAATATGGACATTTATGTACTCTATGATGTAGTGATTTACTTTCAACTATTTTCTTGAATAAAGCTCCTTTGTCTACCTTAGATTTCTACTTCTACAATTTTCAAATCGTTGTCAACTCATAATTTCCAATTTTCACATCTTCTGTAGTTGAACCTTACAATCATATAAATAAATCTTGTCAACCAACATGTTTACCCTATTGTCATTTATAATTGATTAATTAATTGATCACAAAATTACTAATTTATAGAGCACAAACCCATAGCAAACAAAATGCATTAATTACTGTTTATGATCAACTTACATCATATCCAAAAATGGAAAACTTCAATGATCATTAAATGGACAGAACTTTCCAGCAAAACTAATAAAACCTTTGTAAAAATTTCTTCTCCTACAAATATTATAGAAAAAATCGTTTTTAAATGAATATGAATAAAGGAACTCATTTTTCTGTGTACAATTAAAACATTAGATTTTTTTCTACATACAATGATGCATAATATTAGCGTATATAATTATGTATATACGTTTATGAGAGCCAACAGAAAATTAATAAGCACCTTCTACGTTTTGTGGACAGTGGATCCAAGTTTGCAGATTCAATAGGTATGTTTAAAAATCCATCAGTACCCTGAGAAAATCCATGATTTACATTTGAAGGAGTTGGAATATCCATACTTTTATAGGTTAGCTTAATATAAACAAGCAATTAGTATTATACGAATGATTTATGTCATTGCACAATTAATAACACGGTATTAACCAGAATTCAATAAATGTGAATTCTTCACTAATTTCATCGGTATTTATTTAAGTAATTAAATCGTTTAGCACTTTACGTATAACAAACATTTCACCATCGTATCAACGGAACTTTACTATTTAAACGCAATATGGTTGCCAACATTGTTAAAAAAAAACTAACTTTTCAATGCATAACGCATTTTTCACAATTCCTAGTTTTCATATTTTAAACTAGATATTGTAGTTTATTAATTTGAAAATACAAAATTGAATAAGATAATAGTATAAATTTACATAATTATTTAAACTACTTATTACAAATTTCGAAAAATATAAGTTCCGTTAAAATTATTATCATTTTATATTTTAGAAAATTACATATACATAAATGAAAATTGTTACTTTTATATAAATAAAAATTAAATTTCTTACACAAAATAAGTATTTTAGTAAGATATTTAAAATTCTTACCTTTAAACATATTAAAAAGGGTCTATAAGTAATTTCCAAAAATATTTTAAATGTATCTTAAAAAGTCTAACAAATACTTTGATAGTCCTATCATCTTTTACTTTAACAAGAATTTGTAGTAAAATGTTATATTGAAACAAAACTATAAACGCAGTTAAAAATAATAATACTATACTATATTTATAACATTATATTTAACGCTTTGATATATTTAATATAGACTGACACTATAAAATTCAAGTATTTTTGTATTGCTTATTGCTGTCTTATATAAAAATGCTTGACAATTACCTTACTTATAATATAATTCAATCTCGATGTACATACAATATGTAAGATTAATTTTTCAACATATAAAAGTCATGCCACACTATAAATATATTGCAATAATCTTAAGGCTATTTATTGATACTTCAGTTTAGACCTACTTAAATTATACTTCTTTTTCACACATAAATTAACATAAATTTAACATTTACAATTGTGTTAGATTAAGCATATTATTATATTAAATATATCAAATTTAATAGGAAATTTGAACTCAACGGGAATTAGAAAAACATTTGATATAATATAATCTATTAAACGCATCAATTTTTACATGCTTCATCATAAATTTTAAAATCGAATGAAGTATTTGCATTATGTATGGTTCTATTGAAAATTGTTTACAATTATAAACTTGTGAATTAAAACAAATATGAATTGTAAATAAACCTTAGAAATAAAATTATTTAATACGCAAAAAATATTCAACTACAAATTGATCAAATTTATCCTGTATTTATCATAGTCTCATGATCGAGCTCTTTTTTTTTATTCAACATGCTTATGTCTGTGTAAATACATATTATGTAGTTGGTTACTTTTTCTTTAAAAAAACATTTGGAGATGTTTTGGTTTATACAATCATATTTAATGAAAATTTTATAAAAAGTAATCAGCTTGAGGCTTTTTACTAGGTATTCCTCGACTTTCCTGAGGTGCTGCTTCAAATATTATGAAATCTCGATTAAGGTGTTCATTTAATTCTAATATGGCAGCTACATTTCCACATCTATTACAAAAATATTTTACTAAAGACATGTAACATTTTTATACTAATATTTTAAAAATGATATATATACCTGTAACAGTAATTAGGTGCTGACCAAACCGTCAAAACAGTCTCATTAAAATGCCATTTAAATCCTTCCATAACTAACTGATGTGCTCTACATATCATATCAATATCATTTGCAGTGTTAAACTGTGCTACAACATCACTTCCAAAAAGATAACCAGCTCCTCGTGGCGAGACTCCCCAACCTTGAGTATCTTCTGGATCTGACCATAGTAAATCACACATTGGTCCATCATGTGGAACCTGTAAAAAATATTTATGTTATATTATAAATACTTTAGCAATAAACTTACATATAATGTCCATTTACTTCTTGTTTTCTGTCTATAGTTCTTATTTGATCGAGCGTTTGAATACTTGGAGATAATCCTCCGTGAACACAAAATATTTTTCCATCAATTATTGCAGAAAGGGACAGGTAATCAAATATTTCAGTACAATATCGCCAAACAGTAATACTGCCATATTTACGTAAGCATTCGTCATAAAAACCATATACTTGTGTAATTTGTCGAGACTCATGATTGCCCCTTATTAATGTAATCCTATCAGGATAACGAACCTGTAATTACAAATATTCCTTATATATTATATATAAATTTTGTATTTTGTAAATTCATACAAAAATGACTTAATCTATTTTATATACAAGTTTGTATTATCTTTTAAGATTATTATATTGATACAAAACTTTAATAATTACTTTTAATGCCAAAAGAAGAAGGAATGTTTCAACACTATAAAATCCTCTGTCAACAAAATCACCCATGAACAGGTAATTTGTTTCTGGAACAGCTCCACCAACTTTAAATAATTCTTTCAAATCATAGAATTGTCCATGAATATCTCCACATACCTAAAAACAAAGTACAGCTTTTATGAATTGCAATTATAATCATTGTTTTTTTTTTCTTTCCTTATAATAACATACAGTGACTGGAGAATCAACTCTTTGCACGTTACTTTCTTCTATGAGAATTTCCCGTGCTTTTGCACAAAGAGCCTTAACTTCAGCTTCTTTAATAATTTCACATTTTTTCAGTTGTTCTATTTGCCGATCCAAATCACTAGAATCAGCCATCTTAAGAAATAATAGCCTTTGCTGAAAATTATATTTGTTAATACTTTATTTATATCTCTTAATTATTCAACAATATTTATATAATTAATTTATATGATATAATGTCATTTATGTAACATTAAATACGTTTACTGCTTATATAAAATAAATACAATAAAAATACTTTTTTGTAATCCATAATGTAAATTCATAATTCATTACATGTGTATACATAGAATATATGTGTATAGAATACAATAATGTTATGAAATCTAATTTATGAGTTGATTAAAATATATTTATATTACATTTATTGATGAAATAACTATTTACATCTAAATAAAATCAAATTTAACAGCAACTGAAAGTAATGCAATATATATTTAACACGTGATTTCAAATGAATTAAAAGTTTTGTTATCGATAACTTAAACCATATTATTTATAGTTTTATACTTATAAAGGGAGTAAACTACTAATAACAAAACTTCTGGTTACACTATTTTTAACAAGTTAAATATCATTATATATTTCTTTATTACCTTTTGAACAAAATAATATGTTATACATTTGAGATTATGTACATTACATCTTTCCTAACAAAAATTGCTATAATATTCTTATTTTTAACTGATTTTCACATAAATGTTTTTAAGTACCTTTTTAACACTGACAATTTTAATGTTAACTGTTTAAAAGAACTGTTTTTATTAAAAACATTTGTTAATCGTTTAAAACTTTAGAATACAATTTAAGTAAGCAACCGTTATTACTTTGAAATATTAAGTATTATAATATTTAATTAGAAAATATATGACAATAATTTGTGCAACAAGAATAAATAATGTGCATGAAAGAAAATGTAAACGTACCTGATCAAGTACAAAAAGCGAGGACTACTTCGCTCAATAAATAAAACGCATTTAAAGAATGCACATGCAACTAAAATTTTTTACGTTTATTTCATATGTATTCAAATCTTGATGATTGATTATAAACAACTCAAAAACTGTTTTAACAAACGTCGAACATCACGATGTAACTGACATTAGAAACAGAGAAGCCGAGAATAAAAATTTGAGTAAACTGGCATAGATTAAAGCAAACTAAGAAAAGAAATTTGAACGAACTTATTGCTTCTATTTTAGATTTTATGCTATACTATTCATTCCAAGAAAGATCATATTCACCAAACGACGAGTTTTCAGTCGTTCTGCGCAGGTTGACTCCAATTGGATCTCATATCTTTCACAAATAAAAGTAACACGCATGTGCGTTCGCTAAGACGAGGATATATACTCCGTTGTCTTTTATTTAGTGTACTTGCAACATCAGGTATGATTAATTGTAAGTATTCAAAGTTTTAAATTACCAAATTCCGGAATTTTTAATTATTGAAAAACTCAAATTTTCAAATTTCCGTATTCCTAACTTTGAAAATTTGAAAATTGGGTAAATCGTCAATATAAGCGGCAGTAATATAATCAGAAACTTCTTGTATCCAAATTTAACTTGTATACTATGTCTTACATGTATGTTATATGGCACACAATGCTTGTAAGCACATTTGTATGTTTATTCTAGATTGCTTCGTCCTACTATTCGTTTATTTTGTCCACTGTATATATGACCGACAAAATGAAAAACATACGGTAGTGGAGCAGCACTATATACACTGTAAGTAGTCTGCTGAAGTTAGTCAAGTTGCGCAAATTGAGTATGATCTGTCGTGAAACGAATAATAGTGATATAATTTATTCAAGCGACTCTATTCTATTGAGAATTCTCCTTTATTTTTTATATAGTAATTTTAGTATCCCGTTGAAGATGTAATGGCTAGAATTTTACTAGATTTCAAATTACTGTTACTTTATCTAATTCTACATGTATTAAAAAATACTTAAAATTAGGATAATTTACATAATTTATTTTTAGTCTTGACATGAATATATATATATATATATATATATATATATATGTATATTTTTTGTTATATGTATATATTATATATATAACAAAAATTTTCTTTGTTAATTTTATAAACTTATTCTTTTATTTTACAATTATTATTAAATTACATATAGAAAACATTTGTATTAACGATCAACAACTGTTATATCTTGTTATCAAAGGACATGTCAACTTTAAAAAGAAATTCTTTATGATATACTGATAATAAAATCTCATACAACAATCTGATGTAAAGTATCATTAACACAAAAAATATAGTGTATATTGTGAACAATTTCATATGATAATTTTTTTATGTAACTACACTGACGATTTTTAATATTTTGTGGTACATGAATATGAATATGATGATTATAGGAAAATATATTGGTACACATATTTTTTAAAATTATGTGACTAAATATTTATTTGATAACATAATATGACACCATATTGTTAATTTACCATTATCATATTTAATTATTGTATATGCTTTAAAATATATGGCAACATTATTTCCTTAATAAACATAAAAATTAAATATTTAAATATTTTATGTATGTAACATATCCAAAATTTGATATATCATATAAATAGAATGTATCAATCATTAAGTTACGAATACAAATATAATATCTTTTACATTTTTTATTTATTAACAACTAAAACGAAGTACTTTTGTTATAAGACTATATAAGATGCATAGATTCTGTTATTATTATTTCAGTACTACATAAATATTAAAAGATACGTTCCAGATTAAGATTGAGCAGAAATATTTCAACAAACAAAATTTTAAATAAAATTTGAGACAAAAGTATTTAAAATATACACATCAGATTACCGTACCTATTAGCTTTTAAAAAATATAGTTCTGTTATGTTACTTTAATTTACAAACTAATCACACGTGGCGCTAACTTGTATCTCCTACTAGTGGGAGATAGTTCTTACGGATCTTTCGTTCTACTTGTTTTTCTTTTTCTCTCTCCCCTCTCAATAACAGTTGTACTCTTCCTCTCGACTTCTCGAAGATTTCCGCGTATCGAGTCGAGTTCAACATCAGTGCGTACCATCCTAAACGTTCTCTATTTGCATAAATGATTGCAGTGTTTAAAGAATTAACAATTACGTTTAACTCAAATTAGCGTGTTGTTTATAACAAAATATTTCAACTAAAATTTCTACTGTTTATTCTGCCGTTAGTTCTAATTTTTCTTTCCCTTTTGGTGCACAAGTGCGAAAATATCAGGTAGCGCGACGAAGTTCCAACATCGATGTATCGATACTAAAGACTCCCGCGGGCGAGGTTTTGATACAATAGTTTCTGAGTGAGGTTACATGGACTCATTGAAATGTCGTGGTTCCTCAAACGACGGACTTACGATTAGCTCAGGTAAGTTACATTTGTGTGGAATTAAATTGTGACGGGATCATCTAGAATGGAAAAACACGCGATTTTCATTAGTTCAAAAGAGTAGGTTTTCTTGATTGTTGCTGGCCCGATTATTTTAGACGATGACGTGCTGCTTATGTATACTCGACACCTTGTATCTTTACTCTACCCGTGCCGCATTCCTTCGGTGCAACTGTGCGATGTTCGAGTTAAACAGGATACCAACGTATCCATTTGTTAGTGTTTTCTATCTAGGCATTGATACATAGAAAATAAGCGAAGGGAATGGAAATTGATAATAATTTTGTAAGCAGAATAATGTTAGTGATGAAAGCAACAATATAAACATTCTAAAATATGTGAAATGTTGCTGATTATTTTAAGTAATATCCAAAACGATTATTCCGGAGTAAACGATGTTATTGCTGAAAACTTACAAATAAACACAATCTTGTAAAATATTGCAATTAACTAGAAATTTCTAGAAAATATGTACGCGATCTTCATTACAATAGCAATTATTTATTTACATCTGACGATATCTATATGAAATTCTTATTAAAAGAACATTAGTAAGAAAATTAAGTAACACGATTCGTGTATTTTTTTAAGTAGTTGGTAAATTAAAAGCTGTAAGTAAATGATAATTAATAATCGTTTATTTGCATACGGTATTAAAATATTTAATTAATCACATTCGCTCAAACAATGCAAAACTGTCAAAAGGAGATTAAAAAATAGGTGGCTTCATTGCTATCTTATATCTATGTCCGAAAAATCGTTTCAATTTTCATATTTAAAAGAAAATATTTATCGGTAGAATACGAAGAAATGTTACCGGAACATTTTACTAATAACTATTATAACTAACGAATTAAATATTGTTATTTTTTTAAATGTTTTTATTTAATTTGTAACTTTGATTTTGCATTTAAATATTTAAATACAATAGGTTAATGTTACAATAAAGAACTGGAACCTGTTATGAACTACAAATTTTTTGTAAGATTTTGTAATAATTTCATTCGATCGGTCTTTAACTGGTTTGATTTTAATACACATGAAATTTTGCGGTTACTTTTAATGTAAAGGACCACCTACGTTCAATTTATTCTTGTGAATAAGATCATCCGATATAATTGTCTGCGTTCTCGTTACAGCTGTGGATTTATTTGTCCATTTCTTGGAATTTTATAACTTTTTTTCGTAATTTTTCTATTTTTATTTATCCATTCATAATTTAATAAAGTATACATAGCTTTGTTACATATATCAAAATATAAATATAAACAATAATGCATTGTATACAAATTTCTGTTAAGGTTTATTAAAAATAAAATGTTCGATAATTTAGAAATCGGTCCTTTATTTATTTGTCTTTTTAAAACATTCATACCGTACAATATTCACTATTTTGCGTGACTGTATTAACCATGAAAAATTCGATCGTTTGAAATTCAATTAATGGAAATAAATTGTTCCTTTAATTAGTAAATTGGCATTCAAATAATAAATTGCAGCTTCATATGTTTTCAAATGATTTCTTTTAATAAAGTAGAAAATACTTTTAAAATTCGTTTATATTTGTACATCTGTCGTTATATGCATTCCAAACCTTTTGTTTCAAATTAGGAACTCAGCAGGATAGGGACAGTTGAATCATTTTCCTTGCAGAGAGCAGGTATACAACTTATTTCCTAGAAGTAGAATAGTTTCCTAAAACACAAGCGTCGTTGGAATTTGTGAGGACCGGAACAAAAATCGATATTATTCTAATATCGACAATATTATTTCGTTATATCGCCACGCTATATATCAACGTGCCTTATATCGCCATGTGCTTTATATCGTCATGGTCCATATCATTATACTATACATACATATATCATTGCGCATTATATTCCTGTACGCTGTTTTTAAATGATTATCTCGTTGTATTTTGCCACGTGCTATATTGCTATAAAACTTACACAACATTAATGGTGGTACTGCCTAAAAATATATAAGTATTTAAGTACATAGCTTAATAGCATCTAGTTAATTCAAGGTCAGTTATGGCCGAAAATTCTTAGTGGCTGTGCATACCTGGGCTAACGTGAAATTTGTTGTATTTCTTTCCCCCCGTTTCTTTTTGTATTTCTTCTCTTTGTAACAGAATTCATTAAAATTTGGTAATTTGAATAATTTAAAAAATTTTAACTTTAGATATAAATCATAAAAATTGTTTTTAACATATTTTTCAAAATAATGGCAATATAGTGGATTCCAAAAAATCAGTTTGTATAGGAAGTATTAATGTTGTTGTTTTTAATTTTTGATTAAATTATAATAATTAAAGTATAATAATAATTCTAAATAAACTTTATTCCACTATTAGAAGCATGATTAATTCTTTGTTCGATTTAATTTTTTCGTATGAAATGACCCTAAATCAGTAAACATCGAACTTACCACGCAATACGCATGCGTTGAAAATCCGCGGTTAGATTAATCCCACGATCATTCGACACAGACAGCTTGGCACTAGTTTCTAAACCTCCGTCTTTAATAGGCAACAGAAGTATAACAGTGGTTCTCATTTATTTCTTACATACTTAAGAATACAAAATAAACAAAATCATATTAGAATAAAGTGTATCGGTAAAGTGTATTATTCTGTTTTTAAATGATTATATAGAAAGAGATATCGTCACTTAATTCTAAAAGATTTCTTCTATTTTGTGTTATTAATATAATTATATATTAAATGATAACTAAACAATAGGTAGATAAATTAAGTTTATTTTAGTCTAAAAATGTAGGGATTAAATTTTTATTGATTATATTCTTCATTGATATTACTTTAAAATAAAAATATAATTAATTTATAAGAGTACATATCATATACTTTTGTTTTTCGTGTTTAAGACAAAAGATGTGTAATTGTTTTGAAGTCAAAATGTTTAATTTCCTATTATTAGGGAGGCAAGATCCGTGAGCAACGACATCACAATGCGTATGTTGCTGCCACTGAGATTGGTTTTCGTCGCAGCAGGTCTGCTGCTGGCAACTACCAAAGCAAATATGCCCTTGCATTTGCATTCTGATGCTGCTCAACACTTTGCCATTGGTGAACGTGAACAAGCAATTGCTGGTATTGAAGCTAGCCTTCTTTCGCTTCTTGGTTTTGCCAAACGACCAAAACCGCAAGGTCCAGCTCATGTTCCAGAGTCATTGAAAAAACTTTATATTAAACAGAATACAATTGGCATGGCTGATATTGCCAAACCAGGAATTCATGCCAGATCTGCTAATACTGTTCGTTCTTTCCAACATGTTGGTAAGTATATATTTAAAAACTATTCAAATTCTATATTTTTAACATTATATTAAATTGTAATAAAAGTTTTTTTCTGAGCCAAATTATAATTAATTTTATCAGCTTATAGTCATTTTGTATGTAATATTATATATAAAATTCTAATTCTTTTTTATTTTTTAAATATAGAAAGTGAGTTGGATCATAAATTTCAGTCACCAAATCGTTTTCGTCTCTCTTTTGACTTAAGTAGTATACCATTAGGAGAAAAATTACAAGCTGCTGAATTAAGTCTTTCTCGTATACCTATTTTAAATGGAGATTCTGAACAAAAACTAAGTCGAATATTGGTGTATGATATTTTACGTCCTGGTATGAAAGGACAAAGTGCTGCACTATTACGTTTAATTGATAGTAAACCAATAAATATTAGAAAAAACGATACAGTCAGTTTAGATGTTCATCCTGCTGTGGAAAGATGGATGAGTGATCCTAAAAATAATCATGGACTCTTGGTACATGTACGTGGTGTGAAACAAGAACATGTACGTTTAAAGAGAAGTGTTGATGAACGAAATGATACATGGGTTGTTAGTCGTCCAATGTTATTTACTTACACCGATGATGGCAGGTACGAAAATTAATTGTTTCTATATTCCTTTAAAATGCGAGTAAGCTAAATTTTATTTTCATACTCTTTATATTGAAAATAGTACTTTTAGTGTAACATTAATAGTATTAAATATTTAGATACAAGATGTCTTCTGCAAGTCAAATAATGGACCGTCGTGCTAGAAGAGCAGCTCTTCGAAAAAATCGCAGAAAAGATGGCCGTGAAAATTGCAGGCGACATCCACTTTACGTCGATTTTGCAGATGTTGGTTGGAATGATTGGATCGTTGCTCCTCCTGGTTACGATGCTTTTTACTGCCACGGTGACTGTCCATTTCCATTGGCAGATCATTTAAATTCTACTAATCATGCAATTGTTCAAAACCTGGTTTACTCAACTAAACCAAGCATGGTGCCAAAAGCTTGTTGTGTACCTACAGCGCTGAGTTCAATATCTATGCTATATCTTGATGAAGAAAATAAAGTGGTCTTAAAAAATTATCAAGACATGGCTGTTCTTGGATGTGGGTGCCGTTGACTATTGGCTAATCAATTTAGTAAACTATTTGAACAGTGAAAAATGTGCGTGCAATTAGAACGAAAACAGTTAAAACAAAGGACTAGACAAATTGAAAGAATCATTTTAAAATTTGTTAGATTAAATGGAAGGTAAATAACTTTCGAAGAGTACATTCAGATTTTAGACTTAGAATTTTATACTTGTTACAATGCATAGTCCAAATGGTCTAACATGTTGTTATTCATAAAATAAAACGAGATCTGAAAATTTTTATTTTTATATACAAAGATTTTAATCCATAGATTATACAGAAATTAGTTAGGGAAAATAAACAAAAATTTCAATTTTCCTGTGTATAAAATTATTTTAAGTAATTATTATTGAATGCAGTTACTGATCATTGAATTGATTACAATGAAAGAAAACATTTTAGAAACCATAGTGTTAGATACATGAGATTTTAATCCTTGTTTGTACTTGTGCCTTATTTTATAACATTTTACAGTTAAAAATGAAAAATATATTTTCAAACGAGGATTTAAATCGAGGTAAATACGCGCGCCAAAATTTGAAGTATCACCCCCAACCCCTATATTGAAATAATGTCTGAAACAATTGAATATTTGTCGTACTATTGGTTACTAATTAAACGATCAGTTGATTGTTATTGATGGTAGGACAAATTATCAATAGAATTGTAAATTGTACATTTTTTAATCATTATTTATTTACCAAGTTTTTTAAAATGTTAATACAAAGTCTATAATGATTTTTTCTAGTTAGTTTTACATAATAATTTCATTATTTAATCGCTCTTTTAAATCGGAACATTTAACACTATTTATTTCGATGAAATAATACAAGATATTAAAAACTGTTTCAATAATAATTCATATATATATGTATTTTTTTTTAATAGAAAATAACCTTTATTGAAAACTACTTAGTATAGATGCATATAGAATTCGTATAACTTGTAATAGAATGTAAAATATTTGAAGTTGCATTTTTTATGATCAATCAAATTTAGATTAGATACGATTAAAACTCATCAATCACATTAATAATAATTTATTGATTATTTAAAATTTTTAAGGCGTTAAAATATAATTTTGTAACTCATTAAATTTAAATATATAAATACCGGCGGAGATGAACCGTACCTGCAGAAAGAATTATATAATATACACATACATATATGATATGTACACAAAAGAAAAAGAAATGATGTTTATATTTGTGGCGCGCGTCGACCTGTAAAATCTGTAAAATAGATATAAATAAACAGGGACCAATGTAAATAGTATGTCTGTATAGTGAATTAGTATGCATAGTATTCTATTTGATGTTTTTATTAATATTTTTATGTTCTTCGAATGTACACAGATATTGCGGATGTAAATAGTGAACAACTTTTAATAAATATATGTTTAATTACATTTATGGTTTTGTACTTAAAAAGGAAAAAAATAAACAACGATTATAAGAAAATGGAACATTAATTGAAAATAGAACTAAGAGATATTAATTTATTTATCACTCGTAGTAAGGGACATATAGTATGAAATACTATAGTACTAATAATATAGTACGAAACATATTTAATAGTAGAATAATAAATATCATATAAAATATGTAACAAAAGTTTTATTCCTTTATACAATTATACATATGACAGTACATTTTTTCTTATGTAAATGTAAAAAAAATATAGAAGAATTATTTCAGTCTTTAATGCCAAACAAGGACAATAATTGAATAATTTCCTCGAGTCTCGTATAATGGCAGTGCGAGGTAAAAAACCATTTTCATAATCGCAATACATTATATACCGTACGTTTTGCAGTGCAGTCTCGTCACATGGCTTTTCTTTTATGTATGAATTCCAAATATTTTTCATTTTTATTTGTAGGAATTGAATTAAAAAATTTAAAAGTAAAAAATATTGAAATTCAGAAATTTATGTATTATAAAATTTTCAAATTCGCAAATTAAAAATTTTTTAATTTAATAATTACAAATTTTTGAATTTACGAATTTACCATTTTTTAAATATTTGATAACAGGGTTTTGACATTCAAGCACTATCTAAAAAAGATTCGTTTATATTTCACAATTTTTTCAATTCCTACAGTTCTTCTGTCCAAAGTCATATAGCAAGACTCCGCTATACATGAGAATGTACAATATAAACCAATTTATACATATACAAGGTGCACCAAGCTTGTCCTAATAAAATATGAAAGTATATTTTATTGGTGAAATATATAAAGAAGAAAATGGTTATAATCATCGCTTATATACGATTTTATTCATATTTATACTCATAGAATAAAATCTCATACTTTATTAGAAAAACTCTGATACCTTGTATACATATGTACATATATGTATATTTGAATTTTGAATTTAATTTACTACATATCCCTATATATTTTATGGCACAGTCCGTTACGAATTGCAGGAACTGTATTACTTTGCATTTTACATAATTATTTTAAAACTGTAATGCAATTCTTCCCACTTTCGTTGATATCTATATATAAATGCAAATAAATACAGTAGTTAAGTATTTTTTCATTTTCAGTGTGAAAGTAAATGAAACTGTTAGTTTCTACTGATGCATATTTTAAATACTGTTCATTTTCATTAGGTGGTTCGTTACTATTATTTTGATTTTATTCTCGTAGAAATAATTTTCAATTTTTTTACCTATCTTAAAAAACATTAAACTATTATTACGCTTACTACTTTAATTTGTAATACAAATCTGATATGTTTTGGTTGTAAATTTTAAATTTACACAATTAAATTTCTCATACAATTATGCATACTTATACCACTAGAATAAATTGTATATAGTCAAAAACCTAAAAAATAGTATTAATGCGAAAGATTTTTTCTTAAACAACTTATATCTTAACAGCTAAAAATCATATACAATTTTTATACATTGTTACAATATTTACAGCATTTCATGATTAAATCGCTTACAAATACGTCCTAATATTATGAGGCACAATGGTATAAACATCTTAGTGGGAGTCAAAAATCTTATTTAAATATAATTAATATTTAAAACAAAAGTTAAAAAATGCTTTCAGATAAAATTTTCTTAATAAAATGATATAAATTTTACTTTTTTTTAAATCTCGCAAAATTTATTACCTAATATTTATTTAGCGAAATTTGGCCATGAAACAATAAAATTATGGTTTCATGTGACTTCATTCACGTGTATGAATATAAACTATTCAATACTATATACAATTGTTCAATTTTTAATAGTCACGACTTTCAATAAAAGCGATCATTTACTTCGTGTACAAATAAAATATAAATATTTTAATAAAATAATTGCTTCCAGGAATTAATAAAAACATATTGATTCTTTGGAAAATAAAATACTAAAAGGTTTTAATGAGTTCAAGGAACAGGAGAAGGAGGTGGTGGAAGAGGACTGAAATAGGTAGAAGATCTGGAACTAGGAGATGGAGGGCAGCTTATCCCTGCATCGCTTTGATAAACAGATCTTGGAGTAGGAGGTGGGGGATAAGGTTCGCTCTCATACCGATACCTTGCTGGATAATTAGTATCTGACTCGTCGCAAACATCTGTACTACAAGGCGTTGGAGGTGGAGGTTGATTTATGCTTCTATAATGTCTATAAGGTTTATACCTAGAAGCATTACTACTTGAGCACCTAGTAGAATTAGCTGTCGTTGCTGGACTTGGAGGCGGATTTAACGTTTCTTGCGGGTAACCACCTGCAGAACTCCCTCGAGTTGAACTTGATGCTCCTTAAAATGCAATTTATATTATTGTTTACAGTAACAATGTTTGTATCATAAAGTCACATATATGAAAGTAATCATGAACTTTAATAAAAAGAAACTTACCAGTAATATGACTCCGATCATAACTTGATCCGATACTACTACCGTTTAACATCGACAATCTTACAGTCTCCATTCCTATTTTGAAATCTTTTCTACAGTTTTTTTGGGTAAACATTGGTTTTACTAATCTCGTCGGTTTTGGTGATAAAGGATCTCCTGCTGAATCGTGCAAAATATCAGGTAATTCCTCATTATTTATAAATTTTCTTCTACAATAATAAAATCCGAAAACAATTGCAGCAATTGTTGCAATTAATCCAACAGGTACAATAATGACATAAGTAATTTTTCCAGGTTCTAATGAGTTATTTTCTTGTCGAGGATTATTTGCCGGTGCACAGACAGATGCAAGTTCGTCGCTACCATCAGCACAGTCTTCCCAGTTATTACAAAGAGCAGAACCCGAAATACAAACACCGTTTCCAATACACTGAAATTGACCGGGGCGGCAGCAATGAGCTTCGTCCAGACCGTCATGACACTGGTCTATTCCATCGCACACCCAAGACATATCTGCGATATTTAACAATAATTTGTAGATTAAATATTAATTTTTTTTTGCTTTCATTTGATTTATATCTTAATATTTTTACCAATGCAATGACCACTTTGACATTTGAATTGATCACGACTACAAGTTGGACAACCCAATTCATCACTTCCATCAGGACAATCTGCCTGACCATCGCATTTCCATGTTGCAGGAATACAATCTTTTGCTACGGTAGAACTAGGAGCAGCGCAAGTGAAATGATCTATTCCACAGGCTGGTGCAGCTCTACAAGTTTTTTCGTCTTCAGATAAAACCAGTGATTTTGGACAAGAACACCTAAAAATAACGTTTATTATACTGTTTTATTAGAAAATGTAAATTATGTGTTAAAAATATATACAAATGATTAATATTTTAATCTTACCTAGAAGAACTAGTTCCAATACAAAAATGAGAACATCCTCCATGGTCACGAAAAGGACTACAAATGTGTGTTTTCATTATATCTTCCTCTGGAGTATTTACTGTAATCAAGTCTGTAAGTATTTTATTCATAATTATTTTTCGTCCACTTCCAAATTTATTAACACGTTCTAAATTTGATGTTTCTCTATCGAACCAATAAACGAAATCAAAAAATACAGCTAAATAAGTGGTGGATCCTTTTCCAACGGGAGAAACCAAAACTCTTCTATTATTTCCATCAAAGTCAGCGCACTCAATTTGATTTCCGTGTGCCCAGTATACAATATTCGAAGTTGCATCAACTGCAATGCTCGTAGGTGGTTCTAGATCGGTTGCTACTACAATTCTTTCTTTTCCATCCATTTTACTACGCATTACTCTCACCTTTCTTCCAACATCTGTCCAAAAAAGTAGCCTCTTTTCTGAATGTATTGCAATATTTCTCGGTTTTTCTCCGTCGCCTTTAACTACGACACCCAAAGTAGAACCATTATCAAGTTTTGTAACGTTAATTGCATCATTGACAGCACAAGACCAGAATAATAGTCTCCCTAAAGAATCTAAAGCGAGATCCACGGGATGTCCAGAATTTCCAGAAACCATTATAGTAGAATGTGTTTTATTTTCCAATGTCTTTCTGATAGACAAAGTTCGACCATCTATCCAATAAATGTGCTGAGTTATAGGATCAAATTCTATGGAACGTGCATTTTTTAAACCTTGAATTCGAAGAACTACATCTGGACAATCATCGGTATCAGGAAGAAAACGAAAAATTGCATTACGCAAACTATACATCATAAAATTCTTTGGTCCTATAGAAAAAATAATAAATCATTATATTGGTTATAATATTAATTTCAATCAATTGAGATTATTTGATTAAGTATAAAAGGTATAAAATAATGAAAATTATAAGAAATTTAAATATACTAACCGATACAAGTTTCATTGTCTTCTCCCAAATTGTAATGCGTAGGACAATCGCATTTAAAGGAATTAGATATACTTTCATTTTCTCCGGGCAAAGCAATACAAAGGTGACTGCAATTGCCATTTTTTGATGTGCAAGGATTCCATCCTGCTTGTCTAGAGGAGTGGTAAACTAACAAATCTGTCACAGATTCTAATTTATTATGTATCTTTACTCTATTCATTCCAGTAGTTTTATTAGCTTTCTCTATGTCACCTGTTAATTAAAAAATAACTTTCAAAAATAAAATCAAAATTTGCGATAAACAACAATTATTTATATATATATTTTTAACCTGTATTCCAATCTGTCCAATAAATATAATCTTGATATTGTGTAATAGTGAATGGATACATAATATTTTGTGTTATAACTGCATTTCTTTTTCTTGTGTGTAAATCAAAACTATCAATAGCTGGAGTGGATAAATCTACCCAATATAATTTCCGCGTTGAATGATCAATTGTTAGACCATTTGCTTTTCCAATGTTGAAAAGTATTACTTCACGATTTGTTCCGTCTAAGAACGATCTTTCTATACTTCCAGAATTTCCCCACTCGGTCCAATACATATAGCTTGCAAAGCAAAAGTATGAAAATAAAGATTTATATGCAAAATACATTTTTTAATATAAATAATGATTTACTGATTATTAAATTTAAATATTTAATTTCAAGATAAAGCTGTTTTGATCTACAAATTTTTTCCAACAATTAGTATAACATAATTACCCTCTGCTTGGATCAAGAGCTAGACATCTAGGTTCAATAATATTACTCCAAACAAGAACTTTTCTGCTGCAACCTTCCAATCGGACCATCTCTATTCTTCTAGTACCAGTATCACTCCAATATAAATTGTGAGCAATCCAATCTATTGCTAAACCTTCTGGAGCGTCTAATCCAAGATCAACAACTCGTTCCATCTCAGAACCATTTATGAAAGCCCTTGTAATTGTTTTTAATTTAACGTCCGTCCAATAAATACGGTTATCTGCTATGTTAAAATCCAAGGCGCTAATACGTATAGCAAAAATATATGACAATAAATATTTAACTCCGTATTAATTAGATAATAAAAATATTTGTTTATAAATATAACATTTACCTTGCATCTTTGACACCAGTCAATGGAATAATATTGTCATTATTTGCATTTTCAATACTAATTCTTCCAATATTACCTTTTCTTGCGAATAACATAAATGCATCAGGAACAACACAAGTCTTTTTATCTTTTGTTAACTCATATCCAATTTGACAAGCGCATACATACTTATGTTCTGGTCGATTTAAACATAAATGACTACAACCGCCATTATTTTTTACACAAGGATTTGTACCATTAACTTTTCCTAAATGAACTGCTTTTAAACCCATAACATTTGGAACTTGATCAACAATTATTTCTCTTTCGCCACCTGTAAGTTTATGTGCTCTATCCACACTTCGTCTTTGCCAGTCTGTCCAGTATAAATAATCTCCCAACAAAGTCAATCCAAAAAGATGTGGAAGATTATCCGTAATTACTTCTCTTCTATCTGTGCCATCCATATTACAAACTTCAATTTTGTCTGTCTTTGCATCACACCAATAAATTTTCCATCGTGCAAGATCTAAAGCAATTCCATTTGGCCAAACAATATCTTTAGTCACTAAAAGTGTACGTTCTGTTCCATCAAGATTACTACGTTCTATTTTTGGACGTTTTTCATACCAATCTGTCCAAAACATCCACCCATGCTCGGGAGCTAGAGCAATCGCTCGAGGTTCAATTAATTCTTCATTTATTAATACTTTTCTACTTGTACCATTTAATCGAGCCACTTCAATTCTATCCGTTCCTGTATCAGTCCAATAAAGATTTCTAGCTAACCAATCCACAGCTATTCCATCTGGATTTCCCACTTCAGTAATTATAATGTTTTCTTGGTTAGTACCATTCAGTGAAGCTCTACGTATTGCATGAGCTTCTTCATCAGTCCAGTAAAGCATTTCTTGTACAGGATCAAAATCTATTGCTATTGCGTGTTTAATTCCTAATTTTATTAAAAAATTATAGTTTAATTATTGTAGTAGTATTTTCATTTTATTATTAAATAAATTAAGATGTACATGAAACTATATACATAGCACTATAAATCACAACTAGTATGTAGAAGATATAATTATTTGATTGTTCAATTCAAACTCTAAATTCCTACTTTATGTTACTAGTACAGTAATAATATTGATAACATTTTTTCCTCTTGTTTTTATTAATTAATATTCAATCTTCACAACAGTTGATATATTAAGATATAAAGAATACTAAAAAATATATACCTGTTAATGGTAGTACAAAATTAGTGTAGTCAGGAGAGTCCAAAGATATTCGACAAATTTCATTCCGTTGAACTATTAATAGTAATTCTTCTGGTCCATTAGCACAAGTCAAATTGTTCACCAATTTAACGCCTGTAGGACATGCACAAGTATATCCAGGTTCTGTCATACTTAAAAGACACAAGTGTGAACAATTTCCATTATTCTTTTCACAAGGATGACTTCCATGTGGTTGTCTCCTACTGTCCCAAACTTCTATGTCACCAGGAATATATTCTCCATGTAACAATTCTCTAGGATGTGCTTGATTTTGTCGCACATCATATGAATGTATACACCATGTTTTCCAATCAGTCCAATATAATTTGTGATCAAAAAATGTCACTGCAAAAGGATAATCCAATCCATGTTCTACTACTTTTCGCCTGTTTTTCCCATAGTAATCCATTACTGAGATAAATTTAAGTCTTCCATCTACCCAGTAAACTAACTCATTTCCATAATCTATGGTTAAACCATTTGGCCAAAATATGTCGTCAGAAACAATCACTTCTCTCGTTGATGGATCTCCATTCATTGCAGCTCTTTCTATTTTAGGTACATCGCCCCAATCAGTCCAAAAAAGTATACTTTTCATTGGTACAAGAGCAATTGCTCTTGGTTGATAAATCTCTGTCCAGAAAAGAACTTTTCTATGCTGTCCATCAATACTAGTCACTTCTATTCTATTTTTTTCTCCATCTGTCCAATATAATTTTCCTGTATACCAATCACAGGCTAAACCATCTGGTGAAATTAAACTAGAATTTACTACAATTGTTCTTTCACCCATGTGAGTACCATTTGTTTGAACACATTGAATTATTTCTAAACCACTATCCGACCAACATACTAACTCATGTTCAAAATAAAAATCTATGGCTGCACCTTCAGAAAGATCTTTTACAATAGTAGTTACTTTGTTAGTACGAGAGGCATTAGCCATTCTGATGTCCTTTTGTGTAACAAATAAAAGTGTTGGTGATCCTGAAAACAATAATTTAAATTATTAAAATATTTTAGTATGTTATAATACAGTTTTAACATGTTCACTGCTAGTAATAGATATATTACATTCTATCAATTGCTTCTGTAACACTATTGACATAATATGTACATTTGCTTCTATCTGATTATTATTCCAGCATCTTGCTTCAACAAAATATACCGTACTATAATGAAAGTTTTCTAGTGCTACTACTGATTGAATTTTAATAATTGGTTTACCCAAATAATGACTAATAAGGAAACTGAGTGTTCTAAAGCACAACAAATTCTAATAAACAACTATACTATATAAAGAAGTGAAATTTCAGCCAACAATAAAGGTGTTAAATTATTTCATAACAAAGAAAAATAAAGTAATAACTATATTAAATAATATTATTAAATTTGAATTCCAATCCCACATCATAATAAGAAGTAAGAAATTGCAGTATAACCTCTACGTTAAAATGAAATAATATTACTTACCATCAGAGAAAAGAACGAGTCTAAAAAAACACGCAGTCAGGATAATTATTAAACTGATAATAGCCATTCTAAAACTTGCAACAAGATTGTGGCGGTACTCCCTGTACTCGCCATCAGAGGGATACAGTACAAAACCTAGACTAACATCCTCTCGTATATCCTCACGTAGTTGCCTACTCCTATATACACAAGTTCCGACAATCACTAACTATCCTGTGACTAAGGCACTAGCCTGCTGTACAGGATTACTGGGAAAACTCCTCCACTAGTAGTTAGACCGCAAACGAAGAAAAACGTTTTTCTCGCTCTCTCTTTTCCTTCTTATTTTCCATCTTCTTTTCTTAGCGCACTGCCACTATTGGTGACCCCAGATGTGATAACGTCAAGCAGTATTACTGGGTGGTACATAAAGAAATCGGTCTTTTTTTTTACAAAATCGTAGTGCAGATCAACGAAAAGAGATTCTCCTTTTTTGAAGTGTTAATCCTTATCAGTTTTCTTTATTCATCTCACTTTTTGAATTGAATTTACGTTCTTCGTTAAATACGAAAACTTTATGTATACCTAGTTATATTCGAATAAATTGTCAGGACAAGTAAAAGAGAACTTTTTTAGAAACCAAAATAGAATTTTCCTTTATAACCTTACATTTTCATCTGAGAATGAAGCTGTAGTCACGAAAAATAATCAAATTATATTTTACTCATTATTCATTATGTACTAGTTAGTAACAGTATGCGTAGTTAAGATATCAGTGTGTAGTATAAGTATTTTTTATAAAAACAAAGTGTAAGAAAAGGATTCTTCCACCAATCACTTTCAGTGTTAGGTAGTTGCAACTATAGAAGACACCCCTTCTATTTTCGCCAGAACAAAAGCGAGGCAAGTGTTGAGTCTCTCCCACATTTTCCTTTAAACTAAGACGAACTTAAATTGCTCGTGATTGGTTTAAATGTGATTGAATATTCACTTATTGTTGTTTTGATATAATATATTTACATTTACCACCGAACTATACAGTTCAGTGATATTTATATTGCATTTATATTCATAGCATATTATTAATTAAATTTTTTTGGTAATAATATTTTAAAATTGGATTCAGAAATCATCTTATAAAATGATATATTCAGTGTGGTTTAAAAATCTATGGTACAAATAAAATCAGAAGGAGATTCAAAATAAAATAAAAATACACCAAGACAGAATTGTATTGGAGGTATTGTTTTCATAGAATATTTATTTGAAAGTGAATCTAGTACTCATACATCTAACTGAGGACTGATATTATAGATTTTATTTTAGACTTTTATTGTTTTTATATTGCATACAACTATTTAGTATCAAAATTATCACTTATACTACCATCATGTTGGGGATGTGGAAGAAATAGCTTGTACATTCCAGAAGCATAAGAATCCTTAAATAATTATGAGTTATTGTGATATTTCAGGAAATGGAAATGCATAATACACTGTAAGCAGTTGAAATCTTAATTTAATTCACAAAATATAATTTTATGTACAGGAAAATTTGAACATTTAAATGAAAGTAAATAGAACTAATACATAATTAACTTAATTTGATTTTAATTAAAATGTTTAATTTGTTAATACTACTTTTTACGTTCATCTGTAAATTTAATAATGATTTAGAAGGGGTAAATATCAATAGAAAACAATATCTGATATTATATCGCATACAAAGACAACACAGTAACAATTTGTAATGAAATTGATGACACTAATCATGAGTTAGGTGTATGCGTATTAGATTGATTTTCATATGCATATTTCTTGAAGACAATCTAATTTTGCTATTCTGGATTTTTATCTTATTTTAAACTTACTGTATCACTGATTTCATTTATATCACAAATTTTGGTCCAGCCTGTATATGGGTAAATAAAAGTTGTATCAGTTTAAGACATTTAATTCTTATTGTATGGAATGAAAGGATTTATATAGTTGTTTCATTCATATGCTTTTCTAATTCTGTTATTTATTGGAATAAAAGATCTGTTATTAGTAGATCTATGTCTTTGCTTAGTAAACAGTCATATATATAAATTATATTTAAATTATTTCACAACAATTTTGTACACAATATTTCATTATGTCTCCCTATTATTTTTTAGCACAGGATGGCAATGTTTCCTCCAGATCCAAAATATCTTCTTCGAGGTGATATGGGTTGCATTCACTGCACCCTTTTTCAAACAACTTCCAATGTAGAATGTCTTTATTCAGGTACAGCTACAGGCAATGTTCATATTTGGGATTTAAATGTAAATAAAGCATTTTAGTACTTGTTATATTTTATTTTTCATGTGGCATTATCATTGACTATTAAATCAAATTTTTAAATAAACAAAAATAAAGTAGTTCCTCCTTTTGTTTAAGTTAAATCGAGAGATATGTCGGATTAAATCAGAGCAAGACCCCTGTTTATGTTTGCAAAGTTTAAGTAATGACAATTTATTTATACAACACAAGAATGGTTTAATAAAAGAATATAAAAAGACAGAAAGTGAATGGATACAAAACAAATCAGTGGATATAGACTTTTGTCATTATTGCAGGTATATATAAATACATACAGTAGAACAAAAGCAAGGTAATAACAATTTAATGTAATTTGCAAGTTATAACAGCTGTAGTTTTTTAAGAAGATTTAAGTTAATACTTTTTACTGGTACCTTCTTAATATTTACCAATTTATTTATAATTTTTTTTAATGACAGGTTTCAAACATTTTCTGAAAATGAAATACTCGTACCTCTCAAGGACTCTAGTTTTGGAATATTATCTTTAGATACTTTTAACATAGAATTGAAATTGAATACATCAAATTTTGAAAAGCTAGGAGATATAATGGTGATTAAACCCTTAAAAAATAAGCAGTTAGTACTTGTTGGCTATGAAGGAGGAAAATTAATATTGTGGGATGTTCGAAACAAGAATATTTTAAGCTTTCTTTCAATAGAAATGTGTCCATTGGCCTTAGATTTTGATAGTGTTTTAATGAAAGGTGTTATTGGTGGCCCATCTGATCAAATACAGGTAATCACTAAAAACCTTGAAATAGTTAAAAGGAAGAACAATCAATAATAGATTTTTAATTTATAGATATTTAATTTATCAGTTGATCACTCGCTACATGATAAAAGCAAAATAACTTTAAAAAATCCTGGAACTTCTGTGATTACAATAAGGCATGATGCTAAAATTGTAGCAGTTGGAGGATGGGACAGTGGAGTTAGAATATTTTCTTGGAAAAGTTTAAAACCTCTGGCTGTTTTAAACCAACACAAGGATACTATACATGATATTACTTTTTCTTCACACAAAATGAAAACATATGATGATAAATATATTATGGCTACAGCTGCAAAAGATGGATATATAGCATTGTGGGATATCTATAACTAAATTCAACAAACAAATTAATAAACAAGGTCATTTCATGTTAAATTAATCATTCTTTAACATCTATGCCACGAATTTTGTTCTAAATAAAATATACTATAGTGTACACAAAATTAAAGGCAGATTAAGTTATTATTTTGTTGCTTTTGAATTTGTTTAAAATATATGTATAAACTTTTGAATTCTACAAGATTTATCTATTTTTATAAGACTAGGTTGTACATATAAATTTTTATGTTATACCTTTATTTTTGAAAATTCTTCTCATTTAAATTGTTTTTACACTTAAAGATCATTTAATATACTTTCTGAAATTCTTAAACTTTATAAAATTGAAAAATCTAAATTTATAAATAAAAATTTTGTAATCTGTTGACTGCTTCAATTATCCTTAGTTACGAAATGTGCTAAACCAATCAAAGCCAGCATGCGCATAATGAACGAAAACTTGCCATTTGACGATAATGTCCTGACTTGAGTTTAACCTACTTCAAGTACAGAAAGTACATAGCTTTAATAAAAATGATTATGATATATGTAAAGATTTAAAAGTAATTGATATCTATCAAAATAGTACTTTGTTAATATAATTGTGTGTAGAATTTTGTATATTCCTATTGTAATTTTTATTTTAAATGATAGGTTAACATCGATTGTTGAGTGTGTTTACATTTTATTTGTTAAGTAAAATGTTGATATTATAAATCTTAAAACATGTTTGTTATGAATGGAAGATCATTATGCTTTAAACGAAACTTAGTACAACGAATTTCGAAGTATTCAAGTAAAACTACAAGACAAACGCCGGCTGAATATTGTATGGAATTAGTTCGGTATAGCATCATTAATAATAATGAAACGATTAGATTGTAATTGTTTTGAACATTGTTAATGTCGCAGACATTAATATATTGTATTATTGAGTAAAGCAACAAACTCACACAGTGAAACAAGATTGGATTATGAATTATATAATATTTGTGAAAACATTAATTGTTTAAATTATAAAATGTTCCTTATTCAGAATAGAAAAATAGTTTTTCTTTTTTAATCTTATTTCTTATATTTTTAATGTTTCCAGGAAACATGATTATGAAAATTTTTTATGTGCACTGTTATTACCATTTGAATGTAGAGCCAATGCATTTGCAATTCATGCATTTAATGTTGAAGTGGCTCAAGTTAAAGATCAAATACATGATTATAAAATAGGAGAAATGAGATTGAAATTTTGGGTAGATGCACTAAATAACACATATAATGGAAATCCTCCAAAAAGTCCTGTTATGTTGGAATTACATAGGGTAGGATTTTATTTTTCTATTTGTTAATGCACAATCCTAATATAATATACTAATTTAAATTTTACCCTAAATTTAATTTAAATTAAAAGGTGTAATATTTGTAATAAGATTACTTACAGGTTTTGCAGAAGTGTTCTCTCTCCAAACATTATTTCAAGCGTTTGATAACTGCAAGGTTAGAGAAACTCCATGATTATTCATTTAATGACATGAGTGCAGTAGAAAATTACGCAGAATATAGTACTTCTTCTATTTATTATCTTTTACTACAAGCACATGGTATAGCTAACATTAATGCTGATCATGCTGCAAGTCACATGGGTAAGGCACATGGGATTGTTAATATACTTAGATCAGTTCCTTATAATGCCAAACAAAGGGTGAATATGTTACCACAAGATATTTTAATGAAGCACAGTGTTTCTACAGAAGCTATATTACAAGGACATTTAAGTAAAGATTTCCAAAATGTAATATATGAAGTTGCTTCTCAAGGAAAACTGCATTTAGATGCAGTAAGTATTTTTTTATAACAGAATTATCATAATAATAGTATAAATACAAGAACAAAATATTCTATTTTTACTCTTTGATACAAAATCATTTTTTTTAGGTGATATCTCTTAAAAAGAATATAGAAAAGAAAGCAAATTTAATCTTTTTACCTATGGTTTGTTTAAATAATTATTTAAAAGAACTGAGGAAAGCCGATTTTAATGTTTTTAATCCAAAATTACAAAGAAGAGATAATTTCCTTGCTTTGCGTTTGCTTTGGAACAAGTTGGTGTAAAAACTTGTAAATATTTGTATTTCTGAGTTGATGTGCTGTGAAATAAATATCATCTTAAGGTCATATAAATAAATTACGAAACTGAATTACAATTTCTGTCAATTGCTGAACTTTTTACAATTTATATTGTTTCCATGTAAGTAAATATTTATATTTTGCATAGATTTGATAACATATTAAAACGCCTACAGTCGGTTGTGGTCATGTTTTGCAGGAAAGGGGGCCTTGCCTTACTTGGCTGGGTCACAAGGAGATCAACTTCTATAATAAATTCCTAGTTCCGAACGTATTTTCTTTGGGTATTTATCATAATAAATTAAACAATATTTTGTAAGATTTATGTTTAATTCAAAGAAACTATTCTGTTTTATACATTACGAAGATAATCTTTATAATTTTCACAATCGGATTCTACAGAAGTAAAAGATAAATCTCCAGTGCTGCAAGGAATTGTGGGTATATTTGAACCTTGAATAGTGAATCCATGATAATCTTCCTTTTGTGATTCTGTAGTTGAACATGCATTCAGATGGGTAGATACTAATTCACTTGTGGATCTTTCTTGCTGCATATTAAAATCGCTTTGGGTATCTAAGCTTATAAGACTAGTTTCATCTTCTGCTTTGCTTACATCGAAACTATCGTCACCGATGAAAGATGGAAAATCAAAAGTAGGAGATGGCGTAACACAATCTTCTATCAGAGAATTTTTTACATCACTTTGTTGTACGGAGTTATTAATGGTAGCAGAGCAAACCTAAAACCAATTATCACTTATTATGATTTAATATTTATCATAACTGTATCAATTGTAAACATTCATATACTTGTGGAATAATCGGAGGTGGTAACTGATAACTTTCAATATCCTCGCAGTCTAAATTTGTAGGTAATCTTTGGCTATGTATAATCAATAACGGAGTTCTATCTAAAACTGCATTTACTTCTGATTCTATTTCTTCTTGAAATTGTAACATTTGTTCTTTTAAATGTAGTGCTTCATTCATTATTTCTGTATTCTTAGCTTTCATTTCATCAAGAAGTGTTATATCTTCGCACATCAAATGTAAGCTCTATGTAAACAGTTTCAATAAATTATATGAAAAGTATATAAAATTATGAACGTAACAAATTCAATACATACTTCACACATCATTAAAGCAGATTCCCAAGTATTGGCAGGTACACGTTCTCCAGACATATAAGCATTGAAATCTTTTTCATCCATGTTCAATGATTCAGCTGTTAAATTTTCAATGAAAGATACAGCACAGCACTAAAATATTTTCTCAAATACTACACTTTTATCTATTTATACGTTATAAATTATAGAAAATATTGTTTTTAAGTATTACCAGATTTGTGAAGTAATATCCACCTTCTCCAGTCATCAATCTGCTCGCATTACAAAATCTAGTAATAAAATTAATGTTACTTTTAAGACGAGCAGGATTAGCTTTAAGAACAATAAAAATGAGAGCTGGAAGAAATTCATCTGCAGATGCAGGTCCACCAACAGACTGTTGGAGCATTAAAAATATATTTCTACAGCAGTAAATAATACAAGAAAGTTTTTCTTGTGGAGCTTTTACAGAATCCATATTTAATAAATCTGTAATACAGAATAAAATACTTAAGATTCGGAATTGAAGTATTAATTTAATGTTTTCGGAACAAACCTGTTATCGAAGTATAAACAAGTTCTCTAACTTCAGAACTAGTTTCATGTATTCTACATTCTAAATTTTTTCCACTGACCCAATTTAATTGCCGAATTCTGTAAAAACATCTTAATGTAATGTTAATCTATAATTTCATTAACTTTATTTGTATCTGGAGCAAACCTCTTTTGTATTGCTAAATCCTTTTCTTCATCATTTGTAAAAGGAGGACAAAAAAGGATTCTGTAAAGTAAGGTCATCGCATATCTTTCTACATAATCCAATAATTTTTCTTTAATCTCTGGTGTTATATCTGGAACAAAAATAACAATAAAATTTCTTAAGTACTTTAAATATATTAATGTATAATTTTTAATTATTTTGATTACAATTTTGTATACCTGAATATTTCGTACTGTTTTCCAAGCGTTTGGCAAATACTTGATAAAAATTTTGTGTAATCTCTGACAGTTCTTCTATTCTTTTAACATCCTTATTTTGAAGTATATCAATTATAAAAGAATGTATACACTTTCTAACATCTTTCTCCACTGGTGTTTTTGCAATTACAGTTATCAGATCACGATTTTCAATTTTTACTTTCTCCAAATCTGGATTCTCTTTCATCAACTCATAAAATAATTCTTGGTATCCCTGTGCTTTTACCAAAAATTATAGCTTTTTGGATAATTGATTTAAATAAATAATAAAATTAATTTTAATCTTGTCCTTAGTTCAATTTATAAAAAAAAAATTGCAGTAACTCAAATGTTAAATTAAATATTACATACCTTTCGCAACTGGTTTTCGAAAGGATATATTTAATAACTTGTATTTTTTTTCCTGTTGTACCTTTTTTTCTTCATATTTTTGGTGACCACTAATACTACTTTTATTAGAAGCAGCACTAAAACATTAATTAAACAAATTGCTCATAATTAACGACAACATCAACAGTAATAGTGGTAATAGAATTTTAAAATTATAACTGTTAATAATAAAAACTTTTCTCTTTAACAGAAGATTGAAAATGTTTATGTACTTATAATACAGTGATTATCTCACTAATAGACTACAAAATATGAATAGACATTGCTCTACTATATCACAGCACTGCCATAGTACTGTTTAAGCTACACACATACTAGTGAAGCAATCAGATAAATAATACAAATGCAAGAAGAATAGTTCGCAAGGCCTCGCTACATGCCTATATCAGACATCCCGAGGAAATGCTTACTGTTTGTTAAGATGCAACAATATAGATTATTTTAGATATAGTTCTACAGTACCTTTTTAAGAGAATTACCTTGTATATAGAGCTTTGCAATGTATACATAAATAATGTAATCTGTGAGCTACAAAGCTCAATGCTTTACCAATGGATGTGTATTTATGAGATTTTTACATATTATAACTATATAAATAGCAGAATACATTATAAAAGTTATGAAAAAGTAAATGCAAATTTTATTATTCTAATTTTATAATATTTAAGATGGTACCATAGAATACAATTTTTATAAACTAACTTTTTTCTTGTTTATTTTTTTTAATTTCCATTTGTTGTTTAATATGAAAAAAATGGTATAAAAATAATATTGAAAGCTTTTTATAAATATTAGTTACAGTAATGTAAAGTAATTACTATATTAATTAATATTAGTAATTAATATAACGTACAAATCATATCCTTGTCCATAAGCATTAGATTCTGTTTGTGATCTCTGCTTTTGTAAATATTCTCGATGACATTTGCTACAATAACCTTCCCATTCTACATTTCCATAAAATCCACAACCATTTTTACATTTAAGATCAGCTTCATCAATTCTTAAACACGGTGTTTTCGTTGAATACATTGTGATGAGCGTCTTTATATGTTTTTATAATTATCTTCTTGTACAATTCACATTTCATTCGTACAATTAACCTTTACACCTTCCAATGTTAGGCAAGTAGTAACATTTATTAATCAAAAAATCAGAATTATTGGATCATTATTTTACAAGTTTTGTTCATTCTGCGCACGTCAGATCTGATTGGTTTGAATACGCTTGGTAACTAGTAGCAACGCGCACACACCATTATGATGTCCCTAAGTGATCTTAGTGACCTAAGGTTAAAAATGTTTAAATTCCCAGATCAATGGAAAAGAAGTTCGAATGTTGTATATATTGACTCTCCGCACTTTTTATTACTTTTGAAATATTGTAAAGCTGTTTAATAATATTAATGAAAAGATTAATAATTCGTAACTGAATATGTTTCAATTTTATTATCATGAGTTCTCATCTTTTACCGTTAGGTGGCTGAGCATTTTGGGATACATAAAATTCAATTTTTTATATTTGCGAATATATTATTTCAAATCCATTGTAAATACATTTCTCTGATTTTATTGTGCCTGTACAGGAGTTTGAGAAAATTAACAAGATATAAAATAATCTTATTTTAGGGGAAAAAAGCAATTTTTGATTTTAATAGGTCTGTGTTCTACCGCTAAATGACGTTAGTGGCACCGTTTCTGTAGCAACCAAAGTCGTCAAATAAACTCGATAGACGCGTCATCTAATTGTAATGAGAAGTTACTAGTTTGTAAGTTTTGTATATAGTAGTTGGTATGCTTGTTTTGAAAGGCGTGTGTTTCCCCGAGACTGTGAGGGGAGATTAAAATAAAACGGTCTGCACAGGTCAGTCGTATAGAATAAAAAATAAATTTTTTTCAGACTTAATCAAGGATGAATAGGACCTACACACTTGTTGAGAGCTTGCGAAAAAATTGAAGTTCTAGTTAAAATATAAAGTATATATAAGTAAGAATAAGACTTCTAAAACACTTCCAAGTTTTTTAACTAATTACTTTGCAGTAAATTATTGTCCTGTATATCTCTTTTATGTATTTAATTGTTACAATTTCAACTATGAATGTAGTCTGAATGTGAAATTGAACTATAGTCATTAATTTAATGCATAAAGAAAGTAATATACTGATATAGTTCCTAAAACCATGTTTAAAACGTGAAGTGTGTAATAAAATAACTTACTTTTAAAAGTAAAAACTTGTGAAAATTTCATTAACTATTCATTTTGAAAATACTTGTAGATTTTTCATTTTTAGCACATTTAATAAACTGCATTTACTATTTATGTAATTCTTTATATTTGTAGTACCTTTAATGTTTGTACACAGATTTAATTAAAGCTTCTGCTTGGAACATAATGTTTCGTGAATATAGTTTCTTGAAATTATTGTATGCATTATTAAGAGGAGAATTCAAATTTTGCAATTTGCGATTAAAAATATTTATATAATACAAGATACGGGAGTTTCTTTAACGATGTAGGATATAGGAAATATCTGTTCATTGTTTTAAATTTGCCGCGTTACATCCTGTTTGCAGTAGAAGTGCTTTACGTTTGAAAAGAAAGTGTATAGAAATTATAATTTTTCTTCTTCGAAAAGTGTAGATTAATTTTCTATATTCAATCAAAAATACATAACAGAAGGATGCATTGCTTAAGAACGTTATGTTTCAGAAAAGTATGTCTTCACCAAAAATAATAATAGTGTAATATAACCTAATAATTCTATATCATATAAATGAGGGTTTGATTTCATCTTATATGGAATTATTTTATTATATGTACATGATTGTATATAAAATATAAATTAAGTCGTCGTTTTATTCAAATGTCATGAGTAGAATGGCTCAAAGATAAACGATCAAAACTTTATCAGTATGTTTTTTAAGTAAAAACAAGTAATACATGTTATATGAATAAAGATTTATGAATGCTTTATTATTACAGTAAGTTTATTTATGGTTTTATTTCAAAGTGTCAACTTTTGTTCTGAATATAAGGTTGATGCCAGAGAGAGTTTTAATTTAATATTCTCCAATTTTGATACATGTGAACTTTGTTTTATCTTAAAAAATACATCATTAATGTATTATATCTGATCTCCTTGTCATAATTGCATGATAGACAATAGTTTTTCATAATTAATCTATCATGATAATGTTTCTTCAACTATTTGGTAACATTATATATTTTGTGTAGAGTTAGAGATAACCAACTAATTGGATTTGTATATATTAAGATTAATCAATTTATGTGTCAAATGCGTCAGCCAAAATGAACTATTCATAGCTATAATATTGAAAGAAACAAAGAAAATAATAATTTTGCGAGTATTTTATATTAAGTAGACCTTGGCTACATAAACTAAAATTGAACCTAAACTTCCAGTTGAAGATTATTAAAAGTTTGAGTAAAGTTTGTCACATTTGAGCTGTGAATGTATCATGAGTTAGCCACATCAAAGTATGGCATGGGGTTAAATAACTGGAACTTGTTTTAAAAGTAAAAGTAAAGTATTATCTAAATAATTTATAAAAAAAATAAATCGTTTTTTTTTATTGAAAAATAACTTTGTGCCAATGCATTATCATTTCAAATAATGAAAGTTGCTATAAGAAGCTGATTCATTAAATATTTTTAGGCAAAGTTTATATCATAATATAGCATCAATAAACTCATTAATGCTTTTAGCTCTTATATTTTTGTTATAATTCTTCGTTATATATATAATATATTCTCTTGAATAATATATTGATAAAGTTAGATCCTTTAACTTTAGTGTACTCACAATACAAAATAATTCTGTATTTATTATTTTTGCACTTAATGAAATTGTAATTAATGTGTGCATATATATTGCTGAATTATTCAAAATTTAAATTTGATAATCATGGTATTTAATATTGTTTACAAAAATAAATAATTTTTTATTTTGTAATGAACAATATTTATAACATATTTATCATCAAAGGTACCATTGATCACAACACTGAAATATATCACAGAATGTCAGTCTATAATTATGCATGGTACATGTTCCTCAACAAAAATTCAATTTCATCAATATTGTCAACATGTTCATGCGAAACAATCATCTGTAGATATAAAGAAACCTAAAGCTGGATTGGTCCAAAGTTTTATGTTACGATTGTCGTTATTTAAAAGAAAGTATGTAAGTATAATTATTATACTATTATGTTTTAAGTGTTTTGAATAGTACTTGAATATTTTTAAGTTAATTACATATATTTATCATATTTCAGAGACTAATGCAAACAGGTTATTTATTATATACTAGTACTGCTGACAGTTTGAATTATGCAGCATTTTTCAAAGGTATTGTTTATATAATATATGATCAATGTAATGATAAGCAGCTGACTAAAAATACTTTTCAGTTTAACACTTTATTTTATTTGCTAGATTTTAATATGCCAGATACTTTTTATTCTTGGTTTGTAATCACAGAATTACATGTGTGGATGTTAATGGCTCGTTTAATGGCTGAAGGAGATAGTGGTAAAGCAGTTAGAAATAGTATTGTTGAAACCATGTGGAATGATGTTACTACAAGAGTAGATCAGCTTGGTGTGAGTAACTTAAATCATTAAATAACTTTAAGTAAACTTAAGTATTTGAATTAAGTAATTAAATTTAGATATAATCATTTATTGATGTTTGTGTAATTTCAGTTTAAATTATTTTAACTTTTGTTTTATTTCAATATTTGTTATTCTATTTCAATGTACATTCTAAAAAAATTATATTTCTTTTTTAGTTCATTTCTGCAAAAGTAAAAACCAAGCAAATAATGGAAATATCGCAACAGTTTAATGCTGCTGTACTTGCTTATGATGAAGGAATTCTATCCGATGACAAAGTATTAGCTGGTGCAATATGGAGAAGATATTTTGCTACGGAATGTAATAATCCAGAGCACATTGAAAAACTTTTAATTTATGTAAGAAAACAGGTAATAAAACATCTTTTTTATAATATATTTTGTATAACTACAAAAGTTCATATAACAATTTGATTATTTTATATTTAGATGAGTATACTAGACAAAATTCCATCAGAGGAACTTTTTACTAAAGAACATATAGATTGGATAGATCTGAGAAGCACTAGCTGAAACTTGTTATAAATTTGTAAATAGTAATCAAATATAATAAATAAATTAAACTTATGTAGGATTCTTATTTTTTTTACTTAAATTACGCTTAATTTCGGGTTTCAATATTTTTAAATATCATTGCAGGCATTCTCATTATCAGTGGTAAGCATTATTTGGCATAAACGTTGCTTCTTACATTTTAAATTACAATCTGTTTCTAGCGAAGGTGGTGCTTGTTTATAAAAGTGCCTGTAATTAAAAATTGGATATATTAACAAACTAAACTTAATTTTCGATAATATGATTTATACATATATTAATTTTCGTACTTATAGTATTTGTTTATTAGTGTTTCATTTTCAACTGCTGTGTTGAACCACTTGGATAGAGATTTAGTAGATAAATCAGAAAGACCATACTCTTTTTTAAAGGAATATGATTCATACCAATTTGGTCTTTCATGAGGATTCTTATTAGCCAAATTGAGATTATACATCCAATTGTCATAATCAGTTACAGCCTATAAAACAATCTACTTATTATGTTGTTTAAAAAAATAATTGGTCAAGATCTGACAGGATAGAAAGTAGATATTTATTAAATTGAGCAAAATATTTTCAGCGAATATGGTATAAAAATTTGTAATGTACTTTTATCGTTATTAGTTTCAAACACAACTTTGAACATATTCAAATTTCATAGGGTGTTTTTACCTTTGAAAAATGTGAAGTTCTAACAAAGGTGTATAGAAACAGGTAACCATCTATCCTGTATGCTCTAGACCACTTTATTAAAAACATTTGTTAAATGTCTATTACAAAGATAGATTTAAATGAATAGAAGTTATAATATTATTGTCATTTATACTTAAATTTGTATAACACGGGAACATTACTTACATAATTGCTACTGGCTATAGTATAAACTTTATAATTTGGATTTAGTCTCGTATAAGTAGTTATACTGCCGCCATTCCACGCAACATATCCGTTTTTAGTATCAGAATTGTGATACAGTACTAGTTCATCATTATGAGTATGTCCATTAAATTCAGCTTTTATTAAGTGAGAAAATCTGTCAATTATTCTTAAATATTCTCTTCTCCATGATTTTAGACAACTTTTGCTGTTAATAGGGATATGAGATAAAATATGTACAAATTCCTTATTTTCTTCAGCATTAAGAAGCGTATTTGCTAGCCATTGCAACTGATTTGCAGGGTATTGTGGATCATACCAAAGCCACCTAACGAGATAAAACATGAGAAAAGATTATTTTGAAATTTTAGTAATTATTTTGTGTATGCATTACATATGATCTTTTTGTATACCAATTATAAGAGTAACAAATGTTACTGTTTAAGACAATAATTCTGAATCCTTTTTTAGGACTAAAAGTATAATATCCTCCTTCAAGTATCGTCGATCGTGTAGATTCTGGTAACCAGTTATAACTATTTATCCATAAATCTGCCATTAATTTATACAACCAACTTGTAGTAAAACGATCTTCTGTTACAGATGGTGGTGCAAATCTTTACACGAATATAAAGATACTTTATCAATGTATATGTATATTATAAACATAGATTTACTAATCTAAAGACACAACTTATTATGCCAATTTAAGTGTTGTATCAATTTTCTAATTAACTTACTGATTTACTGGTTGCGGCTCATGATTTCCAAAAATTGGATATACAGGAATGCTTTTAAAAGTATCTTTAATTTTACCATAAATTTGTTTAAGACTTTCAATGTTTCCTTCTTTTGAAGTCTCCCATATTCCATGGTCTATTATATCCCCAGTAAAGTATATAGCATCGACATTCTACAAGTTAAAGGAGATTTTATATGCAATTTAACGTAATCACTTCGATTTAGCAAACAGTAATTATTATATAAATTTTTTGTATTGATTAACACCTTATGGGTATCATTTATATGAGTCAAAGCATCGATGACAGCATGCCAAGGAGTGTCACAGGACTCATAATCTCCCCAAAATCCAGCCAATGAATTTGTATTAGTTCCATTTTGACCTTTTCTACAACAAACTGGTTCTTTGCAATTTGCATTACCATTGGGTTCATAAAGAGGATCATAATGAATATCTGTTATTTGCACAACTTTTATTTTTTCCTCTGTTTCATTATCAGGAATTATAGTATAGGAATCATTAGGTAGATTAATATTCCAATTATATTCGGTATGTTGTAAAGGACAAGATTTTGATTCCAAAATAGTACCACAGACCGTATTCGCCGTCAAATTTAGTCTAGAATCCACTATATGCAAAATAATTGGCTAAAAAGGTAAGATAAAACTTGTAGATTAATACTATCTTAATATGCAAATATTTGTATAAATGCAATCAGTGTTACCAAATTTAATCGAACGGCTCCGTCACAAACTTTTTTTGTTTGAACATTTAATAATGTGCATAAATTAATCACTCGCTTTGCGATATCATCTTCCGACATGCCTTTTCGTCGTAAGTTTATGAATGTTTTTAAAACTCCTTCGCATATTGTACAAATTGATTCAGCTTGAACTCCTTCGTAAAATTTCCAATCAGAGTTTTGAAGTTCTGTAGGAATTTGTAGCCGATTTAACATTTGCTCGAATGTATTTGTTTTGCGTTGCTCCTTCGCCCATACTTTGATTTCGTTTGCAAATGATGTTGCATTTATATCTGCCAATTAATCACATAATTAACGACATGCTACAAAACATATGCAAATAGATAAGAAACAATATTGCTATCTAATAATGATTTCGAATTTCATCGCGATGTGCGCATTTTCGAGGACGCATGCGTACTGTGCGAAATAAAACGAAGAAAAAATTGGCGCGCAAATCCTTACGGCGCGTGATTCGAATACCATTACAAGACAGTTTTTAATTATTAATTAAATCTTATGAATGAACACAAATTTTCTATGTTTCTATATTTACTTTCAGCCTATTGCATACGGTAATGTTTCAAACGTTACTTAAAACGGAACAACACAGTGACGATTTAAAGATATCGACCTTAAAACTTTTCAAAGAATCTTAGATATTTAAAATATAATCGCAAGGCAGACACTCTAGTTTATATGGATCATATTATTCACTGTATCAAATAATTAAAAGCGTAAAATATCGAAATGTTTGGATCATTAAATACATAAAAAGTTATTTAAAGAGGTAATCATATAAAAATTTTTAACAAACAATTATTTAAAACTATCATTGTTTAGAACGTTCATTATTTGAAATAACTGCATTTCTTTATCATACCATCCTGATGTTGACTTATACCGCTAACGGCTAATATCACCGCACAAAAAATTAAATATTTAAACCACATCATCGCTGTATTGTCATCCACTCGCATTCTGATTGATACTAATCAAATCCACTGTATCATCCGCGCTTTTATCTTCTTCGCTTCTTGTTCCGATAAGTTTCGTAATTGCTATCTCGGAAAAATTCACTTATAAAGAACCGAGTGAGCGATTAAAAACTAAAATCACTTTGTCCGAGACGAATAAAATTTGTTGATTATTTAAATTAATTTATTAAATGTTCTGTTCCTCGATCTTGATTGGATCACTGTGCCGATTCAGTTGAAAATCGGCACAAAGACTGGTGTGCCCTATGAGTACCTTACAGTTATATAGCCGCAGTACCCACCCTCCACAATATGATCGTAGAAATGTGACTCACGTATTTTCCTAATTTGTTCAAGCGATTATATCTACTAATAAACTCGTGTATTTTCCCGCAGAAACATATCAGAAAATTGGTTTATAGAATTAATGAATAAAAAACGTATTCCTCGAGATTGAAAACATATTTAATAGGGTCAGGTGTTTATTACACTATTACACTATATTACTGCATCGCTAGTGCGTTATATTAATGTTACTACTCTAATACACTCCAATATTTCACCAACTTCATAAGCATATTACTATACTGTTATTTTAATATTTCACTCTTCCATTGTATTATTGTTTTGCTATTTCACTGTTCCATTAATTCTACTATACACTCATGTTACTGTTGTTACTATTTTGCCTACACAATATTTTACTGCTTTGCTATTTTAATACTTTACTTATTTACTATTTGACTATTTCACTTTTTCACTAGACCATTATGCGACTATTTTTTACTTTTGTTATTTTATTACACCGCTACATTACTATTTTACTGTATCACTATACTACTGTTGTACTATACAATAGTTATTTTATTTTCCCATGAAACTGCAACTCTGCTATTTCACTATGCCACCATGCTACGATTTTATCACTTTATTAATTGCACAACTATGCCTATTAGTATATTACTAGTTTACTATTTTACTCTTCTACTGTTTTATTATTATACTATTGCACTGTTAAATCAGTGACTTACTTTACTGTTTACTTGTTTACTTCACTTACTGTAATCTATTGATATTATCTACAACTACACTACTAAAGCGGAAACGTTTATCTTTATTTTTTTGCTACTATGATTTGTACTAATTTTTATTATTGTATATGCTATTATAAAAAAAGTGACATTGATGTAATATAATAACATTTTTAATCATAAATGCGGCATTCTTAATGGATTTATTATAAAAATGGTTTAACCAAAGATTTACGGACAATTAATGACCATTTATATTTAAATTGAAAGTAAATTATAAAAATGAATAAGTAATGGATAATACATAAACTAGTATACAATTATTTTTTATCTTGATAAAGGTTAACAATTTTGATGAAAGATTAATAATTTTTGTAATTGAAAATAAATGAATCTAAAATCCGCCTATTTACGGGTTTCGAAAATATAGTGTTAATATACATATGCTTTCAACTACGAAACAAAATTAAATCTAAAAAGGATTAATGTGAAATATTTCATATTTGCTTGAAATTTTTGAAAATATTAAAATGACTAGTTTTAGAATATTAAATAAATAAATGTCACTAAATGTAGTGTCTGAATTGTCATATAATGTTTCTAGTGATGTATCTAATGTTTTGAATAATTTCAGATGTTTGCTTTAATTATTTTATTTATTTTTCTTTAATTATTTTTTTATGTTTTTCAACGTTCTTATAAAATATCTTAATTGAATCGGCGTTCAGCTTGATTACTCCTACTTGAAAAATTGAATCGTCTGATTTATCATTGATGAAAAAAAATGCAAAAACAAAAGTAAATGGTTTCAATCAAAAATGTAAGTTATCAAAAGATTAATTTCACAATCACGTACTTTCACGCGAAGGATGAACTCCCCACTGTATTTTATAAGAAACCAATTTTGATCAATGTTCGTTTTTTTTCTATTTCTGTAGTCCTTTTTAGTAAATAGAATTTCACTTAAAAATTAGGGAAATTTGGGAATTCGAAAATATAGGAATTTGAAAATTTTTCACATCCAGAAGATTTTGGCAAATTTGAGAATTTGAAGAATAAAGTATTAAGAATATGAAGCAGTAATTAAAAACTCGAAATTTGTAAAAATTTTAATGAATAAAGAACTGTATCAAATTACTTTTGTACACCTGATGCATTCACTCAGTCACTTGTAGTCAGATTAGTCAAAGAAATACAAAGAGTGAAAAAGTTATAAAAATAACATTTTGATAATGTAACATTGGTATTGCGATTTAAAAAAGAAACTGTCACGTAGTTCATCAGATGCAATACTTTAATGTTTTATCAAATAATTTCGTTACTTCAGGTGCAAGAGCGATAAAAGTTAAGTGGAACGGATATATCCCACTGCTAACAAAAGGGTTAACACGTTCCCAGCTAAGAATGTGATATCAGTAGTAGAACTGGATTAATCAGTCAGCCAAGTTAAATACGTGCTTAGAGAATTAATGAAATAGAGGATCACGTAAATTCATTGATAGATTTTATATGGATCATATTTCTCAAAACTTCAAACAGCAACCTCAAAGTATCAAAATACCAGATAGTCATATTCTCACATACAGTCGTGGACAAAATTAAGTGGACAGATATCATAAATAACAAAAGGTTTATTTAATTTAACTAATAATGTCTATAAATCAAAACTTTATTGCACAATTATATACATTAAATAAATGTTTTTTCAAGTCTACAAAAATATTTAATGTTATAATTTAAAATACATTAAAAACATTGTAATCAAACAAAAAATATTTTTACAGTTCTGCAATGTCCACTTAATTTTGTCCATGAGTGTATATGTATGAACTTTTTAATATTATGCTTTTTATTAACCCAACCCCTTCTAATCAACAGACTTATACAATTTCAAATCGTCGAAAAATTATCTCGATCACGCCTTCATCGATTTGAATGAAATTAAAATATGTCGTCAACGTCATCATTTTGCACTTTTCCTGATACGTATGATTTTAGTATCTGAGTTATGCTTGTAAAGTGTATGTTCTGTAAATATTTTCATGATGACGTGCGATTGATGAAAGATTAATAGAAATTCCAGTCATTAAATTCTCAGTGGAAAAAGTTCAAGGAAAGAATAGATGTTGTGCAATAGAATAGAAACAATACTGTTGAACTTTTTCGAAGCCAACAGCAAATATTTGTGAAATGCAATTTTTACGAGTTTCTAAATCTTTAAGATTGATTTTAATTAGATTCATTTCAATATGACAGTCCTCGGAAGGAAATCAATAATTTGTGGGTCATTGAATAAAAAATGATTTCGTTATTTTTAATATATTTTTACAACTATTTTGCCGAACGCAGGAAAAGACAGCGACCGAAGGATACGTCCGTACATAAACAGTCACATATCCGTAGGATGATCATATTTGCAAGAATAAATCATTTAAATTTTTGATTATTTTATTTATTTATCAACATATTTGTGATTATTCTTGAATAAAATTAGACCAAAAAAGTGCCGCTAAAGAATAAATTCCATCACGTGGTTGACCACCATATAGGCGTCGAATAAGTGCGCCGGGTTGATATGTTAAACACTATTTGATAATAAATATACATTATCTATTAGTGTGTCGGTGTATTTTTATATGTGTTGAAATGCAAATTCTTAAATATCTCGCGATAACAAAAAATGGTCTTGCCCCACATTCAAAATAATCGACTCAGTTATGGAATTTGATTAAAAATGATTAAAAAATTGAGAGTTTAATTTATATTTTAAATAAATGTAATACATTTCAATAGTGTACTTGTGCGTAACTGCGACACTAAAACTATTAAAAGTTGTTCAGAATAACAATATATTTGTGCAGCTTGACAATGCATTTCAGGGTTGGTGATGAGCTAGCTTTTTTACAGTTTCATAATTTTTTAAACGAATAAGGTAATGCTTTCCGGGATATTTGACATTATATTCTATGCACTAATAGGCCGAAAGTTTAGGACAAATGAGTAATCGGTGTTTTTAGATATTGGCTTAACAATGTATAATTGCCACTTATGAGGAAACGTTGCATACTCTAACGATTTATTAAAGATAAGTCAATGAATTCTGAAGAAGATTCATTTAGATTCCTTAATTACTTGGGAAATACCATAAGACGTTGGTCAGGGTTAATGGAAACGCTGCGTATACGTTCAAAGATTTCGTTAATTTTAAGTTTCGTCAATTTTCGTTTCGTGATTTTGAAATGTTGTCAAGCGCAATATTCTGAGTTAGTTTTTTTCATACATACAGAGTGTTGCAGAACAAGTGTTACTGGCTAAAAGGGGTTGCAATTGAGGTGTTTCTGAATAACTTTTTCCTTCGCGAAAATGGGGTTTGGAACTTCATTTTTGAACTATTAACGAGAAACACCGATCAATTAGAGCGCACGAATAACGTGCGCCCAGTAGCGAGACAGATAGATTAAATCATGGCGGTTAACTGTGGTCGTGAACAAGCGTTTTTGTGCCAGGACAGTGTAATTGATTAATAGAAATCCCTTCTGTCAAAATTTAATTAAATGACATCCGAAACAATTCAGAATAATATCTATTATTCATCAGAGTGGTATTCGTTACTTAGAAGGTATGTGAAATTAGATCCAAAATTGTTCCTGTCATTTATGAAAATGATATTAACCAACATGCATTAGACAATTAGTGAACAATGACAGTAAAATATTACAGTGAAAAATAGTAATGAAAAGTAACAGTGAAAGGACCCAACAATGAGGACCAACTTTCACAGAAAATTTTTCTTGTACAGAAAAATTATTTTCTCGTAAAATGCGAGAATTTGTTTGACAAATGACAGGAACAATTTTTTATATTTTATTTCACATTCCTTCTACATTATGCATACTAGTACTCTAGGAAATTTTACTATTTGCTTATTCATGATCACGGTCAGCTGTCACGCTCAAACCCATCGCTCTCGTTGTTGAGCGCGCTTTGATTGGTTGCTGTTTTTCGTTCATAATTCAAAAACGAAGCTTGAAACTCCATTTTCGCAAACAAAAAAGTTGTTCAAAATCACGTCAGTTTTAATCTCTTTACCGGAGTTATATTAGTTGTGAGAGATCCTACATGATAATTAACAGTATATGATATATAATTGTACACAATTTTGCCATTATATGTATAACAAACTTACATACAAGATATTATTTACAAAAAAAAATAAAAGTTCTATGAAAAACATGTACTTAAAGAAAGTATAATTTCATGTTTAACATGTTATTTTAACGGTTTACAGAATCATGAGAGTTAATTTCTGATTGCGAAAATTTATTTTCTTTCATTGCATATATCATTCTGGTATTGAATACATTAATGCAACATGTAATGTGCGCATTAATAAATGAATTTCAAACACTGATATGAAAGTGGTACTTACATACTGTAATCTTTGAATACGTCCTTATCTGTACATTTACTTTCGTAACACCAATCGAAACATACATAAGTACATACTTATCTATGTATATAACATGTCTAAAAAGGCATGTTAAGAATATCGCATGAATGCATCGTTTATATCTTTATTTATTGATATACATATTTTTTCATAAAATTGCACATCGTCTGGTATATCGGATTTGTTTAATGAAGAAACTGTTTATCTTTCATTTATTGCATAAAGAGAAAACAAGTCATTCAGTGCTTTCTTTGAAAACTGGTAAGAATACAGAGAAAATTTTTTATTTTAGAAATCTTCGAATTTACAAAAGCATTGCATAAAAACGCCTTTTTCTATATTGCTAAGTACGGTAATTTCACCTGTAGCGATATAATGAGAATGAAACTGTACTTTGATATTTATCGTCATACGGTGTGCACTTAGTTTCGTTGTTGAAGACGCATTTTCAGTAGGAAACTCTCGTTAGTGTTGTGAGAAATCAACAATTAGTTTGCACTGCATATAAAATCCCCGCAACCACAGAGATAGATTTCAAGACTTTCCGCAGATACTCGGAACTGGAAATTGCAACGAAGGTTATGAATTCTAGTTCTAGGAAAGCAGAAAGATACGTTTATTTTCCTTGTTTGACTGTGTCAATTATCCGTTCACCTTGAAAATGTATGTATGTAAAGCGTATCATACACTTTTTGCTTTAATTAATCGCAGCCACACATCGGTTAGTATTCTACCACAGTTAGTATTGTGGTAGGTAAACAGTATTTCACACAAGATAATTCATTTCTACATTAGTGCAGCGACCAAATATTGTATTATTACTTTGTCGCAAAACAGTTTTTTATGTATAAAAGTGCATTTAAAGAATTAAAATATATACGGAAAATAAAAACAAATGTACTTTTTATATTTTTATTCAAGATAGTAATTACAAAACTTGCGGTATTTCAATATCATCAATCGCTAGATCATCAAGCATCTCCTCAAGGGTAACTTGTGGACAGCTGAGATCAGACAGCTCATTAGTATCCACTGGAATTACTTTCTTACGATCTCTGAAAATATTTATGTTTTGTCTCATTTCTGGATCCTCCTCAATATCTTCTAAAAATTCGTAGTAGTCACTGAAACAGAACACAAATAATTAATCACGTATTTATCGATAATTTAAAATCATTATCTAAAATCATTTATTGATATTTATACATAATCATGTTTGATAAATTAAACAAAATTTGTAGTTAAATGAAATAAATACAACCGAAATTAAACTTAAATAATTAAACGATTTTATGGTCAATCTAAATATAATATTTTTATATAACATTTAGTAAATTATGTGTAATTTTATAATACAATTATTCTATATTTTTAACTTTCATGTAAAGTTAAACTAAGTTAAACTTACTACATAAGTCATGTTATGTAGTAATATACAATACATTATATGTATATTCAAATAAAAATTTTACTTACTTATTATCCGTAACCATACTATTTTCATCTTGTAACATATGTTTTAATTTCCACATTCTCATTCTGCGACGTGCGGCTTTGTCTTGCGCGTAACTCTTCTTTGTTAAAATTATATCTGGTACTAAATCTTTATTTAATAACTCAAAATTCTCATCATTAATGTTACTTTCACTAAGGGCGTATCTAAAACAAAAAATTGCGCCTTAATATGTGAATCACGTTATTTTATTTTTTGTTTATTATTATCAATGTAACATCTTAATACCCCAAAACAGCGTCTCCAGGTTTTAATATTGCACCCAGATGAGTACGCGTATGGATTGAATTATCATTTGTTCCTAAATCACAACTTCTAACCAACCATACATCCGCAATAACATGCTACAAATAAAGGAAAAATATAAATTATCAGTTTTATTTCTACTGCAAACAATATGATGCAAAAAGTCTTCCAAATTTCTACTCTCTTGTTAATTAAATATTAATTTACTTTGTATTAAGGTTAATAGGTGATATTATTATTAACTAACTTAATTAAAAAATATCCTGCAGTACAGTCAAAAATAGTTTCTATTAAATATTATTGAAAACACAATAAATGCAATACATTTTCTTATTTTGTGTACTTATTACATTTGATGAACCTATATTAGAATTACTTGGTGTTATTTACCTTATTGGAAATGCTTCCCTGTCCTGGAAAGAACTTTCTATCCTTAAATTTTATTGGTTCTATATCCATCACTGTGTATTCTATTAATTGCTTTGGATCACAAATACTATTAAACGCGTGTCTCCAATAGAGTGTTGCATTTATTTCTGCAACTGAATTAATAATACTTTTTTATAGACTAAATTTTTATTTAAAAATTGAATTTTGAAAATATTTCAAATTATACATACTTTGTCCACTAGATACATCAATTAAATGTATAGAATTTGAAACTTTGTATACTAAGCAAATAGAATTTATTCCTCCAAGTTGGTGACTTAATTTCTTTGAAAGACACACTATACTATCTCTTGATACTGGGACAATCTCTACACTACAAGAAAATCATGTTTAATTTAATAAAAAGGAAGCATTTTTAATTGTATATAAAGTAAAATTGTATCATCACAAGAAAATTAAATTGTTATCTTTTGATAATATAGCATATAAAATATTTTTCTTTTAAAAGATTGATTTTTGGAAGCATATAATTATTAATATGCATATATGATTTACCTGTATGTAAATTTGTAATTGTATATATTGCTATGTATATCATGCGATATAAGCTTTTTTGAATGATCATAGCGACAAGGTATTACACTTGAAAGGAAATCAACCAGTTTTCGTGCAGCGGCTTCATTTGCAAAAAAGAAGTCTAGTCCCTCTATAAAAATTAATAATTCCTTTATAAATCTATTAAATTTAATCCAAGTTTTATTTATTAATATTTTTAAATGGCTTAAGATATTAATTACCATGAATAGGTTTTATTCCTAAAGTTTGTTCATGTGCTTTATACTTCAAAATCAACTGTTCCAAATAATAAAATGTTTTTTTATTTGTTGCTCGTTGTCGAACTTGAACCTATCGTAAATAAAGAGTGCTGTAAAGATATACGTCATTAATGAATAATCTTATACTTCTACAAAATTTACCAAAGCACGCCAATAATCTTTTGCCTCAGTCCTGTGGCAATCATCACACATCTGAGGATTTACTGTGTACTCAACAATGAATACTTGTTGTAAAACTGCGCCATTCATTACTTCCGCTTGCACTGTTAATTTTACCTAAAAACATAACATGGTAACTAAATAATTTCTTGAGTACAATTGAATAAAAATATACCTTTAATCTCATAGAATGAGGTTCGGTCCATACAAATCCAGCATCAATTAATTTTAAACGATTCAAACTCTTTAATTTTTTTAAACATAATGTTAACAATTCCCTAGATTCTAAAGCTGCATGAATCCATTCTGAAGGTGGTTGCAAGTATCTAAATAAAATTTTTAATAGTTAAGATAAGACAAGATCATTGCTAAATAAATTTGATTTAATTCGTATTACCTTTCACATCCCTTACAAAAATGAATAGTTGCTTGTTTTGGAACATTTTCTGTAATATCAATTTGAGTTCGTAAACATGCTACACATGTGTTTGCTGGATTAGGTTCTATACTAATACCGCACATACAGCATAATCTATAAACACAATTACATTAAATACATTTTTAATTATGAATTACATTATTAATATGAGGTAATTAATAAAAACAGAACTGAAGGAATATGTGAATCAAGATTAATATTACTTGTAAACAAAAAAAATGAAGTGGTTCACTAACAATTTTTATTTATTGCGTTGCATAAATTATATTTTGCTAATGTGTTGCTTGCAACATATTTTAATGGGTATCTTTTGTTATTTAAGCAAATAATTTCTTCTATGAATTAGTTTTTACAATAGAACTGTTCAAAGTATGTATGTCACATGTGTAATAAAACTAGAAAGGACAAAAAAATATAGTACTGAAATTCTTACAACTTATAAAATGACTCTTGTTTAATTCATCGTGTGAATAGTAGTTGTAATAAGTCAAAGACCGAACATTCTAATAAAAAAAATCATACTTCATTAGCCAAAAATTTCCAATTTCTTTGTATATTAACATTTCTAATTCATGAGTATACAAATACATGTTTTAATGTTTTTGGAAAATGTGTTATTGCATTTTTGTATTTGTAAAATATTATTTGACATGTTTAAAGTAAAATAATTAACCCATTCTTAGTTACATTTTTAAGCTTATGTCAACTATAATATGTCACCATAATAATTCTTGTCTAAGTATGTACTATTCCTCTAATTCCGCCACAACTTAATCTCTTTTTACATTTATGCAAACAAAAAGTTGTAAAATTATCAAAAAGTTATAAAATTTTACTTTAAATTGTGAAATATTTAAGGTTATATGCACCTACATCATTGCTTGTTGATGAACAGGTTCTTTTAATTCTTCCATTATTTATAGCTATTTTTATATAGCGCTTTATAATTATTTTAGTTAAGTGTACTGTAACGGAATAATCAAAATTACATGATAAATAATCTTTTAAATTACTCTATTTTAACCACGTGTAATTTACGTACTACCTATACTATGTGTCACCAACTTCAGATTAAATTATATACAGAGTACATCAAAGATCTGTAAAAAGTGATGTCATAATTTGTTTATGTGCGGCACATATGTATACTATCTAATATCAATTATATTTACATAATAATAGTAACCAAATTTAAAACTGTTTTTAAATTTGTTTAAAATGGATTTAATCGACGGGTTATTTGCTGAGAAAACATATTCATCGTTCAACCAATTTGTAAAACACGTTTGATACTAAGAGCAACATTCATGCGTGTTCGCGAGAAGCATGAAACCGACATAATGTACATCTAGTGATTTTTTGTTTCGTATATTTGCTATGTTATCAATTTTTTTCTTACTCGTATATTATAATTTTATTTTTTAAATTTTATGAAAAATATCCTTTTATTTTAAAAAATGAATTGTGTATTCGCTACTTTATTTCAATATTTAAAAATTAAAAACTAACTCAACATATTGTGGAATGATTGTATCCTATGCATAATTTATTTTTTCAAATTACAGACGCTCATTTTTCACGTACTAGATAATTGAACGTACATATAATTAGTGATATACAATAAAACATATATCATCCAGAACATAATGTATACAATTAAATTAGTTCATTTTTCTAACTGAAAATACTCGCATTAGTTACTCGGAACTAAATATTTAGTAAGATTCGTTACAAGTGCAAATACTACCTAATGCAATTTCCAATTGTTTTGGTATGACAGTCACTGTGTCAATGATAGGATTAAATTGTATATGTAGTATATTTTCGACGACGAGTACAACCGTTCTGCAAATGGTACCGCTCGTGTTATCTGGCGGGGATATATCGAACTATGATCAATATGTTGAATGATCGACACAGAATAGAGGTTCACACTGTTCTGCAAACATTTCGCTAACAATATTTAGTTGATAGCCAGAAAATTACGCGCAAATGAAAACCTTGCAAAATCATTTTTTCATACTAATTAATCTAGAAGGAGAAAAATGCAATTGATACGAACGAACGTGTCAATTAAATACCACGTGTGTTGTAAACAAAAATGTTGTATAATAAATAAAATGTTAATTTAAATATGAATTGTAGTATTTAGCTATACAGGGTGTCCCAAAAGCGTTGAAGGAGCCGGAAATGGTAGGTAGGTGGGGTCGTTCTGAACAACTTTTTCATTTGCAAAAATGTCGTATGAGGCTTCATTTTTAAATTATTAACGAAAAACACCGACCAATCAGAACGCGAGAATCGCGCGCCACTCGATTCGATCGCGGCCACGGCCAATTATAACTCACGCCTACACTCCCGCCACCGAGCGCGCGCGATTCTCGCGCTCTGATTGGTCGGTGTTTTTCGTCAATAATTTAAAAATGAAGCCCCATACGACATTTTTGCAAATGAAAAAGTTGTTCAGAATGACCCCTACTACCTCCCATTTCCGGCTCCTTCAACACTTTTGGAACACCCTGTATTAAATACCGGACTATCGATTATGAGAATTAATAAGGGATTTTGTTATATTCTTGATATTAAAAACACTGACTTTAGGATTTGCAGTATATCCATTCGTAAAAGACACTTTTTGATGTCACCATCTGCGATTTTGTTTTAATCAAAATATGTTATAGTCTACGTGAAAGTAGGGGGGGGGGTTTAAGTCATCATTTTGCCGATTTCGAATTTATTTAAAAATTACAAGTCTTCAAAATTTGAAGTTTTTGTCTATTTTTGCGAAAATAGGCATCACTTACGAATTTTTTTCTCAAAAACTACTCATCCGATTGGGCTAAATATTTTTTTGTTTTATTCATAAAGGATTGGGCTACTACAAAATATTTTTTCTAAATTGGACAATTTGTTATATAATATGCAAATATTTAAACAAATTCTTTTTTACGTTTTTCAATCAAAATTATACCTGATTAAAATCAGAAAAAAAAATATTATATTCCCTGAAGCTTCTCCTTTAAAATCCGAGAAATGACGTCATAAAAATTCCAGGAAGTGGCACGCGTGCCACCTCCCCGAATCTTATGTTCACCTGATACCAAATTCTGAAATCCGGATACATTTTCGGAAAATTTTCGTGCCACCTCTTTGCATATTATGTTCTCCTGATACAAATTGTGAAATCCGGATACGTTTTCGAAAAATTTTCGTGCCACCTCTTCGCATATTATGTGCTCCTGATACCAAGTTCTGAAATCCGGATACGTTTTCGAAAAATTTTCGTGCCACCTCTTCGCATATTACGTTCTCCTGATACCAAGTCCTGAAATCCGGATACGTTTTCGAAAAATTTTCGTGCCACCTCTTCGCATATTATGTTCTCCTGATACCAAGTCCTGAAATCCGGATACGTTTTCGAAAAATTTTCGTGCCACCTCTTCGGATATTATGTGCTCCTGATACCAAATTCTGAAATCCGGATACATTTTCGGAAAATTTTCGTGCCACCACTTCGCATATTATGTTCTCCTGATACAAATTCTGAAAGCCGGATACATTTTCGAAAAATTTTCGTGCCACCTCTTCGGATATTATGTGCTCCTGATACCAAATTCTGAAATCCGGATACATTTTCGGAAAATTTTCGTGCCACCTCTTCGCATATTATGTTCTCCTGATACAAATTGTGAAGTCCGGATACGTTTTCGAAAAATTTTCGTGCCACCTCTTCGCACGTTAAATTCTCCTGATACCAAATTCTAAAATGCGGATACATTTTCGAAAAATTTTCGTGCCACCTCTTCGCATATTATGTTCTCCTGATACCAAGTCCTGAAATCCGGATACGTTTTCGAAAAATTTTCGTGCCACCTCTTCGGATATTATGTGCTCTTGATACCAAATTCTGAAATCCGGATACATTTTCGGAAAATTTTCGTGCCACCTCTTCGCATATTATGTTCTCCTGATACAAATTGTGAAATCCGGATACGTTTTCGAAAAATTTTCGTGCCACCTCTTCGCATATTATGTTCTCCTGATACCAAGTCCTGAAATCCGGATACGTTTTCGAAAAATTTTCGTGCCACCTCTTCGGATATTATGTGCTCTTGATACCAAATTCTGAAATCCGGATACATTTTCGGAAAATTTTCGTGCCACCTCTTCGCATATTATGTTCTCCTGATACAAATTGTGAAATCCGGATACGTTTTCGAAAAATTTTCGTGCCACCTCTTCGCATATTATGTTCTCCTGATACCAAGTCCTGAAATCCGGATACGTTTTCGAAAAATTTTCGTGCCACCTCTTCGGATATTATGTGCTCCTGATACCAAATTCTGAAATCCGGATACATTTTCGGAAAATTTTCGTGCCACCTCTTCGCATATTATGTTCTCCTGATACAAATTGTGAAATCCGGATACGTTTTCGAAAAATTTTCGTGCCACCTCTTCGGATATTATGTGCTCTTGATACCAAGTCCTGAAATCCGGATACATTTTCGGAAAATTTTCGTGCCACCTCTTCGGATATTATGTGCTCTTGATACCAAATTCTGAAATCCGGATACATTTTCGGAAAATTTTCGTGCCACCTCTTCGCATATTATGTTCTCCTGATACAAATTGTGAAATCCGGATACGTTTTCGAAAAATTTTCGTGCCACCTCTTCGCATATTATGTTCTCCTGATACCAAGTCCTGAAATCCGGATACGTTTTCGAAAAATTTTCGTGCCACCTCTTCGGATATTATGTGCTCTTGATACCAAATTCTGAAATCCGGATACATTTTCGAAAAATTTTCGTGCCACTTCTTCGCACGTTAAATTCTCCTGATACCAAATTCTAAAATGCGGATACATTTTCGAAAAATTTTCGTGCCACCTCTTCGCATATTATGTTCTCCTGATACCAAGTCCTGAAATCCGGATACGTTTTCGAAAAATTTTCGTGCCACCTCTTCGGATATTATGTGCTCCTGATACAAATTGTGAAATCCGGATACGTTTTCGAAAAATTTTCGTGCCACCTCTTCGCATATTATGTGCTCCTGATACCAAGTTCTGAAATCCGGATACGTTTTCGAAAAATTTTCGTGCCACCTCTTCGCATATTACGTTCTCCTGATACCAAGTCCTGAAATCCGGATACGTTTTCGAAAAATTTTCGTGCCACCTCTTCGCATATTATGTTCTCCTGATACCAAGTCCTGAAATCCGGATACGTTTTCGAAAAATTTTCGTGCCACCTCTTCGGATATTATGTGCTCCTGATACCAAATTCTGAAATCCGGATACATTTTCGGAAAATTTTCGTGCCACCACTTCGCATATTATGTTCTCCTGATACAAATTCTGAAAGCCGGATACATTTTCGAAAAATTTTCGTGCCACCTCTTCGGATATTATGTGCTCCTGATACCAAATTCTGAAATCCGGATACATTTTCGGAAAATTTTCGTGCCACCTCTTCGCATATTATGTTCTCCTGATACAAATTGTGAAGTCCGGATACGTTTTCGAAAAATTTTCGTGCCACCTCTTCGCACGTTAAATTCTCCTGATACCAAATTCTAAAATGCGGATACATTTTCGAAAAATTTTCGTGCCACCTCTTCGCATATTATGTTCTCCTGATACCAAGTCCTGAAATCCGGATACGTTTTCGAAAAATTTTCGTGCCACCTCTTCGGATATTATGTGCTCTTGATACCAAATTCTGAAATCCGGATACATTTTCGGAAAATTTTCGTGCCACCTCTTCGCATATTATGTTCTCCTGATACAAATTGTGAAATCCGGATACGTTTTCGAAAAATTTTCGTGCCACCTCTTCGCATATTATGTTCTCCTGATACCAAGTCCTGAAATCCGGATACGTTTTCGAAAAATTTTCGTGCCACCTCTTCGGATATTATGTGCTCTTGATACCAAATTCTGAAATCCGGATACATTTTCGGAAAATTTTCGTGCCACCTCTTCGCATATTATGTTCTCCTGATACAAATTGTGAAATCCGGATACGTTTTCGAAAAATTTTCGTGCCACCTCTTCGCATATTATGTTCTCCTGATACCAAGTCCTGAAATCCGGATACGTTTTCGAAAAATTTTCGTGCCACCTCTTCGGATATTATGTGCTCCTGATACCAAATTCTGAAATCCGGATACATTTTCGGAAAATTTTCGTGCCACCTCTTCGCATATTATGTTCTCCTGATACAAATTGTGAAATCCGGATACGTTTTCGAAAAATTTTCGTGCCACCTCTTCGCATATTACGTTCTCCTGATACCAAGTCCTGAAATCCGGATACATTTTCGGAAAATTTTCGTGCCACCTCTTCGGATATTATGTGCTCTTGATACCAAATTCTGAAATCCGGATACATTTTCGGAAAATTTTCGTGCCACCTCTTCGCATATTATGTTCTCCTGATACAAATTGTGAAATCCGGATACGTTTTCGAAAAATTTTCGTGCCACCTCTTCGCATATTATGTTCTCCTGATACCAAGTCCTGAAATCCGGATACGTTTTCGAAAAATTTTCGTGCCACCTCTTCGGATATTATGTGCTCTTGATACCAAATTCTGAAATCCGGATACATTTTCGAAAAATTTTCGTGCCACTTCTTCGCACGTTAAATTCTCCTGATACCAAATTCTAAAATGCGGATACATTTTCGAAAAATTTTCGTGCCACCTCTTCGCATATTATGTTCTCCTGATACCAAGTCCTGAAATCCGGATACGTTTTCGAAAAATTTTCGTGCCACCTCTTCGGATATTATGTGCTCTTGATACCAAATTCTGAAAGCCGGATACATTTTCGAAAAATATTCGTGCCACCTCTTCGGATATTATGTGCTCCTGATACCAAATTCTGAAATCCGGATACATTTTCGGAAAATTTTCGTGCCACCTCTTCGCATATTATGTTCTCCTGATAGCAACTTCTGAAACGCGGATGCATTTTCAAAAAATTTTCGTGCCACCTCTTCGCATATTATGATCTCCTGATACCAAATTTTGATATCCGGATACATTTTCGTGCCACCTCTTCGCATATTATATTCTCCTGATACCAGGAGCCAAAATCGGGAACAAATATTTACATCGGAATCAAAATATGTATATTGGAAATCAAAATTCTTACATTCGAATCAAAATATTTATTTGTGAATCAAAATATTTACATCGGAAACAAAATATTTATATCGGAAATCAGAATACTTACATTCGAATCAAAACTTACATGGGTATCAAAATATTTACATTGTTTTTATTTAAATATGTACATTTACTACGCCATACTAAGAAGTACTTACAGATTATAAATTGCTTGTAACGTTAAACATAATCATTTTAATAAATATTTGTTATATCATTATCATTATTGTTATTCACTCGCCCTTTATCTTCATATACAATAAATTTCGCTGAAATAGGACAGAAAGATAATAGTATAATAGAAATATATCGATACTATGTGATGAGAATTCGCTACAAAAAAGATATAAATGCCAACAGAGCACTAAAAGCTAATTAATTTAAATACTTAAAAGCATTTAGAGGCAAAGTTCCTACATATATTTTAAAATGTATATTCTCGAGCCGCGCCGGCCGAAAAAGATACAACTAGTGCCATCTAGCGGCGAACAATGGAACAGTCTAAACAAATAATCACGTTTTTTATTAAAATAAAGCATTTTATCGGTTCGCTGGCGTTCGCAAATTGTTCTACGGACAAAATAACGCAAGAAAAATAGCTTCAGGGCGCGTTTTAAGCTTCATATTCGAAAATGTAAAAAGTTGCATTTTACGGACCTCAAAAAGCCTAGCCATCTAGCGGCGAAAGGTGGGAACTAATAGAACTAAATTTAGGAAACCAGCTTTCACGTTTATTAATTATTCCGATTTATTAACGTCATTAGAACGCTGCGAAATCAAACATTTCTACATTCCAAAGTATACTTCTGTCTTTCATACCGAAGGAATCAATATTTAGTACTCATTACTTCTAAAAAGATACCACTAAGGTGTCTACGGATTTTAGATTAACTCATCGAAAGACGGTAAAAGCGTTGAAAACAGAAAATAAACAATTACATCTTATGCAGCACGATGTTCATAGCCAAATTGCACTTATTATGACCAAGAGAAGTATTCCTGAATTGCGTTGAGTAAGAGCAGAAATGAGGTCGTCATGAACAAAAAGATCGTACCTGTAAAACGATCGATATACCGACGGAAGGAAAATTCGATCAGCGCCATCTAGCGGATGAGAATGAGAAGCTTCTGCTGGTAACAGCGTCGCAGGAAAGCGAGGAGGTATCCCGTGTAGTCGGCGCGCATGCGCAGAAGCATAGCGTTTCGGTACAGACGATAATGATTCAGCAAAAATATTAATTACTCGTTTTCTGAGCACAATTTGTGGACCTTTATGATTAAAGAATGTTCAGCGATTCATTGGCTACCTTCCCATATCAAATTTATTCAGGTTTTTATCGATATTAGTTAGTTATTAACGAAAATTCACATGTACGGCACTGCGTCATTAGGTACAGACGAACATACTCGAAATCAATTAATTGCTCGCTCTACAAATACATTTTATGCACTTTTATGATTGTAGAATGCTCAGCGGTTCGTTAGCTACTTTCCCATATCGAATTTGTTCAGGTTATTATCGACATGAATTAGTTATTAACGAATATTCATCTGCAAGACGGCGCATCACTCGGTTTACACGAGACGATTTAAAGTCATTAATTACTTGCTTTCCGATTATAATATATACACTTTTACGATTGAAGAATGATAAGCGATTCAATAGCTATTTCGTCATGTTATGTTTGTTCAGACTATGATTAACATTAATTAGTTATTAGTGAATATTCATCTGCAAGACGGCGAAGAGAATATTCGATCGACGGTATCGAGCGGTTGGTATCAGGAGCTACTACTGGTAGCGAGCATGCGCGGAGGGCTGAGTTATGGTTCCTCTCATTGGTTAGTGCCCCGCGTGCGCAGTAGACAAGGACTAGGGCCGCCCACGCCTGACCCATGAGGCCACGCCCCCGGCTTACCCCGCACGTGCAAGGCAGTCGTAGGTGGGCGGTCCTACTCCAGGTCTATGCATGACACTAACCAATCAAGGGGATCCTAGTCCAGCCTTCGAAGCATGCTCGCTACCAGTAGTAGCTCCTGATACCTTACCCCTCGATAGCGTCTATCGATTTTTCTTTTCGCCGTCTTGCAGATGAATATTCATTAATAATTAATTAATGTCGATAATAACCTGAACAAATCTGATATGGGAAAGTAGCTAATGAACCACTGAGCATTCTTCAATCATTAAAGTGTATATATTGTAATCGGAAAACAAGTAATTAATGATTTTAAATCGCCTCATGTATACCGAGTGATCCGCCGTCTTGCAGATGAATGTTTGTTAATAACTAACTAATGCCGATAATAATTTGAACAAATTTGGTATGAGAAAGTAGCTAACGAACCGCTGAGCATTCTTCAATCATAAAAGTGCATAAAATGTATTTGTAGAGCGAGCAATTAATGATTCCGTATATCTTCGTCTGTACCGAATGACGCAGTGCCGTACAGAAGAATATTCGTTAATAACTAATTAATGTCGATAATAACCCCGTCCACAAATTGTGCTCAGAAAACGAGTATTTAATATTTTTGCTGAATCATTATCGTCTGTACCGAGAGACGCTATGCTTCTGCGCATGCGCGCCGACTACACGGGATACCTCCTCGCTTTCCTGCGACGCTGTTACCAGCAGAAGCTTCTCATTCTCATCCGCTAGATGGCGCTGATCGAATTTTCCTTCCGTCGGTATATCGATCGTTTTACAGGTACGATCTTTTTGTTCATGACGACCTCATTTCTGCTCTTACTCAGCGCAATTCAGGAATACTTCTCTTGGTCATAATAAGTGCAATTTGGCTATGAACATCGTGCTGCATAAGATGTAATTGTTTATTTTCTGTTTTTTACGCTTTTACCGTCTTTCGATGAGTTAATCTAAAATCCGTAGATACCTTAGTGGTATCTTTTCAGAAGTAATGAGTACTAAATATTGATTTCTTCGGTATGAAAGACAGAAGTATACTTTGGAATGTAGTAATGTTTGATTTCGCAGCGTTCTAATGACGTTAATAAATCGGAATAATTAATAAACGTGAAAGCTGGTTTCCTAAATTTAGTTCCATTAGTTTCCACCTTTCACCGCTAGATGGCTAGGCTTTTTGAGGTCCGTAAAATACAACTTTTTACATTTTCGAATATGAAGCTTAAAACGCGCCCTGAAGCTATTTTTCTTGCGTTATTTTGTCCGTAGAACAATTTGCGAACGTCAGCGAAACGACAAAATGCTTTATTTTAATAAAAAAGGGAATTATTCGTTTAGGCAGTTTGACTGCTCACCGCAGGGTTAATTTGTTAAGGGGTTACTCTACTTGGGATCAGGAACAGCTACGTGATTTTCAAGAATTTTTTTTGCCATTTTAATAAATAGTTTTAATAATTCTCAAAACACTATCAAAAAGTTCATATCTTAAGGTGCATATATAAATTTTTATATGAAAAAATATTAAAAAACGAATGAAATATAACTCGTCTCCAAGATCGTCTGTTTTTTTGCGGTGACCACGATATCTTCAGAACGCTTTATCTGAAGTCAAAATCCAAAAATAGTGCATTAGTACATTGCGTTACGAAGGGCCTGAATGAAGGATTTTTCATTTTGATTACAAAACTTTTTTTTATTGCAAAAAAAAACAAAATCTGTCCACCTGGAACCATTGATTTTATCGTAAAATTGTTGTCATTTTTGTAAAAATCAAAATTTTACGAAACACTTCGTTCAGGCCCTTCTTAACGCAATGTACTGACGCACTATTTTCTGATTTTGACTTTAGATAAGGCGTTCCGAAGATATCGTGGTCACCGCAAGCGATATAAAAAAAACTGGCTATCTAGGAAATGAGTTGTATTTCATTTATTTTTTAATATTTTTTCATACAAAAATTTATATATACACCTTAAGATATGCACTTTTTGATAGAGTCTTGAGTATTATTAAAAATGTTTATTGAAATCGTAAAAAAAATTCTTGAAAATCACGCAACTTTTCCCGATTCCAAGTAGATATAACCTCTTAAAGTGGAAGTACGCCATCATTCACAATTATTTTCAGACTACAGCATAATACTGATTATAGCAGACACATTTACGGTACATACTTAGTTACGTGGTTAGTATAAAGCTACAGAGCAGGGCTGTGTGTAAAGTACCGCTTCTTGTTTTCGTGCCTTCCCGAGAGACTTCTTGTGGGGCACGCACAGTACATCTGTGATACGCAAAATAATCGTTTTCTACAGTTTTATCACGGCTCGAATTTATTACATATACACTTTTATACACCTAACAGTAATTTTAGTAGTAGTAATTATATCCCGACGTTGAGTTTAACGCCGGTCGGGTGAGAAAATAAATTAAAGTCTTTTCTCAACCCAATACGAGTAAATAAATGTATTTATAATTTTTAAGTATCAGAGACGGATCGGGATGTGACCGACAATGTTTGAATATTTTGATGTTTACTCTTTGCCAGTTATTAGAATTCTGCTGGAGAGACAAAATAATGTTTCTCTCCAGAATAACATACATAGTGGGGGTTGGCATGTCGCTGGGGGTGGACAAACGAAGACGTCAAAATTAAAGTAATTTCATTGGTGATCGAAAATGACGAGAAGTGGGCAAAAACCGCCCTTACCAAATACTCAGCGCGAGGTCACTCTTTACCTGAGTGACCTAAGTGAAAATACGACGTCGTTTGTCCCTAACGGTTCGACAGTCATAAAATAATAAACCGCGCTGGCTCTCGGAAATCATGCGAAATTAAAATAAGTTAAGACGATAAATTGCACGTTATAAAGAGCAGCAAAGCAGTTGTCGAATATTTCTGAATTTTCTAAAGTTAAAAATGGCTTTATGATTTTATGAATGCGCCGCGACAGAAAAACTTTACAAAATAATACTCAATGGGATTCAACAGTAATAGTAATCTCAGTAGTTTAGGAGCTGTTCAATAATTGTTGGATTTCCATCAAAGATTTGCCTTTAGTCTCAGGAACTATGAAATATACAAAGAATGTCGCGCTAGCACTAACTGCAGAAAGTAACCAATATGTGGGGCCAGTATGAATGGTGTTTTTTAAATCATTGTAGAATTTAGTTACAACAAAGGCGCATGACCAGCTTAAAACTGTGGCAGTACTTGTAGCCACGCTCTTTACTTCTGGAACGAACAGTTCCCCCAGCATCACCCACGGGACTGGTCCAAAACCGACGTTATACGAGATAATAAACATACATATCGATGCTAAAGGTAACCAATTAATTGCATCAACATCCTTCCCGTTTTCGAAGAGATAAAAATATACTCCGAGTGCAGTAGTTGTTAGGCACATCAATATTGCAGACAATAGCAACAATATTCTCTTACCTACACGATCTATAACTAATGCGCTTGCAAAGATACTCAGCACTTGCATTATGCCTACAACGATACTCGAATCACTGGCTTTTATAGTGCTGCCAGTTTGTTGGAAAATACTGCCAACAAAGAAGATAATCGCGTCTATACCGCATAGTTGTAGAAAGAACATGAGGCCGTAAGAAATTATAAAACCTTTTATAGCAGCCCTAGATTTTATTGAAACAAAAAAAGATTCTTTCATATTCGCATTTTCTTCTATCATTTTCCGTTGCTTTTGCAATTCCTCCTCTACATTATATTTATCGCCGCGTAATTTAATTAAACATTTCCTCGCTGAGTCTGAGTCACCTTTTTTCAAATAATAGATGGACGATTCTGGCATAAATAGAAAGGTTCCAAAAAATATAAACGGAATAACAGCAGACACAATAGATAATTTATACATGTCCAAAAAACTTCCTAATATATAAGATAATAAAACGCCTTCAGAAAAGAATAATTGAAAATATGATCCCAAAGTGCCTCGGATATTATCCTCGGCTATTTCTGTTGTGTATATAGGTAGAGCTACACAAAAACCTCCAACACCAAGACCGCCAATGAATCTTCCGATATAAAACATTAATACAGAGTCGGCAAAAATGATAAGTAGCCAGCCTATAGTAAGCGGTACTATCATTGAAAGTAAGGTAGTCTTTCTCCCCATGACATCACAAAGGATTCCAGTAGGAATGCACATCACTGCTGCTCCCAGTGTAGTTATTGAACTGATCCATGTAAACTCAGCTGGAGATATGTTTATATTGTATAATACACTTAGTGATTCTCCGTCGATACCGGCGGAGGAGCTCCATCCCAACACTAAACCAGCTGCCAATGCTCCAAGACACGCTGATAAACTGGCAATATGCTGAGGTAATTTTTTGGCAGGTGTATATTTAGTCTCGATATTAGAAACTAATATTAGTTTTGATATGCCAACATTTTTCTCCTCCATCCTTGGTATGAAAAATTACTTGTATAAGTACCTAAAAATAATTCAACGAATAATAATAATTTTTTTCAGAAAAATGTACATTCGATGGTAATTAAATTTGAACTAAATCGTAGGTCACAATTTTTTAATTTGACCATATCTTTCTATTATGTGATATCCATTTGTTCGTCGAATATATTGCACAAAAATAGACAACTACTTTATTAACATAAATTTATGACAAAACGTTATACTACGCACATTGTTAGTAGTAAAAAAAATTCGAATAAGTACTTGAAACGTTTAATAAAATTGTAAAATATTTGTCTCTGACGAGCGCTGGACAAAATATTTACCTTGAGACCATTTGACCCTAATCTGTTATATCTGTATACGATCTTTTGATATTTATTTTTTATTTTTCAAAGTATACATTGACTTAATAATTATTACATAAGGAAATAATGAGTGAGCTATTAAGAAATTATTAATACGTATAATTAAATATGTTTAAATAAAATCAAGTCTTGATAAAGTTAGCTTCATAAAGTCACAGTGTGTTATGTTTACAAAGCTAGAAATATTGTTTTATTGAAATATCCTGTTTCTTATGTTCGAACAATATAGAATTATTAATTGAACTAGTAACGTGATATCTTTTTTAGCTGCTAGGTGAATTGGTTTTGTACATAATTCGTTTCTGCTCTTTAAAAAAATTGAAATTGTTTAAAATAGCGAAGGAAGAAAATGGTAGCGACCTTTTCAAATATTTTTTTATTTGAATTCATAAAGAAAGTTTAAAATATACTTGATTTTGATGAGTAATATACTTGATGAGTTTTAAAAAAGATATCAATTTTTTGTGGGTCGATACTGTCGTCTCCTGCATTGTTGACTGGACAATAGACATAATACACGGACACTATTTTAATATTTCATCTTCACTATTCATATTCACTTTTTTTTAATTCAAATTTTTAATTTAATAGGTTTAATCGTGCCCTTATATTTCGACAATATTTCCTACCACATACACCATGTTCATAAAATTCATCCATCTTTTTGTACATAACGATGTAAACAACCTCCAAACGAATATTTTAAATTAAATTTTATAATTTGTTGTCGGCTATCTTCTTAAAGATAATAAAAATATTATAAATACACAGCCAAGGTTTTTTTTTTACATTTACTAGAAACATTTATTATTGTACATGGTACCATTAAGATATTTGTACACAGGAAGTAAATTAAAGGTATCCAACGATGATGTAATACAGTATTGATTAGCTATTACATGTTATGTAATATGATAAGTTTATACACGATTTTAAGTAACGGACTTTTAACACGATAAATTTAATACACTTTACGAGTTAGATAAATGTTATTTAAGTCGATAAGAATGATCCAAATGACAGAAAAAGAAAACGAAATTTACATTTACTATGTTTCAAGAGATTGCAGGTTTACCTCTTTATTTGACAGACTGCGTGTACGCGATTTTATTATTACGAATAAACGACAGTCGTATTTGAGTCTTAAGAGTCGAGCAGATGATATTCGACAATCATGAGAATACCTTCTTACATTATTACTCTAATTATACATTATGAAATTTATTATAATAATATGAATTATTATGTATTAGTTGTTTTTTATTGTCTTACCATAGGAACACTTAAAACATTTGATGAAGAGAGATATTTAAGGCACTTGAAACATTTGAAAACGAAAAGTATTCGGTATAACTTGCGTGGAAAATATCCATGCGTATTCTACAGATACACACGAAATAATGTACTATTGGGTATCTAGTACTTTTATAAGAGAGCGCACATAGTGATACATCTATCGTGATTTAAGGATAAGTCTGACAATGAAATACTTGTAAGGTACCTATGCTGCTGATATGGTATCGGAGCAATTTATCATTTTTGAACGTGGCTCTTTCTACGCTAAAAAGTTATTTGTCATATTTTGAAAATCAAACGAAGCGGCTATGCAGTTACGTGTGAAATGTATAAGCCTTTCAATCGCCTTCTACTTTTTACCATAAAGACTGCAAATTTCCCAATAATTTGTGACACGCTTTCCACCCTGAGATCTTGCAAAATCTGTCGGTTTTTACAAGTTATATAAAATTCAATTACCACGATGTGTTACAGAATTGAATTACAGTTATTTACTATAAAATTTAATTACAGTTACTTACTATGAAATTTAATTACAGTTACTTACTATAAAATTTAATTACAATAGAGTTAATCATAATCACTTTGAGACTTGTTTGATAATATTGTTGGTAATAATAGCCAGCTAATAATATTCAGAGATTATTGAGAAGTTGTCATTGTTTAATCCTATTTATTGTAAATAATTATGAAATTCACACGATTTCTATTTATCATAAATTGTACACACGATACAACACTACGTATTTATATGTATATAACATTTTATATGAACGACTATATTGGAAAACAACAGAATTTATTCTGAGGACTGATCAAGTGTCCGCTGATGATATGGTTTCGTTAACAGTACATTTTGTAGAAAAGATTCCTTTGGTATGAATTTGGTAAGAATTCTTAATCTCTGTCTCTAATCGTTATTATCAAAATTGATAACAGTAATCTCAATATGATTATAATAGATGGAATATTCTGAGCAATTTTATTTAAAAAATTTGGGGCTGATAATGATCACAATAGCCGGCTGATAACATTATCCCCGATTATAATAATCCTTGCAGTACCGAAGTTTTTTGAGAATATCTCATAAATTATGACTGAATAGTGGCTATATATATAAAAAAAAAGTTGTTCAGTATATTGATTCCTAAAACATATATGAAAATCATCGGAATTGGTGATATCATTTCCTGTCGACGAGGTATACATACCTGTACATGTACAGTATAATTGTATGTATGTTGAAGAAGGAAAACAAAGGGTAGTTTGTACATAAACACAAAGGTATGTTATTGTTTATAGGTGGACAGAATTCTGATAATATTCTAGAATTTTCCAAGTATAAAAATAAGAGTAATGGTTTTAGAGAACTGGGAAAACCCTGGCGATTCGTTTTCATCTGGATTAGTCTACTATGTGTAATACATTTAGCTAATATTGAACTTGATCTATTACTATTTTATCGGAAGTACACGAAACGCGTGCCAATAATCTCAGAAATTCACGAACTGATACGGAAAATTCCTCGACATCCCGTTATGCGACGAAAAGAAATTAGCAGCTCTCTAAAATTATACATACGTGGAAACGGCTAACAGTACGTAGTGAAATAGAGTTTAAACATTTCAGCTTGAAAAATTTTGGACTTTGGGAATCTTGAAATTTGAACTTTTGGAAATTTTCATCATTTTTTTATTAATTTGGAGATAAAAAATGTTGCACACACAACGACGCATATCTTTACTGGGCAATTATAGAATTATTACATAGTTAATTTTTACATATACATACAGCATATAATATTAAAATGTTTCATTTACTTTGTTTTATAATTATTCAGTTACTTCAGCTTTTGTACAATTATTAGCTACATCATTTTACATTAATTAGTTTTATCACTAATTTAACTCTTTGTACTCAGCCATTGCATTCTGGTATTTAAAATATTCCTACAGGGAAAACAATCGAGTGTGAGGGAATCAAATTTTTACACATTACAATAAATTTTTATACAGTAAAAAAGGAATAAAAATTGTGAGATCGACATAATTAATCGTAATATAACCGCCATTAATATCTATAACAATGAGATGTCATTTCATCACCGTACAGTACGCACGAATTATATAAGCAAATAAACTATCTAACTGCAAAAAGAAACCAAAAAAGGATCGCAAATTACAAAACTTATAACTATTTCCACATGCATTCTTGAAAATTTTTTGTAAAAGTTTTTTCAGACCTTGCTCGATTAAATTATCATTAGTGGCTGCTTTTATCTATACAGGGTGTCCCAAAAGTGTTGAAGGAGCCGGAAATGGGAGGTAGGTGGTGTCATTCTGAACAACTTTTTCATTTACAAAAATGTCGTATGGGGTTTCATTTTAAAACTATTAACGAAAAACACCGACCAATCAGAACGCGATAATCGCGCGCCACGCGATTCGATCGCAACCACGGCCAATTATAACTCGGGCCTACACTTCTGCCTCCAAACGCGCGCGATTCCCGCGCTTTGATTGGTCGGCGATTTTCGTTAATAACTTAAAAACGAAGCCCCATACGACATTTTTACAAATGAAAAAGTTGTTCAGAATGACCCCACCTACCTCCCATTTCCGGCTCCTTCAACACTTTTGGGACACCCTGTATAAACTATGTACATACATTACAAATTCAATTTTAGATCGCGTGTTAACTAACAGAAGATTTTAACGTTCAAATAAGACAAATAAGTAAGGAGGCAATTCTTTTACATTGATCCGTTAGAAGAAACGAAATTTTTCAGAAATGCAGTTTTATTAACTCTTTACTAGCAATTAACATGATTTCCTGTTATTTTACCTTCTAGTGCATTCACAGGTACTAATAATTAATGGTTACATAAAATCTTATCTTCATTTGAACGTTTTACACCTTTACATTATTTCAAAAGTGTTTACATCCACATTTGGTTTCGTAGGGAAAGGTAACGATAATCATGAGTTTTTCAGATCCTTTTGAATATCTATTAAAGATTTGCCTTTCGTTTCAGGAACTAGGAAATATACGAAGAATATTGCCATAGCGCTTATTATAGAAAACAACCAAAACGTAGGACCATTACCAATAGCTAATTGTAAATCATAAAAAAATCTAGTTACAACGAAAGCTAATAACCAGTTCAAAAGAGCACCACCACTTGTAGCTACACCTTTCACTTCTGGTGCAAAAAGTTCACCAAGCATTATCCATGGAACAGGTCCAAAACCGATGCTAAATACAATGATAAAGACACATATAGATAATAAAGGTAACCATTGTACCGCATGAACATCAATCCCATCTTCTAAGAGATGGAAATATATCCCAAGAGCAAAAGTTGCCAAACACATGAATATTGCAGATCCTATCGCCAATATCTTTCTACCTAAATGGTCTACAATCAGTGAGCTAATAAGGACAGATATTATTTGTATTACACCTACGATAATGGTGGATATGTTAGAATTTATAGCACTACCACTTTGTTCAAAAATACTGCTCGCATAAAAGATAATAGCGTTCATACCACTTAGCTGTTGAAAGAACATCAGCCCGTAAGAAATTATAAAAGCTTTCAAAGTAGCTCTAGATTTAAGTACGGCGAAAAATGGTGCTGTCGTTTTAGTGTATTCTTCCATTGCCGTTCGTTGATTTTGCAATTCCTTCTCTACGTTGTACTGACAGCCACGTAATCTGATTAAACTTTTTCTTGCAGAGTCTTCATCACCTTTTTGTATATAATAGATAGGTGATTCTGGCATAAATACAAATATTCCAAAGAAAATGAATGGTACAATAGCGGATACTATTGATAATACACGTATATCCACAACACTTCCCAAAATATAAGATAATAAAATACCCACACTAAGTAATAGTACAAAATAAGATCCCAGGCTACCACGAATCTTAGCTTCTGCTATTTCTGCCGTGTACATGGGTGCAGCTACACAAAATGCACCAACACTAAAGCCAGCAATGAATCTACCAATACAAAACATAAGTACGGAGTTAGCAAAAATGATAAGCAACCAACCTAATGTGAAGGGTATTACTGTTAACAGCATGGACAATTTTCTTCCTATAATGTTTGTCAGAATTCCAGTAGGAATACACGACACAGCCCCTCCGAGTGTAGATAATGAACTAATCCATGAAAATTCAGTTTCAGAAATTTCTATTTCATATAGATCTTGCAGCGATTTCCCACCGATACCGGTAGAAGAAGTCCAGCTTAATACCATGCCAGCTGCTAAACCTCCAAAAGACGATGATAAACTGGCGATATATTGAGGCAATTTTTTGGCAGGTGCATTGTCATTCTCAATATTAGAAACGAATGTCAGTTGAGAAATTCCAATCTTGTTCGCATTCATTCTGAGTACACGAAATTACTTCGATAATTGCCTAAAAATAATTTTATACATAATTACTTTTGTAGAGATAGTTATATACTCCTTATTATTTCAATCTTATTCAATATGTATTGCACTGCAAAGGTTAATAATTCATAGTTTTCAATGCGTAAAATTGAAGAATAAGTAAATTATTAACAAACAGATTTTAATGTCTTTCTTTTGTGTGAACTTCATATTTATTATGTTACACATAGTTAAATTATTATTGTAGATGTATTTATGAATATACGAGAGTGAACAAATATTTTATTAAGAACGTGTTGGCAAGTCAAACTGTTTATTAATATTTTATCACCAAGTTTTACTACGCACCTTGCTGGTTAAATAAGAAACTGAAATGTACACTCGAATCATTGAAAGGAACTGTTTCTTTCTCGCAGTCCGGATTGTACTTATGTGAGGGCATTTGACGAGGACATCTACCTTGGAAGCATTTATTCCATTTCCTTATCAGTGATACGACAAAAACACGATTAATTGAGATTTAAGCGACGCAGTTGTTTATTTCGGACATGGTTATAACAAAAATAAATATCTGACCGTCGTCTATAATACATTTCTTATCTTTTGATTACGATTGTTTCTTTGTTGAGATACATATCCTACTTTGAATCCTTTTGAGTAGTTACTGCATAAAGAAATACCGAATACAATGGAATGAATTATATAATGTACAAAAATAAATATTTTGATAAAATGAATTCTTGTCATGGATATCTTTTCTCGGAAGTTTTTATCAGCGTTTTGAAACACGTTTTTTCGATAATTTTGTTACATATGTAAATTTTCTTTTATTACAAATTCGTTTTTATAAATCATTTTCTAAGCACTATTTTTAATATCACATAACTGTTTTACATTACTTTGTTTATAGATCAAACTAGACAATTTTTAAGGAATGACACAAACTGTTATTAGAAATAGGTTTTTCCGAATTTGGTAAAAATTTGTAATCAACTGATTAGGAATTGACTGCTTCTTATTTGGTTTTTGAGTTTCTCTGTCATATAAATTTTCTTTGTGATCAGCTAATAAGAAAAATTATATTTAGATACGTAGTTTGAAAGAATATTTGACTTTCGTTTGCTAATCGAATAAATATTTATACATTGAGATCTTTTCATGGTTTTTACCCTATTAAATTTTGTTACCTGATTTTATTTATGAATTTCACTCTTCATTAATGCTCTACAATCAGTACTATATGCTTCTTTCACTTTTTTAAATTGTTTCTTGTATTAACTCTATCAAATATCATAAACTATAATTCAAACATTTATTATTACGAAGATTGTATGTCTTCTTTAATGAAAATTTCCAATTTTTCGGAGAGTTGTTCCTTTCTATTTTGTATTTTTCTTCATTTGTAATTATGTCCTCCCCTTTTAAAGCCGTTATGATTTCTTCTGCTTTTCTGTCTTCTGATTTCAACGTTCTTCTAGTATGTTTTGTACGTGTTTTCTAAAAATATATAACTTAAAACGAAGTCAGTTCTAGTACTTATAATGCCTTTAATGATTTTCATAATTTTATATCCATCTCCACATCCTTTGTTATATTATGCATCTTTTCTATTTTTGTATTTTCAGTATATTTTTATCTCAAAACTTTTTTCCATATACACATATGTATACATACATATATAGTTATCCTTTATATTAACAAAAGTCAGTGTATTTGTAGATAAATGGACTTTAGAATAATCATGTGATTTTAAATGAGAAATCTGCAGCAAATCAACTCCTCATTAGTCTTACAATTAGTGTTAAGTAGTATATTGTCCAAGATTGCATAAAACCATTATTAGAGTCGTTGGAAAATAGGTTGAATATAAGACAGAAAAGTCCCTGTCAAAAATAAACCTATATTTTTTTATGCAAAACTAGAATAATAATATGTGTTATGAAGAAAGCAATTATTTATTCTCTAATGTAAGGATCGTATTAAAAATACGTCAAAATACAGTAATAATATTCTCACGAAAAATGTGCAAAAATAAAAATAACAAAATGATGCTAGTTATATGCATAATTAAAAGTAATATAAAATACGTGTGTATTATATTAGTAAATTATTATTATGAATATTAATTGAGGATTAAAGACAAATTTGTGTGGTTTGATGAAACAAACACAGATGTCATTATTGTTTACCAAGATCATTTTCACTTTTTTACATGGAAGCATCCATTCTCAGACACTTAGGGTAGTATGTATTCCATTTTATTTGGAATTCGGTGAGTATAGTTATTCATAGTCGTTCCAGGTCAAAGGCAAAGAAAATGTGTGAGATATAAGATACAGGATTTTATTCTGTAAGTGACCGAAATAATGGCCATTTTGATTTTTTATAGGAACGTTAAAGGTGGTATTTTTCATTGCATTTCTTTGTACATTTATAGTAGACAATTATCACATTATATTCCACAAACATTGAATTAACTACTGCATTTCTAATATTTAAGTTCGTTGATTTCTCAATTTTAAATATTTCAGATAATTAATTTTTTAATTTTTAGGTTTTAACTATTACACAATTTACAATTTGAAAACTTGACCACTTGAAATGTTTGTATTTTTAAATCTAGATCTACTTAAATATTTGGATTTCCAAATTTTGAATTTTCTCATTTCCTGCATTTTTGAATTCCTTCCTGGCCTCCCAAAGTATCAATATTTTAACTTCGAAATTTAAAAGTCAAATGTCTAATACTTACATTAATAAGAAAAAATTAATTAATAAAAGTTAATTAGAAAAATCAGAATAAGTACTTCTATTAGAAATGTACTCTTTTTGTTAAGCTATACAAATACTATATTGATATAAGTAATCTGTAGCATAATTGTACAAGACACATGAGATCATAAGAATTTATATGACTTATAATTTCTTATCATAATTTCCTTTTTAGATATATTAAATGCACCAATTTCTTACTAAGGGGATGCTTATCTTAAATGACAGCCTGGTATCGTTATAAGGTTTCAAGTACTATCTTATTGAAGTAGTAAGGTACCATCTTATCTTATATCATATACATTATGTTCGAACGATACACAATTATTTATTTACAACTGAATTATCAACCTGATTTCTTTTTCAGCCACTAGATGGTATACAACGCGTTTCTGCTGTGGGAACTCATTGTCCATATTATTAATAAAATTACAAAATTAACAAATATTTTTAAACTGATTTTGAATATTTATTAAATACGTTATTCCAACATGAGTCTTGCTATCAGAATAAATGAATTATTCTGTTATTTAATAAAATTGGAATGATAGAAATAACAAGCGTTCGAATCATATCAAATTGATATTTTCAAACAAATTTTGTGAATAACATTAATAGAATTCTTCTTAACCACCAGCAGAAACGAAATGAAGGTGACGGTAGGAAAGGGTTGAAACTTCTTTACCGACTGGCCTGACGAGCATCACACTGCTATTTTATATAAACTACAATTGGATAAAGTAGCGGATAAAGAAAGTGGGATTCATTACATTTAGCACCTTGATCTGAATTCATAAAGAAAAGTTCAAGCACACTTGATGTGTTGATTTTAGGGTAATAATAATAACGCAGTAGGTTACAGAAAAAGAAAGAAAAAAAGAAAAGAGTTTATTAATATAAATGGCTTTAAAAACCGAAAAGGAAAGAAAGAAAAGCAAAGACGTTATATTTTAAATCGCTATTCACACACACACTTTTCGCTTCGTATTCGCTGAAGGTTGGAAACTAACTAACCGCTCTTGCTCGTGTTTATGCTTTTATACATAAGTACGTTGGAATGTTCCAGAAACGTACACAATAAATTCGGGAAAGTTTGAATATCCCGAACAATTTTGTGTGTCGATACTGCCGTCCCCTGCTTTATTACTTCGTAAATAAAGTAGGAAAATCTAGTATAACAGATTGTCATAATACAGGGGCACTATTTTGATATTAATTTTTGACTATTCGCATTCAATTATATATAACTTAACGCAATTAGCAAAAATTAGCTTTCTTTTTAATAATATAAAAAATCTTACGCTATATATAATAAGAATAATAATGATTTTCGAATAAAAGAAAGAATTTCATCCAGATTTTTTAACTTTATAAATATTTTGAATCGTACCCTTATCTTGATTATCTTTTATCTCATATACATAATTTTCATAAGATTTATCCGCTTTTTCGAACACAAAAGTATAGACAAACTAGCTCACTGATATTTTAAGACTCACTAAATATTATAATTTGTATAAGCTATATTCTTTAAAATAAATGAAACTTCCTAAATATTTGCATTGCCAAATTTCTTTCCTTAAATTTACCAAAAATGCATAAAGTGTATTACTTTACATGGTAATCGTTAAAATATTTATTCATCAGAAATAGATTAAAGAAATCCAATAATGCTATAATAGAGAATCAATTAGTTACTACATATTGCGCAAACTGATAAATTCCGATAAGATTAAAGGTAACAAGCATAACACGATTACACGATGTATTTACTGTGTTTTACGTATTATATAAATGTTAAATAATTCGATGAGTGTCGTCCAAAATGATAAGAAGAAAATGAAATTGATATTTACTGTGTCGTGCGAGAAAACATTTATTTGATATAACACAAAACAATTTATTTGATATATTGCGAGTACACGATACATTTATTATTACAGTAAATTAGTGTTTCCCAACCTTTTTTGTGCCATGCCCCACCTTAGCCTTTCTGAAATTCTTATGCCCCCCTATGTAACATAGATAATTTTTAATATTAAAAAATTCAATTGTTCACTTAAGAAACTTAAATGATAGGTTTTAGGAAGAAATCACTAGGAAATTGTTAACGAAACACAGTAAGTAAATTTTCAAAACATATAATGAAAAACTGAAATTCAAATTCCAAATAATTTTAATAAAGATTTTTCTATATTAATTTACTATTTTAATTTAGTGAGATCCTTGCACTTGATGCTTGCTGTACAGAATTTGCTTTTTTCGTTAAATTTGGCACCGAAATCTAGCATTGCATTTAAATGGCCCGGAGCGAAAGGGTTAAACTCGTGTCGAGTCCATTTTCGAATTACCCCCCCCCCCCCCCCCATACGTAGTGAACGATTGTTCGAAAACACGCACCGAATTCTCACTTTGCAATTCACCCCCTCCTTAGATTGGCTCGAAAACACACACCGAATTCTCACTTTGTAACGTATCCCCCCGATCCAATTAGCGTACTGCAAACACTGTTGGAACATCGTCGGACATTTAAATGTCTCACCGTCTTATACTATGTGTAGGCACTTCACTTGTTAGATTGGCGAGCCAGCGACGGTTTCTTTTTTGGGCCGCCAGCAAAGGCGACCCGCTGCGAGGAAAGGACAGCCGCCGAGTATCAAATTTCGCTTCCACTATACTCACAGTGCAAAGTTTCGATTCCGGCCTCCGTTGCACTGTGAGAGGATTTACCGTATATGTACATATATAACAATAATTTCATAAGAAAACAGTTGCAAAATAAAAATTTGAAATAAACAAACAACGATATTGCAAATACAGGTACGAATAATAACGAATAATAATACGATAATTGCTCGGTATTGGTGCATCTGCATGATTGGACACAGCAGATCACCTATCATTGTTAATGCTTAAAGTCACAGCAGCTCAGTGTCAGTCAAGCCGCCGAAACGTTCGGGTCAACCTTCACACCTTGTACCGGTACGAGTCAAAGTGTTTATTATCCTCTCATCGGTTCATCACTGTGTTATCTAGTGTACTAGTGCAAGTGTCTAGTGTGTTTTATCAAGTTTTTTGTGCATATTACGGGAGTGTATTAACACGTTTTATGGAGAGGTTCTCCACATACCTACGTGTTTGCTAGTGTGTTTTAATTTGTGATTGTGCATGTGTACACGGATACATTAGTGTGTTTTACCAAGTTATTTGTGCATATTACGGGAGTGTATTAACACGTTTTACGGAGTGGTTCCTCACATACCTACGTGTTTGCTAGTGTGTTTTAATTTGTGATTGTGCATGTGTACACGGATACATTAGTGTGTTTTACCAAGTTATTTGTGCATATTACGGGAGTGTATTAACACGTTTTACGGAGTGGTTCCCGACATACCTACGTGTTTACTAGTGTGTTTTAATTAGTGACTGTGCATGTGTATACAGATATATTAGTGCATTTTGTGGTGCGGTTACCTACGTGTTGTGACATAATTGTGCAAATGTTTTAGTGCGTTTGTGGTGTCGTTATATACGCGTTTTGGCATAGTGTTTTAAACGTCTTAACCGGTTTGTAGTACGGTTACCTACGTGTTGTGACATAATTGTGCAAATGTTTTAGTGCGTTTGTGGTGTCGTTATATGCGCGTTTTGGCATAGTGTTTCAAACGTCTTAACTGATTTGTGGTGTGGTTACCTACGTGTTGTGACATAATTGGGCAAATGTTTTAGTGCGTTTGTGGTGTCGTTATATACGCGTTTTGGCGTAGTGTTTCAAACGTCTTAACCGGTTTGTGGTGCGGTTACCTACGTGTTGTGACATAATTGTGTAAATACTTTAGTGCGTTTGTGGTGTCGTTATATACGTGTTTTGGCATAGTGTTTTAAACGTCTTAACTGATTTGTGGTGTGGTTACCTACGTGTTTTGAGATACTTTTGCATACTGAATGCTTGTTTGTTGCACGTTTGTTTGAAATAATTCAAATATATTAAAAAGTATATATATGTTTAAAAACGCAAAACGTTGAGAGATGTTCACTAACGGTTGTGACCTTTCTGTTTACAGAAGGTGATTTCTTGCCAAGCCGTGAGACAAGGAGCCTAATCCTGAGTATACGAGTGCAACCGATCAATCGTGAATGGATCTCCGAGATGCGTTTTGAGTGCCGATCCTGACTGAACGACCGATCGATCCTGGATCAATCACCGAGGCGCGTTTCCAGTGCCGATCCTGACTGAACAACCGATCGATCCTGGATCAATCTCCGAGGCGTGTTTCGAGTGCAGAGCTGTGTAGGCGATCGGTGAGTCGCATGTTTTATGGTTCCTCCGGTTCTCATCATGTCGTAGAACGAATGGTTCGAAACGACACGGGAACTGGTTGTATTTTTACATTTTGAAGCGAGCATAGTGACCACGACTGTACGATCGTGCAATATTCGTACAAATTGTATTTTTGTGTATATCATTTATCAGATCAGGATAGGGTTTTCTTGTACATCGCGTTTTAACTTCCTTACGAATCGAACGTAAAATTGCATAGAAGTCGGACGACCCTCCGATTTCGTGGCAGTTTAATAATCGATTCATTTTCAATTTTTCCGTTCGCGTGAACTCTTTTCAAACATACATATGTACAAGAAAGTTTCGCGAAGGACAGATTTCGATATCAAAGTTGATTATCATGAATACTTTTAGTTATTTAGCGAATTTACTTTGATATTAGAAATCTGTCGAGAATGAAATAATCGATATACGTAGATATTTTTGCATAGTGTTTCTCCATTTTCCATTTTAAAATATAAAGTTAATTTTTCTTGCTTGAGGAGAACGCTTTATTAGCATGTTATTAATCACGTTTCTTAGCTCAGGATTTTCAGCACACATGAAGAAAACTGGTAGGTCCAAATACGATTGGCCGTATTCATTTTTATGCTCTAAACTCATACGCGTGCTTAGATGCTACTCGCATGAGTTAGGGCAGGTGAATACGGTTTAGTTTTAAGATGTTTCGGCGATCGACAATTTGACAGTGAATCATACTCGACACAAGTTACACGTGCGTGTGTGGTTAGGTCGTGGACCTTGTGTCGATTAAATATTACATTAATTTATTATAAAATCACGAATTTGCAAAATGCTATCGAAAGATGCGTGTAGAATCAATAAGATCGAATTACAAAATTAAATAAGTAGAGTCAGTACACGTTTCAAAGTTATATCAACGGAACAAGATTGAATTTGAAAATTGTACAAGTTGTGTAGTTACAAAATTATTACGACATGCACATATTACATTAAATATTCGAAAGAATAATTAAATGAAATATGTTAATGTTCAATTAATATTCACTGTCGATTGTCGATTGATTTCAGCCAAAAAGGTATGAAACATTAGAGTGAGAATGTTGTATTGAACTCGGGTGTCGGAGACGTCCCGGGACGTACTCCCTAGGAGTAGGCATTTTTGCACCCGGGTGGTTGTGTGAGAACCGTGGAGTGTGTTTTTGTGAGAATGGTCTTTGCCAATTTTTTAAATATAGCGTCAGGCAGGCAGGTAGCATACTTCTGGTGTGATTGAGTTAGTTTTTAAGTAGGTAGGGCCGGAGCAAGCATTCATGTTTCTCTGTCCTCCATAAATCGCACGTGAGATGCTTGTATCTGGGGTGTAAGATACGAAAAATCGAGAAGAGAAAATCTAAATACGACTTAATCGTATTTAATATTCTCTTGAACTCGATTGTTCGTAAGGCCAAGCCTTTTAGATTGTAAGTCGCAGTCGTGGTGCTAGACCCGATTGCAAAAATGAAGTATACAGTGAAGTGAAGTGAAGTGCAATGAAATAAAATAAAGATTCTGCTCGGATATTCTTTTACGGACAGCGCATTCTGAGAATCGCTGGTCGTATAAATTTCAATTTTCTTTTCTTTCGTAAAGTAACGGATTTGTGTCATATATATTACGTAAAATTTTGATCTCGATCTTGACGATCGAAGGAAATCGATAGCGGCTCATTTTTATTTCTATAAAAGTGTCCGCTGTTCGTTTCTTGAGATCGATCGACAACGAAATCGAAAGTTTATGTAATTAATATCAAAACCAAAGAATGTCCGAGTTACCGTAAAATTTCGCGAGTGAATTTTTGTGAGGCTGCCAGCCGAAGAAAGAAGAGGCTATATGCCGAAGAGCCCCGGCAAAATTTGCCAAAGAAGAGGGGAACTATCAATGGCTGTCCATCTTAGGATGGAGAGTCATTTTGTCACTATGCTCGCTATTATTTTTTTGTATTTTGTATTTGTGTGTTTTTTTTTTTTTTGAACGGTACAAAAGTATCGTCAAACGCGTTTTGCTCGAACTTGACGAGCACACGATCGTCGACTCGCAATTTTATCGCGAACTTTGAAAATGTAGAATCACGTCGCGATTTTATTACTAATGTATGTTTGAAAATATAGAATCACGTCGCGATTTTATTACGATATTTGAAAATATAGAATCATGTTGCGATTTTATTACGATATATGAAAATATAGAATCATGTTGCGATTTTGTTACCAACTTTGAAATTATTAGAATCACGTCGCGATTTGATTACGATATTTGGAAATATAGAATCATGTCGCGATTTTATTAGAGTTTTGAGAGTTCCGGAACTCTCCGCGATTTTATATTCTTCTTTCCACTCATTATTCTAAAAAATATAAATTATTCTTACTTTCCAAATCCATGTACGTATGTCATAAATGGTAAGAAATCTGCAGACCCTTTAAAATGGTAATTGTACTTTCGTTTCAAGTTTCGGTGATATGTTTCGCTTTGCTTCGATCGTTATTCCATTCAAGCTTTCTACGTTTTTCAGTTTTGCGATTTTGTTTGTTAGGTTATTTCTTCCCTCGCGAGTTCGCAATTTTCATCGCATTTTCTATTTCGAACGTTTCGCTTCGAATAGAGAAAAATTTCGCTCCTCTTCCGTCGATTTCCAATCTTACTAATATTTTGGACGTTTCAGATTTTCATTTTTGGTAAGTTTTTACATTGTTCTCCCTTTTAAAATCCGCAATTTTCATTGCGTTTTCTATGTAACTGGTCCTATATCGAATAAAGAGAAACACACCTTCTCCTTCTATCTCCTTTCTTAATAATATTTTTTACGTCTTAGGTTTTGATTTTTGGTAAGTTTTTACATTGTTCACCCTTTCCAAATCCGCAATTTTCATTGCGTTTCCTATTTAAATTGTTTTGTATTAAATAAAAAAAAAACTTTACTCCTTCTCCTATTTCCTATCCTAATAATATTTTGTATGTTTCAGCATTTGATTTTTGGTAAATTACTACATTGTTCAGTTTCCTCAAAACCGCAATTTTCATTGCACTTTCTATGTTCGAGTGTCTCGTATAAAATAAAGTGAAATTTTATTCCTTCTCCTAACATTTCCTATTTTAATTATAACTTTTCTTTTCAGGGTTTGTTCTTAAATAAATTATTATACGTAGTGCATAAGTATTAAGTTAATTTTAATCTTGTGGGAGGATGGGCGGGCCAGGGCGTAAGTTTTTCGTTACGATATGTGACGAAAAGCTTTCGCGAATTGTGAGTACCTGTTGTTCCAACCTGCACTCATCTTCAACACTATTCGTGAATTGTTCACGCGTTGAATCGTATTACTATCTTGTCCTTTTTTATTAACTTCGTCCCACACACAGTTTCAACAATTTTCTTTACTAGTCGCTTCCTTTTTATATGGTTTTATATTATGCGAGTGCAATGTTGGAGCAACAGGTACATATAGAATCTTTAGAATAAGCATTATATTGTAGTATGTGTGAGTATGCGAGTAAAATATAAGTACAAATGCGTATATTTAATAATACGTGCGTTTTACACTAATTTTAAGTTCGTGGGAGGATGAGCGGGCCAGTGCGAAAGTTTTTCGTTACAATAGGTGACGAAAAACTTTCGCATTTTGTAAGTGCCTCATGTTCTAACTTGCACTCATTTTCATGACAGTACGTGATTTTTTGTACGCGTTAGATCGTAGTATTATTCAGTTATTTTTGGTCGGTTGTTCCGGACCCAAATGACCAAAGGGAATTGTATGATGCGAGGCATAGGGCAGTTGAGAGCAGGTAATAGTGGTCAGTCCTTTGGATATGTCCGGCGATTTGGAGAATAGCTGTCGTAATATTCCGGTCGATTCTGTCGTCTTTATGGCAAAGGTATCTTTTCTTCAATTAGATCTCCTTTTAACGGGGAAACATTTCGTTGATGTATCGTTCGTTCTGGTTGTTATTCTCGGTCCGATTCTGTTCTCTGTTTCTCATATGTCAGGATTCGATCACCCTTTGGTTCAGGAGGGCGAGGTCCAATTGACAAAAGATGCTGATTAACCTCCTTGCGAAAGTTCTTCTAACTTTCTTTCTTAGATATTTATTCCATTTTACCTTTCTTTCCTTTTAACTTTCTCCCCTTTGCTTAGAGTTTTGTTTTAGATAACATGAGTGTAATGTTAGAACAAGTGGTACATTTGCGGTGTTTAGAATAAGCAGTGCGTTTATAAGTGTGCGTAAGAATGCGAGAGTATGCAATTATAATAAGAGCGTATGTACGTCCGATAAGCGATAGATTGTAGTATACGTAAGTGTATGCGTATAATATATGCGAACGCTGAATACATCGTGGGATCATCGTGGGATTATCGTGGGACCATCGAGGGATCATGTACAATGTCTAGAGAAGTATATATTGAAGTATGAGCGTAGTACGAAAGCGTAAGCATGAGTGTAGTGTGAAAGCGTAAGTATGAGTGATTGAGCAGGTGAAGCGTAAGTATGGAAATTATTTATGTCATCGTGCTTTCGGTTTTCTGAGATGCTTTTATGTATGTGTCGGTTCACTTTCTCCTAAAAACCTGCTCCTAATTTTTATTTTATTTTCAGGACATAATTAATTCCGATTTAATATTGAGCTAGTGGGAGGGTGGATGGGATAGCTGATGGGTTTTTCACTTCAGGTGAATCCGGCTTCTTTCTCCGCGAAAGTCCACTACTAATCTCTTTTATTTTCAGGTTTTTATTAATTTCAATTTTAGGTTGCAGTATAGGTGTTCTTCTGTTCGAAACTCGATGTTAATTTTCATTTTATTTTCAGGTTTCATTTATTAATATTGAGCTAGTGGGAGGGTGGTTGGGATAGCTTATGGGTTGTTCACTTCAAGTGAATCCGGCTCCTTTCTCCTCGAAAATCCACTCTTAATCCCTTTTATTTTCAGGTTTTTATTAATTTCAATTTTATGTTGCAGTATAGGTGTTCTTCTGTTCGAAACTCGATGTTAATTTTCATTTTATTTTCAGGTTTCATTTATTAATATTGAGCTAGTGGGAGGGTGGTTGGGATAGCTCATGGGTTTTTCACTTCATGTGAATCCGGTTTATTTTTTCACGAAATTCGATTTTAATTTCTCTTTTATTTTCAGGTTTGAATTTATCATAATGAGCTAGTGGGAGGGTGGATGGGAGCTCATGGGTTCTTCACTTCATGTGAATCCGGCGTCTTTCTCCTCAAATCTCGTTTGTAATTTTTATTTTATTTGCAGGTTTCATTGATTGATATTGAGCTAATGGGAGGGTGGATGGGAGCTCATGGGTTTTTCACTTCATGTGAATCCGGTTTATTTCTTCACGAAATTCGATTTTAATTTCTCTTTTATTTTCAGGTTTGAATTTATCATAATGAGCTAGTGGGAGGGTGGATGGGAGCTCATGGGTTTTTCACTTCAAGTGAATCCGGCTTCTTTCTCCTTGAAAGTCCGCTTTTAATTTTCCTTTTTATTTGCAGGTAATAAATAATTTCTGGTAATACTGAGCTAGTGGGAGGGTGGATGGGAGCTCATGGGTTTTTCACTTCAAGTGAATCCGGCTTCTTTCTCCTTGAAAGTCCGCTTTTAATATCTTTTATTTTCAGGTTTTAATTAATTTCAATTTAATGTTGCAGGATAGGTTTCACCCGAAGGAAGAAGATAGAAGAATACATCATCCAGGGATCATCGAAGAATCATCGTGGGACCATCGTGGGATCATCGTGGGATGCGTACCTCATTGTACCTTAGTATTAAGTTCGTGGGCGGGCGGGTGGGTCCCCGTGCCTCTTGTTCGGAGTTGCACTCATTTCCACGACCGGTCGTGAATTTATTCCGCGTTAAACAGTAGAGTCACCCAATTTTCTGTGAATTATTCCGGACCCGAATGGCCATAGGTGATCGAATATTGCAGGGATCATGACACAGATGAGGACTAGGACTACTGACCAGTTCCTGAGATGTGGACTGCGTGGCGGTGCGCTGGCGAACGCTGTCGTATAACGACTGAGGCGGCCTCTCTACCCTTACGGCTGTGGAGCAATGGGAGCCTGATCGCGAACGCTGTCTGAGGAATAGGGATCCTCTCTTCGGTCAGACCTCCCTCACCCGGCGGCGGTGGAGAAACGGGATCCTGAATGCAACATCCGTCGTCTTGGGACTAGGGTGTCCTCTCTACCTTTTGGTTGTGGAGAAATGGGAACCCGAACGCCATCACGTCACTCGGACTACCGGTACTCTTCGTTGGATTCTATCTCGCGTTTCATGTAAGTTTAATTACCTTTTGGTCCAGTAGGGCGAGGTTCTCTTGACAGAAAATGCTCATACCGCCCTTTTGCGAAAGTTCTTCTAACTTTCATCCTCCCCTCTCCCTCGCCCCCCACACCCCTTTGCTTTTTTTTCATCGTAAATAATACGAGTGCAATTTTCGAACAAGAGGTACATTCGCGTTTAGTATAAGTATGCGTGCGTGATTATAGAATAAAGCGCGGGGCCCCATAGTATTAGTGTTAAGTGCGTGCGGAAGCGCTTCCGTTTCTAAGTTGCACCCATTTTCACGTCCGGTCGTGATATTGTTCGCGTGATAGAGTGTAGTATTCACGGTGATTGTCCGTCGATTGCTCCGGACTCGCGTGGATCGAACGTGGATTGCATAATGCGGTGAATCCGGGTAAGTTTTGGGCCGAAAATGCCGGTAAGCGCGTGGGACACGTCTTGCGTGGATAGCACTGAATGATGCCTCATCATCTCATCTATCGCCTGACGGCTAGGGTATTCCATGTTTTTCTGTCAGACCCCCTTTCAACGGGGGCAGGAATGATTGGGTTTCCTGACGGCAGACGTGTCACTCGTTCTTATCGGTATTCGAGGATCAATTCTGTAAGATTTGGGCTGAAAATGCTGGTGTTGCGCCATGGAGGCGTCTAGTGGGGTAGATTGATTGATGTACCATCTCGATCTACTGTGTAGGGTATTCCCTAGGCTAAACCTCGGACGTCTCACTGGTTCTTATCAGTATTTTTAGTTCAATTCTGCCCGAGGTTCACGTAAGTCACGATGCAATCACCGTTTCATTCGCGTGGGCGAGATTCACTCGATTGACAACGCTGTTCCACCCTCTTGCGAAAGTTCTTCTAACTTTCTTTTCTAACTTATTTGCGAAAGTTCTTCTAACTTTCTTTTCTAATTTATTTGCGAAAGTATGTCTAACATTTTTTTTTTACTTATTTGGGAAAGTTCTTCCAACTTTCTTTTTTTACATATTTGCGAAAGTTCTTCTAACTTTCTTCACCCCTTAGCTTGATATTCCGTATTAGATAGCACGGGTGCAAACTTAGAACTCGGGAGCGTTTAGTTTTAAGTTGCGTGCGTGAGATACAGGTTGTTTGCTAACTAATAAGAGTAAAGAACTTGTATATTCACGCGAGCCTACGGGCTAAGTAGAGTAAGCACTCATTTATTCTTCCAATAAATGAGGTAGTTGCAATTGGAGGGTGGTTGGGATTTGGAGATAGGGTGGGTCACTTTCGTAGTCACCTCCGCGTGGTGTGACCTGGTAATCGATATCGTTTTCCGAATTTTCAAGT